>CM062772.1:1435000-2867500 GCA_031770325.1 Bolboschoenus planiculmis
GTTGTATTGGCTCACCATTGTCATTTTTCTCTACTGATGGCCTGTAGACAGGAGTTGGAAGCACGTAGGGATTGCTAGCGCAAGCCAGCACACAGTGCTTGTTCACCTCACTAGTAACAGCCGGACTGGATTCCGGATCATGTAGCATCTAAAAAAGACAAATCAATTACTCATATCACTGCTCAGTTTACAATTTCTTCATAGGATGCACCTTTTTCCATGCATTATGCAATTACAGATCAAAGTAAAGTGCATATTCTTTTTGATTTAGTACTAATAAGTAAAATTTTGCTTGAAATTGCACAAAAACTAACTGTAAGTTATCGAGATCACTGCCCTCTTTTAGCTTACTTTGAAAAAAATACAGGATAAAAGATGAACTGAATAATGAATAGAAATGGACGTACCAATATTGCATCAGAGAGGCCTTCGGCAGTACAAGCGTCACCAAAACCGCCGCCAGAGAAAGGGAGGTTTGTCAGCCACTGCAAAAACCTTTCCGCATCCCTTGTCCATCCAGTTCTCTGCACCTTAAAACCTATTATAATAAGAAGGCCAAAACCTCCAATTTCAATTCAATTGGTCTGCCAAAATTTTGAAATTTTAAATAGAATGGTGAATTCTCAGTTAAAAGTAATGTAGATATGTACAGCTATATGGTCCATGTGCACTGAACATGACCAGAGCAAACTCAGGAATTGGTCCAGCCAATTTCTGCACATCAATGAAAAAAAGACATGTCACGTTTATCATGAAATAAGTTCCATATAGTTGTACTTGTTTTTCTTACAAAAATCAAGAAATGAAATGAGACTTGCTGAAAGATAATTACCTGCCCAGTTGCCTCATTTCCATTAAAGGACCTGTAAAGTTTCAGTGAAACATCAATATCAATCAGTATAATCAAGCAACATAAATGAAAGTACTAATCGACCTCTCCATGACAGTATCAGAAATGTCTTGGTACGTTATGTACTGTTCAGTACCAAGATACACTGGATGGTATCATAAAAAGTGTAGCAGGATTTTCAGTACCATTAGAAAGTGCATTGATACAAGAAGGGATGCTTTTCAGTCAAAATAGCTATTGTACCTTAAACTTATATGATTATATCAGACAGTGCACTTAAATGGTAGTACAGCAGATTATTAACATAGTCTACCACGTCAACAGTGCATGGCTAAATCATAACAATTAATGTGTTTTATTTAGTCAGATTCATTTGAATTTCTCTTATGTTTTAAAACTTTAGCCCTTTTGAGGATGAAAATATCCCATCAGATTGTCTGAATTTCAGGAAAATAGTCCTGAAATCAAGATCTTTATTAAATGATAGATTCTTCTAGCTTTAGTTAAAGGAGCTACGTAATTCGGTTTCTGAAAATTACACATTAGAGGATTAAATTATAAAGTTTCCATCTAGATAGAGACCGAGTTACAGAGGAAAAATTTAGCTGTAAAAACCTCAGATTGCAAATTTCCCTATAAATTGCTCCTCAAGTACGCAATAAATGCTGCTAGATACTTCTTCCCGGACGGACTATTTTGTGAAGCGAACAACATCTACTTCCGAGTTCTGATCGAAGAATAAGTACCACTGAGAGAGAGATAGAGAGAGAGAGAGAGAGAGAGAGAGAGAAGTGTGAAATAGACCTGATGATCTTATCGAGATAATCGGAGAGGATTGTGCTCCAGTAAGGTCCCATCGCGGCCGTGCTTTCCACCACCACTATCAACTGCTTCGCTTCCGCCATAACTCCCTCTCTCTCTCTCTCTCTCTCTCTCTCTCTCTCTCGCTCTCTCTCGCTCTCTCTATCTATCTATCTCTATCTACTCTCCTCTCGCCATCATCTCTCTCTGAGGTTTTTGAAAAAGAGAGAATGAGAGAAATTGTTGAGAAAGGAGTCCGGAGATGATCTCCAATTTTCGCCCCAGGATTTTAAAGAGGAGAAGAAACTCTCCGGGGCCGGGCAGTGTGATTTTTTGTCAAGTAACCCTTCCAATTTTTCGAAATTGTATAATTGTTAGGGAACATTTCAATAGTTTCAATAAAACATGTGGGTTACCCATTTTTATTAAAAAAAAGAAATATATATATATATATAAATATGTGTGTGTGTGTGTGTATAATTGTTAGGACAAATTTAATTTTTAATCCTTAAATTTTCTTAAAAAAAGTTAAGTTGGTCCCTAAATTTTCATTTATATTATATTGGTCCTTAATTTTTTTTTAAAAAATTAAATTAGTTCTTGAATTTTTTTCAAAAAAAATTAAATTGATCCTTAAATTTAAATTACAATAAATAAAATTCTTGAATTTTTGAAAGAATATAAATTTTTGGCCCCTAAATTTTTTCAAAAAAATTAAATTAGTCTCTAAATTTTTATTTGTATCTAGAAATGTCATATTTTGATCTGACTTGACAAATCGACCTTATTTAATACAATCCCTCCATAATTTATTAATTTATAACAACTTGAACTCGTCATGAGACAGAGAGAAACAAATAATCAAATAATAGACGCGTTTTCACTTGGAAATGGTTTCGTTAGGTAGGAAAAATTTATATGAGCTTGTTTATTAATTCTCTCGAACCACTTTTGAATTTTATTTAGCCAAACATGAGAAAAAGAAATTCGAAATTATTGCAAATATCGGAAAAGAAAAATTAGAGCTCATTACATTTTTATCTGAAATTAATATTTAGTTACTAAAATTTAGGTTCATTTTTATTTTTATCGAAATTTGATTCTTCCATTATTAATTGGCTAATTTTGAACTTCAAACCTCTCATTTCGGTTATTGAAATATAAAAAAGTATATTAATTTTGATTTGTGATAAAATTTTAAAATGTAAATTATATTAAACGACTCAAATTAATTATTTAAATTTTAAATTTTAAAATTTGAGAATCAAACTACCATCACGTTTTTAATTCGTGAATTCCCAACTATTCTTTCCCATTAATTTTATATCAAGATCTACATATCAATTGAACATTTAAGATTTATTTTCTATTATATGAACAATATCAATAGCAAATAAGGGTGTTAATGGGTCGGGTCAGGTCAGGTCAATATTATTTTATTTTTTTATTTGATCTGACCCAACTCCATTTGACTCGTGTCGAAATTCTTTGACTCATATCCCATCCGAACAAGTCACGGGTCAACTCAAATAAATTAATTAAATATTTAATAATTATTTTTTATATTTTTATGTAATTTAATCTTAATTAATGTAAATTTCAAAATTAATCCAAAAAACTACAATTAAATGGGTTCACTCGATCTCAAACAGATCAAAAATTCTAGATCCATATCTGATCAATTTTCTCTTGAATCATTCCGATCAGGTCGGGTTAATCCATTGAATCAGGTCAAAAATTGACACCCCTAATATAAATAAAGAACTATACATATTTTAAACAACAAACTATAATAAAATGATAAATAAATGATGATTTTATTGCAATTATAATATTATAGAAAATATAGATATATATGAATTTTTCTATCCTCATAATAGATCATGCATTAACTCCTACCATTATTAGAAGGTTTGAATTATTCCCAATTGTGAATTTTTATCATGCATTTTCTAGCACTAAAAATTATTAATTTTCAATTGAACAATTTGTAAATCATTTTAGTGTGCAAACTATACAAGATAATTTTGATGAGTGATATAATTTATTCAGCATTTTGACATCTTTACTTCTTTGAAATATATTAATCTCAAAAATCTCAATATAGAATGATTATATATTTTTTTTGGATGTATATATGCTCAATCTTAAATTTTTTTTTATCAAGTTAAATCTACTTTAAAAAATGTTTGTGTAGACTATTCAAAGAAAAATAAATTCTTTCATCATTACCATCTTGATAATTTTATGATATATATACTTTTTATATTGAACCCATAAGATATAGAAAAAAAATATGAAAACAAATTATAATTGATGAAAACTAATTCAAACTTTTCTCCAAGACAAATTTATTTATGCTTGAAAAACCCCTAATATGAACACATTTTAGTTAAATTTGTCAATTAAATATTCATTGAAATTATATTTACGTCTATATTAACCTTTAAAATAGCATATTAAATTGTACTCAATGGTATATTATGGAGGTCAATTATAAAGATGATCGTATTATGCATAATTTTTATGAAACTTTATGAAGAATATATATTTTTTTTCATCCTTGAATAAAGTATTACTTTGTTATGGATAATCAAGTATGTAATTTGATGGTGAAATTCTGTAACTAAATTGTGATGTTATTCTAAATGGTCAATATATAGTCTATAGTCTTTTATTATCAATTGAATTATTAATGATTTTATATATTATCATGTAATTTGATTGATGCACTTTTTTATGATTCATGAATATAAGATATCAAATTAATCATATGGATACATGATGGTGTGTACATAATATTATTCTTCATAAACACCAAGTTGATTATTATATAAATGTTATCAGTTGGTTTCAAATTTGTTTGCTTTTTTGACCTAAAGCCATTTTAGTTTTCTTATAAAAAATTTATATATTTTGATATTATCAAATATCAATCTTCATCCAATAATGATAAAGATAATCAATCTTGAGTACTTAGTTTTGGATTTATATCATCTGTTACGTTGTAATATACAACTCAGTATATTGTCTGTTTAATTATGTTAAAATTCATACAAAGTAAATCTCAACTATAATTCATTAGTCCGTACGCTGTACGGTGTAGTACTATGCAGCAAAAGATCAAAACTAATTTTATATTGAGACTCAATCATCTAAAAAGTCAATTCAATTTTGAATTCGAGAAATTAAATATTAAATTATGAGGAGTGAATAATTGCACTTTTTATTTATATTCTAAATATTTGGAATTAATTAATATAATTTTTAACTTAAAAATTTAAATATATATTTTTCAAAAATATTTATATTTAACATTGGTTCAGATAAGAGGTGCATAATTTAAAGTGTAAAAGTAATTTCTGTTAAAAGATTATATAAGAATAACACATTTTCTGCCAATAATTCAATAAAATTACTGAGTGTTAATCTTTTGCTGCTCAGTACTTTGCACTTTACTGTACGATGTATGGATAGATGAATTATGAGATTTTTTTTAAATTTATTTTATATATAAATCTTAATACGATCAAATAAATAATACGCTGCGCAGGATATGAACTCTGGTAGGACCAGCAAGTACCCATCATAGATTACGGAGTTTTTGTGGCCGGCTCGAAAAACGCGCAGAATGTACAATCCATGAATTCAACCCGTTACATCACTCATTTTCCACCCGCTACACATTTGGTTACATACCATATGCTTCCGACAAAAGAAAGAAAAAGATAAAATGAACCTGAGCGGTCAGATGATGATCGTTCACGAATCTTAAAGCAAGATTGACGCTTATAAATAACCCCTGAGCACAGATCCCTTCCTTTATCATGGGAGGGGAGACGTTCCAACGCTCGTTAGACCAAAATTTGGTCCAATAGGAGAAAAACCGTTCAATCATATCAAGATTCGCACAAAAGTTTACTCTCACGCTTTAACAATCGTGCAAAATATCAGATTTTATGATCCAACGGTGATTTTTCCCATCGGACCAAAATAAGGTCCGATGGGCGTTGCAACGCCTCTGGTTCCTAAAATCTCACCACATAAGAACTGAGCACACTATCCTTTCCTTGTTCCATTTCCACTGGCGCTTGAATTGCTCCGAAATCAAAACCAAAGAGGAGGAGATGGTTTTCGCCATTTCTCAGCTCCAACCAAGCGGCATCGTCGCCACCATTGGCTCTAGACCCAGACCTAGACCATCTCGCACCACCTTTATCCGATCCAGCAAATCCCAGCCCTCCATTTCGGAGATTGAACGGGCTATTGGTATTGCCTCTGATCCGGCCAATTCCCCTCTTGACATCAACACTTCCCTCATGGATTTGTTGGAGTCGACTCCGATCGGTCGAGAGGGGCCTACTGAGAGGGCACTCAGAGAGGCTGCTGAGAAATTCACCGATCATGCCGAGGCGCACACGGCCAGCGGTATAGAGGATTGATTCTCTTTAATAAATTATGGTTGATTGATACTTTCTTGTTTAGTAGTAAGGGATTGTGTTATCAATTGGTACTCGAGTTCGTTCCATTACCATTTCAATGAATCGGTTATTGAACGTACCGAACCGGAGGCGCGCAGATTATCATCTATACTGACATGTTTTTTGACTCATTTATATGAGGGGGATGTCTAAGCTGATATATTTTGGTCTGACATAAATCCTTTTTTTTTTTGTTATGATATGAAGTAGTAAACTGTTCAAATTTTGAGCTGTCAATTGTAAAAGCCAATGATTGTGGGCATCGACACTTTGATTGAGGGTATGTCCGGGCAGGTTATTAAGAAATATCGCTAATTTGGTTATTACAGTACCAGATAGGGAATGGAGCGGTGTTTGAGGGGTTAATAGGCTTTCATCAGATGGAGGTTTTATACTGGTACTGGTACATTCCCAATGCATAGGTAGTAGAAAAGGTGTATAGAGTTGGGTGCATATGCAGGTCTGTATCGGGAAAAGATTAGTGTAAGGGATGGTGCGGAGTATGATTAGAGGTTATAAAAATAGCTTCACTTAGTGAGAAACCAATGATGCTTGGTACCACTTTTTCAAAAGGATAATACCGAAGCTTGTGGAGATATTGGGGTAGTGTAACAGAAGATCTTATGGAAAGCTATTTTTCCTTTAACAATTACAAAATAATCAACTATTTGATTAATTAATACCATTTGAATTAATTATTACTGTCATTTCTTTTCTTTTTCTTTTTTTCCTGGTTGCAGTGCATAGATTTGTTCTGGAGCTATTCATGAAGATACTACCTTTATGGTTACTTGCCGTGGCTATTGCATCTGGTTTCATTAAACTTCCATTTAATGTTCCTTTTATTGACGATCTAATTATGTAGTTACATTATACAATGGAAAAATACATTCACTTACTGGTATGCTGGGTGTAAAATGTACAAGTTGTATGTAATATGTGGATCCTTGATATTTTAGCATAAATTTGATGTTGTCAATTGACAATGTAAATTATACACACGTGTTTATTTTGTTGAATTACATAATATTATCATTATTATGACATGTTATACTATGGCTGTTGATATAGCACACATCTTACCAGCTAATAAACAGTAAATACCTGTAATTTTCTAGAATTGAAACCCAACTGTTCTTCATGAATGAGGGGCAGTCGGCAAAATGGTTGGTTCCAATATCATAGCAAAGTGGCTAGTTCCATATAAGCATAACGGTTGCCAGCTAAGGGGCAGTAAATATGTAATTTTCCAGTTACTGGCATTGAAATCCACCTGTACCAGGAAATTTGTTAAGTTCTGAGGGGGCAGTACTCGACAAAGTGTCTGGGTCCAGAATCATGGCAACTGAATTTAGACCATTTGATCAGAAATAAATTTGATGGCTGGGATAGGCAGTAACAGCTATATGATCATTAGACCAACTTTAATCTTTCTTTTTTTTTTTTAATGAATAGAGTACGGCATCTTAAAATACAGGTTTCCCTCTTCTCTCCCCGTCCAAGGCATCACGCTATGCATCAAGCAAATACTGTGATACTAAACTTGCATAGCGAATCTTTGTCTACCAGTACAAATGAGCAGTTTAACAATGTAAGCAGTTTAATTTAAGCCTCCTGGTTAGATTTGAAGAGGAAACTAAAAGAAACAAGAAAGACGCTTGTGAAAGTGTGCACAGGGCATGTGGGGAAAGGGGATGCATATTTAACAGTCAGTGTAAGGCATGTAAGCAAATTAAGCACATGTTCCAATTAATTCGGCCACATCTTTGGCTTTGAGCAAAGCATTAAAAAGGTAAAAGAAGAAAAAGAAAGTCATAGAGAAAAGAATCTGTTTTTATTCTCAAAGCAGATGTGTCCGCACTGCTTTTATTAACGAAAGCAGAAGGCCACTGGCAAAAAGAAAAGCAGACGTCAGTATCGATCGGCTGTTATATAATTCGTACTGTGAGATCCAAGAGCTGATGTATCGAATTAAAACTATCCTACTCTATTCACAGAGAGAAAGAAGAGAGAGAGAGAGAGAGAGAGAGAGAGAGAGAGAGAGAGAGAGATGGAGGGGGCTGTTGTGAGTTTTGCCGAAGGTACCGTGAAAGGGCTCATAGGAAAGCTGGACTTTGTCCTGGCCAATGAAGCCCCGCTACTGGGAGGGATGAGGGATGAGATTCAGTGCATCAAAGACGAGCTGGAGAGCATGAATTATTTCCTTATTGTACAGGCACAAAAGGAGGATTGCGATCAGCTGGTCAAGATTTGGATGAAGCAAGTGCGGGAGATGGCTTATGATGTTGAGGACTGCATCGACAAGTTCAGGTATTGTGTTGATAAACCCTGTGGGAAAGGACTTTTTGGCATAATCCGCAAGAGCACTCATGTACTGAGGACACTAAAAGCACGCCACCAGATTGCCACTGAGGTTCAAGAACTTAGAAGGCGCACCCGTGAAGTGAGTGAGAGGCAACTGTGTTATCATGCACCTGCCGGTGTGCCATCCAAGATAACCTGCCCTACTGGTGATTCACTGATCCCGTATCCTCAGCTCCATGCCCTGTATCCAGAACAAGTTCAGCCTGTCGGTTTTGATGAGTGTAAAGATCAAATCATTTGTTGGTTAATGGATGAGAACCGACCTCAACTTACAGTCATCTCTATTGTCGGATTTGGCGGTTTGGGCAAGACCATGCTGGCAAAAATGGCTTATGAAGGTTCTATGGTGAAGGCCGGAAACTTTGAATGCCGAGCCTTTGTAGCTGTTTCTCAACGATACGATGTTAAATTGCTTTTAGCAGATATACTTCGACAAGTCCGCCGGGTAAGCAATTTATGAAGATGCTCTAGATCTATGCCAGCTAATTTCAGTTCTTCTATGAATTAATGTTTTAGGAAACTTTTGTTTGTCTCAACAGATTTCAAAGAAAGGAGCTGCAACAATTAGAAGTGATGAAGTTTTGGAAAATAATAATCTACAGGAGGATCTAGATCTCCACACACTCATCGGCAAATTACGGGAACTCTTGGATAACACGAGGTATGTTATCATTCTTGATGACATATGGGCTGCATTGGCATGGAGCACTTGAAAATTGCTCTTCCCAATTGCAGGAACGGTAGTAGAATAATAGTGACCACACGAATCGAATCTGTTGCTAATGAAGTTCAAGTGGTCATGAGCCCTACATTTATAAAATGAAACCTTTAGATTTCGAAACCTCCAAAATGTTGTTTTACAAGAGAATATTTGGTACTAATGATCAATCCCCAAGTGGTGAGTTGGAGCAAGTTTCTAATAACATTCTGAAAAAATGTGGAGGCAGTCTCTAGCAATTAATAGTGTAGCCGGCTTACTGACTAGCAAACCACAGCAACCCAAGCAGTGGGAAATAATACTCAACTCTTTAGGTTCAGAACTAGAACATAATCCCACTCTTGAAGGAATGAGGAGAATTTCTATCCTTGAGCTATCAGGACATGCCTCATTATCTGAAGAGTTGTTTCTTATACCTAAGCATCTATCCTGGGGATTACAAGATCAGGAGGAAAAGTTTGATGAGGTGATGGGTTGCTGAAGGCTTTGTCAGTAGAAAGCGTGGCTTGAGTGCAGAGGAAGTCGCAGAAAGCTATCTTTATGAGCTTGTTAATAGAAGCTTGGTGATACCAATAGATATCAGTATCACGGGTGAAATAAAAAGTATCCGTGTCCATGACATGATGAGGTTCGAAGGTTATCTGTTCATTCAGTTGGGCAAAAAATATCGGTGTTAAGCACAAACATAAACTTAGCTCATATTCGTTCATTATCTATTTTTGGTAATTCAAAGGAGTGGATTGAATGAAAACAACTGAGGTGAGTAAGAGTATTAGATTTAGAAGGGAACAAAGAGATAAGCGATGGTCATCTCAAGTACTTATGTAACATGTTCCAACTCAAGTACTTGAGCCTTAGAGGAACCTACATTAGCCGGCTCCCTCCTAAATTAAGAAAGTTGCAAAACTTGGAGAATAGATATAAGGGATACAGATATAATGGAGTTGCCATCTGATATTGTAAAATTACAGAACTTAACTCACCTTTATGGTGGTTCAAGGAGAAACTATTCCTTTTCCAGAGGAACCGTCTATTACTCGAAACTACCTCAAGGGGTGCAAAACATGAGAAACATTCAGACTTTAACTCGAATTTATCCAAATAAGAGTTGTTCTGTGATTGAAAAATTAGGCGAGCTAGCAAAAATCACAAAGCTGGGAGTTGGTTTCCCTTAAAATTTATGATGATGAAAAGGAAGCAAAGATACGGAGATCATTCTGCTCCGCTCTGGAAAAGTTAAGCATGTCGCTGCGCGCATTGACAATATGGCTCGAGTATTCAAGAAACAACTCCTTGCAGTTTCTGGACTCGTTAAAATCCCCATCAACTCTTCTTAGGAGCTTGGAGCTTTACAGCTGTCCGGAGAAATTGCCTCATTGGTTCCCTTCTCTGAACAATCTCACAGAACTAAAACCTTAAGAAACTCGACGTTTGAATGAGGATGCTTTTCAGGTCCTTCAAAAGCTTCCCAATCTTATGTCTCCGCCAAGCCCTCGCCTACACTGCAAAGGAGCTTCTTATTGTTGAGGAAGCTTTTCCATCTCTTAGAGTCTTCATATTTGAGGGTACCGAAATCCCGGTATTAAGGTTAGAGAAACAGCTGCACCCATGCTAGAAAAGATTGCATTGGCATTCCTCGAAGATATCGGAACTTTCTAGGGTATAGAGTACCTCCAAAGTCTCGAGGAAATTGCTCTGAAGATTCCAAAATGTTGTGATCTTAACCGAGTTACAAAGGATTTCAAAAATGTAGCTGATCTTGGTCTGAACAAATTCAAATTTACAGGTGACTATTTGTAGCTGAAATCTCTGTCATGCACAGGATCACACTTGAAATTTCTCTTTTATGTACTAAATTCTTGTTGTTGCAGTTCAACTCTGATTAATTGAGCAAATTCCTTGTGTTATGTTGTTCAGTACCTGAAGATTTGTTTTCTTTCTTTTTTCTTTTTTGTCATGTTGACAACATTGAGTTTGCAAGTTTAATTTTCAAATTGGTCTTTATAATATATTTTTTAATTTTGTAATATGTTGCCATTGACAAGATCCATCAGACTCTTTATCTTTATAGTACCAACATTGGGAAATTTTTATTAGGCAGTAGATTGTAAAGCCAATAGCTTCATAAAAATTCATAACAAAAATGTCATCAGATAAAATTCCATATAGACCAAGCCATCATCCTCTTTTAGAATTAAAAAAAGGTTCCATTTTTTTCTTCACTTGAAACACACCAAAAAGAGGACCTAAAATTGGTTTTCACTAAGCTTTAAAAGACAAATAAAAGAAAAAAAAAATACTTTCTGAAATATAAAAAAAAACAAAATTATTTTTATCCTCGGCTCATAAATTTTAATAAAGATCAACTTTTTGTCCTTTTAAATTACTTTATGCAAACAATAACTGCAATTATGGTTGTATTTCGCTAATTAGGGGTGTAAGTCTAACCCGATTAATCCGACTGACTTGATCTGAAAAATAACGGATTTTAAATTTAATTGGTTGGGTATAGATTGGATTTTGAATAACTTGACAACTAAAGTTTGAATACGGATTTTATAAAAAAACATTGAGTAAAATCCGACCCGACCACTGTACATTATTTTTCTTAAAATTTTTATCTTTTATAAAATAAAAATAGCAATATCATTATAAAAATACTATGGTATTTTGTTAAACTTTAATTTTTTAATTGAATTTTTTTCTATATTATTTCTAGTTAGAATATGTTACTTTTTAGTTGTATTTTTTTTAATTTATTTTTACTTTTATTTTTTTTATAATAAGTTATTAAAAAATAAAACCCGTCGAATTCGTGAAAACCGACCACCTAATATGAAATTCGAATTGAATGATTGTTTTTATCAATTGATTAGTTATGAATTGAAAATATCATAACCCGATTATAATAAATCATATTGACTCAAATACAACCAACTCTACTCATTTACACCCCTATCGCTAATAAAGAATAAAGAATGTCCAAAAGAAATGGACAATGCTACTTCTCCACAAACAAACAACATTGTATATATATATTTATTTAAGAACTACATACATTATAATAAAATTTATAGAAAAAATGTTAACAAAAAAAAATATTGAAATACAAAAAGGTCAAAAAATAGAAAGCGGAGGAGTTCCAACACCCATCGGACTAAATTTGAGTCCAATGAGCAAAAAACTGTCTGATGATATCAAGATTCGCATAAAATTTTTGCTTCCACACATTAATAATTATATAGAATATCAAATTTAATGATCTAATTATTATTTGATCTATTAAATTTAAAATTAATTCGTTAAATTTAATTCAATGTACGTTGAAAGTTCTCAACCCAAAAAATAAAATCCTAAAGATCACATCCCAATTAACATATAATAAAGCGGTTCTGGGCCTTACGGTCTATCTAAGCCTAACTCACCATTACATCTAACTTGAAAAGAAAAATATATTTTCTCGACATAATGGGCTCAATGATAAGCTTTTTAACGCTTTTGATTTCCACAAATTTTCAAATTAACCCGGTTCACTCCGCACTCAGCATTCGCCCGGCCGGTTTGAATTAAAAATAAAAACCGCTATCTTTTGAACCAGTCCGGTTCGAATTTAGTTTCAAATTAAAGCTAGGCGGTTTCTCTGATATCTCTCCCCTCCAACTTTTCTCTCCATCTCCTCTCTCTCTCTCTCTCTCTCTCCTCGCGCCTCTCTCAAAGCACTTCAGACTAGTTCTATCTCCGATCTCTATTTGACGAATCGTTTGCTCGTTTGGTGAAATTGGATGAGTGAATTAGGGTTCAGGATCTAAGATTTAGGGTTTAGGGTTTAGGGTTTAGGATTTGGTTTACTAGTTTTTAGTTCTCAGCTTCCATGGGGTGTTTCGTCTCGTGCTTCCGTAGTAAGGATCGAGAGCGGAGAATTCAACTGAGATCCCGTGCTCGCTCTAACTCGGATTCTCACTGTGTCCAGGTTAGGTTTTCTTTGATTTCAATTCTTCTTGATTTGGTGCGTATTTAATTCGTGATCAGCAAAGGTGTGATTATTCTTAAAGTAAAAAAAAAAGGTGATCAACTTTTTGTGATACTTCTATTGCAGGAGGGTTTAAAGGAGCAATTTGTTGTAGAGAAGGAGTTAGGTTCTCCATCTCTCAACGGAGAAAATGGTGCGATATCATATCACTGTAAACATAGTTTAAAATTATCAGTGATGATATGATTTTTTGTGATAATTTTGCTTGCACCAGCTTTTGATTACTTTTTAGTTTTATTCAGATATAGAGAAGAAGATTGTTCGTCCATTAAGCTCGGACAAGCAGCTTATGGCATGTTTGAAAACTTCCAATTTGGATTCCTTTTGTGAGGTATCATTTCACTGGGGTAATTATTGTTATACTAAACCGGACCTATTAGTGCACCGATGTTGGAGTTCAATTTGCCATAATGGGAAAATTTGTTGCTTCTATTTTAATTAATTTTTTATTATGGATTAAGCAAGTTTTACTGGAAGAAAACTGAGAGAACTTTGTTTTTCTTTTAATATGAACTCCGAGCAATGTGCTATCTTTTACCAGTACCAGAACCAATGCATTTCTGCTGGTATTAAGTCTCATTGTCAAATTCAATCAAAAAAGACTACAAGAGTAACAAAAGATAACTTTCTTAATTTCTGTGAAAATAGACCAAGCACTTGAAGCCAAGCGATGCTGTGCAGGAGACTCCAACGGAAATTTGCCAATTGAACAAAAGAACAGCTCTTCAGGAGCTTAATGGGTCGGATCAGTCTTCCAAGTCTGCTCATACCTTGTCCAATAAGAAGATCCAGTTGGTTGTGCAGTGTGAGCAAGAAAACAGCCCTGATCAAGCAATAACGAGCACACCAAGTCTGGAGAAGGAAAACTCAGCTTCTAGTCAGAACACACCTGGGACTGGAAGGTATGAAATTGCAAAGGATACATAAAGAAATAAAGAATACTGCCTTGTATAAATTGGTACTGATCAGTTCATAATAGGCCAAATTAGAGCACTGAAAAATCAGTAATAAACCTTAATTTGAAGTTAAATCTAAGGTAGAAAACTGGCTAGCTCTTTGGAATGATTAAATGGTTCTGTGCTATTTGCAATAATTGCAAAGGTCTCAAATATGTCGGGTCTCAAAAATTTGCTATTTGAATTTGCAAATGTGACAAGTGTGATCAAGTGGTATTGCTAATAACTAGAGAGAGAAAAAAGGTACCTTATTCTAATTATTCTTCTTATAATGTTTCTATAACAGTTCTGAAGAGACCAGAGCTTGTAAATTGGATCTGACACAGGTCAGAAATGGCATAGGAGTTCCGGTTTTGGATCCTAATTTACCGTACCCGACTGCAATGACTCTGAATGGTGAAATGCAAACACCAGCAACTGTTTACTCATCTTACAAGGACACCCCAATGACTGGCAAGCAGGTCTATGCTGCATTTGAAACGACACACCAAGTGGAGATCTCCAGTGGCATCGAGTCAGTTGAGTTGGAGAAGGAAAATGAGGTGGCTCGAGAGTGCTTTTCTCATACCAAGAAGTGTTCTGAGGACACTCCTAAAGTCATGGTTCCAGGCATTTCACCGTGTCTGAATGGAATTCCAAACACCACGACAAAATATAAGGAGGTATATATATCATTCCTCGAAACATATTTTCTACGAAGGACTTAATGGTGTAGAATGACATAGTAAGTAATTTAACATGATGGGGTTTGATACCGTATGGGTGAGGGTGCTGCTGGTATGAGAAAATTCAAAAAGCAGTGCAAACTGACCTGCTACAGTCTGATATAAGCCAATACCTAATCCAGAATTAAGCATAACTTAGATTTTCAATTCAAAATATACAGTTTTCGTTGTTACTGTTAGAGACCTTACATTTTTAAAATATATCAGGATCAACGGGTAAAGTGGCATGCTACCCCATTTGAAGAGAGACTTGAGAGGATTTTATCTGATGAGAAAATGCCTCCAAGGTTTTGGCTATTTTTGTTCCTTCTATTTTATTATTATTTTAGTTCTCGACCTTCTAATTATTTTGATCCAGATAATTGAACATCTTTTGCAAATCTTGAATTGTTATTTGCACTGTGGTTACTACAGAAAGAATATTGGATTTAAGTTTTAATGTTAATTTTATTTTTGATAGAACGCTCATTTCTGGGAGGCTGATTCAGCTTGAGGAATAGATTGACGAAACAGGTATGTGCTGGCTTTATGCTGAAATGATATTAGGTATTTTTTTTAATAATGTAATATATTGGCATGAGAAATATGCTTCATGCAGAAAATTAGATTTAGTTTGTATAAATGTATTATTCGTTAAAGAGTTGAGCTTGATTGACAATAGATTTAACTTGACAATATTGATAATCGTGAAAAGTAACTTATAATTTTGAAATCAGATATTTAGAATATGATCTATAATATTTTGATATCATGTACATAAAAAATGATGGAATTTAATTGAACTTTTACATTTCATTAAATAACTTGAAAATGATATACATCTAAAGGTTTTTGGTGGAGTATATTCAATAAAATCAAATTGTATGAAATTTGGTACACAATCAATCTACATGGCCAACTGTAAACTTTTATTTTTCTTTGAGCTGCTATGATCATGCAGGAGGAAATTAAAAATGTATTATATCAGACTCAGCTGCAGCTTGCTCAGTCACTGCCTAGTCTATTGTACTGGTCATTTTGACCTGATACATAAAGAATATGTGATTGGGTCGTCACAGATTTTTTTCCTTTTACCTGAAATTTCATGTTTCTGGAACCTAAATTCGAACTGGTAAGTCACTATTATCTAGCTTGATACACCTATAATAGCATTTCATTGATCAGGACTGACCTGACAAACTGACACAGTCCAGAAAAAGTAGATTGTAACAATATTGTTCATTTTTATGAACAATAGGCGAAGGTTTCATAATTAAGTAGACACATGATTAATGAAGTTATTAATGTTATGAAACTTAAAAAAGAAAAAAGAAATTAAACAAATGAATTGCTGTTGAAGCTGTCTGAATAGGCGAAAGTATCAGAGACAGCATTACACAAGCAAGCATGTAATTTCATGTTTGAAAATCAATATTCATGTTAGGAACCATAAAATAGAAACAAGAATATTACTCAATCTGATGCTTCAAAGAATTTAATTAGAAACTGCAACTATCCATATAATTGCAAAATTGCAACAACCATTTATAGCATCTCAAAGAATTGAACAAATGAATTCCATACATGTATTTTTTTTTCTCATCCTATCCTATATTTTAGGAGGAAAAAAGATTCAAAACTATCTATGTTAGTACTATACTATTGTACAATCAGTCGTGCCAGCAGAGAAGCATGACGACACATCGTCGAATAATGTAAAGCTTTGCTCTCTGTTCTCTCAGGGCTCTGGTTGCCCCTTTTCTTTGCTTCTCCAGAGCTCCTAGCTTCATATTTGAAATTGAATTTGAGTTGTTAATCCAATTAGGAAGAACTCAAATGGAGATTGAAACTGAGATAGTTTGTGAGGTTTTGATTGAATTTGTGGGTTTTCTTGGGGATGAATTGGTTGCTTTTATACAGAGAAGTAATGAGAAAGATCCAATGTATTTGAACTTCTCTGTGATTTTTACTTTATTGTTTGTTAAGTATTTGACTAAGATATAACTTACCAGTGCATTTAAGTCCACATTTAATTTATCTTAGTTTAGTGATGAGTGATCTCAAAGATTGAAGGAACATGATAAGATTCCCTAATGTCAACCACATAAAAATAAAAATAAAAATAAAAAGAAAAAAAAGGTCAATATTCTAGCTTAGCTAACCTGACCCTAATCAGTGTTTTGCTTCTCAGCACATTTTGTATTTTTTTCAAGTTTACACTGATTTCGTTTGAAAATTAATAAGCTGAAGCTAGCCATATAGATAATTTTTGCATTTTCTTAATAGACATGAAAAAAAAAATGCTCTTGATGCTTATCACATCCATCAGTTTTCTAATGTCACAATCAGATTTCTTATTTTATACATATAACTCCTGTTACCAGCATACAGATAATATAACAAAAAATCTTGAGGATATATATTAAACATATTGGATTGCTGTATTTAGAGAACAATTAACTAAAGTAGATAAAGAATTTTCTTATAAATAAGCCTTAGCTCAATTTTCTTATAATATATAATCCATTTGCAGATTGCTAATTTATTGTTGCCTCTCATAACTCAAATAAGGGGACACAGTTGGGGTTATATAGCATTATTTGGCATACTGGGGTTTTATTTATAATTTATCAAGAGATCATTTACCAGAAAAACCAAACCGGGTTCTCAGTTTTTTTCAACCTTGGTTTCACCTGAAAATGTGGTTTTCAATCCCTTGACTTTACACTTTAATTTGTGGTCAAAGATATTAATTTTATGTACTTTATCTACTCATCTGCAGGGGTTCACAGCTAATTAATGAATTATATTATCATTATTATTATATAATAAAGTCAAATTGCCCATGAAGAGAATGCTGCACTGACTAAGGGTACCAAATTGTTAAATTTTTTAATGAAAATATTTTGATTGTGAAAGTACTTTTTTCTGAGAAAAATTAGTGAAAATGTTTTGGCCATTGTTGATAAGATTGCCAAAATAAATGGAGGATGTTGGGTTTCAACTTGTTTTATTAAGGACATTTTAATAAGGGTCAATTATTATTTATTAATGTACAATATATGATTGTAGAGGCAGAATCTATGTTGGCAGAAATCCTGACTCAATAATAAGTTGATTTTAATTTTTTATTTTGCTTGTGATGTTTGAAGAGAAAATACAAAATTACTTTTGTCACAAAAAACATGTTGAAAACAATATTTTATCCTCAAAATTGAGATATAAATATGTTTTCAATTAAGTAAAATAATGGTGTTGATTAAATACATATTATTTTATTTTGTTTCAATTTAAAATATTTTCTAGCTCTTTTTCAAATCCAAATACAAAGAGACTGTTTATTACAAGCTTTTTATATGGCACTGGTCTTCTACAAGTCTATCTAGCTAGCTGTTAATGTAAATAATAAAAGTTTATAAAATCAAATATTCATTGACATGTGATAAAGACCAAAAATTAATAACAAAGATTAGAGAATCATGACTCAGCTTTGCCTATTAATTTATCTTCAAAGCTTCAATATATGAGGGGGCAAATATTATCTTCAAAATGCCAAGAAATCTTGGAATCAAATCATTTAGATTTTGTTTCTTCAAAAAAAAAAGAGAGAATTAATTGGCTTACATGCATGTACAAAATGTGCTATAATAAAAAAGAAAGAAAAAAAAAGTAATAAAAATTGATGGAAATTGGAGGTCCAACTTATTTTCTAAAGTTCAGAAATTGAAAAGATCTGAAGATCATTAATTTGGCAATACGGATTAAAAAAAAATATAAATAATTATCACAAAATAAATCACATTAGAAAGTTCTTGAAAAAAGTCTATCTGGTGATTATGGATAAAGAAAATAAAATAAAAATAGGATTTAAGTCTGTGCGTGTAGGTCTATGTAGTCCGTGTTAAAAATAAAATTAAAAATTAAAATTAAGGTTTTTATTAAATGCATCAAAATATCTAAATCTATTATTTTTTTTATTTTACGGCTTGATGTATTTACTCTCCACTTGGAGCATTTTCATCCCAGTTGTAAAGAAATTATGAACGTAATTGATCTAGCGATTGTAATTTTAATTGTAGGAATTGGAGCAATTGTTAATTCAATAATCTTGGTAAATAATGTTATGGAAGTGTTACATTAGACTTTTTTAAGTAATAATTTCAAATATGCAATGCAGTTGCATAATTATCAATCTTGATAATTAATTTTTTTGTCATATTAGTGAAATTAAAATTGTAGGGTGAAAATATTTTAAAATTGATATGAAAAATTGCTAAATTATTCATATGACAAATAAATTATTTTTTACGATTGCTAGAATGAAAATGCTCTCATGTTCTTCCCTTGTTTATACTACTAAAAGAAGGAATTAAAAGAAATTGTCTTTAACGCAATTAAATATTCATTTAATTATCGGAAGCGACTAATAGTATTCTAAGTCAAATCCCTCAAAAAAATTCTCCTAACTTACTTTTTTATTTTTGACAAAAAAAATACATCCACGTATACTAACTTTTTATTTTTGACAAAAAAGTACATTTAGGTGTTTTCACGTATTTCAATCCAACTCAAGTGTTTGTATTATGTACTACTCGGGTGTTTATATAAATAACTCAAGTATTTATATTTTTGACTTATATATTTATATATGAAACTCGGATATTTATATAAATCGCTAAGAAAAAAATGACAAAAGAGAGAAGATAGAGAAAAATAGTCTTAAGAATAAAAAACATGAGATAAAAGTCAAGACAGTGATATGAGAGTGGAGATAGAAAGCGAAAAAAATGAGCCTTGGAAAATAAAAATGTGTGGGAAAAAAGAGTCTCGGGAAATAAAAACGTGTTGAGAATAAGTCATATGAACTACTAAGATGTTTGTATAAGTGAATCAGATGTTTATATATTGGACTCAGGTATTTATATAATTGAATAGCGAAATTAATTTGGAGATAAAAACTTTCAAAAAGAGAAAATGACAAAAGTCACGTGGGCCAAACATAGACAAAAACGTGTGGGGATAAATCTGGGGATATAAATATTTTCTCTTAATTATCATATGTAATTCATAAGAATATTAATACAAGTAATCAAATTGTTACTTTAAAAGCATAAAATTAAGGGGAAATTAAACTAACTTGGTGGAACCTCTTTAATTTAAATATAACACAAAATCTCAAGAGGAATATTATTTAATAATTACACAATCATATAGCATATATGACAATGTTACAAGTTGGAGAATCCAATTAATCTTACACATGAGATTAATTTTACATGTTGGAGAATCTTGGACCAGACTTGCTAAGATTTATGTCATCCAACTTGCCATGTTTTCACAATTTTTCACATGTTAAGCTTGACAAGATGCCAATAATTTTAATGGCTAGCTAGTTGGTTTCAAATGTATTATAATATTATATTATGTCTTGTCTTTCAATCAGTTCACATATAGTACTTAAAAAAAATTATTTAATTTCAGACAAATTTTTTCAGCAAAAAATTTCAGATAAGTTTCTTTGGAGATCAATGAGCTTATCATGTCAGCAAAAAGACTACATATATCTACATATGCAAAAAGATGCCCATATATTTATTATTAGTTTTCATAGGATATATAAATATGTAATGAAGTAGTAATTTTTTTTGAATAAAATGTAATGAATTAGTAAATATTGGAATAACTTTGATTGTTTGAAGAGGATAATATAGAATTTCATGACGAAAGCATGTCATATAGAGAATAAAAGTTAGTTATACATTAATTGAAAGATATATTGATATCTTTTTTTTTTATGGCATATCTGATTTTTTTTATTAATTAATCTCGCATATCTGTTTATTTAATTAAATTGTAGCTCCACCAACCAAACAGCCAAAAAACAAAAGTATGAATTTTTTTTTTTCAAAACTAAAGCTTTTTTAACATACCAACTACAATGCTTCTAAAATAGTATACAAAAAAAAAAAAAATAGAAAGAGTGCACTAATACCCAAAAAGTAAATTAATTTACATGTACAACTATCATCTCTCTCTCTCTCTCTCTCTCTCTGAAACAAAGCTTGCCCTCAACAATGAAAAGAGAAAAGCAAATAAAAATAAAAAAGTTGAAGCTAGCTAGTAGATGTATATAGAAATGTGAGCATATATATATCATCACTCATGCCAACATAAGAGCATGACAATACATCTGCGTATGATATAAAGTTTGCTCCTTTGCTCTTTGAGAGTTTGGTTTAGACAGCCTCCTCCTCCTCCTCCTCCTCCTCCTCTTTGGTTTTCTTCACTACTCATCTCTGCTGATCTCTCCTTGCTAATGCTATCCATGCACAACTCAAAGAGTAGCTATAGCTATAGCTATAGCTAGCTAGCTAGCTAGTATAGTAGTTTGAAGTTAGAGAGGGATCAAAAAGTACATGTGTTGCTTGATCTCTTGGTTTTGGTCCCACTTGTATATAGGTAGCTAGCATTGAGTAGCTTTTATATATAGATAGAGATGATATGATTAATTAACATGGGAAGTGCAATGGTTCAGTATCCGCTATCATTAAAATCTACGACACATTAATTTGATGTCATAAATTTTAAACGGCTTAAATTTATCCATAGGAGATGTTTTTTTTATTTATATTTTAGTGGGTTTCATATATCATCGACCCAAAAAACCTATGAAAACTTGTGTCATAGAAAAAATATATGATAGCAAATGTGTCGTACTTGTATATAGGTAGCTAGCCTTGAGTAGCTTTTTATATATAGATAGAGATGATATGATTAATTTATTTCTTTTAATTACTCTATCATGTAATTAGTATGTGAAGTGCAATGGTCAGTATCCGCTGTCATTACAATCTACGACACGTTAATTCGCTGTTATAGATTTTAAACGGCTCAAATTTAGCCATGGGAGGTGTTTTTTTATTTTATTTATATTTTAGTGGGCCCCATATATCATAAACCCAAAAAAATCATGGAATACTTGTGCCATAGAAAAAATATATGACAGCAGATGTGAATCCAAGTGCATCATCATAGATAGCTTACCTCAATACTTTAAAATAAATAAATATTTTAGAGGGACTTCTAACTGTAATACATTGATTTAATTAATTAATCATGTTGTAGGGGTTTAAAAATAAAATTAAGGACAAAAACAAAACAAAAAGATTAAACAATTAATTAAAAGTAACCAATGTGAGCCCTGGGAAAGTCAATGTGCTAGATCTGAGGGTTTGTTCATGCATGTCAACCAAATTAGTACTTTAAAAGGAGATTTAAACCTAGCTTAAAGACAACTTCAAATAGTATCCAAGACAATTTCATTGAAAAAGGAGCATTATTATAATCTTATATGCTATTTGGGTCATCATTTCGATATCACAGCTATTAAATGCAGTTAACTTTTGAAAGAACTGAGCGCTGAAACGCAGGTTTGAAATTCGAATAGAGAATGAGAGATTATTTATATATATTTAAAATTGAGTGATTTTTATTTTTATTTTTATCTAAAAAAATACAGTTAATTTTTGTATATATAATAAAGAAATTAATGGGAGAGTTCATGGTACCATGGAATTAATTTGGCATCAACATCCTCTTTTAACTTAATTAATTTTGTAGACTGTTTTTGAAGACCATTAATTGGATAAAAATTAGAAGGCAATTATTTAATTGTAATATTGGATATATAAATTTCAGAGAATCCAGCTTTTTATTCTCATGTGTTACCAAAATTTTTTTTTTTGAAAATTTGCAAATTTCTTAAGTTCACACATTGCTCGCATGTAAAGTAAAATTAACTATTAAAATTTGTTAATTTGATATTTTTTTTTTACAATATTCACGGAATAAAATTTTATGACTTGTATAGTTGTGTACCAAAAAAAAATGTTGAACCAGAACTTATACATAAATGATAAAGAAGAGGTGAATCTATGCAAATTTAACCTTCTAACTAATTATATATACCATTGTTAAATTTTAACAGCATGAACATGAATTTTTTGGGGATAAGTGAAAATAAATATTTTTATATTGTTTACCAGAATTCAGAATTAAGAAAATAAGTACGAAAACAGAAATGTCAAACATCGAAGTTTAATAAAAAAATATTAATTTATTCAAGTCAAATGCATGAATAATTAAGATTACTTATAAAAGAGATTTAATTAGCTTAGTTTGAAGAGTAAGCATAAATATTTTAACCCTTCTGACCTTATTACAAAAATTGCCAAAAAATAAAAAAAAAATGTACATCCAGTCATATTTAGCTTAAGTTTCAAGAGTAACATGCATAATAAATTTTTGTCTCTTTTGACCTAATTACATGAATTGGAAAAGAAAATTATATTTGACAATTAATTAGCAATGAGGATATGCATGGATTACTCTACCTAATTAAATATCAGGTTTACTTTTCTTGCATTATCTTGACAGGTGGCTAATTGCTTAATTATTGATTTTAATTATCCTTGTATGAGAAGAAAATAACAGGCTGATTTAATTTGTAATTGAAGGTACCACTTAATTAGCTGGTGAAAATACTAATTTTTTTTGAACAAAAAAAGAGTTGTTTTTTATATAACGCGCAATTTTGATATATTTTTTTTCTTTTTTTCAGATAAAAATGAAGGTTAATTAAGTCTTCCAATTTTAAATATTTATGAAAAAAATTGTAATCGGATTTCATACTTATGATCTCTCAGAACATTATATTAGTTATTAGATCAAAAATTGATTCTTCAAATATGTTTTAAAATCCAGTAGCTGATTTTGATTCAAGCAATCAAATCCATTACTGATCAGAATATAATTAAATATAACTAATGCTCAAATGAGTCTAGCAGAAGTTTATAATTGAAGAATAATCAAATCTTACAATTTATTAGTTGTGAGTTCTTCAAATTGCTATAGCAGCTGATATCATAAATTCAAAAATTAAATATAACTAATGCTCAAATGAGTCTAGTCAAAGATTTAATTGGTCAATCATAATTCAAAAAAATAAAATAATAAGGATTCTCTAGGTCAAAAACCAAAAGATAACAAAAAGAACAATAAAAAAAAACAAAGTAACAATTAATAAAATATTGATACCATGTGAACAAACAAAGATTGTTTTTAAATTTCCAATTGGGTTACAATTTGTGTAAAAATAAATTTTCAGTAATACCTGACAAGCCTGGCTATGTTTCCTGTCTCCCAGGCAGTTTGGATGCTTCATGCAAGTTGCATGTAATTCCACTTACCGCAAGTGAAAATCCAGCTACAGCTACAAAACAAATTAATCCAACCTGTTCTGACAGTTGATGTAATTTATTCTTTTTAATTGCAAATGCACATTTATTTTTTTATTTTTTTTTCCAGCATGTATGATTGCAAAAATGTACTTAGTTTCCTGTGTAGAGCTTGCTATTTTTTTTATTTGTATATATTTTTTATCAGATAGTTTGTTCTGCAGGAGGCATGTGTTGTATTTTCAAAAGTAATTTTAATTTTTTTTTGGTTATTTAGCAATCTTTTATGATTTGTTGGTTAATGGAAGTTTTAGGTATTAGAATTGAAAACTGAATTTTCATTTTTTTTAAATAGAGAGGATTTTCATTTATATAAAATTAATTTGTTTAGAAAGATATTTCTTACATACATTCAATTTTTATGATAGATCTTACTCTTATGTATATATATTTGGAAAAAAATATTACTCAAATTATGTAAATAAAATTGTACATTATTATGTATATAGATAAAATATATGTAGTGTATCAAATTAGGATCAATTCAAAAAATATTTAATTTTTTATCAAATAATTAAAAAATTTAACAATAAAGTTTGAATGGATTTATGATGAGTGACCAATCAAATTTTAAATTAACTCAAATTTGATACATGTCATATCTAAATAATTAAGAACACATTTACATCTTTTATAATGAGTGACCAGTCAAATATTAAGGAAGTAAAAAGTTTATAATCTAAATGTAAAATTTATCTTACAAGCAAATAATAAGCCAAAGACAAAAAGAAATAAAATTAATATATATATCCAGGGGCAGAGGGAAACCAACCTCCCCTATGAATCATAAATTGCAAAAAAAAAAATTTACATTTTAATATTTTTGCAAAATACAAATAATAATACTTGTTGGCCCCCTCATAAAATTAAAATAATACTCAACTAATTATTAGCCCTTCTCCCCTCTAATTCTAATTAATTTTCTGGGTCTTCTCCTGATAGGATTCAATGATTGACAGTTGACCAAACACAATATAATATGTTCTGATTAATTCACTTAATTTATGATATTTGGATTAAAGTGAATTTCTTGCAATGGTTGAAAACCAGATGAGCTAATTCAAAGTTTTGAATTATGTGGAAATTAAGAGGATATTATATATCAGGCATCATAAAATAATAAAATTTGACATTATTTAACAATTAATTGCATCTCCATTTTAATTAGAGGGGGACAGGCAGACAACATTGTGTAATTTTCAGTAGTTAACAAAAAATAATATTTAATTATAACAAAAGAATTATACACAAATTTCTTGAAAGAAAAAAATAAATAAATAAACCATGCCATAAAGAGCATACTCATATTAATTTAAAAAATGTACAGTGATGGGTTGAATGATTCTTAATTTTTCCCTGGCAAAAACATTCTTGTTTTGTTTAGACTGTAGGCTAAAATTAATAATTATTTACATATTGCTTCTCTTGTTGTAGATCCATATCTACATATATATGTTCATATATAATTGCTGTGTTTTCTTATTTATTTAATTTGTGAAGCAATTTATTGTTCTTTCTTGAACTAGCTTTGTTAAATTAAATGTATTTAATTAACTTGATCCCAAAATATGATTGTTTAGTGTATAATAAAAAAAATACTAATTATCAACAGTAAATAATTCAGAAAAATAAAATAGAATAATCAACCTTTTCCAAGGCAAATAATAATTAAAAAGGCATAGAGAAGGAAAACACTAATTTAAACCAATAAGCTAGGAACACAATTAATTAAGATATTTACAATCACTATTAATTCCTTCAACCTATATTAAACCCTAGCTATGTAATCTAATTACACCCAAAAAAAACAAAAAGAAAAAAGAAGATGGAAATTAATTTTACTCAAGATTAGTCATGCCAACATAGAAGCATGACAACACATTGCCTAATTATATACAACTTGCCCTTTTTCTCTCTTAGATTTTTGCTAACCCCTCTTGCCTTCTCTTGGCACCTTAGCTTCATCATACTTTTAGAGATAGAGAGAGAGAGAGAGAGAGAGAGAGAGAGAGTGAGAGAGAGAGAGAGAGAGAGAGAGAGAGAGAGAGAGAGAGAGAGAGTATATGGTGTGTTTAATTTGAATTTGAACTTGGCATAGATTGAAGGGGTTGATGTGTGAGCACATATACATATATATGTATATATATATGTAAATAGATGGTGCATTAATTGGTGAAGATAAAGTAATGGTGAATATAGTAAGAAACATGATCATATGACATGTCTATGGGTTGCTAACAACCAAACAAACATGTTACACCTATTTTAGGTATGTGTCTACTCCTTTTCCTCTTTGACCATATTTTTGTGGGGCGAGTGTATTGTTTCATCTATTAAAATGTAAAAGAAAAATGTCATCTTTTTCATATCTATTAATTATATTATAGTTATAGTGTGCTAGAAACCACATAAATTAAGCACTATAATTGATAGGAGTAAATGACAAACTAATGTCAACGGTGAAAATTAATTAAGTAAAAGTTAGTAACTATATAATGTGTAACTTCTATTACTTGTAAATAATAATTTAGTCATGTCATGATAAGGAAAAAAATTTATCTATATCATTAATTATAGATGAGATAGATGCTGAAATTTGGGAGTGCCTTGTAATTAGTTGTTGATTTGCTCAAATTTTTAATATTTTTTGTGGTAATTGTTTCTCTAATATTTTTTAATATTTTCATTTTATTTAATGAAATATGTCCGTTGGTAAAAAAATAAATATAACTATATCAGTCATGTTCAGTTCTGAAAATTAAAAAAAAAAAATCAATGTTGAATGGTAAACATTTTTCTAATTTATAAATATAGAAGCAACACTTCCTCTTTGTCTTTTCTTCTTGTTAATATGCCTTGTGCAAGATGCTCCTTGCAAGAATATAAATATTGAAACATATATATGACAATGTAAGATTCTCATTGCAACTTGGCAAGAATTAATATAAATGTTTCAAAGATATTGTCGGTATATATCTGATTGCATGCAATCTCAGTTAAATTAATAAACAATTATTATGTATCTCAAACAAACAAAGTGCAATTCACATGACGAGATTGTTAATTAAGAGAAATTATTTTTACATCCGAAGTTCTATATTCTTTATTTACACATTAAAAATATTTATATTTAATAAAATTATTATTTATATTTGTTATTGAAAATGTTTATATGTAATATATAAAGTATTTATTATTTTCTATGTTTTGAATGGTCATATAAACTTAAAAGTTAGAAACTATGTTGAGTAGTTTAAAATACATATTTCAAAAATTTTGATCCTACCAATATAAAGTATAAACACTCTTACTATTAACCATAAATACTTTTCAAAAAATATATAAATATATAAGAGATACGAATAATAAATACAGTTATCGCTCATCTTAAATTAAATACAATATACTCCCTTAATTAGTAATTAAACCATTGATTGAAAAACCAACCCCCAACAAAGATAATGATGCTCAAACCAGAATTATCTATTTCAACTAACTCCCCTGCTAGCTACAATTAATCATTTGGATTGGACCAAGAAACCAATCAATTAAGTAGTCTTGTTGTTGAGTCAAGGTTAGACCAAACTTCAAAATCATGAAAATGAAGCAAAGTGTACATATGTAACAATCACACATGTGGTTAGTTGAACTGTTTCTGTCTTTAATTTGCATGTCCAGTGCATATTGTCTTTTTTTCCCCACACACATTCATGCACTCAGTTTTGTACTATTGCACTAATTTTGATGCTTGTGTATGTATTCATCCATGGTCCCATTGACATATACAGTGACTTTAGCTTTCATACTATTAATCAATTGTAAATAAATTAATACATATATATATATATATATATATATATATATATATATATGTATGTATGTATGTATGTATGTATGTATGTATGTATGTATGTATGTATGTATGTAGTGTGCAAAGGCAATGTTTTTTATGGATATTTAAAGTTGAGTAGTTTTAGTTCTTATTTTTATCTAAAAAAATATATATGTGGTGTGTCTGATGTAGAATTAATTTATGCATTATGTAATAAGTATAATAGTATTAATTTGAAAAAAAAATTAATTAAGAAGAAATTAAGTCACTGAGAATTAAACAATCTTCTCATTAGTAAAAGGCTCTCAATTAATTTTTATTTCAACAAATATTGAGATATTGTAAAATTAATTACAACAATACACCATTTAGAGATAAACATGAGTTATCTACTGAAAATTAGAACTGCAATAACATCCAAAAATACTTATGACAGTGAAAATAATTTTGAAAAATGAATGGGTTGAACTGCAAAAGGCACCTTACAATCCACCTTGTCGATTCCCCACTTCTCCTGTTGACACGTGTCCAGACTCTTATCTGCTAGTCCACGTCAGGAATAGAAAGCAAAAAAGTGAGAAAAATAAAATGATGTGATTGCTAACCATTTTGAATACTGATTTTAATTTAATTGGCATGTGTAATTTGTTATTTTTTCTATAATTTGTATTTTATTTGTTTAATTGATTGATTGTTATTGAATTATAAGAACACATTTAAACATTTAATGAGTTAACAGGCTAAACTGTGTTTGAGATTGAAATTATTTTAAAAAAAATTAAAGAAAGTAAAAAAAAATTTACTTGATTAAGGAATTTAGAAGAAGAGTTAATTGCCCCATTAAGGGACTCATATATAATGAAAGAAAGAAAAAAAAGAAATAGAAATATTTTTATGAAATATTAATCTCAATTATTTCTATAGTGGGTTAAATATGAATAAGTATAATATATCTCTGTGAATTAATTTGGTCTCTTAAAAAAATTGTGTATTTGATTAACAAATTATAGGGAAGTGGGTCGTTAAATAATCAATTATTGAGTTTTATAAATGATTTTATTTTATTTTTGTTTGTTTTTATTGAGGACCAAGATTGATAAATTCTTGAATGAATATAATTTTTTTTATTGTACACCTGTCAATATTGTCTTTTTTTCTAAGAAGAAGAAAGAGGATAATATTAGTAGGTGTTATTTAATCAGCAAATAAAAGATATAACAAAAAAAATGTCTTTTTCTTTTTAAGAAGAAGAAAGAGGAAATAGTATTGGTAAGTGTTAATATTTTTTTCCTAACAAAAAAATCTCTTTTTTTTAAGAAGAAGAAAGAGGATATTAATTACTATAAAAGTTGAGGTTAAAAGTAAAAAAATAGAATGTTAACTTGGGACCATATTATAGGAATAAAGACAATATTGACAGGTGTATATTGCTGGAGATGTTAATGCAACTTAAAAGGGAATTACAAGAATTTAAAATAGATGTACAAAAAAGGGAATTACAATTTTTGTTTAAGTAATTAATTTATTTCCTTCTTTACCATTAGTAAAAGTTTTTTTTTTGGTTTTTTCAATTAGGAAAATGTTTGGGAAATACCATCATTGATACCGTCGATATTAACTTTATTATTTATGTAAAATGAGTTATTATTCAGATTAATGACTATATTATGTAACTTATTTTTGATAATATTTTTATTATTCAACTCGAATACTACTAATATGAATAATAGCTCACTGAAGTTGAATAATAAAAATACTGTAAAAATAAGTTGTATTATAGAGTCGTTAATTTGAATAACAAAATCGGTACCGATTATGGTATCAGTATATCAGCTCCCTTTTCATTAACTTGTTTGAGACAAATTGATTAGTGATAATTATACATGACATAGACAAATTTACCAAGATGAAATTATATTTGATTAGTATATATTCAAGCAAAATTAAATGAAAAGATAATTAGTGGTAACATGAAGGGCATAATTGCAAAGATTTAACTTTAATTTGGCCTCAATTACACTTCACTTCAAACATAATATTACAAAGGCTTATAAAATTTGATTTAAACTTTGAAAAGAGAATTAGATCCAAACAAATTAAAACAGGGAATTATTTCATCAAAGAATAAATGGGGAAGGGGCGATTCAGAACTGAAATAAAAACTAAGTTATTTATTGGATCAATTATATGGGAATAATCTAATCTAATAAAACAATAAAATGCTAAGAAAAAATATATAAAAAGAATGAAACTTGGACAAAATAATAAGATCAAAATTAATTGGCACACAATATTGTTCTTCCAATTTCATTTTTTTTTAACTGAATTATCTCTAATTAATTACATGTCAAAACTATTCATCCTTGCTTATTCTCGCAAGAAAATAGAAGGGATATATTAATTCCTAAATTACATGTACATCAACTAATTTAGCAGAAGAACCTACACTACAAAAGAAAGAAGAAGAAGAAAAACCCACAAAAAATTCAAAATCGACGAATTAATCGTCGGATTTTAGAAGCATGAGAATGCAACGGCGAATTATGTAGAGCTTGGCTCTCTTCTCCTTCAAAGATCTGCTCATTGCTCTTGTTCTTCCTTGGCTCATTAGCTTCATCATTTCTTTCTCTCTATAATTAATTAACCAAGTAAGAGATAGGGAAAGAGTAATTAATTAGTGAAATAGTAGGAGGAGGAGGGGGGGGGGGGGGGGGGGGGTTATGAGAATTGAATGTGGCTTGTTTCTTCTTCTTCTTCTTTCTCTTGTTTTGGAAATGGTGGATACAAGAGGGGGTTGATAGGTATATTTATATACATGGAAGGGATGGAGAGACACATTTAATTAATTGATTGATTGATTGATTAATTATTTTAAAGAGAGAGTTGACAAACAAACCCTTATGGGGTTGTTCAGTAATTGTTCCCCATTAATTGTAGCCTTAATTAAGTGTTTATTTGGTGAATTGTTTATTTCATAATCAACTAATTAATTGCAATTTCTTTTTCCTTGTCTCTGGTCCCCTAGAGAGAAGAAAGAGACTTTTTTTTTCTCATCAGAAAATCTGTCTGCTAATGATAAGTTTATAATATCTTCTTCTCCTATTCATTTCATTTAAATAATTAAAAAATATGACACAACTGATTGAAGCTAATTATTAAATTTCCTTCTTTTTTTTGAAAAAAAAAATAACAAAAGCACAAACTACATAATGAAGGAAAAAAATATTTAAGCACAAAAAAAAATCAATAGGAAAGTTAACTAATTGTACATGTAGATATTCTTTTTTTTTTTTGGTTTTTAAGATTTTCATCAATATAATTTTGTTTTAATTAGGTAATATTTTTGCAACAGATGCAGAAGCATTGCAAAATTTAGTTTATTATTTCTTGTCCCTCTGAAGAAACAAAAAGTAGGGTCTCATTTTATTATAATATTAGTTGAGTAGAGGTTATATATGTAAATATGACATATATAAAATTCCCTCTGACTAAACTTGGGTTCATAATATAAATATATAATTCCCATATTGCTTGTTTTTTCAACAAATATTTATTACTTAAAAAGTGGTTAGTTAGCTGGACTTTGACTAAATTAAACTTGTAAATACATGAACCATATTTTGCTTCGTGGGAGCCAAATTGCAATTTAGTCCTATTAGTTTGATAAAATTACCCAACATCTCTAATCAAATAAAAAATTGAAAAGTTTAAAAAAGGGACACTAATTAATTAAAGACCAAATTGTGTGGTTCTTTCATGGCCATAACAATCAATGAAAATATAAATGACATGGATCTGAGAAATTTTAAAAATGTCATATAAAAATTTTGCTAATTAGACATGCATATTCTCTTTCATAACAAGAAACTAGCATAAATTAAAAATTAAAACTTGCAATACTGATTGTACCAGAAAACTTCCCTTGCATTGCATTCCATAAAATTTATCATCAAAATGGAAAACCTCATACAAGTCACAAAAATCAATCTTGCCTATTTCAGAACAAATCTAAAACAAAATTCTACAAAAAAAACATGACTATTGTATCTCAGTCTATTTACAATCCGATCCGATTCCCCTCGGCCATAACAGAGAGAAAGAAAGAACACAAAGCTAAAAGCTAAAAGCTAAAAAAAAAACCCTAAAGTTTCAAACTTTTCTCTCTCGTTTTCTCCGTCGATTAGTTATTCCACGGGAGGAGCAAGACGATGCACCGTCGGATGATGTATAGCTTTGCTCTCTGCTCTTTCAATGTCTTGCTAAGCCCCTCTCTCTCCTTCCTCATTCTATTATGACCTCCAAGCTTCATCTTTTGAGAGAGAGAATATATGCAGTGCAATTTCCTCTTGAAAATGGTTGGTTTGCTTTGGTTTGCTTTGGTTTGGTTGGTTTTTGGAGAGAAAAGGGACTTAACTTATTTATATATGAAAGTTTTAGGTATGGGCTATGTGGCAAATTATAATAAAACAATGAATGAAATTACATTAGGAGATGATAATTAATTAGGTGAGGTGTCATTGTAAAACCCTCGTGTGATGTCTAGCATATGTCTCCTAACAGACAATGTTAGAGGTCTCTTTGGTTGATTTTGTGTCCCCTATTTGATTCCTTTGACTAAGTATTGAGACTATATAATTAATATATATATATATATATGATGTATGTTTATGATATCAATTCATTGGTTTTGCAATCATTAGAAAATTGCTTTAAATAGTGGTCGCGTGCGGTGTGGGACAATTATTTAAATGTAAATAGTAAGTTGGATAAGATGGAGTTGGGTGTGTGGAAATAAAATAATAAAATAATTAATTAATTGATTAATTAATTAATTAATTAAGCAATTAATTAGTATATGGGTGACATGAAATGTTGAGCAATTAAGACCCAATTGTTGGGTGCCATCAAGTGTTATGACATATAATTAATTTTGGGTTTGTCTTCTGTTCATAACATAATATGTATAAATTATAATATAGGTTAATTCTGTTATGGATCAAAATTTATAGTATAGATAAAGAGATAAGGTTGAAATTAACAGTTGTGATTTATTAACCATTAAAATTTTTGATACATAGCAGAATTGTTCTTATATATATTTTGTCTAGCATAAAATTAAATATAATTTTTCTATAAACTTTGTCAAGAATAAATTATATATAAAGTTTGAATTTACACATATTTTGTACTTATATATACGAAAATATGAGGAGGAAATACTTTGTTTTCCTTTGTTAATACGCTTCAAATGCTATTACTTGGAGTGAACATTATTTTTATTTTATTTTATGCATTTTTATAAGCTATATGGTGCTTGATGGTCAAAAACAAGATACTCCTTTTGGATATAATAAAAATTAAAAAGTCAACAAGGAAAAAAATGTTGGCTTCTGAATTCTGATACATGTAATAAGATTATATACATGCATATGATTAATTAATTAGCATGTCAACGTTTTCCCTTTGATTTTATTATCCGCAATTATATGGTCAATTAATTGTATGGATGCATATAATTATTAAGTGTTGACACGTCAAACCCAAGAAATATAATGTAATGTAATGTAATAACCTAACTTCAAGAAATTCAATTAATAATGCATGCTCCCCAAAACATATAGTAGACATTTTAATATGCATACATATTTCAGCACAAATACCTAGGTTTTTATTTGGTGTATTTAAGTGATGTTATATTATGTTATGGAACAAATTTTGTATTATAAATGGAAAAAATAGACCGAAATTAACGACTGTAATTCATTAATTAGTAAAAAATTTGATTCATATATAGCAGAAATGCTCTTTTTTTGTTACCTAGATTTTTTCCTCCAGATTTGTTCACTATTCAAAATTTGGCATGTATGAATTTTATTTTATCAAGTATAATTTTGTCAAATACAATTTGATGTGAATTATATACAATTTGTTGTCAAGTATAATTTTGTAAATTTAAAGTTGTACATAGTTCATTATTATAGAGAAAAAAATATGAAGTCAAAATATGCTCTCCTTAGAATATTGGTAGCGCCACTTGATTATTATTACTTAAATTAATTGCATTTATTTTTTGGATAAACTAGATTGTATGTATTTTTGTCTGTGTATTTTATATATATCATATATGTTATGTAATGGTTCACTATCAAAGAAGGTATCACTTTTTTTGTGTACAACTAAAAGATAATTAGAATCTCAAAAAGAAAAGAAAAAAAGAAGTTGGCTTGTGATATGTGATAAGATCATATTTGTGCATGCATATAATTATCATGTCAATGCTTTCCCTTAATTAATTATAGTATCCACAATTATAGAGTCAATTAATTGATTTTATATATAAAGAGGAAGTCTAAAATGCAATGTGTTATATGAATGGATTCATATAATGACTCAAAATCTCCAATTTAAAAATAAAAATGATGGATCCGAACCATTCAATATAATGTCCATATCAAGATCTTACGGAATATCAAATTTTAAATTTTTTTAAATTTTTTTGCTATTTTTTTGGATGGAAAGAAAATCAATTGATTTAAGGATTTTGGAGCATCCAATAAGAACGATCTTTTCTCCATCCAAAAAATATCAAAAAAATTCGAAAAACTGTAAAATTTTGTATTCCACAAGATTTTGATATGGAGATTATATTAGACAATTCGAATCAGCTATTTTTAATTTGAAATTTAAGATTTTAATGCGTTGTACGGATCTATCCATACAACATGTTATTTTTTAGTCTTTCTTTATATATAAATGCATTTAATTAAGCATTGAACGTCGAACCCATAAATTAAATTATAATAGCCAAACTTCAAGAAATTATTGATACATGCCTCCCAAAAACATGTGTTTGTTTCCTTGATTCCTTGTGAAACTTTCAAGAAATTATTAATTAATACATGTTCCCAAAAACATGTCTTGTTTCCTTGATTCCTTGTGAATATATAACTGACATATACTAGACAATTTGACATGGAAACACATTTTTTGGGGCAAAGAGTGTTTTGTTTGGTTTTTGGGTTTTCTTATTGTCACATTTCACTTGAGCATTTAAACTTTTTTTAATGATAAATTGATATAATAATAGTATTGATCATAATAATTAAATTATCTTTCTCTAAAATTCTATGATCTTTACACAATTTAATGAAACTTGAGACCTAGTCCCTCAACCTCCCCCCCCCCCCCCCCCCCCACCCCAAAACCCAAAAAAAAATTTACAAATCTTATAATAAGAATGTTTGGTCCATTATATTGGTATCATTTTAATATTTTGAAGACAAAAACACTCATAATTATTTTTCTTACATTTTATTTTTGTTAAAGTGACACCTTTATAAGGGAATCCATGACATTTTATAGACCAAATGCGGCATATTGTTCCACTAGCACAAGCATGTATATAGGTTTATAAATTAAACAACATTTTTCTAATTGCTTTGACATGAATTTATTTCAGCAATTATTTTTGAATAGATATTGCCAACTCAATAGCTATTGGGCCTATTAATTAAGGGCCTAAAGAAATTTCCCTCTCAAATTTGCCAATTTTGTGATATAATCTCATGTGATCATGTCAATTAATGTTGTAGCCCATGGTTTTCATATCCTAAAAATTCAATAGTCAAAAGTATATATAGATTCCTACAAGCATTGACCATGAAATCTCAAAAAAAAAAAATACAATTGACTAATTAACTTAAAATAATAATAATAATAATAATAATAATAATAATAATAATAATAATAATAATAATAATAATAATAATCCATGCTATGCAGTATGCTCCCTTTAATTGGGAACATAATTTGACTACTTGGTCAATCCTGAGGCAAGAGAAACGAAAAAAAAGGCCCAAAAACAAAAACATGTAGAGAATGTTGTCTGGTTTAGTTTAGGAGTGCACAAAATATTCGTAGCTCACGGTTCGTTGAGGATCGGTTTGGGAAAAAGCTCACTTATAGTTCTTTCGACATCAGCTTGAGCCAGATTAGAGTTTGTTTAGTTCGTGAGCTGGGTTCGAGTTGTGGCTAGTTCAATTGGGATTGGCTCGTCTAATTTGTCATGATATCAATGTTGACGCATTGTACCTTGATAACTCACATCCCTCAACACGTCTTTCTCTCTCTCCCGTCATGACATCGGCACATCGCCCCCCAACAACCTGCTTCCCTCTCTCTCTTCCCAGCCCCAGAGCACTCTCACGAGCTAAATTCACGAATCACAACTCCAGCTATAGCGAGCTGAGTTCGAGCTGGATTTTTTAGCTCGTTAGTACTTCACAAAACTCACTCGACTTCTCGTCATATTCATGATCCGAATTTGAACTGACCTCAACTGGCTTGAATTTAACTTACTATTTTGGTTCAATTCAAAATCATCTCATTTCATTTTCTTTTATTTTAGGTTATATTTAAAAGAAAAATAATTAAAAATAATATTATCTCCACCTTTATTTAATCAATCCCAACTTATCATCCTTCAACTTTAGAGTTTGTTTGACAATTCCAATTCAAGTTGAAAATAGCAAAATAATATGCTATTTTTATTAGTATGTGATGTCAAAAATATAATAAAAATGTGGAAAAGTGAGACACATAATTTATTCAGCTATTCAATCATTTTGATCGTTAAAATTTTTGTATACTGAAATAATATTTTTCTAATTAATATTTTATCAAATGATATATCATTCTTCTGAATAATTAAAAAATAATATTTTTTATATGTTATACAAACAATATTACTTTACCACTCTTTACTTCTATTATAAATAAAGAATATTATTCTAATTTTATATATATAAAAAATGAACCCTTAAACAAATTGAACATAATTCTTTCCACCGCTGTTCTGATCACGGTTAAATATTTGATATTTCATTAAAAATAACTTTTTTTTATGATTCCATTCCAATTGAATTGAATCCTCTCTCAAGTGAGAAAAGGGAAAGAGAGAGAACCTCCATCACCTCCGACCTCGGTGCATCCCTCCAAGCTCAATCGCAACTCGCGCTGAAGAGGAGGTCGAAAGAGGGGGAATGAGATCGTGTCGTTGATCAGATCGCGCCTTGATAGGGGTAATTTCTCCTTCCTTTTTGCTTACTCAATCGGTTTGGTTCTTTAGCTGCTACTGATGGCTGAGCTTGTTTCTATCTCGGGTTTCTTTGTTGAAATGTTACATGGGAAGGTTTATTAGGTCTAGGTGCTAGGATATGCTGCTAAATCAGTATCAGTGATACTGGTGAGCACCCCATACCAGTGGTGTGCCAAAGCTTTGAATTGTGCCATTGTAGGACTGGTACTGGTACTGTTACATCTAGGGTTAGCTGTGAAACCATTGGATTTGGTGATTTTTCTGGTAAGGCAGGGACTGTTTCTTATCATCTGTTACAGTTTTTAACTCAAATTATGATGGACTGGGTGTTTGCCTGGTTTTTGTATTGTTTGTTACAGATTTTAGTATATTTGTTGATACTTAACTGATTATATGTTTCCTTTTCTATTCAGATATTCTTCTTGTAAGTAGACGTTGGAGTGTAAATTTGAAGATCAGAACTTCCTGTCCCGGTTGATTGGTTTTGGACATATCTCGGTCATACAATTCGGAATCCTTTTGCACGGCCGATCTGGTGGGGTCTTAAAACAATTGGAGAGCTTAGAATTGTACTACCTGATTGGGCAGTGAACACTGTTAAATCATTAGAGAAGGAGCAAAAGAAATTTTAACTCGATTTCTACAAAAAAGTTGCTTTCTTCCCAACTCATCTTTTCATTCCAGTACCGGTAGAGAGCAAAAGTTCCATGGCAGGCGAAGGTATTTGTCTTCAGACCCCTCTAAGTGCCTATCTTATAATTCTAATATTTTAGTTCATTTTCCATTTCAGGCTATGGTGGTCGTCCACTCAAGAAGCACAAGAGCTCGACCTCTAAAGTGCCGGTTATAGAAGAAGAAGAGTATGAATACCCCGATGATTTTGATGAAGACGCACGAGATGGTATTCTCTTTTACTTAAGCTTTAGATCTTAATACAGTCAATATGGGAATTTGCATTATGGAAAAGCTCTAAGGGGAGGGGAAAATATTAAGATTAAGCTACTGGATTAGTTAAATGATGCATAAACACTTAGCAAGCAATTTATTTTCTTGTCACAAAGATGTATTAGGACAAAAATTTGAAGTAAGACTTTTCTTTTCCCTTTTCCTTCTTATCTTTTCAGACTTTTATTCATAGATTATCAGTAATATTCGTAAATAATTAAAGGCCCATGGGTCAAGCACCAATCCTATCAAATCAGACTCTATCTAGCTTTTTATTTATTTGTAAAAACATATTTTAGTATTATAAAATAATAAAAGATGCAAGATATTTTACTAAAGATCCATGATGGGGCACATGCCTCCTTTGTGGTAGCCTGGCTTCAATGCCTGTTAAACCCTGTTTGCATTTGTGTTTTGTTTTCTTGTTTTGAGAAGAGAGTGTGTCATGTTTCTCTGGTGATCAATGCAGTAGAAAAGGAAGCAAAGAAAAGGGATTTCAGCAAGTTGGAGCTTAAGTTAGATCATGCAAACCGACCATTATGGGCATGCGCTGACGGCCGTATTTTCCTTGAGACATTTTCTCCCCTCTATAAGCAAGCCTATGATTTCCTCATTGCAATAGCAGAGCCTGTTTGTAGGTAAAAATTCCAAACCATCTTTATAGGAGACTATCATGGTTTTAGTTCTCGGGCAAATTACAACAATTATGTTGCTGCAAGCAAATAATACTTAAAATTTTCCATTTTTCAATTTACATCTTTAAGATATTCGCATGTAAGACCTAAATGGCCCTTTGTTATATTGGTGTAATGTATATAACCAAGGGTTGAAACTTCTGATTTGGAACTGAAAGATACGAAGTTCAGACGAACTAATTTTACTGAATTTTTGGAAGCCCAAATCAAATTGAGATAGATCTAGGAGTTCTGATACTGGGTCATAAATTTGCATGTGTTGACTTTTAGAGCAATTTATTATTTCATTCCAAAACTTCACAGGTTAATATTTTGTTCCGTTTAACCTTTGATGTAGTTTTTATTCACAAATATCCATGTTAGATGCAAATTTGAAAAGTATTAGTCTAACCTTGGAAAATACTTAAATTATTTGTAAATTTCCAATACTTTGGATTTTGATATTTGTAGGCCTGAATCGATGCATGAGTATAATTTGACACCTCACTCTCTTTATGCCGCCGTGTCTGTTGGATTGGAGACTGAGACCATAATAAGTGTCCTCAATAAGCTATCCAAAACAAAATTACCTAAGGAGATTATAGACTTTATTCATGGGTCCACAGCTAATTATGGTAAAGTCAAGCTGGTGCTGAAGAAGAACCGGTATTTTGTTGAATCGCCATTTCCTGAGGTATGTATCGTATTGTACAAGTTACCAAGATATTAGAAGAAACTTTCTTTTTTGTAAATTATGTCAAATCAACCCTTGTTTGCACTTTCTGGTTCTAGTTTTAAACATTAGAAGGGGCTATTTCACTTTATCTCTGCAACATGTCAAAGTATTACATTTACCCTGAAAACGAGAAATATATCTTACTGAACGTTATAAATCATCTTTCATCACCCTAAAAAGAGTGAAGATTATCCACGGTGCCTGCCTTCCCCACCTCTAATCACGATTGAAGAAGAAAAGAGGGCTACCTTTGTTAGTTTGGTAAATTTAGAAAAAAAATATATAGGAGGGATGAATTCATGAAATGATGCTTGAGGTTTATGCTAACCAACCTTCAAGAAAAAAATATTGTTGCTTGGGGATACACATGATACATGAATTTTCTTTTATTGGGATCAATAGGAAAGAGTTCTGTAAATGTTAGGTCTGAGCCTAAATTTTAGTCCTTGTATGTATGTTTATTTTTTATTTTCTTTTTGGTCCTTGTGCCAGTTTCATCTTCATTCAGCATATGATGAATTGATGATAAAATTGTTCTCGAGAAGTACATTACATATACTTTATTTTTATTGCAAGTGCAATATAATATTATTTTTGTTATCATATTTATTAATTTATTAAAAAATAAATAAATGAATGGCACAAACAAATAAGTTTAAGGACCTGAGAATCTGAGATGATATGGCCCAAACTTGAGGGATTAGAAAAAGGGAACTGTGTAAAGCACATATTGGCAATATACTGGAACTTGTTTTCTTTTGTTCTTTTTGTTAATCACTTAAGGCTTTCCGTGCAGGTCCTTAAGACATTGCTTAGAGATGAAGTCATCTCAAGAGCAAGGTTATTTCCTGAGGTACTCTATAATATATTTAAAGAATGTTTCCCATGCAGTACTTGGTTGGTCCACTGTTCATATAACATATAGTCATATACCTTTAAAGCCTTAAAGGAGGTAACTTGTTGGTACTTAGTGTCTCTGTTTGTGTCTGTGCTGATAAGCTAAAAGTGGCTATCTGAGAGCTGTTGATGTTATGAGATGGTCAATAAATCAAAATTTAAAAACTAGGATCATACTGTATCCATACCAGTTCGATTGTAACCTCTCCTGGTTAACACTGGTCAACAGTTATGTCATAGGATATTCAGCTCGAACTTCCTTTCCAGCTTACGTTGGTTTGCACTGCTATTTTGGTCAGTTGATGTTTATGAGTTGGTCAAATAAATCCAAAGTCCACAGTATACTGTATCTGTACCTTTGGTGATGACCTATGCTGGTTTGCACTTGTCAAAAGTTTTGGCCACCTTCATGAAAATCTGCTTTAACACCTTCCTTGCTTTATGACACATCTCTTTTCTTTAATGTGCAGTTTTTCCCGTTACAAACTCTCATATTAGCTACCACAATAATTTCTTTTTCTTTCCTCTATTTACATTATACATTATAGGCCACATGTTCACAATTCAATCTTTTACCTTAGTTCATCTCAATTTAAAATTCTAAGTTTGCATGACCCTGTAAACAAGCATTGGATTGAGTTACAAATTTCTTCATGTGTGGGACAATAATAGTCATTGTCTTCTGGACATTTTTTTACATTTAGTGGTCATATGCCTTTTGCACCAAAGCCCAAAATAGTTTGGGCTGGGTCTTATTAAATTGGTTAAAACTTTTGTTTAGCATGCTGAAGACCCTGTATTCTTCTTCATTTCTAGCGTTTCATTTTAAATTGTTGCTTGTAGGAATCTCAAGGAGAAGAATTTGCTGTTAGTAAATCCATCAGGGATGTTGGAACTGGACATGAGGAGCTATTGAATGGAATGGAGTTGGCTGCTGCAGCAGAAGAAAATGAGACTCATTCTTTTGAAATTGACCCTGCCCAAGTAATTTTTTTCCTCCCATTTATATAACCAAATATTACATACTCTGGCCTTGCTAGACTATATCTTTCTTTATGTGAGATCCCATCTAACTATTTAAAAAAATAGCTATCTGTATTAACAAACATTTAAATTCTGTTTGAATGTGTCCAATCTTGAATTGACAACAAGTCCATAATGTCTTGGGGTGCTATAAATGGTTACTGCCAATAAATCTGCATGTGTGCTATTTGAAATGCTGTGAACTATTGTCTATAATTTGCTAAAACCTCCCAGTTACATAATTATATTCTCAAAGTGAACTGTGTAGGTGGAGAATGTGAAACAGAGGTGCTTGCCGAATGCTTTGAATTTCCCTATGCTGGAGGAGTATGATTTCAGGAATGACACAGTAAGCTCTGTAGTTCATTTTTTCTTTGAGCTAATTGTAAGCTACTTTTATGTATGCGTGTGTGCACAGATGTACTAGTAATGTTATTGAATGGCAGCTTACTAAACCTATGATGTTATTTAATTTAGTGACTAAATGTTAAAAACTTGTACTGATGATTGGATGGTAAGAAGGCAATAGTTGTCTGATTCTTGTCAGCAACTTCATATCTATGGCTGCAAATATGGTAGATGCCGGATAGCAGAGTTTTCTAAATTTGCTTTATATTCTTCTGTACATTTCGACTTTTATATTATTAAGATTTGTCATGGAAAAATATAGGTAAATCCAGACTTGGACATGGAATTAAAGCCGCAGGCAAGGCCGAGACCTTATCAAGAGAAAAGTCTTAGCAAGATGTTTGGCAATGGTTGGTTCTCATTTTGCTCAAGGCCTTCTTTTTTAATAATTAAGTGGATATGGATTATAAGAGCTGTTCAATGTGTTAGGACTAAAATTTGATTTATAGCGGATGAAAAAAAGCTCAGGCTACAATATTCATTAGTTTGATCATTTTTTCAACCAGCACAACACCTGGTACTTGTCAGCTGCAGATAGGATATGTAGGTACCACTTGTAGAGCTGGTATCTCCTCAAATTATTGCTGGGAAAACAAAGGCACACTTTGGTATATTTTTATTTTTTCTTTCAATGGGAGATGAGCATTGCAAAACCTCAGCAATTTAAGCTTCATATCACATGCTGTAACTACTTGCACTGTGAACTGTTAGGGAGAGCAAGGTCTGGCATTATAGTGCTTCCTTGTGGTGCTGGTAAGTCATTGGTGGGTGTGTCAGCTGCCTCCCGAATCAAGAAGAGTTGTCTCTGCTTGGCCACCAATGCAGTGTCCGTCGACCAATGGGCATTTCAATTCAAGCTGTGGTCAACCATCAGGGATGACCAGATCAGCCGCTTCACCAGTGACAACAAGGAGAAGTTCAAGGGCATGGCAGGTGTTGTTGTTACCACCTATAACATGGTTGCCTTTGGTGGCAAGAGGTCTGAGGATTCTGAAAAGATCATTGAGGAGATTAGGAACAGAGAGTGGGGTCTGCTCCTCATGGACGAGGTAATGCTCCTCATGGGGTCTGCTATAAGAAAATTCGGTTTTCTGTTATTTGCACCTAACAAACAGATGTGGAAATTTAAGGTTTAGTCGAGAAAAATTATCAAAAATTTGGATTGTCCAATTATTGCACTGTCACTTGATGTTAGTTTGGACTTAACTAATTGGTAAAGAGAGCCTATTAGAATTGGGTACAATTGTCAATATTTGATGGTGCATGCCTGTCCTCTTATGCTGGTCTAAGAGTTGAATGTGTTATTGGGTGTCATCTGCAAACAGAGTCATGTTATGTGCTTGAAGTCCATCTGGTCTTTTTCATTTCTTGCAATTTGAGGAATCTGCTAAAAATGGCACACAAGAAGACCAAAATCTATGTAAGAATAATTTGCTGGACTGGAATGCAATTTTGGTGAGTTTATGTGGCATTTGAACTAAGAATAATTTGCATACTCTCCATTGATATGTCTTTTCAGGTGCACGTGGTCCCAGCTCACATGTTTCGTAAAGTTATTAGTATCACAAAATCACACTGCAAGCTTGGTCTCACTGGTATATTTTATTTTTGCTAACATTTACTGAACTAGCACTTGCACACTTGAGCTAGACCCAATCCCTTTCTTGTAGTTGTTTTCAGATTAGTTAGCGTACGTATATATTGAGCTAACCTTGCATTTTATTTTCGTAACTCCAGAAGGTTTGATGCAAGACCAGGGTCCTAAATGTCAAGTAAAATTTGGGCCTGGCACTTATTGACCAGACTGAACAGTCATGGTCAACCTGGTAGGAACCAGGCGAACTTTTAAATAAATGATTCTTTCCTAATATGACCAGTGGACATTAGATCTGATTGTTTTTATGAATAGAAAATGCAGATCCACCTAACCCAATAGGCCTCAAGGTGGCAATCAGGTTGGTTTAGTCTGGTCGATCCATTTTCAGCCCAGGTCAATTCGGGCTCAGTGTTTAGAATCCTGGTCATTCAAGTTTTCCTAGAGTTTGCATTATCTTGATGTCAGATCATTGTTCTCACTGCTGGGTTCTCTCTTGTTTGATTCATTTCAGATTTGGCCAGTTTTGGGTATGAGTCATTTTGGTTTCCGGTCTGTGGGCTCAGTTTTCAAGTCGGTGCACTTGGGGGCTGAGGTTCTTTCAGATTATCAGTTTTTATTACATTCAGTGGTGAGTTCTTCTTTTGGGATCAAATAGGGAAGTCAGGTTTAGTGGGTTTGGGTGCTGTGTGTCTGTTGTGTAGCATTTAGGTTCAGGTCAGCTTGGGCTTGGATTGCCTCAGGTCACTGGTTGTTTGGTTCTGGTCTTGTTTGGGGTTGTCGAGTTTTCAAGAAAGGCTGGATTGTATTGTTTTCAGGTTTGGACTGGTTGCTGGTCCTTTGATCGGGTCAGATACCCACTTCTATTACCACGCTAATCTTTAAATTAGTCCTTTGCTTTTCTCATGAAATATTGCAAGTGCTTGACTAAACTGCAAAAACCACAGCTACACTTGTAAGAGAGGACGAGCGTATAACAGATTTGAATTTCCTTATTGGCCCAAAGATGTATGAAGCCAACTGGCTTGACTTGGTGAAAGGTGGCTTCATTGCCAATGTGCAGTGCGCTGAGGTCTGGTGCCCCATGACCAAGGAGTTCTTTGCTGAGTACCTGAAGAAAGAAAATTCCAAGAAAAAACAGGTATTTGTCGCCATTCTTGTTGAATTCTTCTCTCGGATTTATATCTAAACCTTCTATGAATTAGTAAATAATGGGAATGGTTTGGTTTTGGTATTGGTTTGACTAAAAGAATTGTCCTTCCAATCCTCCTGGCATTTTGTCTGCTGCTTAATTTTACCTTTTAAAGCATAACTTCAGGTTAGTTGGGTTGACTTGAGGGTACAGAGGACTTGAAATTGGGGTTAATTTAACATTCGGGCTAAATCGAGGTTGAAATGTACAGTTTTGGCCTTGGTTGGTTAAATTATGGCTTAATTGCACAGTTGGGGGAACCTATGAAAAAAAAACATTGAGGACTCAAATCTAGTATTTATCTTTATACTATCTACATTTTATCCTTCATAAATGAAATTATATTGTGCAGGCACTTTATGTAATGAACCCTACTAAGTTTAGGGCTTGTGAGTTCCTAATCCGCTTCCACGAACAGCAACGTGGTGACAAAATAATCGTGTTTGCAGACAATCTCTTTGCACTCACTGCTTATGCTATGAAACTTCGCAAACCTATGATCTATGGTGCCACAAGGTTTCCTTTTTCTGAAGCTTTTTTCTTCTCTTTAATTTGTGTTCGTCAACTGTGAGAAAATTTGCAGCTACTTAATTGCATAGAGACTGTAAAATTTCTGTGTTTTTGTTTGGAAAACAACCCTGAAATTTTGGAGAAACTTTTAGGGTGTGCTCCACAAAAGAGCGGTTGAGAGGGAGGGAAGGGGAGGGGAAGGAATGGGTGAGAGGAAGGTGAAATCTTACTCCCCAACTTTGAGGGGTACAAAAAATTGTCAAATTTTTATATAGTGTTTCCTCTTGGGTAGGTGTGGTCCCTCCCCTCTAAACTCTCCTGGAGGTAGGATTAGGGGGCTGCTGATGAGATAGCGATTGATATTGTCAAAATAGATATCTCCAACAGTGTGGTTTACCAAGAGATAATAAGAAACAATCTAATAGAAGGTAATTAAGCCCCTATTTGAAGATCCAAAATACTAATACATTGTAATTAAGTACTTTTTCTTTAGGCGCTTACTATAATCTCGAGAATAATTTTGTTAATAATGACCTGTTTGGTCCTTGCATTAGTAATATGTTTTTATTCCATAATCCCGTGTTCAAGACTACTTGTAGGTTTTTTTTTTTGAAGAACGGGGAACTTTACAGAACTGTGATAACTCGGGCTTTTGTTAATATTCCATAAAACAGGCACTTTATGCAACTTTCTCATTTTACTTGTTATTTAACCTGTCTTTTCCTTGCTAATACAGCCATAATGAGAGAACGAGAATTCTTCATGCATTCAAAAACAGCCCTGATGTTAACACTATTTTCCTTTCCAAGGTAAACCTTAGCTTGAATTTAAAGCAAATGTGCTGAAGGTTGTCAATAATGGAGCCTATTATGGCTTCTATTAAAAATATCATACTTTGGGTTTGCAGGTAGGAGACAATTCCATTGATATTCCAGAAGCAAATGTGATAATCCAGATATCTTCACATGCTGGGTCACGTCGTCAGGAGGCCCAACGTCTTGGTCGTATTCTTAGGGCTAAGGTACCAGATTTCGATTTAAGAGCTATTTCTAGTTGTTGCTTTCCAAGTTGCAAACTGATACCATATTTTTCAACTCTTTAACTTTCTCATGTTTTTAGGAATCAAAACCATTTTTGCTTGTTTGCGGATGCTTAGTTGTTGAGACCAATGTTTAAGTAAAAAAGTGACAAACTGATCTCATCTGATTCATATTAAAGATGATATATAATAATTGTTTGTGTTGAACATCCCTTTCTGTTTAATTCTTTTAGAAAAGGAGAACAACAAATGATTTCTAGTTCTTTCTCTATCCAGGGGAAACCGCAAGATAGGATGGCTGGTGGCAAAGAAGAATACAATGCATTTTTCTATTCTCTTGTGTCAACTGACACACAGGTGTGACCCCCTTGTTATTCTAATAGCTTTCATGTTCTTCTTTTTATTTTAGCATGATACAGGTCTTTGACCAGTTGTTACAATTTTAGTGTTTTTTGCTGTTTAATTTGTTCTGGTTTTTGTCCTAAGGCTGACACAACGAATTTGGTTTTAGCAGACATGGTAATTGAACTATACCTAATGATTGCAGTATATGTTAGTTGCAAACTAGCATGTACTTGCCTTATTGGGAATTGTACGAGTCCTGGGAAGCATTGACGGAATTGTTTACTATAATTTTTTGTCATGGTAAAATTGTTTTTTCATTGTTCACAGGAGATGTACTACTCTACTAAAAGACAGCAGTTTCTGATTGACCAAGGTTACAGCTTTAAGGTTGGTTCTTGTTAAATTATAAACAGTTTGGAAACCTTGAATCTGACACTAAAGTAAAATATTCATGGAATATGGCACAAATTAAAGCAATGCGTTTTATTTTTTTTAGGTGATTACAAGTTTGCCACCGCCTGATTCGGGGCCAGAGCTTAGTTACCATACTCTTGAGGAGCAATTAGATCTCCTTAGCAAGGTTCCCTCACTTTCTCAATATGTACTTCTAAAATAATATTATTATTAACAAAACAGACAAGATCATCCTTAATAAAACCTAAGAGCGCAAAAAAAAACACCAAGTAGGTTATAAAGTCGATCAAATTGTCATAAACCTGATAAACAGTTTGACTGTATCCTTATCAGCAGGATGTGGAAGTAGGTAGGTCTGAGAGTACTTTGACCCCAAAATAATTACACTTGAACAGAGGTGCATCATGTCCAAAAGAGTGTGTACTCGGCAGTTTGGACAATGCTTTGATTGTAAACTGGAACAATTGCCTAAGCATTGGTCCCTAGCCTATTTGGTTAATTTGTTGTTATGAAGTACAGACCCACAGAGGTTTCTCCTCCAATTAATCAGACAAAGAGAGGCAAAGATAATTATAATATTGAAAATAATCTCTATGTTCTGTTGGGCACACCCAAAATAAAAGCTACTAAATGCTGGAGATGACATGGTGGGGCTGGAGCAGTTGGAAGAGGATTCTGACGGGAAGGCCCTAATGAGGGCCCGCCGTTTGACCGGTTCCATGAGCGCTTTCTCTGGTGCTGGTGGCATGGTTTACATGGAATACAGGTACATTTCTCTCCCCCTAGTCAACACTCAATTGCTCACTCAAGGCTTGGTTTTATGGGTGCACACTAATTGTAATTTACTATTCCTCAAAATTAATTTAAATCAAACAGAATAAAAAATGAGTCCGGTATGAAATGGCTTACTGCTAAACAGTTGGCTTCATAATTTTGGTTCATGGATTGCGACAGAGAGTTATTGGGTTATTATATATGCCACTCGCCCATAATTTTGGTTAATTTTCAAGTTGAACTTTCTTGTAACATGAAATTGCATATCTGGCTGGCTTTTATGTCCTCGGTTCTAATTTTTTGTGGCATTAATAAATAATTACTAAGTTTTCCTTCATTTATTTTTGCAGCACGGGAAAAGGCAAAATGACAATGCAAGGGAAGAATAAACCCAAGGATCCGAACAAGCGGCATGTTCTTTTCAAAAAGCGCTATGGATGAGATGCATCTATTTAACAAAATGAGAGGTGTTGTTGTGTCAATCAAGATGGAACATGTTCTATACTCTATTTATATTTATTTTTTTATTTTGATAATTGTTTGATTAATTGTCATGGTTGGCAAACAATATTTTGTCAACATAACCTATCCTTTTGTTTAAATATCAAATGACACTAAAATTTTATGGCATTTTGACAATTTTTTAAGAAAAAAACCATACATGTGCACGCAAAGCAATTCAAGTTCGGACCATTTGATGTAGCAGGACATTTCTATGAAATTATCAAAGGTTATATACATTTTAGGTTAATGTTAAAAGGGTTGGGATTTTGTATTTTGACAATGTACCACTCTGCAACATGGACAATGGTAGACCAGCGCTCTCCAGAGTTGAATGGAGGCCGGCTGCCTAGGCCATTAGCCTTTCTAGTTCTAGTTTTTGAGCAAATGTATCATAAAACTTATAAACTCCAAGGTGTATAAATCTTAATGTGCATCAAATGATACTAAATATACAAGAAAATGCATTGCATAATACCAGTCCACCATTGGGTTAGTGGCTATGATGATGACAACTTCATTTGAAGACAGCAATGGTTACTTCACAGCTAATATAGAACTTAAAAACAAGGAGATTACTGAGATAAGTTATACACAACTAATTTACAATATCAAAACAAGGAAATTACTGAGATGAGTTGTATATACAGAACCATCCTAGAAAGGTTTTCTTCTTCTTCACTCTAATGAGATTACATCCCATTTTTTGATTAAAACATGTACCTCCACTTGACCTGACACTGAAAATCCTGACGGCACCAGAAGGAAAAAACCGTGCAGTTCCCCTTTCTTCCATTCCTTAATAGAACCAACTTGTGACTTCAATTGCAGAGAACTCTTACCAGAATCAGTACCGACCATAAGTTCATATGACAAAACATTCTTGCGGAGATGAGGCGGATCAATGCAATACAAGGACAGAGCATTCCCAATTTTCAGGAAGGGTTCATTAACAAGCAAAAAAAGATTTTTATCAGGTCCAGATAAGGTAAAATAAGGATCCCCTTGGTTGAACATTATAGCGCAGGATTCACCGTAAATGAAGTGACTATGAGGGAACCTGTGGTCTTCTAGAAAATGTCCTATCCATTCTCCTACAATATTAAGCATAAACAAATAGAGGAATAAAAATAATAAGGTTTGATTTTGTAGATAAAATATTTGTCAGAAAAATAGAGAAATCAAGATTTAAGCTATCAAGGTTTGCATGCCACAATTGATTTTAGTAAGCTGTGCATGTACCGTTTAAGTTTCGATCAAGATCAGTATAAATGTTCTGTACCGACCAATACCTGGTATCCACAGCCGATCCACAATGTTTATCCAGGCATTATAGTGCTTCTGGTTATCATTTTGTTTATGTGAAAGTGGATTAGTTGTGCTAATACTAGGATGACACAGAACCAATCAAGCAAAAAAATGCACCTGAAAAGGCCTTGCGAGTACAGCCTGGAATTGCACATGAAGACGGGCCGAACTCACATGTACCAGCGTGCACTTCCCTTTGTGAGTAGGAAACTGACTTGCGGCAACCCAAATAGGCATAATTGCAAGGGAGATGTACTGATTCCAGAACCTTCTCGAGTGCGATGTTACGGGACAATACAGGAAGGGTGCAGATGTGGCACTTGTCTTTTAGTTTTGACCAGCATGAGGGACACGCCACGTGACCATTCGTACACTACCAAAAATAGATGAATTTGCTCAGTTTTTGCTTTTGCAATATAAGGTAAAACAAAAATGCTTTAGGTTGTACCAAATTTAATTAAAAATTTCAAAGGCAATTCTTGTTTGCGATTAAACTTGCCTTTACTGGATTTCCAAATTAAACATGCAAATTAAGAATCTCAAGCACAAATCTCTTACATTTGTGTGGTCATCCAATGTTAATTCTCTGAGCTAACTGCAAATGGCATCTGAATTGTTGGAATAAAAATCAATCAACAAACGGAAAAAGAAATGAATAGATATACTTGTCATCTTTTTACCAACCGACTTATTGTCTAACAAGTGCAAACAAACTCAGAATCCCACACACAAATACTCTTGTTTTAATTATTAGCTTATTCTGTAACTATGATATAATCACTCGACAGTAGTAGAGCTGACTGTTATTGATCTATTTTCCATGCATAATGCAAAGATTGGGTTGTTATTTCCAGATATCCAAACAAAAAACTGGGTATCAGTTGAATTTGAGAATCCAGGGAGTTTCTTGCAAATAGTGCAAAACATGTCGGTATTGTTATAGAGAAAATCTTTGGTAAGCTTGGGCATATTCAACACCAAATCAAGGTGAAAACAATTGTACTTATATCATTTGAAAAAATGAAATGCAACTTGTTTGCTAATTTCAGAGAAGTGAAATAAGTGTTCCCTGTAGCAATTTAGTCAGAGCATTGAAGCTTAGAACCCAGAATAAAATTCGATTAGGTTGTATTATATCGATATGTAAGTATTTCAAGATACCTTATAATAAGTTAGTAACAGTATGGTTAACATTTAATAGAATAAAACTCCCATGAGCATTCTATATGGTAATAACTATCGTTTCCAAATATGGCACAATACTTAGTTATCACAATATCACTTACCAGTTGAATGTGCAAATATCAGGTGTTCTATGCAGAAGTGCAAATGATGAAAACTATTGGTACATAATCCACAAAATTGAGATTAAAAATAATAATAACAAAAACAAAGAATCACACTTAGGTCTAGGTCGTTCAATTGTTGAAGCCGAATTGGTTCACAAGCTATTGAGAAAGTATAAAAGGAGGGAGAGATAAATTTCAAGAAAAAGAGAAACCTGATAAAGTGGGGGGCGCAAGGGATCGAAGCAAATGGAGCAGTCGAGTAAGTCGGGATCGATTGTGACTCCAATCTCTTCGCCTCCTCCAGTCTCAACTGTTTGAGGAGGAGGAGGAGGAGGATTGGAAGTCTCTCCTCCTCTGATCGCCTTTTGAGACGGAGAACTCGATGTCTCTGCTCCTTCGCTTTGAGTCTTTCTCCGTTTCGCCACTCCTCCGCCTTCCTCTTCGACGTCGTCCAAGGAGAACTTCGCCATGGAAACCTCTCTCACCACGCCACCGAGTCTTTTCTTCTTCTTTTTTTCCTTTTTCTTTTCTTTTTGACCAAATTACATAAATAACCCCTAAAATATCACTCTTTTATCATTGGTCCTTACAATTTCAACATTATCAATTTAATCCTTAAAATATCATTTAATTATCATTTTGATCCTTAAAATTTTAAAGATACTAATTTAGTTTTTAAAAATTTTAATTTGTAGCAAGGTTGATACTATTGAAAAAACTTCCAAGGTTGATACTGAAAAAAATAAAGCATGATGGATCTTGTCAATGATAATTGAAATTCCAAAAAAAAAAAAAAATACAAAGATCAATTTGAAAATTAAACTTACAAACTCAATGCTGTCAACATTACAATAAAAGAAAGAAACACATGGCAGAGAAAGTACAGTGCCTTTTATTTAGAAATTAAAAAACGTTACATAATAACTTCTAGGTACTGAACAACATAATACGTGGAATTTACTCAATTAAACAGAGCTACACTACGACAACAAACATTTAATATAGGAAAGAGAAATTTCAAGCATGGCAGAGATTTCAACTAAACATATTCGACTGTGAATTTGGGTTTGTTCGGATTAGAATCAGCCGCTTTTCTCAAATCCTCTACAACTCTGCCAAACTTATCCGATTTTGGCAATTTCAGAGCAATTTCCTTGAGATTTTTGAGGTACTCTATACCCGAGAAAGCTCCCATATCTTCCCTAAATCTCAATACAAGCTTTTCTAGCATGGGTGCAGCCCTTTCGTTGAACCTTAATATCGGGATGATGTTCTCAAAAATGAAGACTCTAAGAGATGGAAAACCTTCCTCAACAATAACAAGCTCCTCTGCATTGTAGGTGTGGTGGATTTGGTGGAGACTAATAAGGCTAGGAAGCTTTTGAAGGACCTCAAAAGCATCCTGATTCAAATATTCAGCTGAATAAAGTGTTAGTTCTGTGAGATTGTTCAGAGAGGGGAACCAATGAGGCAATTTCTCCAGACGGCCACAAAGCTCCAAGCTCCTGAGAAGTGTTGGAGGGGAGTTTAACGAGTCCAAAAACTGGAAAGAGTTATCACGTGTAATTGCAATGTGCGCAGGGACATGCTTAACTTTTCAAGAGCAGAGCAGAATGATATCCATATCTTTGCTTCCTTTTTAGCTTCAGGGAAACAAACTCCCAGCTTTGTGATTTGTGCTAGCTCGCCTAGTTCTTGAATCACAGAACCACTCTCATTTAGATAAATTTGGGTTAAAGTCTGAATGTTTTTCATGTTTTGCACCCCTGGAGGTAGTACCAAGAAATCATGGCGGAATTTGAAAAAGGGATTACAGTAACCACTTCCACCATAAACGTGAGTTAGGTTCTGTAATTTTACAATACCAGATGGAAACACTTCTATATACGTGTCCCTTATATCTATTGTCTCCAAGTTTTGCAACTTTCTTATTTTTGGAGGGAGTCGGCTAATATTGGTTCCTCTGAGGCTCAAGTACTTGAGTTGGAACATCCTACACAAGTACTTGAGGTGATCATCTCTTATCTCTGTGCTCCCTTCTAAATCTAATACTCTTACCAACCTCAGTTGTTTTGATTTAATCCACTTGTTTGGATTGTCAAAAATAGTTAAGGAACGAGTATGAGCTAAGTTTATGTTTTTGCTTGGCATCAGATTATCCTGTCCAGTAGATTGAACAGATAATCTTCGAATCTTATCATGGATCAAATTGTATTCGCCGCCTACTAGAGACACAAAGTTCTCTTCGAGCGACTTCGACACAATGATTTCTAGCATCATGTCATGGACACGAATGCTTTTTATTTCACCAATTCTACTGATACCTATTGGTATGACCATGTTTCTATTAACAAGCTCATCAAAATAGCTTTGTGCGACTTTCTCCGCACTCAAGCCACGCTTTCTACAAACAAAGCCTTCAGAAATCCATCGCCTCATCAAACTTTTTCTCCTAATCTCGTAATCCTCAGGGTAGACACTTAGATATAAAAAACAAGTCTTTAGGTAATGAGGCAAGTCTTGATAACTCAAGGATAGAATTTTTCTCATTCCTTCAAGAGTGGGATTAGTTTCTAGCTCTGAACCTAAAGAGTTGAGTACGGTTTCCCACTGCTCAGGTTGTTTTGGTTTGTTAGCCAATAAACCGGCTATACTATTAATTGCTAAAGGCATGCCTCCACATTTTTTCAAAATGTTTTCTGAAACTCGCTCCAAATCAGCACTTGGGGGCTTATTAGTACCAAATATTCTCTTGTAAAACAACATTTCAGAGGTTTTTAAATCTAAAGGTTCCATTTTATAAACACGGGGCTCATGATCCCTTGAACATTCATTAGCAACAGATTCAATTCGTGTGGTCACTATTATTCTACTACCATTTGTGCCATGGGGAAGAGCAACTTTGAAATGCTCCCATGCTGATGCAGCCCATATGTCATCAAGAATGATAACGTACCTCTTATTTTCCAAGTATTCTTTTAATTTGTTGATGAGCGTGGGTAGATCCCAGTTTTCTATATTATTGAGAAATTCGCTTGTATCCATTTGATCCCCAATTTCTCCGTCCGCGTTTTCTCGAATCTGTTGAGACATAAAAGTTACCTAATTAAAAAATTAATTCATAGAAAAAGTAAAAGCTAGTATAGATATAATGCATCTCCATAAATTACTCACGTGGTGGACTTGTCGAAGTATATCTGCTAAAAGCAGTTTAACGTTGAATCGTTGAGAAATAGCTACAAAAGCTCGGCATTCGAAGTTTCCGGCCTTCACTTCGGGACTTTCATATGCCATTTTTGCCAGTGTGGTCTTGCCCAAACCGCCAAATCCAACAATAGAGATGACTGTAAGTCGAGGTCGGTTTTGATAATCCCTTAACCAATCGATGATTTTATCTCTACACTCATCAAAACCAACAGGTTGGACTTGTTCGGGATACAGGGCTTGGAGCTGAGGATATGGGGTCAGTGAATCACCAGCACGAGAGGTTATCATGGATGACGGACCGGCAGGTGCATGATATCGCTGCTGCCTCTCACTCACTTCACGGGTGCGTTTTCTAAGATCTTGGATCTCGACGGCAATCTGGTGGCGCGCTTTTATTGTCCTCAGCACAAGAGCGCTCTTGCGAATTATACCAGAAAGACCTTCCCCACAGGGTTTATCGACACGGTATCTAAACTTGTCGATGCAATCCTCGGCATCGTAAGCCATCTCCCGCACATGCTTCATCCAAACCTTGACCAGGTTGTCGCAATCCTCCTTTTGTGCCTGTATGATAAGGAAAGCGTTCATGCTCTCTAGCTCGTCCTTGATGCACTGAATCTCGCTCCTCACCCCTCTTAGTAGCAGGGTTTCATCGGCCAGGATAGAACCCAGCTTGCCTAGGAGCCCTTTCACGGTACCCTCAGCAAAACTCACAACAGCTCCCTGATCCATTTCTCTCTCTCTATCGCTCTCTCTCTGAAAACCTTGACAGTATGTGGCTGCTTTGTTGCACTCTTTCTATCTCAATCTCTATATAAATAGTGTAGGATAGTTATAATTCGACACATCTTGAATTGCACGGTAAGAATTATAACGGTAGATCAATGCGGACAACTGCTTGAAAAAGATTCTTTCTCTCTCTCTTTTTTTTTTTTTAATATGCTTATGCTTTGCTCAAAGGTGCGGCCAAATCGGACCTTTAATTGTTGGTAGAGACAATATTATTCCATCAAAATGGAATTAACTTTGCTTAATGGTGCGGCAAATTAATTTGTTGCAACTATTTTATTATGTTTCATATAATGGAATAAGCGTGCATGTTTGTACAATAAATTCAGTTCTTTGTCATGTATATTTTTGAAAAATATCAATCAAATTAGAAAATAAAATTATAGATGTGTTCATATATATAGATAGAATGTGTATCAAATTTGAGTCAACTAGCTTGAAACTAGATCCGTCATCTTTCATTATAAATTCAATAAAATTTCATCCTTAAAAATTTTAAATTATATATTTGGTGAAAAACTAAACGATCTTCAAATTAATTTAAATTTGATACATATCATGTCCAAATAATTAAAAATACATCTGCAATTTTATTTTAATTTAAATAATCTTTTTAAAAAGAAAAATTATCTTTGCACCTCACATTTTACATCCCTTATTTGTACACTAAAAATATTTATACAAATAAATAATTTATTTATATTTGAATTTATAAGTGTTTATAGTTAGTATAAAAAGTGTTTATTATTTTTTATGTTTTAGATGATTATAAAATAATGGAAGTTAAAAATTTTATTGTATAAGTATAAATACAACTTGTACTTTTTTTAATTCTAATAACGTAAGATATAAATACTTTTATTATTGTATATAAATATTTTTGAAAGAAATATAGTTTGATCTGGGGTGCAAATAAAGAGTGCTGTTAACAGGTGCAATTATCACCCCTCTTTTAAAAAATAAATATCTTAAGAGATGAATATAATACATATTTTTTTTATTGAAATAAAAACTTCTGTTAATTCTGATATTTATTTTTTTCAAATATTTTCTAGGAAATTTAAACATGTCACCGTTGTATAAAACACCTACGGTTCAGTTGAATGTGCTATTACCTGAGCTCACGATGAGACCACGGAGTCTTTCTTCTTCTTATCTCCTTTGCCTCTGTTTCCTCTTCCTTTTCCAGTTTTCGGTGCCATAACAAGCTCCTTTGTTCCCTCTTTCTCTTTCTCCGAGCACACAGTGTATACAAACTTCCTCCTCACCGGAACTCACGCATTCCTTGAACCACTGTCTCTATCTATAGAGAGAGAGATGGAAGAAGAGAAGGAGCTAGAGAGGGTTTTAGGAGGAGGGAGAGAGAGAGAGAGGAAGTATAGAACAGAGAGAGCGAGGTTATAACAAGGATAGAGAGAGAGAGAGAGGATTAGAGGTGTGTGGGTTTGGGTTTCACGGAGGGATATCGCTTTAATCCTGGCCTCTCGCTCTCTGTTGGGACCCCTTTTTATTAGAGGTAGATTGTGGAAATGTTAGATCTTCTGTGTCAATTGCTATATCTAAAAGGTGTAGCGGGTTTGTAATAGGCAAACCTACATATGCAATTTTGTCATTTGACTAAAGATTTTAAGAAACTAAAAAATAACATTAGGTTTTGAATTTGAATATTGCCATGATATACGTGTGGGGTGTTATTGAATATAATGAGTTCAAATTAAGTATGGAGTCATTAACATTGCTTATAATTAATGAGATGTTATTAGGGTTTCTACCTTTTTTTTTTCTTCAATACATTCCTTTATTAAATAATGTCTCCTTAGATAGTATGATTTATCATCTTTGTGAATGGTTTTTTTTTTTTGAATCCAACTTAATTTTTTATGTTTTTTCAATTTAGTTTTTATCGATACGCATGTTATCAACCCATCACATAGTCTGCCACAACGATCAGGTACTCGTATTTCGGTTTTTAAAGTGAGTTTTTTTTTTTTTTTGTGGGGGCTTGCCTTGTCATTTCGAATACACTTGGTTCTAGTCTATGGACAATGTATCAAAAATATAAAAGAAATAAAAAGGACTTGGTTTCTAAAAAAATATATTATGCTAGTACAATTCTTAGTCATTATTTGCCAAGTGCTGATTAAAATCTTATAAAATAATAAAATATTAAATATATGCACATGCAAAATTTATTCCACATTACTTGCTTGATAGTTTCTTTTATCTTCTATTTTATGAAGGAGAGTTCTAAGAATATTTGAACATCAAATTTATATATATTTCACTATATGTTTTATCTATATATGCTTGGCAAAATATATTTTCACAATGCAACAAGTTCTAACTCATGGAAATTAATTATTATTTCCATTGATAGGCCATAAAATGAGACAAAATTTCTGATGTAGAACTAATACTCATGGAAAATAATCATTATTTTCTGGAAAATAGCTTTTTTTTTTCAATTAGCCCCATGAAAATAATGATTGTTTTTGTCGATATTACCGTGGGTACTTTATCCATGAAATGACATATTCTGTCATATATTTCTTAAGAAAAAAATTAATTATTTTCATTTGTATATAATTGTGAGTGATCACACACTTTTATTTTAAGAAATATTTGATCAAATTTGGTTGGTGCAATAAAATTATTCAAAAACAATTTCTTATATTATATGACGATAATGATATTAATTAAGGCAAATTATGATGGTAATTAATTTGTTAATGATGATGATGGTAGTGATTATATGGAACTGCAAATAAAACTAGTGGTAATAATAATATTTTAAACAATTATATATAATGAGAACAATGAGTAAGATTTGACGTGTGAGTGTGTGTTTTGGTAAGCACGGTTACTTATTGTTTTAGTTTTATTGGACTTATTTTGGTTTTTTTTTCTTTTTTCTGTATTATGAAAACAGCATGTTGTGAGCTCATTACATTAATGTATCTTTTATTTTGAAAAAAAAAAGGAAAATTAATGACCATGCTTGTGTCACTTTTTTTTCAAAAAAAAAAAAAAAACTAACGATAAAGATGGTATGATGGTGGTGGTGGTGGTGGTGATGATGATGATGATGATAATAATAATAATAATAATAATAATAATAATAAATAATAATAATAATAATAATAATAATAATAATAATAAATAATAATAAATAATAAATAACAACAACAACAACAACAATAACAACAACAATTTCATAATGTTTGTCCAAGATATATGATCAATAACTCAACCATTTACATTTTCTATACTCTAATTATCTCAAGTTATGAATAAAGATTTTTGGATAATTAAAATATTTCGTCCTTTGTAATGCCATCTTGATTACTTTGCCTATTTGAAATAAAAATAATAATTAAAGAACATTGTTGGTCATCAAAACTATTACAAATTTTAAGAATTTTGATTCATATTTTTTATGGGTTCAATGTGCATATATTAATGATTCTATTTCAAACTATTTCAGAGTAGAATGGGCATATTGCAAGGGGCCTTTAATTAATTTTCTATCTTTATAATAATGTAATGGTTTAATTAAAGGATTCATAATAAAATTTTACATGGATGCTCTCTATATATAATTTTTAGTTGAAAAATTATAAGAAGACATCTCTATCATAGCATAGATATAGTCACATAATAAATCCAATTAACTATGATTTGCCATTCAGAGAAAATCAAGTCCCAAATATTTTATTTTATTTTTGAATTGAACAACTTCCCTAAATTTTTATATGAAAAAAATAAAAAATGTGGTCACATGAAATCAATATTAATCATTCTTTACCAACAGAAAAATATTGTTTGGTATGACTTACCTTATTAAACATAATAAAGATATTTGCCTCCATTTATGATGCTTCCACTACAATTTTTTTGTTGAAGGTTTAATAACTTCAAGTAAATGTTCATATATCAAAATAAAATCGTTAAATGAGATCCGTTTCACAGACGCATAAAAACAATAATATATTATTAGTATGCATTGATAGACGCCAAAAATATACAATAAATCAATGTGAATACATTGTCGTTTTGTATTTTTTATTCCATCGAAATAAAACTGAACACTTTAACTTTTTATATACACAAAGCTAAAATAAGGTAAGTCACATTTAACATTTTAATTTGTTAATTGAGTTTCAAAATTTTATTTTACCAAACTCGTTCAAAGTAAAGGCCTATTGAAGATATTTGAATCCTCTTTTTTTATTAAAAATTTATAACTTAAATAAAAAAGTTTATATATCAAAATGGAATCGTTAAAGGTGATTCACATGTTCTTTACATATGCATGAAACATTAAGACATCATAACTTCGTGTCGAAATACGCCAAAAATTAACAACTAATTAGCGTGAATACATTGTCGTGTTATACTTTTATTTTCCATCAAAATAAAACTGAATTTTTTTTTTTGAATTTTTCATATGCGCAATTAAGCTAAAGAGCACAAGTCACATTTAACATTTCATATTCCATTTGAGTTTCACAAGATTTATTTCCCTCCTTACATGATTCGTTACACCGTTGTACACATCAGTTCGGCCACAGCCGATCTTGACCTCCCATGGATTTGGATTGGAGGCACGTGGCATCATAGAGCTCTACTGGCTGGTGATATGCACAGTATATAGTCCGGTACCACACTAATGGTACCAGGGTTCCAATTGCAGTTTGTACTATTGGTTGTTTGGTACGCCTACCTGGCTTAATTACACCAATTAGGAAAGAATTTGGCGTGTCCCGTGTCCCGTGTCCGTAAATTAAAATAGAAGCAGGGTTGTTTGGCTAAATATATTCAAAGCATGTTGTTCTTGCACCATTGGACGGTGCATATATACATATGTGTGTGTGTGTGTGTAAAGTTGATTTATTGTCAGGGTTTTTTTAGGAAGAGAAGTTTTGCTAGTTGCAACTCAAAACTATTGGCCTAATGGTAGCATTTATTTATTATTTGAACTAACTGTTTCATTGCATTTTTTTTATCATAATTATTTCTATTCTAAATTGGCCATGGGCATATAGATTATATCTAATTTCTGTTAGAACATTACCCGTGATCCTCTAATGAACTCTAAATTAACATAAAATTACCTTGATCCATGCTGTCGGTCTTCTGGAGAGACACAACCCCGTTGATCACCGGATTCCTTAAGCCTTCGCGGTGATCCTTCTCTTCTCCGATGGAGAGACGAAGAGAATTGGCCCGGCGGTTTTCTTCTCTTTTCAGAAAACCCGAATTTGTTTTGGAGAGAGGAAGTCTGTTGGTTAATGCCTTATGACGGTAATAGAAAAAGGACGGTTCTTGATCCCTTTATAATGTGTGTCAATAACCGAAAGGTTGGCAAACCACTGGTTATGCCTTAGCGGATCCATACCAGATCCAATTTCTCTCTTAACGGGTTTACTTTTAAAATCAGAAAACTGCCTATTAGTTGTATTCTCCAGGGACCAATAACATAATTGTATTATTACTAAACTTTATATAATTTAGACCATCACTAAATCATAAAGTTATTAATACGTATTCTACACATTAAGGGCTCTACTTCTCATGACACATATTGAAACCCGATAAATAATACTTAATTTGATCACTTCATAACGGGTCTAATTAGATATTTGACAGTCTATTATTCAATATATATTTATATTACATATAAGCCCATATAATTTTGTAATTAATAGAAATTAATTCCAACAATCTCCCACTTGGGCTATATGTATATCCAAATAATATATATATTGATAAAACCGAATTGAGTACTCTAACTGTGCTGTCATAGCCTTTTGTGTCATCAACCAATTCCGTCCATCAATTATATTCACAAGGACTTAAGTAGTATTCGTTTTATAATGCGAAACCAAACCAACATAAATCACTGTGTAAATATAACTGAATGACATGAATCATGAAGGGGATGTATAGTTTGAAAATTACATGTAATGTGATCCACATGCCTATCTTCAATTTGGTCACCTTAAAATAATTTTGAGATAAATCACAAATTCAGAATGCAAACTGAAAAACTGAATATCTGAAAACTTTATAACTGAAAACTGCATGATACATACAAAAGTATATCATATAAAACAACAAGCACAAGTACAACAATCTCCCACTAAACCTGTAAATCCTCTGCTACACAGATACCCATATGAGCGACATGCTCATGAAACTGCTTGGGCACTAAACCTTTAGTCAGTGGATCTGCAACCATGGAAGCTGTTCCAATATGCTCGATATTGATTAGTCCATTCTGAACTCTTTCCTTCACAGCAAGAAACTTTATATCGATGTGCTTTGACTTCGATGAGCTCCTGTTGTTGTTTGAATACAGTACTGCAGAATTATTGTCACAATACAATTTTAGTGGTAACTTGATAGTATCCACTATGCGCAGCCCCGTGACAAAATTTCGCAGCCATATTCCATGATTTGATGCCTCAAAACATGCAATGAACTCTGCTGCCATGGTGGATGGGGCAATAAGCGTCTGCTTTGCACTTCTCCAAGAGATAGCTCCCCCGGCTAACATGAAAATGTAATCGGATGTAGACTTCATGCTATCTTGACAGCCCGCAAAATCGGAATCAGTATACCCAATGATCTCAAGCTTATCTGATCTCCGATAGGTGAGCATATGATTCTTCGTTCTTTGTAAGTACCGTAGTACCCTTTTGGCTGCTCTCCAGTGATCCAGTCCAGGATTACTCAAATATCGGTCCAGCATTCCCGTAATGTACGCAATATCCGGACGCGTGCAGACCTGAGCATACATCAAACTCCCAACTGCTGAAGCATATGGAATTTGCTGCATTTCTGACCTTTCAAGTTCTGTCTCAGGGCATTGTTTGAGACTAAATTTGTCTCCTTTTGCAACCGGGGTATTACCTGGTTTACAATGTTCCATGCCATATCGCTTGAGAATTTTGTCGATATATGTTTGTTGTGAAAGGCCCAAAATACCCTCAGTGCGATCTCTATGTATTTTTAGACCTAACACATATGATGCTTCTCCAAGATCTTTCATTTCAAAATTTTTGAAAAGAAATTTCTTAGTATCACGCAACATATTTATATCGTTCGTGGCAAGCAATATGTCATCAACATACAAAACCAGGAGCATGAATTTGCTCCTACTAAACTTGTGATATATACATTCATCCACCAAATTAGCCTCAAAACCAAATGAGACAATCACTTGATGAAATCGAAAATACCACTGTCGAGACGCTTGTTTGAGCCCATAGATGGATTTCTTTAATTTGCAAACCGTCTGCTTTGGGTCATCCGACTCAAAATACGGCGGCTGCACCATGTAGATTGTTTCATCAATGCTACCATTGAGAAACGCTGTCTTTACATCCATCTGATGTAACTCAAGATCATAATGTGCCACTAAAGCCATAATAACTCTAAAAGAATCTTTCATCGACACAGGTGAGAAAGTTTCCGTAAAGTCAATGCCTTCCTTTTGTGTAAAGCCCTTAGCAACAAGTCGTGCTTTGTATCTTTCAACATTACCTTTGGAATCCTGTTTGGTTTTAAATATCCATTTGCAACCAATAGGTTTCACACCTTCAGGTAATGAGACGATATCCCAGACTTTGTTGTCATGCATCGACTTAATTTCATCATTCATGGCTTCGATCCACTTCTGTGAATTTGCACTTTCCAAAGCTTGACGGAGGTTGACAGGATCATCTTCCATCATGCCAATGTCAAATTCATTTTCTTGAAGATATACAACATAATCATTAGATATTGCACTTCTTCTCTCTCTTGTGGATCGTCTTAAAGGCACTTGTTCTTGAAGTTCTTGAGGTGGTATAGGTTCCTCTTCAACATCAACATTGTCTTGTACCTGATTCTCTTCCATTTCTGGAGGTTCATTCACAGTAGGTTCATTCACTGTAGGATCCTGAACCAATGAGTCTCCAGATATTCTTATTACAATTGGTACCGATGTTGGCGCCCCTTGTATAGGAGAATCATGTCTTTCTTCAAAGATAATTTGATTTGCATTTCCCCCTTGAACCATAACATCCTCAAAGAACTTAACTGTATTTGTCTCGAAAATTATTCTATTAGTGGGATCATAAAATTTATACCCCCGGGACCTATCCACATAACCGACAAAATAGCAGCTAACTGTCCTTTCGTCCAGCTTTTTCTCTTGTGGCCTGTAAGGCCGAGCTTCAGCCGGACAACCCCAGATTCTAAAATGTTGGAGACTAGGCTTCCACCCAGTCCACAACTCATATGGAGTCTTGTTTGCTGCCTTAGTCGGTACCCGATTCAGAATGTATGCTGCTGTCTTGAGCGCTTCTCCCCAGAGGTTCAATGGAAGCGAGGTATGAGAAATCATACTCCGCACCATCTCCATTAACGTTCGATTGCGCCTTTCAGCCACACCGTTCATTGCGGGCGAACCCGGCATTGTATACTGTGGCACAATTCCACTTTCCTCTAGAAATTTAGCAAAAGGCCCTGGACGTTGTTCTCCTGAGCCGTCATATCGACCGTAATATTCACCACCACGATCCGATCTGACGCTTTTAATCCTTTTGTTGAGTTGTAACTCAACTTCAGTCTTAAAGGATTTAAATGTGTCCAAAGCTTGAGCCTTTTCTTTAATTAAAAATATATAGCTATATCTAGAATAATCGTCAATGAAACTGATAAAATATACATGTCCATTTCTAGTAGCTATAGGGAATGGCCCACATACATCCGTATGTATCAGCTCAAGGACGTCCGTCATACGATTAGCTGTATATTTACGTATGCTTGTTTGTTTGCCCTTCGCACACTCAATGCACGGACCGAGATCCGACATGTCTAAGGGTCACAGAATTTCACTTTGAATAAGACGTGTAATTCTCTGTTGAAAAATATGACCTAAACGCCTATGCCAAAGTGCAGCTGAATCCTGATGTGTTACCTTTTGTCTAACGTTTCGAGTTTCATTGTGCAAGGTCTCATTATAGGAAGCAATAGTATCTAAAGCATAAAGATTATCCAAAATAGACAGAAAACCAGAAGCAACCAATTTGGAATTTTGATACAAACTAAACTTTCTATCTCCAAATGAACAAGAAAAACCTAATTTGTCTAATGCAGAAATAGAAATTAAGTTCCGCCTAAAAGACGGTACAACAAAAGTATCAACCAAATCAAGATACAAACCAGTTTTCAAAAGTAATCTAAAATGCCCTATAGCTTCAACTTCTGCCTTGTTGCCATCGCCCACATAGATGTATCTTTCACCATCACTTGGCTTCCGGTAACTTCGGCAACCCTGCATAGACACAGATATGTGAGCAGTTGCGCCTGAATCTATCCACCATGTGTCTATTGAAACTGAAATCGCATTAACTTCTTCACAAACAAAAGAAAAATCAATACCTTTCTTGGCACGCCATGCGTGATAGTTGGTACAATTCTTCTTCACATGCCCTTCAGATCCACAAAAGAAACAACCCTTCTTCTTTTCCTTATTCGGCTCCGATCCGGTAGCCGATTTTTTATCCTTGAAAGGTTTCTTCTGCGAACTTGTAGTTGCAGCATCTGAATTGGCCTTACGTTTCTGTTTCCCTTTTCCCTTAGACGTAGAAGCAATGTTTGCGCTTTCGCTCTTGTCCGACTTCAATCTCTCTTCCTCCTGAACACAGTGCGAGATGAGCTCATTAACTGTCCATGATTCCTTCTGACAGTTGTAACTCACCTTGAACTGTCCAAATGAGGCCGGAAGAGAGTTAAGGGCCAAATAGACCAGCATATCATCCGATATGTCTAGCTTATGTCCCTTCAGTTTCGAAGCGGTATGCATCATTTCAAGAATGTGCTCCCTGACATTGCTCTTGCCATTATACTTCATTGTGCAGAGTTTGTTTAATTGAATGCCTATTTCAGCTTTCTCATTCCTAACAAACCTCTGCTCAAGTTCCTTAAGGTAATCTTTGGCAAGAGTGGAATCAGAAACCGGTCCCCTAAAACTTTCAGGAATGGTTTTCTGCATGACCCGGAGACACAAGCGATTTGACCTCATCCACCGTGCATGTGCATTTTGTTCTTTGTCAGAACTACTTTCATTAGGCACAGGTGGTTTGGTCTCCTGTAACGCTATGTCCAGATCAAGGCACCCAAGGATAATCTCTAGATTATCTTTCCAATCCTTGAAATTAGAACCCGTAAGCATCGGAATATTATTGATGTCGGCCGTAAGATCAGTAATTTTTGCTGGAAAAATATTGGTAAAAGAACGAATTAAAAGTCTGAATTATAATAAAAATCAAAATAAGGCATATTCCATCAACTAAATATCCTCGAACAATAAGTGCTCTTTGGAGTCAATAATTATTCTAGGATAAATAGGTGTAGCAATAGAATATAACAGTCCATTTTGATGTCAATAAGTCAACCTTCCTTTGGGCCGATTAACTAACTACATCAAAAAAAAAAATTATGACCATTACCCATTCATCACTACAAGTATACACATATAATATTTCATCATTGTTTTTCCTTTGGGCTAATCCAATAACCAAACATCATATGTATATTTTCTGTGTATAAATTGACAAATGATCAACTCAAGTATGAGAGCTTACTTTGATAAGTTGATACCTTTATCAATCATTTTCCAAAATATATCTAATTCATAAGCCTTCATGATGATTCAATATTATCCAAATAAAATATATCAAGATTTGGCTTAACCGATTTAACCATGATGGGCTCATGAAAGGCAGAAAATAAAACAATAATTAACATGAGCCCAAAACACAACTGAGATAGTATGACCCAAGGCACGATAGTCTCCATTGTAAGAATGTACACGACAATGGCCTTCATCCATCTTCTTCAATGTTCTTCATCCTAACTAAATTACTACTCTAATAGTAATAAATGAAAAATTTACACTAAAGTCCTAAGGATGACTGCTCGCAGATCGCATAAATGATACACATAAGCGACATGCAAGTCACCTTTAATTACGAAATTTAATTAATTCAACGGGGCACCTTAGGCCGCATTTACACACATCATTCATGCATTCATTACAATTTTTCACACAAGACAACGGGGTCATACTATCTCATATATCCACCACTGCAAAACAGAGTTAGGCATGCAATACAAAATAGGCTTCCTAACAGATCAACAATTCTGGTTCGGAAATAACCGCAGCGGAATACAAATCAGAAATTTGTACCTTTGATTTGATCCATAAACTTTCATAACTGATCATAAACAGTTCAGAAACTAGTTTGTTGGCCAATTAATTTCTTAAATTTAACATAGTTTCAAATTTGATTGACAATTTTGAAACGCAGAGATTAAAACTGAACTGAATAATAAACAGAGAATTAATTCCCAAATTGAATAACCAATTAATTGTCAATTTTGAGTTTCGGAATCAATTTTCAAAACTATATTTTGATTTCTGAAACTAAAATACTAACCAACAGATATACTGATTTTCGAACTATTTGAAAAATCAGATTTGGTTAAATAATTTGATTTAAACCAACAAATCAAAATTAACTAAACAGATCTTCAAAAGCACAAATATCTTTTCAATTTCCGAACCAAAATCAGAATTTGATCGTTCAACTAGAGTTTGCTCTGATACCACTTGTTAGAACATTACCCGTGATCCTCTAGTGAACTCTAAATTAACATAAAATTACCTTGATCCATGCTGTCGGTCTTCTGGAGAGACACAACCCCGTTGATCACCGGATTCCTTAAGCCTTCGCGGTGATCCTTCTCTTCTCCGATGGAGAGACGAAGAGAATTGGCCCGGCGGTTTTCTTCTCTTTTCAGAAAACCCGAATTTGTTTTGGAGAGAGGAAGTCTGTTGGTTAATGCCTTATGACGGTAATAGAAAAAGGACGGTTCTTGATCCCTTTATAATGTGTGTCAATAACCGAAAGGTTGGCAAACCACTGGTTATGCCTTAGCGGATCCATACCAGATCCAATTTCTCTCTTAACGGGTTTACTTTTAAAATCAGAAAACTGCCTATTAGTTGTATTCTCCAGGGACCAATAACATAATTGTATTATTACTAAACTTTATATAATTTAGACCATCACTAAATCATAAAGTTATTAATACGTATTCTACACATTAAGGGCTCTACTTCTCATGACACATATTGAAACCCGATAAATAATACTTAATTTGATCACTTCATAACGGGTCTAATTAGATATTTGACAGTCTATTATTCAATATATATTTATATTACATATAAGCCCATATAATTTTGTAATTAATAGAAATTAATTCCAACAATTTCAATATATGAAAATGTGTGAAATATTGCAACTTCTTTATTCATATTATTGTAAATATGTGATATGACTAGTCTCGATCATGTGACGTATTCTGATATGATCAAAATAAATTTTTGCACGTGATATGATTTGACATGTCAAAAATATAAAGGGAAATATGTATGACACGTCATATGTATGATACCTCTCATATAGACAAGTCGTGTCATATCGTATTGTATCGTTTTGTGATGTGATGATGTGTTATGCATAAGACATGTCATATTTGTAGACACGTTTAGATATGTTTAGTCATGTTTCGTCATGTTTAATTATGTTTAAACATATTTAATCACGATAAGTCACGTTTAATGTTTTTCTATTTTTTTTTCTTGAATTTTAACCTGTTCATCAAAAAATATTAAAAATATTTCAAATCGTGAAAACACTACAAAAATACTAAAAAGTATATTTAAAATGAATGAATTGTTGATTAAAAAATTTAAAAAGGCTTAATATTGTTGGAAAAATTACAAATTATAAACGATCCCAGTTCTCTTCAAAATAATTTAAATTTTTCTGTCCTATTGAGATCTAAGGGTTAGCATTATCCATACCGTCATAAGATATTTCATGTCATGACGTACGTGGCTACGTGATGTGTTGTGATATGTCAAGTATCATTTTTTAACATATTACATTATATATGTTGATATATAATTTTTTTTTCAAATAACTTATCAATTTTAATTGAATGAAGACATTCATATGAAAAACATGTCACACAAGACATATAATATATCACGTGTAAGTGATTTAATATGATATAATATGACTAAATATGTCATGTTATTTTGAAAACACTATTTATTGATACTGATTTGCGTAGTGGGATTAAAGCTTTTTTTAAGATTTTTGTTAGTGTCTTAATTCAACCAAATATAATTGTCTTAACAAGGATTAAATTTGTTTCTTTAGTCATAATTTTCTCTGAATCATGCTGGTCTATTTAATGAACCTCAATCTATTAGATTAATATCTACTGTTCTCTTATCCTTTTTAAGAAATTAAAATACCACTTTTAAACATGAAATAAAATTTAATCTTTGTATATATATTTTTTTAAAAAATAATCATTGAGTAGAAATATGTCTACTTTGAAAAATGAAACCATAATTTTCTCCAGCAAAAGAAAAAGAAAATTGTAACAAGTTTTCTTATTTCAGAGCTTATTTAGGAGGAAAAAATGGAAAAAAAAAGTTGAGGCTTAGTAAGAGATTATTAATTTATTATACTCATGTGCTGACATCAGTTGTGCTATATATGATGTGTTACATAAAACTCAAATTGGTACATGATTTAACATTAATGAGATCATGAGGAAGAATAAAATTTTTGAATAATTAATCTTCTGAAGAGACACGAGATATTAAATTAGTAGCTACTAAACTTTCTTTATCCACCAACCTATATAAGCAACATAGAAACCTCTTGAAATCTGCTAATTAGAATCAAATTTGTAGAAAAGGTGATGAAAGTATCAATCAATAGAGACTATATTATAATAATATTATAATAACAATGATGATGATGATGATGATATTATAATTGTTATTGTAATTATTATTATTTTTATTGCTATTATTTAGTATTATTATTCTATTACCATTTTGTCAATACTAATACTACTTTACTCTTATTGTTATTGTTATTCTTTGTTATTTTAATTTTACATCTACTGTGAAGGTTGTATGTTTAAAATATAACAGCAAACCTATGGTTATGAAAAATGAACTTGAGTCCTTTATTAACACAATTTTTCTGTCATTATTGGTATTATTATTATTATTATTATTATTATTATTATTATTTCATTAACCATGTGCACATTTTTGCAATACTTAAACCACCATTGAATATCTGAACCATAGCAAGCTAGACATTTTTGATGCACAATTTTGAAGTCTGATACACAATGATTCCTCATTATGAAGTTGATAAAATCAAACCTTTCCAAACTCAAATGCTACACAAAACAACACGAGAAACTATCGTTATAACTCTTGTGATTTTACACATTATTATTATTAGTAGAGGAGTAATAATTATATTTCTTAGCTGCACCATTTATTTATATTTTTAATATATTTATATTTTTTCAGAAATTATTTACATTTAATGATAAAGTGTTTATATTTTTTTTTCATATATTTATCTCTAACAAATATTTATATTTAATGATAAAAATATTTATGTTTATCCCTAAAAAATCAACTATTTTTATAACATACCAAAAACCTTATAAATTATGAAATTAATGTTCTAATTTCATAATTGACTCATGTCAAAACTTTATTCAGACCAAAATCTCTTCAAATATGCAAACAAATTCACACAAAACTAAATTATATGAAATTAAAAATGTAATTTCATATAATTTTCATGTAAAATATTAAAATTATGAAATTATGTCCAATTTCATGATTGTCACATATGAAATTATTTCTTGAAATTGAGAAATAATTCTATGAAATAATCATGCCAAATAGTAATTATGTGAGATTAATGTCTAATTTCATATGATACACAATGATAAAATGAAATTAATACCTTATATCATTCCAAAAAATATCAAAAATATTCTTAAAAATCATAGAAAGACATGCTATGATTTTACAATAATTTTCATGTTTATAATTTCATGAAAAGAAATTTAAAAATGGAAAAATACAAAGAAGGAAGTAATTGGAGATATTTGGAATGCAACTTGGGGAGCATAAAATGCGTTTGGGTGTAATTTGGAGAGCCAAAGCATGGCTCTCATCTCTTCCCAGTGAAAAAGAGAAGAGAAATAGCAGGTAATCCTGACTCCTGTACATCTGAACTCAACACAACACACTGAACTTCATGCTCCAAGTTCAAGCAAAAATATGAGAAGCTTTGTGCCAAATAGTATCCCTACCCTCTCTCTCACTTACACTTGGACCCCACCCATGCTACAAAAAGAAAAAGAGAAGAAGAATCCTTCATTGTAGCTAGGCACCACCTGACAGAATTCTTCTTCCTCTTTTTTCCTTTGCACAAGCCAAGTTGGCCGGGATTGGCCAAATCCTCGACAGCGTTTCAGAGCCTTTCAAGCCGATTTCTTCTAGCCCCAAGTAGAACTCGATAAGGAGAGTATGAAAAAGCTATTAATTTGAAAATGGAAGAATTAATGAAGATAAAATGGGTAGAGAAACTATCTTGATGAAGAGGCCGACCGAGTGAATTGCCGACCAAGAGATCAAATTTGATAATCAAGGAGCATCGTAAGGGTGTCGTGATAATGTTCAAAGTATCAATTTATCAATTTATCAATTTGAGCAATGGGTTGATGGGTTCACGAGTTAGTGCTCAGGTGTGATTCGGGTGACTTCAGTTGGCACGACCCGAGGCTCAAGGGACCATAATAACGCATTGAACATGTTTGGTGACGTCTAATTTGCATGTTAAATGTCAATGAGGCAAGGAGTTGTTCGAGAAATGCTCTCACCCGAATATCATGCAAAACGGATCTCAAGAAGAAGACAAAACCAACGTCTCTCTTTTCTCTCTCTTAACCTGCACACTGGGACACGTGTTGGCATGCTAGAAGGTGACTTAGGCGCCAAAAAGCTCTGGGAATCTCGCAAGGACGAGCCCAGACCAGCTGTAGGCCAGTAGACTCAATTTCGGCCATTTAATCAAATCAAAAGTTGGGATGCTTCCAATCATGCTCCTTGGGTTATAAATAGACTCCAACAAAGAAAATGAAAAAAAAAATACCCCCATAAGTTCTCTCACAAACAACCCTTGCCAAACCCACACCTTCTCTAGGTTTAACTAGAAATTGAACTCCAATTGCTTGTAATTCGACTTTCTTTCGAATTAGGTTTAGTTATGCTGCCAAATTTTATAAATTTATGTTTGAGTTGGTATAAAGCTTAAATACGTGCAATAAAATTGATATTTTCTTGAAAACCTTGGTTCTTTTAACATTTCTTTCTTTTTTGTGCTTTTATCAATCAAATAAAGATGTTTGGATGCTCAATTAATGCTTGAGAAGAGAAAAAACGCATAGGATTGCTTGCTGGTATGAATCCAGCAGCACCCTTTTCTGTTCAGTTGAGAGATTAGTTCATATCTCTCAATCTGGTTATCCATTTGTTATGAATTTTCTGTGTATTTGGTAAAACTGAGAATTATTTTTCTCTTTTGAACATCAAATATTTGAAATTTCTTTGTTTTCTCACCTTTATAATATCTCATGTAATGTTTTCAAGAGTTTTGAATAATTAAACCAGGCTTTAACACATAGGTTAAGCCAAATCCGGTTTTCAGCACTGTTATGCTGAGGGCATTTCTGTCCAGTTTAATAAAAATTCAAAAACATGTATTTTGTTGCTCCAATTGATCTGAAATTTCACGAACATTTAGCATAGATTTTAATTTATCTAGTCACAAAATTTACTATTTTTGGATATTTCTGTGAATTTCTGTGAATTTTTAAATATCAGCATCTCCAAAACAAAGAAATGGTCAACAGCAGTTCAGCAGATTCTGGCCTTGCTGTCCATTTTCCTTCTCCTTTGTTATTTTTGAATTAAACTTAACAAATGAAAACTAAAACTATGTTCTTAACATAAAAATTAACCTTTCTACAAAGATTTAATATTTTTGAGGATTTGTTTGCATTTTTCAAGCATTTTTCAATGTATCAGTTTTAGAAACTCAGAAAACCAGATTCTGGTATCAGTGTTCTTCATTCCTTTTCTCCATTTTTCTAAACAAAAGATAACTGATAGAGATTAGAATCATATTGTACATACATAAATGCATGTCCTTGCCGAATTTCATTATTTTTGGAGCTTTATTTCGATTTATAAAGTATTTTTCAAAGTCTCAGATTTTCTGGACTGAGGCAACACTGGTATTTTGCTGATTTCAGTCCATTTCTCTGAATTTTGTATATAAGTCCTCTGGTAGAGATTAAAATCATATCATTTACACAAAAATACATGTCTCTGCAAAGATTTGATATTTTTGGAGATTTATTCATATTTTTAAAGCATATTTCAAATTTCAGTTTCAAAAATACAAAAACAGATTCTGATATTCTTTTTTTTCCTTTTCATTGGGCTAATGGTTTGCCATTCTCTCCAATAACCTCTGTTTAACAATTTTAAACACATCTAATTATGTAAATATGCTGTAAAATCTGATTTTACATGTGCCTACTCTAATTAATATTGGTTTTTGGCCAAAATAATCAATTTGGGGCTGAACTTTGGTTCTTCTCCCTTTATTTGAGTGCTGGCTATGCCTTCTACTCACCTTGCATCCAAATCAAACTGGAGCAAGGGGATACTCTGCCAAGTTTTGTAGCATATAAAAGAAAGCATGCGATTTGATTTTTTTTTTACATATTTTGGTTGAGTTGATGATATATTCTCGTTTCTTAATCCATTTTTCTGTTTCTTTCATTATATGGTCTTTATTTGATGTCCCTAGCATGCTTGTACCATGGTACCAGCGCCCAGCAAAGCATAAAGCTTGCTGATAGCCAACTGGTACGAGGCAGGGGCTAATTTGGTCATTTTTCTTAGAAAATTCATATCTTTTTATTCCTTCATCCAATTGACTCCAAATTCGGAATCAAATTGGCAATCCAAATTCCTTTTAAACGATGTCATGATGCTAAACAATCAGGGAGATAATGTATACATGTGTTATGTCATTATGATTTAATCAAATACACATAAATGTTAGAAATATGTTTATATGTGATGATTGTGTTTATAAAATGTGCATGTCTAAAAAAAAATATAAAATCATTATATTTTGATAAAATAAATCGTAATATTTAAATCATATTCAAAATATCAAAATCGTTATTATTTTGATAAAACAAATCAAAGATATTCAAAATGTTAAAATCATGTTATGTTTTGATGAAACAAATTAAAAATGTTCAAAATATCAAAATTATATTATATTTCGATAAAACAAATTAAATATATTCAAAATGTCTAAATCATACTTAAAATGACCAAACATGTCAAATATATAAATATGTCTAAAATTCTGATCAAATATGTAAAAATATGTTCAACCTTGATCAAACATGTCGTTATGTTAAATATTCAAATATGTCCAAAATATTAACCAAATAGGTCGAATATGCAAATATATCCAATGCCTTGACCAAACATGTCAAATATACAAATATGCCCAAACTTTTGACCATAAATGTCATTATGTCCAAATATATAAATATTTTGACCAAATATGTCATATATTCATGACCTTTACCAAATATGTCTAAAGATGTACATGTCCAGATAAAATTACCAAAACACCCCTAAATGCCTTAGGGATGTCAAATGTAAATCAAAATGATCAAAATGTCCCTGAATGTCTTAGGATGATCAAATATTGATCAAAATTACCAAAATACCCCTAAATGCCTTAGGGAGGTCAAATGTCAATTCAAAATTTCCAAAATGCCCTTGGAAAGCCTAATATGACCAAAATCATATCCAAACTTTGGTAAAATATACCAGCATACTAAATCATATTAAAACAAATCCAGAAAACATTAAATTGACAGTGCACTTTAGATTTAATGTTTCTCATTTTGAAAATTAATAAAGAGTTATACGTTCCCGATTCTCCAGTTTCCCATGTTTTGGATTGGCATAGCGTTTCAGATCCGGGGCTTGGAAGGTTAATAGATCGTATGGAATCATACATCCTTGTCTTTGACGCGAACGTTTGTAGTGACCCAAAACGTCTCTGATTTTGTGAGTTTCGAGTTGGCAGTATGCTTTTTATTTGAACTCCTTGAGATTAATAGAATCATACGTTCTCAATCTCCAATTTTTTAAGAGATCATACATTTCTCTGTCTTTAGATTATACGTTTTTAGTCTGATAAACGACCTATGAAAATTATACATTTTGGTCGCTTAGATCTTCTATACAAAATAGAATGATCAAATAAAGTAAATTAATTAAATAATTTTGCATATGCTTGCATGTCATGTCATTTAATATATATATATATATATATATATATAAAAGGAGAATAATAAAATCAGCATATATATTTACTTTCTCTAACCCTTTAATCAGAGGTTCTCGAGACGAGAGCCGGGGCCTTGCGCCCGTCGGAAAATAAAAGTTCTCACAATCACTCAAATAATAAAGTTCTTCAGCGCACAAATACGCGCGGGGATATATCCGCACCTTTTCTCTCATGAGCGAGGACGCCGACACCTCGCGCGTGAGCCGCGAAAAAGGGCCGCACAGTTTATACTTTATATTTGCATCTAATGATAAAATTATACAAATTGTATTTATTTTTATGTAATAAAATTTTAACTTTAATTTTTCTATAATGATCTAGGAAAAAAGTGATAAATACTTTTTATATTGATTATAAACATTTATAAATTTAGATATAAATAAATTATTAATTTAATATAAATATTTTTAATGTATATATATAAGGGGTGTAAGATAATTTCCCATATGACTGGTGTGGACGGAGGGAAAAAAAATGAACAAAAAAAATGAAGAAGACGCTGGATCAAACGAGCATGGTGGACGGATGACGGAGGTGAAAACAAAAAATATAATTTTCTATAATTGATTTTGTAATTAGAAGTCAAAATTTCATAGCACTACTCCAAGCAAATCAACTGGGTCGTTGTTTTTGAAATAGTACCGAAATAGTTGACCATTTTGGTTTCTGCATTACGTTGTCTAAATTGATTATTTTCACTGGTCTCTAATCTTTCTCTATCAATTCTCATTTCTCAATTTCTAATCCCTTAATTGGAATGAAAAGATGACAAGAACTCAATAGAGTTTAATAGTTCACTAGAATAAATTTGAAATTGATTTTATTGATCAGAATGAAAATTGGATGAAATAGAATTCAATTTAATGAATATGTAAAACATTCAAAAACTTCATTCTATTTACTATTGTCATTGAAACCCTAAAAAAACTTTACTTAAATACAGTAAAATTATGGTACAATAATGAAAAACGAACATAAATAAAGAAGTTTACGGAGAGGAGAGGAGAAAAAAAGGTTGGTCGGAAGTACGTAGCAGAAATGAGAAAAATCAATGCTTCCGTCCAAGTTTGAAAGCACTTCGGATGAAACGAAGAGGAAGGCAAAAGAGATTAATCAACGCCACACAATAAAATCGCATCAAATATCAAGATTTCTCACATGACTTTTCTGAGGAATTTTACTGCTTTGAAATCCTTTTGATTTCTTTTCGCTCAACTGTTCTGATCACGAAAAAGCGACAATCGTGAATTCTCTTTCTCGTTTTTGCGAGCGTGATTTCATTCCGATCAGGGGTAAATCTCATCGTTTTTTTTTAATCGATCCCTTCTGACGGGTGGGGCCCAAAGAATAAGTAGTCTGATTGTTGGAAATTTGTAGTGAAGCTAGAGAAGGTGAGATTGGGCTCAGTGGGCTTTTAATCTTTATTTTATTTACTTTTGCATTTTCTCTTCTTATTTTGGGCCTTGGCCTAAATTAAGTTCTTCCATGTTATCTCCGCTTTTTTCCAACTTGATCTGAATCAATTTATTACCAATAATTTCCTCACAGTTGCCAGAATCAATTGGCATTTTTGATTGATGGAAAGAAAATATGCTATGAAGAATCTGTCAATGTTTGACTGATGGAAAGAAAAAAATGTGAACATTAAAAAGACAAGAGCATCGGAAAAAGAAAAAAGAGAAGGTAATTTACATACTGCTGCTCATAAAATAAAGAAAACAAAGAACAGATCAACATCACCCAAACAAGCTTTAATCCATGCCAGTAAAAACTGTCCCACATACCAGTACCAGAATTTAGTACCAAATTCTCTCTCCCCACCCAAATACCAGCACAGGTTTTTTTACGGACTCAACTATTAGCTTCAATTTATTAATTTTAATGGCATTGAGGAAAAGCTGATTATCCATTTATATCAAACAAGAAAGGTTAATTTTCAGCATTCTTATAACAATAAGGAATAGCAAACATCCGAACATTTCAATATTTTTCCCTTTTACTCATGAAATAAAAAAAAAGTACATCTCAGTAGTTCCAAAATACCTGATTGCTCCTGTAATGCTTCTTTAAATATACCCGCACGAGTTCAGCATATGACCATTTCTTATGTCTGGTACATTCCAAAAGAGCCTCAGAACTCACATGAAAGTCCCGTTTACCGAATGCCTCAAATACCAACAGGTCGGTACGTATCAATGGTAAGCGATCCGTACCCATCTTCTCTAGTGCAAAAGAGAGATTTCTTGCAAGCCTTCTCTCCAAGTAAGCATCGACGAAGCAACCGTATGTCACTAGGTCCAGGCACACGTGCTCATTTTTCAACCGTATCCCAAAACATGCACATTTTTGAAAAGGCAAGAGCCCTGATATTGAATGTGTTCAAGTCGGGTCTGAACCCGTTATCCAACATGTTCAGAAACTCTCTCTGGAGAGTCTTCATCTTGAAATTGACGGCGTATGACAGGAGAAGAAGGTTCCAGAGCAGATTGCCGGTGTTTAATCGCGGAGAATAACAGCCAATGTCATAAAAAGTTACTCCGAATAATATCTGTCCGTTCGGGACAACTGATGAGTCTCCAAGCAGAACATTTTAAGTGGTTCACGGTCGAGTGGTGCAGAAGAGATTCGATACCCATCGGGTTTGTTGAATTATACAGCTATCTCTAGCTGGATGCTACAAAATCAGAGAGCAATATTCACATAATCCTCCAGAGATTATTTCCGTAGATGGAGATATACTTGTATCATTTTGATTTAGTGATCTTTTATAATTGTTTCTATTTCTTATTTCCAACATGTATATAATTACTTATATTCTGTAAGATATGAATAAGAAACTCACAAAACCTTTTCTTCTTCAATGTTCCAACGTTTGCTAATTTCAGAGGATAGATTAACCGTTGGATAACACCACTGTTAAATATAACCCGTTAGAACTTATAAAGTCTTGCCATTAGTCAAGTCATCAAGAATTCGATATTATTGAACGCTTAGTCTGTCCATTGAATTCAAATTTTATCCGATGAAAATCAGACCTCCCCATTTCCCTTCTTTCTCTTGCACATGCCTATCACTGTGGCCTAATATCAGGCCTCCTTGACCCTTCCTTTTTCCTTCATGTGGTTCTACTAACAGTGTCTGCTTTCAGTTGGTATAATTAATTTATTTCTAACCATGAATTTAGCACAAAATGGGTACTAATTAAATTCTTTTAAGACAAAATTGAAACTCTTAATGCAAGCCACTTCACATCTAAAAAAAAGGGACAATTTAAAAATTGAAAACATTCACATTGAAATAAATATCAATAAGATGCAGAGTAATTATCTCTACATGATGGAACCCTGACAAGTTCCGCAGTCAAACTTCTCCATCACTCTTTTAACTAATATGGTGATATCCACTGAAGAAGAACCATTACAATGTACAAAAATGTGCTTAAGAAAAAAAAGAAAGTTGCACCCCTAACATAGAAGGCCAGTTTTGGAAACTGAAGAGCAACTTGGCGTGCTGTTTGTGTGTCTTCTTTTGTGGAAGAAAGAAATTTTCTCATGGCGCTCAATTTAGCTGGGGAGCCATAGACAAGGAAAAAACTTGATGTGCTGCTTAAGAAAAAATATGAGAAAAAGGAAATGCAGAAGTTGGTGCCAGGTAATTTACCATCCCCCAATACTACTGATACCGCAATGACAAAGGCCATTTCCATGGTGACTAGAGATGTCCACAATAAAATCATGGAGTATTGAAAGATACCCAAAGAGCCTTCCTTTTTATCCACCTTTGAGAACACAAGCAACATAGTTGATGCCACAGAGGTTGACATGGCAATAGTGTCAAGAACAAGGAAGATTTTGTATTTTAGTTTTTGACGGAGGATTGCTAGTCCGTCATCATTGTACGATCCCGGCACATTGAAAGCGGCAGAAAATGCTATTGTAGCAATTAAAACAGAAACAACTATCAGGTTTTCAGAAGTTTTGTTTATCCAATCTGTTGTTTCATCTTTCCAGCACTTCAGTTGGTCGTGCCGCTGAGGACTGAATGGGGCTCCATGAACAGACATTGTTACTACAGTCCTCGCCTGGTCAAATAAAGGATAAATCAAAACAACCAGTGCATTAATTCTATTGTTAATTTATGACTACGGGGCAACTATTTACACCTAGAAAAACTTATTTGTACTTCTGTAATTATGCATACCTATATATGTTAATTAATATATAGATTGTCTGATTAAAATAAGACAAATTAAATTAATACATGAAGACCCACGTAGCTCAAGTGATAATAACCAACAGTATGTTAATATATATATATAGATTGTCTGATTGTATGCTAATTTCAGAAGAAAACAAAGAACAGGTGATAGTCTAACAATATCTTGGAATTTGGCAAATAACATAAAATTTTGTAGGTAGGGGATTTTACCATGCGCGAGAAGCTGTCAAGTGAAACTGCATAGTCCAGCGCTGTCTTACCTTCATCGTTCATTAGTGAAGCATCTGCTCTGCCTATTTCAAGAAGATCCAAAATTGTCTCCGAAAAACCATTCATAGAGGCACAATGAAGGGGTGTGTTTCCCTCATTGTCCCTCATACTAACTAAGTTTTTCAAATAGTAATGATCTCTAAGATAAGTTAGTCTACCACCATGCTGAGCCAAAATATGCAGGAAGTTCTGACCTTGGTTGTTACGAATCTCAATCGAATCAGGACAAGAACCTACCATCAAACCAAGAGAATGGTAGTGTTGCATTTTTGCAGCAACATGTAAAGGTGATGATCCTTCTTCATCCTGAATGTAAATAGATAAAGGAGCTTTAATCAAAATCTTGTCCACCATGCTGTAATCACCACCGGAGGCTGCATAGTGCATAGGAGTGCTTCCTGAGGCATCTCTTTCATATGCCAGTTTAGCCTTCCAATCGAGCAGCATAGAAGTTATTTCTAATAAGAAAATTCAAGTTGTTTAAGTATCTTGAAAACTTCATACATATAATATATTGGGTAGAAGAGTACTTCTCTTACTTGGACTTTGTAGGACAGCAGCGTGCAAAGCGTTTTGCTGGTTTGGCCCGACAGCAGATGAATGTGTGTATTGTAATAATGTTTGCACAACACCAATAGACTTTATAACCACGGCAAGATACAAAGGCGACATGGAGGCATTATTCACCTCAGCTGACAATATAGGTGCCATTGTCATTAGTGCTTGAATAACTTTTTCATGACCATGTCGGGCCGCCTTATGCAGAACTGTATCTCCTTCGATGCTTCTTTTTCTGAGGACTTCGTATGCTCCAATACCCGACTTTTGAGCTAGGAATAGGATAAGCGAGACGATGCTGTTATTTCCTGCTCTTGCGGCCAAATGCAATGGTGTTTCTTGTTTCAAGTTTTCAGATACCAAAAGTGTACTATCTCTCTGGATGATTTGTCTTGAAAGTAGCAGATGACCTTCTTCTGCAGCTAAGTGAAGAACGGTGTTCCTTTCAGCAGTGACCTCTTGAAGCGTGCAAAGACCTTCACCATGAACTCTGCCTCCCCATTGCTTGCTTGACCTATCAGTTCCATGAGTTTCTCCGGACAAAACTTCCACATTTGCTAGATCATTAATGAATTAGTAAAATATTATGAGTAAAGCTAGAGTGAGTTTAAGCTCAACAAGATCATTGATGAATTTAACTCAAAAATCTATTGAATAGACTTCAATGATAAATTTAATTTGCTCAATAAATTTTTCATATTAAAATCTTACAGGTTACTGAAATTTTCTATTTTTAGAGTTTTCTAACTATTTTTTTCAGATTTTTGAAAATGATTCTAAAATAATAATAAAATAATGAATGTTTTCATCTAAGAACAGATCATTTTCAAAAAAAATCTGAAAAAAATAGTTAGAAAACTCTAAAAATAAAAAAAATGCGGTATTCCATAAGATTTTGATATGAAGAATTTATTAAGCAACTTGAATTTATCGTTTGATGTCGATTTGATTGTTTTTTGAGTTAAGTTCACCAATAATTTTGGTGAGCTTAAGTTCACTCTAGTTTTACTCAAATATTATAAGTTAATCTAAGCAATATATTTTGATCACAGAAAATTAAAGACAAAATTAAATATTGATGCATATCTACCATGACATGCTGCATTTATGTGGGAGATATCGTCTATAAGGCCTAGCAAATCGTTAACACGATTAATAGCTCCTGATGTGATGGCTCGATATAGATGAGGGCACATAGCATCAGGCCTGCCAGCTTCGCTTCTCACGGGATCGGGTGGTGGCTGGAGCAGGGCTCCCAATTGGCAGTCTCCCTCTGCTAGCTGTAAGGCAGCGCGAAGGTTCTCGTCTTTTAATTCAGTTGCTTTCCTCAATGCACTGTCCATGAGTTCCCGATGATTGATGGACATGCTGTTAGAATTCTCCCAGCACGAGAATGGACATTGACCAACTATACGGGCAGCATTCTGCCGCGGCTCGGCCCGTGCCTGCCCTACCCGGCCCTGCCAAATCCACAATGAAGCTGCTGTCTAACTGTAATGATCTTATTGGTGAAGATAGGTTGGAAGCTTACCCCTAAAAGTTACTGGCGGCGAGGCAAGGACGGCCGGCGAGCGCAAGACAAGGTGCGAGGCGGCGAGGGCGCGCGGAGGCAAGGGCTGGCCGCGAGGCGAGGGCTGGAAAGGCGGAGCAGGTCGGCCTGGCAATGCGCGGCGAGGCAAGGGCTGGCCGCTCAGATCGGAGATCGCTCTCTCTCTCGCTCTCTCTCTCTCTCTCTCTCTCTCGTTTCTTACTCTCTAGTTAACACTCTGTTTGGTTTCTGGGAGGTGAAAGGGAAGGAAGGTAAAATATAGAAGGGAACGGAACGGAACGGAACGGGATATATTTAATCTTCTCATGTTTGAATAATTAATGAACGGAATGGAAAAAAACTTTCCTTTCCCTTTCTTTTGTTGTTTGGATGATTAAAATTAAAGAAGGTAAACAAAACGTTCAAATTACATTTGGCCATCATACCCTTCTTAATATAAATCAGAACTACAACGTAGAAGAAAATGTTAATTATATAAAAGAAATCAAATTCATTAAGATAGAGTTTACATGTTATTTCAAAACAAAACCAGAGCATTAATAATTAATATAGCATTTCACTACTTATCAGGATAGCTTAAAATTGATAATGAACTACATATAAATGAATTAATCGGTGGAGTTAGAAAGCTAGCTGCTATCAGCCTATGGCAGTTTCTTATTGGGTGTGAATTATAAATGCAAAATGTAGAGCTATAATTAGGAGGGTATCTGTGTCCTTTTTTCTGTAAAGAATTACGACACAATTTCTCTGCCTCCATTACATCCTGATTTGGAAGGAAAATCAATTCTATTGGAAAAGATCATGCAAGGTTACATCATTCCCCTCTTGTACCCCTCACCTCCGTCTGGATTTTGTCAACCAAACACGATTTGCTGCCTATTTTTCTTTCATTCCCTTCCCTCCCTCCCATTAATCTCCATCCAAACAGGGTGTAACACTCAAGTCAGAAATGGAGACTGGAGAGTGGAGAGACTCAAATCAAGGGATCAATTGAAGTTCAAATTAAGGGCCATGCTTGATATTAACTATTTTTTTTAATTTCTTTATATTGTTCTTTTTTTTCATATTAATTTAATTTTGATTTAATTGTGCATAAATTAAAAAAAGAAATACCCAATGAATATTCGAGATAAACTGAACCGAACCAACACGACTACAAAATATCACCAAGTGAACCAAGACTTAGACCGAACCGGACGAACAAAGAAAAAAACCGAAAGAAAACAAAAAAAAGAAGGAACCATTGCACAAAGGCAGCCAACAAGTAGTAGGGTAACCCCAATCATTGATGGATTCGTATCTATCTATCCTCTCCTTTCTCTGTGTGCAATTCAGCAATTGCATCCAAGCAAACTGGCCGTTGTTTTTGAAATAGTAGCACCTCACGAAATGGTTGTACCATGTTACCTCCAGCACTGCGCTGTCAAAATCGACTATTTGAGTATTTTCATTGGCCTCTCTCTTTCATTCTCATTTCTCAATTTCTAAGACTAAATCTTATAGTTCTTGTAATCAATCAATCAATCCCTTCTGACGGGTGGGGCCCCAAGAGCAAGTCGTCTGATTGTAGTGAAGCTAGAGAAGGTGAGATTGGGCTCAGTGGGCTTTGAATTTTGATTTTATTTACTTTTGCCATTTCTCTTGTTATTTTGGTACTGGGCCTAATTTAAGTTATTCCATGTTAACTCCGCTTTCTTTAGAGCTTGATCTGAATCAATTTATTGCCAATGATTTCCTCGTTGTTGCCAGAATCAATTGGCATTTTTTATTAATGGAAAGAAAAAATGCTGTGAAGAAGCTGTCAATGTTTGATTGATGGAAAGAAAAATGTCAACATTAAAAAGACAAGAGCAATGAAAAAAGAAAAAAGAGAAGGTAATTTACATACTGCCCCTCGTAAATAAAGAAAACAAAGAACAGATCAACATCACCGAAACAAGCATTAATCCATGCCAGTAAAAACTGTCCCACATACCAGTACCAGAATTTAGTACCATGTGAGACCTGTCAACAATCCTGCATATCTCACTTAACAAGAGAACTCTCTCTCTCTCTCTCTCTCTCTATCTCACACAAACACAGAAACACTTACACACACACCTAATACCAGCATAGGTTTTTTACGGACTCAACTATTAGCTTCAATTTATTAATTTTAATGGCGTTAAGGAAAAGCTGATTATCGATTTATATCAAACAAGAAAGGTTAATTTTCAGCATTCTTACACCAAGAAATAATAGCAACCAGCTGAACATTTCAATATTTTTTCTTTTCACCCATCATGAAATTAAAAAAATGTACATTTCAGTAGTTCCAAAATACCTGATTGCTCCTGTAACGCTTCTTTAAATATACCCGCACGAGTTCAGCATATGACCATTTCTTATGCCTGGTAGATTCCAAAAGAGCCTCAGAACTCACATGAAAGTCCCCTTTACCGAATGCCTCAAATACCAACGGGTCGGTACGTATCACTGGTACACGACCCGTACCCATCTTCTCTAGTGCAAAAGATAGATTTCTTGCAAGCCTTCTCTCCAAGTAAGCATCGACGAAGCAACCGTATGTCACTAGGTCCGGGCACACATGCTCATTTTTCATGGGGTCCACGCTCAGATGCAAATCCCAAAACATGCACATTTTTGAAAAGGCAAGAGACCTGATATTGAATGTGTTCAAGTCAGGTCTGAACCCGTTATCCAACATGTTCAGAAACTCTCTCTGAAGAGTCTTCATCTTGAAATTGACTGCGTACGACAGGAGAAGAAGGTTCCAGAGTAGATTGCCGGTGTTTAATCGGCGCAGACCCACATCCTTCACAAACTCCCCTAATTTGAAATATTTCCTCTCATGTATGTATGTAGAAGCCATAGCACGGATGGTATCTTTCTCGATCAAAATTCGGGATTTCTTGAGCCTCTGGTACCCATATTCCATCTCGAGAATCGAACCGTGATGACTGTACTACCTGACGAAAGTGTTACCGGTGAAGGAATCGATATTCAGACCCTTCCATTTCATTTTCTTAAGGGTCTCCTCCATCAGCTCCAATTGGCCTGCTTTGCCGAAGCAAGAAACAGCCAGAGAGTACACACTTCGAGAAATTCGTCAGCAGGTTGCCGTGAAGTGATATCATCTACAATTGGAAGAATGTCGTGAAACTGACCCATCTGAGCATAGCAATGGATCAGGCTTGAGATAAGGTCTAGATCTATGTTACTGCTGTCACTCGGAACAACAAAGGCGCTGTATAGGATTTCATGACAAAGGGACTGAGCTTCGGAAAAAAGACCATTATCTGCATAGTAAATCAAGAGAGACGAGACAGTGTGACGTGATCTTTTGATTTGAGGGTTCAATTCTCGGAGCAGATGTACATTTTTCTCCAGGGGAAACTGGGATTGGGCATTAGGATTTCTCCTTCCAACCTGATACAACAATGTATGGAAGATCATCGAATTATCTATGAAAATAGAACGGCGACGACAATAGTGCTAAGATGATGATGGTACTAGGCTACTAGCAATGATCTGTATATAAAATTTTCTATAGCCACAGAACCAAAAACTAGATTTCATAGTTTATTTCAAGGGCATCAAACAGTGACTGGATTGAATCTGAACTGAATTGAATTAGGAGCAGTTTGTAAGTTGAAGTTACCAATTAATTGATTACCTGGGAATTGAGTGTGAGCTTAACATTGGAATTGGAAGGGAGGGGGACAGCATGAATAGGTGTAGAAATGGGAATTGGGGAAAGAGCAACGGTTGCATTTGCAAGTGAGCGCTGTTTCTGTACATATTGTTTGCATGGAGAAATTAATGAAGCTTTGATCCCCTCTCTCTCTCTTTTAACTTAATCATGCCCACTGGTTATTTAGTGCTACTGGGATGAGAGTTTTTATCTCTCTTTCAATTCTGGCCTCGCGTTTCTTTAACGGGACACTTTCTCTCTTGCGGAGGAATTAGGGAAGAACGGGAGGAAGCTTGGATCTTCTGTGGTGAGTACCATCTCCAACAATGACTAAGATCAAATTTGAAGCAGGAGCCAATTTTATTAGGAGCCAATAATAATTTTTGAAATAAAAAAAATTGTCTCTAAATTAAATAAAATCGCCATTACAATCTTAAAATACAAACTTACTTCGTACAATTGTTAGAATATTTTTATAATATTTTGTGTCCAATTTAATTTTATTTCATATGATAACTTTATAATATAGAAATATGTGGCTTGTTAAGAATAGATAGTTATCAATGAAATTACTTTGATTACATTATATTAATTCTTTCACAAATTCCATGCACTGCTTCCAATTTTAGAAGGTGATTATTTAAAACAAAAATCAGCCAATCACATTTAAGATGATTATTGAACAGGAGAGGAGGCCAAATGTGATATTGTTAATAGAAATGACGTTACTTTTCGCAAATCAAGGTGGGGACATGGCCCTCCGTTACCCTGTCTCTAGGAATTATAAAAGTATCGTGCTATATCGTATCTATATGTACTAGATATATATGTGTTAGTCGGACGTGCTGAGCTGTGTAAATACATGTAAAATATTAGCACATACTGTACTATGTCATATAAGTACGTGTAAAGATTTAATATGTGTTGTATTTTTTATACTAATATTAAGAATGACGGCACAGTACGTCTTGACATGCCGTATTTATATTTTAATTTTTTTAATTAAATTCATGTTTTTAATTGTTAAAAAAATTTAAAATTAGGAAAAAATAAAAAAATTAGAAAAAATAGGAAAAATGAAGGAATTTTTTTTATAATAATTATTTTTTAAAATTTCATAGACTGCCTAAACGTACCACTTGCTAGCTAGGCATTTAAACATGTTATGCTCAGTACACTTATCATTTAACACAGTATTTCTAAGAGTACAACACGTGGTACGTCAAACACAACATGTCTAAGCACGTGTTCCGTATTTTAGTCGTATCCGGATCTGTGCCATCCATGTCGTGCTCACGTCACATGTGCTTATATTAATACAGTACCTGTGTGTCCCTCCGTCTGTCCCTGATCTCCAATGAGGTGTGATGCAAGATGGCTAGTCAGTTTCCACTCTGTGATTACGTTTATTCGTTTCAACGCCAATGTCATAAAAAAAATACTTCGAATAATATCTGTCCGTTGGCGACAAGCGATGAAAATCAAACCTCCCCCATTTCCCTTTTATCTCTTGCACATGTCTATCACTTTGGCCTAATATCAGCCCTCCATAACCCTTCTTTTTTCCTTCATGTGGTTCTCCTAACACTGTCTGCTTTTAGTTGGTATAATTAATTTATTTCTTACCATGACTTTAGTACAAAATGGATACTAGTTAAATTCTTGTAAGACAATATTGAAACTCTTAGTGCAAGCCACTTCACATCTACAAAAAAAGGACAATCTAAAAATTGAAAACATTCACACTGAAATAAATATCAATAAGATTATCAAAAGCATACATACTTATGGAGTAAATGAGTAATTATCTCTACATGATGGATGAAATAATTTATTTCAACTATAACCACATCGCAGTTCATAAATTTTAGATTTACCATGATCATTTAGTGAATCTTTAATCTTTAAATCTAAATTACCTTGATTCATAACTATGATCTTTCAGAGAGACACAATAATCGGCGATTATTGGAAGCCCTCAGATCTCCAGCAATCCATCTCAAGTCCTATAGAGAAACAAGAGATGTGGCAGTGACAACCCTCTTTTGCACAGGAAGAAATACCCGATTCTCAAGTTCTTAACCCAAAGTACTTCTCTCTTTCTCTTCTCAATATTTTTCTGTTTTCTTGTGTATATGTTTACTTTAGAGAGAGATCTCTGAAGTTATATTGAGAGAGAGAGACTAAAATGCCTCAGTAATGGGAAACATCGCCTCTGAATTCCAAGAACTTATCTATGTTGAATCTTTGGTGGCCTATAATTGGGTAATACTTATTGGCAGAGCATTGTCATATATAATTGTATTCCACGGGGACTAATAATATAATTATATTATTACTAAACTTTATATAATATAGACCATCACTAAATCATAAAATTATTCATACGCAATGTACAAATTAAAGACCCCACTTCTCATGACACATACTGGATCCGATAAATAATACTTAATTTGATCATTTCATAACGGACATGATTAGATATTTGACAGTCTATTATTCAATATATATTTATATTACATATAAGTTCATATATGTTATAATTAATAAAAAATAATTCCAACAATGGAATCCTGACAAGTTGCACAGTCAAACTTCTCCATCGCTTTTTAACTATGATTTCCATTGAAGAAGAAGCATTACAATATACAACAATATGCTGAAGAAAAAAAAGGAAGTTAGACCCCTAACATAGAAGGCCAGTTTTGGAAACTGAAGAGCAACTTGGCGTGCTGTTTGTTTGTCTTCTTTCGTGGAGGAATGAAATTTTCTCATGGCAATCAATTTAGCTGGGGAGCCATAGCTAAGGAAAAAATTTGATGTCCAGCTTAAGAAAAAAAATGAGAAAAAGGAAATGCAGAAATGGGTGACAGGTTTATCATTCCCCAATACTACCGTTACGGCCATGACGAAGGCCATTACCATGGTGACTAAAGATGTCCACAAGAAAATCAAGGAGTATTTAAAGATACGCAAAGAGTCTCCATTTCTATCCGCCTTTGAGAGCACAAGCAACATAGTTGTTGCCACAGAGGCTGACACGGCAATAGTGTCGAGAACAAGGAAGATGTTGTATTTTCGTTTTTGACGGAGGTTTGCTAGTCCGTCATCACTGTACGTTCCTGGCACATTGAAAGCGGCAGAAAATGCTATTGTAGCGATTAAAACAGATACAACTATCAGGTTTTTAGAAGTTTTGTTTATCCAATTTGTTGTTTCATCTTTCCAGTACTTCAGTTGGTCTTGGCGCTGAGGACTGAACGTGGCTCCATGAACAGACATTGTTACTACAATCCCCGCCTGGTCAAATAAAAGATAAACCCAAGCAACCAGTGCATTAATCCTATTGTTAATTTATGATTACGGGACAACTATATAATTGCACCTAGAAAAACTTATTTGTACTTCTGTAGTTATGCATATATACCTGTATATGTTAATTAATATATAGATTGTCTGATTAAAAATCTAAGACAAAGTTAAATGAAGAAAACAAAGAAAAGAACAAATTAATTAATTGAACAGGTATTGAAGAAGCGAGGTTGGCACTAAACTGGTATGTGTGTACTCTGCCGACAGAATGAATATTCTGTGCAACACATTTTCAATACCTGTTCTTTTTTCTGTCAGTATATATCATCTATTGGCCAATGATTTAACATCAGCACAGACGATCAATGGATGGCAATGCTATGGATAACTTCACAACATGTACTCACATCAACAACAAGCAACAAAGGCTATAAAGAGATTTTAGAAATTGCTTTATTTGTTTTGTGGAGGGAACGGTGCAATAGATTATTCCAAGAAAATCAAGAGAATATTAATCTTTTGGTTGATGAAGTGTGGGAGGACTGGAGACACTTGCATAGATCACGCCATCATAACTGAGGAGAGCTGAATTCAATCTTCATGAATTCGGATTTTTTTCTTGGCTGCTGCTGCTGTTTTTCTCTATTTTTCTTTGGTTCCTTTTTTCTTTTTTTAAAAACCCTTAAATTCAAGGTACTTGTAACAGACTTTGAATTTAATAAAAGATAGAGTCTAGACCCTTAATTTTTACTCAAAAAAAAAAAATTAACTGGACAGGTGATAGTAACTAAAAAAATCTTGGAGTTTGGCAAATAACATAAAAATTTGTGGGTGGGGGATTTTACCATACGCGAGAAGCTGTCAAGTGAAACTGCATAGTCCAGCGCTGTCTTGCCTTCATCGTTCATTATTGAAGCATCTGCTTCAACTATTTTGAGAAGATCCAAAATTGTCTCTGAAAATCCATTCATAGAGGCACAATGAAGGGGCGTGTTTCCCTCATTGTCCCTCATACTAACCAATTTTTTCAAATAGTGATGATCTCTAAGATTAGTTAGTCTCCCACCATGCCGGGCCAAAATATGCAAGAAGTTCTGACCTTGGTTGTCACGAATCTCAGTCGAATCAGGACAATAATCTACCATCAAACGAAGAGAATAATAGCGTTGCATTTTTGCAGCAACATGTAAAGCTGATGACCCTTCTTCATCCTGAATATAAATAGATAAAGGAGCTTTAATCAAAATCATTTCCACAACGCTGTAATCACCACCGGAGGCTGCATAGTGCACAGGGGTGCTTCCTGAGGCATCCCTTTCATTCACCAGTTTAGCCTTCCAATCGAGCAGCATAGAAGTTATTTCTAATAAGAAAATCCAAGTTATATATTTAAGTATCTTGAAAACTTTATATATATTTGTTGAGAAATAGATACGATGGGTTTAGAAATTAAGAACCTCAGACCTGTGAGGGTATTTTCGTCATAGGTTATTTTTAGAAAAATAAAGAGCCCAAGTGTAAATAACCGGGCTTCAATTTATTTTCGGTACATAGAAGTTGTACCGTTAGGTGACCATTAGTCATTTGGCTATATAAGCCAACTTCCGATACTGTAAATGTAATCGATCAATAATAAAAAAGTGCTTTTACCAGTAATCATCAAAAATTGACATGGTATCAGAGCAAGCTTAATCTGCCTGTACACAACAAACTTCTGCAACTCATAAATCCCAGCGCAAATCATGACAGAAGGAAATACACAAACCCCAATCAATCCACAAAATCCAATCATCATAAAATCAAATATAGATTTCAATTCCGCACAAAGGCTAACCAATTTTCTTCTCAATGGAAGGAATTACATCCCATGGGCCAGGGCAGCAAGAACCACACTCAAAGGCAAAGTAGTGACCCTTATCTCAAACTCTCTTGAATCGCAATTAGCAGAAACTTTTTATTGTGAAACAATGGCTGAGTTATGGAAAGAAATCGAAGGCTAATTCGGCAATAAAAAAAACCATTCTCAAATTTACCAACTCCAAAGAGAAATTGCACAAATTTCACAAGAAAATCGAGAAATTTCAGAACTCATCGGGCTCGTTAAGGCAAAGTACGAAGAACTCAAAACATATCGCCCATATACCACTGACCTGAATGTGATTCGAGAAAGAGAAGAGACAGATCGGGTTTATACTTTCCTAGCTTCCTTGGATCCGAGCTATGAGGCCATTAGAGCACAAATCCTCCTTTCAACCGAGAAATTATCTTTTGATGAGGTAACCTCTCGCATCCGACAAGAGGCGACTAGGCAAGTTGTGATGGCAGCGACCGACTCGAATCCCAAGCCGGAAGCCCACGCTTTCTCAGCCCAGCGCCTTCAAGACGGGCGGAGAGGAGGAAAGGGGGAGATAGCCAAGTGCTGTCACTGTAAGAGGGAAGGGCACACCAGCGACAAGTGTTGGGTACTCCATCCACACCTCAAACCAAAGAAGTTCACTGATTCGGCGAAGAAAAGAGAAGAGAGTAGAACCCTAGAGTTCAAAGATGAGAAGTGGGCGTTTGCTTCGTCGAAGGAGGAAGAGATGAAGGGGTCGGATGTGAACAACGATGCACGACTGGAGAGAGTCGAAGGTTTATCATATCCCAATTTTTTATCTAAGCCCAATACACACAAAAAAAATGAGTATGGGTCAGAAGCTGAACAAATCAAAATGCAAGAACCTAAATTGAGTATAAAAAGTAAATGCTTAAATGTTGGTCAATCTAATAATTATGCCCCAAAAAATAGTTCAAAATCTTGACTCGGGAGCTACGGACCATATGACCAGGAATCAAAATTTGTTAAGAAATTTTCGAGAACTTGAAGGTGACCAATTTTTTACAGTAGCCAATAATGAAAAAGTTAAAATAAAAGGGTGGGGTATGATTAGTATTTTAAATAAAAATTTTCTTCAAGATGTATTTTATGTTGAAAATTGTACAGTAAATTTACTCTCTATTAGTAAACTTACTAAAGAACTAAATTGTAAAATTATTTTTAAACAAGATGATGTATTTTTTCAGGATCTAACCACCAAGGAGAAGATTGGTGAAGGTTTTTTAGAAAATGGCTTATATTTTTTAGATAGCAACAAGCATATTTTGAATACAAAGCGGGATGAAAACTTAAGTAGTCTTTGGCATAGGCGAGTCGGACATCCTTCCGACAAGATATTAAAATTAATGTTTGAGGTGTCAAAGGATTTTTGTAACAAGTGTGAAGTATGTAAGCTAGGCAAACAAACAAAATTACCTTTTTGTAACTCGGATTCTAAAAGTAATGAAACTTTTGAGTTAATTCATTCCGATGTATGGGGACCCACTTCTATAGATTCATCTAATGGATATAAATATTATGTTACTTTTATCGATGATTTTTCAAGAGCAACTTGGTTATATTTAATGAAAAATAAAAGCGAAGTTTTTACGCATTTTCAACATTTTGTGAATCTCATAGAAAACCAATACAATAAAAAAATTAAAAATCCTTAGAACGGACAATGGGACCAAATACATAAATCAAAATTTTGCAAAATTTACGAATTCTAGAGGAATAATTCATCAAACATTTTGTGTTTACACACCACAATAAAATAGAGTGTCGGAAAGAAAAAATCGTCATTTATTAGAAATGACAAGAACAATTTTATTTCAAAATAATGTTTCAAAGATTTTTTGGTCGGAAGCCGTACTCACCGCAACGTATTTAATAAATCGATTACCAAGTTTCATATTAAACATTAAAAGTCCCTTTGAAATTATTTATAATAGAAAGTTTAATTTAAATCATTTAAGAGTATTTGGATGTGCTTGTTTGTGTACAAAAATAAAATAGACAAATTGGATTTTGCTTCAATAAAAACTATTTTCTTAGGATATTCAACTCATAAAAAAGGATATAAGTGCTATGACCCTAAGACCAAGAAACTACATATTTCAAGAAATGTAGTTTTTTTTTAGGATGATCCTTATTATAAAATAAATAAAGAAGAGGATAATAATTATAATCACTTAGATGAATTTTTATTACCTTTTGTTACTAACCAAGAGAGACAAGTAGTTGTTGTAGAAAATAATGCTTTGCAGGACAACTCTGAAGAAAATGGAGAAGAAATGCCGCAAGGCGAAGCCGAAAGTGAAAGGATAGAGGAATCACAAGAAGAAGTGCCATTAAGGAGGTCAAGCCGTCAACCTCAACCCTCAACAAGACTAAGGGATTATGTCACATATTCGATAAACTATCCAATATAAGACTATATTTCATAGAACAATATTTCAAATGAACACTATGTTTTTCTAACCGCATTGTCAAAAATTGAAGAACCTGTCAATTATGAAGTTGCTAAAAATGACCCAAAATGGTGCAAAGCAATGGGAGAAGAGCTTTATGCCTTAGAATTGCAAAAATAGAAGAGCTTTATGCCTAAAAATGACCCAAAATTCTAATCTTTTTTGTAGATTAAAGAAAGCTATTTATGGTCTTAGACAATCTTCAAGATCATGGTATAGCAAACTCTTTCATTTTTTACTTTCCTATGGTTTTAAAATTAGTGATGTCGATTCATCACTATTTGTTAAACATGGTTGTAACAGTTTAACTATAGTCTTAGTTTATGTAGATGATATCATCATAACCGTGGATAACCAATTTGAAATTGATTGTATAAAAGAAAACTTCAAACAAAAATTTAAAATCAAGGATTTAGGAAGATTAAAATATTTTTTTGGGATAGAAATAGCTCGTTCTTCGAAAGGTTATTCATATCTCAAAGATAATATACCCTTGAACTACTTAAAGAAACGGGTAAATTAGGAAGTAAGCTGGCCGTAACACCAATAGATACGAATATAAAACTAAATAGTGAGGATGGAGAATCTTTGGAGGATGTTAACCAATTTCAAAGACTTGTAGGTAAATTAATTTATTTGACCGTTACTCGACCGGATTTATCCTATGCCGTAAGCCAAATTAGTCAATTCATGCATGCACCAAGAACACCACACCTAAATGCTATAAATAGAATTTAAAATATTTGAAGGGATCCCCTGGTAAAGGTATTTGGATAAAAAAAGAAGATACTAATGACATGTGTGACTATTCCGATGTAGATTGGGCAGGAAACTTTGATAGAAAATCTACCACTAGTTTTTGCACATTTGTAGGCGGAAATTTAGTCACATGAAAGAGTAAAAAATAAAGTGTCGTGGCACGATCAAGTGCGAAAGTTGAATATCGAGCCATGACATCTACCACAAGTGAGTTGACATGGATCAAGCAAGTCCTAGCCGATTTAAATGTCAAGATTGAAGGATCCATGAAAATATTTTGCGACAATCAAGCGGCTAGGCGTATTGCGGCCAATCCCGTATTCCATGAATGAACCAAGCATATCGAAGTGGATTGTCACTTCATTCAAGAAAAAAATTCAAGCCAAAGAGATTGAAACACCCTTTGTTAAAAGCGAGGATCAATTGACGGATGTATTCACCAAAGGACTAAGTCATAAGACATTCGAAAATATTATATGCAAGCTCGGGTTATATGACATATATACGCTGAGCTTGATGGGGAGTATTGAGAAATAGATACGATGGGTTTAGAAATTAATAACCTCAGACCCGTGAGGGTATTTTCGTCATAGATTACTTTTAGAAAAATAAAGAGCCCAAGTGTAAATAACCGGGTTTTAATTTATCTTCCGTACATAGAAGTTGTACCGTTAGGTGACTGTCGGTCATTTGGCTATATAAGCCAACTTCCGATACTGTAAATGTAATCGATCAATAATAAAAAAGCGCTTTTATCAGTATTCATCAAAAATTGACAATATTTTCAAAAATTCTGTAATATATTGGGTACGTGGAAGAGTGCTGCTCTTACTTGGACTTTGTAGGACAGCCGCATGCAAAGCATTTTGCTTGTTTGCCCCGACGGCAGATGGGTGTGTGTATTGTAATAATGTTTGCACAACACCAATAGACTTTTTAATGACGGCAAGATATAAGGGCGACATGGAGGCATTATTCACCTCAGCTGACAATCCAGGAGCAATTGTCATGAGTACTTGAACAACATTTCATGACCATGCCGAGCCGCCTTATGTAGAACTGTATCTCCTTCGATGCTTCTTTTTCTGAGGACTTCATATGCTCCAATACCTGACTCTTGAGCTCGGAGAAGGATAAGTGAGACGATGCTGCTATTTCCCGCTCTGGCGGCCAAGTGCAATGGTGTTTCTTGTTTGGAGTTTTCAGATACCAAAAGAGTACTGTCTCTCTGGATGATTTGTTCTGAAAGTGGCAGATAACCTTCTTCTGCAGCTAAGTGAAGAACCGTGTTCCTTTCAGCTGTGACCTCTTGAAGCCTGCAAAAACCTTCACCATGAGCTCTCCCTTCCACATCTGCTAGATCATTAATGGATTAGCAAAATATTACAAGTTAATCTAAAGCAATATATTTTGACCACAGAGAAAATTACAGAAAGAATATTATTGATCTCTATATACCATGATTAACTGCGTTTATGCGGGTGGTCTCTACTAGAGGGCCAAGCAAATCGTTCACACGATTAATGGATCCAGATGTGATGGCTTGATATAGATCGGGGCACATAATTTCTCGCACACTTCCCACATCAAAAGGGCTGCCAGCTTCACTTCTCACGGGATCAGGCGGTGGCTGGAGCAGGGCTCCCAGTTGCCGGTCTCCCTCCGCTAGCTGTAAGACAGCATAAAGGTTCTCGTCTGCTAATTCTGTTGCTCTCCTCAATGCGCTGTCCATAAGTTCCCGATGATTGACAGACATGTTGTTGCAATTAATTTTCCCAGCATGAAAAATGAACAATAACTATATGTTAGAGCGAAAGAAAATGAGCCTGCATGCTGCAATTCTTATATTAAGATCAAAGGATTACCAATTAATTAATCAACATTTTTTAATTCTTTTATGTGTATGCCCCTAAATTTTTTTAATTTTTCACGTGAAACTTCAACTTTAAATATTTGTTCTTTTCTCAAAACGATCCTCCAGAAGGATTTTCCCATTGGCATTAACAAGTTTTTCTCTCCTAGCTGGCTAGCAAATTATGCAGTTTTTTTTTCCACAAAAGTCAATGCTCTAAGCGACTTTCACTATATGTTGTTTCTTTGACCATAGATAATAAGAAAATAAAAAAAAAAATTGTATATCAAATAGGACGATCTTTTAAAATTTTATAAAATAGCTAAAAAAATATTATATACACACATACATACAATTATAATGGTAAAAAACACAAGTTTTTATAATTAGTTTGCTAACTACAAAATTATATATATCTTACTTAATATATATCTGCATTTAAAAAATATGTACAGATATATATAATTATAGTTTTCGTACAGGTATCTATTATCAAACTAAAACCATATTCTTATACATATCCACTTAATTAAACCATACTCATATTTGTATCTACATCCAAAAATTATTCGTATACATATATCCGTGTCCACAAAATTCCATAGTATCTGACTTGTTTTTACTCGTACTCATCCAATCCAAGATGATCGACGAGACAAAAGTAAAGGATATATCGTATTTTATATTTTCAATATAAAAAGTTAATGTGGCTAAACGAATTTAGTAATAGAATTCAATTGTCTGAAATTTTAAATTGACGACATTTCCATAAAGTTTATCGGACTACTTTTTCTAACCGTATAAATTTGGGGGGCCAGGCGTAAAAGTATTATCCTTGTATCTTATTATATCAAAATTTGTTAGCGTGATCAAATAAAAATATCTGAGGTGACATGTGCGCACATATATGGTATACAAACACGAAATTGCAAGTGGCATTCTATACATATACAAAATCAAGCAACCATTACTTAAACCTCGGCCGCAGCCCTTTGTTTCTATTTTTGAAAGAGTCAGGAAAATAATTAGAGATGTTATTATCAGAGTAATTAATTAAGTGCCTGCCAGGTGGAATCTCTTCATAGAGTTCTATTATTTATAACAAAGTCAACTTTTAGACGAGATAATTAATTTGAAGTACTTTCGACGTATGTACGGAGGTACAAATAATTTTTTTTTGAATGAAAAATAGAGCTCATGCCCCCTATCTTTGATTAATTGAAGAAATATTACAAAGTTTGGTAAAAAATTACAAAGAAAGAAGAAAAAAATAAAAAAAAAGAACTTAAAGTTAAGAGTAATGAGCGATGTTGCAAAATTAAAAAGATAAACTAATGTCTGGAGTACAGGATCAGATAGTGTTGTGGTGAGTAGAACGGTGTAGGATAGCTGATTCAGACATGATATGTAGACTAATTTCTTGCTCAGTTTTACTTTCTCCCCTAAAAATTCTATTACATCTTTCTCTCCAGATTACGAAGGCAGACATAACAAGCGTAGCTCTGACCTTCTTTGGTATCGATGTGTTTAATATGGCAGATTTAAAGTGATCATCGGAATTAGGGAAATAAAAAGCCAGATGGAAGAATAAGTTCATTCAATTCGTCACCTTGAAGAAGCACAACAATGAGAACGGACATGAATTGGATAGATGATTTATCGTTTCTTCATTTTGTCTGCAAAGAAAGCACATATTAGGTAATTGCCATCCTCTCTTGATTAAATTATCAGTTATCAGTATTCTGTTTCTCATTGCTAGCCATATGAAGAAGATCATCCTTGGGGGGTGCATTTAGGTTCCAAATCTTTTGTATGGGATTACAAATGTAGGGTCCTAATGCAAGAAAGTTGCATGCAAATTGACATGAGAATGTTGGATTTAGAAACGTATAAATGCAATAAATTAAGTTGGACATACTGAAGGATTTCGTGATGCGAATCGGATAAAATAAAAAAAAATTTAATCCGATAACATCTAAGATCGTTCTATTATTGCTAATTTATCCATGTCGTAATCATATAAATATTCTTACAAGAGGGAATTTTATATCATACCTATGATCTTTAAGGTAGCTTGATTCCTCTGAAGTTCACCTTGAATCCGAAACAAGAACGGTGTCGAATTCGTGCTAGCGAACTCTCTTCCGCGTCTAGCTTTTTTCACCCGTCAATTAATCGATTGTATAATCAATCGATATATATTTTAGCAAAATGTTTTTGGAGGAAAAACTCTAGACTTACTTGAGAGAGAGAGAAAAGCCTGATGTATAAATCTTTTCTATTATTTTCAGCCATTAAGAAAAGTAATTAGACTCTTTAAATTCGTATTAAACCATGAACAGAATTCGAAACAGCACATCAACTTCTGACCTTTTGTTACTAAAACTATCATAACTTTCTGTAGGGAATTCCAAACGACTTGAAACTTTTACCGTTGGATTCTAGATTTGAAAGGCTACAGAATTCATATATCATATTCCCATATTGGTTGATGTTTGCCCCTTCAAATTCTCATTCAAAGTTACCTTAAAATCTGTCCATATTGTAATCCGAATTTAATGGTCATAATCAATATTTGTTTGGGCTTATTCTCTTCTCAATTTGTTAAAATATGTTTTGGGCTTAGGCTTGGGCTTGAAATAAATTTATATTTCATAATATTCACATATTATGATATGTGCAACGAATATTATTCTCATAATATGCACATTACAATATATATTTATTTCTCTGCTAGTCAGCCACATCATGTGACATAGTATTTATTTCTTGTTTTCCGTTCAGTTGGTGTGACCTATATTGAGAATCTATATTATGTTGGCAATAAAATTAAATATTTAATTTCATAAACTGTAAGCGGTATTCTAGCTATACATTACAGCTATCCAAATAACATAGATGTTTAGTAATTCTTTTACGAAACACGATCCTTACAGTAATGTAACATTTGTCATTACTTGTGTCCATTTCTTGCCTTATGATATTCTGATTAACATACAAAGTAGGACTGTGTCATCTTTGTATTATAATCATTTCTTGATCTCTATTAAGCAAATTATAAAATTATAACTGCACTTCAGTTATATTGGATCCATTTATAATTTTACTTTACCAAGGGGCCCAAAATATCATTTCTCATTATTAATGAGTGGCAATGATGCTATTGACATATATCATTTTCCCGCACAAGTTACATATAAAGAACTATTATTTTTATCACCACTTCTTGCAAGTAGCTTTTAATAATAATTACGTTGTACATTCCTCATGTGAAAACAATATATGTCTCAATCTTGAAATCAGAGACACGATGAAAATATTAATGACACTAACACAATCCATATAATGTTTCATCTATTAGGTCTGTTCAATATATGAAGCATTTCATATATTCATGTTATTAAATGATAATCTTTTATCAACGTTTGCAGAACTACAACGTACTTTTAATCAACATGACAGTCTTATATGTCATATTAATGTTCCTGCTAATATGCAAGACCTGTGAACATTTTAGTGTTTTATATTTTTTTACTTAAAGTCCTGCAGTTCAAGACCAAGTGCATCTTCTTGAACACTTCTAAATATAAATATAAAACTCATGGAACAAAATGTAAATCACATTCAATTCATAAATATAACATATATAAAAGATAATCAACAAATGATAACTTTTAGAACACAAATCTAACACATATGTGTATTATAATTATATGTCTAATACTGTCATAAATAATAATGCCAAAATAAGTGATTAATTAAGGAATGGTATTATACATATTTCAATTAGGGTTTGGAACAAAAAATGTATAGAATTAAATTTGATTAATTATAATTGTCAATGGACGGATTATAATTAATCTAACTAAAATACATGTAATAATTTTGGATTAAATAAGGTCTAGAATTATGTTTACACATTAGCAAATATTACGGGATTTGTTCAGAAAATATTTCGGGACTGTAGCTCACAGGGGTACTGTAGCTAAACCCGAAACTACTGTAACAGATCCCATAATTTTCTAGAAATTAGTATGAACTAATTTTAGCATCTAAGATTGACCTGAAGTTATTTTTTTGCTATGGTTATTTTGACATGTCCTAGCCATGTTGTTTATGTTATGTCAATTTTAAGTTATGTTTATGCTAAATTGAGAACTTGACACTTATATTTAAGAGCTGAGTCTCCAAGGTTTGCAAATCATGATCATAATTGTTTGCTCCATTATAGACTAGATACTCTGTCATATTATTCGGATAGCCAGAGAAAAGAAAGAGAAGATTGCAAGTTTTGGAAAGACTCGAGAGCCAACAACAAGCCAAGCAACTAGACCTAGAGCTTTTGAAGCTGTCTGATTGATAGCATATGAACTCTTTTAAAGATGAAAAGTAAGTTTCGATGTGCATCAAGTTTAATTTCTTACATAGGAGTAGATCTTGGTTAGGGTTTAAAGTAATTAGAAAAACCCACAAAGAAAAACCAACGGAGAATTCCTATCTTTACTCCATTTTCATAGAGCCTTATGTTGTTGTTGTGATGGCGAGGTTTCGGATATTGCTACTGAGATAATCTGAAAGTTTTAACTCTGCGTGTGCTGACAATACAAGGCGAAAAAGGTCTCGTATTTGATTTGTTGAGAGAATGGTGTTGATTGTGGCAACTGGCTCATGCACATATGTAAACAAAACCGGAGACCTTATTTTGAGTATTCTTTTTCCCCCATCTTGGTGCCAAAATGAGATCGACACTCCTGACCCCATAACTCATGCTACAGAAATTTGAAAGATTGAATCAAGTTGATGCAAGGAGGCCCAGATTTGAGTTGTTGCTCTTGAAAGATGTTAGCTATCGAAAAGGTCTGTTGCCTCCAACCAGAGACTTTCTTCTTGTGCTGCCCATTTGAAGTACCATTTAAGTAATAGTGCTATGTTCATGGTGTGAAGGTCCTTCACTCCTAAACCTCCTTGGCATTTTGGTGAACACACACTTCTCCAGTTAACTAATGACATTTTGGTGATGTCTGTATTGGGTCCACTCCATAGAAAGCGCCTCCTAATCTTGTCTATTTCCTTAATTACCCACTTCGGAAGTAAGAAAACGATCATGAAATAAATTGGGAGGGGTGAAAAGACTGAGTTTAATAAGACAAGTGTATTAGTAGGTGAGAGAAGTTTGGTAGTCCATCTAGAAAGTTTGCTTCTTATTTTTTCAATTATAGGTAAGAAAGAAGTTGTCGGCAGTCTTGTTGGAGAGAGAGGTAATCCCAAATAACGGATTGGAAAAGAACCTTTTTTGCAATTCAGGATATGTGCCATTGAGAAGAGTTGGTGCTCTGTGGAGGTGATGCCCAGTAGTTCACGTTTGTCCATGCTAAATGTCAGTCCAGATACTGCTTGAAAACTTTTCAGAACACAAGACATGATCTGCATCTAACATATCGTTGGCTGTAGAAGATAAGTGCGTCGTCATATAAAAGTATAGGTTGCATGTCTTGAAAAGGTAATGTGAGGGCTCCAACGTTTATCAGTTTGTGTAACCATCTTGTTAGAAAGTCCACAGCATGAATCTGTAAGTGTATTTATAATAACCTGAAAGCATCCTGGCAAAATTGCTTCCCTGATGCACTACATGAATCTGTAAGTGTATTCAGCAGAAAATCCTAATCCAAAATATCAAATGCTTTGTAAATATCTGCTTTAAACAGTGCTAGTTGTAAGCGTTCTTTTTGGGCTTTGTTGATCAACTGTTGCACATAGATGAAACATTCAGTAATTTGTCTACCATTGATAAATCCAAATTGTGCCTTATGTACAAGAGCTGACATGTGCATCTGTAGCCTATTCGCCATTATCTTGGATAGTAACTTATGGACTACATTGACAAGGCTCATCGGTCTGAACTCGTTTGGCTTAATTGCCCCCTTCTTTTTTTGGATGAGAATGATATATGAATTGTTGAGCAAATATAAGGAGGCATTTCAGGCAGTGACAAACCTTAAGGTGTTGTATAAGTCTAGCATGAGAAGAGTAGAGAATTTTTTGTAGAATTCTCCTGTGAAACCATCGAGACCTGGTGATTTGTTTGAGGGCCATGAATTTATTGGGTTAATGAGGATTCGACCTACAAGTACTTCGAGGTCATCCTTGTTGATACTGCCCATGTAGCACTGCGTAACGATCCTAAAATCAACTGGATCTGCAAGGTAGTCCACAAGCATCGTGAGCTCCGTGGTCTTACCTAGAAAGACCTATCTAGGTAAGAAGAAGAAAGACTCCGTGGTCTCATCGTGAGCTCAGGTAATAGCACATTCAACTGAACCGTAGGTGTTTTATACAACGGTGACATGTTTAAATTTCCTAAAAAATATTTGAAAAAAATAAATATCAGAATTAATAGGAGTTTTTATTTCAATAAAAAAATATGTATTTTTTAAAAGAGGGGTGATAATTGCACCTGTTAACAGCACTCTTTATTTGCACCCCAGATGAAGCTATATTTCTTTCAAAAATATTTATATACAATAATAAAAGTATTTATATCTTACGTTATTAGAATTAAAAAAAGTACAAGTTGTATTTATACTTATACAATAAAATTTTTAACTTCCATTATTTTATAATCATCTAAAACATAAAAAATAATAAACACTTTATATACTAACTATAAACACTTATAAATTCAAATATAAATAAATTATTTATTTGTATAAATATTTTTAGTGTGCATTTAAGGGGTGTAAAATGTGAGGTGCAAAGATAATTTTTCTTTTTAAAAAAATTATTTAAATTAAAATAAAATTGTAGATGTATTTTTAATTATTTGGACATGATATGTATCAAATTTAAATTAATTTGAAGATCGTTTAGTTTTTCACCAAATATATAATTTAAAATTTTTAATGATGAAATTTTATTGAATTTATAATGAAACAGAGGCAAAGGAGATAACAAGGTAGTCTTTTAATCAATTTAATTCTTAAAATATCATTTGATTATCATTATATCAAAATTGATTATCATTATATCAAAATGATTATCAATTTAATTCTTAAAATATCATTTGATTATCATTTTGATCCTTAAAATTTTAAAGATACTAATTTAGTTTTTAAAATTCTTAATTTGTAGCAAGGTTGATACTATTGAAAAAACTTCCAAGGTTGATACTGAAAAAAATAAAACATGATGGATCTTGTCAATGATAATTGAAATTCCAAAAAAAAAAAAAAATACAAACATTAATTTGAAAATTAAACTTACAAACTCAATGTTGTCAACATTACAATAAAAGAAAGAAACACATGGCAGAGAAAGTACACTGCCTTTTATTAAGAAATTAAAAAACGTTACATAATAGCTTCTAGATACTGAACAACATAACACGTGGAATTTACTCAATTAAACAGAGCTACACTACGACAACAAACATTTAATATAGGAAAGAGAAATTTCAGGCATGGCAGAGATTTCAACTAAACATATTCGACTGTGAATTTGGGTTTGTTCCGATTAGAATCAGCCGCTTTTCTCAAATCCTCTACAACTCTGCCAAAATCATCCCCTTTTTGCAACTCCAGAGCAATTTCCTTGAGATTTTTGAGGTACTCTATACCCGAGAAAGCTCTCATATCTACCCAAAATCTGAATACAAGCTTTTCTAGCATGGGTGCAGCGCTTTCCTTGAACCTTAATATCGGGATTTTGTCGTCAGAAAAAATGAAGACTCTAAGAGATGGAAAACCTTCCTCAACGAAAATAAGTTCCTCTGCATGGTAGGCGCGGGATTGGTTGAGAATAATAAGGCTAGGAAGCTTTTGAAGGACCTCAAAAGCATCCTGTTTCAAATGTCGAGTTTCATAAAGTTTTAGTTCTGTGAGATTGTTCAGAGAGGGGAACCAATGAGGCAATTTCTCCAGACCGCCACAAAGCTCCAAGCTCCTGAGAAGAGCTGGAGGGGGGTTTAACGAGTCCAAAAAATGGAAAGAGTTATCATGTGGATTCTCGAGCCGTAATTCCAATGTGCGCAGGGACATGCTTAACTTTTCAAGAGCAGAGCAGAATGATCTCCATATCTCTGCTTTCTTTTTATCATCATAAATTTGAGCGAAACGAACTCCCAGCTTTGTGATTTGTGCTAGCTCGCCTAGTTCTTGAATCACAGAACCACTCTCATTTAGATAAATTTGGGTTAAAGTCTGAATGTTTTTCATGTTTTGCACCCCTGGAGGTAGTACCAAGAAATTACTGCGGTCTTTGTAAAAGGGATAACGGTAACAACTTCCACCATAAAAGTGAGTTAGGTTCTGTAATTTTACAATACCAGATGGCAACTCCCATATATTCGTGTCCCTTATATCTATTGTCTCCAAGTTTTGCAACTTTCTTATTTTTGGAGGGAGTCGGCTAATATTGGTTCCTCTGAGGCTCAAGTACTTGAGTTGGAACATCCTACACAAGTACTTGAGGTTATCATCTCTTATCTCTCTGTTCCCTTCTAAATCTAATACTCTTACCAACCTCAGTTGTTTTGATTTAATCCACTTGTTTGGATTGCCAAAAATAGTTAACGAACGAGTATGAGCTAAGTTTATGTTTTTGCTTGGCATCAGATTATCCTGTCCAATAGATTGAACAGATAATCTTCGAATCTTATCATGGATCAAATTGTATTCGCCGCCTACTAGAGACACAAAGTTCTCTTCGAGCGACTTCGACACAATGATTTCTAGCATCATGTCATGGACACGAACGCTTTTTATTTCACCAATGCTACTGATACCTATTGGTATGACCATGTTTCTATTAACAAGCTCATAAAAATAGCTTTGTGCGACCTTCTCCGCACTCAAGCCACGCTTTCTACAAACAAAGCCTTCAGCAATCCATCGCCTCATCAAACTTGTTCTCCTAATCTCGTAATCCTCAGGGTAGACGCTTAGATATAAAAAACAAGTCTTTAGGTAATGAGGCAAGTCTTGATAACTCAAGGACAGAATTTTTCTCATTCCTTCAAGAGTGGGATTAGTTTCTAGCTCTGAACCTAAAGAGTTGAGTATGGTTTCCCACTGCTCGGGTTGTTGTGATTTGCTAGCCAATAAGCCGGCTACACTATTAATTGCTAAAGGCATGCCTCCACATTTTTTCAGAATTTTATTTGAAACTTGCTTCAACTCACCACTTAGGGACGGATCATTTTTACCAAATATTCTCTTGTAAAACAACATTTCGGAGGTTTCGAAATCTAAAGGTTTCATTTTATAAATGTAGGGCTTATGACCACTTGAACATTCATTAGCAACAGATTCAATTCTTGTGGTCACTATTATTCTACTACCATTCCTACAATCGGGAAGAGCAACTTTGAAGTGCTCCCATGTCAATGCAGCCCATATGTCATCAAGAATGATAACATACCTCGTATTGTTCAAGTATTCTCGTAATTTGCTGATGAGTGTGGGCAGATTCCAATTTTCCATATTTTCAAGAGATTTCCTTCTAACCATGTGCTCCTCCTCTTGCTCGTTCTTATTATTGGAAACTTCATTGCTTCTAATTGTTTTGGCCCCTTTATTTGAAATCTGTTTGGACAAATAAAAGTATCAAAAAACGTTAATTCATTTAAGTAGTAAAAGCTGGAATAGATCTAGAACATCTCCATAAATTACTTACCCATTGGACTTGTCGAAATATATCTGATAAAAGCAGTTTAATGTCGAATCTTTGAGAAACTGCTATAAAAGCTCGGCATTCGAAGTTTCCGGCCTTCACCGTGGGACTTTCATAAGCCATTTTTGCTAGTGTGGTCTTGCCCAAACCACCAAATCCAACAATAGAGATGACGGTAAGTTGAGGTCTGTTATTGTCCATTAACCAACCGATGATTTGATCTCTACTCTTATCAAAACCCACAGGCTGGACTTGTTCAGGATACAGGGCTTGGAGCTGAGGATATGAGATTAGTGAATCACCAGCAGGGGAGGCTCTCATGGATGTCACACCAGCAGGTGCAAGATACCGCAGCTGCCTTTCACTCACTTCACGAGTGCGCCTTCTAAGATCTTGAACCTCGGTGGCGATTTGATGGCGTGCTTTTAGTGTCTTCAGCACATGAGCGCTCTTGCGGATTATGCCAGAAAGACCTTTCCGACAGGGTTTATCGACACGATACCTGAACTTGTCGATGCAGTCCTCAGCGTCATAAGCCATCTCCCGCACTTGCTTCATCCAAATCTTGACCTGATGGTCGTGATCCTCTTTTTGTGCCTGTTCAATAAGGAACCCATGCATGCTCTCGAGCTCATCCTTGATGTACTGGATCTCAGCCCTCACCCTTCCCAGTAGCAGGGCTTCATCAGCCAGGATAGAACCCAGCTTCTCTATGAGGCCTTTCACGGTACCATGAGCAAAACTCGCAACAACTCCCTCCATCTCTCTCTGTCTCTCTGGATGTGTGTGTTTTCTGAAAATAATGCAGAGGCAGAGGCCGTCCTATGTGTATATAAGACAACCTCCTGCTTTTTTTAAAGGAAAATAAGAGGGAAGTTTTTATCTTGGAGATGACAACTTAAATTATCTTATAGGTCTTATTTATATAATTGTAACGAGCTAGCTAGCTTTTTTTTTTCACATGCATGCCAGTGTTAATTTCCGAATAAAGCTACAAAAGACTTCCCAGAAGATTAAAGAATCAAGTTACTCAGCTATATATATTCCCTTCTGTCAATTTTACCAGATTCACACAAAATAACATATCAATTTTCTTTTAGTTCAAAAGTTTATTCATAAGTTAAAGACGTTGACTTTTCATGATTCTCAAAGGAATGATACCTTATTTAAAAATAAATATTCATATTATATCATAATTTCAAGGCGGATTATATATTAAAAATAAGTATTATTACCGCGTACGTGCATACAACATATATACCCAACGTGCATCCTAGTAACACAACACAACCTAACGTGCATACATGATACTCAGCAACATACCTAACGTGCATCCTAGTTGCACAACAAAACCTAATTAACGTGCAGCCTAGCTAGTTGCACCAGATGAAACTGATCATCTAGTCATCAAAGTACATACAACATAAATGATCATCAGTAAAATTTTAAACTCAACTCAGCATTCTCTATTATTCTTCGTAGAAGTACCTTAATTTATTGTTCTCACTCCTCTCTAATACATGCTCTTTCTCTCTCTCCTGAAAAAAGATTTAGATGGTAAAATGGAATAATTATTTCACTGCAGCAACCAAGTGTATATAGGTCAACCTTTTTCTTTTCTTTTTCCATTTCAATAATTAACCTTAATATATTATTGAATGAAGTAAGTTATTTTATTATATATGCAAACTAATTTCATTATCCACTAGTTGAGATATTTTAATTTAAGAATTAAGAGTACTGACTCCCGAGTTTCCTACAACGCTTTAAATTTTGATAATATGGTATTTATACTCGTATTGTCTGATTTTTGACCTTTCAATACCTCATGTTTAAACTTGTCTAATTAAGTACTTATACTTTAATAATTTGACGTTATTATAATTAAAGGATGTTTATATTTGTACATTTAGGTATTTGGAGTGTTACTTTTGAATTTCAAATATGAAATTAAATTAACTAGATAATTTGAAAATCGGATATGAAGATGAAATATGTTTGGCTTAAGATATGAATGAATAAAAATTGCCACGAAACCAAAAGCAAAACAACAAAAAGATATTAATTATTGATTTAAGATTTAAGAGATACATCTCCACTAAGAGTTAATTGAAGAAGTGAATTATTAGTTCTATTGAAATGGAAGGGTAAATCAAAACCGAATTGGTGACAAGAGGGGATATTAACTCAAAACCGAATTGTTTGTAATAAGAAACTTTTTGTCTGGTTTCCTCTAATTTCTGTCTAATTAATAAACATATAGCGGTTCACACATTTTTCAATCTCTTCAAGAAATAAGTTAAGTTTTGCTCTCGCGTGTTATGCTGACTTTTTGCTAGTTATAGAAGATATAAGTCTCACGTTGCTTGAGCATAATCAGTGAAACAATTTTATAAATTTCATAGATTTTTTTGTAGTCAAAGAGGTAAGATCGAGGAAGCAATGACATATCGAAAAAGATCAAACCAGCAAGGCCAATTTTTCAATAATTTTATATATTTTTAATCAATCGTCATCAAACTTTTCAAACGAATGGGTTCATATACACTATGTGACACTTTTATAATTTACTCACAATTTTTGATGATTTAGGTTTAAGTTAATTTCGTTGATATAGAAACTTCATTTAAATTTAAGGATTATCCTCAAGAGGAGGGATCACTTGACAAATAATGATTATTTTAATAATCTTGACAATAAATTTTCAAAAAAATTGAATTTTTTTTAAAAAAATAGACATATTTTTGAATTTATAAGTTAATTGTATTTGAAGTTTCATATAATTTAAGTATTATTTAATATCTTTTGAAATTTTAGGCCTTGTGTGGCCCAAAGTGGATGGTCTGTATTAAAAAGGGATAAGAAGGAGTTAGACTGTCCGTGTTGGCGTCTAGAAATGAACCCAGAGAAAAGTATTAGTTAGATTTAGCCCATGTACTTATAACGGGAAAAGCAAGCAAGCATTAATTTTTGCCTAATCTTGGAACAGAAGTGGATGAAGGCCAAATTGGGCCTAATGCCCGCTGCTGGCTTACAATTTGAGGTTAATTGAGCAGTTTAAGTTTTGCTGATTATTGATATATATCTAACTTACGTTATTAAGCAGTTAATTTAAATGTATTTGAGTGCAGATAAGCGATGTGAATTTATACTAACTTAATCTGTTCCGAAGTTTAAATCAAATACATTTAAATTGATAATAACTTAAGCGATGTGAATTGATACTAACACAAACATCTCACTTGCATATCTTCCGAACTAAAAATACTACTTTAATCTGTTCCGAAGTTTAATTCTAAATCTTGACAGTATAAGACTATGCCAATGTTAGACTGCAGCTTCAGCGGCTCTTGCATATAATATTTCTCTATTGACACTCGTAATCCTTTGTCTTATTTGTCTTACAAATAAAGCTTGTAATGCATCACCTACTGTTACTTTTTTTATTTTTTCTATTTTTACATTTAGAAACAGAATGAAACTACTTTTATTTATTGAAACCCTCTCAAGAAATGCCATAAGCATGTATTTCTCAGAGTACATTCTTTTTTTTTTTCTTTTTTTTTTTTTGTGGAGTGTGGCTAAGGGCAGGAGCTCATCTAACATTGGTTATGTACTCATTTTTTTTTAATTTTTTTTAATTTTTTTTAATTTTTATACCTATGTTAGAGGGTTAGATTGTAGCCCTCTAAGTTTGGTTATTCTATTTAATAAGTAAGAAATTTTTTACTTATGTTATGTACTCAGTTTCTTTTTTTTTTTAATAAGACTTGGTTGAAACAATAATCTTTGATGAAGAGCTCAAAAAAATTAAGTACATAACATAAATAAAAGAAATTAAAATTTCATGAAGACTTCTTTTTAGTAACAAAAAATTTAAGGTGATAAACGAATAAACTCTCTAGGACCTCTGTGAAAAATTATCATAAAAAAATAATAAATGAATGTTGAGAAATAAACCTCACCTCCCCCTCCTCTAGCTTGCAATTTTCCTTTTATTTTAATAAAAAATTAAAGTAGATTTTCGACCTACTTACTTCAAAAATAAAAAAAATAATGTTAAGAAATAAAACAAAAAGAAAAACATCCTATGCATAAAATGGGTCTTTCACTTTTTGTTCGGAGCTGAAGAAATGAAGAAGCAACAAAAAGAAAAGTTGTTTGGTTGGGTGATTGTGAAAGCAAAGATTACGGTTAGAATTTTAGGTTCTCTTTTTAGTGAGATTCAAGTGAAGTGGAAAATGGGGACGAAATCCTGCTCAGCTTTTTGAATTCCAAAAGAGGATGATATGGCTTGGTCCATTTGGAATTTTATCTGATGACGTTTTTGTCATGAATTTTTATGAATCTAATTCTGAAGATTCACTTTACTTTTTACTGCCTAATAAAAATTCCAAGGTTCATATTGAAAAAAATAAAGCATGCATGATGGATCTTGTCAATGATAATTAAAATTCCAAAAAAATTCCAAAGATTAATTTGAAAATTGAACTTACAAACTCAATGTTGTCAACATTACAATACGAGAAAGAAATACAAGGCAGAGAAGTATAGTGCCTATTGTTTAGAAATTAAAAACCATTACATGATAGCCTCGGTACTGAACAACATAACAAGACGAATTTACTCAATTAAATAAAGCTAGACTACAACAACAAGAATTTAATATTCAACTGTGACCCTATCCATGGCTGAGATTTTAGCTACCAATATATATTCAACTGTGAATTTGGGTTTGTTCAGAGCAGAACCAGACAGTTCTTTTAATTCCTTTATAACTCCGTCAAAGTCATCCTGATCTAGAATCTTAAAATTACCATGTTTCGGAATCTGTAGAGCAATTTCCTTGAGATTGTGGAGGTACTCTATACCCTTTCATTGAACCTTAATGCCGAGATTTTGATGTCATAAAAAATGAAGACTCTAAGAGATGGAAAAGCTTCCTCAATAATAAGAAGCTCCTCTGTAAGGTAGGCGAAGACTCGGTGGAGACTAATAAGGCAGGGCAGCTTTTGAAGGACCTCAAAAGCATCCTGATTCAAATGTTTGGATTCAGAAAGCTTTAGATTTGTGAGATTGTTCAGAGAGAAGAACCAATGAGGCAATTTTTCCAGATAACCAAAAAGCTCCAAGCTTTTGAGAAGAGTTCTCTCTTCAATACCCGAGCCATAATTTCCAGAAAGGAGCAGAATGATTCCCGTATCTTCACATCCTTTTCAGCATCATCAATTAGAGGGAAACCAACTCCCAGCTTTGTGATTTGTGCTAGCTCGCCTAGTTTTTGAATCACAGAACAACTCTTATTTAGATAAATTTGGGTTAAAGTCTGAATGTTTTTTTGTTTTGCACCACTTGAGCTAGTTCGAAGTAATTGGTAGGTACTTTGTAAAAGAAATCAAGGTGACGACTTCCACCATAAAGGTGAGTTAAGTTCTGTAATTTCACAATGCCAGATGGCAACTCCCTTATCAACGTATCCCTTATATCTATTGTCTCCAAGTTTTGCATCTTTCTTAATTTAGGAGGGAGCCGGCTAATGTAGGGTCCTCTGAGGCTCAACTACTGGAGTTGGAACATCTTACACAAGTACTTGAGATGACCATGCTCATCTCTTTGTTCCCTTCTAAATCTAATACTCTTACTAACCTCAATTGTTTTGATTTAATCCGTTCCTTTGAAATTGCCAAAAATAGTTAACGAACGAATATGAGTTAAGTTTATGTTTATGCTTGGTGCCAGATTATTATGTCCAATAGATTGAACAGATCATATTCAAATCTTATCATGGATCTAATTGTATTCGCCGCCTACTAGAGACACAAAGTTCTCTTCGAGCGACTTCAACACACTGATTTCTAGCATCATGTCATGGACTCCAAAATTTTTTTATTTCACCAACGTTACTATATCTATTTGTATGACCATGTTTCTATTAACAAGCTTATAAAAATAACTTTTTGCCACCTCCTTTGCACAACAGTCACGCTTTCCAGTAACAACAAATTAAATAAGCCAATTATTATATTTATATATTTGCTGGGTTGGCCGGGTTTTTCTCTTGTTTTATGGTAGTTGTGCAGGGGGAGCAACTGCATGCTCTGATATACCACCATGAATTGACGCTTGTCCCTTTTCGACTACACGATGCAGCATTTGTACATTGCAGCAACTCGATTTAAAGACCAAAAGAGTTTCTCCCCTTCAACACCGCACTATATATGGCATGTTGACAAAAGTGCAGGCCATTGTAATGTTGCCAGAAATTTAAAAGCAAAGGGTGGAAAATTACACATTTTGAGTCTCTATTATGAGAAGGAACTACAATAAATATGACACCTAGGGTTTTTTTCCTTCTAAAACTGAGGCACTTCATAAATGTGAAAAATCGAAACATCTAACTGAAAATTATTAATCTAGGTTATTATGTATATAAAAGTGCTGCGAAAATAAAAAATTTGAAAGTACAACAAAATAAGAAAGAAAGACAAAAATAAAATTGTATTAGGGAGGTATTTTTTTGAGATGTGGTCATCATCGATTAAGAGGACTCGCTTGTCTGGGTCCAATCATGAACTTTTGAAGTGATTGAGCTAAGCAATTCTCTTAACACAGGTCTCGGACTTCGACAATGTGCTTCAATTTCGCTACAAAGAGGCTTGAGATAATTGTCACCATTGAAGCTAGAGACAGCACATTCACCAATCATCTTGAAAAGATCACATACCTCAGCATCACTGTTTAGCTGGTGCACAATAATACCTCTCTTGGTAAGGAGTGATACATCATCTGGCGTTCTAATCAAATTGCAGAAAAATATAATGTAGGTTGTAACATAGTTTCCAAATTGAGGACATGTTTGCTCAAACGCGAGTAAATTACAGAACAGAGTTTGTGTGTTTGGATCAATTGTCAATTCAGGAATCTCTATTATGCCATTGCAAAATACAATGTCAAGGAGTGAATGTGGATTTTCAGAAGAATACTCCTTTTTTTGAAAATCAATCCCTGCTTGATGGTATTCTGTTGCCCGACGCGGTGGAATTGCTTGTTGTTTTGCTTGCTGACCATCATGAAACAGTATGTGTTTTACTTGGTTCTCATAGCTCTCTGCTGCTATAATGGAAGGTCTGAAGTACAAGTGACACAGGTGAAGCAAATGAAAAAACTTTTTTGGCCGGTTATGCTTTTGAATTGCTTTTGGATAGCAATAAAGTGCATCTTCCACAAACTCAATGATTTTTTCAGTCAGAACTGCTATATTCATGTTGCTTCCACCTACAAGTTCATACAGTCTTGATATAACGAAGAAGGGAATTTGGTTCTCAAGAAGTAAAAATCATGCGAGAGATCTAGATTGTATAGTTGGGCAATGGGATATGTGCCTTCTTGGTTATCTTCTTGCATGGAGTTACTTTGAATGGTTTCTAACTTTGCTTCATCTTGAGTACATTTTTCATTCGAAAATGAATTTGAACTGACCTCATGCACGCAAACATCAAGTCGGCCAATTATGTCCTTAGGTTCTTGCAAATCTGATGTGTACCATTTTGTCCTCGAAAGGGAGACCAGCATAAAGCATCCATCGAGCAAAAGCATTTTAACAAAATTATTTCTGTCCAAATTGATCTCATCCGCGTAACAAATTTTAACCAGTTTCTCCAGCTGAATCATTGCTTCCAAGTAATCTAGTAAGGTTCTTTCGGGGTTCAAGCTGAGAATACGATCCAAAATCTCATACTTTGTCATTTGCATAGCATGAGCACCTGGAATTTCATGGTTGTATGGTCCCACAGAGAGCATGATTGGCTCATACGCATTCTTGTACTTATGACGAAGATTTTTGTTGGTTCTATAAATTAGGGGTCTACCATTTTCGGGTTCACCATCTTCATTTCTTGACCAGCCATGATCATGTTCTCTTGTCATAGATTTGACCAATTGCTCTACGTCAATTATATGTGCTCCAGCCATACTTTGTTTCTCTGATAAAACTGTCAACTAAGTAAGATCAAAATATTTAAATTTGGGCAGATTTTTCCAAGTATATATCATCCAAAGTTAAAATAACGATGAAAACCCTAACAGGACACAGGACACCAATCATCATCTCAAAATTACAATGAATCTATCTCAATTCCCGACTACCTCTACCCATCCTTAACCCACCACATTTTACAAATAGCCTACTATTAAATTGTGAAAGGACTTTCTTTTGTGTTTTAATTTTACTCGTGAATCAAGATAGATTAACTTTGGTTTAATGTAACAAATAAAAGATCTTAACAGTCAAATGATAATAGGGTTATTAATGATAATTGGCTAAACTTATTGGGGGATATGTTATTTATTGGTCTTTCTATAGGTTCCATATCATTTGATGCTTTTGTGAAGCTATGCATGATATCTTGGTGCTTCATAGTACATGAAATTCGTCTTGCTTTCATGAAATTGTTAATGCAGATATTGCAAAGTATATAAATGCAAAAAAAAAAGATCACAACCAATTTAAATTGCCCAATTGAAAAATCAGATAGGATAGGATATCATATACATAGTTTAATACAAACATCTACCAAAATTATATTAGGGAATATTATTTTAGGAGGATTGAAAGTGTCAAATCTTAAAATTTATTCAATACATCCTTCAATCAAATATAAGGATGAATAAAGGTAACCTGCTATATGGATACGGAGCTTCACAATATGACACAAGAAGAAAATGGATCATGTCGTGCTATCATTTGATGGCAATGCAATGATCATGTGTCTCTTAGTTTTTTCTCTTAGTTAGAAAAGAAATTTAAGGTCTACTATTTTTAAAAGTTGGGAATCATGTCTTCTCTCTCTTAATTGAAGCAAATATTGATCTGCTCTTTTTATAGGACATAATCTTGCATCACAAATGGAGACAGCTGTGACCGTTGGGAGAAATTTAAACCTTTCAATTTAATGTTAATATTATATATAAATTGTAATAGACTAATTTGTATAAACTGATATCCTTTTTTTATTATAAATTAAAGTAAATCGGAATTCTAGAAACAAGATCCACAATACACATCTTTTTGAGAACAATCACTGCTACCTCTTCCCTTGGTACACCAATTGAACTTGTGGAAAATTCGTAACCTATGGGTATGGTGGCAAAGGGGGGAGGTAAGGTACGATATTGAGTCTCGGCATCGCAATTAATACCTTCTCTTCCTGATCTCTATCTAGGCCATTGATCTTGCTTCCTAAAATTGATTAAAAATGATTATGTAACTAATTAACTAACTAAAATAACAAAACAAATTCATGAAATGAAGCGCTGGAAAATGAGAGTTCACCATTTGTTGATTTTGCCTTGCGATATATTGTGCTTTCTCGTGCAGTAGCTGGTTGAGCATTAGAGAGAATATCCTGTGCTTTTGCGGGAGCAATTATATTGTTGACAACAACAAGGAATATTGTTAATGTCACAAGCCTGGTGCATGCCACTATTGCCCTCATTTTGTTTTAAATTAACCTGCTATGTGTTAAGTATTTTAGCATTGGTTTACTTTGAATATATTTTATAAGTAAGATTATAAATATCTCATAGGCTGTGCCTAAAGAAGCCAATATCTTGTAGTCTGTAATTTTTATTGCAAAGCCTAATAAACATCAAATTTTCCAAATGGCGTATTTATTCATCTATAGCACAAAAATTCTCCCATTTATCTTTCTGAAAATTAATAAGTTATACATGTATTCCTTCTAATAAAATTTTATGCATACCTAATAAACTTCAAAATTCTATCCACATTATATATTTGGGCTCCGGAGACTAAGTTAGCATGTTGAAATAGAAGTATTAACATTAATAAATAATCTGGAGACCACAACATATTTGTATTTTTTTTTATTTTCTCAGTAACATACATGTCCTTAATTTTGGTGTGTGTTTGTGCACTTGTTGATAATAGTGTTTTCAATGATGTTCTTTGAATGTTTCTTTGAACTTTTACTATTATAAGATTTGTATCTGTAGCTAGGCGATGTTGCTTATTTGTAGATAATTATAAGATATCATTTAACTATTTTTGTTTTGAATTTTCTTTAAAAATCAAGAAATACTGGCAGTTATTGCTAGCACAAAGTAATTTGGAGGGCAGAGTTGGTATTTACTAAACAATATGAGGGCAAAAGATAATTTTGAGTAAGATTCAAGGGAAGAGGAAAATATAGATGAAAAATCTTTACTCCATTTGAAACTTCAAAAGATGATGATAGTTGGTCTATATATCTTTATGGTCTCATTTTTATTTTAAGAACTTTTGTGAAGCTAATGTTGAGAATTTATTTAGCTGCTTTCTCTAATAAAAATTGAATAATAAAATGGCTTTTGTACAAATCATGTTCTTAAAGTTTGAATTTAGTTTGCTTACTAAAGTATGATGCAAAGTTTTTCTGAGACCTTTTGTTTCTCAATGAAATGCATTTTTCTTGTGCTTATGAAAGCCCAATGATGATGTAACTAGGATTAAAATGGTGGTCTGAAAAAGAAATTTCTCAGTTAGGATCCCGATAAGAATGTCAATGGTATGCAAGTGCTCCGTTTTCTCCTTCCCAACGGTGAGGATTGTATTGTAAAAATGGTGACATATTAGAATGAATATTGTTATGCTCTCTCTCTCTTTCATAGGGATGAATGCATCATGGAGACTTTTGAAGAGTATATAAAGAAACTTGAGGAAGAGAAAAGAGAAGATGATGACTAAAAGAATTTTATTGCATTATTTTTGTCTGATTCACAAAGTACAATCAATTATCTTTTATACATGGTTCTACTAGCCATTTCTCTGTTGCTATATTTGCGAGTTCCCTTTTATAGCTATTATAGCTGTATTACTCGTTGTTGTACAGATATTATAGCTGTATTACTCTATTATAGATAATTACACTTGATTGAATCTTATCCCTTGATCTATGGTGATTAAATCTGAGATCACTCCTCTTTATTTGTAACACTTTCCTCTCAAGTTAGGATTATAGATATTAATCAATCATAACTTGCCTATAATTTCTTCATATGACTTTGGATTGAAGACTTTTGTACAAATATTTGCTAATTGATCTCCACTCCTCACAAAATGGAGTTTCTATTTTTTTGGATTGAATCTTTTCTCGAATGAAGTGACAATCCACCTCTATGTGTTTTGTTCGCTCGTGAAACACTGGATTTCAAGCTGTGTTTCGTTGCTTGATTGTCACAAAATATCTTCATTGGTGAATGATTTGTGATCCCTAAGTTATCGGTGAGTAGTTACCTCAATCAAGTTAATTCACGTGTCATTGATGCCATAGCCTGATATATATTCCGTCTCGGCACTTGATTAAATTAGGACATTTTGCTTCTTTCTTTTTCATGTGATTAGATTTTCGCTTACAAATTTACAAAAACTGATTGTTGATTTTTGATCAAAACTTCTGACCCAATCTGCATCAAAATAGTCACACACTTCATTAGAATAAGTTAGTAACAGTAGGATTAACATTTAATAGAACACAACTCCCATAAGTATTCTATATGGTAACTATTATTTCCAAATATGACGCAATACTTAATTAGTGATCACAATATCGTTTAACAGTTGCATTTGCAAATATCAGGTGTTCTATGCAAAAGTGCAAATGATGAAAACTATTGGTTTAGTTCACTGAGCTATCATTAGATAACTTCGGGCATAATCAGCACAAATTGAGATTAAAAATAAAAAAAATCACACTTAGGTCTAGGTCGTTCAATAATTGAAGCTGAATTTGTTCACAAGTTTTCCAGAAATTATAAAAACGCTGAAATTCGATGGAGTATTTACACAAACTGGAAAATGAAGGGAGAGATAAATTTCAAGAAAAACATGATAAAGTGGGGGGCACAAGGGATCAAAGCAAATTGAGAAGTCGAGTAAGTCGGGATCGATTATGACTCCAATCTCTTCGCCTCCTCCAGTCTCAATTTTTTGAGGAGGAGGATTAGAAGCCTCTCGTCCTCTAATCACCCTTTGAGACGGAGAACTCGATGTCTTTGCTCCCTCGCTTTGAGTCTTTCTCCACTTCGCCACTCCTCCGCCTTCCTCTTCGACATCATCCAAGGAGAACTTTGCCATGGCAACCTCTCACGATGCCACTGATCCCTTATAGCTGTCTCCCTCCCTGTTCAGACAAAGAGAGGCAAGTCTTTTCTTCTTCTTCTTCTTCTTCTTTTTTTCTTTTTCAAATCTTGTAAATATCAATTTTAAAGTTTCAAAATTATAATTTAATCCTTAAAATATTATTTGATTATCATTTTGATTCTTGAAATTTCAAAGATACTAATTTAATTTTGAAATTTTTTAATTTGTACCAACTTTGATATTAGTATCAACCTTGATATTGAAAAAAAAACTTACCAAGGTTGATATTGGAAAAATAAAGCATGATGGATTTTGTCAATGATAATTAAAATTCCAAAAAAAGATACAAAGATTAATTTGAAAATTAGACTTACAAATTCTATGTTGTCAACATTACAATAAAAGAAAGAAACACATGGCGGAGAAAGTACAGTGCCTTTTATTTAGAAATTAAAAAAACGTAGCCTTTAGGTACTGAACAACATAACACGAGGAATTTACTCAATTAAACAGAGCTAGACTACGACAACAAACATTTAATATAGGAAAAAGAAATTTTAGGCATGGCAGAGATTTCAGCTAAATATATTCACCTGTGAATTTGAGATTGTTCAGATTAGGATTAGCCATTTTTAAATCCCTCATAATTTTATTGACCTCAACCTGATCTCGGATCCCAATATGGGCCCCATTCGCTTGATAATATTTTGAAATCTTTAAAGTAATTTCATTGAGATTTTGGAGGTACTCTATACCCGAGAAAGCTTCCATATCTTTTTTCAATCCCAATACAATCTTTTCTAGCATGGGTGCAGCCCTTTCACTGAACCTTAATACAGGAGTTTTGTAGTCACAAAAAATGAAGACTCTAAGAGATGGAAAGGCTGGGAAGCTTTTGAAGCTCCTCTGCATAGTAGGAGAAGGTTTGGTGGAGACTAATAAGGTTGGGAAGCTTTTGAAGGGTCTCAAAAGCATCCTGATTCAAATGATTGGTTTCATAAAGCTTTAGTTCTGTGAGATTGTTCAGAGAGGAGAGCCAATGAGGCAATTTCTCCAGACAGCCAAAAAGCTCCAAACTCCTAAGAAGTATTGGAGGGGATTTTTGTTGAATATTGGTACAAAATTAATTGAAGCAAATTAGAAGTTAGAGGGTTTAGTGATTTTCTGTTTTTAGATTCTGCCGTAGGCTTGTTTGTTAAGTTTTCTATTGTTAGATTTTTTGTAATTTGCTTTTCCACTTGCGTGAAGTGGGTTAGTGGATATTAGTTAATTATGCAGTTATAGGATAAATTTTTTGCTATAAACTGATTGTATTCTGTATGCGTTTCAAGAGTTATTAGAAAGAAGTTATTTTCCACAGAAAAATCTTTTTCTCTATTTTTGTCTTTACTCCTCTACAATTCCAACAAATTGGTATCAGAGCAGGTTGAGCCAATAGGAAGGAGAGATGGCTGAAACCGACAGTAGCATGGTGAACGTCACGCAACCAGCAATTCCGTTATTCAAAGGAGAAAACTATGCTTTTTGGAGCATAAAGATGATGACCTTGTTCAAATCTCATGGCCTATGGGATATGGTTGACAACGGCGCACCAAATTCAGACCCTAATCAGCAAGAAACTCAGAAGAAAGATGTACGGGCATTATTCTTCATTCAACAAGCTGTACATGACACCGTCTTCTCAAAAATTGCAGCAGCCATCAGTGCAAAGGAGGCATGGACAACCCTGAAAATAACATTTCAAGGGAGTAATCGTGTCATGGCAATCAAACTTCAAGGCCTGCATAGGGACTTTGAAAGGTTGCAGATGAGTAAGGAAGAAATTGTGCAAATTTTTCTTTCAAGAGTACAGGAGGTGGTGAATCCAATTAGAGCATTTGGAGACATCATGGAAGAGAAGATAGTGGTGGCAAAGGTGTTGAGAAGCATAACATCGAAGTTTGATCACGTTGTTGCATCAATTGAAGAATCAAAGGACCTCTCAACCTACACCTTTGATGAACTCATGGGGTCACTGCAGACTAATGAAGCAAGGTTTTCGAAATCTGAAGATAAAAGTGAAGAAAAGACCTTTTACATGCAGGGGGAGTCATCAAGAGGCAGAGCTAATGGCTACCCAAGGGGCCGTGATAGAGGAAGAAACAATTCCAGCCGAGGTGGATACAATTCCAGCCAAGGACGGGCTAATACCAACAGAGGAGGTAGAGGCCGAGGCAGAAACAATCAAGCAGATTCAAACAACAATTCCAGGAGGGATGTTCAGTGTTATTATTGCAACAAGTACGGGCACTACTAAGCAGATTGTTATAAGAAACAAAGAGAAGAAAGTCAAGCAAATTATTCGGAAAAGAAAGATGCGCAACCAACTCTTTTTATGGCCAGCAGTGCAGTTGATGAAGTTGATGCAAGAACCATCTGGTTTCTCGATAGTGGGTGCTCAAATCACATGTCGGGGTTCTAGGAATTGTTTGAAGATTTGGATGAAAAATGCAAGCTGAAAGTTAAGCTTGGTGATGACAAGCTAATTCAAGTGGAAGGCAAGGGCACTGTCTCAGTACACACTAAGAAAAATGGTATGAAATTCTTGCATAATGTGTATTACATCCTAAATTTGTCTCAAAATTTACTGAGCATAGATCAGTTGATGGATTGTGGTCACACAATTGTATTTCAAGAGAAAACTTGTGTAATAAAATCTGAAAATCAAATACTGGTAGAGGTGAACATGGCAGCCAATAAATTATTTCCTTTAGAGGTTTTAAATGTAAAAGAAAGGGCAATGGTTGCAAAAGAGTTGAACCAATCTGAGTTGTGGCATCTTAGATATGGTAATTTGAACATCAATGGTCTGAGATTGTTGAGTCAAAAGGAGATGGTTTATGGCCTGCCAAAAATAAACCAAATAGGTGTTTGCGAAGGGTGCATATTCGGTAAATAAGCCAAGATTCTGTTCCCGAAAGGCAAGGCTAAGAGAGCTACGCAAGTGCTTGAGTTAGTGCATGCAGATTTGTGTGGTCCAATGCAAACTGAATCTCTTGGAGGCAGCAAATATTTTCTTCTTCTCACGGACGATTATAGTAGGATGAGCTGGGTGTATTTGCTGCGAAACAAAGGAGAGGCATGTGACAGTTTCAAGGTGTTTAAAGCTTTTGTAGAGAAACAATCTGACAAAAAGATTAAGGTGTTAAGAACAGACAGAGGTTGCGAGTTTCTCTCAAGAGATTTCATTAATTTTTGTGAAAATTAAGGGATACATCGTGAATTAACCGCACCTTACACACCCTAGCAAAATGGGGTGGCAGAGAGGAAAAATAGAATAGTAGTTGAGATGGGCAGAAGCATGCTCAAATGCAAGAACTTACCGAAAAAATTCTAGGCTGAAGTAGTTACAACTGCGGTGTATGTTTTGAATATTTCACCAACAAAAGCCGTGATGAATAAGACTCCATTCGAGGCATGGTTCAACAGAAAACCAAGAGTATGTCATCTAAGAATATTTGATTGTATAGCCTATGATTTTATTAATCCACAAAACAGAACCAAACTTGATGGAAAATCTAAAATATGCATTTTCGTCGGGTATTGTACACAATCCAAAGGGTATCTCGGCTGTATAGTCTAGAAGGTGGCAAGATTTTGGTAAGTAGAAATGTGTTGTTTGATGAACAAGTAAGATGATAGTGGGAAGATGTTTTATATCAGCCACAATTTGAAGAAAGAATAGAAGAAGATGAAAAGGAACCTGCTGCACATGAGCAACTAGCAAGCGGTAGTTCCCCTGGCGAAAGTATTGAAAGTTCACCCGACAATCTAGCACAAATATTCAAAACCATACAAGAGCTGTATGAAACCACTCAAGTTCTCCTTGTAGCAGATCCGACAACCTATGAAGAGGCAGCAGAAAAGGAGGAGTGGTGTAAAGCAATGAAAGAAGAGATACACGCAATTGAGAAGAACAAAACGTGGCAGCTAGTGAAGATTTCTGAAGGTAAAAATGTAATTGGTTTAAAATGGGTTTTCAAAACTAAATTTGGTTCAGATGGAAGTGTTCAGAAATTCAAAGTTAGGCTTGTAGCAAAAGGGTTATGCACAAGAAAATGGCATAGATTATGAAGAAACATTTTCACCGGTTACACGGTTTGAAACATTGAGGTTGTTGTTAGCAATAGCAGCTCAATTGAAAAGAGCTGTGTACCAGTTTGATGTGAAATATGTTAGAGGAGGTCTATGTTGAGGAGCCAAGAGGTTTTGAAGTGAAAGGGAAAGAGAGCTATGTGTACACATTAGCAAAGGCTTTGTACAGTTTGAAACAAGCACCACGAGCTTGGTATAGCAAGATTGATTCATACTTCATCAAAGGTTTTATAAAAAGCAAGAGTGAGCCGAATTTGTATGTTAAGAAGGGTGAAAAAGAAGACTTGTTGATTATGTGTTTGTATGTAGATGATATGATCTATATGGGCATAAGTGAAAGATTCTTGAATGAATTTCGAATTAGCATGAAAAGGAAATTTGAGATGACAAATTTTGGATTGTTGCATTACTTTCTTGGTTTAGAAGTGGAGCAAGAGCATGGCAGTTTTTTTGTTTCCCAAAGGAATTATGCAAAAGACTTACTAAAGAAGTTCGGTATGCATAATTGCAAGGCAGCAGCTACACCAATGAATAATAATGAGAAGTTAACAAGAGATGATGGTACAGGTTTTTGGAGTAGCAAAGAGGGTACTGAAGTATGTTTCATACACAACCGATTATGGACTCTAGTATGGCAGCAAAGGTACGTTGGAGTTAGTTGGCTACAGTGACAGTGATTGGGCCGGATGTTCAGAAGATAGAAGAAGCACCTCAGGTTACATTTTCTCCCTTGGATCAGGGGCTATAAGCTGGAGCTCAAAGAAACAAGCAACAGTGGCGCTTTCATCCTCAGAAGCCGAATACATTGCAATCAATTCAGCAGCATGTCAAGCGGTGTGGCTTAGACGAATTCTAGAAGATGTTGGACAGATGCAGTAGCAACCAACGGTGATTTATTGTGACAATCAATCAGCCATAGCAATGTCAAAGAATCCTGTATTTCAGGGAAGATCAAAGCATATCGACATTCGCCTACACTTTATTAGAGATCTTGTTGCAGAGAAGACTATTGAACTCAAATTTATCAGTTCAGAAAATCAGAAAGCAGATGTTCTGACGAAGGCATTATCACTAAGTAAGTATGAGACCATGAGGAAAAAGCTTGGTTTAGTCAATTTTGCATCAAGAGAGAGTGTTGAATATTGATACAAAATTAACTGGAGCAAATTAGAAGTTAGAGGGAAACTTACTCCCAGCTTCACTTCTTTTTCAAGAAAATGATTCCCATATCTTCACTTCTTTTTCAACATCATCAATTTCAGGGAAACTTACTCCCAGCTTTGTGATTTGTGCTAGCTCGCCTAGTTATTGAATCACAGAACTCTTATTTAGATAAATTTGTGTTAAAGTCTGAATATTTTTCATGCTTTCCACCCCTTTGAGGTAGTCCCAAGAAATTACTGCATTCTTTGTAAAATAAAACAAGTCTACGACATCCACAATAAAGGTGAGTTAAGTTCTGTAACTTCACAATGCCAGATGGCAACACATTTACCAGCATATCCCTTATATCTATTGTCTCCAAGTTTTGCAACTTTCTTATTTTAGGTGGGAGCCGGGTAATAAATGTTGGATTGATGGAAGAACAAACAGTTACAAAAACTCAATTCTATTATCTACAAACAACAACTTGATTGATTGATACTGTTTACAACGCTACAGTATTTAAAGTAAAACAGAAATTCAAAAATAGAACTCACTACTTCTGCTAACTCCTGCTAATGACATAACTGAAAATAAAAAAACTAACTCTACTAATACTGGTACTAAAAGTGACAGACCTATAACAGCATATTCTAAACATAGAAATCTAATTTTGCATCACATTTTCAACACTCCCCCTTGATGCAAAATTGACTACACCAAGCTTCTTCCTCATGTTCTCAAACTTGTCCAGCGATAGTGCCTTCGCCAGTACATCGGCTTTCTGATTTTCTGAACCAATAAATTTTAGTTCGACGATCTTCTCTGCAACTAGATCTCTGATGAAATGTAGGCGAATGTCGATGTGCCTTGATCTTCCGTGAAATACAGGATTCTTCGACATTGCTATGGCTGATTGATTGTCACAATAAATCACCGTTGGCTGCTACTGCACGTGTCCAACATCTTCTAGAATTCGTCTAAGCCATATTGCTTGACATGCTGCTGAATTGATTGCAATGTATTCAGCTTCTGAGGATGAAAGCGCCACCGTTGCTTGTTTCTTTGAGCTCCAGCTTATAGCCTCTGATCCAAGGGAGAAAATGTAACCTGAGGTGTTTCTTCTATCTTCAGAACATCTGGCCCAATCACTGTTGCTGCAACCAACTAACTCCAATGAACCTTTGCTGCCATACTAGAGTCCATAATCGGTTGTGCCAGAAACATATTTCAGTACCCTCTTTGCTACTCCAAGATGATGCTTTGTCGGGTTGTACATGTACCTAGATATCACTCCAACTGTGTAGGATATATCTGGTCTTGTGTGGGTTAAATAAATCAAACCTCCGACTAAACTTCTGAACTTAGTTTCATCACAAAAACCTGTACCATCATCTCTTGTTAATTTCTCATTATTATTCATTGGTGTAGCTGATGCCTTGCAATTATGCATACCGAACTTCTTTAATAAGTCTTTTGCATACTTTCTTTGGGAAATAAAAATACTATCATCCTCTTGCTCCACTTCTAAACCGAGAAAGTAATATAATAATCTAAAATCTGTCATCTCAAATTTCCTTTTAATGCTAAGCCGAAATTTATTCAACAATCTTTCATTTATGCCCATATAGATCATATCATCTACATACAAACACACAATCAACAACTCTTCTTTTTCACCTCTTTTAACATACAGATTGGGCTCACTCTTGCTTCTTTCAAAAGAATCGTCCTTCCAATCCTCCTGGCATTTTGTCTGTTGCTTAATTTTACCTTTTAAAGCATAACTTCAGGTTAGTTGGGTTGACTTGAGGGTACTGAAGACTTGAAATTGGGGTTAATTTAACATTCGGGCTAAATCGAGGTTGAAATGTACAGTTTTGGCCTTGGTTGGTTAAATTATGGCTTAATTGCACAGTTGGGGGAACCTATGAAAAAAAACATTGAGGACTCAAATCTAGTATTTATCTTTATACTATCTACATTTTATCCTTCACAAATGAAATTATATTGTGCAGGCACTTTATGTAATGAACCCTACTAAGTTTAGGGCTTGTGAGTTCCTAATCCGCTTCCACGAACAGCAACGTGGTGACAAAATAATCGTGTTTGCAGACAATCTCTTTGCACTCACTGCTTATGCTATGAAACTTCGCAAACCTATGATCTATGGTGCCACAAGGTTTCCTTTTTCTGAAGCTTTCTTCTTCTCTTTAATTTGTGTTTGTCAAGTGTGAGAAAATTTGCAGCTACTTAATTGCATAGAGACTGTAAAAATTTCTGTGTTTTTGTTTGGAAAACAACCCTGAAATTTTGGAGAAACTTTTAGGGTGTGGTCCACAAAACAGCGGTTGAGAGGGAGGGAAGGGGAGGGGAAGGAATGGGTGAGAGGAAGGTGAAATCTTACTCCCCAACTTTGAGGGGTACAAAAAATTGTCAAATTTTTATATAGTGTTTCCTCTTGGGTAGGTGTGGTCCCTCCCCTCTAAACTCTCCTGGAGGTAGGATTAGGGGGCTGCTGATGAGATAGCGATTGATATTGTCAAAATAGATATCTCCAACAGTGTGGTTTACCAAGAGATAATAAGAAACAATCTAATAGAAGGTAATTAAGCCCCTATTTGAAGATCCAAAATACTAATACATTGTAATTAAGTACTTTTTCTTTAGGCGCTTACTATAATCTCGAGAATAATTTTGTTAATAATGACCTGTTTGGTCCTTGCATTAGTAATATGTTTTTATTCCATAATCCCGTGTTCAAGACTACTTGTAGGTTTTTTTTTTTTTTGAAGAACGGAGAACTTTACAGAACTGTGATAACTCGGGCTTTTGTTAATATTCCATAAAACAGGCACTTTATGCAACTTTCTCATTTTACTTGTTATTTAACCTGTCTTTTCCTTGCTAATACAGCCATAATGAGAGAACGAGAATTCTTCATGCATTTAAAAACAGCCCTGATGTTAACACTATTTTCCTTTCCAAGGTAAACCTTGAGCTTGAATTTAAAGCAAATGTGCTGAAGGTTGTCAATAATGGAGCCTATTATGGCTTCTATTAAAATATCATACTTTGGGTTTGCAGGTAGGAGACAATTCCATTGATATTCCAGAAGCAAATGTGATAATCCAGATATCTTCACATGCTGGGTCACGTCGTCAGGAGGCCCAACGTCTTGGTCGTATTCTTAGGGCTAAGGTACCAGATTTCGATTTAAGAGCTATTTCTAGTTGTTGCTTTCCAAGTTGCAAACTGATACCATATTTTTCAACTCTTTAACTTTCTCATGTTTTTAGGAACCAAAACCATTTTTGCTTATTTGCGGATGCTTAGTTGTTGAGACCAATGTTTAAGTAAAAAAGTGACAAACTGATCTCATCTGGTTCATATTAAAGATGATATATAATAATTGTTTGTGTTGAACATCCCTTTCTGTTTAATTCTTTTAGAAAAGGAGAACAACAAATGATTTCTAGTTCTTTCTCTATCCAGGGGAAACCGCAAGATAGGATGGCTGGTGGCAAAGAAGAATACAATGCATTTTTCTATTCTCTTGTGTCGACTGACACACAGGTGTGACCCCCTTGTTATTCTAATAGCTTTCATGTTCTTCTTTTTATTTTAGCATGATACAGGTCTTTGACCAGTTGTTACAATTTTAGTGTTTTTTGCTGTTTAATTTGTTCTGGTTTTTGTCCTAAGGCTGACATAACGAATTTGGTTTTAGCAGACATGGTAATTGAACTATACCTAATGATTGCAGTATATGTTAGTTGCAAACTAGCATGTACTTGCCTTATTGGGAATTGTACGAGTCCTGGGAAGCATTGACGGAATTGTTTACTATAATTTTTTGTCATGGTAAAATTGTTTTTTCATTGTTCACAGGAGATGTACTACTCTACTAAAAGACAGCAGTTTCTGATTGACCAAGGTTACAGCTTTAAGGTTGGTTCTTGTTAAATTATAAACAGTTTGGAAACCTTGAATCTGACACTAAAGTAAAATATTCATGGAATATGGCACAAATTAAAGCAATGCGTTTTATTTTTTTTAGGTGATTACAAGTTTGCCACCGCCTGATTCGGGGCCAGAGCTTAGTTACCATACTCTTGAGGAGCAATTAGATCTCCTTAGCAAGGTTCCCTCACTTTCTCAATATGTACTTCTAAAATAATATTATTATTAACAAAACAGACAAGATCATCCTTAATAAAACCTAAGAGCGCAAAAAAAAAACACCAAGTAGGTTATAAAGTCGATCAAATTGTCATAAACCTGATAAACAGTTTGACTGTATCCTTATCAGCAGGATGTGGAAGTAGGTAGGTCTGAGAGTACTTTGACCCCAAAATAATTACACTTGAACAGAGGTGCATCATGTCCAAAAGAGTGTGTACTCGGCAGTTTGGACAATGCTTTGATTGTAAACTGGAACAATTGCCTAAGCATTGGTCCCTAGCCTATTTGGTTAATTTGTTGTTATGAAGTACGGACCCACAGAGGTTTCTCCTCCAATTAATCAGACAAAGAGAGGCAAAGATAATTATAATATTGAAAATAATCTCTATGTTCTGTTGGGCACACCCAAAATAAAAGCTACTAAATGCTGGAGATGACATGGTGGGGCTGGAGCAGTTGGAAGAGGATTCTGACGGGAAGGCCCTAATGAGGGCCCGCCGTTTGACCGGTTCCATGAGCGCTTTCTCTGGTGCTGGTGGCATGGTTTACATGGAATACAGGTACATTTCTCTCCCCCTGGTCAACACTCAATTGCCCACTCAAGGCTTGGTTTTATGGGTGAACACTAATTGTAATTTACTATTCCTCAAAATTAATTTAAATCAAACAGAATAAAAAATGAGTCTGGTATGAAATGGCTTACTGCTAAACAGTGGGCTTCATAATTTTGGTTCATGGATTGAGACCGAGAGTTATTGGGTTATTATATATGCCAGTCGCCCATAATTTTGGTTAATTTTCAAGTTGAACTTTCTTGTAACATGAAATTGCATAGCTGGCTGGCTTTTATGTCCTCGGTTCTAATTTTTTGTGGCATTAATAAATAATTACTAAGTTTTCCTTCATTTATTTTTGCAGCACGGGAAAAGGCAAAATGTCAATGCAAGGGAAGAATAAACCCAAGGATCCGAACAAGCGGCATGTTCTTTTCAAAAAGCGCTATGGATGAGATGCATCTATTTAACAAAATGAGTAGGTGTTGTTGTGTCAATCTAGATGGAACATGTTCTATACTCTATTTATATTTATTTTTTTATTTTGATAATTGTTTGATTAATTGTCATGGTTGGCAAACAATATTTTGTCAACATAACCTATCCTTTTGTTTAAATATCAAATGACACTAAAAATTTATGGAATTTTGACAATTTTTTAAGAAAAAAACCATACATGTGCACGCAAAGCAATTCAAGTTCAGACATTTCTATGAAATTATCAAAGGTCATAAACATTTTAGGTTAATGTTAAAAGGGTTGGGATTTCTTACTTTGACAACGTACCACTCGGTAACATGGACAATGGTAGACCAGCGCTCTCCAGAGTTGAATGGAGGCCGGCTGCCTAGGCCATTAGTCTTTCTAGTTCTAGTTTTTGAGAAAATGTATCATAAAACTTATAAACTCCAAGGTGTATAAATCTTGACGTGCATCAAATGATACTAAATATACAAGAAAATGCATTGCATAATACCAGTCCACCATTGGGTTAAGTGGCAATGATGATGACAACTTCATTTGAAGACAACAATGGTTACTTCACAACTAATATAGAACTTCAAAACAAGGAGACTAATTTACAATTTCAAAACAAGGAAATTACTGAGATGAGTAATATATACAGAACCATCCTAGAAAGGTTTTCTTCTTCACTCTAATGAGATTACATCCCATTTTTTGATTAAAACATGTACCTCCACTGGACCTGACACTGAAAATCCTGACGGCACCAAAAGGAAAAAACCGTGTAGTTCCCCTTTCTTCCATTCCTTAATAGAACCAACTTGTGACTTCAATTGCACAGAACTCGTACCAGAATCAGTACCCACCATAAGTTCATATGACAAAACATTCTTGCAGAGATGGGGCGGGTCGATGCAATACAAGGAGAGAGCATTCCCAATTTTCAGGAAGGGTTCATTAACAAGCAAAAAAAGATTTTTATCGGGTCCAGATAAGGTAAAATAAGGATCCCCTTGGTTGAACATTATAGCGCAGGATTCACCGTAAATGAAGTGACTATGAGGGAACCTGTGGTCTTCTAGAAAATGTCCTATCCATTCTCCTACAATATTAAGCATAAACAAATAGAGGAATCAAAATAATAAGGTTTGATTTTGTAGATAAAATATTTGTCAGAAAAATAGAGAAATCAAGATTCAAGCTATCAAGGTTTGCATGCCACAATTGATTTTAGTAAGCTGTGCATGTACCGTTTAAGTTTCGATCAAGATCAGTATAAATGTTCTGTACCGACCAATACCTGGTATCCACTGCCGATCCACAATATTTATCCAGGCATTATAGTGCTTCTGGTTATCATTTTGTTTATGTGAAAGTGGATTAGTTGTACTAATACCAGGACAACACAGAACCAATCAAGCAAAAAAATGCACCTGAAAAGGCCTTGCGAGTACAGCCTGGAATTGCACATGAAGACGGGCCGAATTCACATGTACCATCGTGCACTTCCCTTTGTGAGTAGGAAACTGACTTGCGGCAACCCAAGTAGGCATAATTGCAAGGGAGATGTACTGATTCCAGAACCTTCTCGAGTGCGATATTACGGGACAATACAGGAAGGGTGCAGATGTGGCACTTGTCTTTTAGTTTTGACCAGCATGAGGGACACGCCATGTGACCATTCGTACACTACCAAAAATAGATGAATTTGCTCAGTTTTTGCTTTTGCAATATAAGGTAAAACAAAAAATGCTTTAGGTTTTACCAAATTTAATTAAAAATTTCAAAGGCAATTCTTGTTTGCGATTAAACTTGCCTTTTACTGGGTTTCCAAATTAAACATGCAAATTAAGAATCTCAAGCACAAATCTCTTACATTTGCGTGGTCATCCAATGTTAATTCTTTGAGCTAACTGCAAATGGCATCTGAATTGTTGGAATACAATCAACAAACGGAAAAAGAAATGAATAGATATACTTGTCATCTTTTTACCAACCGACTTATTTTCTAACAAATTCAAACAAACTCAGAATCCCGCACACAAATACTCTTGTTTTAATTATTAGCTTATTCTGTAACTATGATAAAATCACTCGACAGTAGTAGAGCTGACTGTTATTGATCTATTTTCCATGCATAATGCAAAGATTGGGTTGTTATTTCCAGATATCCAAACAAAAAATTGGGTATCAGTTGAATTTGAGAATCCAAGGAGCTTCTTGCAAATAGTGCAAAACATGTCGGTATTGTTATAGAGAAAATCTTTGGTAACCTTGGGCATATTCAACACCAAATCAAGGTGAAAACAATTGTACTTGTATCATTCGAAAAAAAGAAATGCAACTTGTTTGCTAATTTCAGAGAAGTGAAATAAGTGTTCCCTGTAGCAATTTAGTCAGAGCATTGAAGCTTAGAACCCAGACTAAAATTCGATTAGGTTGTATTATATCGATATGTAAGTATGTCAAGATAGCTTATAAGAAGTTAGTAACAGTATGGTTAACATTTAATAGAATAAAACTGCCATAAGCATTCTATATGGTAATAACTATCGTTTCCAAATATGGCACAATACTTTGTTATCACAATATCACTTACCAGTTGAATGTGCAAATATCAGGTGTTCTATGCAGAAGTGCAAATGATGAAAACTATTGGTACATAATCCGCACAAAATTGAGATTAAAAATAATAATAACAAAAACAAAGAATCATCCTTAGGTCAAGGTCGTTCAATTATTGAAGCTGAATTTGTTCACAAGCTATGGAGAAATTATAAAAGGAGGGAGAGAGAAATTTCAAGAAAAAGAGAAACCTGATAAAGTGGGGGGCGCAAGGGATCGAAGCAAATGGAGCAGTCGAGTAAGTCGGGATCGATTGTGACTCCAATCTCTTCGCCTCCTCCAGTCTCAACTGTTTGAGAAGGAGGAGGAGGAGGAGGAGGAGGAGGATTTGAAGTCTCTCCTCCTCTGATCGCCTTTTGAGACGGAGAACTCGACGTCTCTGCTCCTTCGCTTTGAGTCTTTCTTCGTTTCGCCACTCCTCCGCCTTCCTCTTCGACGTCGTCCAAGGAGAATTTCGCCATGGAAACCTCTCTCACCACGCCACCAATCCCTTATAGCTGTCTCCCTCCCTGTTCAGACAAAGAGAGGCGAGTCTTTTCTTCTTCTTTTTTTCCTTTTTCTTTTCTTTTTGACCAAATTACATAAATAACCCCTAAAATATCACTCTTTTATCATTGGTCCTTACAATTATCAATTTAATCCTTAAAATATCATTTGATTATCATTTTGATCCTTAAAATTTTAAAGATACTAATTTAGTTTTTAAAATTTTTAATTTGTAGCAAGGTTGATACTATTGAAAAAACTTCCAAGGTTGATACTGAAAAAAATAAAGCATGATGGATCTTCTCAATGATAATTGAAATTCCAAAAAAAAAAATACAAACATTAATTTGAAAATTAAACTTACAAACTCAATGCTGTCAACATTACAATAAAAGAAAGAAACACATGGCAGAGAAAGTACAGTGCCTTTTATTAAGAAATTAAAAAACGTTACATAATAGCTTGTAGATACTGAACAACATAACACGAGGAATTTACTCAATTAAACAGAGCTACACTACGACAACAAGCATGTAATATAGGAAAGAGAAATTTCAGGCATGGCAGAGATTTCAACTAAAAATATTCGACTGTGAATTTGGGTTTGTTCGGATTAGAATCAGCCGCTTTTCTCAAATCCTCTACAACTCTGCCAAAATCATCCCCTTTTGGCAACTTTAGAGCAATTTCCTTGAGATTTTTGAGGTACTCTATACCCGAGAAAGCTCCCATATCTACCTCACATACCAATACAAGCTTTTCTAGCATGGGTGCAGCCCTTTCGTTGAACCTTAATACCGGGATTTTGATGGCATAAAAAATGAAGACTCTAAGAGATGGAAAACCTTCCTCAACGAAAATAAGTTTCTCTGCATGGTAGGCGCGGAATTGGTTGAGAATAATAAGGCTAGGAAGCTTTTGAAGGACCTCAAAAGCATCCTGATTCAAATGTCGAGTAAAATAAAGTTTTAGTTCTGTGAGATTGTTCAGAGAGGGGAACCAATGAGGCAATTTCTCCAGACGGCCACAAAGCTCCAAGCTCCTGAGAAGAGTTGGAGGGGGGTTTAACGAGTCCAAAAACTGGAAAGAGTTATCATGTGGATTCTCGAGCTCTAATTGCAATGTGCGCAGGGACACGCTTAACTTTTCAAGAGCAGAGCAGAATGGTTCCTTTTTAGCATGAGGAAAACAAACTCCCAGCTTTGTGATTTGTGCTAGCTCGCCTAGTTCTTGAATCACAGAACCCTTATTTAGATAAATTTGGGTTAAAGTCTGAATGTTTTTCATGTTTTGCACCCCTGGAGGTAGTACCAAGAAATTACTGCGGTCTTTGTAAATGCGACCACAGTAACAACTTCCACCATAAAAGTGAGTTAGGTTCTGTAATTTTACAATACCAGATGGCAGCTTCCTTATATTCGTGTCCCTTATATCTATTGTCTCCAAGTTTTGCAACTTTCTTATTTTTGGAGGGAGTCGGCTAATATTGGTTCCTCTGAGGCTCAAGTACTTGAGTTGGAACATCCTACACAAGTACTTGAGGTTATCATCTCTTATCTCTCTGTTCCCTTCTAAATCTAATACTCTTACCAACCTCAGTTGTTTTGATTTAATCCACTTGTTTGGATTGCCAAAAATAGTTAACGAACGAGTATGAGCTAAGTTTATGTTTTTGCTTGGCATCAGATTATCCTGTCCAGTAGATTGAACAGATAATCTTCGAATCTTATCATGGATCAAATTGTATTCGCCGTCTACTAGAGACACAAAGTTCTCCTCGAGCGACTTCGACACAATGATTTCTAGCATCATGTCATGGACACGAATGCTTTTTATTTCACCAAAGCTACTGATACCTATTGGTATGACCATGTTTCTATTAACAAGCTCATCAAAATAGCTTTGTGCGACTTTCTCCGCACTCAAGCCACGCTTTCTACAAACAAAGCCTTCAGCAATCCATCGCCTCATCAAACATTTTCTCCTAATCTCGTAATCCTCAGGGTAGACGCTTAGATATAAAAAACAAGTCTTTAGGTAATGAGGCAAGTCTTGATAACTCAAGGATAGAATTTTTCTCATTCCTTCAAGAGTGGGATTAGTTTCTAGCTCTGAACCTAAAGAGTTGAGTACGGTTTCCCACTGCTCACGTTGTTTTGGTTTGTTAGCCAATAAACCGGCTATACTATTAATTGCTAGAGGCATGCCTCCACATTTTTTCAAAATGTTTTTTGAAACTTCCTTCCACTCACCACTTAGGGACGGATCATTCTTACCAAATATTCTCTTGTAAAACAACATTTCGGAGGTTTCGAAATCTAAAGGTTTCATTTTATAAATGTAGGGCTTATGACCACTTGAACATTCATTAGCAACAGATTCGATTCGTGTGGTCACTATTATTCTACTACCGTTCGTGCAATCGGGAAGAGCAATTTTTAACTGCTCCCATGCCGATGCTGCCCATATGTCATCAAGAATGATAACATACCTCTTATCTTTCAAGTATTCTTGTAATTCGCTTCTGAGCTTGTGTAGATCCCAATTTTTTATTTCTTCGAGAAACTTCTTTGCAGCCTTCCTTTTTTGATCGTCCTTTTCTGATGTGGCCACGTCTTCTAGAATCTATTGAGACATATAAAAGTTTCCAAATTAAAAAATTAATTCATAGAAAAAGTAAAAGCTAGTATAGATATAAAGCATCTCCATAAATTACTCACTTGGTGGACTTGTTGAAGTATATCCGCCAAAAGCAGTTTAATGTTGAATCGTTGAGAAATAGCTACAAAAGCCCGGCATTTAAAGTGTCCGGCCTTCACATTGGGACTTTCATATGCCATTTTTGCTAGTGTGGTCTTGCCCAACCCACCAAATCCGACAATAGAAATGATGGTAAGTCGACGTCGGTTTTGATCATCCATTAACCAACCAATGATTTGATCTCTATGCTTATCAAAACCGACAGGTTGGACTTGTTCGGGATAGAGGGCTTGGAACTGAGGATATGGGGTCAGTGAATCACCGGCAGGAGAGGTTATCATGGATGACACACCGGCAGCTGCATGATACCGCTGCTGCCTCTCACTCACTTCACGAGTGCGCCTTCGAAGTTCTTGGATCTCAGTGGCAATTTTGCAGCGCGCTTTTAGCGTCCTCAACACAAGAGCGCTCTTGCGAATTCTACCAGAAAGACCTTTTCCACAGGGCTTATCGACACGATACCTAAACTTGTCAATACAATCCTCGGCATCATAAGCCATCTCGCGCACTTGCTTCATCCAAATGTTGACCAGGTGGTCACAATCCTCCCTTTGTGCCTGTACAATAAGGAAACCATGCATGCTCTCCAGCTCGTCTTTGATGTACTGAATCTCACCCCTCACCCCTCCCAGTAGCAGGGCTTTATCAGCCAGGACAGAACCCAGCTTCCCTAGGAGGCCATTCACGGCACCCTCAGCAAAACTCACAACAGCTCCCTCCATTTCTCTCTCTCTATTCTCTCTTTCTGAAAAACCTTGACAGTACGTGGCTGCTTTCTCGCACTCTTTCTATGTCTATCTCTATATAAATAGAGTAGGACAGTTTTAGTTCAACACATCATATCTTGAATCGCATGGTAAGAATTATAATGGTAGATCAATGCGGAATTATTCTAACTAGAATTAGTTGGTCCTTCATATAACTTACAAATTATTATATCAATTCATATCTAATAAATATTATCTTTATTTTAGTCCCTATAAATTTGCTATATATATATAATATTTTTAATTCTTTATATATTTCAGTATATATTACATAAAATAAACACGTGTTAAAAATAATTCCATTCTCGAAATTACTTGAATTAAACCTCTGCATAAAATATGATTTGACGCATTAACTATCAGAAATGAATACATGTGCTAGAATTATAATGGTAGATCAATGCGGGCATCTGCTTTAAAACAGATTCTTTCTGTCTTTTTATTTCTTTTTTATTCTTTGCTCAAAGGTGCGGCCAAATCGGACATTGAATTGTTCGTGGAGAATAGTATTCCATCAAAATGGAATTAACTTTGCTTAAAGGTGCGCCAAATTAATTTGTTGCAACTATTTTATTATGTTTCATGTAATAGAATAAGCGTACATATTTTTACAATAAATTCACTTCTTGTAATATATATTTTTGAAAAATATCAATCAAATTAAAAAAAATAAAATTATAGATGTATTTGTGTTTAGTTAGATAGAATGTGTATCAAATTTGAGTCAACTAGCTTCAAAATTAGATCCATCACCTTTCATTATAAATTCAATAAAATTTCATCATTAAAAAGTTTAAATTATATTTGATGAAAAACTAAACGGTCTTCAAATTAATTCAAATTTGATACATGTCATGTCTAAAAAATTAAAAACACATTTATAATTTTATTTTAATTTAAATGATATTTCTATAAAATACATACCATATAATTAAGAGTTGAATATACTATATATTCTATTTTGAAATAAGGGCTTCTGTTAATCTCAATATTTATTTATTTTTTCAAATATTTTTTATGAGATTTAAACATGCGTCTCTGCATAGAGAAATGAGACATATTATCATTGTAGTAAACCTATCAAATTGGCTTCAAACGACAAGTTCAATTTACTCGATAAATTATTTATATAAAATCTTGTAAGGATATAAAAAATTTCTATTTTTAGCGTTCTTTATGTATTTGTTTCAGATTTTTTGTTTAAAATGACCTGTTGTAATATTCAAATATTTATTATTTTATTATTATTTTAGAACCATCTTAAACAATCTGAAAAAATAGTTAAAATCTCTAAAAAAATAAAATTTTGTTCTTCTATAAGATTTTGATATGAAGAATTTATTGAGTAACTTAAATTTATCTTTTGGAGTCATTTCGATAGATTTTTTAGTTAAGCTCAACAAGAGTATTGGTGAGTTTAAACTCACGCTAGCTTTACTCATATATATAGAGAAAGGATCCAATGTTCATGATCATTGATGCTACATCAATGATAATAAAATTAAATTTCAAATAACTATTTACTAAACCCTTAAATAATAAAACTAATTGATTGAACATTTTTGTATATATCATACTATATATGTATACAAAAAGTTACACCATTTCAACTTTATTTTAATATGCATCAATCATTAACGAAGAAATGTTCTTATATATAGGGTTAATTATGGAATGGAACATAGAGAGCACTGCTCTTATATATTTTTTTCAAAGAAATGTTCCCAAGAGAGAGATTCTCAAGCAAAGGTGGAATGTTATTTAATTTTATGAACTCCAAGTTTTTTATTTCTCCAGCTTTTGTCTAGATAGTAGGAGATCTGGAGATGGCATGCATATGAGCAACTACAGGAGAATCCATATATATAGTTATTAAATTTCAATTTAACCCATGAGATGGTGACACATATATTGAAAGATTTGAATGTTGAATTATTCTAACTAGAATTAGTTGGTCCTTCATATAACTTGCAAATTATTATATCAATTCATATCTAATAAATATTATCTTTATTTTAGTCCCTATAAATTTGCTATATATAATATTTTTAGTTCTTTATATATTTCAGTATATATTACATAAAATAAATACATGTGTTAAAAATAATTCCATTCTCGAAATTACTTGAATTAAACCTCTGCATAAAATATGATTTGACGCATTAACTATCAGAAATGAATACATGTGTTAGAATTATAATGGTAGATCGATGCGGGCATCTGCTTTAAAACAGATTCTTTCTGTCTTTTTATTTCTTTTTTATTCTTTGCTCAAAGGTGAGGCCAAATCGGACATTGAATTGTTCGTGGAGAATAGTATTCCATCAAAATGGAATTAACTTTGCTTAAAGGTGCGGCAAATTAATTTGTTGCAACTGTTTTATTATGTTTCATGTAATAGAATAAGCGTACATATTTTTACAATAAATTCACTTCTTGTCATATATATTTTTGAAAAATATCAATCAAATTAAAAAAATAAAATTATAGATGTATTTGTGATTAGTTAGATAGAATGTGTATCAAATTTGAGTCAACTAGCTTCAAAATTAGATCCATCATCTTTCATTATAAATTCAATAAAATTTCATTATTTTATTATTATTTTAGAATCATTTTCAAAAATCCCAAAAAAATAGTTATAAAACTCTAAAAATAAAAAAATTTTGGTATCTTATGAGATTTTGATATGAAGAATTATTGAGCAACTCGAACTTGTCATTTGAAGTCGATTCAATAGATTTTTGAATTAAGCACTTCAAAGAGCTTAAGCTCACCTTAGCTTTATTATATATATATATATATATATATATATATATAGTTGAGGTTATGGTGATATGCATATATATAGCACAAAGTCAAGTGCGCTACGAAATCATAATTGTTCGATCATACATTAAGATTTGTGCCATTAGAGACGTTGGACCTAGGGTTGAGTAGAGCTAGTGTGAGCTTAAGCTCACTAAAGGGGTTGATGAGGTTAACTCAAAATTCATCAAATCGGTTTAAATTTTCAAATTCAAGTTGGTCAATAAATTCTTTATATTAAAATCTCATAGCATACCAAATTTTTTTTATTTTTAGAGTTTTCTAACTATTTGTTTCATATTTTTTAAAATAACTTATTTTCGACATTTTTTTATCTTATTATTATTTTTAGAGTCATCTTAAAGAATCTAAAAAAAATAAGTAGAAAATCCTAAAAATAGAAAATTTTAGTATTTTATAAGATTTTGATATGAAAAATTTATTGAGAAACTTGAATTTATCGTTTGAAGTCATTTCGATAATTTTTTGAGTTAAGTTTATCAATGGTCTTGATGAACTTAAACTCAGCCTACCTTTACTCTATATTGAGAAACAAAAAGACCCAGAAAAACTTTGCATCATACTTTAGTAAGGAAACTAAATTCAAACTTCAAAAACTTGATTTATGCAAAAGCCATTTTATTATTCAAATTTTATTAGAGAAAGTAGGTAAATAAACTCACAAGATTAGCTTCACAAAAGTTCTTAATAAAGATGACACCATAAAAATTTATAGACCAACAATCGTCATCTTTTGAATTAACAAATGGAGTAAAGATTTTTCATCTACAATTTCCTCTCTCCTCGAATCTTACTAAAAAGTATCTTTTTCCTTCATATTGTTTAGTAAAACCCAACTTGGTCCGCTCAAAATTACTTTGTGGTAGCAATTAATATTTTACTAGTATTTCACTATTTTTAAAGAAAACTCAAAACAGAAATGGTTAAACAATATCTTGAAATTATCTACAAAGAAAGAACATAGCCGAGCTACAGATACAAATATTATAATAGCAAAAGTTCAAAGAAACATTCAAAGAATATCATTGAGACACTATTATCAACAAGTGCGCAAACATGTCACCAAAATTAAGGACATGTATGTTATTGAGAAAATATAAGAAAAACAAATATGTTGGGGTTTTCAAATTGTTCATTAATGTTAATACATCTATTTCAACATGCTAACTAAATCTCCGGAGCTCAAATATATAATGTGGATAGAATTTTGAGGTTTATTAGGTATGCACGAAATTCTATTAGAAGGAATACATGTGTAACTTATTATTTTTCAGAAGGATAAATGGGATAATTTTTGTGCTATAGAAGAATAAATATGCCATTTGGAAATTTTGATATTTATCAGGCTTTCCTATAAAAATTACGGGCTACTAGATATTGGTTTCTTTAGGCACAACCTATGAGATATTCATAATCTTACAAATAAAATATATTCAAAGCAAACTAATACCAAAATACTCAACACATATTAGGACTACTAAGTTTAAAAAAATGAGGGCAATAGTGGCATGCACCAGACTTGTGACATTAGCAATCTTCGTCGGTATCATCGGCAATATAATTTCTGCGGTAAAAGCACAAAATGTTCTCTCCAATGCTCTACCAGTTACTGCACAAGAAAGCACAATATATGACAAGGCAAAATCAACAACTGGTGAACTCTCATTTTGTAGTGCTTCATTTCATGAATCTGTTCTATTTTTTTTAGTTAGTTAACTAATTACATAATTAGTTTTAATGAATTTTAGGGAGCAAGATCAGTGGCATCAATATAGATCAGGAAGAGAAGGTAATAATTGCGATGCCCAGGACATCCATTGTTGCATCTCGCCTTCGGTCCTTGTTGCCACCATATCCATAGGTTATGATTTTTCCACAAGTTTAAGAGAAGGTGTAGCAGTGACTGTTCTCGAAGATGTGTATTGAGAATCTTATTTCCGAGAGTTCTGGTTTATATTAATTTGTCATAAAAAAGGATATCAATTTATACAAATCAGTACATTGCACTTTATACAGAAGATTAGCATTAAAATTGAAAGGCTTAAATTTCTCCTTGTAGTCACAACTGTATCCATTTGTGATGATTGATTATGTTATATAAAAAGACCAGAGCAATATCCGCTTCAATAAGAGAGAGAAGGCATGACTCCCAACTTTCAAAATAGTAGATCTCAAGTTCTTTTTTTCTTAATTAAGAGAAAATGGTGAGAGAAAACTTATAGCAAAGAGAAATCCTTTCGTTGTTCATTGCCATCAAATGATAAAATGACATGAGCCATTTGTGTCACATTACCAAGCTCCAAATCTATGTAGCAGGTTGCCTTTATTCATTCTTTTTTTTTATTCAGTGGTGTATTGAATAAATTTTAGGACTTAATGCTTTAAATTGATTTTGATAGATGTTTGTATTAAACTATGTACATGATATGCTATCCTATATGATTTATTCAATTAGGCAATTTAAATTGGTTATAATTTTCTTTTGCATTTGCATATTGTTCCCTATCGATTTTAACAATGTGATAAATAAAAAACAAATTTTCATAAACCATGAAGCCCCAAGATATCATACTTAGCTTCATAGAAGCTTGAAATCATATGGAGCCTACATAAACACAAATAAATCACATATCCCCAACAAATTTGGCCAATTTATTATTAATGACTCTACTATCATTTAACTATTAAGCTCTTTTATTTGTTAAAATTAACTCAAAGTTAATCTGTCTTGGTCCACGAGTAAAATTATACTATGAAATAAAGCCCTTTCAATTTAAGAGTAGGATATTATTATAGTATTTGTAAAATATAGTGGATTGGGAATGGGTAGAGGCGATGGATCCATGACAATTAGTATCCTGATAGGGTTTCCATTTAATTTTGACTTTGTACTGATACTTGAAAAATTTACCCAGATTCAAATATTCTAACCTTATTGAGTTGACAGCTTTTATCAGAGAAATAAAATATGGCTGGAGTACATGCAATTGACATAGAGCAATTGGTCAAATCTATGACAAGAGAATGGGATCATGGCTGGTCAAAAAGTGAAGGTGGTGGACCCGGAATTGAGAAACCTCTAATTTATAGAACCAACAAAAATCTTCGTCATAAACACAAGAATGCTTATGAGCCAATCATGCTCTCCATGGGACCATACAACCATGGAATTCCAGGTGGTCATAATATGCAAATGACAAAATACAAGCATCTCGATCGTATTCTTAATTTGAACCCTGAAAAAACATTACCAGATTACTTGGAAGCAATGATTCAGCTAGAGAAATCGGTTAAAATTTGTTACGCGGATGAGATTAATCTGGACAAGAACAACTTTGTCAAAATGCTTTTGCTCGATGGATGTTTTTTGCTTGTCACCCTTTTTGGTACAGAATGGTATACACCAGATTTGCAAGAACCTAAAGACACAATTGGACGACTCAACGTTAGCGTGCACGAGCTCATTTCAAATTCAGTTTTGAATGGAAAACTAACTCAAGATGAAGCCAAGTTAGAAACCATTCAAAGTAACACCATGCGAGAAGATAACCGAGAAGATACCAATCGCATTGACGAATTATACATTCAAGATCTCTGGCATGATTTTGTACTCCTTGAGAACCAAATACCCATCTTCATTATACCAAAGCTCTATGAACTCATTGTAGGTGAAAGAAGCATGAATACAGCAATTCTGACCGAAAAAGTTGTTGAGTTTGTAGAAGATGCACTTCGGTGCTATCCAAAATCAATTCAAAAGCATAACCGGCCAAAAGAGTTTTTTCATATGCTTCACCTATGTCACTTGTACTTCAGACCTTGCATTATAGAAGTCGAGAGCTATAAGAACCAAGTAAAAGCCCCACTGTTTCATAATCTTCTCCGGTTAGGAAATAATCTTTTTCGTAAATACAAGGCAAGATCGATTCATGATGGTCAGCAAGCAATTCCATCGCGTCGGGCAATAGAATACTATCAAGCAGGGATTCATTTCAAGAAAAGAAAATATTCTTCTGAAAATCCACATTCCCTCCTGGACATTATATTTTGCAATGACACTATAGAGATTCCTGAATTAACAATTGACCCAAACACACAAACTCTGTTCTGCAATTTACTCGTGTTGGAGCAAACCTGTCCTCAATTTGGAAACTACGTCACCGCATACATTATATTTTTCTGCAATTTGATTAGAATGCCAGATGGCGTATCGCTACTTACCAAGAGAGGTATCATTGTGCACCAGCTAAGCAATGATGCTGAGGTATGCGACCTTTTCAGGATGATTAGTGAATGTGCTGTCTCTAGCTTCAATGGTGACAATTATCTCAAGCCTCTTTGTAACCAAATTGAAGCACACAGCCAGAGTTGGAAACCTGTATTAAGGGAATTGCTTAGCCCAATTACTTCAAAAGTTCACGGTTGGATCCAGATAAGTGAGTCCTCTTAATCAATGATGACCACATCTCAAAAAATACCTGCCTATTTTACAGTTTTCTTTCTTTCTTTCTTTCTTTTTATTTTGCTGTATTTCCATAAATATAATTTTCACAGCACTTGTATAATACGAGATTGAGTATAAAGGGATAGAGCAGACTGAAAAAATGAATCTATCATAAAATGTAACATTAATAAGAAAAAAATAAAGAAAGAATTTGAATAGATATAGATTAGGAGCAATGCTTTAATGGGGACTAGTGCTATTAAAAATGAAAAAGGGCTGAGTTGGTATTTCACATGTTAACCGGATTAGCAAGGTAACTCCCAGCATAAACCAAAATGGAAAGCTCTCTCCTACCACTTTTTACCGTGCATAATAGAAGGTATGTAATTATAGATTTGTTACCAAACATAATACCATCAAGTATATTTATTTTTTCTTATAATACCTTTCCTTGATCAAATGGTCCAAATTAATTCAAGTTTTTTGTCCACAAAAAAGTGGTATACTGGAGACTCACCTGATAAAAAAAAGGTGAGTCCGGTAAAGTCGGTCTAATGATCATGAACCCTGCTTTAGCCTATTATTTCAATTGTTGTTATAGTTAAGCACCTTAAAATTAGCCTATTGGGATTGTTCAGATTAGGACTAACTGCATTTTTAAAATCCTCTACAACTCTGTCAAATGCATGCCGTTTTGGCAACTTTAGAGCAATTTCCTTGAGATTTTTGAGGTACTCTATACCCGAGAAAGCTTCCATATCTTCCCGAAATCTCAATACAAGCTTTTCTAGCTTGGGTGCATCCCTTTCGCTGAACCTTAATATCGGGATTTTTCTGTCATAAAAAATGAGGACTGTAAGAGATGGAAAAGCTTCCTCAACAATAAGAAGCTCCTCTGCATGGTAGGCGTAGGCTTGGTGGAGACTAGTAAGGCTAGGAAGTTTTTGAAGGACCTCAAAAGCATCCTGATTTTGTTGAATGTAATCCAAATCATAAACCAGGTCAGCAAGGCGCATAGGTGCTGCAGTTTTCTACAAGTTACGGTTTTAGATATAGGTCTATTTTTTAGTTAAGAGCTAGGTGTAAACTGTGCTTTGTTTTAGACGTGTGCAGGGATAGTTATAGCCGTCATGTAATGGGTAGGTTATAGCTGTCATGGGCTAAATATGGCAGCTTTGGTTAGCGGGTGCTAAATTAGGATTATGTTCTGTGTTAAATACTATGTATCTTGTATCAGTTATTGAATAAGTTGAGTTAGAAAGATCCAGATTCTGTATTTTCTGTTTTTCTATTTTCCAAAACTTCCAACAATTTTGGTATCAGAGCCAAAGGTGAGAGATCAGGGTAGATCCGACCATGGCAGAGAACATGAGCATGTCGAATCCATCGATTCCGCTGTTCAAGGGAGACAACTATGAGTTCTGGAGCATCAAGATACGAACTTTGCTCAAGTCGCAAGGTCTATGGGAATTGGTGGAGAACGGAGCACCGACCACAGATTCCACACCAACAGAAACAGCAAAGCGAGATGCGAAGGCGTTGTTCTTAATTCAACAAGCCGTTGTTGACACGGTGTTCACAAAAATTGCAGCAGCGGCATCGGCAATGGAGGCATGGACAACCCTGAAAACCGCATTCCAGGGAAATTCGAAAGTTCTCGAGAAGAGATTTTGAGATGTTGAACATGAATCAAGGTGAATCTATTCAAGCATTTCTCACAAGAGTCACATCCACCATCAACCAAATCAAGAGTTGTGGCGAAGATCTTGCTGATAAGACTGTGGTTATGAAGGTGCTCTGCAGCCTTACCTCAAAATTCGACCATGTCGTGGCAGCAATCGAAGAGTCCAAGGACCTGTCCACATACTCTTTCGACGAGTTGATGGGTTTGCTGCAAGTCCATGAAGTACGACTTCTCAGATATGAAGAGAAGGACGATTCTAAGGCTTTCCTAACCAGAGGCAACTCAAGTATAGGAAGAGGTCGTAGCGGTAGAGGTCGTGGAAGAGGCACGAGCAGTGGAGACAACCGTCAACATCAACAAACAACAAAGAAGGATATCAAGTGCTATTATTGCCACAAGTTCGGTCACGTCAAGGCAGATTGCTACAAGAAGAAGAGGGAAGACGGACAAGGCAAGCAAGGCGTTGAATGCCACTATTGTCACATAATCGGCCATGTGCAGGCTGATTGCTTCAAGAAGAAGCGTGAGGAAGAGCAAGCCAATGTTGGAGAGGAGAAAGGCAATGAGAAAGGCACCGAAACCATGCTCTTCATGACAAAAACTAATGAGAAATCAGATGTGAGTCAAGTTTGGTTCCTGGACAGCGGATGTTCTAACCACATGTCCGGTTACAAGTATCTCTTCGAAGAATTGGACGAGTCATACAAGAAGCCTGTGAAACTCGGCAACGACAAACAAATACAAGTTGAAGGTATCGGCAAGGTGGCTATCCAAACTGCAAACAATACAAGGTATCTACACAATGTATACTACATCCCGCAACTTTCACAAAATCTCCTAAGCATCGGGCAAATGATGGACAGCGGGTATGAGATCAAATTTGAAGGCAACACTTGTAAAATTGAGGAGTCATCAACAAAGCATATGATGGCAACCATTCGGAAGACACAAAATAACTTGTTTCCGTTGGAAATAACAGAGGTTGATGATAGTGTACTTGCAATTATGGAACCTAATCAAAGCAGATTATGGCATCTAAGGTACGGGCATTTAAATATCAATGGTCCGAAATTACTAAACCCAGAAAAATATGGTGATAGGACTACCAAAGATAGAGGTAGTCGGGTTATGTGAAGGATGTGTACTTGGCAAACAATCAAAATTGCCATTTCTAAAGAATCAATCTCTCCGTGCAACCCGAGCACTTGAAGTGGTGCATATCGACCTATGTGGGCCCATGGAAACGACTTCAATGGGTGGAAGTAAATATTTCATGTTGTTCATTGATGATTTTAGTAGAATGACATGGGTATTCTTCATTACCTATAAGAGCGAAGCATTTAAGATGTTCAAGAAGTTCTAAGCCATGACGGAAATGCAAATCGGCATGAAACTGAAAGCATTAAGATCAGATCGGGGTGGTGAGTATCAATCAACCGAATTCAAGAAATTTTGTGAACAAGAAGGTATCTTGCAACAACTAACCACACCCTACACCCCCGAGCAAAACGGTGTAGCCGAGCGAAAGAACCGAACCGTTGTTGAGTTGGCAAGAAGCATGCTGAAATCAAGAGGCATACCGAATTCTTTTTAGGCAGAAGCCGTAGCCACAACAGTCTACATCCTCAACCTTTCACTGACAAAGGCAGTGTTAGATTTGTGTTCTAAAAGTTATCATTTGTTGATTATCTTTTATATATGTAATATTTATGAATTGAATGTGATTTACATTTTGTTCCATGAGTTTTATATTTATATTTAGAAGTGTTCAAGAAGATGCACTTGGTCTTGAACTGCAGGACTTTAAGTAATAAATATACAACACTAAAATGTTCACAAGTCTTGCATATTAGCAGGAACACTAATATGACATATAAGACTGTCGTGTTGATTAAAAGTACGTTGTAGTTCTGCAAACGTTGATAAAAGATTATCATTTAATAACACGTATATATGAAATGTTTCATATATTGAACAGACCTAATAGATGAAACATTATATGGATTGTGTTAGTGTCATCAATGTTTTCATCGTGTCTCTGATTTCAAGATTGAGACATATTGTTTTCACATGAGGAATGTACAACGTAATTATTATTAAAAGCTATTTGCAAGTAGTGGTGATAAAAATAATAGTTCTTTATACGTAACTTGTGCAGGAAAATGATATATGTCAATAGCATCATTGCCACTCATTAATAATGAGAAATGATATTTTGGGCCCCTTGGTAAAGTAGAATTATAAATGGATCCAATATAACTGAAGTGCAGTTATAATTTTATAATTTGCTTAATAGAGATCATGAAATGATTATAATACAAAGATGACACAAACCTACTTCGTATATTAATCAGAATATCATAAGGCAAGAAATGCACACAAGTAATGACAAATGTTACATTATTGTAAGGATCGCGTTTCGTAAAAGGATTACTAAACGTCTATGTTATTTGGGTAGCTGTAATGTATAGCTAGAATACTGCTTACAGTTTATGAAATTAAATATTTTATTTCATTGCCAACATAATATAGATCCTCAATATATGTTACACCAACTGAACGGGAAACAAGAAATAAATATTATGTCACATGATGTGGCTGACTAATAGGGAAATAAATATATATTGTAATGTGCATATTATGAGAACAATATTCGTTGCACATATCCTAATATGTGAATATTATGAAATATAAATTTATTTCAAGCCCAAGCCCAAGCCCAAAACATATTTTAGCAAATTAAGAAGAGAATAAGCCCAAACAAATATTGATTATGACCATTAAATTCGGATTACAAAATGGACAGATTTTAAGGCAACTTTAAGGTATGTTGCAGGCACAACGAGCTATGGCCTGTGGTACAAATCTGTGGAGAATCCAAGTTTAATTGGGTATAGTGATAGCGATTGGGCAGGGAGCCTAGATGATAGAAGGAGCACATCCGGGCAAGTGTTCTTTTATGGCGACAATGCAATCTGTTGGAATTCAAAGAAGCAATCAACTGTTGCACTTTCCACAGCTGAAGCGGAGTACAATGCTGTGACTTCAGCTGCACGTCAAGGGGTCTGGCTTAGGCGCATGCTAGAAGAGTTAAATTGCAAGCAAAAAGGAGCAACCATAATATTATGCGACAACCAGTCAACGATAGCAATGAGCAAAAATCCAGTGTTTCATAGTCGTACTAAGCATATTGATACAAAGCAACACTTCATCCGAGAGTTGGTTGAGCAAAAGGAAATCGAATTGGAGTATGTTAATACGAATGAACAAGTTGCAGATATCATGACCAAGGCTCTTGCAAGCGAGAAGTTTGTTTGGTGTCGAAGAATGATGGATGTAGATGACTTTGGATTAAAGGGGAGTTTTGAATGTAATCCAAATCATAAACCAGGTCAGCAAGGCGCATAGGTGCTGCAGTTTTTCAGAAGTTACGATTTTAGGTATAGGTCTATTTTTAGTTAAGAGCTAGGTGTAAACTGTGCTCTGTTTTAGACGTGTGCAGGGATAGTTATAGCTGTCATATAATGGGTAGGTTATAGCTGTCATGGGCTAAATATGGCAGCTTTGGTTAGTGGGTGCTAAATTAGGATTATGTTCTGTGTTAAATACTATGCATCTTGTATCAGTTATTGAATAAGTTGAGTTAGAAAAATCCAGATTCTGTATTTTCTGTTTTCTATTTTCCAAAACTTCCAACAGATTCAAATATCCAGTTGAGTAAAGTTTTAGTTTTGTGAGATTGTTCGGAGAGGGGAACCAATGAGGCAATTTCTCCAGACCGCCACAAAGCACCAAGCTCCTGAGAAGTGTTGGAGGGGATTTTAATGAGTACAAAAACTGGAAAGAGTTATCACATGGATTCTCGAGCTGTAATTCCAATGTGCACAGGGACATGCTTAACTTTTCAAGAGCAGAGCAGAATGATATCCATATCTTTGCTTCCTTTTTAGCTTCAGGGAAACAAACTCCCAGCTTTGTGATTTGTGCTTGCTTGCCTAGTTTTTGAATCACAGAACAACTCTTATTTAGATAAATTTGGGTTAAAGTCTGAATATTTTTCATGTTTTGCACCCCTGGAGGTAGTACCAAGAAATTACTGCAGTCTTTGTAAATGCAACCACGGTAACAACTTCCACCATAAAAGTGAGTTAGGTTCTGTAATTTTACAATAGCAGATGGCAACTCCCGTATATTCATGTCCCTTATATCTATTCTCTCCAAGTTTTGCAACTTTCTTATTTTTGGAGGGAGTCGGCTAATATTGGTTCCTCTGAGGCTCAAGTACTTGAGTTGGAACATCTTACACAAGTACTTGAGGTGATAATCTCTTATCTCTGTGTTCCCTTCTAAATCTAATACTCCTACCAACCTCAGTTGTTTTGATTTAATCCACTTGTTTGGATTGCCAAAAATAGTTAACGAACGAGTATGAGCTAAGTTTATGTTTTTGCTTGGCATCAGATTATCCTGTTTAGTAGATTGAACAGATAATCTTCGAATCTTATCATGGATCAAATTGTATTCGCCGCCTACTAGAGACACAAAGTTCTCCTCGAGCGACTTCGAAACAATGATTTCTAGCATCATGTCATGGACACGAATGCTTTTTATTTCACCAATGCTACTGATACCTATTGGTATGACCATGTTTCTATTAACAAGCTCATAAAAATAGCTTTGTGCGACTTTCTCCGCACTCAAGCCACGCTTTCTACAAACAAAGCCTTCAGCAATCCATCGCCTCATCAAACTTTTTCTCCTAATCTCGTAATCCTCAGGGTAGATGCTTAGATATAAAAAACAAGTCTTTAGGTAATGAGGCAAGTCTTGATAACTCAAGGATAGAATTGTTCTCATTCCTTCAAGAGTGGGATTAGTTTCTAGCTCTGAACCTAAAGAGTTGAGTATGGTTTCCCACTGCTCGGGTTGTTGTGATTTGCTAGCCAATAAGCCGGCTACACTATTAATTAATTGCTAGAGGCATGCCTCCACATTTTTTCAAAATGTTATTTGAAACTCGCTCCCATTCACCACTTGGGGACTGATTAGTACCAAATATTCTCTTATAAAACAGCTTTTTGGAGGTTCTAAATCTAAAGGTTCCATTTTACAAACACAGGGCTCGTGATCCCTTGAGCATTCATTAGCAACGGATTCAATTCGTGTAATCACTGTTATTCTAATACAATTCGTGCAATCGGGGAGAGGAACTTTGAAGTTCTCCCATGCCGATGCAGTCCATATATATTTTATTTGGTTAATTTTAGAAGGGTTGGGATTTCTTAATAATGCTTTATTTTGATAGTGGAAAATGTTATGGAGATAATGATACTTTGGTCGATACGGACTTTATTATATACATTGAATGAATTATTATATATGTTAATGGTTTTATTATATATAATATTTTTATTATTTAACTTAAATATCATCAATATGCATAATAACTCATTTAAGTTATATAATAATATTACTGTATAAAATAAATCTTCATAATAAAGTTATCAATATGCATAATAATTCATTTTAGTTACATAACGATAATACTGTACAAAATGAATTTACATAATAAAATCATGAATATTAATAATAACTTATTTAATGCGTATAATTAAGTCCGTATCAATAACGGTATTAACAACTATATCTGTGTATTAGCTCACTTTGACAATATTCAACTGCCACATGGACAGATGGTAGGCCAGCGTTCCTTCAAAAGTTGAATGGAGGCCAGTGGTGAATAAAAAATGTGACGTGCCGTGACGTTTCGTGTAAAAACACAGTGTGTTCCGGTCACGCGACGTGACTAAAAATATTTTTTTCACGTGACATGTCAAAAATGATAGAATAAAAATACATCACGCTTATGGCATGACACGCATAAGACACATCATATTTAGGCACGCCGTGTCAATACATGACGTGACGTGACACACATATAACACGTCATTTTTTTTAATTTTATCTTTTCATTGAAAAATACTAAAAATTATTTAAATTTGTGAAAAATAATAAATTTTATTGTGAAGTGTTGGAAAATATATTTATATTAAAAATTAAAAAATAATTGAAATAATTAATGTATGACTTTACGTAACTACGTAATGTGTCATAATATGACGTGTCTAAATAATTTCCTGTGACGTACCAATTTTAGTTGAAAGAAAACACATCACGCGGCACACGAGACATATTACGTAATAAACACACGTGTCATGACTTGCCCGTGACGTGACTAATTAAGGCGTGTTATTTTTTAAACTCTAGAGGCCAATGACCTAGGCCACGATGAGCCTTTCTAGTTCTAGTTTTTGAGAAAATGTATCATAAAACTTATAAACTCCAAGGTGGATAAAAATTGATGTGTCAAATGAAATTAAATGTACACGAAAATGCATTGCATAATGCCAGTCCACCATTGGGTTGAGTGACAATGCTGATGACGACTTCATTTCAAGACAACAATGGTTACTTCATAACTAATATAGAATTTCAAAACAAGGAGATTACTGAGATAAGTTATATACAACTAATTTACAATTCCAAAACAAGGGAATTACTGAGATGAGTTATATATACAACCATCCTAGAAAGGTTATCTTTTACTTCACTCTAACGAGATCACATCCCATTTTTTGAGTAAAACATGTACCTCCATTTGACCTGACACGGAAAATCTGGACGGCACCAAGAGGAAAGAACTGTGTAGTTCACCTTCCTTCCCCTCCTTAATAGAACCAATTTGTGACTTCAATTGCACCGAACTCGTACTCATACCAGTATCAGAATCAGTACCAACCATAAGTTCATATGACAAAACATTCTTGCAGAGATGGGGCAGATTGATGCAATACAAGGAGAGAGCATTCCCAATTTTCAGGAAGGGTTCATTAACAAGCAAAAACAGATTTTTATCGGGTCCAGATAAGGTAGAATAAGATCCCCTTGCTTAAACATTATAGTACAGGATTCACCGAAATGAAATGACTGTGAGGGAACCTGTGGTCTTCTAGAAAATGTCCCAGCTATTCTCCTACAATATTACGCATAAACAAATAAAGGAATCAAAATAATAAGGTTTGATTTTGTAGATAAAATCTTCGTCAGAAAAATGGAGAAATCAAGATTTAAGCTATTAAGGTTTGCATGAGACAATTGATTTTAGTAAGGTGAACTATAAGCCGTTTAATTTCCGATTGAGATCAGTATAACTGTGCTGTACCAACCAATACCTGGTATCCACCGCCAATCCACAATATTTATCCAGGCATCACAGTGCTTCTGGTTATCATTTTATTAACATGAAACTGGATTAGTTGTACTAATACCAGGACAACACAGAGTACCGACCAAGCAAAAAATTGCACCTGAAAAGGCCCTGCGAGTACAGCCTGGAATTGCACATGAAGACGGGCTGAACCCACACGTATCAGCGTGCACTTCCCTTTGTGAGTAGAAAATTGGCTTGCGGCAACCCAAGTAGGCATAATTGCAAGGGAGACGTACTGATTCCAGAACCTTCTCGAGTGCGATATTACGGGACAATACAGGAAGAGTGCAGATGTGGCACTTGTCTTTTAGTTTTGACCAGCACGAGGGACACGCCACGTGACCATTTGTACACTACCAAAAGTAGGTGAATTTGCTCAGTTTTTTCTTTTGCAATATAAGGTAAAACAAAAAATGCTTTAGGTTGTACCAAATTTAATTAAAAATTTGAACCGAAACAAAAAATGCTTTAGGCTGTACCAAATTTAATTTAAAATTTCAACCGCAATTCCTGTTTGCAAATTAAACTTGCCTTTTACTGGATTTACAAATTAAACACACAAATTAAGAATATCAACCACAAATCTCTTCCATTTGTGTGGTCATCCAATGTTAATTCTTTGAACTAACTGCAAATGACATCATGAGTTGTTGGAATAAAAATCAATCAACAAATGGAAAAAGAATTGGATAGATATACTTTTCACCTTTTTACCAACTGACTTACTTTCTAACCAGTGCAATCAAACTCAGAATCCAGCGCGCAGATATATTTTCCATGCATAATGCAAAGATTGGGTTGATATTTTCCAGGTATCCAAACAAATAACTGGGTAGGAGCTGCTTGCAAATAGTGCAAACATGTCGGTATTGTTACAGAGAAAATCTTTAGTAACCTTGAGCATATTCAACACCAAATCAAGGTGAAAACAATTGTACATATATCATTCAAAAAATTAGATACAAATTGTTTGCTACATTAAGAGAAGTGAAATAAGTGTTCCCCGTAGCAATTTCATCAGAGCATAGAACCTTAGAACCCAGAATAAAATTGGATTAGGTTGTATTAATACAATAGAACACAACTCCCATGGGTATTCTGTATGGTAATTATCATTTCCAAATACGACACAATACTTAGTTATCACAATATCACTTACCAGTTGAATTTGCAAATATCAGGAGTTCTATGCAAAAGTGCAAATGATGAAAACTATTGGTTCAGTTTATTGAGCTATCATTTGATAACTTAAGGAATAATCCGCACAAAATTGAGATTAAAAATAATAATAGAAACAAAGAATCACACTTAGGTCTAGGTCGTTCAATTGTTGAAGCTGAATTCGTTCACAAGCTGTTGAGAAATTATAAAAGAAGGGAGAGAGAAATTTCAAGAAAAAGAGAAACCTGATAAAGTGGGGGGCGCAAGGGATCAAAGCAAATGGAGCAGTCGAGTAAGTCGGGATCGATTGTGACTCCAATCTCTTCGCCTCCTCCAGTCTCAACTGTTTGACGAGGAGGAGGAGGATTGGAAGTCTCTACTCCTCTGATCGCCTTTTGAGACGGAGAACAAGAGGTCTCTGCTCCTTCGCTTTGAGTCTTTCTCCGTTTCGCTACTCCTCTGCCTTCCTCTTCGACGTCGTCCAAGGAGAACTTCGCCATGGGAACCTCTCCCGACACCACTGATCCCTTATAGATGTCTCCCTCCACAAAAGAGAGGCGAGTCTTTTCTTTTTCTTTTTTTTAAGTAAATGATCCCTAAGCATCTCTTAAAATCTTACAAATGATTCAAAATTACCAATTTGATCCTTAAAATATCATTTGATTATCACTTTAATCTTTAAAAATTTTAAAATACTAATATAGTCTTTTAAATTTTTAATTTGTACCAAAGTTGATATTAATATCAACCTTAATATTGAAAAAAACTTCCAAGGTTGATATTGAAAAAAATAAAACATGATGGATGTTGTCAATGATAATTAAAATTCCACAAAAAAAATACAAAGATTAATTTGAAAATTAAACTTACAAACTCAATGTTGTCAACATTACAATACAATAAAGAAATACCAGGCAGAGAAGTACACTGCCCATTATTTAGAAATTAAAAAACGTTACATAATAGCCTATAGATATTGAACAACATAACACGAGGAATTTACTCAATTAAACAGAGCTAGACTAGGACAACAAGAATTTAATATAGGAAAGATAAATTTCACCTAAAATATTCGATTGTGAATTTCAGATCATCGTTCAAATCATCAAGATTAGCCCCATTTTTCAAATCCTTTACAACTTCGTCAACATCACCCTGATCTAGAATATCAAAATAACCATGTTTTGGAATCTTTAGAGTAATTTCCTTGAGATTTTGGAGGTACTCTATACCCGAGAAAGCTTCCATATCTTTTTTCAATCCCAATACAATCTTTTCTAGCATGGGTGCAGCCCTTTCACTGAACCTTAATACTGGGATGTTGTAGTCCACAAAAACGAAGAATCTAAGAGATGGAAAAGCTTTCTCAACAATAAGAAGCTCCTTTGCATTGTAGGTGCGAGATTGGTGGAGACTAATAAGGCTAGGAAGCTTTTGAAGGATGTCAAAAGAATCCGCATTCAAATGTAGGGTTTTATGAAGATTTAGTTCTGTGAGATTGTTCAGAGAGGAGAACCAATGAGGCAGTTTCTCCAGACAACCAAATAGCAGCAAGCTCCTGAGAAGTGTTGGAGGGGAATTTAACGAGTCCAAAAATTGCAGAGAGTTATGTGTTGGATTCTCGAACCATATTGCTAATGTGCGCAGGGACATGCTTAACTTTTCAAGAACGGAGTAGAATGATTCCTTCACTTCCGTTTCAACATCAAGATTTCGAGGGAAACCAACTCCAAGCTTTGTGATTTGTGCTAGCTCGTGAATCATAGAACAACTCTTATTTAGATAAATTTGGATTAAAGTCTGAATGTTTTTCATGTTTTGCACCCCTTGAGGTAGTTCCAAGTAATTGTTGGGTACTTTGTAAAAGAAAGAGTTTCTCTTTGAACCACCATAAAGATGAGTTAATTTATGTAATTTTACAATATCAGATGGTAACTCCCTTATATTCGTGTCCCTTGTATCTATTGTCTCCAAGTTTTGCAACTTTCTTATTTTTGGAGGGAGCCGGCTAATATCGGTTCCTCTGAGGCTCAAGTACTTGAGTTGGAACATCTTACACAAGTAATTGAGATGATCATTGCTTATCTGTTTATTCCCTTCTAAATCTAATACTCTTACTAACCTCAGTTGTTTTGATTTAATCCAATCCTTTGAATTGCCAAAAACAGTTAACGAACGAATATGAGCTAAGTTTATGTTTATGTTTGGCGTCAGATTATCTTGTCCAATAGATTGAACAGATAATCTTCGAATCTTATCATGGATCAAATTATATTCCCCACCTACTAGAGACACAAAGTTCTCCTCGAGCGACTTCGAAACAGTGATTTCTAGCATCATGTCATGGACACGGATGCTTTTTATTTCACCACTGATACTAATATCTATTGGTATGACCATGTTTCTATTAACAAGCTCATAAAGATAGCTTTTTGCGACTTCCTCCGCACTCAAGCCACGCTTTCTACTGACAAACCCTTCAGCAATCCATCGCCTCATCAAACTTTTCCTCCTTATCTTGAAATCCTCAGGGTAGATGCTTAGGTATAAAAAACAAGTTTTCAGATAATGAGGCAAGTCCTGATAGCTCAAGAATAGAATTTTCCTCATTCCTTCAAGAGTGGGATTAGTTTCTAGCTCTGATCCTAAAGAGTTATGTACGGTTTCCCACTGCTCGAGTTGCTTTGGTTTGCTAGCCAATAAACTGGCTACACTATTAATTGATAGAGGCATGCCTCCACATTTTTTCAAAATTTTATTTGAAACTTGCTCCAACTCACCACTTGGGGCCTGATCATTAGTACCAAATATTCTCTTGTAAAACAACATTTTGGAGGTTTCTAAATCCAAAGGTTCCATTTTATAAATACGGGGCTCATGATCCCTTGAACATTCATTAGCAACAGATTCAATTCGTGTGGTCACTATTATTCTACTACCATTCCTGCAATCGGGAAGAGCAACTTTGAAGTGCTCCCATGACGATGCAGCCCATATATCATCAAGAATGATAACATACCTCTTATATTTCAGGTATTCTCCTAATTTCTTGACATGTTTGTGTAGATCCCAATTTTCTATATTTTCGAGAAATTTCTCTGCAGACATTTGCTCCTCTCTTTCTTGATCGTTCATTTCTGATGTGGCCTCATTATTTGGAATCTGTTGAGAGTTGACATGAAAGTTTCCAAATTAAAAAATTAATTCATAGAAAAATTAAAAGCTAGTATAGATATAAAGCATCTCCATAAATTACTCACGTGGCTGACTTGTCGAAGTATATCTGCTAAAAGCAATTTAAGGTCAAATCGTTGAGAAATAGCTACAAGAGCTCGGCATTCGAAGTTTCTGGCCTTCACGATGGGACTTTCATAAGCCATTTTTGCTAGCGTAGTCTTGCCCAAACCACCAAATCCGACAATAGAAATGACTGTAAGTCGAAGTCGGTTGTCATCCATTAACCAATCGATGATTTGATTTCTACACTTATCAAAACCGACAGGTTGGACTTGTTTGGGATACATGGCTTGGAGCTGAGGATATGGGGTCAGTGAATGACCAGCAGGAGAGGTTATCATGGATGTCACACCAGCAGGTGCATGATACCGCAGCTGCCTCTCACTCACTTCACGAGTTCGCCTTCGAAGTTCTTGGATCTCGGTGGCAAGCTGGTGGCGTGCTTTTAGTGTCCTCAGCACAAGAGCGCTCTTGCGAATTATAGCAGAAAGACCTTTTCCACAGGGCTTATCAACGAGATACCTAAACTTGTCAATGCAGTCCTCTGCATCGTAAGCCATTTCCCGCACTTGCTTCATCCAAATCTTGATCAGGTGGTTGCAATCCTCCTTCTGTGCCAGTACAATAAGGAAAGCATTCATGCTTTCCAGCTCATCCTTGATGCACTGAATCTCGCCCCTCACCCCTCTTAGTAGCAGGGTTTCATCGGCCAGGACAGAACCCAGTTTTCCTATGAGCCCTTTCACGGTGCCCTCAGCAAAACTTACAACAGCTCCCTCCATCTCTCTCTCTCTCTCTCTCTCTGTGAATTAGAGTAGGATAGTTTTAATTCGATACATCAGCTCTTGGATCTCACAGTACGAATTATATAACAGCAGATCGATGTTCACAACTGCTTTCTTTTTGCCAGTGGCCGTCTGTTTTCATTAATAAAAGCAATGCTGACATCTGCTTTCTTTTTGCCAGTGGCCGTCTGCTTTCATTAATAAAAGCAATGCTGACATCTGCTTTAAAAAATTTCAAAAATAATGTAATAGTTTATGCACTATAGAAAATTTATGTTATCTTTATTACAATATTCGAATAAAATCCGTATTCTTATTATATCCGTCTATTATCCGATCCGTATTCGTATCCGTTTAATATCTAATCTGTATTCGTATCCGTCTCATATCCGATCCGTATTCGTATTCGAAAAAATAAAATGGATACGGATATGGTTTGACCACTACCCGATCTATATTGAATCCGTTTGCACCCCTACTTACAGGCGAGGGAGTTGCGTCCTCGCTTAGGGGCTTATTATTTGAAGTGATTGTGAAAACTTTTATTTTTCGACGGGCACAAGATCCCGTCGTTAATTATCCCGGATTTCGTCTTAGTAACATCTGATTAAAGATCTAAGGAAAACAAATATACAGTCTAATTCTTTACACTCTTCTTTCATATCTACTCAAAAAAAAAATGATGCGATGCGTATACATGCGGGTTATTAGAATGTATAATTCCTAATATTTAGAGCAGACAAATTATATAGAATTGATCATCATCAATAATTTGGCATATACATATCTAAAGATATATAGGGTTAATTAATTATGGAATGGAACATAGAGAACACCGCTCTTATATATGGTTTTCAAAGAAATGTTGACAACAGATAGATTCATAAGGAAAGATGGAATGTTATTTAATTATATGAACTCCAAGTTCTTCTCTGATTCATTCAAACAAATTAACCGCTACAAATTCCGATTCATAGCAGACTCACTCTTGTTTAGTTCTCCAGCTTTTGTCTAGATAGTCGGAAGATCTGGAGATGGCATGCATATGAGCAACTCCAGGAGAATCCATATATAATTATTAATTTAACCCATAAGATGGTGATATATATATATATATATATATATATTGAAAGATTTGAATGTTGAATTATTCTAATTAATAAGCTGGTCCTTCATATAACTTACAAATTGTTATATCAATTCATATCAAATAAATATTATCTTTATTTTAGTCCCTACAGATTTGCTATATATTATTTTTAGTTCTTTATATATTTCATATATTACATTCTTACCCTCTTAAAAAAAATTCCGTCCTCGAGATCATAACTTGAACTAAACCTCTACATAAAATATGATTTGACTCATTAGCTATTAAAAAAATGAAATACATGTGTTAGGTACTATTCAGAAAGGATGTAATATAAAGGACATATGAATCAAAATCATATATATTGATACTCTGTATTCAAGAGAATTCGGATCAGATTTTCAAATTATATATGAATATTCATTAACGACACTGGCTACATTAAGAAAGATGGAACCAGGAACAAAGCAACATCGCTCAAGGGTTGCCGAGTGCTATCCCTTATTAAAATAAAAAAATATTTTGTAATTATTTTAAAAATAAGTTACAAAAATGTGGTTGTTATTCAAAATAATTACAAAATAATATTTTATTTTAATAATTTACCTCATTATATCATAATTCTTGGCTTCGTCTCTGGATGGAAATTGAGGGTATGTGACGGATGTCAATGTGTCGAGTTAGGTTCATATGAGGTAAAAATTAATTTATTATTTTTCTAAGGATCATACCAAATTCGACATGGCATAGATTGAAATTTTAGTTTGAACATGTAGTAACTATAATAAGATGTTCCTCTTTAGTCAAATAAATAGTTCAGCCTAATATTAAAATTAACCCTCCACATTCCTCTCCAACATTTTCTTTTTTCCTTCGGTTCTAGACTTCTAAGCTTGCAGCTAAGACATGTAGACGGGCCGAGTTTTTCTTTATAATCTCTTTTGAAATCTAATGATGTTCTAAAATCAGGCCTAGAAAGCCACTTGCGTAATAAGGCAGCATCACCGCCTCTCTCTCACTCAGCCTGTCTCATCGCTTCGTTGCTATGATTGAGTTGAGATCTCCTCCTCTTTTCCTCTTCCTCTTCGTCTATTCCTCTTCGGAGGTGCTGGCTTAGAGAAATTCCCTACCCTACACAAAAGAAAAAGGTGTTCTATGTTACCGCCACCACTTAGTCCAAGGCGCTTTGTTATACCTCTTCTTTATTATATTTCGATCTTCTTTCCGTGGTTGAGATCTCGTGATGGATTTTGTGATCAGTGTGTGTAGCTTGGGCCTGATCTCTTTGCTCTTTAGATCACTAAACTCAACAGCAAGTATCAATTAATTTCACTTTGGGCCATTGTAAATGACATTATGGAGCTTCTAACTTTTGCTCGTTTATATTCATAAACCCTAGAGATTTTGTTTGACGAGGTGATGCAAGTGATGATGAGAATGTAGATAGCGATATCTCTACCCCATTTTTGAATCTCCAAAAGGGAAATGAAGACTTGGTCTAATTGGGAATTTCTCTCATGCTTCGTCTGTTTTGTTCAATCAATCTGAACATGTAGCTTTTGAATTGACCGTTTGATTTCTTCTTTCGTAATGGTGACATAATTCTTTTTTATGGTTCAAATACCTTGATTTTGCTCAAGTTGCTAAAATAATTATGGTTGGATTTCTGAAACAACCCTCTGGAGCTTGAATTTTGATAATTTCAACTCTTTGGTAATGAATTACTTGTTAAGAACTTTTGTGAACTCCTTCAGCTATGATATTTTTTTCTGAAATAAGCATCTGGAGCTTGAATTTGATAATCATGCACTCTTTTTGTTGTTGGGGAAGGCTTGATGATGATGTCATTGTTATAAGAATGGAGATTTGTAAAACTGTGTTCTCTGTTGAAGCCCGATGACAATATACAATAATTATTTCTCCATGGTTTACCCCTTGTTTGGATGGAGGATCTGTACGAGGAATCAAAGGGGGAGGGAATGAAAGCTTCACGATACCAGGGTCGTGTTGTTTTAGAAATGATGCTATTCATGAAGCACCTCCTCTGCCTTCTCAATGCCCCCTTTCTTGCACAGCCCATCTATAAGAGTTTTGTTAGTCATGACATTGGGCTCATGTCCTTTTGAAACCATGCTATGCAGCACCTCCTTTGCCTTCTCCATTGATTCCGCCTGAATTGTTTGGTTGGATATTTAATAGGAGGGAAATGTGGAAACATCCCAAAGCTTATTTTTTCATTTTATGTCAGAGAAACTATGGCACTGGATGTGAATTCTTAAGAAGGATATCTTGGGAAATATGTGCATTTTCATATGGGCTCCAGAGAACAGTTTGATGAAATTCAACCATGACTCGTGAGATTTACTGAGGGTCTTCTCAACAAAGTTTATACTTGTTTCATTTGTTTCTGGTACTTTATACCATGAAAAGCTTAATCTGTATCTATCCAAGTTCTTTCTTTATTTTTTTCTTATCAATGTTACGTTTTATGATAGATTCATTTTTTTCAGTCCGCTCTATCAACATTTTTTCTTATCATTTTTTCTTATCAACATTACAATAAAAGAAAGAAACACATGGCAGAGAAAGTATAGTGCCTTTTATTTAGAAATTAAAAAACGTTACATAATAGCCTCTAAATACTGAACAACATAACACGTGGAATTTACTCAATTAAATAGAGCTACACTACGACAACAAACATTTAATATAGGAAAGGGAAATTTCAGGCATGGCAGAGATTTCAACTAAACATATTCGACTGTGAATTTGGGTTTGTTCCGATTAGAATCAGCCGCTTTTCTCAAATCCTCTACAACTCTGCCAAAATCATCCGATTTTGGCAACTCCAGAGCAATTTCCTTGAGATTTTTGAGGTACTCTATACCCGAGAAAGCTCCCATATCTACCCAAAATCTGAATACAAACTTTTCTAGCATGGGTGCAGCCCTTTCCTTGAACCTTAATGCCGGGATTTTGCTGCCATAAAAATTGAAGACCCTAAGAGATGGAAAACCTTCCTCAACGAAAATAAATTCCTCTGCATGGTAGGCGCGGAATTGGTAGAGAATAATAAGGCTAGGAAGCTTTTGAAGGACCTCAAAAGCTTCGTGATTCAAATGTCGAGTTGAATGAAGTGTTAGTTCTGTGAGATTGTTCAGAGAGGGGAACCAATGAGGCAATTTCTCCAGACAGCCATAAAGCTCCAAGCTCCTGAGAAGAGTTGGAGGGGATTTTAACAAGTCCAAAAACTGGAAAGAGTTATCACATGGATTCTCGAGCCGTAATTCCAATGTGCGCAGGGACATGCTTAACTTTTTAAGAGAAGAGCAGAATGATCTCCATATCTCTGCTTCCTTTTTAGCTTCAGGGAAACGAACTCCCAGCTTTGTGATTTGTGCTAGCTCGCCTACTTCTTGAATCACAGAACCACTCTCATTTAGATAAATTTGGGTTAAAGTCCGAATGTTTTTCATGTTTTGCACCCCTGGAGGTAGTACCAAGAAATTACTGCGCGCTTTGTAAATGCGACCACGGTAACAACTTCCACCATAAAAGTGAGTGAGGTTCTGTAATTTTACAATACCAGATGGCAACTCTTCTATACTCGTGTCCCTTATATCTATTGTCTCCAAGTTTTGCAATTTTCTTATTTTTGGAGGGAGTCGGCTAATATCGGTTCCTCTGAGGCTCAAGTACCTGAGTTGGAACATCTTACACAAGTACTTGAGGTGATCATCTCTTATCTCTGTGCTCCCTTCTAAATCTAATACTCTTACCAACCTCAGTTGTTTTGATTTAATCCACTTGTTTGGATTGCCAAAAATAGTTAACGAACGAGTATGAGCTAAGTTTATGTTTTTGCTTGGCATCAGATTATCCTGTCCAGTAGATTGAACAGATAATCTTCGAATCTTATCATGGATCAAATTGTATTCGCCGCCTACTAGAGACACAAAGTTCTCTTCGAGCGACTTCGACACAATGATTTCTAGCATCATGTCATGGACACGAATGCTTTTTATTTCACCAAAGCTACTGATACCTATTGGTATGACCATGTTTCTATTAACAAGCTCATCAAAATAGCTTTGTGCGACTTTCTCCGCACTCAAGCCACGCTTTCTACAAACAAAGCCTTCAGCAATCCATCGCCTCATCAAACTTTTTCTCCTAATCTCGTAATCCTCAGGGTAGACGCTTAGATATAAAAAACAAGTCTTTAGGTAATGAGGCAAATCTTGATAACTCAAGGATAGAATTTTTCTCATTCCTTCAAGAGTGGGATTAGTTTCTAGCTCTGAACCTAAAGAGTCGTGTACGGTTTGCCACTGCTCAGGTTGTTTTGGTTTGTTAGCCAATAAACCGGCTATACTATTAATTGCTAAAGGCATGCCTCCACATTTTTTCAAAATGTTATTTGAAACTCGCTCCAATTCACCACTTGGGGGCTTATTAGTACCAAATATTCTCTTGTAAAACAACATTTCAGAGGTTTTTAAATCTAAAGGTTCCATTTTATAAACACGGGGCTCATGATCCCTTGAACATTCATTAGCAACAGATTCAATTCGTGTGGTCACTATTATTCTACTACCATTCGTGCCATGGGGAAGAGCAACTTTGAATTGCTCCCATGCCGATGCAGCCCATATGTCATCAAGAATGATAATATACCTCTTATTTTTCAAGTATTTTTGTAATTTGTCAACGAGCATGTGTAGATCCCCACTTTCTTGATCGTTCTTTTTTTTCCCGTCCACGTCTTCTAGAATCTGTTGAGACATATAAAAGTTACCTAATTAAAAAATTAATTCATAGAAAAAGTAAAAGCTAGTATAGATATAAAGCATCTCCATAAATTACTCACGTGGACTTGTTGAAGTATATCCGCCAAAAGCAGTTTAATGTTGAATCGTTGAGAAATAGCTACAAAAGCGCGGCATTCAAAGTTTCCGCCCTTCACATTGGGACTTTCGTATGCCATTTTTGCTAGTGTAGTCTTGCCCAACCCACCAAATCCGACAATAGAGATGACGGTAAGTCGACGTCGGTTTTGATCATCCATTAACCAACCAATGATTTGATCTCTATGCTTATCAAAACCGACAGGTTGGACTTGTTCGGGATAGAGGGCTTGGAACTGAGGATATGGGGTCAGTGAATCACCAGCAGGAGAGGTTATCATGGATGACACACCAGCAGCTGCATGATACCGCTGCTGCCTCTCACTCACTTCACGAGTGCGCCTTCGAAGTTCTTGGATCTCAGTGGCAATTTTGCAGCGCTCTTTTAGCGTCCTCAACACAAGAGCTCTCTTGCGAATTCTACCAGAAAGACCTTTTCCACAGGGCTTATCGACACGATACCTGAACTTGTCGATACAATCCTCGGCATCGTAAGCCATCTCCCGCACTTGCTTCATCCAAATGTTGACCAGGTGGTCACAATCCTCCTTTTGTGCCTGTACAATAAGGAAACCATGCATGCTCTCCAGCTCGTCTTTGATGTACTGAATCTCACCCCTCACCCCTCCCAGTAGCAGGGCTTTATCAGCCAGGACAGAACCCAGCAAAACTCACAACAGCTCCCTCCATTTCTGTCTCTATCTCTCTCTCTCTCTCTCTGAAAAACCTTGACAGTACGTGGCTGCTTTCTCGCACTCTCTCTCTCTCTATCTCTATATAAATAGTGTAGGACAGTTATAGTTCAAGACATCATATCTTGAATCGCATGGTAAGAATTATAATGGTAGAGCAATGCGGACATCTGCTTTAAAAAAGATTCTTTCTGTCTTTTTTTTTTTCCTTTTTTTTATGCTTTGCTCGAAGGTGCAGCCAAATCGGACCTTTGCTGAAAGGTTGAGGCAATATTATTCTTTAATTGGTGCAAACGATATTCTTCCATCAAAATGGAACTTTGCTTAAAGGTGAGGCAAATTTGTTGCAACTGTTTTATTATGTTTCATGCAATAGAATAAGCGTACATAATTTTACAATAAATTCAATTCTTGTAATATATTTTTTTTAAAACTATCAATCAAGTTAAAAAAATAAAATTATAGATATATTTGTGTTTAGTTAGATAGAATATGTATCAAATTTGAGTCAACTAGCTTGAAATTAAATCGATCATCTTTCATTATAAATTCAATACAATTTCATCATTAAAAAGTTTAAATTATATTTGATGAAAAACTAAACGGTCTTCAAATTAATTCAAATTTGATATATATCATGTCTAAAAAATTAAAAACACATTTATAATTTTATTTTAATTTAAATGATATTTCTATAAAATATATACCATATAATTAAGAGTTGAATATACTATATATTCTATTTTGAAATAAGGGCTTCTGTTAATCTCAATATTTATTTATATTTTCAAATATTTTTTATGAGATTTAAACATACGTCTCTCCATAAAAAAAACAAGACTTATATCACTATTATCACTATAGTAAACCTGATAGACGAAAACTTGCTAATCGCTATGCAAGTTTAGTATCACAGGATTAATTTGCTGGATACATAGTGTGATGCATTGGATGGAGAGAGAAGAGGGAAACGGATATTTAAGATTCCCTACTATATTCATATAAAATAATAAAGAGACTTGCTTCAGTACACTAAAAAAAATGAACGGTCAAAATAATTTTGATTAGATGGCTATGATTCAATTTAAAAAATTACTGTTTAAGAGTACAGAGAATATTTTACCGTGCATAATAGAAGGTATGTAATTATAGATTTGTTACCAAACATAATACAATCAAGTATATTTATTTTTTCTTATAATACCTTTCCTTGATCAAATGGTCCAAATTAATTCAAGTTTTTTCTCCACAAAAAAGTGGTGTACTGGAGACTCACCCGATAAAAAAAAGTGATAGTCGGATACAGTCGGTCTAATCATCATAAACCCTACTTTAGCCTATTATAGCTTTATCATTCTTTACCTAATAAATAAAGTAACTCAAAATATATAATTCTTTCATTTTCAAATACAACAGAACTCAGCAACTATCCTTTATTTTTTTCAAATTTATTAACTACTAGATACGTTCAATATTCAATACCCTGTATATATATACAACACAGATATATATAATGCTTATCAAAATGAACATAAAAAAAGTTAAAACTGTAAACATTGCTTTATATGGATTAGATAGGGATGTACACTATGTATGTATAATGCAATTTAGAACGAATTTGTGAATTATTGATGATTAGAAAAATTAATAAGTTCCTTTTGTTGGCCTTTTATTGTGAGTGATTTTCACTAATTTGATACACAATCTCTCTAAATTAAGCTTCTCAAAAAATGTGATTAGACTTGCAGTTAAACTGATTAAAATTTAGATTATCTGGTGTTAGAATTTTCTAAAGAAATGACATTATTAAATGATGATTAAAATGGCAATTAAACCGATTAAATCATTAATGACACCCCACTATTAAATGCCACTAAACATTTTATAAGGTTGATTTTAATTGATATATAAGATATGTTTGATTCAGTTCTTATTTTTAATGAACTATTATTTCAATTGTTGTTATAGTTAATAAATTGAGTTGGTTGTATATATATTCATTTGGAAAAATAAAATAAGTGTCATTTCCTACGAGAGCCAATAAATGATCTGTCCAAAATAAATTAAATTGTTAACAGAAAAATGTGACGTCCTGACAATATCAGATACGTAGCAGCCATATATAACATATGTTTGAATTACATAATCATATATATATATGCAAGACTATTTTATAAAATACACATGTGATACAAGTTCGTGAAGATTCTAATATATGAAATGCGATGCTTTCTAATTAGATTTTGCTAGTTACAGCAAACTACCGTTGTTTATTGATTGTTTAGGTGTCTGGTAATATAAAATCGGTGCTTCCATATGATGGGTCGTCCAATTAATGCAAAATATAATCTCAATCTTGTAAGCTATATATATATATATATAGATAACTTTAGAATATAAATTGAATTGACTGATTAATCATAACTCATAAATAAAATTACTAACTCGCGTCTCATTTTATTGGATATGCTTGGAATTTAGATAAGCATCTAGCTAGCTAACAATTTAAGTTTCTTATCCGTTCCTAACCTCTAGAACTGACAAGTTATATAGGATTGATCATCATTAATAATTTGGCATATAAAGCTAGGGTAAGCTTAAGTTAATCAAGAGATTTGATGAATTTAACTAAAAAATCTATCAAATGGCTTCAAACGACAAATTCAATTTACTCGATAAATTATTTATATTAAAATCTTGTAAGGATATAAAGTTTCTATTTTTAGCGTTCTTTATGTATTTGTTTCAGATTTTTTGTTTAAAATGACCTATTGTAATATTCAAATAATTATTATTTTATTATTATTTTAGAACCATCTTAAACAATCTGAAAAAATAGTTAAAAAACTCTAAAAAAAGAAAATTTTGTTCTTCTATAAGATTTTGATATAAAGAATTTTTTGAGTAACTTGAATTTTTCTTTTGAAGTCATTTCGATAGATTTTTTAGTTAAACTTACCAAGAATATTGGTGCGCTTAAACTCACGCTAACTTTACTAATATATATATAGAGAAGGGACCAATAATTATAAAATTAAATTTCAAATAACTATTTATTAAACCCTTAAATAACAAAATCAATTGATTGAACATTTTGTATATATCATACTATATATGTATACAAAGAATTACACCATTTCAACTTTATTTTGATATGCATCAACCATTAACGAAGAAATGTTCTTATATATAGGGTTAATTACGGAATGGAACATAGAGAGCACTGCTCGTATATATTGTTTTCAAAGAAATGTTCCCAAGACAGAGATTCTTAAGCAAAGGTGGAATGTTATTTAATTATATGAACTCCAAGTTGTTTAGTTCTCCAGCTTTTGTCTAGATAGGAGGAGAACTGGAGATGGCATGCATATCAGCAAGTAGAGGAGAGTCCATATATATAGTTACTAAATATTAATTTAACCCATGAGACGGTGACACATATATTGAAAGATCTGAATGTTGAATTATTCTAACTAGAATTAGTTGGTCCTTCATATAACTTGCAAATTCTTATATCAATTCATATCTAGTAAATATTATTTTTATTTTAGTCCCTATAAATTTGCTATATATATTATTTTTAGTTCTTTATATATTTCAGTATATTACATTCTTACCCTCTTAAAAATAATGCCGTCCTCGAAATTATAACTTGAATTATATAAACCTCTACATAAATATGATCTGACTCATTAAATATTAAAAAATGAAATACACGTACTGTTAGGTACTATTAAAAAAGGATGTAATTTAAAGGACACACGAATCAAAATAATATATATTGATCCTTCATGTTCATGAGGATTCGAATTAAATTTTCGAATTATATATGGATATTCATTAACAAACACTAGGTACATTAAGAAAGATGGAACCAGGAACAAAGCAACATCGCTCAAGTGTTGCCCAGTGCTATCCCATATTCAAAAATTTATAAAAATATATTTTTCAAAAAAAATTCAAAAATATTATTCAAAATAATTACAAAGTAATGTATTATTTTAATAATTTACCTCACTATATCACAATTCTTGTCTTCATCTCTGGATGGACATTGAGTGTATATTACGGATGTCAATTGGTTGAGTCAGGTTCATATCAGGTAAAAGTTAATTTGTTATTTTTTTTAAGGATCAGACCAAATTCGACATGATACGGATTGAAATTTAAGTTTGAACATGTAGTAACAATAATAAAATGTTTTTCTTTAGACAAACAAATAGTTTAGCCTAATATTAAAATCTCTTGGCTCTTGTAAATCAACTCAAACTATTTAAAATCTATGCCGATGGATGTGAACCCCCCACGTTTGTCTTCAACAGTTTCTTTTTCCTTGGGTTCTAGACTTCTAAGCTGGTAGCTAAGACATGTAAACGGGCTTAGTCTCTTTATTATAATCTATTTTCAAAGCTAATGGTGTTCTAAAATCAGGCCTAAATGCCATTTGCGTAGTAAGGCAGCATCATCGCCTCTCTCTCGTTTAGCCTGTTGTCTCCTTCCTTTGATTGAAATCTCCTCACCCTTAATTCCTCATCCTCTTCGCAGGTGCTGGATTAGAGAAACCCTACCATGCACCAAAGAAAAGTGTTCTGCCTACCGCCGTTGCTCAATCCAAGGTGTTTTGTTATTCTCTCTTCTTTATTATATTTTGATCTTCTTCCCTTGGATGAGATCTTGTGTTCCATTTGTTGAAAATGTGATGTAAAATTAGATTTCTTTATTTAGAATTCTGTTTTTAAGCATGTATTGGAGGTAGTGATTTAAGTTGATTCCATAATTAGTCGGGTAGTGACTAGTGGTTGTAGTAGAATTAGTGGGTTCAAAATTTAACTATTGTAAGGCTTTAAATTCTGAACATCCATATTCAAGTTTGTAATCAATTAAGTTGTTGTTTGCAGAAAATATAATTGAGTCTTTGCAACTATTTGTTCTTCCATCAATCCAACAAATTGGTATCAGAGCAGAGGTGATCTAATTGGGAGAAGAGATGGCTGAAACCGGCAGCAGCACGGTGAACGTTACACAACCAGCAATACCGCTGTTCAAAGAAGAAAACTATGCCTTTTGGAGCATCAAGATGATGATTTTGTTCAAGTCTCACGGCCTATGAGATTTGGTTGAAAAAGACATACCAAATCCAGATCCTAATCAGCAGGAAACTCGGAAAAAAGATGCAAGGGCGTTATGTTTCATTCAACAAGCAGTACATGACACCGTCTTCTCAAAGATTTCAACAGCCACCAGCGCAATGGAGGCATGAACAACCCTGAAAACAGCATTTCATGAGAGCACTCATGTCACAACAATCAAACTTCAAGGCCTACGCAGGGACTTTGAAACTTTGCAGATGGAGAAGGAAGAATCTGTGCAGATTTTCTTGTCACGAGTACAAGAGGTGGTCAATCAAATCAGAGCATTTGGAGACACCATGAAAGAGAAGACAGTAGTGGCAAAAGTGCTGAGAAGTCTAACCCCTAAATTTGATCATGTGGTGGCAGTAATTGAGGAATCAAAGGACCTCGCAACCTACACCTTTGATGAATTAATGGGATCGCTGCAGATCCATGAAGCTAGGCTGTCCAGATCAGAGGGTAAAGACGACGACAAAGCGTTTTACATGTAGGGGGAGTCATCAAGAGGGAGATTTAATGGCAACCTCAGAGGCCGAGGTAAAGGAAGAAACAGTTTCAGCCGAGGTGGATACAATTCCAGCAAAGGAAGGGCTAATACCAGCAGAGGAGGTAGAGGTCAAGGCAGAAACAATCAAGCAGATTCAAACAACAATTTCAGGAGGGATGTTCAGTGTTATTATTGCAATAAGTACGGGCGCTACCAAGCAGATTGCTATAAGAATCAAAGAGAAGAAAGTCAAGCAAATTATTCGGAAGAGAAAGATGCGCAACCAACTCTTTTCATGGCCGGCAGTGCAGTTGATGAAGTCAATGCAAGAACCATCTGATTTCTCGATAGCGGGTGCTCAAATCACATGTCGGGATTCAAGGAATTGTTTGTAGATTTGGATGAACAATGCAAGCTGAAAGTTAAACTTGGTGATGACAAGCTAATTCAAGTAGAAGGCAAGGGCACGGTCTCAATGCACACCAAAGAAAACGGTATGAAATTCTTGCATAATGTGTATTACATTCCGAATCTGTCTCAAAATCTGCTGAGCATAGGGCAATTGATGGCTTGCGGTTACACAATTGTTTTTCAAGGGAAAACTTGTGTAATAAAATCTGAAAATCAAATACTGGTAGAGGTGAATATGGCAGCCAATAAATTGTTTCCTTTAGAGGTTTCAAGTGTAAAAGAAATGACAATGGTTGCAAAAGAGTTGAACCAATCTGAGATATGGCATCATAGATATGGTCATTTGAACATCAATGGATTGAAATTATTGAACCGAAAAGAAATGGTTTATGGCCTACCGGAAATCAATGAAATCGGTATCTGTGAAGGGTGTATATTTGGTAAACAAGCCAAGTTTCCATTCCCTAAAGGCCAAGCTAAGAGAGCAGCACAGGTGCTTGAGATAGTTCATGCTGATTTGTGCGGTCCAATGCAAATCGAATCTCTTGGAGGCAGCAAATACTTTCTTCTTTTCACGGATGATTATAGTAGAATGAGTTGGGTGTATTTCTTGCAAAGCAAAGGAGATGTATTTGGCAGCTTTAAGGTTTTTAAAGCTTTTGTAGAGAAACAAACTGAGAAGAAGATTAAGGTGTTAACAACAAACCGAGGTGGCGAGTTTCTTTCAAAAGATTTCATTAATTTCTGTGAAGAAGAAGGGATACACCGCGAGTTAACAGCACCTTACACACCCGAACAAAACGGGGTGGCAGAGAGGAAAAATAGAACAATTGTTGAGATGGGCAAAAGCATGCTCAGATGCAAGAACTTACCGAATAAATTCTGGGCTGAAGCAGTTGCAACTGCGGTGTATGTTTTGAACATTTCACCAACAAAAGCCGTGATGAATAAGACTCCATTCGAGGCATGGTTCAACAGAAAACCGGGTGTAAGTCATTTAAGAGTATTTGATTGTATAGTCTATACTTTTATTAATCCACAAAAGAGAACCAAACTTGATGGAAAATCTGAAAAGTGTATTTTTATCGGGTATTGTACTCAATCCAAGGGGTATCGGTTGTACAATCCAGAAAGTGGCAAGGTTTTGATGAGTAGAAATGTGTTGTTTGATGAAGAAGCAAGATGGAAGTGGGAAAATGTTTTATATCAACCACAACTTGAAGAAATAATAGAAGAAGATGAAGAGGTACCTGCTGCACATGAGCAACCAGCAACCAACAGTTCCGTTGGCGCAAGTATAGAAAATACACCCGATAGTCCAGCATGAAAATTCAGATCCATACAAGAGCTGTACGAAACCACACAAGTTCTTCTTGTTGCAGATCCGACAAGCTATGAAGAGGCAATTGAAAAAGAAGAGTTGTTGATTATGTGTTTGTATGTAGATGATATGATCTATATGGGAACAAGTGAAAGATTGTTGAATGAATTTCGGGTTAGCATGAAAAGAAAATTTGAAATGACAGATTTTGGATTGTTACACTACTTTCTTGGTTTAGAAGTGGAGCAAGAGAATGGCAGTATTTTTATTTCTCAAAGAAAGTATGCAAGAAACTTACTACAGAAATTCGGTATGCATAGTTGCAAGGCAGCAATTACACCCATGAATAACAATGAGAAGTTGATTAAAAATGATGGTACCGAATTCTGTGATGAAACAAAGTTCAGAAGCTTAGTTGGAGGGTTGATTTATTTAACCCACACAAGACCAGATATAACCTATGCAGTTGGAGTGATATCTAGGTACATGCACAACCCGACAAAGCATCATTTTGGAGAAGCAAAAAGGGTACTAAAGTACATTTCAGGTACAGCAGATTTCGGATTGTGGTATGGTAACATAGGAACTTTTGAGTTAATTGGTTTCAGTGACAGTGATTGGGCTGGGTGTGTAGAAGATAGGAGAAGTACTTCGGGCTATGTCTTCTCACTAGGATCAAGTGCAATAAGTTGGAGCTCGAAGAAACAAGCAACAGTGGCGTTGTCATCCTCAGAAGCTGAATACAGTGCAATCAATTCAGCAGCATGTCAAGCGGTATGGCTTAGACGAATTCTAGAAGATGTTGGACACGTGCAGCAGCAGCCAACGGTGATTTATTGTGACAATCAATCAGCCATAGCAATGTCGAAGAATCCTGTATTTCACGGAAGATCAAAACACATCGACATTCGCCTACATTTCATCAGAGATCTAGTTGCAGAGAAGATCGTCGAACTGAAATTTATTGGTTCAGATTATCAGAAAGCCGATGTACTGACGAAGGCACTATCGCTAGGCAAGTTTGAGAACATGAGGAAGAAGCTTGGTGTAGTCAATTTTGCATCAAGGGGGAGTGTTGAAAATGTGATGCAAAATTAGATTTCTATATTTAGAATTCTGTTTTTAAGCATGTATTGGAGGTAGTGGGTTAAGTTGATTCCATAATTAGTCGGGTAGTGACTAGTGGTTGTAGTAGGATTAGTGGGTTCCAAATTTAGCTATTGTAAGGCTTTAAATTCTGAACATTCATATTCAAATTTGTAATCAATTAAGTTACTGTTTGCAGAAAATAGAATTGAGTCTTTGCAACTGTTTGTTCTTCCATCAATCCAACACCATTTTGTGATCAGTGTGTAGCTTGGGCCATTATAAATGACATTACGGAGTAAACAATGACTCTCCATTGCGAAATTGTTATCATTCTCTCGTTGCCTGCTCTCTTTACTCTTTAGATCACTAAACTCAACAGCAAGTATCAATTAATTTCACTTTGGGCCATTGTAAATGACATTACCGAGTTCTAATCTTTGCTCATTCATATTCATAACCCCTAGAGACTTTGTTTGATTAGGTGATGCAAGTGATGACGAGAATGTAGGTAGGGAAATCTGTACCCCCTTTTTGAATCTCCAGAAAGGGATGAAGACTTGGTCTAATTGGGAATCTCTCTGATGCTTTGTCTGTTTTGTTCAATCAATCTGCACATGCAGCTTTTGAATTGACCATTTTATCTCGTCCTTTGTAAAGGATACATAATTCTTTTTTATGGTTAAAATACCTTGATTTTGCTCAGGTTGCTAAAATAATTAAGGTTTGATTTCTGAAATAACCTTCTGACGCTTGAATTTGATAATTTCAACTCTTTGGTAATGAATAACTTGTTAAGAACTTTTGTGAACATCTTTAGTTATGATATTTTTTTCTGAAATAAGTTTCTGGAGGTTGAATTTGATAATCATGCATTCTTTTTGTTGTTGGGGAAGGCTTGATGATGATGTCTTTGTTATGAGAATGGAGATAGGTAAAACTGTGTTCTTTGTTGAAGCCTGATGAGAATGTACAACAATTATTTCTCCATGATTTACCCCTTGTTTGGATAGAGAGTGAGTGGGAGGAAAAGAAGGGGAGAGAATGAAAACGTCACGACACCAGGCTCGTGTTTTTTCAGAAATAATGCTATTCATGCAGCACCTCCTCTGCCTTCTTAATATCCCCTTTCTTGCCCAGCCCATCTATATAAGAGTATTGTAAGTCACAACATTGAGCTCATGCCCTTTTGAAACCATGATATGCAGCACCTCCTTTGCCTTCTCCATTGATTCCACCTGAATTGCTTGGTTGGATATTTAACATACAGGAGGGAAACGGGAACTTCCTAAAGCTTATATTTTCATTTTATGGCAGAGAAACTATGGCACTGGATGTGAATTCTTAAGAAGGATACCCTCGAAATATGTACATTTTCATATGGGCTCCAGAGAACAGTTTGATGAAATTCAATCACAAACTCATGAGATTTACTAAGGGTCTCCTCGACAAAGTTTATACATGTTTGTATGGACTCGTGAAATCCAAAATCTCATACTTTGTCATTTGCATAGCATGAGCACCTGGAATTTCATGGTTGTATGGTCTCACAGAGAGAATGATTGGCTCATAGGCATTCTTGTATTTATGACAGAGATTTTTGTTGGTTCTATAAATTAGAGGTCTACCAATTTCGGGTTCACCACCTTCACTTCTTGACCAGCCATAATCCCGTTCTCTTGTCATTGATTTGACTAATTGCTCTATGTCAATTATATTGTATGTGCCCCAGCCACACTTCGTTTCTCTGATAAAAAGATTGAACTTAATAAAATCACCACCTTAACTTCTCCGATAAATTTGGGTAGATTTTTCCAACTATCAGTGAAAAGTCAAAATTAAATGGAATCTCTATCACAACACTAATCGTCATGGATCCATCTCAATTCTCCACCATCACTACGCATCCTCAACCCACCAGATTTTACAAATAGGATAATAATATCCTATTTTTAAATTGGGAAAGTGATTTCTTTAATTTTACTCGTGTACCAAGACATATTTAATTTTCAATAGGATACTAATATCCTTTTTTGTTTTATAATTTTGCTCGTGGACCAAGACATATTAACTTTGATTTAATTTTAATAAATAAAAGAGCTTAATAGTCAAGTGATAATAGGGCCATTAATGACAATTGGCTAAATTTGTTAGGGGATACGTAATTTATTGGTGTTTCTATAGGCTTCATATCATTTCATGCTTTTGTGAAACTATATATGATACAAGAAGAAATAAAATAGGATAGCATATGATGTACACAGCTTAATACAAACATCTACCAAAATCACATTAGGAAAATATTATTTTATTAGAAGGATTGAAAGCGTTAAGTCCTAAAATTTATTTAATGCACCATTCAATCAAAAAAAAAAGAATGAATAAAGATAACCTGTTACATGAATTTGGAGCTTGGCTATATGACACAAAAAGAAAATGGATCATGTCATGTTATCGTTTGATGGCAATGAACAACAAAAAGATTTTTGTTTGCTGTAAGTTTTCTCTCACCATTTCTTCTTAGTTAGGAAAAAAAAGAACTTGAGGTCTACTATTTAAAGTTGGGAGTCATGCCTTCTCTCTCTTAATTGAAGCAGCTCTGCTTTACTTACAGAACATAATCATGCAATAAAAATGGATACAATTGTGATTGCGAGGAGAAATTTAAGCCTTTCAATTTTAATGCTAATATTTTGTATAAACTATAATGGACTGATTTGTATAAACTAATATCCTTTTTTTATTACAAATTAATGTAAACCAGAACTCCACAAAACAAAATCCTCAATACACATCTTTGAGAACAGTCACTTCTACGCCTTCTCTTGGTACACCAATTGAACTTGTGGAAAAACCATAACCTATGGATATGGTGGCAAAGGGAGAAGGAGAGATGGGATATGCATTGTCCTCGGCATCGTAATTATTACTTTCTCTTCTTGATCTCTGTTGATGCCATCAATCCTGCTCCCTAAAATTGGTTACAAATGATTATGTAACTAGTTAACTAACTAAAAAAAAGGAACATATTCATGAAAGGAAGTGCTAGAAAATGAGAGTTTACCAATTGTTGATTTACCTTATTATATATTGTGCTTGCTTGTACAATAGTCGGTTGAGCATTAGAGTGAACATCTTGCGTTTTTGTCGGAGGTTTCATATTGCCGACAATGCTAAAGAAGATTGTTAATGTCACGAACCCGGTTCATGCCACTATTGCCCTCATTTTTAACTTAATTGTCCTTATGTGTGTTGAGTTTTTCGGCATTGGTTTTGCTTTGAATATATTTTATAAGTAAGATTGAATATATCTCGTAGGTTGTGCCTAAAGAAGCCAATATCTTATAGCCTGCAATTTTTATTGCAAAGCCTGATAAATATCAAAATTTTCAAGTGGCATATTTATTCTTCTATAGCACAAAAATTTTCCCATTTATCCTTCTGAAAAATAATAAGTTACACATATATTCCTTCTGATAGAAATTCATGCATACCTAATAAACCTCAAAATTCTATCCACATTATATATTTGGGCTCTTGAGACTTAGTTAGCATGTTGAAATAGAAGTATTAACATTAATGAACAATCTGAACACCTCAACATATTTGTTTTTCTTATATTTCCTTGGTAACATAAATGTCCTTAATTTTGATGTGTTTGCACGCTTATTAATAATAGTGTTTCAATGATGTCCTTTGAATATTTCTTTGAACTTTTGCTATTATAAGATTTGTATCTATAGCTCAGCGATGTTTATTTGTAGATAATTATAAGATATCATTTAACCATTTTTGTTTTGAATTTTCTTTACAAATAGTGAAATACTGGCAGTTATTGTTGGCACAAAGTAATTTTGAGAGGACAAAGTTGGTAATTACTAAACAATACGAGGGAAAAAGACACTTTTGAGTAAGATTCAAGGGAAGGGGAAAATGTAGATGAAAAATCATTATGATCTCCTTTTTATTAAGAACTTTTGTGAAGCTAATCTTGAGAGTTTACTTATCTACTTTCTCTCATAAAAATTGAATAATAAAATGGCTTTTGCATAAATCAAGTTTTTGAAGTTTGAATTTACTTTGCTTACGAAAGTATGATGTAAATTATCTCTAGGACTTTTTGTTTCTCAATGAAATGCATTTTTCTTGTGCTTATGAAGGCTCAATGATGATGTAACTAGGATAAAAAAGGAGATCTAAAGAGGAAATTTCTCTATTTGTAGCCCGATAAGAATGTGAGTGGTATGCAAGTGCTCTGTGTTCTCCTTCCTAGTGGTATGGATTTTATTGTAAAAATGGTGACAGATTAGAATCATTACTGTTATGCTATCTCTCTTTCATAGGGATGCATGCATCACGGAGACATTCGAGGAGTATATCCATCCTAGTATTATTGCTTAAGCATGCTTAACTGTAGAGTTCAGATCTGTTCCTTCAGCGCTGGGTTGGTATGATTGTCTTCTAGTCTGCTCTCTCTCTCTCTCCCCATCTATCTCAAACAAAAAAAGGAAAGAAAAGAAAGAAACTGATGGCAGAGTTGTGCCGAAAGTCATTGACATTTATATTTGTGCTGAAAGTTGTAATATTATCAATCTGCCGAGGGTCTTCATAACATATGTTCTCTATTTCTTAATTTTGTGTGATTCTTGAAATCAATGTCTCGTAAATTTGCTGCTTTTTCTATGGAGGATTGTGGAGTATTTGATCTGGTTTTGTTCTTTTCCAAGTAGAGAGTTGATTTTATTCTGTTATCGACATGAAGTCATTTTTTCCCGTCTTTGAAAATTTAACCAAAGGGTTCGATATTTAAGTTAGATGTCATATTTTGGCTTATTATTATATATTGCTATTAGTAGTCTAGTACAATAAATATCTCCTTTTATTTGTGGCCTTTTCGGTGTATTGATTCATGGACAAGATCAGAATTGGGACAAGCAACTTGCTGCAGTGGTTGTGACATTTTACTGACTCAGGAATTTTACTTTCTAATCAAAACAGTAAGCAATTAGAAACCCAATGAAAATATTTGCCACCTACTGTTTGTCCCTCTTGGGCAATTATTTTTAGAAGAGAGTTCCAATACCATAAGTTTTTTGTGCCACAAATTATCACAAACTCACTTTTTTATTTATATTTTAAAATTTGATACTCAAGTTTCAAATCCAAATCGTTGATCTTATTAATTTTTATGAAAGATATATGCATGTAAAGTTTTATGATTTTTAGAGTTCATTTTATACTAGATCAAATGGTTATTAAAAATTATTAAATTTTATATGCATACATCTATCATGAAAATGAACAAGATCAATAGTTTGGATTCAAAATTTGATTGTGAAATTTTAAGATATAAATTAAAAAGTAAATTTGTGACATCTTGTGGCACAAAAAATTGTAACATTCGAACCCTCCTCTTATTTTTATTGTTGGGTCCAGTTAGTTACATAACACGACATTGCACCACCTTAGGCACAATTGGAAGTTTTTTTGAATTGGAAAATTTTAATATTTATTTGAATATTTTTCTGGCACCAATCTAAACTATGAGAACTTATTATGTGGGGTGAATTTTATGCTGGGAAAAAAATCAAATTGAATTATAGAAGAAGAAAATATTTCCGCAAATTTGCACAATAAGAAAAAACCGCACTCACAAAACGTGGCCTCCAAAAAAAGGCCGCGTACTCAGAGTGCGGCATCTATGGGAGACCGCGTTCTCAGAGTGTGGCATCCATGGGAGTCCGTGTTCCCAGAGTGCGGCCCTTCTCCGTTTTATTCAAAAACCCTTCTCTTTTTCCTCTCTTCTCTCTCTCCGCCATTTCTTTTCTCTCCTTAAAAACAGATTTGTCACTGTCACCGCCGCCTCACTCGCCACGCCATCGACGATGTCGTCAGCACCGCTGCCACCTCCTCTCCACACTCTCAAGTACACCTCCCTCCCTCCATCTTCTCCTCTCTCACTCCCTCATTCTAGCTGACCCCTTCACTGCCGTCGCTGCTGTCAACACCCAACTGCCGCCTCTGTCGCTAACGCCGATGTTGCTGCCACTGCTGTTGCTGACTCCGCTGCTACCTTTTTGTAAGATTTATTTTGTTAAAATAGTAAATAAATTATTTTAAGGTTATTATTGTAAAATAAGGTTTTTGAAATTGAATTATGATGCAAAATTATTATTCAAAAATCTTATTGTAAAATAAGATTTTTGAATTTGAATTGTGATTGAAAATTATTTTAGGGTTGTTATTTTAAAATAAAGTTTAGGATTATTATTGTAAAATAAAGTTAGGGTTTTTATTGTAAAATAAAGTTTTTGAAATTGAATTATGATGAAAAATGATTTTAAGGTTGTTATTGTAAGATAAGACTTAGGATTGTTATTTTAAAATAAGATTTTTTCATTTGAATTGTGATGAAAAATTCGAATTGGGTTGATTTAATATTAGAATTGTGAAATATTTTTTTTAATTGATTTGTACAGTAGTTAACGCAAAATTGTAAATTTGTGTTGAATTGTGATAAAAGATGATATATATTTGATTGTGGTATAATGTTTGTTGATTATACATACATTATGATATTAATATTATTGTTAATTAGAAATGAATTTGTTATGTTTGATATTTACAAATTATGATTAAAAAAATTTATTTTTTAAGTTGAATTGTGATGAAAAATTTGAATTGGATTGATTATATTAGAATTGTAAGATATTTTTTTAATTGATTTGTACAGTAGTTAATGCAAAATTGTAAACTTGTGTTCAATTGTGATAAAAAATTAGAAATGTTTGATGTAATGGTAGTATTGCTATTCTAATTATGCATGCATTTTGTGTTAATGCAGTGATCTAGAAGTCAAACACATTTTGCTCATGTAATCTGAATGATTTATATATATGGTATAAGTGTTCATTTTGTTTCTTGAGATATCTTCATTTATTGATCTTTTGAGTTGATAAACTAAAATGTGAAATTTGATGATAAAACATAAAAGTTATTTTAAAATGTCCCTAACTTGTCAATTAGAGATGAACACTAATTTGATAGTATAAGTTAGTGTGTGAATTAATGTGATAGTTATATTTCATAGGTAATGTGATAATTAGTATCAGTTTAATCACAAAAATACATGTTGGAGAACATGGTATTGGCATGACCCCGAGATGAGATGTCATAATTGTGTTAATATTAATGATGTTTCATGCATGTCGTAATTTTAAAGCATGAGATAATATATTTCCTACATGAGAAATATGTGCTTATGCGTATTATCTAATGTTGATCATAACTGGCGGACATACAAATTCTATTTCAGTACGTATTTCTTGTGCGGAGGGAATGTAATGATCAAGAATACCGGTGTCCCTCATATATTTCATTATGTGAGGATAGTATCCATTGGTCCCTCATATATGTCATTAGCTTTAAAAGTAATATCCAAAATAAAATTTGAATAATCATGAATATTAAAATAATATCATCTTGATGATTGACTTAAGCTTAAAGGATTATATAAATCTTAGCTGAAAATATTATAGTCAATAAAAATGAATTATATATCAATATATGCATGACAAAACCAAAGAGTATATGGTTTGATAAAAATTGCACATAGCTTTGACTTGTGCTAAACTTTAAATTTGACTCAAATACATAAATAAGTATATGAATAGACTCAAACGATGCCAAATCTATACGAAATGGAAGTCAACTCAAATAAAGAGTGACTATCAACTAAATCCGAACTCAAGTCAAGTTTCGAGCATTGACTCAATCCCTTTCGGTGCATAGATGATACCAAGTCGAATCTTCAATTCATATTGAAGATAAATATATTCAAACCATAGCCAAAGCCATATCAAAATGATATTAAATCTATATGAATAAATAGAAGACTTTTTTGGTAAAATAATACTCAAATCATACCAAAACGAAAATCAAATATGCTCATGCTATGCCAAATGTATATTCAATATATACATAAACCACACCCAAAATATATTCAAATCATAAATCAAACCAGACATATCCAAAACCATATCAAATCAAATCAAATATATAAATCGGTCGGGTTTATATTGTGAAGCTCGATCAGTTTCCTCAAACTCATATAAAAAAAATAATTATGATCGGTCACATATATCCGATTAATATCAAATTGAATCCAAATCCAAAATAAATGGTTGAGACTAAATACACGCACCAAGTTGATACCAAACCCCAAATCAAATCAAATAAATTGGCCGAGCTTATATTTTGAAGCTTGATTGGTTTTCCCAAATCCATATCAAAATGAGTGATTATAATCGGACACATATATCCGATTATTAACTAAAATCAAATCCAAAACAAATGATTGAGACTAGGCACATACACCTGGTTGATATTAAAACGTCCATATAAATCAAATAAAGTCGGTCAAGTTATATATTGAAACCTGACCGGTTTCCCTCAAAAATTAAAATGAGTGCTGTAACTTTTTCGAGTCTCTTAATCGGAGGTTTCTGAATAATACTCAGGATAATTAACGATAGGGGCTTGCGCCTGTCGGAAGGATAACGAACCCCATATTCAAATAAAATCCTTTCAAAAGAGGGTGTATTTGAAAGGATTCACGCCAAACTTGTGAAATTATAAGTTTCATCAAAAAGATCCCTACAAGACCAAGCATGGGATGCTTAAGCAATATCATAGGATGACAAATTTAACTCGATATTTATTGGATAAGCATCAATCTCTATAATTACTTCAGAAAGAGCTGTTTCGGACTGTGACAGGAGTTGTCACGAGCCGTAACAACTATTTTGAGTCATGAAAAGAGTTGTCACGGGCTGTGACATGAGTTATCACTAGTTGTGACAAGTGGCACCAAGTGTCACGGGACGTGACAGATTATGTCACGGGCCATGACAGACTATTTCGAGTTGTGACAAATGTTGTCATTGGCTGTGACAAGTTGGTTTTGGGAGCAGTTGCATGTTATGCTAGTTCCAGACGCAGTTCCAGCCACGGGAACTGACCCACACCCATGTTCACCCATGTTTTGGGTGGGGTGGGAGTGCCCAGCCCCTCTTCGAGTACCTTATAAAAGGGGGTGCCCACCCAGAGTTTCAGACATCACTCTCTACCACGTTGAAACTTTACCGCTCCGTCATTTGAGTAGTTACCAGACGTTGAGTGCTATCGTGTGAGAACCCAAAGCAAGGTCGACAGTCAATGTATAGCGAGCTCCCTGGTGGACACCGACGGAGGACTTCTGCGTTGGAGTCTGTCGTTGGAACCGCATCAGCATTGAGCGCTATATCCAATGAAACAAAGGTACAAACTAGTTTGTATTTCGTATTCGATTTGATTTTGATGCATTATTGAATTTTTGAAATTCTCATTCCGTACTCGTATCATAAAATCCCGTGAAACTAACATTTTGGTATTGCGAAATTTGTGTTAAATTGTAATAAAAAATGATATATACTTGATTGTGATATAATATTTGTTGATTATATATATTTTATGATATTAATATTATTGTTAACTAGAAATGAATTTGTTATGTTTGATATTTACAAAGTATGAGTAAAATTTTTTTTTTCATGCAAATATTTTAAAGATAAAAGGTGGCAGGAACATGAGAAGGTGGCCGTGTTGGAGAAAGAAGAGGTGACGATGCAGGACCGTCGCATCTCGCATGCTATGAAGTGCCAATTTTTTGATCTTTTACGGATGTCTGATGATGATCATCACATTCGTGATAACACCCTCAAGGTAATTAAATTTAAAAATTTTATATAGTGTTGTTGTTAATTTTTTTTATGTCGAAGTTATTAATTTTTTTATTAAAAATCATTGTAGTATGTTGAATGACTGGGCATGAGACAAAACTGACGGTAGGTCCGTTTTCATCGGGATTACTCGGACACCTTGATAAGGATGGGATTGTATCAAGTGTCTCAGCTTGGTACAATCGAGCTTGACCCGTTAGGAATCACGGCTCTAGTCGAGAGATAGAAGCTGGAGATGCATTCTTTTCATTTACTGACGAGTGAAATTACAGTAACACTTCAGGATGTGGTTGTTTCGCAGGGTTTACCCATCGGTGGCTTACCGACGATTGGTGAAAGTGATCGAGATTGGACCACTCAACTACATAATATTTTCAAATGTAATGTGGAAGACAAGACATTTAAAAATAAGCTCGTCACAAAAAAAGACGATTTCAGAGTGAGAAGAATGTCTCATTATCATATTAGGTATTGATTTTAAACTTGATTATTTTTTTATTATTGTGATGATTATAATTTTGGTAATAACATTTTTTTTTGTTGTTATAAATCTTATCTTAACAGGTTGCGGTGGTTCAGAGATTTGGGCATGGATCTGATTTCCTATCGGGCGGTCACAGAATAAGCCTGAGATAAAATGGTGTGGCTCATTGAGGTACATCGATAATCTCAAAGATAAGATTAGTATTTCTCGTAAAATGATAGAGGGTTTAATAGATTATGATATAGTTTGGGGGTCATACGCTGATTTTTTAGGGGATGATGTTGACGTCATGCACCCTAGAGTTTTAACGGAGTCTCATTTATGGTTCGTCCGAATTCATTTGATTCATTTTTGAATGGTGGAGTGTCACTACCCGAATCGGGTCATGAGACAGTTAGGTAGGTTTCAGGTTGTACCACCACCGCCATCCGAGTCTTTGGAATATGTTTATTTACTCCATGCATGCGATCACACCAATAGGACTCATCTGAATTGGGTCAGTATATCCAATTAGTATATTCGACAGTGGCATCAGATTGAGTATTACCTGTGGATTCTTTTCATCCATGTGATTCTCGATCATTGTCGGATTACATGATATGATTTGTGAACAATGGCAAGATATCCATGCATCGCAGATAGGATATTTTAGTCGAATTATAGCATCCTATACTGATGCCATCACAGCCAATAGAGTCCATGCTGTATCCATTGAGACACGAGCAGGCATTGTGTTTGGTATGCATATTTATTTATTTTGTTCTTAGTTTTTTATTTATTTAAATTCGAATGTTTAAACTTAAAATATTTTGTAGATCGATCAGAAGTTAGCTTTAGTTGCATACGCCGCCAAATTAATTGTCACTAAAGCATCAAAGGAGATTGGACGATTTTTGCTCAGGACATGCCAAGCAGATTGCGAGGATGTCAGACAGGTATATCGCGTTTAAAATTATATTTTTAAATTTTAATTTATTTGTTTAAATTTAAATAGTAACACTTAAAATATTGGGTAAGCGCATCGCATTTATAATTTGCTCGAGCAGAATCACCTTCCTCGAGATGTAGACTCATAGTAGGGTAGTGGAGATGATGAGTTCTCATTGTCAGATCAGCCTATCCCTGATTATCAGTACACTTCCTAACATTAGTACACATCCTCTACCATATGTACCATCGCCGGGCCCCACTTTTGGAGTCGATGAGCCAGCTCCGTTCATGCATAGTCAAATGCGTCACATTTAAAATTTAATTTTTTATGTTTTATTCATTTAAATTCAAATACTAAAAATTAAAATTACTGACAGGTGGCACAGTTAACTCCGATGCCACACGTACCATCATCAGGTATCGACAATGCTGATTCGTCAAGTGAACGTATGACTACAAAAAGAAAAGGAGAGCAGAAAGGTTGAGCGGTGCCACCTTCGATGTACACCTTGGGGTGATTCATCGTTCTATTTTGTTATGCTTATTTTGATATATTGTATTTATTTAGATTGTTGTTTGGATATTTTTATATTTTGATGTTTGTGTTTTGATGTATTATTTTTATATATGGATATTGAATAAATAACAATATAACGACATACACAATTTAAATTAAAAAATACAACGACATAACGCAATGAAAATAAAAAATACATAACAACATAATACATTCCAAATAAAAAATATAACGACATAACACAATAAAAATAAAAAATATATAATGACATAACAAATCCAAATAAAAAATACATAACGACATACAAAATCCAAATTAAATAACATAACGACATACATCACTTCCCACGACTTGACAATCCTTTGAACAAAGGACGAATCTTTCTTCCAATTGATTAAGGTTTCTTACCTCTGCTAGTATGTCCGGAGTTATCTACAAGTTTGAGAATTAAGTTTACTAGTCTTGATGCTCCACTCACTGAATGACGTGCAGGTTGAGACCGTTGTTGAACACTAGATTGTCCTAAAGCATTGAGAATTTTTAGAAGCAATAATTGCAGTTCAACATACTTTATACCTACAAGAGAAAGAGAAAATAAAAACAATATGAAAACACATTTAAATAAATGAAGAGGAATGTTTAATATTTCATGAAAAATTGAAAATAAAAATTTCCAATGTTACCAATTGTTTGGACTGCGATATCTTGTCTCTAAGAGAATTGGAACAAATTTTTAAATATAAATGAAAGTTTATATACCTGTTTAATGCAACAGGGAACAGCTAGTACTGCCCAAGACATTATACCGAACTGGCAGTTTGTGAAAACCTTTACGTCGAAATATTTTCCAATTCTAGGAAACAGCTCCATTCCCTACATAAAACAGGCACAACTACAGTAGTGACATCCCATTGCATGACAGGGGCAAAAGGGTAATGTTTTGAGACTCATTTAAGCTCAGGTTACTTTTAGCACTCCAAAATTATGATTTTGGATTCAACTGGTCCAGTACCAGAATCCTGTGTGTTTCGGAGTATGATAAATTCAGCAAGAAATTACAAAGGGAAAAAAATAACTCATGAACATTTGAAAATTAAAGACATATTGAAAACCAAACGAATAACTGAAAGAACAATTTAAGAGATACTTGCCCAATAAAAATCTGTAATGACATTTCCCAAAGATCCTGAATCAGTTGAAGATGGTGCTATATGACCCTTTCAAGAAAAAAAGCAAAAAAAAAAAAAAGGAACAGACCTAAGATAATAATCTGACAAATTCCTGTGCCCCTAGCAAAAAACTAAAAAGCCGTTATTCCTTTAAAGTATTCATTAAGTATTTCTTATTTATAAATCCCTCTATCTACAAGAAAGATGGAGGGGATTCTTGAGTATTTCTCTGAAGAATTTGGGATAGGAGGTGAGATGCTAAATTTTGTTTCTTGTATGGGTATGTAGTATGTACATTTCTCGAAGGGTACACCTTTTAGACTACTATTGTAACAAAGGAAAAAGAAAAAAAGAAAAAGAAAGGAAAGGTAAGGGATGTACCTTAAGGTAGAGAAAAATGAAGAAAATACAGCTACCAAAAACAAGAGCTGAATAGATCTCCCTGTGATGTCCGATATTGGAGTCTCACAATATTTTTATGGTTTTTGGAAGTTTTGTATTTTTCTGTAATTTCTGGGTATTTTGTTATAATCTGTTAGAATGAGCAAAAAAGATACTTTTTGTGTTTTTGATAAAAAAGTAATTTCATAGTCCATTGTCTCGTACCATAGTTTGGCTTTTTAAGCAAGTCACAGAGTGACTAGCATCCTCTCAATTAACCAACGAACTGCATGTTCTACAAGTGCTGAGCGGAGCTTGCGCGATGTATGGAACTCCAGTGCGAATTCAGTTCCCAAGTGGACAATAATGCAATATATATGGTTACTGATTTTGCGTTGAATAGGACATGATCGGTGGTGTTTAATCATTCAACAAAGGAGGTGTCTTGTATTTGTAGACTTTTCGAGACCCTGGGAATAATTTGCTCTCCTTGCATTATGGTGCTCAAGCGAGTGAATATAACTACGCTAGACAGCAAATACCTTCTGGTGGAAAAAGAATTTCAAGAGATAAAATTTGGTGGTGCCGAACTTCTTGCATCCAGAAGCAATTTAAAATGATGACAAGATCGAGATGTGGTGCTCAATTTTTTTTATGGCTGGTCGAGACACGACCGCCACTACTCTCTCATGGTTCACCTACATGATCATGACCCACCTGTCAGTGGAAGATCAACGTTCTTCCTTTTTGTTTCAATTCGAAGAGGAGAGAGCTAAAGAAGATGTCGAATTGCTTTCCTTTGATGTGAATGATGAAAAGTGGTTTACGGATCGGATTGAACAATTTGCGAGCTTATTAAATTCTGATAGTCTGGGGGGCGTATTGTGCTTGCATGCATGCATAAGAGAGACGCTTCGGTTGTATCCTGCAGTTCCACAGGTGATGTGAACTATATCAATCGTTCTTGAATTAGGTGAAATAACCTGAGTTATTGACTTTCTTATTAATGAGGCCAAGTTTACAGTTTTTTTATAGACCAAGTTGACTAGCCAGACTAGCTTTGATTTTTTGGAAAAAATAGAAAATAAAAACAAATAAAAACAAAACAACTGGGCCAGGCCTTCGTGTCCCATATACCCCGTCTGGCTCAGTTTACTAGCTCAGTTCTCCAAGCCTAAGAGCTTCCGTTTACTGCTTTTTGACACCTGCAAATTGAAAGATAAATGTAAAAAAATAAAAACATAAAGTAACATCTAATTATATCCTCAAAATTAGGCCTTTATTTCTCTTTTGTAAACTAAGCCCATACTCCAAGTCCAGCACATTTCTTTTCTACTTTAATTAGCAAGCTGAGTCAATCTCCTCCTTTACCGCTTCCAATTCTGACACTCCCCCAAATGGTCATACACTATACTTGGATCAATTATCCCAAATCTGAAAATACAAAAACTGGTTAGCATCAAATCTTATCTCAAACCGAAAAATTCAACTTTTACAACACACTTACCACCACAGACCAAGATAAGTCAATAATGTCACAAAATAAGCTTGTAATCCATTTGCCTACAATCAAACAAGGTGATAGTACTTTAAAATATAGTTCCTCATGTGAAGTTTAGTAATAAAAGATTTTCCCCCATATCAGTACATATCATTAACAGCTGGTACCGAGATCTAAGCAAAGTTCTCTTAAAGTTTCATATCAGTACACAACGTACCAGTAGCTGATACAGCTATTTCCTGATCTATTTAGACACAGACTGTACTGGTACAGCATATAGATTGCTTTACTCTATTGATTTAGACCTTGTAATTGGTCAAGCAGTCCATGTCCATTTTCAAAAGAACTTCTGATACAACAGAACATAATATTGACCTTGTAGACAGGTACATTTCCAGATGGTGAAACAGGTCCCTCGAATCATTTTGCAGGAAGTGCCAACTGTAGAAATGCTTCAAATGCCCCAAAACAAGCTATTATTTTCTGTGCAATGGGGGTTGGCATCGACAATATACTCTTTAATCCATCAATTCCATTTTGTTTTAGATACTCAAAGGTTTGCAAAATAAAAAACTTTCAGTGCAAACAAGCAATTATTGGAAAACCTAGAAAACCTAATTTGTGCAAAACACCAAGAGAGAGAGAGAGAGAGAGAGAGAGAGAGAGACGTCAATGAAACAATAACATCAGGGAAAAATCAAGAGCAAACAACTGAAGACAAAATAAAGGACTGAGACGGGTTTACGGGCCCACTACTGGTCTTAGGGCAAGTGGATTGCACTACCATGTCCCTACCCAAATCAACATCCCCAGCCCGTACAGAGGAAGAGAACACGGAGGATGACCGAGACGGAGACAGAGAAGCACGTGAGGCACGTGAGGAACCAGCGATGATGGAAATCAGACCTCAAAGAGAGAGACGATAAGTTGGGGGAGAAATTGAGAAGGGACACTGAGCTTGCACTTGAAACTGGGGAAGAAATAGATGTAATTGGAAATTGGCGGGGTCAGACAAATTTGGCAAAAAAAATTCCTGGCAATCGATTTGTGAAATTCTGGATTTGGGGGCAGCGAGTTAGGGTATATTTGGATCGTGCAAGAATAATGTTATTTCGGAATAGAGTTGTTATTCTCATTTGATATTGATTTAAATAATCATCTCACTATTCGAAATAGCTGAGAATAGTGCTATTTTGTTATTTCTTATAAATGTCGGAATAGTTACTATTTTCGTATGTGAAGAGAGAGAAAAAGATAAAAGTTTTACGTTATTCCAAATGCACAATCTAAACAATACTTTCACTAATCCGAATAGCACAATTTTTACTCTATTCTCACACTAATCCTAAAATCACTATTTTATCTTTATTCTCATCTACTAATCTCAATTCCTCTATTCTTACCCTAAAATCACTAATTTACATTTTTGTTTGGCTCCACCTTTTTATCGCTTCGTCGGCATTTATTATTTGTGCAGCATTTCATTCCTACGAAATTGATTCAGACGCGTACGGAGGCATTTCTATTTCATGCCGTCTACCTAATGTCCTTGTATAATACAATCTTGTAGCAGTTATATGAAAGTTCACTAATTAAAATGAATAATTAAAAGTTTAGTAATTAAATATATATTTTTCAGTGACCTCTCAGAAAATTTACCCGTTTTGTTATGAAGCTATTTCTTAAGATCGGCTTTACTTTTTACTGTCTAATAAAAATTCCAAGGTTGATATTAAAAAAATAAAGTCCGATGAATCTTCTCAACGGTGATTAAAAATAAAATATAGGGGTTTAGTGTTGTTTTTGTTTCCGATTTTTTCATTTTATTCTACCAAGGGGTGGGTAAAAGTATCAGCACATGTTGAATGTAATATTATAACATCATTGCATATCATTTGTGTATATATCGATCAGCTAGCATGCCTTTATATTTGTTTTTAAATTTACAGAATATTTGATATAAGGAACTAGCTTTGCAATTTGTTATGACATCAGGATCTTCTGTTAGTCTGCATGCGTGCTGTATGATTACTCCATTTAAGTGTTGTGATTAGTCAGTATACTAATTAGATCCAAAATAATCCATACCAAGCTCAAGCAAACAAATATATAAGATGTTAAATATATAAACTTGACATTGACTTTCTTCATCCAATTATAGTTCAGACAAGAGTTGGTGGTGTCCTGCATTTTATTTTAGAAACCGAAATAAGAAGAAAAAATAGTTTTCTGTTTTTCAAAAAAAGAAAATAGAACACTGTTTTCTGTTTTTGAAAAACGAAAAACAGGAAAACAAAAAGAGTACCAAATGGGGTCAAACTTACAGATTTAATGTTGTCAACATCACAATAAAATAAAAAAAAATCTTCCTTATTTACTTGGTACAGAAGTACAGTGCCTATTGTTTAGAAAAAACAAAATTGAATGATAGCCTCCTATCGAACAAATTAACACAAGTAATTTGCTCAATTAAACAAAGCTGGACTACAACAACAAGAATTTAGTATAGGAAAGAGATGAACTGTGGCCCTATGCACCACAGACACTTTAGCTAGAAATATTCAACTGTAAATTTGAATTTGTTTTGACCAAGATCAGTCACGTTTTTCAAATCCTCCATGACTCTGTCAAAGTCACCAACTTTTGAAATCTTTAGAGTAAATTCCTTGAGACTTTGGAGGTACTCTATACCCCAAAATTTTTCGGGTTCAAATATGAATGTTACTGCAAGTATTTCTAGCTTGGGTGCAGTCCTTTCTCTGAACCTTAATGTAGGAATTTTGATGTTCTCAAGCACGAAGACTCTAAGAGATGGAAAAGCTTCCTCAACAAAAAGCAGTTCCTTTGCACAATAGGCCTGACCTGCTTGGTGGAGATGAAGAAGGTTGGGGAGCTTTTGAAGGACTTCAAAATCTTCCTCATGCAAACGGGTTCTATAAAGCTTTAATTCTGTGAGATTGTTCAGAGAGGGGAACCAATAAGGCAACTTCTCCAGGTAGCCAAGAAGATCCAAGCTCTTGAGAAGTGTTGGAGGTGATTTTAATAAGTCTAGAAACTGCATAGAGTAATTTTCTGATTTGTCGTTCCATATTGTCAATGTGCGCAGGGACATGCTTAGTTTTTCAAGAGCAGAGCAGAATGATCTCCATATCTTCTCTTCTTTTTGACAATCAGGTATTTGATTGCAATACAAGCCGCGGTATACAACCTCCAACTTTGTGATTTGTACTAGCTCACCTAGTTCTTGAATCACAGAACAACTCATATCTAGAGAAATTTGGGTTAAAGTCTGAATGTTTTTCATATTTTTCACCCCTTGAGGCAGTTTCAAGTAATCGAAGCTTATTTCGGAAAAAAACTTGTATTTCCTTGAACCACAATAAAAATGAATTAAGTTTTGTAACTCTATAATGTCAGATGGCAACTTCCTTATATACGTCTCCCTTATATCTATTGTTTCCAAGTTTTGTAACTTTCTTATTTTAGGAGGGAGCTGACTAATAGGGGTTCCTCTGAGACTCAAGTACTTTAGTTGGAACATCTTACACAAGTATTTGAGATCTCCATCGCATATATCTTTGTTCCCTTCTAAATCTAGTACTCGTACTAGTCTCAATTGTTTTGAATTCATCCACTCCTTTGAATTACCAAAAATAGATAACGAACGAATATGAGCTAAGTTTATGTTTATGCTTGGCATCAGATTATTCTCTCCAATAGAATGAACAGATAATCTTCGGATCTTATCATGGATCAAATTGTATTCACCACCCACTAGAGACACAAAGTTCTCCTCGAGTGACTTCGACACAATGATCTCTAGCATCATGTCATGGACATGAATACTTCTTATTTCACCAGTGATACTGATATCTATTGGTATGACCATGTTTCTATTAACAAGCTCATAAAGATAGCTTTCTGCGACTTCCTCTGCACTCAAGCCGCGCTTTCTACTAACAAAGCCTTCAGCAATCCATCGCCTCAGCAAACATTTCCTCCTGATCTTGTAATCCTCAGGGTAGATGCTTAGGTATAAGAAACAAGTCTTCAGATAATGAGGTAAGTCATGATAACTCAAGAATAGAATTTTTCTCATTCCTTCAAGAGTGGGATTAGTTTCTAGCTCTGACCCTAAAGAGTTGAGTATTGTTTCCCACAACTTTGGTTGCTTTGGTTTGCTAGCCAATAAGCCGGCTACACTACTAATTGCTAAAGGCATGCCTCCACATTTTTTCAGAATGTTATTTGAAGTTTGCTCCAACTCACCATTTGGGAACTGTTCATTAGTACCAAATATTATCTTGTAAAACAACATTTTGGAGGTTTCTAAATCTAAAGGTTCCATTTTATAAACACAGGGCTCATGATCTCTTGAGCATTCATTAGCAACAGATTCAATTCTTGTGGTCACTATTATTCTACTACCATTCCTACAATCGGGAAGAGCAACTTTGAAGTGCTCCCATGTCAATGCAGCCCATATGTCATCAAGAATGATAACATACCTCGTATTGTTCAAGTATTCTCGTAATTTGCTGATGAGTGTGGGCAGATTCCAATTTTCCATATTTTCAAGAGATTTCCTTCTAACCATGTGCTCCTCCTCTTGCTCGTTCTTATTATTGGAAACTTCATTGCTTCTAATTGTTTTGGCCCCTTTATTTGAAAACTGTTTGGACAAATAAAAGTATCAAAAAACGTTAATTCATTTAAGTAGTAAAAGCTGGAATAGATCTAGAACATCTCCATAAATTACTTACCCATTGGACTTGTCGAAATATATCTGATAAAAGCAGTTTAATGTCGAATCTTTGAGAAACTGCTATAAAAGCTCGGCATTCGAAGTTTCCGGCCTTCACCGTGGGACTTTCATAAGCCATTTTTGCTAGTGTGGTCTTGCCCAAACCACCAAATCCAACAATAGAGATGACGGTAAGTTGAGGTCTGTTATTGTCCATTAACCAACCGATGATTTGATCTCTACTCTTATCAAAACCCACAGGCTGGACTTGTTCAGGATACAGGGCTTGGAGCTGAGGATATGAGATTAGTGAATCACCAGCAGGGGAGGCTCTCATGGATGTCACACCAGCAGGTGCAAGATACCGCAGCTGCCTTTCACTCACTTCACGAGTGCGCCTTCTAAGATCTTGAACCTCGGTGGCGATTTGATGGCGTGCTTTTAGTGTCTTCAGCACATGAGCGCTCTTGCGGATTATGCCAGAAAGACCTTTCCGACAGGGTTTATCGACACGATACCTGAACTTGTCGATGCAGTCCTCAGCGTCATAAGCCATCTCCCGCACTTGCTTCATCCAAATCTTGACCTGATGGTCGTGATCCTCTTTTTGTGCCTGTTCAATAAGGAACCCATGCATGCTCTCGAGCTCATCCTTGATGTACTGGATCTCAGCCCTCACCCTTCCCAGTAGCAGGGCTTCATCAGCCAGGATAGAACCCAGCTTCTCTATGAGGCCTTTCACGGTACCATGAGCAAAACTCGCAACAACTCCCTCCATCTCTCTCTGTCTCTCTGGATGTGTGTGTTTTCTGAAAATAATGCAGAGGCAGAGGCCGTCCTATGTGTATATAAGACAACCTCCTGCTTTTTTTAAAGGAAAATAAGAGGGAAGTTTTTATCTTGGAGATGACAACTTAAATTATCTTATAGGTCTTATTTATATAATTGTAACGAGCTAGCTAGCTTTTTTTTTTCACATGCATGCCAGTGTTAATTTCCGAATAAAGCTACAAAAGACTTCCCAGAAGATTAAAGAATCAAGTTACTCAGCTATATATATTCCCTTCTGTCAATTTTACCAGATTCACACAAAATAACATATCAATTTTCTTTTAGTTCAAAAGTTTATTCATAAGTTAAAGACGTTGACTTTTCATGATTCTCAAAGGAATGATACCTTATTTAAAAATAAATATTCATATTATATCATAATTTCAAGGCGGATTATATATTAAAAATAAGTATTATTACCGCGTACGTGCATACAACATATATACCCAACGTGCATCCTAGTAACACAACACAACCTAACGTGCATACATGATACTCAGCAACATACCTAACGTGCATCCTAGTTGCACAACAAAACCTAATTAACGTGCAGCCTAGCTAGTTGCACCAGATGAAACTGATCATCTAGTCATCAAAGTACATACAACATAAATGATCATCAGTAAAATTTTAAACTCAACTCAGCATTCTCTATTATTCTTCGTAGAAGTACCTTAATTTATTGTTCTCACTCCTCTCTAATACATGCTCTTTCTCTCTCTCCTGAAAAAAGATTTAGATGGTAAAATGGAATAATTATTTCACTGCAGCAACCAAGTGTATATAGGTCAACCTTTTTCTTTTCTTTTTCCATTTCAATAATTAACCTTAATATATTATTGAATGAAGTAAGTTATTTTATTATATATGCAAACTAATTTCATTATCCACTAATTGGTTTTTTTTAGTTAAAGAATTAAGAATACTGAATCCCGAGTTTCTTACAACGCTTTTAACTTTTGATAATATGGTATTTATACTTGTATTGTCTGATTTTTAACCTCTCAATACCTCATGTTTAAACTTGTCTAATTAAGTACTAATACCACTAGAATCTGATTTATTTCCAAGGGTCAAAAAGGACCTATTCCGTGGACGGACGAATCGAAATAGTCATTTCCGTGGAATTACCCATGTAAAAGCAACCACGGAAATACGTCCCATATAATAATATTTCCATGGAGACCCATGGAAATATCTATTTTCATGGACGTTCCCATGTAACTGCACCCCATGGAAAAATTTTGACAACCCATCTGGATATATTTGCATGGTTAAATGTGCTATTAAATGCATGCATCTATTCATGGAATTGCTTACCCATGTAAAAAAATTTTAAGTGGACCCCATCGACTATTCCATAGAAATAATCATATTACTTCCATGGGTACATACTTGTATGGGGACTTTCTTTTATGAGTAAAACTTTTTTCAAGGATATTGTTTGATTTTTTTGCATGGTTCGGTTCATATTATTTGAATGGATATACTCATGGAAATAATAAGGGCAACTGGAAACAATATTGGTGTAATTAAACAATCCTCCCTGTACCAACTTGGTACACATTCACATTTCCCTCTCCCTGTATCAACCCGGTGTACATTTACTTCTCCCACTTCCAGTTTATTCAGATTATCATACAAACATGCAATAAATTTGAAAGCACTATATTATCATGAAAACTAGTTAATTTGCAGCAGTCTTAACATTGTATTGATCATACAGTATACGAAAATAATATAAATGATCAAAATAACATATTTACATGGTACCAATGAACCTTAAATTTTACCATATTGGTACCACGAGTAGAAACAGTCCCAAATTAGACTCATTACCCATTAGCCAAAAATAACAAAAAATATACCCCCAACTATATATGTAATCTGTTAGAACTTAACATTTCCTTTAAATATATGCTAAATAACCAGAAATCCGGGTTGATGTTCTAGTTGGGTTGCCCACACCATTGACTCATTGTCGCTTCATTACCTGCAAGGTCTTGCCCATTTGCAACTTGGTTTAGGAGTGCTTGCAGCATCCCTCCCTGATGTGGCTGTAGAGTAGAGTGTGGAGTTAATATTTAATAAAATTTTCAAGTTTTTATATCCTAAACCGTAAAGTACCTTAACAGCTTATTTGTTGCTTATTTCTATATTCCCGAGTCAGTCAACTTATCCCAGTTAACAGCCCTTCCAGTTCTGGCTCATTAAGACAACTGACATGTCACATCCCTTATGTTGGTTGTGCAATTATTTTTCAGTTTTTTCAAATGAAAGTATTGCTTCTAGTATTACACCCTCTCAACAATTCGAGCTTCAAAATCATAGAAGTTTACCTGAGAGATGGACAACTGCATTCCAAAAGATCCCCCTTGAGATGATTAAGGGTCAGCACCTTGATCCTAAGTTTTACAGATGCAAGTACGAGTAAATGTTATTCTTTTATCTCTTTTTTCATTTAAGACTAACAAAGGTTTAAATTTTATAGAAGGTGAATAATATTTTTCTTTTACAGCCTTATGAGATTCTTTTTCCTAAATTTTCTGGTAGTTCCAATCAAGAATAATATTTGTTGCTATTTGGTACCTTCTGGCCAGAGGTTATGCTCTTCAAAATTGTAAAACAGTTGAAGTCTGTGGCCTTGATAACGCTCTACTAAAATAAAGATTTGAATAGAATTGTGAACTGTCCTTACCTGTAACATTTGCATCTGTCCCCCTGAAATTCTTCCTGAGGTTGTTGAAAAGCTGGACCTTAGCCCTAAGTTTGAAATACGCCAATAATTAGAAAGGTTAGCATTGTTGTGGTATTTTTGAATGAAGTATAATGCTGGTCTTAAGTCTGTACTCAATGAGATCAAATTTTCAAATAGATCTCTTATAATGTTTTCACTTTCAACCCTTTGACAAAAGATAACATCCTTAAGCCATATACTCAAAATTACGAAAACCTTACACCAAAAAATTTCATTTCTTACCTGAAAATTAGGCATATGCATCCCAAGTACACCTCCAAGTAGTGGTTGAGAAGTAGGATGCTGTGCCTAAGTTAAAAATACACAATAAGGTAAGTATAGTTATGCTATTTTGATCAAAACATCTCTACTGTATTGTAATTATATATACTTGATATAACTTGTAACATTTACATCCTTATATAACTGTACTTGCCTTTTTTCTGATGTTCCCGTCGCAAACTTGTTATCCTTTAAAATTTTGGACCCTCTGACCAAAAGGTAGATGGTTAAGGCCAACATCCTAAATTTCTAAAACTTTATAGATAACTCTTTATTCAATCGTATTTACCTGTATATTCGGTTTTGGTAGCCCAACTATCGAGAATAATTGGCTGAAGAACAACTCATATCTTGCCTGTTGTCTTTCCCTCTCTTCCCTCTCCTCAGTTGCCATCTTAGTTGTCTTTATGCCATTCCAGCCTCTCCTCCATAAATTCTTTATTTGATGTTCCCTCATAAAAGAAAAGGATTTCTCCGTATATCAGGTTTTTCATATCTAAAAACATGGATTCTAGCTCCTCACCCATGGAGAATCTGGGCGAAAGAAGAAAGCAAAGAACAGAAGGTAGGGAAACTAGTTTCATTCTTTTGACTGTCCTAAGGCCGGCCAAGCCAGTTCATTTTAGGTCGGATTACGCTTTGAGGTGTAACACCTAATTAAGACAAACCAAGTCTTCTAATTTGGACTAAATGGGTTTTACACAAATTCAGCTAACTAGGTTGTAATCCATACCTCATTTGCAGTTGTGGGTTTCGTCTATCAAAGTCTTGATATAGATCGGTGGCGATCAGTTCGGTGGCAGCAGATCGAAGAGGCTTGAACGGACGGTTTGGACGGAGAGTTTGGAAGTTGGAGAGAGACTGAAAAATAAAATAACTAATATAAGTCGAAATGGCTGATGAGATATGTTGAAATAATTCCACAAGTATGCCCATAGAAATAATATACACTTCAAACACGGATACCGCCATGAAAATAATCTTTCTTATGAGAGTAATATCTTGCCTGTTCGGCTCATGGGGGCCTGGAAAATTTATTTCCATGGGTACAGACAAGACTTTTCCATGGATGTGCAGCACAAAATTCCATGGGTCAACAGTTCCATGGGTCAACAGAAACATGAGTATGACCATGGAAATAAGTTGCAGGTACGGGGAACAATTATTATTTTCATGGACTCTTATCTTATCATATAAATAACTTTAGTTACTCTTGTAAATAAACAAGATTCTAGTAGTGTACTTTAATAATTTGATGTTATTATAATTAAAGGATGTTTATATTTGTACGTTTAGGTATTTGGAGTGTTACTTTGAATTTCAAATATGAAATTAAATTAACTAGATAATTTGAAAATCGGATATGAAGATGAAATATGTTTGGCTTAAGATATGAATGAATAAAAATTGCCACCAAATCAAAAGCAAAACGACAAAAAGATATTAATTATTGAATTATTAGTTCTATTGAAATGGAAGGGAAAATCAAAACCGAATTGGTGACAAGATGGGATATTAACTCAAAACCGAATTGTTTGTAATAAAATTTTTTTTATCTGGTTTCCTCTAATTTCTGTCTAATTAATAAATATATAGCTATTCACACATTGTTCAATCTCTTCAAGAAATAAGTTAAGTTTTACTCTCGCGTGTTATGCTGACTTTTTGCTAGTTATACTAATATAAGTCTCACGTTGCTTCAGCATAATCAGTGAAACAATTTTATAAATTTCATAGATTTTTTTGTAGTCAAAGAGGTAAGATCGAGGAAGCAATGACATATCGAAAAAGATCAAACCAGCAAGGCCAATTTTTCAATAATTTTATATATTTTTAATCAATTGTCATCAAACTTTTCAAACGAATGGGTTCATATACACTATGTGATACTTTTATAATTTGCTTACAATTTTTGATGATTTAGGTTTAAGTTAATTTCATTGATATAGAAACTTCATTTAAATTTAAGGATTATCCTCAAGAGGAGGGATCACTTGACAAATAATGATTATTTTAATAATCTTGACAATAAATTTTCAAAAAAATTGAATTTTTTTTAAAAAAATAGACATATTTTTGAATTTATAAGTTAATTGTATTTGAAGTTTCATATAATTTAAGTATTATTTAATATCTTTTGAAATTTTAGGCCTTGTGTGGCCCAAAGTGGATGGTCTGTATTAAAAAGGGATAAGAAGGAGTTAGACTGTCCGTGTTGGCGTCTAGAAATGAACCCAGAGAAAAGTATTAGTTAGATTTAGCCCATGTACTTATAACGGGAAAAGCAAGCAAGCATTAATTTTTGCCTAATCTTGGAACAGAAGTGGATGAAGGCCAAATTGGGCCTAATGCCCGCTGCTGGCTTACAATTTGAGGTTAATTGAGCAGTTTAAGTTTTGCTGATTATTGATATATATCTAACTTACGTTATTAAGCAGTTAATTTAAATGTATTTGAGTGCAGATAAGCGATGTGAATTTATACTAACTTAATCTGTTCCGAAGTTTAAATCAAATACATTTAAATTGATAATAACTTAAGCGATGTGAATTGATACTAACACAAACATCTCACTTGCATATCTTCCGAACTAAAAATACTAACTTAATCTGTTCTGAAGTTTAATTCTAAATCTTGACAGTATAAGACTATGCCAATGTTAGACTGCAGCTTCAGCGGCTCTTGCATATAATATTTCTCTATTGACACTCGTAATCCTTTGTCTTATTTGTCTTACAAATAAAGCTTGTAATGCATCACCTACTGTTACTTTTTTTATTTTTTCTATTTTTACATTTAGAAACAGAATGAAACTACTTTTATTTATTGAAACCCTCTCAAGAAATGCCATAAGCATGTATTTCTCAGAGTACATTCTTTTTTTTTTTCTTTTTTTTTTTGTGGAGTGTGGCTAAGGGCAGGAGCTCATCTAACATTGGTTATGTACTCATTTTTTTTTAATTTTTTTTAATTTTTTTTAATTTTTATACCTATGTTAGAGGGTTAGATTGTAGCCCTCTAAGTTTGGTTATTCTATTTAATAAGTAAGAAATTTTTTACTTATGTTATGTACTCAGTTTCTTTTTTTTTTAATAAGACTTGGTTGAAACAATAATCTTTGATGAAGAGCTCAAAAAAATTAAGTACATAACATAAATAAAAGAAATTAAAATTTCATGAAGACTTCTTTTTAGTAACAAAAAATTTAAGGTGATAAACGAATAAACTCTCTAGGACCTCTGTGAAAAATTATCATAAAAAAATAATAAATGAATGTTGAGAAATAAACCTCACCTCCCCCTCCTCTAGCTTGCAATTTTCCTTTTATTTTAATAAAAAATTAAAGTAGATTTTCGACCTACTTACTTCAAAAATAAAAAAAATAATGTTAAGAAATAAAACAAAAAGAAAAACATCCTATGCATAAAATGGGTCTTTCACTTTTTGTTCGGAGCTGAAGAAATGAAGAAGCAACAAAAAGAAAAGTTGTTTGGTTGGGTGATTGTGAAAGCAAAGATTACGGTTAGAATTTTAGGTTCTCTTTTTAGTGAGATTCAAGTGAAGTGGAAAATGGGGACGAAATCCTGCTCAGCTTTTTGAATTCCAAAAGAGGATGATATGGCTTGGTCCATTTGGAATTTTATCTGATGACGTTTTTGTCATGAATTTTTATGAAGCTAATTCTGAAGATCACTTTACTTTTTACTGCCTAATAAAAATTCCAAGGTTGATATTGACAAAAATAAAGCATGCATGATGGATCTTGTCAATGATAATTAAAATTCCAAAAAATTACAAAGATTAATTTGAAAATTGAACTTACAAACTCAATGTTGTCAACATTACAATACGAGAAAGAAATACAAGGCAGAGAAGTATAGTGCCTATTGTTTAGAAATTAAAAAACATTACATGATAGCCTCGGTACTGAACAACATAACAAGACGAATTTACTCAATTAAATAAAGCTAGACTACAACAACAAGAATTTAATATTCAACCGTGATCCTATCCATGGCTGAGATTTTAGCTACCAATATATATTCAACTGTGAATTTGGGTTTGTTCAGAGCAGAACCAGACAGTTCTTTTAATTCCTTTATAACTCCGTCAAAGTCATCCTGATCTAGAATCTTAAAATGACCATGTTTCGGAATCTGTAGAGCAATTTCCTTGAGATTGTGGAGGTACTCTATACCCTTTCGTTGAACCTTAATACCAGGATTTTGATGTCATAAAAAATTAAGACTCTAAGAGATGGAAAAGCTTCCTTAATAATAAGAAGCTCCTCTGTAAGGTAGGCGAAGACTCGGTGGAGACTAATAAGGCAGGGAAGCTTTTGAACGACCTCAAAAGCATCCTGATTCAAATGTTTGGATTCAGAAAGCTTTAGATTTGTGAGATTGTTCAGAGAGGAGAACCAATGAGGCAATTTTTCCAGATAACCAAAAAGCTCCAAGCTTTTGAGAAGAGTTCTCTCTTCAATACCCGAGCCATAATTTCCAGAAAGGAGCAGAATGATTCCCGTATCTTCACTTCCTTTTCAGCATCACCAATTAGAGGGAAACCAACTCCCAGCTTTGTGATTTGTGCTAGCTCGCCTAGTTTTTGAATCACAGAACAACTCTTATTTAGATAAATTTGGGTTATAGTCTGAATGTTTTTCATGTTTTGCACCACTTGAGGTAGTTCCAAGTAATTGTTGGGTACTCTGTAAGAGAAATCAAGGTGACGATTGTTGAAAATGTAATGTAAAATTAAATTTCTATATTTAAAATTCTGTTTTTAAGCATGTATTGGAGGTAGTGGGGTAAGTTGTTTCCATAATTAGTCGGATAGTGACTAGTGGTTGTAGTACGATTAGTGCGTTCAAAATTTAGGTATTGTAGGCTTTAAATTCTGAACATTTATATTCAAGTTTGTAATCAATCAAGTTTTTGTTTGCAGAGAATAGAATTGAGTCTTTTTTCAACTGTTTGTTCTTCCATCAATCCAACAAATTGGTATCAGAGCAGAGGTGATCTAATTGGGAAAAGAGATGGCTGAAACCGGCAGCAGCACGGTGAACGTTACACAACCAACAATACCGCTGTTCAAAGGAGAAAACTATGCCTTTTGGAGCATCAAGATGATGACTTTGTTCAAGTCTCACAGCCTATGAGATTTGGTTGAAAAAGGCATAACAAATCCAGATCCTAATCAGCAGGAAACTCAGAAAAAAGATGCAAGGGCGTCATGTTTCATTCAACAAGCAGTACATGACACCGTCTTCTCAAAAATTTCAGCAGCCACCAACGCAATGGAGGCATGGACAACCCTGAAAACAGCATTTCAAGGGAGCACACGTGACACAACAATCAAACTTCAAGGCCTATGCAGGGACTTTGAAACTTTGCAGATGAAGAAGGAAGAGTCTGTGCAGATATTTCTGTCAAGAGTACAAGAGGTGGTCAATCAAATCAGAGCATTTGGAGACACCATGGAAGAGAAGACAGTAGTGGCAAAAGTGCTGAGAAATCCAACCCCTAAATTTGATCACGTGGTGGAAGCAATTGAGGAATCAAAGGACCTCGCAACCTACACCTTTGATGAATTGATGGGATCACTGCAGACCCATGAAGCTAGACTGTCCAGATCAGAGGATAAAGGCGACGACAAAGCGTTTTACATGCAGGGGAGTCATCAAGAGGGAGATCTAATGGCAACCCAAAAGGCCGAGGTAAAGAAAAAAACAGTTTCAGCCGAGGTGGATACAATTCCAGCAGAGGAGGGGCCAATACCAGCAGAGGAGGTAGAGGCCGAGGCAGAAACAATCAAGCAGATTCAAACAATAAGTTCAGGAGGGATGTTCAGTGTTATTATTGCAACAAGTACGGGCACTACCAAGCAGATTGCTATAAGAAAAAAAGAGAAGAAAGTCAGGCAAATTATTCGGAAGAGAAAGATGCGCAACCAACTCTTTTCATGGCCAGCAGTGCAGTTGATGAAGTCGATGCAAGAACCATCTGGTTTCTCGATAGCGGGTGCTCAAATCACATGTCGGGATTCAAAGAATTATTTGTAGATTTGGATGAACAATGCATGCTGAAAGTTAAACTTGGTGATGACAAGGTAATTCAAGTAGAAGGCAAGGGCACGGTCTAAGTGCACACCAAAGAGAACGGTATGAAATTCTTGCATAATTTGTATTACATCCCGAATCTGTTTCAAAATCTGCTGAGCATAGGGCAATTGATGGCTTGAGGTTACACAATTATTTTTCAAGGGAAAACTTGTGTAATAAAATCTGAAAATCAAATACTGATAGAGGTGAACATGGCATCCAATAAATTGTTTCCTTTAGAGGTTTCAAGTGTAAAAGAAAGGGCAATGGTTGCAAAAGAGTTGAACCAATCTGAAATATGGCATCATAGATATGGTCATTTGAACATCAATGGATTGAAATTATTGAACCGAAAAGAAATGGTTTATGGCCTACCGAAAATCAATGAAATCGGTATCTGTGAAGGGTGTATATTTGGTAAACAAGCCAAGTTTTCATTCCCTAAAGGCCAAGCTAAGAGAGCAGCGCAGGTGTTTGAGATAGTTCATGCTGATTTGTGCAGAAGCATGCTCAGATGCAAGAACTTATCGAATAAATTCTGGGCCGAAGCAGTTGCAACTGCGGTGTATGTTTTGAACATTTCACCAACAAAAGACGTGATGAATAAGACTCCATTTGAGGCATGGTTCAACAGAAAATCGGGTATAAGTCATTTAAGAGTATTTGGTTGTATAGCCTATGCTTTTATTAATCCACAAAAGAGAACCAAACTTTATGGAAAATCTGAAAAATGTATTTTTATCGGGTATTGTACTCAATCCAAGGGGTACCGGTTGTACAATCCAGAAAGTGGCAAGGTTTTGGTGAGTAGAAATGTGTTGTTTGATGAAGAAGCAAGATGGCAGTGGGAAGATATTTTATATCAACGATAACTTGAAGATATATTAGAAGAAGATGAAGAGGTGCCTGCTGCACATGAGCAACCAGCAACCAGCAGTTTCGTTGGCGCAAGTATAGAAAATACACCCGGCAGTCCAGCACGAAAATTCAGATCCATACAAGAGCTGTACGAAACCACACAAGTTCTTCTTGTTGCAGATCCGATAAGCTATGAAGAGGCAATAGAAAAAGAGGAGTGGTGTAAGGCGATGCAAGAAGAGATACAAGCAATTGAGAAGAACAAAACGTGGCAGCTAGTGAAGCTTCCTGAAGGTAAAAATGTAATTGATTTAAAATGGGTTTTCAAAACAAAATTTGGTCCAAATGGAAGCATTCAGAAATTAAAAGCTAGACTTGTAGCAAAGGGTTATGCACAAGAATATGACATAGATTATGAAGAAACATTTTCACCGGTTGCACGGTTTGAAATAGTGAGGTTGTTGTTAGTATTGGCAGCTCAATTGAAAATAGTCCTATACCAGTTTGATGTGAAATCTGCATTTCTCAATGGTGAGTTGTTAGAGGAGGTCTATGTTGAGCAGCCAAGAGGTTTTGAAGTGAAAGGGAAGGAGAGCTATGTGTACAAATTGGCAAAGGCCCTGTACGGTTTGAAACAAGCGCCACGTGCTTGGTACAGCAAAATTGATTCTTATCTCACAAATTCTGGTTTTGAAAGAAGCAAGAGTGAGCCCAATCTGTATGTCGAAGAATCCTGTATTTCACGGAAGATCAAAGCACATCGACATTCGCCTACATTTCATCAGAGATCTAGTTGCAGAGAAGATCATCGAACTGAAATTTATTGATTCAGAAAATCAGAAAGCCGATGTACTGACGAATGTACTATCGCTGGGCAAGTTTGAGAACATGAGGAAGAAGCTTGGTGTAGTCAATTTTGCATCAAGGGGGAGTGTTGAAAATGTGATGTAAAATTAGATTTCTATATTTAGAATTCTGTTTTTAAGCATGTATTGGAGGTAGTGGGGTAAGTTGTTTCCATAATTAGTCGGGTAGTGACTAGTGGTTGTAGTATGATTAGTGCGTTCAAAATTTAGGTATTATAGGCTTTAAATTCTGAACATCTATATTCAAGTTTGTAATCAATTAAGTTATTGTTTGCAGAGAATAGAATTGAGTCTTTTTTCAATTGTTTGTTCTTCCATCAATCCAACAACGATGGCAACTCCCTTAAAGGTGATTTAAGTTCTGTAATTTCACAATGCCAGATGGCAACTCCCTTATCAACGTATACCTTATATCTATTGTCTCCAAGTTTTGCAACTTTCTTAATTTAGGAGGGAGCCGGCTAATGTAGGGTCCTCTGAGGCTCAACTACTGGAGTTGGAACATCTTACACAAGTACTTGAGATGACCATGCTTATCTCTTTGTTCCCTTCTAAATCTAATACTCTTACTAACCTCAATTGTTTTGATTTAATCCATTCCTTTGAATTGCCAAAAATAGTTAACGAACGAATATGAGTTAAGTTTATGTTTATGCTTGGTGCCAGATTATCATGTCCAATAGATTGAACAGATAATATTCAAATCTTATCATGGATCTAATTGTATTCGCTGCCTAGTAGAGACACAAAGTTCTCTTCGAGCGACTTCAACACACTGATTTCTAGCATCATGTCATGGACTCCAAAATTTTTTTATTTCACCAACGTTACTATATCTATTTGTATGACCATGTTTCTATTAACAAGCTTATAAAAATAACTTTTTGCCACCTCCTTTGCACTCAAGTCACTCTTTCCAGTAACAACAAATTAAATAAGCCATTTATTATATTTATATATTTGCTGGGTTGGCCAGGGTTTTCTCTTGTTTTATGGTAGTTGTGCAGGGGGAGCAACTGCATGCTCTCATATACCACCATGAATTGACGCTTGTCCCTTTTCGACTACACGTTGCAGCATTTGTACATTGCAGCAACTCGATTTAAAGACCAAAAGAGTTTCTCCCCTTCAACACCGCACTATGGCATGTTGACAAAAGTGCAGGCCACTGTAATGTTGCCAGAAATTTAAAAGCAAAGGGTGGAAAATTACACATTTTGAGTCTCTATTATGAGAAGGAACTACAATAAATATGACACCTAGGGTTTTTTTCCTTCTAAAACTGAGGCACTTCATAAATGTGAAAAATCGAAACATCTAACTGAAAATTATTAATCTAGGTTATTATGTATATAAAAGTGCTGCGAAAATAAAAAATTTGAAAGTACAACAAAATAAGAAAGAAAGACAAAAATAAAATTGTATTAGGGAGGTATTTTTTTGAGATGTGGTCATCATCATTAAGAGGACTCGCTTGTCTGGGTCCAATCATGAACTTTTGAAGTAATTGAGCTAAGCAATTCTCTTAACACAGGTCTCGGACTTCGACAATGTGCTTCAATTTCGCTACAAAGAGGCTTGAGATAATTGTCACCATTGAAGCTAGAGACAGCACATTCACTAATCATCTTGAAAAGATCACATACCTCAGCATCACTGTTTAGCTGGTGCACAATAATACCTCTCTTGGTAAGGAGTGATACATCATCTGGCATTCTAATCAAATTGCAGAAAAATATAATGTAGGTTGTAACATAGTTTCCAAATTGAGGACATGTTTGCTCAAACGCGAGTAAATTACAGAACAGAGTTTGTGTGTTTGGATCAATTGTCAATTCAGGAATCTCTATTATGCCATTGCAAAATACAATGTCAAGGAGTGAATGTGGATTTTCAGAAGAATACTCCTTTTTTTGAAAATCAATCCCTGCTTGATGGTATTCTGTTGCCCGACGCGGTGGAATTGCTTGTTGTTTTGCTTGCTGACCATCATGAAACAGTAAGTGTTTTACTTGGTTCTCATAGCTCTCTGCTGCTATAATGCAAGGTCTGAAGTACAAGTGACACAGGTGAAGCAAATGAAAAAACTTTTTTGGCCGGTTATGCTTTTGAATTGCTTTTGGATAGCAATAAAGTGCATCTTCCACAAACTCAATGATTTTTTCAGTCAGAACTGCTATATTCATGTTGCTTCCACCTACAAGTTCATACAGTCTTGATATAACAAAGAAGGGAATTTGGTTCTCAAGAAGTAAAAAATCATGCGAGAGATCTAGATTGTATAGTTGGGCAATGGGATATGTGCCTTCTTGGTTATCTTCTTGCATGGAGTTACTTTGAATGGTTTCTAACTTTGCTTCATCTTGAGTACATTTTTCATTCGAAAATGAATTTGAACTGACCTCATGCACGCAAACATCAAGTCGTCCAATTATGTCCTTAGGCTCCTGCAAATCTGATGTGTACCATTTTGTCCTCGAAAGGGAGACCAGCATAAAGCATCCATCGAGCAAAAGCATTTTAACAAAATTATTTCTGTCCAAATTGATCTCATCCGCGTAACAAATTTTAACCAGTTTCTCCAGCTGAATCATTGCTTCCAAGTAATCTAGTAAGGTTCTTTTGGGGTTCAAGTTGAGAATACGATCCAAAATCTCATACTTTGTCATTTGCATAGCATGAGCACCTGGAATTCCATGGTTGTATGGTCCCACAGAGAGCATGATTGGCTCATACGCATTCTTGTACTTATGACGAAGATTTTTGTTGGTTCTATAAATTAGGGGTCTACCAATTTCGGGTTCACCATCTTCATTTCTTGACCAGCCATGATCATGTTCTCTTGTCATAGATTTGACCAATTGCTCTACGTCAATTATATGTGCTCCAGCCATACTTTGTTTCTCTGATAAAACTGTCAACTAAGTAAGATCAAAAAATTTAAATTTGGGTAGATTTTTCCAAGTATATATCATCCAAAGTTAAAATAACGATGAAAACCCTAACAGGACACAGGACACCAATCATCATCTCAAAATTACAATGAATCTATCTCAATTCCCGACTACCTCTACCCATCCTTAACCCACCAGATTTTACAAATAGGATACTAATAGCCTACTATTAAATTGTGAAAGGACTTTCTTTTGTGTTTTAATTTTACTCGTCAATCAAGATAGATTAACTTTGGTTTAATGTAAACAAATAAAAGATCTTAACAGTCAAATGATAATAGGGTTATTAATGATAATTGGCTAAACTTATTGGGGGATATGTTATTTATTGGTCTTTCTATAGGTTCCATATCATTTGATGCTTTTGTGAAGCTATGCATGATATCTTGGTGCTTCATAGTACACGAAATTCGTCTTGCTTTCATGAAATTGTTAATGCAGATATTGCAAAGTATATAAATGCAAAAAAAAGATCACAACCAATTTAAATTGCCCAATTGAAAAATCAGATAGGATAGGATATCATGTACACAGTTTAATACAAACATCTACCAAAATTATATTAGGGAATGTTATTTTAGGAGGATTGAAAGTGTCAAATCTTAAAATTTATTCAATACATCCTTCAATCAAATATAAGGATGAATAAAGGTAACCTGCTATATGGATACGGAGCTTCACAATATGACACAAGAAGAAAATGGATCATGTCGTGCTATCGTTTGATGGCAATGCAACGATCATGTGTCTCTTAGTTTTTTCTCTTAATTAGAAAAGAAATTTAAGGTCTACTATTTTTAAAAGTTGGGAATCATGTCTTCTCTCTCTTAATTGAAGCAGATATTGATCTGCTCTTTTTATAGGACATAATCTTGCATCACAAATGGAGACAGCTGTGACCGTTGGGAGAAATTTAAACCTTTCAATTTAATGTTAATATTATATATAAATTGTAATAGACTAATTTGTATAAACTGATATCCTTTTTTTATTATAAATTAAAGTAAATCGGAATTCTAGAAACAAGATCCACAATACACATCTTTTTGAGAACAATCACTGCTACCTCTTCCCTTGGTACACCAATTGAACTTGTGGAAAATTCGTAACCTATGGGTATGGTGGCAAAGGGGGGAGGTAAGGTACGATATTGAGTCTCGGCATCGCAATTAATACCTTCTCTTCCTGATCTCTATCTATGCCATTGATCTTGCTTCCTAAAATTGATTAAAAATGATTATGTAACTAATTAACTAACTAAAAGAACAAAACAAATTCATGAAATGAAGTGCTGGAAAATGAGAGTTCACCATTTGTTGATTTTGCCTTGCGATATATTGTGCTTTCTCGTGCAGTAGCTGGTTGAGCATTAGAGAGAATATCCTGTGCTTTTGAGGGAGCAATTATATTGTTGACAACAACAAGGAATATTGTTAATGTCACAAGCCCGGTGCATGCCACTATTGCCCTCATTTTGTTTTAAATTAACCTGCTATGCGTTGAGTACTTTAGCATTGGTTTACTTTGAATATATTTTATAAGTAAGATTATAAATATCTCATAGGCTGTGCCTAAAGAAGCCAATATCTTGTAGTCTGCAATTTTTATTGCAAAGCCTAATAAACATCAAATTTTCCAAATGGTGTATTTATTCTTCTATAGCACAAAAATTCTCCCATTTATCTTTCTGAAAATTAATAAGTTATACATGTATTCCTTCTAATAAAATTTTATGCATACCTAATAAACTTCAAAATTCTATCCACATTATATATTTGGGCTCCGGAGACTAAGTTAGCATGTTGAAATAGAAGTATTAACATTAATAAATAATCTGGAGACCACAACATATTTGTATTTTTTTTTTTATTTTCTCAGTAACATACATGTCCTTAATTTTGGTGTGTGTTTGTGCACTTCTTGATAATAGTGTTTTCAATGATGTTCTTTGAATGTTTCTTTGAACTTTTACTATTATAAGATTTGTATCTGTAGCTGGGCGATGTTGCTTATTTGTAGATAATTATAAGATATCATTTAACTATTTTTGTTTTGAATTTTCTTTAAAAATCAAGAAATACTGGCAGTTATTGCTAGCACAAAGTAATTTGGAGGGTGGCAGAGTTGGTATTTTCTAAACAATATGAGGGCAAAAGATAATTTTGAGTAAGATTCAAGGGAATAGGAAAATATAGATGAAAAATCTTTACTGCATTTGAAACTTCAAAAGATGATGATAGTTGGTCTATATATCTTTATGGTCTCATTTTTATTTTAAGAACTTTTGTGAAGCTAATGTTGAGAATTTATTTAGCTACTTTCTCTAATAAAAATTGAATAATAAAATGGCTTTTGTACAAATCAAGTTCTTAAAGTTTGAATTTAGTTTGCTTACTAAAGTATGATGCAAAGTTTTTCTGAGACTTTTTGTTTCTCAATGAAATGCATTTTTCTTGTGCTTATGAAAGCCCAATGATGATGTAACTAGGATTAAAATGGTGGTCTGAAAAAGAAATTTCTCAGTTAGGAGCCCGATAAGAATGTCAATGGTATGCAAGTGCTCCGTTTTCTCCTTCCCAACGGTGTGGATTGTATTGTAAAAATGGTGACATATTAGAATGAATATTGTTATGCTCTCTCTCTCTCTTTCATAGGGATGAATGCATCATGGAGACTTTTGAAGAGTATATAAAGAAACTTGAGGAGGAGAAAAGAGAAGATGATGACTAAAAGAATTTTATTGCATTATTTTTGTCTGATTCACAAAGTACAATCAATTATCTTTTATACATGGCTCTACTAGCCATTTCTCTGTTGCTATATTTGCGAGTTCCCTTTTATAGCTATTATAGCTGTATTACTCGTTGTTGTACAGCTATTATAGCTGTATTACTCTATTATAGATAATTACACTTGATTGAATCTTATCCCTTGATCTATGGTGATTAAATCTGAGATCACTCCTCTTTATTTGTAACACTTTCCCCTCAAGTTAGGATTATAGATATTAATCAATCATAACTTGCCTATAATTTCTTCATATGACTTTGGATTCAAGACTTTCGTACAAATATTTGCTAATTGATCTCCACTCCTCACAAAATGGAGTTTCTATTTTTTTGGATTGAATCTTTTCTCGAATGAAGTGACAATCCAACTCTATGTGTTTTGTTTGCTCGTGAAACACTGGATTTCAAGCTGTGTTTCGTTGCTTGATTGTCACAAAATATCTTCATTGGTGAATGATTTGTGATCCCTAAGTTGTCAGTGAGTAGTTACCTGATTCAAGTTAATTCACGTGTCATTGATGCCATAGCCTGATATATATTCCGTCTCAGCACTTGATTAAATTAGGACATTTTGCTTCTTTCTTTTTCATGTGGTTAGATTTTCGCTTACAAATTTATAAAAACTGATTGTTGATTTTTGATCAAAACTTTCGACCCAGTCTACATCAAAATAGCCACACACTTCATTAGAATAAGTTAGTAACAGTAGGATTAACATTTAATAGAACACAACTCCCATAAGTATTCTATATGGTAACTATTATTTCCAAATATGACGCAATACTTAATTAGTTATCACAATATCGCTTACCAGTTGGATTTGCAAATATCAGGTGTTCTATGCAAAAGTGCAAATGATGAAAACTATTGGTTTAGTTCACTGAGCTATCATTAGATAACTTCGGGCATAATCAGCACAAATTGAGATTAAAAATAAAAAAAATCACACTTAGGTCTAGGTCGTTCAATAATTGAAGCTGAATTTGTTCACAAGTTTTCCAGAAATTATAAAAACGCTGAAATTCGATGGAGTATTTACACAAACTGGAAAATGAAGGGAGAGATAAATTTCAAGAAAAACATGATAAAATGGGGGGCACAAGGGATCAAAGCAAATTGAGAAGTCGAGTAAGTCGGGATCGATTATGACTCCAATCTCTTCGCCTCCTCCAGTCTCAATTTTTTGAGGAGGAGGATTAGAAGCCTCTCGTCCTCTAATCACCCTTTGAGACGGAGAACTCGATGTCTTTGCTCCCTCGCTTTGAGTCTTTCTCCACTTCGCCACTCCTCCGCCTTCCTCTTCGACATCATCCAAGGAGAACTTTGCCATGGCAACCTCTCACGATGCCACTGATCCCTTATAGCTGTCTCCCTCCCTGTTCAGACAAAGGGAGGCAAGTCTCTTCTTCTTCTTCTTCTTCTTTTTTTCTTTTTCAAATCTTGTAAATATCAATTTTAAAGTTTCAAAATTATAATTTAATCCTTAAAATATTATTTGATTATCATTTTGATTCTTAAAATTTCAAAGATACTAATTTAATTTTGAAAATTTTTAATTTGTACCAACTTTGATATTAGTATCAACCTTGATATTGAAAAAAAAACTTACCAAGTTTGATATTGGAAAAATAAAGCATGATGGATTTTGTCAATGATAATTAAAATTCCAAAAAAAAGATAGAAAGATTAATTTGAAAATTAGACTTGCAAATTCAATGTTGTCAACATTACATTAAAAGAATGAAACACTGTTGGATTGATGGAAGAACAAACAGTTGCAAAGACTTAATTCTATTTTCTGCAAACAACAACTTAATTGATTACAAACTTGAATATGGATGTTCAGAATTTAAAGTCTTACAATAGCTAAATTTGGAACCCACTAATCCTACTACAACCACTAGTCACTACCCGACTAATTATGGAATCAACTTAACCCATTACCTCCAATACATGCTTAAAAACAGAATTCTAAATATAGAAATCTAATTTTGCATCACATTTTCAACACTCCCCCTTGATGCAAAATTGACTACACCAAGCTTCTTCCTCATGTTCTCAAACTTGCCTAGCGATAGTGCCTTCGTCAGTACATTGGCTTTCTGATTTTCTGAACCAATAAATTTCAGTTCGACGATCTTCTCTGCAACTAGATCTCTGATGAAATGTAGGCGAATGTCAATGTGCTTTGATCTTCCGTGAAATACAGGATTCTTCGACATTGCTATGGCTGATTGATTGTCACAATAAATCACCTTTGGCTGCTGTTGCACGTGTCCAACATTTTCTAGAATTCGTCTAAGTCATACCGCTTGACATGCTGCTGAATTGATTGCACTGTATTCAGCTTCTGAGGATGACAACACCACTGTTGCTTGTTTCTTCGAGCTCCAACTTATTGCACTTGATCTTAGTGAGAAGACATAGCCCGAAGTACTTCTCCTATCTTCATGAAGCTTCACTAGCTGCCACGTTTTGTTCTTCTCAATTGCATGTATCTCTTCTTGCATCGCCTTACACCACTCCTCTTTTTCTGCTGCCTCTTCATAGCTTGTCGGATCTGCAACAAGAAGAACTTGTGTGGTTTCGTACAGCTCTTGTATGGATCTGAATTTTTGTGCTGGACTGTCGGGTGTATTTCCTATACTTGCGCCAACGGAACTGTTGGTTGCTGGTTGCTCATGTGCAGCAGGTACCTCTTCATCTTCTTCTATTATTTCTTCAAGTTGTGGTTGATATAAAATATCTTCCCACTGCCATCTTGCTTCTTCATCAAACAACACATTTCTACTCACCAAAACCTTGCCACTTTCTGGATTGTACAACCGGTACCCCTTGGATTGAGTACAATACCCGATAAAAATACACTTTTCAGATTTTCCATCAAGTTTGGTTCTCTTTTGTGGATTAATAAAAGCATAGGCTATACAACCAAATACTCTTAAATGACTTATACCCGATTTTCTGTTGAACCATTTCTTTTCGGTTCAATAATTTCAATCCATTGATGTTCAAATGACCATATCTATGATGCCATATTTCAGATTGGTTCAACTCTTTTGCAACCATTGTCCTTTCTTTTACACTTGAAACCTCTAAAGGAAACAATTTATTGGATGCCATGTTCACCTCTATCAGTATTTGATTTTCAGATTTTATTACACAAGTTTTCCCTTGAAAAATAATTGTGTAACCTCAAGCCATCAATTGCCCTATGCTCAGCAGATTTTGAAACAGATTCGGGATGTAATACAAATTATGCAAGAATTTCATACCGTTCTCTTTGGTGTGCACTTAGACCGTGCCCTTGCCTTCTACTTGAATTAGCTTGTCATCACCAAGTTTAACTTTCAGCATGCATTGTTCATCCAAATCTACAAATAATTCTTTGAATCCCGACATGTGATTTGAGCACCCGCTATCGAGAAACCAGATGGTTCTTGCATCGACTTCATCAACTGCACTGCTGGCCATGAAAAGAGTTGGTTGCGCATCTTTCTCTTCCGAATAATTTGCTTGACTTTCTTCTCTTTTTTTCTTATAGCAATCTGCTTGGTAGTGCCCGTACTTGTTGCAATAATAACACTGAACATCCCTCCTGAACTTATTGTTTGAATCTGCTTGATTGTTTCTGCCTCGGCCTCTACCTCCTCTGCTGGTATTGGCCCCTCCTCTGCTGGAATTGTATCCACCTCGGCTGAAACTGTTTTTTCCTTTACCTTGGCCTCTGAGGTTGCCATTAAATCTCCCTCTTGATGACTCCTCCTGTATGTAAAACGCCTTGTCGTCACCTTTATCCTCTGATCTGGACAGCCTAGCTTCATGGGTCTGCAGTGACCCCATCAATTCATCAAAGGTGTAGGTTGCGAGGTCCTTTGATTCCTCAATTGCTGCCACCACGTGATCAAATTTAGGGGTTAAACTTCTCAACACTTTTGCCACTACTGTCTTCTCTTCCATGGTGTCTCCAAATGCTCTGATTTGATTGACCACCTCTTGTACTCGTGACAGGAAAATCTGCACAGATTCTTCCTTCTTCATCTGCAAAGTATCAAAGTCCCTACGTAGGCCTTGGAGTTTGATTGTTGGGACACGAGTGCTCCCATGAAATGCTGTTTTCAGGGTTGTCCATGCCTCCATTGCGCTGGTGGCTGCTGAAATTTTTGAGAAGACGATGTCATGTACTGCTTGTTGAATGAAACATAACGCCCTTGCATCTTTTTTCTGAGTTTCCTGCTGATTAGGATCTGGATTTGGTGCGCCTTTTTCAACCAAATTCCATAGGCCGTGAGACTTGAACAACGTCATCATCTTGATGCTCCAAAAGGCATAGTTTTCTCCTTTGAACAACGGTATTGCTGGTTGTGTAACGTTCACTGTGCTGCTGCCGGTTTCAGCCATCTCTTCTCCCAATTAGATCACCTCTGCTCTGATACCAATTTGTTGGATTGATGGAAGAACAAACAGTTGCAAAGACTCAATTCTATTTTTTGCAAACAACAACTTAATTGATTACAAACTTGAATATGGATGTTCAGAATTTAAAGCCTTACAATAGCTAAATTTAGAACTCACTAATCCTACTACAACCACTAGTCACTACTCGACTAATTATGGAATCAACTTAACCCACTACCTCCAATACATGCTTAAAAACAGAATTCTAAATATAGAAATCTAATTTTGCATCACATTTTCAACAAACACATGGCGGAGAAAGTACAGTGCCTTTTATTTAGAAATTAAAAAAACCGTTACATAATAGCCTTTAGGTACTGAACAACATAACACGAGGAATTTACTCAATTAAACAGAGCTAGAGTACGACAGCAAACATTTAATATAGGAAAATGAAATTTCAGGCATGGCAGAGATTTCAGCTAAATATATTCAGCTGTGAATTTGAGATTGTTCAGATTAGGATTAGCCATTTGAGATTGTTCAGCAAACACGAGGAATTCCCTCATAATTTTATTGACCTCAACCTGATCTCGGATCCCAATATGGGCCCCATTCGCTTGATAATATTTTGAAATCTTTAAAGTAACTTCCTTGAGATTTTGGAGGTACTTTATACCCGAGAAACCTCCCATATCATCCCGAAATCCCAATACAATCTTTTCTAGCATGGGTGCAGCCCTTTCACTGAACCTTAATACCGGAGTTTTGTAGTCGCAAAAAATGAAGACTCTAAGAGATGGAAAGGCTGGGAAGCTTTTGAAGCTCCTTTGCATAGTAGGCGAAGGTTTGGTGGAGACTAATAAGGTTGGGAAGCTTTTGAAGGGTCTCAAAAACATCCTGATTCAAATGATTGGTTTCATAAAGCTTTAGTTCTGTGAGATTGTTCAGAGAGGAGAACCAATGAGGCAATTTCTCCAGACAGCCAAAAAGCTCCAAGCTCCAAGCTCCTAAGAAGTATTGGAGGGGATTTTAACAAGTCAAAAAACTGCAAAGAGTTTTTTCTTGAATTGTCGAGCCATAATTCTAATGTGTGCAAGGACATGCTTAACTTTTCAAGAATGGAGCAGAATGATTCCCATATCTTCACTTCTTTTTCAGCATCATCAATTTCAGAGAAACTAACTCCCAGCTTTGTGATTTGTGCTAGCTCGCCTAGTTATTGAATCACAGAACTCTTATTTAGATAAATTTGTGTTAAAGTCTGAATATTTTTCATGCTTTCCACCCCTTGAGGTAGTCCAAAGAAATTACTGCATTCTTTGTAAAATAAAACAAGTCTACGACATCCACAATAAAGGTGAGTTAAGTTCTGTAACTTCACAATTCCAGATGGCAACACATTTATCAGCATATCCAATATATCTATTGTCTCCAAAGATATTGATGAGCTCACCAAAGATATTGATGAGCTTAAACTCACGCTAGCTTACTTATATATATATATATAAAAGGGATCCAATATATTCATGATCATTGATGCTACATGAATGATCATAAAATAAAATTTCAAATAACTATTTATTAAACCCTTAAATAATAAAATTAATTGATTGAACATTTTGTATATATCATACTATATATGTATACAAAAAATTACATCATTTCAACTTTATTTTGATATGTATCAACCACCAACAAACAAATGCTCTTATATATAGGGTTAATTATGGAATGGAACATAGAGAGCACTGCTCTTATATATTATTTTCAAAGAAATGTTCCCAAGAGAGATTCTTAAGCAAAGGTGGAATGTTATTTAATTTTATGAACTCCAAGTTTTTTAGTTGTCCAGCTTTTGTCTAGATAGTAGGAGATCTGGAGATGGCATGCATATGAGCAACTACAGGAGAATCCATATATATAGTTATTAAATTTCAATTTAACCCATGAGATGGTGACACATGTATTGAAAGATTTGAATGTTGAATTATTCTAACTAGAATTAGTTGGTCCTTCATATAACTTACAAATTATTATATCAATTCATATCTAATAAATATTATCTTTATTTTAGTCCCTATAAATTTGCTATATATATTATTTTTAGTTCTTTATATATTTCAGTATATATTGCATAAAATAAATACATATTTTAAAAATAATTCCATTCTCGAAATTACTTGAATTAAACCTCTACATAAAATATGATTTGACCCATTAACTATCAAAAATGAATACATGTGTTAGAATTATAATGGTAGATCAATGCGGACATCTGCTTTAAAACAGATTCTTTCTCTGTCTTTTTATTCTTTTTTATTCTTTGCTCAGAGGTGCGGCCAAATCGGACATTGAATTGTTCATGGAGAATATTATTCCATCAAAATGGAATTAACTTTGCTTAAAGGTGCGGCAAATTAAATTGTTGCAACTGTTTTATTATGTTTCATGTAATAGAATAAGCGTACATATTTTTACAATAAATTCACTTCTTGTAATATTTATTTTTGAAAAATATCAATCAAATTAAAAAAATAAAATTATAGATGTATTTGTGTTTAGTTGGATAGAATGTGTATCAAATTTGAGTCAACTAGCTTCAAAATTAGATCCATCATCTTTCATTATAAATTCAATAAAATTTCATCATTAAAAAGTTTAAATTATATTTGATGAATAACTAAACGGTCTTCAAATTAATTCAAATTTGATACATGTCATGTCTAAAAAAATAAAAACACATTTATAATTTTATTTTAATTTAAATGATATTTCTATAAAATATATACCATATAATTAAGAGTTGAATATACTATATAATCTATTTTGAAATAAGGGCTTCTGTTAATCTCAATATTTATTTATTTTTTCAAATATCTTTTATGAGATTTAAACATGCGTCTCTCCATAAAAAGACAAGACTTATTATCACTATTATCACTATAGTAAACCTGATAGACGAAAACTTGCTAATCGCTATGCAAGTTTAGCATCACAGGATTAATTTGCTGGATACATAGTGTGATGTATTGGATGGAGAGAGGAGAGGGAAACAGATATTTAAGATTCCCTACTATATTCATATAAAATAATAAAGAGACTTGCTTCAGTACACTAAAAAAAAGGAACGGTCAAAATAATTTTGATTAGATGGCTATGATTCAATTTAAAATATTACTGTTTAAGAGTACAGAGAATATTTTACCGTGCATAATAGAAGGTATGTAATTATAGATTTGTTACCAAACATAATACAATCAAGTATATTTATTTTTTCTTATAATACCTTTCCTTGATCAAATGGTCCAAATTAATTCAAGCTTTTTCTCCACATTTATTTTTTGAAATGTCTTTTGTGGGATTTAAACATGCATCTCTGCGTAGAGAAATGAGACATATTTTCATTCTAGTAAAACTATAATGATAGACAAAGACTTGCTAATCGCTTTGCAAGTTTAGTATCACAGAATTAACTTGCTGGATACATAGCGTGATGCCTTGGATGGAGAGAGAAGAGGAAACGGATATTTTAAGATTCCGTACTCTATTCATATAAAAAATAGTGTTGTAAAAGTCGGCCGCCAAGACCGATTAGTCGGAGTCGGTCGGTAAACAGTCACGTATAGTGTATTCATAATGCATTTTGCATTTAAAACCGATTAGTTGACCAAAACCGGTTAATCGGCTTATTAATTTTCGAGACTATAGTTACCCGAGTCATATCTTTTTCATTCAAATTGTAATTTTTATGATTTAAGACTCCATATAAATTAGACTTTACAAACTTTAGTTTGATATGTATTTTTTTACTCAATTGGACATTGATAAAATATTTCATATTTTATGAATTTTAATGATTAATTTGCATAAATTACAATGACTAATTTTAATGATTAAATTTTAATGACTAATTTTTTGTATCTTAAATTACAAACGTTAAATTGTCCACAAAAATCCGATTAATCGACCACATAATAATTAATTGCTTGGCGGCACCCCTCCGTCTATTATAGTTTTATCATTCTTTACCTAATAAATAAAGTAACTGAAAATATATAATTCTTTCATTTTCAAGTACAACAAAACTCAGCAACTATATATATCCTTCCTTTTTTTCAAATTTATTAACTACCAGATATGTTCAATAAGTATTATATATATATAGAGTAAAGCTAGCGTGAGCTTAACTCAAAAAACTATTGAATCGATTTCAATTGATAAATCTAATTTGCGCAATAAATTCTTTATATTAAAATCTTGTAGAATACAAAAAAATTCTATTTTTAGAGTTTTTTAAATATTTGTTTGAGATTTTTTTCAAAATGACCAATTCCAATATATAAGCAGTCATTATTTTATTATTATTATGGAACCATTTTAAAAAAATCTGAAAAAAATAGTTAGAAAACTTCAAAAATGAAAAATTTCAGCAGTATCATTTGAAGCCGTTTCAGTAATTTTTTGAGTAAGTTCACGCTAGCTTTACTCTATATATATACATATATATATAGTAAAGCTAGCGTGAGTTTAAGTTCACCAAGGGATTTTGATATGAAGAATTATTGAGCAACTCGGACTTGTCATTTGAAGTCGATTCGATAGATTTTTGAATTAAGCTCATCAAAGAGCTTAAGCTCACCCTAACTTTATTTTATATATATATATATATATAGTTGAGGCTATGGTGATATGCATATATAGCACAAAGTCAAGTGCGCTACGACATCAGAATTGTTCGATCATGCATTAAGATTTGTGCCATTAGAGATGTTGGACCTAGGGTTGAGTAGAGCTAGCGTGAGCTTAAGCTCACCAAAGGAGTTGGTGAGGTTAACTCAAAATTCATCAAATCGGTTTAAATTTTTAAATTCAAGTTGGTAAATAATTTCTTTATATTAAAATCTCATAGCATACCGAATTTTTTTTATTTTTAGAGTTTTCTAACTATTTATTTCATATTTTTGAAAATAACTTGTTTTCGACATTTTTTATCTTATTATTATTTTTAGAGTCATCTTAAATAATCTAAAAAAAATAAGTAGAAAATCCTAAAAATAGAAAATTTCAGTATTTTATAAGATTTTGATATGAAAAATTTATTAAGAAACTTAAATTTATCGTTTGAAATCATTTCGATAATTTTTTAGTTAAGTTTACCAATGGTCTTGATGAACTTAAGCTCACCCTAGCTTTACTCTTTATTGAGAAACAAAAAGACCCAGAAAAACTTTGCATCATACTTTAGTAAGGAAACTAAATTCAAACTTCAAAAACTTGATTTATGCAAATGCCATTTCATTATTCAAATTTTATTAGAGAAAGTAAGTAAGTAAACTCACAAGATTAGCTTCACAAAAGTTCTTACTAAAGATGAGACCATAAAAATTTATAGACCAACAATCGTCATCTTTTGAATTTACAAATGGAGTAAAGATTTTTCATCTACAATTTCCTCTCTCCTTGAATCTTACTAAAAAGTATCTTTTTCCTTCATATTGTTTAGTAAAACCCGACTTGGCCCGCTCAAAATTACTTTGTGGTAGCAATTAATAATTACTAGTATTTCACTATTTTTAAAGAAAATTCAAAATAGAAATGGTTAAACAATATCTTGAAATTATCTACAAAGAAAGAAAATAGCCGAGCTACTGATACAAATCTTATAACAGTAAAAGTTCAAAGAAACATTCAAAGAATATCATTGAGACACTATTATCAACAAGTGCACAAACATGTCACCAAAATTAAGGACATGTATGTTATTGAGAAAATATAAGAAAAACAACTATGTTGGGGTTTTCAGATTGTTCATTAATGTTAATATATCTATTTCAACATGCTAACTAAATCTCCGGAGCCCAAATTGTGGTTTATTAGGTATGCATGAAATTCTACTAGAAGGAATACATGTGTAACTTATTATTTTTCAGAAGGATAAATGGGATAATTTTTGTGCTATAGAAGAATAAATATGCCATTTGGAAATTTTGATATTTATCAGGCTTTCCTATAAAAATTACGGGCTACTAGATATTGGTTTCTTTAGGCACAACCTATGAGATATTCATAATCTTACAAATAAAATATATTCAAAGCAAACTAATACCAAAATACTCAACACATATCAGGACTACTAAGTTTAAAAAAATGAGGGCAATAGTGGCATGCACCGGACTTGTGACATTAACAATCTTCCTCGGTATCATCGGCAATATAATTTCTGCGGTAAAAGCACAAAATGTTCTCTCCAATGCTCTACCAGTTACTGGACAAGAAAGCACAATATATGACAAGGCAAAATCAACAACTGGTGAACTCTCGTTTTGTAGTGCTTCCTTTTATGAATCTGTTCTATTTTTTTAGTTAGTTAACTAATTACATAATTAGTTTTAACGAATTTTAGGGAGCAAGATCAGTGGCATCAATAGAGATCAGGAAGAGAAGGTAATAATTGCGATGCCCAGGACATCCATTGTTGCATCTCGCCTTCGGTCCTTGTTGCCACCATATCCATAGGTTATGATTTTTCCACAAGTTTAAGAGAAGGTGTAGCAGTGACTGTTCTCGAAGATGTGTATTGAGAATCTTATTTCTGAGAGTTCTGATTTATATTAATTTGTAATAAAAAAGGATATCAATTTATACAAATCAGTACATTGCACTTTATACAGAAGATTAGCATTAAAATTGAAAGGCTTAAATTTCTCCTTGTAGTCACAACTGTATCCATTTGTGATGATTGATTATGTTCTATAAAAAGACCAGAGCAATATCCGCTTCAATAAGAGAGAGAAGGCATGACTCCCAACTTTAAAAATAGTAGATCTCAAGTTCTTTTTTTCTTAATTAAGAGAAAATGGTGAGAGAAACTTATAGCAAAGAGAAATCCTTTCGTTGTTCATTGCCATCAAATGATAAAATGACATGAGCCATTTTCTTCTTCGTGTCACGTTACCAAGCTCCAAATCTATGTAGCAGGTTGCCTTTATTCATTCTTTTTTTTTATTCAGTGGTGTATTGAATAAATTTTAGGACTTGATGCTTTAAATTGATTTTGATAGATGTTTGTATTAAACTATGTACATGATATGCTATCCTATATGATTTATTCAATTAGGCAATTTAAATTGGTTATAATTTTCTTTTGCATTTGCATATTGTTCCCTATCGATTTTGACAATGTGATAAATGAAAAACAAATTTTCATAAACCATGAAGCCCCAAGATATCATACATAGCTTCATAGAAGCTTGAAATCATATGGAGCCTACATAAACACAAATAAATCACATATCCCCAACAAATTTGGCCAATTTATTATTAATGACTCTACTATCATTTAACTATTAAGCTCTTTTATTTGTTAAAATTAAATCAAAGTTAATCTATCTTGGTCCACGAGTAAAATTATACTATGAAATAAAGCCCTTTCAATTTAAGAGTAGGATATTATTGTACTATTTGTAAAATATAGTGGATTGGGAATGGGTAGAGGCGATGAATCCATGACAATTAGTATCCTGATAGGGTTTCCATTTAATTTTGACTTTGTACTGATACTTGAAAAATTTACCAAGATTCAAATATTCTAACCTTATTAAGTTGACAGCTTTTATCAGAGAAATAAAATATGGCTGGAGTACATGCAATTGATATAGAGCAATTGGTCAAATCTATGACAAGAGAATGGGATCATGGCTGGTCAAAAAGTGAAGGTGGTGGACCCGGAATTGAGAAACCTCTAATTTATAGAACCAACAAAAATCTTCGTCATAAACACAAGAATGCTTATGAGCCAATCATGCTCTCCATGGGACCATACAACCATGGAATTCCAGGTGGTCATAATATGCAAATGACAAAATACAAGCATCTCGATCGCATTCTTAATTTGAACCCTGAAAAAATATTATCAGATTACTTGGAAGCAATGATTCAGCTAGAGAAATCGGTTAAAATTTGTTACGCAGATGAGATTAATCTGGACAAGAACAACTTTGTCAAAATGCTTTTGCTCGATGGATGTTTTTTGCTTGTCGCCCTTTTTGGTACAGAATGGTACACACCAGATTTGCAAGAACTTGAAGACACAATTGGACGACTCAACGTTAGCGTGCACGAGCTCGTATCAAATTCAGTTTTGAATGGAAAACTAACTCAAGATGAAGCCAAGTTAGAAACCATTCAAAGTAACACCATGCGAGAAGATAACCGAGAAGATACCAATCGCATTGACGAATTATACATTCAAGATCTCTGGCATGATTTTCTACTGCTTGAGAACCAAATACCCATCTTCATTATACCAAAGCTCTATGAACTCATTGTAGGTGAAAGAAGCATGAATACAACAATTCTGACCGAAAAAATTATTGAGTTTGTAGAAGATGCACTTCGGTGCTATCCAAAATCAATTCAAAAGCATAACCGGCCAAAAGAGTTTTTTCATTTGCTTCACCTATGTCACTTGTACTTCAGACCTTGCATTATAGAAGTCGAGAGCTATAAGAACCAAGTAAAAGCCCCACTGTTTCATAATCTTCTCCGGTTAGGAAGCAATCTTTTTCGTAAATACAAGGCAAGATCGATTCATGATGGTCAGCAAGCAATTCCATCGCATCGGGCAACAGAATACTATCAAGCAGGGATTCATTTCAAGAAAAGAAAATATTCTGCTGAAAATCCACATTCCCTCCTGGACATTATATTTTGCAATGACACTATAGAGATTCCTGGATTAACAATTGACTCAAACACACAAACTCTGTTCTGCAATTTACTTGTGTTGGAGCAAACCTGTCCTCAATTTGGAAACTACGTCACCGCATACATTATATTTTTCTGCAGTTTGATTAGAATGCCAGATGACGTATCACTACTTACCAAGAGAGGTATCATTGTGCACCAGCTAAACAATGATGCTGAGGTATGCAACCTTTTCAGGATGATTAGTGAATGTGCTGTCTCTAGCTTCAATGGTGACAATTATCTCAAGCCTCTTTATAACCAAATTGAAGCACACAGCCAGAGTTGGAAACCTGTGTTAAGGGAATTGCTTAGCCCAATTACTTCAAAAGTTCACGGTTGGACCCAAATAAGTGAGTCCTCTTAATCAATGATGACCGCATCTCAAAAAATACCTGCCTATTTTACGGTTTTCTTTCTTTTTTTCTTTCTTTTATTTTGCTGTATTTCCATAAATATAATTTTCGCAGCACTTGTATAATACGAGATTGAGTATAAAGGGATAGAGCAGAACGAAAAAATTAATCTATCATAAAATGTAACATTAATAAGAAAAAAATAAAGAAAGAACTTAAATAGATATAGATTAGGAGCAATGCTTTAATAGGGACTAGTGCTATTGAAAATGAAAAAGGGCTGAGTTGGTATTTCACATGTTAACCGGATTAGCACGGTAACTCCCAGCATAAACCAAAATGGAAAGCTCTCTCCTACCAATTTGTAATGAAGTTTCCTGAAGTTCTTTCCTTTGTGGAAAAAAGGGGGAAAAATTGAAAAACCGCAAAAATTGATCCTTCATCACTAGATATACTATATATTCTATTTTGAAATAAGGCTTCTGTTAATCTCAATATTTATTTATTTTTTCAAATATCTTTTATGAGATTTAAACATGAGTCTCTCTACGGAGAGATGAGACCTATTACCACTATTATTATAGTATCACAGGATTAATTTGCTGGATACATAGTGTGATGCATTGGATGGAAATACACACGTGCATGTACGTACGTACTCGTAGCAACAATTTGGAGAAATGCTGTCAAATTTTTCTCAAATACTAGATTGGCTAGCGTATGTTCACTAATCTTAAATGAGAAAAAAATATTCAAAGAGCACTTCCAACGGGGACTATTCGAGATTAACCCTTATTGGGTTAATCTCGAACGAGTACCGACCTAAATGAGTATATAAATTCTGGTAAATTGGTGTATATATGACAATACTATTACATCTCAAATGCTAATAATAACTAATTAATGCATAATAATAATATATGATCCATAAACAATTCACTAATTATAATCGGTATATATAATCAAATATACTAAATAAAAGAATTAAATTAACCTTAAAATAACATGGAAAGGAGGAGGCCGAGTTTAGGGTGTGCGAGCTAGTGCCGGGGAGATGCTAGTGTGTCCTGGTGGTGAGAGCTTAACTTAATTGCTAGTGTGTGCTGGTGCAAGTTAATTGAGTGAGACTTTTGACAAAATATGAAATGGGAGTAACAGAGAAAGGGAAGAAGCTCTGGCGAAGGAAATGATAGTGTATTAAATGAGACTTTTGGCAACAATTATTACAAGAAAATTATTTCTGAAGATATGCACATTAAAAAAATAAACAAATATTCAACATCAGTTACTATATAAAACAGTTGCTGAAGGTCCCACTAGTGGGAGATTTCCCTCCAGGAGTCATTAAAACAAGGAGATTATTGAGAGAAGTTCATAACTAATATAGAATTTCAAAACAAGGAGATTACTGAGATAAGTTATATACAACTAATTTACAATTCCAAAACAAGGAAATAACTGAGATGAGTTATATATACAGAACCATCCTAGAAAGGTTATCTTTTACTTTACTCTAACAAGATGACATCCCATTTTTTGATTAAAACATGTACCTCCATTTGACTTGACACTGAAAATCCGGACAGCACCAAGAGGAAAGAACCGCACAGTTCACCTTTCTTCCCCTCCTTAATAGAACCAGTATCAGAATCAGTACCAACCATAAGTTCATATGACGAAACAATCTTGCAGAGATGGGGCAGATTGATGCAATACAAGGAGAGAGCATTCCCAATTTTCAGGAAGGGTTCATTAACAAGCAAAAACATACTTATATCGGGTCCAGATAAGGTAAAGTAAGGATCCCCTTGCTTAAACATTGTAGTACAGGATTCACCGTAAATGAAGTGATTGTGAGGGAACCTGTGGTCTTCTAGAAAATGTCCTAGCCATTCTCCTATAATATTAAGCATAACAAATAAAGGAATCAAAATAATAAGGCTTGATTTTGTAGATAAAATTTTCATCAGAAAGATAGAAATCAAGATTTAAGCTATTAAGGTCTGGATGCCACAATTGATTTTAGTAAGCCGTGATATATACCGTTTAAGTTTTGATCAAGATCAGTATAACCGTTCTGTATCGACCGATACCTGGTATCCACTGCCAATTCACAATATTTATCCACGTATTATAGTATTTCTGGTTATCATTTTGCTTACTTGAAAGTGTATTAGTTGTACTAATACCAGGACGACACAGAGTACCGACCAAGCAAAAAACTGCACCTGAAAAGGCCTTGTGAGTTCAGCCTGGAATTGCACATGAAGACGGGGCGAACTCACACGTATCAGTGTGCACTTCCCTTTGTGAGTAGGAAACTGACTTGCGGCAACCCTTATAGGCATAAGTGCAAGGGAGATGTACTGATTCCAGAACCTTCTCGAGTGCGATATTACGGGACAATACAGGAAGGGTGAAGATGTGGCACTTGTCTTTTAGTTTTGACCGACATGAGGGACACGCCACATGACCATTCGTACAATACCAAAAATAGATGAATTTGCTCAGTTATTGCTTTTGCAATATAAAGTAAAACAAAAAGTTCTTTAGGCTGTACCAAATTTAATTAAAAATTTCAACCGCAATTATTGTTTGCGAATTAAACTGGCCTTTTACTGGATTTACAAATTAAACATGCAAATTTAAGAATCTCAACCACAAATCTCTGACGTTTGTGTGGTCATCCAATGTTAATTCTTTGAGCTAACTGCAAATGACATCTGAGTTGTTGGAATAAAAATCAATCAACAAACGGGAAAAGAAATGAATAGATATATTTGTCATCTTTTTACCAACCGACTTGCTTTCTAACAAGTGCAAAAAAACTCAGAATCCAACTGACTTGCTTTCTAACACAAATACTCTTGTTTTAATATTAGCTTATTCTGTAACTATGATAAAATCACTCGACAGTAGTACAGCTAACTGTTATTCATATATTTTCAATGCATAATTCAAAGATTGGGTTGTTATTTCCAGATATCCAAAAAAATAATTGAGTTGAATTTGAGAATCCGAGGAGCTCCTTGCATATAGTGCAAAACATGTAGGTATTGTTACAGAGAAAATCTTTGGTAACCTTGGGCATATTCAGCCCCAAATCAAGGTGAAAACAATTGTACTTATATCATGTTGAAACACAACCTGTTATTCAAAATTAGATTAGGAAGTATTTTAGACGTGTAGCATTAGTTTCTGTTATAATTAGATTTGTTGCAGCAGAAATATAAGTGGTTTGTTATTTAATGGTAGTGGGGATTATACTTAGCATTTTAATTGTAACAGTAGCTAAAAATAGCAGAGTTGCTGGTTAATTTAGCAAGTCAAAAGTTCTAAATTTAGGTAGGTAATTTTGTATATGTGAGGCTATATAATGAGCATTTGTAATTGTATTTAATTAGAGCATGAAAGTTAATTAAAAAGTTCTATTGCTAAGAAACTCTTTCTGACTCCTCTTCTTCTTCTTTACAATCTGCCTTCTCTGTTAGGTTAGCTAATTATTTTTTTATTTCCGATATTTGGTATTAGAGCCTTAAAGGGTGTAATCCAAAGAGTAGAAGTAAATCTCCCATCGACGAAACATCGAAGCGATGTCTTCAGTCGCAAACATGGTGCAATTCCCCGCTCCTCTGCTTACTGGTAACAACTACGGTATATGGAAAGTGAAGATGGAGACTCTACTACTCTGACAAGGTTTGTGGGATATCGTTTATTCCCTTCTAAATCTAATACTCTTACTAACCTCAGTTGTTTTGATTGAATCTATTTCTTTGAATTGCCAAAAATAGTTAACAAATGAATATGAGCCAAGTTTATGTTTATGCTTGGTGCCAGATTATCCTGTCCAATAGATTGAACAGATAATCTTCAAATCTTATCATGGATCAAATTGTATTCGCCGCCTACTAGACACAAAGTTCTCCTTGACCGACTTCGACACAATGATTTCTAGCGTCATGTCATGGACACGGATGCTTTTTATTTCACCAGTGAAACTGATATCTATTGGTATGACCATGTTTCTATTAACAAGCTCATAAAGATAGCTTTGTGCGACTTCCTCCGCACTCAACCCGCTCTTTGTACTGACAAAGCCTTCAGCAATCCATTGCCTCATCAAACTTTTTCTCCTAATCTCGTAATCCTCAGGGTAGATGCTTAGGTATAAAAAACAAGTCTTTAGGTAATGAGGCAAGTCTTGATAACTCAATGATAGAATTTTTCTCATTCCTTTAAGAGTGGGATTAGTTTCTAGCTCTGAACCTAAAGAGTTGAGTATGCTTTCCCACTGCTCGGGTTGTTTTGGTTTCCTAGCCAATAAACCGGCTATGCTATTAATTGCTAGAGGCATGCCTCCACATTCTTTCAAAATGTTTTTTGAAACTCGCTCCAATTCATCACCTGGGGACTTATTAGTACCAAATATTCTCTTGTAAAACAACATTTTGGAGGTTTCTGAATCTAAATGTTTCATTTTATAAACACGGGGCTCATGATCCCTTGAACATTCATTAGTGACAGATTAAATTCGTGTGGTCACTATTATTCTACTACCATTCTTGCAATCGGGAAGAGCAAATTTGAAGTGCTCCCATGCCGATGCAGCCCATATGTCATCAAGAATGATAACATACCTCTTATTTTCCAAGTATTTTTGTAATTTGTCGATGAGCATACGTAGATCCCAGTTTTCTATATTTTTTAGAAATTCTGTTGTATCCATTTGATCCCCATTTTCTTCGTCTTTCTTTTTTGTCCCGTCCACGTTTTCTCCAATCTGTTGAGACATATAAATGTTACCTAATTAAAAAATTAATTCATAGAAAAAGTAAAAGCTAGTATAGATATAAAGCATCTCCATAAATTACTCACCTGGTGGACTTGTTGAAGTATATCCGCCAAAAGCAGTTTAATGTTGAATCGTTGAGAAATAGCTACAAAAGCTCGGCATTCAAAGTTTCCGGCCTTCACATTGGGACTTTCATAAGCCATTTTTGCGAGTGTGGTCTTGCCCAAACTGCCAAATCCAACAATAGTGATGACTGTAAGTCGAGGTCGGTCTCGATCATCCATTAACCAATCGATGATTCGATCTCTACACTTATCAAAACCAACAGGTTGGACTTGTTCGGGATACGGGGCTTGGAGCTGAGGAAATGGGGTCAGTGAATCACCAGCAGGAGAGGTTATCATGGATGACACACCGGCAGGTGCATGATACCGCTGCTGCCTCTCACTCACTTGTTCAGGATACAGAGTGGCAGGTGCATGATACCGCTGCTGCCTCTCGCTCACTTCACGAGTGCGCTTTCTAAGATCTTGGATCTCGACGGCAAGCTGGTGGCGTGCTTTTATTGTCCTCAGCACAAGAGCGCTCTTGCGAATTATACCAGAAAGACCTTCCCCACAGGGTTTATCGACACGGTATCTAAACTTGTCGATGCAATCCTCGGCATCATAAGCTATCTCCCGCACAGGCGGTTGCAATCCTCCTTTTGTGTCTCTATGATAAGGAAAGCGTTCATGCTCTCTAGCTCGTCCTTGATGTACTGAATCTCACCCCTCACCCCTCTTAGTAGCACAGTTTCATCTACCAGGATAGAACCCAGCTTGCCTAGGAGCCCTTTCACGGTACCCCCAGTAAAACTCACAACAGCTCCCTGATCCTTTTCTCTCTCTATCGCTTTCTCTCTGAAAACCTTGACAGTACGTGGCTGCTTTGTTGCACTCTTTCTATCTCTATCTCTATATAAATAGTGTAGGATAGTTATAATCCGACACATCATATCTTAAATCGCATGGTAAGAATTATAACGGTAGATCAATGCGGACATCTTCTTTAAAACAGATTCTTTCTCTCTCTCTTTTTTTTTGATTCTTTGCTCGAAGATGACACATCATATCTTGAATTGCATGGTAAGAATTATAACGGTAGATCAATGCGGACATCTGCTTTAAAACAGATTCTTTCTCTGTCTTTTTTTTTTTCCTTTTTTTTTTATGCTTTGCTAAAAGGTGCGGCCAAATCGGACCATTGCTTAAAGATGGAGACAATATTATTCTTTAATTGGTGCAGACCATATTATTCCATCAAAATGTAACTTTGCTTAAAGGTGCTGCTAATTTGTTGCAACTGTTTTATTATTTTTCATGTTATAGAATAAGTGTACATATTTTTACAATAAATTCAGTTCTTGTCATATATATATATATATATATTTTAAAAAAAATATCAATCAAATTAAAAAATAAAATTATAGATGTGTTCATATTTATTTAGATAGGATGTGTATCAAATTTGAATCAACTAGCTTGAAATTAGATTGGTCATCTTTCATTATAAATTCAATAAACTTTCATCATATATTAAAAATTTTAAATTATATATTTGATGAAAAACTAAACGGTCTTTACATTAATTCAAATTTGATACATGTCATGTCCAAAAAAATAAAAATACATCTATAATTTTATTTTAATTTAAATAATATTTGTATAAAATATATACCATATAAGAGTTGAATATACTATATATTCTATTTTGAAATAAGGTCTCCCGTTAATTCTGATATTTTTTTTTTTAAATGTCATTTGCAGAATTTGAACATGCATCTCTCCGTAGAGAGATGAGGCCTATTATCACTATAGTAAACCTGTAATGATAGACTTGCTAAACGTTATGCAAGTTTAGTATTACAGGATTAATTTGCTGGATACATAGCATGATACCTTGGATGGGGAGAGAAGAGGGAAGCAGATATTTTAAGATTCCCTACTCTATTCAAATACAAAAAAAAGGTTATAGTCGGGTAAAGTCGGTCTAATGATCATAAACCCTACTTTAACCTATTATAGCTTTATCATTCTTTACCTAATAAATAAAGTAACTGAAAATATGTAATTCATTCATTTTCAAGCACAACAAAACTCAGCAACTATATATCCTTCCTTTTTTCAAAATTTATTAACTACTAGATATGTTCAATAATTATTCGATACCCTATATATACAACATAGATATATATAATGCTTATGAAAATAAAAATAAAAAAAGTTAAAACTGTAAACATTGCTTTATATATGGATCAGATAGGGATGTACACTATGTATGTATAATGAAATTTAGAACAAATTTGTCAATTATTGAGTGATTTGAAAAGTTAATAAGTTCTTTTTATTTGTCTTCTAGAATCTTCTATTGATAGTGATTTTCACTAATTTGATACACAATCTATCTAATATTCTAAATTAAGATTCTCAAAAAATGCGATTTTAGACTTGTGGTTAAACTGATTAAAATATTTCTAGATTATCTAATGTTAGAATGTTCTAAAGAAATGACATTATTAAATGATGATTAAAATAGCAATTAAACCGATTAAAAGTAACTCGTCTCATTTTATTGGATATGCTTGGAATTAGAGAAGCATCTAGCTAGCTAACAATTTAATTAAGTTTCTTATCCCTTCCTAATATCTAGAACTGACAAATTATAGAGGATTGATCATCATCAATAATTTGGCATATATATCTATCTAAAGATATATATATATATATATATATATACATATATATATATATATATATATATATATAGGTTAATTATGGAATGGAACACACACTCTCTCTCTCTAAGAAAGAAAAAGGAAAAATAAATTCCTTCTGTTTCACTTCTCCAAGAGAGTCCCCAAATCAATTCTCTACTTCTCTCATTTGCTGCAATAATTAAATCATTAATTAATTGCTGGATATTTCTGGATAGTGAAATAATTAATTAACTGATCGTGCCCTAAGAAGTGACAACCTTGGATAATCCTGGCTGCGGTTCTTGTCTTCATTGTATAGATGGAATATGCTTAAAGATAGCATTTCGTGATCCGGGTAACTCAATTCTAATTTGATTTATTTTGATTTAATTTATTACTATCCGAATTTCTGAAAAAATATTCCAACATAACATGTCAGGTACACGGTTCCATACAAACTTCTACCCAAAGTATATAAGGGAATATTATTTTATTAGGAGGATTAAAAGAATCAAGTCCTAAAATTTATTCAATACACCATTCAATTAAAAAAAAGGATGAATACTGCTACATGGATATAGAGATTGGCAATATGGCACAAGAAAAAAAAGTAGATCATGTCATGCTATCATTTAATTGCAACGAACAATGAAAGGATTTATGTTATATTAGTACGCACTATAAGGTCTCTCTCAGCTTTTTCTCTTAATTAGAAAAGAAACTTGAGGTCTACTATTTTTAGAAGTTGGGAGTCATGTCTTCTCTCTCTTAATTTATGCAGATATTGATCTGCTCTTTTTATAGGCCATAATCATGCATCATGAATGGACACAGCTATATATGACTGCAGGGAGAAATTTAAGCCTTTCAATTTTAATGCTAATATTCTTTAGAAACTGTAATGGACTGATTTGTATAAACTAATATCCTTCTTTTTATTACAAATTAATGTAAACTGGAACTCCAGGAAACATGATCCTCAATACACATCTTTGAGAACAGTCACTGCAACCCCTTCTCCTGGTACACCAATTGAACATGTGGAAAATTTGTAATCTATGGATATGGTGGCAAAGGGGGGAGGCGAGATAAGATAATGAATGACCTCGGAATCGCAATTATTACCTTCTCTTCATGATCTCTATGGATGCCACCGATCTTGCTCCCTAAAATTGATTAAAAATGATTATGCAACTGATTAACTAACTAAAAATACATAACAGGTTCATGAAATTAAGTGCTGGAAAACGAGAGTTTACCAGTTGTTGATTCTGCCATATCATATATTGTGTTTGCTTGTACAGTAGCCAGTTTAGCATTAGAGGGAACATCTTGTGCTTTTGCCGGAGGAATTATATTGCCGGCGACAATAAGGAAGATTGTTAACGTCACAAGCCCGGTGAATGCCACTATTGCCTTCATTTTTATTAACTTAATAGTCCTGATATGTGTTGAGTATTTTAGCATTGGTTTGCTTTGAATATATTTTGTATTTAAGATTATGAATATCTCATAGGCTATGCCTATAGAAGCCAATATCTTGTAGCCTACAATTTTATAGCAAACCTTGATAAATATCAAAATCTCCAATGGCATATTTATTCTTCTATAGCACAAAATATCTCCCATTTATCCTTCTGAAAAATAATGAGTTACACGTGTGTTCCTTCTAATAGAGTTTCTTGCATACCTAATAAACCTCAAAATTCTATCAACATTATATTTATGGCTCTGGAGACTTAGTTAGCATGTTGAAATAGAAATATTAACATTAATGAACAATCTGAAGATCCCAACATATTTGTTTTTTTTTTTTATATTTCCTCAGTAACATACATGTCCTTAATTTTGGTGTGTGTTTGTGCACTGTTTCAATGATATCCTTTGAATGTTTTTTTGAACTTTTGATATTATAAGATTTGTATCTGTAGCTCGATGATGTTGTTTATTTTTAGATAATTACAAGATATCATCTAACCATTTTTGTTCTGAATTTTCTTTAAAAATAGTGAAATACTGACAGTTATTGTTGGCACAATACGAGGAAAAAAGATACTGTTGAGTAAGATTCAAGAGAAGAGGAAAATATGGATGAAAAATCTTTACTCCATTTGGAACTTCAAAAGATGATGATAGTTGGTCTATATATCTTAATGGTCTCATTTTTATTAAGAACTTTTGTGAAGCTAATCTTGAGAGTTTACCTACCTACTTTCTCTAATAAAAATTGAATAATAAAATGGCTTTTGCATAAGATGTGTGATAATTGCACCCCAATCCTACACACCATAAGATTCTAGACACAGATTCTCAAAATTCTTGACACATATTATGTAGATCGGAGAAAGAATGTTCAAAATTTTCAAGACTCACACTCCCCATTTCATGCATATATAAAAGATGTTTTGCACAATAGACTATAGTGTTATGGGCCGTGACAGTCTATTATGAGTCGTGACGCATCTCAAATCATATTGTTATGACCTATAACCCTTATTATTAGTGCTGGATCATAAGGTACATAAATGGTGTACAGAAGGTGGAGGATAACAAAAATGTCTCTTTGCATAAATTAAGTTTTTGAAATTTGAATGTTGTTTGCTTAATAAAGTATGATGCAAAGTTTTTTGGGACTTTTTGTTTCTCAATGAAAATGCATTTTTCTTGTGCTTATGAAGACTCAATGATGATGTAACCAGGATAAAAATGAGATCTAAAAAATAAATTTCCTTGTTTGGAGCCCAATAAGAATGTCAATGATATGTAAGCGTTATGTGTTCTCCTTCCTAGTGGTATGGATTTTATTGTAAAAATGGTGACATATTAGAATGAATATTGTTCTGTTCTCTCTCTATTTCATAGGGATGCATGCATCACGAAGACTTTCCAAGAGTATATCCATCCTAGAAACAGGTGAATCATCTAAATCCTGAAGAAATTGGCAATACATAGCTGGCATGCAATCACCAGAGTTGTCCGAAAGGAGAACAGTCCCGATCAACTCCATGATGTAAGCACCCGTATATGCTCTCACAGTATAGGCATCGACATCGACGGGCAACTCTACAAAAAATATTTCCCTAAACCATCACAACCTGATGTGATACTCAAACATTCTTCTATCCTATGTACCATCACTCTTTGTAATCAATTTATTTTTATATGTGTCAATATTTACAGCTGACCCAACAACATTCTCCAAAAGTCCACTCCTATCACTGTCGCTCTCACCGGTCACAAGTAGATTGACGATAGGTAAGCCCCACAAAACCGCCACATCCTGCAGTGTAACGGTCATCTCTCCAATCGGCAAGTGGAATGTATGGGTCTCTTGTCTCAACCTCTCAACTAGAGCCGTAATCAGTGCTGGGTCAAATTCGATTGTACCAATCATGGCTACTTGGTACAAACCCATCTTTATCAGTGTTTCTGACATTACATCATTAAATTTGACGCTCCTTCTGCTCTGCTTCATCTTTAGAACATTGACGGACTACAAAATTTAAACAAAATAAGTTAGTATTGACAAAATTGAAATTTTTTCAAAAATCTAAGTAATGAATATTATCTATCTTCTATATTACCTTCGTAAAGTGTTACAGAAGGATGATTCTTGCTCTTCTCTAGCGGGCGGGTTGGGTTCAGTCAGCTTTTCTATGGCACGTCTTACTTTTCTTTGCTTTGACTGTGGGACTGACTGGATAGGTATCGATAGTAGAAGGAGAGTGTAGGTAATGGAGGTTTGGATAGGTAAGACTAGACTACGGATGAGTAGGATAGATAATAACAACAAATATACGAATTTGAAATCTAATTACCTACTGTAAATATTGCGAATGCAATGATCATTTTCAGGAATCCGTAAAATATTTGACACCGGTACTTGTTCCACGCCCGCCCCTTACGCATTGGACGGTCCAGCACCATCACCTCCCCTATGATCAAAACAACCGCCGCCTCGTGTTCTTGCCATATTTTCTTACGAAACTATTTTTATAAGAAAATTCATATAAGTTATATTTAATTCAATATCACCTAAAAAATTCTACAAAAATTTATAACAAACTATTTTCTCACAAAACTATTTTTTTATCTCAATTCAATAAAAAAAATCTACACATTCATTTTGGTCAATGTATGCACAAATCAAATACCAATACTCGGATAGTACACCATTTTGTATTATTCATCACAATTCAACATAATTCTTTTTTCATCACATATCCAAATCCAAATCTTTTTTTTTTGCTTAATCCATGCACAAATCAATACCAACAATAACATCTTACTAAACATTTCTTATTTTCATCAAAATTCGACATAATTTTTATCCATCACAAATCAACATCGAAATTTAATAATTTATTTTTTGCTTACAACATGCACAAATCAAATGTGAATACTAACCTCATATCGAACATTTCTTATTTTTCTAAAAATGGCCAAATAACCATATTCATCAGAATTTAAGAAAAAATGTCAATTTACAATAACACCCCTATAATATTTATTTTATAAAATGAACAAAATCGGTAAATTAAATTGCGTAGTCTTCAATACCTCTTCTCAAATGCTCAAGAAACTCCAATAAAAAGGTGTTGTCGGTTGCCACGTTCAAAATCCTTCAAATCGTCGTTGAAGAGGTATAGCCCAAAATAGCCGACTAGGAGAGAAATGTGAGGCATGTAGAGGTCTGAGGGAGAGAGGAGCAGTTGAGGGAGGGTCCAATTTGTGGCGGGGGTGGGTTTTTAGAGGGGGTTGAGGCTAGGGTTTTCGGGTGAGAGGAGAGGCAGAAGGGAAAAAACGAAAATAGTGAAGAGAGAGAGGGGGGGAAGGGTCACGGCATTAAAAGGGTATCTTAGAACAAGGATTCAAAATCCGGTCTACCCAGTCCAAACCAATCTCTCAAGATATTGTCTGTATTCTCTCTAACCGGATTGTGAGAATACGGTCTGCTTTGGCCCGTTTTTCATTATCCGGTTTACACTCTTTCTCAGATTTCCAAATTCCAGTTTTTCTTGGTTTGTAAATTTGCGAATTTTATTTTCTAATTTATAATTCGTTAAATTTTTTTCCCAACATAAAAATTAGTCATTAAGTATCTATTAAAACACGCCTTACATTATATATTATAAACAAGTACTAATTATCGCTAAGGAAATTTCATATAGGTTTCGTCAAGTACAAAGTTAATAGTTTTTTTCTCTTCCAATATCATACAAGATTTACTCTTTAAATTTACAATGTTTAGTCCTTCCATATAAAAAAAAAGTTAAGTTGTATTCAACGAAATTTGAATGAAATTTTCTGAATGATCAAAAATCACTACACTATATACTTGCTGGGTTGGCCAAGGTTTTCTCTTGTGTTCTGGTAATTGTGCAAGAGAAGCAACTACATGCTCTGATATACCACCATGAATTGACTCTTGTCCCTTTGGACTGCACGATGCAACATTTGTAGATTGCAGCAACTTGATTTGAAGACCAAATGTGTTTCACCCCTTCAACACCGCACTATGGCATCTTGACAAAAATGCAGGCTATTGTAATATTGCCAGAAATTCAAAACCAAAACATGGAAAATTACACATTTTGTGTCTCTATTATGATAAGGACTACAATAAATTTTGAGTCTCTATTTGTAAAGCTGAAGCACTTCATAAATGTGAAAAATCGAGACATCTATCTGAAAATTATTAATCTAGGTTACTATGTATATACAAGTGCTACGAAAATCAAATTTATGGAAATACAACAAACTCTACTTTCGAAAAGTAATGAAGGCTGGTACCTTTTATGGTACTCTTCTCAAAAGAAAAAGGAAATACAGCAAAATAAAAGATGAAAAAAAAAGAAAACTATAGTAGGCATGCATTTTTTGAGATGTGATCATCATTGATTAAGAGGACTCATTCAACCATGAACTTTTGAAGTGATTGAGCTAAGCAATTTTCTTAACACAGGTCTCCAACTCCGATAGTGTGCTTCAATTTCACTACAGAGAGGCTTGAGATAATTGTCACCATTAAAGCTAGAGATAGCACATTCATTAATCATCCTGAAAAGATCACATACCTCAACATCACTGTTTAGCTGGTGCACAATGATACCTCTCTTGGTAAGTAGCGATACATCATCTGGCATTCTAATCAAACTGCAGAAAAACATAATGTAGGTGGTAACATAGTTTCCAAATTGAGGACAAGTTTGCTCAAACGCAAGTAAATTACAAAACAGAGTTTGTGTGTTTTGGTCGATTGTCAACTCAGGAATCTCTATTGTGTCATTGCAAAATATAATGTCAAGGAGGGAATGTGGATTTTCATAAGAATACTTTCTTTTCTGAAAATCAATCCCTGCTTGATGGTATTCTTTTGCCCGGCGTGTTGGAATTGCTTGTTGTGTTGCTTGTTGACCATCATGAAACAGTGGGTGTTTTACTTGGTTCTCATATTGTTCTATGTTGGGTTCACCACCTTCACTTCTTGACCAGCCTTCATCCTGTTCTCTTGTCATAGATTTGACCAATTGCTCTATGTCAATTATATGTGCTCCAGCCATACTTTGTTTCTCTGATAAAAACTGTCAACTAAGTAAGATAGAATATTTAAATTTGGATAGACTTTTCCAAGTATCATTCAAAGTCAAAATTACAATGAAAACCCTACCAGGACACTACTCGTCATCTGAAATTACAATGGATTCATCTCAATTCCCGATTGCCTCTACCCATCCCCAACCCATCAGATTTTACAAATAGAATATTAATATCCTACTATTTAATTGTGTAAGGGCTTTCTTTTATATTATAATTTTACTCGTGAATTAAGATAGATTAACTTTAGTTTAATGTAAACAAATAAAAGAGCTTAATAGTCAAATGATAATAGGATTGTTAATGATAATTGGCTAAATTTATTAGGGTATATATGATTTATTGGTGTTTCTGTAGGTTCAATATCATTTCATACTTTTGTGAAGCTATACATGATATCTTGGAGCTTTATAGTACATGAAATTTTATCTTACATTCATGACATTATTAAAGTAGATTGTGCACAATATGTAAATGCATAAGAAGATCACAACCAATTTAAATTGCCCAATTGAAAAAAATAGATAGATAACATGTCAGGTATACAGTTTAATACAAACATCTATCAAAATCATATTAGAGAGTATTGTTTTATTAGGAGGATTGAAAGCATCATGTCCTAAATTTTGGTCAACACTCCATTCGATCAAATAAAAGGAGGAATAAATGTAACCTGCTACATGGATATGGAGCTTGGTAATATGGCACAAGAAGAAAATGGTTCATCTCATGCTATCGTTTGATGGCAATGAACAATGGAAGGATTTCTGTCATATATCAGTGCATGCTATAGGTTCTCTCTCACCTTTCCCTCTTAATTAGCAAAAAAAAAAAAACTTGAGGTCTTATATTTTTAGACATTGGGAGTCATGCCTTCTCTCTTCTTAATTGAAGCAGATATTGATCTGCTCTTTTTATAGGATATGATCATGCATCACAGATGGATATAAAGGCAGGATGCGATATTGGCTCTCCTCGGCATTGCAATCATTACCTTCTCTTTTTTATCTCTGTTGATGCCACCAATTTTGCTCCCTAAAATTGGTTAAAAATGATTATGTAATCAGTTAACTAATTAAAAAAACATAACAGATTCATGAAATGAAGCGCTGGAAAATGAGAGTTTACCAATTGTTGATTTTGCCTTATCATATACTGTGCTTGCTAGTACATTAGTCGGTTGAGCAATAGAGATAATGTATTGTACTTTTGCAGGAGGAATCATGTTAGCAACTTGATGCATGCCACTATTGCCCTCATTTTTAACTTAATAGTCCTAATGTGTGTTAAGTATTTTAACATTGGTTTACTTTGAATATATTTTATATGTAAAATTGTGAATATATCAGGGGATGTGCCTAAAGAAGCAAATATCTTGTAACCTGCAATTTTTATAGCAAAGCCTGCTAAATATCAAAATTTCCAAATGGCGTATTTGTTCTTTTATAGCACAAAAATTCTCCCATTTATCCTTCTGAAAAATGATAAGAGAAATTATTCTTGTAACCCAAGTTTTACATCCTTATTTGCATCTAATGTTAAGTATAAATACTTTTCAAAAATATATATTTTAAAATTTAAGTTTTGCACTCCTTAGCTTTAAATACTCGGGATACAAATAAAGGGTGTGGATAAAAAGTGCAGTTATCACTCCTCAAATAATAAATCACACATGTATTCATTATTTCCTTTATAAAACAGTGACGCATTTAAGAACTCAATGAAAACATTTGCCCCCTACTGTTTGTCCCTCTTGGGCAATTATTTTTATTGTCGGCTCTAGTTAGTTACACAATGCTACATAGCACCACCTTAGGTACAATGGGAATTTTTTTAATCGAAAAATTTTAAGATTTTTTTGGCACCTAACTGTCAAAACATATCATGTGAATATCAAAATAGCAAAAATGCGGAGACCAAATTAGTCTAGTAATGAGTTGATGTCAAATAAGAGACCAAAACCAACTCATTATAAGAGAACCCAGCAAATGCGGAGACCGAAACTGATTTTGAGAACAAAAAATAAGATTTGTTGTCTAATAAGAGAAAGGGTATCAAAAAAAGTTTCTCATGTCAAATAATAGACTTATTTGAGATGTACATTGATGTTTGTTTGTTTGTTTATATGCTCTCTGACATCTGAGATTTGTTTGATTTTAAGAAAGTCTATCAAAATAATGAAGTAGAGGTTCCTAGATACGCTATAATCGAACAATACTTTTGAAATGAACAAAATTGATATGTATCAAAACATAAAAAGGTAACAACTAAAAACTTGAAGCCTGTAAAAAAAATATGAGCAGAAGAATTAGTCAAGCAATGACGATATTTGACACTTGTTACTTTTATCATTTTTTTTGTGAAATAGTATTCATGTATCAAAAAGAGGAAACCCAAAATGAACTGTGTAATCGTTGGTCTCCTTTACCATTGTATGTTAATAGTCAGCCCAAGTTTGCCATAGAACAATTTTGTTATGGATAAAAAAATTTTAGTGACTAATAAATCAAAATTATTAATTTCATGGTGATCTCTTCGTCTATAATATAAATTCAATTCATGACGGAATTAGCTAATTTTTTAAGACTAATTCTGCTATTCAGCAAAATTTATATTATAAATGAAGAAATAAAATTAAAATTAACGATTGTGATTCTTCAAAATATAATAATAGCTGAAAATTTTGATCCATAACAGACTCGTTGCTCGCCCAAACTGAACTTCTTTCAATGATGTTTAGATAAACTTAACGAATCTGTTGGGCTGCCCGTACTTTGCATCTTTTCCAGAAAGTGAACACCACACTTGTTATAGGTGCCAGCACATCGGATATTTATATATAAACCTCATAATTGAATGCATGAGGTATGTTTGGTACAACATTACTTACATTGTAAGTTTCTTTCAATTTTTTTGCTTTTGAAAATGTTCCATCGTACTTCAACACTTTTATAAGTTCTGAAAAATTGCAAGTAAAATAGGCCTAATTTTTTTTTTTTTTGGCACTTGTTACTTATGCATGAATTGATATAATTATGGAGACCGTATAACTGCTGATATGTCTTCAATACCTTTATAAGTTAACCCATGAGACGGTGACATATAATATTAAAAGATTTGAATGTTGAATTATGCTAACTAGAATTAGTTGGTCCTTCATATAACTTAATTACAAATTATTATATCAATTCACAGCTAATAGATATTATCTTGATTTTAGTCCCTATAAATTTGCTATATATTTTATTTTTAGTTCTTTATATATTTCAGTATATTACATTCTTATGCCTCTTAAAAATAACTCCGTCATCCAAATTATTTGAATTAAACCTCTACATAAAATATGATTTGACTCATTAACTATTAAAAAATGAAATACATGTGTTAGATACTATTCAAAGAGGATGTAATTTAAAGGACATATAAATCAAAATCATATATATTGATCCTCTATGTTCACGAGGACTCGGATCAAATTTTCGGATTATATATGGATGTTCATTAACAACACTAGCTACATTAAGAAAGATGGAACGGGAGCAGAGCAACATCACTCAAGGATTGCTGAGTGTTATCCCTTATTGAAAAATTTATAAAAATATATTTTTCAAAAAAAATCACAAAAATTTGTTTATTATTCAAAATAATTATTTTTATAATTTACCTCACTAATCATAAATCTTGGCTTCATCTCTGGATGGAAATTGAGTGTATATTACAAATGTCAATGGGTCATGTTCATATCAGGTAAATATTAATTTATTATTTTTTTAAGGATCAGAACTAAATGGCACAATTGAAATTTAAGTTTGAACATGCAGTAACTATAGATAATAAAATGTTTTCTCTAGACAAACAAATAGTTCAACTTAATATTAAAATCATCTGAATTTTTTAAATCAAATCAGGTCATTTAAAATCTATGACGATGGATGCGAAACCCCCACATTCCTCTCGAACATTTTCTTTTTTCCTTTGGTTCTAGACTTCTAAGCTTGTAGCTAAGACATGTAAATGGGCCTAGTCTCTTTATTATTATCTATTTTCAAATCTAATGGTGTTCTAAAATCAGGCCCAAAAGCCACTTGCGTAATAAGGTATCATCACCGCCTATCTCTCACTCAACTTGTCTCAGTGCCTCCTTGGCCCTTGCTATGATTGAGTTGAGATCTCCTCCTCCTCTTCCTCTTCCTCTTCGCCTCTTCCTCTTTGCAGGAACTGCTTGCAGAATACCTACAGAAACAAAGAAAGAGGTGTTCTACACTACCGGCGCCACTCAGTCAAGGTGTTTTGTTACATCTCTTCTTTATTATATTTAGATCTTCTTTGCTTGCATGAGATCTCATGATCGATTTTGCGATCGGGGTGTGTAGCTTGGGCCATTATAAATGACATTACGGAGTAAACAATGATTCTCCATTGCAAAATTGTTATCATTCTCTCGTTGCCTGATCTCTTTACTCTTTAAATCACTAAACTCAACAGCAAGTATCAATTAATTTCAATCAATTAATTTCAATTTGGGCCATTGTAAATGACATTATGGAGCTTCTAATTTTTGCTCGTTTATATTCATAAACCCTTTGATGAGGTGATGCAAGTGATAACAAAAATGTAGATAGGGAAATCTGTAACCCCATTGTGAATCTCCAAAAGGGGATGAAGACTTAGAATAATTGGGAATCTCTCTGATGCTTTGTCTGTTTTGTTCTATCAATCTGCACATGCAGCTTTTGAATTGATGATTTTGACTCTTTGAAAATGAATTACTAGTGAAGAACTTTTTGAACATCTTCGGTCATGATATTTTTTATGAAATAAGTTTCTAGATCTTAAATTTGATAATCATGCATTCTTTTTGTTGTTGGGGAAGGCTTGATAATGATGTCATTATTATGAGAATGGAGATAGGTAAAACTGTGTTCTCTGTTGAAGCCCGATGAGAATCTACAACAATTCTTTCTCCATGGTTTACCCGTTGTTTGGATAGAAGTTATGTAGGAGGAATCAAAGGGGAGGGAATGAAAACTTCGCGACACCAAGCACGTGTTGTTTTAGAAATGATGCTAATCATGCAGCACCTCCTCTGCCTTCTCAATATCCCTTTTCTTGCACAACCCATCTATAAGAGTATTGTAAGTCTTCACATTGAGCTCGTGTCCTTTTGAAACCATCCTATTAAGCACCTCCTTTGCCTTCTCCATTGATACCACCTAAATTGTTTGGATGAATATTTAATAGGAGGAAAATTTGGAAACTTTCTAAGGCTTGTATTTTTCATTTTACGGCGGAGAAACTATGGCACTAGATGTGAATTCTTAAGAAGGATACCTAGGGAAATATGTACATTTTCACATGGGCTCCAAAGAATAGTTTGATGAAATTCAATCATGACTCGTGAGATTTACTGAGGGTCTTCTGGACAAAATTTATAGTTGTTTCATTTGTTTTTGGTGCTTTATAATATGAAAAACTTAATCTATATCTATTCAAGTTCTTTCTTTATTTTTTTCTTATCAATGTTACATTTTATGATAGATTCATTTTTTTCAGTTCGATCTATCCCTTTATACTCATTCTTCTATATACAAGTGCTGTGAAAATCATATTTATAAAAGAAAATTGTAATAGGCAGGTATTTTTTGAGATGTGATCAACATAGATTAAGAGGACTCACTTGTCTGGGTCCAATCATGAACTTTTGAAGTGATTGAACTAAGAAATTGCCTTAAAACAAGTCTCCGACTCTAGTAGTGTGCTTCAATTTTGCTACAAAGAGACTTGAGAAAATTGTGACCATTGAAGCTAGAGACAACACATTCACTAATCATCCTGAAAAGATCGCATACCTCGGCATCACTTTTTAATGATACCTCTCTTGGTAAGTAGAGATACATCATCTGGCATACTAATCAAACTACAAAAAAAAAATGTATGCGGTAACATAATTGCCAAATTGAGGACACATTTGCTCTAATGCAAGTAAATTGCAGAACAAAGTTCTGTGTATTTAGGTCAATTGGCAACCCAAGAATCTCTATTGTGCCATTTCAAAATACAATGTCAATGAGAGAATGTGGATTTTTAGAAGAATATTTGATTTTCTTAAAGTTAATCCCTGCTTGATTTCTATTGTTCGATGCAATGGAATTGCTTGTTGTGTCGCTTGCTGATCTTAATGAATCGAACTTGCCTCATATTTACTAAAAAGATTGCTTCCAAACTGGAGAAGATTATGAAACCATGGGGGTTTTACTTGGTTGTCACAACTCTCGGTTGCTGTAATATGAGGTTTGAAGTACAAGTGATATAGGTGAAGCAAATGAAAAAACTCCTTTGGCTGGTTATGCCTTTGAATAACTTTTGGATAGCAATGAAGTGCATCTTCCAGAAACTCAATGACTCTTTATGTCAGAACAGTGTATTCATGCTACTTCCACCTACAATGAGTTCATGTGAAAAATCTAGACTATATAGTTGGTCAATGGGGTAAGTATATTCTCGGTTATCTTCTCACGCGCATGGTGTTATTTTGATTGGTCTCTAAATTGGCTTCATGTTAAATTTTTCATTCAAAACTAGATTTGAAATGATCTTGTGCACTCTAACCTTGAGTCTTCCAATTGTGTCTTCAGGTTCCTACAAATCTAGTGTGTACTATCCCTAGAAGGACATCGAGCAAAAGTATTGTAGCAATGTTGTTCCTGTCCAAATTAATCTCATCTACATAATAAAGTTTAACCGGTTTCTCCAGGTGAATCATTGCTTCCAAGTAATATGATAAGGTTCATTTAGGGTTCAAGTTAAGAATGCGATCCAGAAGCTTGTACTTTGTCATTTGCATAGCACAAGCACCTAGAATTCCACGGTTGTATGGTCCCACAGAGAGCATGATTGGCTGATAAGCATTCTTGTGTTTATGACGGAGTTTTTTGTTGGTTCTAGAAATTAAGTGGTCTACCAATATCGGGTTCACCAATTTCACTTATTGACCGGCCATGATCCCGTTCTCTTGTCATATATTTGACCAATTGTGAAAGATTTTCCCAATTGGTCATATATTTGCTCCAATCTTACTTTTTTCTCTAATAAAAACTGTCAACTAATTAAGAAAAAAATATTTAAATTTGGATAGACTTTCCCAAGTATCATTCAAAGTCAAAATTACAATGGAAGCCCTACAAGGACGCTAATTATAATCTCAAAACTACAATAGATTAATCTCTATTCCCGACTAACTCCACCCATCCCCAACCCACTAGATTTTACAAATAGCATATTAATACCTTACTGTTAAATTGTGAAAGGATTTTCTTTTGTATAATAATTTTATTCGTGGATCAAGATAGATTAACTTTCGTTTAATGTAAATAAATGAAAAAGCTTAATAGTCAAACGATAGTAGTGTTATTAATGATAATTGGTTAAATTTATTGGGGGATATGTAATTTATTGTTGTTTCTTTAGGTTCCATATCATTTCATGCTTTTGTGGATGTTATGCATGATATCTTAGAGCTTCACAATACATGAATTTTCGCATTGCATTTCTGACACTGTTAAAGCAGATAGTGGGTATATGTAAATGCAGAAGAAGATCACAATTAATTTAAAATGCTCAATTAAAGAAATTAGATGGGATAACATGTCGGGTACATAGTTTAATACAAACATCTATCAAAATCATATTAGGGAATATTATTTTATTAGGAGTTTTGAAAGTATCAAGTCCTAAATTTTTTTTCAACACACCATTCAATCAAATAAAATGATGAATAAAGGTAACTTGCTACATGGATATAAAACTTGGCAATATGGCACAAGAAGAAAATGGATCATCTCATGCTATTGTTTGATGGCAATACAACGATCATGTCTTTCTTAATTTTTACTCTTAATTAGAAAGGAAACTTGAGGTCTACTATTTTTAGAAGTTGGGAGTCATGTCTCCTCTCTCTTAATTTAAGAAGATATTGATCTGCTCTTTTTATAGGACATAATCATACATCATGAATGGATACAGCGCTATATATGACTATAGGGCGAAATTTAAGCCTTTCAATTTTAATGCTAATCTTCTTTATAAACTGTATGGATTGATTTGTATGAATGGATATTCTTTTTTTATTACAAATTAATGTAAACTAGAACTTCAGGAAACATGATCCTCAATACACTTCTTTGAGAACAGTCACTGCAACCCCTTCTCTTGGTACACCAATTGAACATATAGAAAATTTGTAACCTATGGATATGGTGGCAAAGGGGGAAGGCGAGATAAGATAATGAATGACCTGGGCATCGCAATTAATACCTTTTCTTCTTGATCTCTGTTGATGCTACCGATCTTGCTCCCTAAAATTGGTTAAAAATGATTATGCAACTAATTAACTAACTAAAAATACAAAACAGGTTCATGAAATTAAGTGTTGGAAAACAAGAGTTTACCAGTTGTTGGTTCTGTCATATCATATATTGTGCTCGTTTGTATAGTAGCCGGTTTAACTTCAGAGATAACATCTTGTGCTTTTGCTGGAGGAATTATATTGCCAACGACACCGAGGAAGATTGTTATTGTCACAAGCCTGGTGCATGCCACTATTGCCTTCATTTTTTCTTAACTTAATAGTCTTGATATGTGTTGAGTATTTTAGCATTGGTTTGCTTTGAATATATTTTGTATTTAAGATTATGAATATCTCATAGGCTATGCCTATAGAAGCCAATATCTTGTAGCCTACAATTTTATAGCAAACCTTTGATAAATATCAAAATTTCCAAATGGCATATTTATTCTTCTATAGCGCAAAATATCTCCCATTTATCCTTCTGAAAAATAATAAGTTACATGTGTGTTCCTTCTAATAGAATTTCTTGCAAACCTAATAAACCTCAAAATTCTATCCACATTATGTATATATTTGGGCTCCAGAGACTTAGTTAGTATGTTGAAATAGAAGTATTAACATTAATGAATAATGTGAAGATCCCAACATATTTGTTTTTCTTTTTATTTCCTCAGTAACATACATGTCCTTAATTTTGGTGTGTGTTTATGCACTTGTTGATAATAGTATTTCAATGATGTCCTTTGAATACTTTTTTGAACTTTTGCTATAATAAGATTTGTATCTGTAGCTCGGTGACATTGTTTATTTTTAGATAATTAAAAGATATCATTTAACCATTCCTGTTTTGAATTTTTTACAAAATAGTGAAATACTGACAATCATTGCTGGCACAATATGAGGGAAAAAAGTTACTTTTGAATTTTTTACAAAAGTTTCTTCTCTTCCAAAATTATACAAGATTTACTATTTTAATTTACAATGTTTACTCCTTCCATATAAAAAAAAAAGTTAAGTTGCATTCAACGAAATTGGAATGAAATTTTCTAAATGATAAAAAATCACTACACTATATACTTGCTGAGTTGGCCCAGGTTTTCTCTTGTGTTATGGTAATTGTGTAGGGGGAGCAACTACATGCTATGACATACCACCATGAATTGACGCTTTCCCTTTTGGACTGCACGATGTAGCATTTGTAGATTGCAGCAACTCAATTTAAAGACCAAATGTGTTTCACCCCTTCAACACCGCACTATGGCAGGTTGACAAATGTGCAGGGCATTGTAACGTTGCCAAAATTTCAAAAGAAAAGGATGGGAAATTGCACATTTTGAGTCTCTATTATGAGAAGAAACTGCAATAAATATGACACCTAGGTTTTTTTCCTTATAAAACTAAGGCACTCCATAAAAGTGAAAAATCGAGACATCTATCTGAACATTATTAATCTAGGATACTATAAAAATACAAGTGCTATGAAAATCAAATTTATGGAAATACAACAAACTCTGCTTTCGAAAAGTAATGAAGGTTGACACCTTTTATGATACTTTTATCAAAAAAAAAGGACATATAGCAAAATAAAAGATAAAGAGAGAAAGAAAACTGTTGTAGGTAAGTATTTTTTGAGATGTGATCATCATTGATTAAGAGACTCACTTGTCTGGGTCCAACCATAAACTTTTGAAGTGATTGAGCTAAATAATTCCCTTAAAATAGGTCTCCGATTCCGACAGTGTGCTTCAATTTCGCTACAAAGAGGCTTGAGATAATTGTCACCATTGAAGCTAGAGATAGCACATTCACTAATCATTCTGAAAAGATCGCATACCTCAGCATCACTGTTTAGCTGGTGCACAATGATACCTCTCTTGGTAAGTAGTGATACATCATTTGTCATTCTAATCAAATTGCAAAAAAATATAATGTAGGTTGTAACGTAGTTTCCAAATTGAGGACATGTTTGCTCAAACGCGAGTAAATTACAGAATAGAGTTTGTGTGTTTGGATCGATTGTCAATCCAGGAATCTCTATTGTGCCATTGCAAAATACAATGTCAAGGAGACAATGTGGATTTTCAAGAGAATATTCCCTTTTTTGAAAATCAATCCCTGCTTGATGGTATTCTGTTGCACGACGCGATGCAATTGCTTGTTGTGTTGCTTGCTGACCATTACGAAATAGTGGTTGTTTTACTTGGTTTTCATAGCTCTCGCCTGCTGTAATGCAAGGTCTGAAGTACAAGTGACACAGGTGAAGCAAATGAAAAAACTCTTTTGGTCGGTTATGCTTTTGAATTGCTTTTGGATAGCACTGAAGTGCATCTTCCACAGACTCAACAATTTTTTCAATCAGATTTGTTGTATTCATGTTGCTTCCACCTAGAATGAGTTCATAGAGCTTTGATATAACGAAGAAGGGAATTTGGTTCTCAAGGAGTAGAAAATCATGCCAAAGATCTAGAATGTATAGTTCGTGAATGGGCTTGGTATCTTCTCGCATGGCATTACTTTGAATGGTTTCTAATTTTGCTTCGTCTTTAGTAAGTTTTTCATGTAAAACTAAATCTGAAATGACCTCGTGCACGCTAACATTGAGTCGTCCAATTCCGTCTTTAGGTTCTTGTAGATCTGGTGTGTACCATTCTGTCCCCGCAAGGGTGACCAACAAAAAGCATCCATCGAGCAAAAGCATTTTAATAAAGTTGTTACTATCTAGATTAATCTCATCTGCATAACACATTTTAACCAATTTCTCCAGCTGAATCATTGCTTCCAAGTAATATGATAAGGTTCTTTTAGGGTTCAAATTGAGAGTGCGATCCAGAAGCTCGTACTTTGTCATTTGAGTAGCAAGAGAATCTGAAATTCCATGGTTGTATGGTCCTACAGAGAGCATGATTGGCTCATACGCATTCTTGTACTTATGACGGAGATTTTTGTTGGTTCTATATATTAGAGGTCTACCTATTTCGAGTTCACCACCTTCACTTCTTGACCAGCCATCATCTTGTTCTCTTGTCATAGATTTGATCAATTGCTCTATGTCAATTATATGTGCTCCAGCCATATTTTTTTTCTCTGATAAAAATTGTCAACTAAGTAAGATCAGAATATTTAAATTTGGGTAGATTTTTTCAAGTATCATTCAGAGTCAAAATTATAATAGAAACCCAACCAGGACACTAATCGTCATCTTAAAAGTACAATGGATCCATCTCAATTCCCGAGTGCCTCTACTCATTCCTAACCCACTAGATTTTACAAATAGGATATTAATATCCTACTGTTAAATTGTGAAAGGACATTCTTTATATTATAATTTTACCTATGAATCAAGATAGATTAAATTTGGTTTAATGTGAACAAATAAAAGAGCTTAATAGTCAAACGATAGTAGGGTTATTAATGATAATTTGCGAAATTTATTGGGGGATATGTGATTTATTGGTGTTTCTATAGGTTCCATATCATTTCATACTTTTGTGATACTATGTATGATATCTTGGAGCTTCATAGTACATGAAATTTCGCCTTGCATTTGTGAGATTGTTAAAGCAGATAGTGGACAATACATAAATGCAGAAGAAGATCACAACCAATTTAAATTGCCCAATTGAAGAAATCCGATAGGATAACATGTCAGGTATACAGTTTAATACAAACCTCTACCCAAATTATATTAGGGAATATTATTTTATTAATTAGGAGGATTGAATGAATCAAGTCCTAAAATTTATTCAATACACCATTCAATCAAATGTAAGGATGAATAAAGATAACCTGCTACATGGATGTGGAGCTTGGCAATATGGCACAAGAAGAAGATGGATCATGTCATGCTGTTGTTTGATGGCTATGCAACAACCATGTCTCTCTTAGCTTTTCCTCTTAATTAGGGAAAAAACTTGAGGTCTACTATATATTTTTAAAGTTGGAGTCATGTCTTCTCTCTCTTAAATGAAGTAAATATTGATCTATTCTTTTTATAGGATATAATTATGTATTAGAAATGGATACAGCTGTAACTGCACAAAGAAATTTAAGCCTTTCAATTTATTGTTAAACTTCTGTATAAATTGTAATGGACTGATTTGTATAAACCAATATCCTTTTTTTTTATTACAAATTAAAGTAAATCGGAATTCTCGAAAACAAGATCCTCAATTCACATCTTTGAGAACAGTCACTGCTACCCCTTCTCTTGGTACATCAATTGAACTTGTGGAAAATTTGTAACCTATGGAATTGGTGGCAAAGGGGGAAGGCGAGAGATGCTATTGATTCTCGGCATCGCAGTTATTATCTTCTCTTCCTGATCTCTGTCAATGCCATTGATCTTGCTCCTTAAAATTATTTAAAAATGATTGTGTAATTAGTTAACTAACTAAAAAAAAAGAACAGCTGCATGAAATGAAGCATTGGAAAATGAGAGTTCACTAGTTGTTGATTTTGCCTTGTCACATGTTGTGCTTTCTTTTGCAATAGCTGGTTGAGCATTAGAGAGAACATCTTGTGCTTTTGCCAGAAGAATTATATTGCCAATGACACCGAGAAAGATTGTTAATGTCACAAGCCTGGTGCATACCGCTATCGATACATTTTTAAGATTATTTTGGCACCTGTCAGAACTTATCATGTGAATATTAAAATTGCAAAAATACGGAGACCGAATTAATCTAGTAATGAGTTAATATCAAATAAGAGAACCCAGCAAATGCGGAGACCGAAACTGATTTTGAAAACAAAAAATAAGATCTGTTGTCAAATAAGAGAAAGGTATCAAAAAAGGTTTCTGATGTCAAATAAGAGACTTATTTGAGATGTACATTGATGTTTCTTTGTTTATATGCTCTCTGACATCTGAGACTTGTTTGATCTTAATAGTCTATCATAATAATGAAGTGGAGGTTCCTAGACACGCTATAATCGAACAAAACTTTTGAAATAAACAAAATTGATATGTATCAAAACATAGAAGGTAACAACTAAAAACTTGAAGCCTGTAAAAAAATATTGGAACAGAAGAATTAGTCGAGCAATAACGATATTTGGCACCTGTTACTTTTATCATTTTGTTTTTGTGAAATAGTATTCATGTATCAAAAAGAGGAAACCCAAAATGAACTGTGTATTCGTTGGTCTCCTTTACCGTTGTATGTTAATAGTCAGCCCAAGTTTGCCATAGAACAATTTTGTTATGGATCAAAAAATTTTAGTGACTAATAAATCAAAATTATTAATTTCATGGTGATCTCTTCGTCTATAATATAAATTCAATTCATGACGGAATTAGCTAATTTTTTAAGACTAATTCTGCTATACAGCAAAATTTATATTATAACTGAAGAAATAAAATTAAAATTAACGATTGTGATTCTTCAAAATATAATAATAGCAGAAAATTTTGATCCATAACAGAACTCGTTGCTCGCCCAAACTCAATTTCTTTCAATGATGTTTAGATAAACTGAACGAATCTGTTGGGCTGCCCGTAGTTTGCATCTTTTCCAGAAAGTGAACACCACACTTGTTATAGGTGGGCGATGATTCGTATTATATGTATAAAAAAGTTCAGTATAATACAATGCCAGCACATCGGATATTTATATATATTTTCCCCAAAATTGAACGCATGAGGTATGTTTAGTACAACATTATTTCCATTGTAAGTTTCTTTCAATTTTTTACTTTTGAAAATGTTCCATCGTACTTCAACACTTTTATAAGTTCTGAAAAATTGCAAGTAAAATAGGCCTATTTTTTTTTTGGCACTTGTTACTTATGCATGAATTGATATAATTATGGAGACCGTATAACTGCTGATATGTCTTCAATACCTTTATAATTTAACCCATGAGACGGTGACATATAATATTAAAAGATTTGAATGTTGAATTATGCTAACTAGAATTAGTTGGTCCTTCATATAACTTAATTACAAATTATTATATCAATTCACAGCTAATAGATATTATCTTGATTTTAGTCCCTATAAATTTGCTATATATTTTATTTTTAGTTCTTTATATATTTCAGTATATTACATTCTTATGCCTCTTAAAAATAACTCCGTCATCCAAATTATTTGAATTAAACCTCTACATAAAATATGATTTGACTCATTAACTATTAAAAAATGAAATACATGTGTTAGATACTATTCAAAGAGGATGTAATTTAAAGGACATATAAATCAAAATCATATATATTGATCCTCTATGTTCACGAGGACTCGGATCAAATTTTCGGATTATATATGGATATTCATTAACAACACTAGCTACATTAAGAAAGATGGAACGGGAGCAGAGTAACATCACTCAAGGGTTGCTGAGTGCTATCCCTTATTGAAAAATTTATAAAAATATATTTTTCAAAAAAAATCACAAAAATTTGTTTATTATTCAAAATAATTATTTTTATAATTTACCTCACTAATCATAAATCTTGGCTTCATCTCTGGATGGAAATTGAGTGTATATTACAAATGTCAATGGGTCGAGTTATGTTCATATCAGGTAAATATTAATTTATTATTTTTTTAAGGATCAGAACTAAATGGCACAATTGAAATTTAAGTTTGAACATGCAGTAACTATATATAATAAAATGTTTTCTCTAGACAAACAAATAGTTCAACTTAATATTAAAATCATCTGAATTTTTTAAATCAAATCAGGTCATTTAAAATCTATGACGAAGGATGTGAAACCCCCACATTCCTCTCGAACATTTTCTTTTTTCCTTTGGTTCTAGACTTCTAAGCTTGTAGCTAAGACATGTAAATGGGCCTAGTCTCTTTATTATTATCTATTTTCAAATCTAATGGTGTTCTAAAATCAGGCCCAAAAGCCACTTGCGTAATAAGGTATCATCACCGCCTATGTCTCACTCAGCTTGTCTCAGTGCCTCCTTGGCCCTTGCTATGATTGAGTTGAGATCTCCTCCTCCTCTTCCTCTTCCTCTTCGCCTGTTCCTCTTTGCAGGAACTGCTTGCAGAATACCTACAGAAACAAAGAAAGAGGTGTTCTACACTACCGCCGCCACTCAGTCAAGGTGTTTTGTTACATCTCTTCTTTATTATATTTAGATCTTCTTTCCTTGCATGAGATCTCATATTCGATTTTGTGATCGGGGTGTGTAGCTTGGGCCATTATAAATGCCATTACGGAGTAAACAATGATTCTCCATTGCGAAATTGTTATCATTCTCTCGTTGCCTGATCTCTTTACTCTTTAGATCACTAAACTCAACAGCAAGTATCAATTAATTTCACTTTGGGCCATTGTAAATAACATTATGGAGCTTCTAATTTTTGCTCGTTTATATTCATAAACCCTTTGATGAGGTGATGCAAGTGATGACGAGAATGTAGATAGGGAAATCTGTAACCCCATTTTGAATCTCCAAAAGGGGATGAAGACTTAGAATAATTGGGAATCTCTCTGATGCTTTGTCTGTTTTGTTCTATCAATCTGCACATGCAGCTTTTGAATTGACCATTTGATTTCTTCTTTTCTAAAGGAGAGATAATTCTTTTTTATGGTTCAAATACCTTGATTTTGCTCAAGTTGCTAAAATAATTATGGTTGGACTTCTGAAACAACCCTCTAAAGCTTGAATTTTGATGATTTTGACTCATTGAAAATGAATTACTAGTGAAGAACTTTTTGAACATCTTCGGTCATGATATTTTTTATGAAATAAGTTTCTAGATATGAATTTGATAATCATGCATTCTTTTTGTTGTTGGGGAAGGCTTGATGATGATGTCATTATTATGAGAATGGAGATAGGTAAAACTGTGTTCTTTGTTGAAGCCCGATGAGAATCTACAACAATTCTTTCTCCATGGTTTACCCATTGTTTGGATAGAAGTTATGTAGGAGGAATCAAAGGGGAGGGAATGAAATCTTCCCGACACCAGGCTCGTGTTGTTTTAGAAATGATGCTAATCATGCAGCACCTCCTCTGCCTTCTCAATATCCCTTTTCTTGCACAGCCCATCTATAAGAGTATTGTAAGTCTTGACATTGAGCACGTGTCCTTTTGAAACCATCCTATTAAGCACCTCCTTTGCCTTCTCCATTGATACCACCAAAATTGTTTGGATGAATATTTAATAGGAGGAAAATTTGGAAACTTTCTAAGGCTTGTATTTTTTCATTTTATGGCAGAGAAACTATGGCACTAGATGTGAATTCTTAAGAACGATACCTATGGAAATATGTACAATTTCACATGGGCTCCAAAGAATAGTTTGATGAAATTCAATCATGACTCGTGAGATTTACTGAGGGTCTTCTGGACAAAATTTATAGTTGTTTCATTTGTTTTCGGTGCTTTATAATATGAAAAACTTAATCTATATCTATTCAAGTTCTTTCTTTATTTTTTTCTTATCGATGTTACATTTTATGATAGATTCATTTTTTTCAGTTCGCTCTATCCCTTTATACTCATTCTTCTATATACAAGTGCTGTGAAAATCATATTTATGAAAGAAAATTGTAATAGGCAGGTATTTTTTGAGATGTGGTCAACATAGATTAAGAGAACTCACTTGTTTGGGTCCAATCATGAACTTTTGAAGTGATTGAGCTAAGAAATTGCCTTAAAACAAGTCTCCTTCAATTTTGCTACAAAGAGGCTTAAGATAATTGTGACCATTGAAGCTAGAGACAGCACATTCACTAATCATCCTGAAAAGATCGCATACCTCGGCATCACTTTTAAGGATACCTCTCTTGGTAAGTAGAGATACATCATCTGGCATACTAATCAAACTATAAAAAAAATGTATGTGGTAACATAGTTTCCAAATTGAGGACACGTTTGCTCAAATGCGAGTAAATTGTAGAATAAAGTTTTGTGTATTTAGGTCAATTGGCAATCCAAGAATCTCTATTGTGGCATTTCAAAATACAATGTCAAGGAGAGAATGTGGATTTTTAAAAAAATATTTTCTTTTCTTAAAGTTAATCCCTGCTTGATTTCTATTGTTCGATGCAATGGAATTGCTTGTTGTGTCACTTGCTGATCTTAATGAATCGAACTTGCCTCATATTTAATAAAAAGATTGCTTCCTAACTGGAGAAGATTATGAAACCATGGGGGTTTTACTCGGTTGTCACAACTCTCAGTTGCTATAATATGAGGTTTGAAGTACAAGTGATATAGGCGAAGCAAATGAAAAAACTCCTTTGGCCGGTTATGCCTTTGAATAGCTTTTGGATAGCAATGAAGTGCATCTTCCAAAAACTCAATGACTCTTTAAGTCAGAACAGCTGTATTCATGCTACTTCCACCTACAATGAGTTCATGCGAGAGATCTAAACTGTATAGTTGGTCAATGGGGTAAGTATATTCTCGGTTATCTTCTCGCGCGCATGGTGTTATTTTGACTGGTCTCTGAATTGGCTTCATGTTAAATTTTTCATTCAAAACTAGATTTGAAATGATCTTGTGCACGCTAACCTCGAGTCTTCCAATTGTATCTTCAGGTTCCTATAGATCTAGTGTGTACTATCCCTAGAAGGGATAGCAGTACAAAGCATCCATCGAGCAAAAGTATTGTAGCAATGTTGTTCCTGTCCAAATTAATCTCATCTACATAATAAATTTTAACTGGTTTCTCCAGGTGAATCATTGCTTCCAAGTAATATGATAAGGTTCATTTAGGGTTCAAGTTAAGAATGCGATCTAGAAGCTTGTACTTTGTCATTTGCATAGCACAAGCACCTAGAATTCCACGGTTGTATGGTCCCACAGAGAGCATGATTGGCTGATAAGCATTCTTGTATTTATGACGGAGTTTTTTGTTGGTTCTATAAATTAAGTGGTCTACCAATATCGGGTTCACCAATTTCACTTATTGACCAGTCATGATCCCGTTCTCTTGTCATATATTTGACCAATTGTGAAAGATTTTCCCAATTGGTCATATATTTGCTCCAACTTCACTTTTTTCTCTAATAAAAACTGTCAACTAATTAAGATCAAAATATTTAAATTTGGATAGACTTTCCCAAGTATCATTCAAAGTCAAAATTACAAAGGAAGCCCTACCAAGACACTAATTATAATCTCAAAACTACAATAGATTAATCTCTATTCCCGACTGACTCCATCCATCCCCAACCCACTAGATTTTACAAGTAGGATATTAATACCTTACTGTTAAATTGTGAAAGGGTTTTCTTTTGTATAATAATTTTATTCGTGGATCAAGATAGATTAACTTTCGTTTAATGTAAATAAATGAAAAAGATTAATAGTCAAACGATAGTAGGGTTATTAATGATAATTGGTTAAATTTATTGGGGGATATGTAATTTATTGGTGTTTCTTTAGGTTCAATATCATTTCATGCTTTTGTGAATGTTATGCATGATATCTTAGAGCTTCACAGTACAAGAAATTTCGCCTTGCATTTCTGACATTGTTAAAGCAGATAGTGGCTAGTATGTAAATGCAGAAGAAGATCACAATCAATTTAAAATGCTCAATTAAAGAAATTAGATGGGATAACATGTCGGGTACATAGTTTAATACAAGCATCTATCAAAATCGTATTAGGGAATATTATTTTATTAGGAGTTTTGAAAGTATCAAGTCCTAAAAATTTTTCAACACACCATTTAATCAAATAAAAGGATGAATAAAGGTAACCTGCTATATGGATATGAAACTTGGCAATATGGCACAAGAAGAAAATGGATCATCTCATGCTATTGATTGATGGCAATGCAACGATCATGTCTTTCTTAATTTTTACTCTTAATTAGAAAGGAAACTTGAGGTCTACTATTTTTAGAAGTTGCGAGTTATGTCTCCTCTCTCTTAATTTAAGAAGATATTGATCTGCTCTTTTTATAGGACATAATCATACATCATGAATGGATACAGGGCTATATATGACTGTAGGGCGAAATTTAAGCCTTTCAATTTTAATGCTAATCTTCTTTATAAACTGTATGGATTGATTTGTATGAACTGATATCCTTTTTTTATTACAAATTAATGGAAACTAGAACTTCAGGAAACATGATCCTCAATACACTTCTTTGAGAACAGTCACTACAACCCCTTCTCTTGGTACACCAACTGAACATATAGATTTGTAACCTATGGATATGGTGGCAAAGGGGGAAGGCGAGATAAGATAATGAATGACCTCGGCATCGCAATTAATACCTTTTGTTCTTGATCTCTGTTGATGCCATCGATCTTGCTCCCTAAAATTGGTTAAAAATGATTATCCAACTAATTAACTAACTAAAAATACAAAACAGGTTCCTAAAATTAAGTGTTGGAAAACAAGAGTTTACCAGTTGTTGGTTCTGTCATATCATATATTGTGCTTGTTTGTATAGTAGCCGGTTTAACTTTAGAGAGAACATCTTGTGCTTTTGTTGGAGGAATTATATTGCCAACGACACCGAGGAAGATTGTTATTGTCACAAGCCTGGTGCATGCCACTATTGCCTTCATTTTTTCTTAACTTAATAGTCTTGATATGTGTTGAGTATTTTAGCATTGGTTTGCTTTGAATATATTTTGTATTTAAGATTATGAATATCTCATAGGCTATGCCTATAGAAGCCAATATCTTGTAGCCTACAATTTGATAGCAAACCTTGATAAATATCAAAATTTCCAAATGGCATATTTATTCTTCTATTGCGCAAAATATCTCCCATTTATCCTTCTGAAAAATAATAAGTTACACATGCCGTGTCGATTTGACATGCCTTGTTAAATGTGATGTGATTTAATCGTGCTAAATGTGTTTGGTGGGAAAAAAATTTGAAAAATAAGAAACATTTCAGAAAAAATTTTAAAAAAATGAAATTTTTTTATGAATATTCTAAATTTGATTGTGCGGCCCTTTTTCGCGGCCCACGCGCGAGGCATCAGCGTCCTCGCTCACGAGGGAAGAAGGTGCAGGTACATCCCTGCGCGTGTTTGTGCGCTCAAGGACTTATTATTTAGGTGATTGTGGGAACTTTTATTTTCCGATGGGTGCAAGCCCCCGTCGTTAATTACCCCAGCTCTCGCCTCGGAAACCTCTGATTAATGGGCTAAAATAATCAAAATACATGGATCAGACTCATGGCTTTGTTTCTTCCTTCAAACTTATTTTATTTTATTATTTTATTTTTTTGACAAAACTTGTGTGAAAGTAGTTTGTTTATTGACATAGTTATTTAACCTTTCCTTTTTTTATTTTTTTTTTATGCTATACTTAATGGTACTCTTGAAGTGATCAGAACGTACAACTTTTCAATAATTAGACTGAAGACGTATAATCTAGAGTCAGAGAAATGTATAATCTCTCATAAATCAGAGATCGAGGACGTATAATCCTATTGATCTCACAGAGTTCGAATACAAGGCACACTGCCAATTCGACACTCAAGGAACCAAAGATGTTTAATCTCTATAGAGGTTCATGCCAAAGACAAGGGCGTATCGTCCTAAACAGTCTATTGACCTTCCAAATCCCGAATCTGAAGCGCTATGCCAAATCGAAATCTGGGAAAATTGGAGAATCGGAAACATGTAATTCTTTATCGATTTCCAAGACGAAGAACATTAAATCTGAAGCGCACTGCCAATTTAACGTTCTCAAAACATGATTTGATATAGTTTGATATGCTGGTATGTTTTACCAAGATTTGGACATGAGCTTGGTCCATTTTTTACTTTCCAGGGGGCATTCTGGGAATTTGGTCGACATTTAAGCATGTTTTGCATATTTGGACATAATGACATGTTTGGTCAATGTTTAGATATGTTTTGTATATTTGAACATAATGACATGTTTGGGTATATTTGTATATTTGACCAGTTTTATTTGACAAAATTATATTATAAAAAATACATCAATTTTATTTATTTATACAAAATCATATGCATGGTATATGATTTAAATTTTCTTTTAAATAAATAAAATAAAAATAAAAATAAAAATAAAGTCAAAATTGACATTTTATTGTCCCAAAAATATATTTAAGTAAAATCATGATTTTTAGTATATTTTTCATGATTTTTGGACTTAAGAAAACATTTTTATTTAATTTTTAAGATTTATTTTCAGAACAGATTAATATGAGTCGCTGCATTTGAGCCCATGTATCAAGATCTGGACTTTAGTTCGATTTTTGAAGCAGCTTTTAAACTGGGCCGTTGGATCAAAGGCGCGCATCAGGCCTGCGCTAGGCTGTTTGAATTTCATCAAGATTTGTACTTTGACGTGCATTAATGTTCGCACTTCTCTTCTCCGACCTTGATCAAAGCTCTACCGGCGTCGGATCTCTGATCGATGGGCATGGTTGGCATCGCCGGAGCATAGGGAGCCCAACGGTGGTGGTCTCGTCATCAGCGGCGGCCCAGATCCTCGGAGATGGGGGTATCCACCTCGGTTTCGGCCAAGGTGTTTGTTGAGATGGAATTTTGATGGATTTAAGCTGATTTTAAGCAAATTGATTCAATTTCTTTGGCGTATAGCATCGTTTAGACATATTTAACCTGTTTTGAAGTTCAATTTGGGTTTAAATCTTCAAATTCACGATTTTTACCGTCCGATACCGAACTGGTTTCGGGGAGTTCGGTGCCAAATGGTGTTTCATGCCTTTTTCTTATAATTTCTTCTCAATTAACTCCTTCAAGAGTATCCTTGAGTGTATTTGAGCATGTTTGAATGATCAATTTCATCAATTTAGGTGTGCATTGTCCTCTATGCACATTGGGTCATTTCGGGCATTGATTTCAATTTGATTTTCTTTTGATTTTGCCACATTTTTCTTGAATTACATATCAAAATGTATTTAATGGAGTCAATATCAAGTTCCAGAATGATTTTACATCAGGTTTGCACATGTATTTCATTTTTACACAAGTCAATTTTATTTTTTCGCTTTTCTGGTATTTATTCCAGAATTGACTCAATTTTGATTTTGACAGACCCAGTTTCAAATATTCATATAAAATCACAGAAAATCCAAAAAATGGTAAAATTTGGTGAGTAGGTGCATTAAAACTTATTCTACATGCTCATGAAATATCAAGTTAATTAGATTAACAGAAAGTATGTTTGTGAATTTTTATTGAACTGGACAAAAATGCCCTCAGCTAATCAATGCTGAAGAAAACCTGATTTGGCTTAACCTATGTGTTAAAACCTGATTTAATTATTCTAAACCATTTAGAACATCACATGAGGTGTTATAAAGGTGAATTCATCAAAAAAAAATTGGATTTTGTATTTAAAAGAGAGAAGGAATTCTCAGTTTGACCAAAGGTTGACTTTTCTTGAGTTTTCAAACTGATGAGATTTGGAAATTCATAACAATTCACAGAAAATTACACAAATTATAAAATTTGGACTGTAAGTTGATATAAACCTACTCTACATGCCTGTGAAATGTCATAAGGAATTGACTACCAGACTGAGAGATATGGACTGATCTCTCAGCTGGACAGAAAATGGCATTTACTGGACTCAAACCAGTATGCATGTTTATTGCTTTCTTATTGCTCAAACATGATTTTCAGTCTTCAAGCATGTTAAGAAATGTAAAATAAAAGACCAAGGAGAGAAACAAAGCCAAATTTAATAAAAATGTCATATATTATAACAAATCAAAATGCATTATACAAAGAAAACATGGAGCCTTGTTTTTCCATGAAATTTGACAGCATAACAGCTTGTATAAATCCATTTTTGAGCTTCATATTGCCACTACACATGTGCACAGGGCTTGAGAGAAAGTGGATGGACATGTGCCCATCCCCATGGAACCAAATTGGCATGTGCCAATTGGTTGAAGTATGCTTGTCAAATTTCAGAGGGAACTCACCAATTGAGCACTTGAGACCCAGCTTAGGCACCAATTGAGCTCTGTAAGGGAAGAGGCACATGTGAACCTCTCAAGCCCAAAGGCTTAGCCATCTCACCCATCAAGGTGAGACTGGCTCCAGAGCTCAATTGGGACTAAGCCAAGCTCAAGGCTTAGCTCCTCTGTCCCTTACCTAACTATGCAAAGACTAGCTTCTTCTTAATTGAGCTTTTCTTTGTGGAATTTGGGTTAAGTTTTGATTTTGGCAGAGCTTTAGCTTATGGGGTTTTTTTCCTCTTCAATTCTCTTCTCTGGGGGGTCTATTTATAGCCCAAAGAGCATGGTTTGAGCTTGAGGGTTGAGCTGGCAACATCCCAGCCCTTGGTTCGATCAAATGGCCGAGATGGAGCCCGGTAGGCAACAGCTGGCATGTGGCTCGTCCTTGCGAGATTCCTCCAACTAATTGGCACCCAGGTCATCCCATGAGATGCCCACACGTGTCCCTGTGCGCAGGCCTGGGGAGAGAGAAGAAAGCCGTTGGCTTTGTCTTCTTCTTGGGCTAGTGCACCATGCCTTTCGGGTGAGGGTATCTTCTCGAACATTCTCTTGCCTTGCTGGCGCCTGACATGCCATTAGAGCGCCCCCAAACGTGTCCAAGGCATTAATTTGATCACTTGAGCACCGGGCCGTGCCAATTGACCATACCCGAACCAGACCCGAGCTCTAATTGGTGAACTCGTCAATTGAGCGCCTTTCACCCCAAATTGACACCTCAGGCAGCGTCGTGGAGGTGCTTTGAAGCTTCCCCAAGTGTTGATTTGGCTTCTCGAGCTCTCAATTGCCTACTCGACTTCAAGGTCGAGATACTTTCTCCTTCGATTTTCTCTTTGTTCAATTTACTTAATTTCAATGCTGTTTGTGGCATTGAATTCCCCTTAAGGTGTAGATTAAGTCACCAAAATTGTTTGAACCAATTCGCATTGTACACCCATACTCCATTTTCGAAGCCTTGGCCGAGCTCTGGAGCTCGGGGAGGAAGAAGAGAGGGAGAGATAGAGTTTAAACCTAAGGTCTTGTTTGTTTGAGCTCGGTTCACATGCATCATTCTTTAGTTTCAAAACTTGTCAGAGAGAGAGAGAGAGAGAGGGTGTACCGCGTCCATTTCTTCCTCTCTTCTCTTTTCTTTCGTTGGAACAACAATTCCTGAGCTCTGGGCCCCCTTGGCAGTGAGACTAAAGGAGAGGGGCCCAGTTGTCGGGTTTAATGAGACTCATCCCTCAGCGAAAAACTAAGGGTGAGCTCATGAGCGTGGTTCACGTAAGCCGAAACACAAGGTCAGTGAGTCGATTCACGTGCACTGTGTTCATTCAAAGTCCAATGGGTGTCTTGTGTGTATGATAGGTGGGTCCGGGGACTTATCTAACCGTTGAAAGCCCCAGTTTGTACCCAGAATGTTGTATGTTCCCCAAATTGCACACAGGATTATCTCCAGCTTTAATTTTTGTATTTTCTTTTATTCTTTTTTTTCTTTTATTTTATTTTTCATGTAAAAATCCATTAAAAATTACTGAAAAATCATAGAAAATATATTCTATGATTCTATTATTTTTAGGTAATATTTTTGGTATTTTTGGGTGTGAAATTAGGCATTAATTTCACTTAATTCATTAATTACATATGATTAGGCATATTAATCTTATACAATTAATGTTTGGCATGATTATTCCAAAGAATTATTTCTTAATTCCAAGGAATAATATTTGGGACATTTTTCATGAATAAAATTCATGATTTTGGATTTGGCATGATTAATTATATGAAATTATTTCTTAATTCCATATAATTAGGGTTTTGTGCATATATTTTTGCACACATTTTTTTGAAGGGGTTTTTGGCATGTTTATTTCATGAAATTATTTTTAATTTCAAGAAATAATTTTGAGGTGTAATAAATCATGAGATTGAACCTAATTTCATGATTTAATATTTGGCATGGTTATTTCATGAAATTATTTCTCTAATTTCAAGAAATAATTTTCACATATAGTGAATTATGAAATTGGGCATAATTTCATAGTTTCAAATTTTTTGTATAAAAATCACATGAAATTACATTGTTAATTTCATGTAATTTAATTTGTGTGTATTCTCTGGGCATTTTTTAATGGCAAACATTGATTGGTGTTAAAAAATTAAAAAAAATGGAAAAAAGTTAAAAACAACCCCAATTTTTAAAATCTCATTACAAAATCCAGCCGATTCATTTCAAATACAACTGTCGGATCAACATCCAACGGTCCACAATTCGTGCGTGCCTTGCCTATGCATGTGTCGTGCCTACACATGCCTGCGTGTTTTCCCGTGTTGTGTCTATACGTGTCCCGTGCCGTGTCGACCCTCTTAACTGTGCATGCCGTGCCTTGCCGTCGGCGATGAAAATCCAACACAGCACAAATAACTGGACAGCACGTGACATGTATAACACAACACGTGTTGGTACGCCATGTCATGCCGTATTGCCCCCGACACATGCCGTGCCGTGTCTTGTCATATCTTGCCACATAGTACATTTTTTAGAACTCTAGTTATCCCCTAATTATCTCCAAGTTATCCCGCAACCAAACAAGGTAAAGGGTTCAATATTTAAGTCTGATGTCATATTTTATCTTATTATTATAAATTGTTATTAGTAGTCTAGTACAATAAATATCTCCTTTTATGTGTGGCCTTTTTCAGTGTATTGATTTGTGGACCGGATCAGAATCAGAATTGGGGAAAGGCCACTGCTGCAGTGGTTGTGACATTTCACTGGCACAGGAATTTTACTTTCTAATCAAAACAGTAAGAAATTAGAAACTCAATGAAAACATTTGTCACCTACTGTTTTGTCTCTCTTGGGCAATTATTTTTATTGTTGGCTCCATTTAGTTACACAACACTACATTGCACCACCTTAGGCACAATGGAAATTTTATTTTTTGAATTGGAAACTTTTAATATTTTACTGGCACCAATCCAAACTGTGAGAACTTATTTGTGATATCAAAATTGCGACAATGAACCTGACAAATGTGGCTTAGAATGAAAAACTTTTCTGTGAAAATGACAACTCACTTAACAAAGCCAAGATCTCGGACCTTGGAAATTGGAAAAAGTAACAAGTTAGCTCAAGACCAAATTAGTCTAGTAACGGAGAAGAATCTACTTTTTGTTAACAAAACCAAACCTCATAATAAATAAATTGTACGCATATTTTTCTCTTTTTAATGATTATGACTTATGAAAAATAAGTAAAATATTGATTGGCCAATAAAAAAATTCAATATCTAAAATTATTTTTTTATTTCAGATTTTGTCAATTTCTGTTTGACCGATAGATCAGTTAAGGGTTATATGGAATAATTTTTAAGAATTTGGTATTCTTGAACTCAGAAAAATATAACTTTGTTAACCTTGATAAAAAGCATGATAAATATACTTTAAACTTTGATATTGATTCAATGATAAAGAACAATAAAATTTAAATCATTTTCTTCAGTATTATTATGTAGGTTACAAATTTAGTTATATTAATTTGCCTTAGATGTTGCGGTCATAGGTTTATAATAATTTTTAGGGCTGTGAATCTTACACTAGAAATACCAATTCCAAAAAAAAAAAGAATCCTAGAATAGAAAAAGAAATTTGTTGTTATCTAGAAAGAAAGTTAATATTGTTACATCTTATGATTAAGTATTCATTAAAACAGGTCTTACATTATATATTATGAACAAGTACTAATTATCACTAAGGAAATTTCATATAAGTTTTATCAAGTACAAAGTTAATAGTTTTCTTCTCTTCCAAAATTATACAAGATTTACTATTTTAATTTACAATGTTTACTCCTTCCATATAAAAAAAAAGTTAAGTTGCATTCAACGAAATTGTGTTATGGTAATTGTGTAGGGGGAGCAACTACATGCTATGATATACCACCATGAATTGACGCTTTCCCTTTTGGACAGCACGATGTAGTATTTGTAGATTGCAGCAACTCGATTTAAAGACCAAATGTGTTTCACCCCGTCAACACCACACTATGGCAGGTTGATAAATGTGCAGGGCATTGTAACGTTGCCAAAAATTCAAAAGAAAAGGATGGGAAATTACACATTTTGAGTCTCTATTATGAGAAGAAACTGCAATAAATATGACACCTAGGTTTTTTTCCTTATAAAACTAAGGCACTCCATAAATGTGAAAAATCGAGACATTTATCTGAACATTATTAATCTAGGATACTATGAAAATACAAGTGCTATGAAAATCAAACTTATGGAAATACAACAAACTCTGCTTTCGAAAAGTAATGAAGGTTGACACCTTTTATGATACTTTTATCAAAAAAAAAAGGACATATAGCAAAATAAAAGATAAAGAAAGAAAGAAAACTGTTGTAGGCAAGTATTTTTTGAGATGTGATCATCATTGATTAAGAGACTCACTTGTCTGGGTCCAACCATAAACTTTTGAAGTGATTGAGCTAAACAATTCTCTTAAAATAGGTCTCCGATTCCGACAGTGTGCTTAAATTTCATTACAAAGAGGCTTGAGATAATTGTCACCATTGAAGCTAGAGATAACACATTCACTAATCATCCTGAAAAGATCGCATACCTCAGCATCACTGTTTAGCTGGTGCACAATAATACCTCTCTTGGTAAGTAGTGATACATCATTTGGCATTCTAATCAAATTGCAGAAAAATATAATGTAGGTTGTAACGTAGTTTCCAAATTGAGGACATGTTTGCTCAAACGCAAGTAAATTACAAAATAGAGTTTGTGTGTTTGGATCGATTGTCAACCCAGGAATCTCTATTGTGCCATTGCAAAATACAATGTCAAGGAGACAATGTGGATTTTCAAGAGAATATTCCCTTTTTTGAAAATCAATCCCTGCTTGATGGTATTCTGTTGCACGACGCGTTGAAATTGTTTGTTGTGTTGCTTGCTGACCATTACGAAATAGTGGGTGTTTTACTTGGTTTTCATAGCTCTCGCCTACTGTAATGCAAGGTCTGAAGTACAAGTGACACAGGTGAAGCAAATGAAAAAACTCTTTTGGTCGATTATGCTTTTGAATTGCTTTTGGATAGCACTGAAGTGCATCTTCCACAGACTCAACAATTTTTTCAATCAAATTTGTTGTATTCATGTTGCTTCCACCTAGAATGAGTTCATAGAGCTTTGATATAACGAAGAAGGGAATTTGGTTCTCAAGGAGTAGAAAATCATGCCAAAGATCTAGAATGTATAGTTCGTGAATGGGCTTGGTATCTTCTCGTATGGCATTACTTTGAATGGTTTCTAATTTTGCTTCATCTTTAGTAATATTTTCATGTAAAACTAAATTTGAAATGACCTTGTGCACGCTAACATTGAGTCGTCCAATTCCGTCTTTAGGTTCTTGTAGATCTGGTGTGTACCATTCTGTCCCCGAAAGGGTGACCAACAAAAAGCATCCATCGAGCAAAAGCATTTTAATAAAGTTGTTACTATCTAGATTAATCTCATCTGCATAACACATTTTAACCAATTTCTCCAGCTGAATCATTGCTTCCAAGTAATATGATAAGGTTCTTTTAGGGTTCAAATTGAGAGTGCGATCCAGAAGCTCGTACTTTGTCATTTGAGTAGCAAGAGAATCTGAAATTCCATGGTTGTATGGTCCTACAGAGAGCATGATTGGCTCATACACATTCTTGTACTTATGACGGAGATTTTTGTTGGTTCTATATATTAGAGGTCTACCTATTTCGAGTTCACCACCTTCACTTCTTGACCAACCATCATCTTGTTCTCTTGTCATAGATTTGATCAATTGCTCTATGTCAATTATATGTGCTCCAGCCATATTTTTTTTCTCTGATAAAAATTGTCAACTAAGTAAGATCAGAATATTTAAATTTGGGTAGATTTTTTCAAGTATCATTCAGAGTCAAAATTATAATAGAAACCCAACCAGGACACTACTCGTCATCTTAAAAGTACAATGGATCCATCTCAATTCCCGAGTGCCTCTACCCATTCCTAACCCACTAGATTTTACAAATAGGATATTAATATCCTACTGTTAAATTATGAAAGGACTTTCTTTATATTATAATTTTACCTGTGAATCAAGATAGATTAAATTTGGTTTAATGTAAACAAATAAAAGAGCTTAATAGTCAAACGATAGTAGGGTTATTAATGATAATTTGCGAAATTTATTGGGGGATATGTGATTTATTGGTGTTCTATAGGTTCCATATCATTTCATACTTTTGTGATACTATGTATGATATTTTGGAGCTTCATAGTACATGAAATTTCGTCTTGCATTTGTGAGATTGTAAAAGCAGATAGTGGACAATACATAAATGCAGAAGAAGTTCACAACCAATTTAAATTGCCCAATTGAAGAAATCCGATAGGATAACATGTCAGGTACACAGTTTAATACAAACCTCTACCCAAATTATATTAGAGAATATTATTTTATTAATTAGGAGGATTGAATGAATCAAGTCCTAAAATTTATTCAATACACCATTCAATCAAATATAAGGATGAATAAAGATAACCTGCTACATGGATGTGGAGCTTGGCAATATGGCACAAGAAGAAGATGGATCATGTCATGCTGTTGTTTGATGGCTATGCAACAACCATGTCTCTCTTAGCTTTTCCTCTTAATTAGGGAAAAAACTTGAGGTCTACTATATATTTTTAAAGTTGGAGTCATGTCTTCTCTCTCTTAAATGAAGTAAATATTGATCTATTCTTTTTATAGGATATAATTATGTATTAGAAATGGATACAGCTGTAACTGCACAGAGAAATTTAAGCCTTTCAATTTATTGTTAAACTTCTATATAAACTGTAATAGACTGATTTGTATAAACCGATATCTTTTTTTTTAGTACAAATTAAAGTAAATCGGAATTCTCGAAAACAAGATCCTCAATTCACATCTTTGAGAACAGTCACTGCTACACCTTCTCTTGGTACATCAATTGAACTTGGTGAAAATTTGTAACCTATGGAATTGGTGACTAAGGGGGAAGGCGAGAGATGCTATTGATTTTCGGCATTGCAATTATTTTCTCTTCCTGATCTTTGTCAATACCATTGATCTTGCTCCCTAAAATTGTTTAAAAATGATTGTGTAATTAGTTAACTAACTAAAAAAAAAGAACAGCTTCATGAAATGAACCGTTGGAAAACGAGAGTTCACCAGTTGTTGATTTTGCCTTGTTACATGTTGTGCTTTCTTTTGCAATAGGTAGTTGAGCATTAGAGAGAACATCTTGTGCTTTTGTCAGAAGAATTATATTGCCGATGACACCGAGAAAGATTGCTAATGTCACAAGCCTGGTGCATACCGCTATCGATACATTTTTAAGATTATTTTGGCACCTAACTGTGAGAACTTATCATGTGAATATTAAAATTGCAAAAATACGGAGACCGAATTAATCTAGTAATGAGTTAATATCAAATAAGAGAACCCAGCAAATGCGGAGACCGAAACTGATTTTGAGAACAAAAAACAAGATCTGTTGTCAAATAAGAGAAAGGTATCAAAAAAGGTTTCTGATGTCAAATAAGAGACTTATTTGAGATGTACATTGATGTTTCTTTGTTTGTTTATATGCTCTCTGACATCTGAGATTTGTTTGATTTTAAGAAAGTCTATCAAAATAATGAAGTAGAGGTTCCTAGATACGCATAATCGAACAATACTTTTGAAATGAACAAAATTGATATGTATCAAAACATAAAAAGTTAACAACTAAAAACTTGAAGCCTGTAAAAAAATATTGGAGCAGAAGAATTAGTCAAGCAATAACGATATTTGACACTTGTTACTTTTATCATTTTGTTTTTGTGAAATAGTATTCATGTATCAAAAAGAGGAAACCCAAAATAAACTGTGTATTCGTTGGTCTCCTTTACCGTTGTATGTTAATAGTCAGTCCAAGCTTGCCATAGAACAATTTTGTTATGGATCAAAAAATTATAGTGACTAATAAATCAAAATTATTAATTTCATCCTGATCTTTTCGTCTATAATATAAATTCAATTCATGACGGAATTAGCTATTTTTTTAAGACTAATTCTGCTAGATCAAAATTTATATTATAAATAAAGAAATAAAATTAAAATTAACAATTATGATTCTTCAAAATATAATAACAGCTGAAAATTTTGAACCATAACAGAACTCCTTACACGACCAAACTCAACTTCTTTCAATGATGTTTAGATAAACTTAACGAATCTGTTGGGCTGCCCGTAGTTTGCATCTTTTCCAGAAAGTGAACACCACACTTCTTATAGGTGGGCGATGATTCGTATTATATGTATAAAAAAGTTCAGTATAATACAATGCCAGCACATCGGATATTTATATATAAACCCCATAATTGAATGCATGAGGTATGTTTGGTACAACATTACTTACATTGTAAGTTTCTTTCAATTTTTTGCTTTTGAAAATGTTCCATTGTACTTCAACACTTTTATAATTTCTGAAAAATTGCAAGTAAAATAGGCCTAATTTTTTTTTGCCGTATTGCAAACAACTCCGTGTATCAAAAAAATCAACTCATACCCAACTATTTGGATATCTTCTATAATTAAGTGGTTTTAACAGTTAAAGAATTAGGTAAGTAAAATCTAATTAATAAAGTTTGTGAGCTTGATTATGAATTTCTTGTGCACTTCTTAGACAAACAATTTTGTCATAAAAAGATGCGAATGATTTTAATAAGATTGAGTCTCAATATATATAATACACCATGAAAAAATATGGATGGTCATTATTATTGATTTAATCAGACGGTTTCACTCAAAAAAAAAAATTAATCAGATGGTAGTTATTTGATACGTAATTTTCTTGACAAATATATTGTTGTAATGACTCATTAAATGGACAACATTAATTCTCATCTCTTATTCAACTTATAAGATCTATTTCCATAAATGTGTTCATGATTATTAATATGTTCCAATATTATGCCTTGTTTATCATATGGTTAAAATTAATTTAAAATTGTTTTACTTTGAAATGTGATATCTCAAATCAAATCTCTTTTAATAATTCCTCTTTTTCTCTACTCGGTAACTTCATTTAACAATAATTTTAACCTTTAGATATAAATGAAAGTTCAAGGATCAATTTAATTTTTAAAAAAAATCAGAAATTAAAACTTACATTGTTTCAAATGTTTAAGGACTTATTTGGTACAATTTAAAGTTTAAAGACTGAACTAATTTTTTTTAAAAAGTTCAAGAACCAACTTGATTTTCTTTTAAAAGTTTAAGGACTAATTTAGTGCAAATGAAAGTTTAGAGATCAACTTGATTCTTTTTTTAAAAATGCAAGAACCAAAAGATGAATTTTCTCTTTTATATATATATGGAAACTAATTTCATTATCCACTCGTTGAGATGTTTTAATTTAAGAATTAATAGTACTAAATCCTGAGTTTCCTACAACGCTTTAACTTACAATATATGGTATTTTATACTTGTATTGTCTGATTTTTTACCTTTGACTACCTCATGTTTAAACTTGTCTAATTAAGTACTTATACTCTAATGATTTGATATTATTATAATTAAAGGATATTTATATTTGTACAATTTGGTATTCGGAGTATTACTTTTGAATTTCAAATCTGAAATTAAATTAACTAAATAATTTGAAAATCGGATATGAATTAGGTGAATATGTTTGGCTTAAGATATGGATGAATAAAAATCGCCACGAGACCAAAAGCAAAACAGCAAAATTAAAGAATAGGTTCTTCAACTAATTCTCTTTCTTGAAAAGCAAGCGAGCCAAACTTATTGAATTGAGAGAGATCTCTATATAAAGAGATATAGATTCAAATCCTGCAAAAAATATTTGAGAAAAAGTAAATATCCAACTAACAGGAGCCATTATTTTCAAAAAAGAAAAGAAAGAGAGAGGTTTCTCTAGTCATTGGAGACGAGGAGTTGCCTGGAGGGATAAAGTTCAAAGTATAGACAACTATGTAGCATGCATGCAGCTTTCTCCACTGCTCCACGCCACAGGAAACAAACATGAAGATTAACGAGCCCCCTCTTAAGTGGAGGTGATCTGGAGTTTATCAAAATCGTCAAATCAGATTATCGTGCGGTTCTGATTTGCCGCTGATGCAGATATTCTCATGTCTACTTATTCATGGTTCAAACAAATTGGAATTTGTTTTTTAATTCATTTATATTAATTACTATTATTTAATGGTATTTTTTTACTGAGGTCCTTATAATTTATTTGTCAATCGATTTTAAATTCTATTAATCTTTTCACAATAGAAGAATAGATGACAAAGAATTCTAACTAACAAAATTTTCACATTTTACTTATGTTATATGCTTATTTTTTTTAATAAAACTTGATTGAAATAATAAATTTTGAAGAGCTCAAGAAAATTAAGTACATAAATAACTAAAAGAAATTAAAACTTCATTAAAGCTTCTTTTAATAACAATAAATTAAAGGTGATCGACAAATAAATTCTCAAGAACCTCAATGAAAATTAAAATAAAATAATAAAATGAATGTTGAAAAATAAAATAGAAAACATCTATGCATAGAATGGATCTTTCGACTTTTTGCTCGGAACTAAATAAATGAATAAGCAACAAAAAGATAAATGCCAATGGATGATGGTGAAAGAAAGATTAGCATTGTTAATTTCTCTTGGACATTTTTTATTAACGGAATACCACCACAATTGCAGTTTTTATTCATATAAATTAATTTAAAAGGCAAAATATTGGTCTTTATTAAACTTTATGAGCCGAGGATAAAAATAATTTTGTTTTTTTACCTGGCAGAATATATCCTTTTTTTAATTTCCTTGCTCGTAAAGCTTAGCAAAGACCAATTTTAAGTCCTCTCTAATTTTGAGTTCCAGAAGGGGACGGAATCTTGCTCAACTTTTTGAATTCCAAATTAATTAAAGAGGATGCATGATATGACTTGGTCCAATTGGAATTTTATCTGATGACGGCTTTTTGTTATGAATTTTTATGAAGCTAATTCTGAAGATTCACTTTACTTTTTACTGCCTAATAAAAATTCCAAGGTTGATATTGACAAAAATAAAGCATGATGGATCCTATCAATGATAATTAAAACACCAAAAAAAATTACAAAGATTAATTTGAAAATTGAACTTATAAACTCAATGTTGTCAACATTACAGTAAAAGAAAGAAATACATGGCAGAGTAGTACAGTGCCTATTATTTAGAAATTAAAAAACGATACATGATAGACTCTAGGTATTGAACAACATAACACGAGGAAATGGAAATTAATCAATTAAACAGAGCTAAACTATGACAACAAGAATTTAATATAAAAAAGAGAAATTTCAGGCATGGCAAAGATTTCAGCTAAAAATATCTGATTCTGAATTTGAGATCATTGTTCAAATCATCAGGATTAGCCCAATTTTTCAAATGTTCTATAAATCTGTCAAATTTACGACCTTTTGGAACCTTTAGAACGACTTCTTTGAGATTTTGGAGGTACTCTATACCCGAGAAAGCTTCCATATAATCCTGAAATCCCAATACAAGCTTTTCTAGCATGGGTGCAGCCCTTTCGTTGAACCTTAATTCTGGGATTTTGAAGTCCTCAAAAATGAAGACTCTAAGAGATGAAAAACCTTCCTCAACAATAACAAGCTCCTCTGCATGGTAGGCGCAGGTTTGGTGGAGACTAATAAGGCTAGGAAGCTTTTGAAGGACCTCAAAAGCATCCTGATTGAAATGTTCGGTTTTTTGAAGCTTTAGTTCTGTGAGATTGTTCAGAGAGGAGAACCAATGAGGCAATTTCTCCAGACAGCCAAAAAGCTCCAAGCTCCTGAGAAGTGTTGGAGGGGATTTTAACGAGTCCAAACACTGGAAAGAGTTATCACTTGGATTCTCGAGCCGTAATTCCAATGTGCGCAGGGACATGCTTAACTTTGCAAGAACGGAGCAGAATGATTCCCATATCTTCACAGAACTCTTATTTGCAGAGAGAACAACTCCCAGCTTTGTGATCTGGGTTAGCTTGCTGAGTTCTTGAATCACAGAACTCTTATTTAGACGAATGTGGGTTAAAGTCTGAATGTTTTTCATGTTTTGCATCCCTTGAGGTAGTTCCAAGTAATCGTCAGCTAATTTGTAAAAGAAATAAGATATCCTTGAACCACCATAAAGATGAGTTAATTTGTGTAATTTCACAATATCAGATGGTAACTTAATTATATCTGTATCCCTTATATCTATTGTCTCCAAGTTTTGCAACTTTCTTATTTTAGGTGGGAGCTGACTAATATAGGTTCCTCTGAGGCTCAAGTATTTCAATTGGAACATCTTACACAAGTACTTGAGGTGATCATCTCTTATCTTTTCGTTCTCTTCTAAATCTAATACTCTTACTAACCTCAGTTGTTTTGATTTAATCCATTCCCTTGGATTGCCAAAAATAGTTAATGAACGAATATGAGTTAAGTTTATGTTTATACTTGGCATCAGATTATCCTGTCCAGTAGATTGAACTGATAATCTTCGAATTTTATCATGGATCAAATTGTATTCACCACCTACTAGAGACACAAAGTTCTCCTCGAGCGACTTCGACACAATGATTTCTAGCATCATGTCATGGACACGAATGCTTTTTATTTCACCAGTGATACTGATATCTATTGGTATAACCATGTTTCTATTAACAAGCTCACAAAGATAACTTTCTGCAACTTCCGCTGCAGTCAAGCCACGCTTTCTACTCACAAAGCCTTCGGCAACCCATTGCCTCATCAAATTTTTTCTCCTAATCTCGTAATCCTCAGGGTAGATGCTTAGGTACAAAAAACAACTCTTTAGATAATGGGGCAAATCCTGATAACTCAAGGATAGAATTTTCCTCATTCCTTCAAGAGTGGGATTAGTTTCTAACTCTGAACCTAAAGAGCTGAGTATTGTTTCCCACTGCTTGGGTTGTGTTGGTTTGCTAGCCAATAAACCGGCTACACTATTAATTGCTAGAGGCATGCCTCCACATTTTTTCAAAATGTTATTTGAAACTCGCTCCAATTCACCACTTTGGGGCTTATTAGTACCAAATATTCTCTTGTAAAACAACATTTCAGAGGTTTTTAAATCTAAAGGTTCCATTTTATAAACACGGGGCTCACGATCCCTTGAACATACATTAGCAACAGATTCAATTCGTGACATTTCTTGGCATGCTCAATGCAATCGCGTGCCATGGTGGGCCAATAATAGCCCATGCGCTTTATTTTAAGTCGCATTTTGGGTCCCGGCTGATGCGCTCCGCATAAACCCGAATGAACTTCCTTCATGATTTGGTGGACTTCTGGGTTTGACACACAGCGAAGCCACATTTGGTCGTATGATCGCCTATATAAGGTGTCATTGACGTAGGCGTAGCGAAGCGCTCTCTTCTTGAGTTGCTCTCGCGCCGATTTCTCATTCGGGAGAATCCCATATTTGAAGTATTCGACGAAAGGTTGGCGCCAATCGTCATTTGGCTGAGTCACCATGACATCTTCCAGGTCACTTTCCATTTCTTCGGCCATAGCCACCTGGATTTTATCTTTGATCCCCGTAAAGCACGAGGACAGGGGTCGTCGGTTTTTGACGGTAATTTGCACATTTCCGTCGTCAGGCTCGCCTAATTCTTTAGCCACCCGAGCGAGTGCATCAGCTTTGCCGTTTGTGGCTCTCGAGATTTTCTTGAATAGGATTTCGGGAATTTCATCTATTAATTCCAAAGCCCTAGCATGATACTTTACCAATTCTGGTTTTAGTACCTTGTATGCTCCGGTGATTTGATTTATTATCAATTGGGAGTCACCAAACACATGGAGTTTCCTAATCTCCATATTCAGCGCAAGCTCTAATCCGGCTATGAGCGCTTCATACTCAGCCTCGTTATTCGTGCAGGGCTCGGTCAATGCCAAGGAATGACGTATGATCCCTCCTTCTGGTGTTACGAAGACTAGGCCTATTCCGGCCCGTATTTGCGGGATGTTTGGGCCCGCGGTGGGCCGTATTGATGATGCCCCATCAAAATACATCTCCCAACTTGGGGTTTCATCTTTGACGTGAAAGACTTCTTCGTCTGGGAATTCACATGCCAAAGGAGAGTCATCGGGTATTGGATGGGCCGCGAGAAAGTCGGCCATCGCTTGCCCCTTTATGGCCTTTTGTGGCGCGAAAGTTATATCAAACTCGGTGAGAATTATGGCCCATCTTGCCAACCTGCCTGTAAGCATGGGTCTCGTCATGAGATATTTTAAGGGGTCAATCTTTGAGATGAGGATGACCTTGTGTGCTATCATATAGTGTCGCAACTTCTTCACAGCAAACACCAATGCCAGGCAATGCTTTTCGATCGGTGTATAGGCGTATTCCGCCCCTACCAGCATGCGGCTCAAATAATAGAGGGCGTTTTCCTTCCCTTGTTCATTTTCTTGTGCTAATAAGGCCCCGAGAGATCCATCCAAGGCCGTTGTGTACAGTATCAACTCCTTTCCCGGTATTGGAGCGGCTAGCACCGGCGGTTTGAGGAGATAGCCCTTGATATCTTCTAGGGCTTGTTGGCAGGCTTCGTCCCATTTAAACGGGACATCCTTCTTGGTCAATCGGGTGAAAGGTTGTATCCTACCGGATAGATTGGCTATGAATCGCCTGATGTATGCCAAGCGACCTTGAAGCGAACGAAGCTCTTTAAGGTTTCTAGGTGGCGGCAATTCTTGTATTGCCTTGATTTTACTCGGGTCTATCTCTATTCCCCGGTGTCGAATGACAAACCCAAGAAATTTCCCCGATGAGACCATAAAGGCGCACTTTAAGAGGTTTAGCTTCAGTGCGTGTTGCCTCAGACGGTCGAACACGACCCTGAGATTTCTGAGATGCTCGTCATAGGATGTCGCCTTCACGACCAAATCGTCCACGTAGCATTCGACGATCTTATGAATTAGATCATCAAATATTTTCGTCATAGCTCGCTGGTACGTGGCCCCGGCATTTTTGAGGCCAAAAGGCATAACCTTGTAACAATAAATACCCATCGGAGTGCGGAAGGCCGTATGCTTCTGGTCTTCTTCATCCATTTTGATTTGGTTATACCCCGCGTATCCATCCATAAAGGAAAATACTTCATAGGACGAGGTATGGTCGATGATGATTTCAGTCACGGGTAGAGGAAAGTCATCTTTGGGACAGGCTTTATTCAGGTCCCGAAAGTCGACGCATATGCGTATTTGCCCGTTCTTCTTCTTCACCGGGACGATGCTAGCCACCCAATCGGGAGTTTCTTCTTCCCGTACGAAGCTTGCATCGATAAGCTTCTTGGTTTCGACCACGACCTTTTCTTCGAGTTCTATTCTCATTCGCCGTGGTGCCTGTTTGACCGGCTTTATACCTGGGTCAATCTTGAGTTTGTGGACCGCAACTTTGGGATCCAAACCTGGCATTTCTTCATAGCTCCATGCGAAACAATCAACATATTCTTGGAGCAATATCCCCAAAAGTTCCTGTTTCTCTTGGGGGAGGGATGCACTTATGAAGGTTGGCCTGGGGTCTTCGTCTGACCCGAGATTAATTTCCACCAGCTCATCAATGGTGTTTGGTGCGCCGTCCTCCAACTCTTTGGGTGCATTTTTAGCCACCAAGATGAAGTCTTCTTCTTCCGGTTCCTCAGATACCATATAACAGGTAAATCTGCGGTTCTTGAAGAAACTTCGACACCGTTCGTCGGGATCCTCGTCTTCTTCCGAATTAAAGTCGTATCCCAAACCGCGAGTGTATTTGATCTTGTCATCAAGGCCCCTGACCGTATTAGTCGAGCCATTCCATAACTTCTCAAAATAATACATCTTAGATTTCGATATGGTTTGAGGACACCGGGCCTTTTCCATCAGTTGACCCTGGTTCTTCCCGAAATATCGGGACGCCTCGATATTGACCTCTCCATCATCGGAGTCTTCTGACAACAAGCCCCTCCATTCGTGGATCAGGGCACTATCACCGGGATTGATCGCATCAATTCTGTAGAATCTGATGGGTTTATGAGTGATCGTCCTTCCCGGCAAGCGTTCGACCTTTGAAGGGACGATGAACGTTTGCAATTTCTGGATTTGGTTTGCTTCTTTCGGAGAAAGGTCTTTGTAATGTTTTTCTGGCGCCTTTTCGACCCTTAGAGACGACTCATGGCTCTCATCAGTTTCGAAGTTGTATGCTGGTTTGACGTGAAACAGAATTTCTTCTTCTGATCCACTCTCCGATCCGTATGCCTCTTCATCTATAGGAGCTTCCTCTTCTGACTCATCGTCTGTTGAGGCCCCGTATAGCGGGATGACCCGGCGCGTCGAGATCTTCTCATCTTCTTCATCAGAAGAGGCGCCAAATAAAGGAGTGATATCATACACTCGTTCCTTCTTGTCTTCCTCTTCATCAGAGGACAACCCATAAATGGGTTTATTGCTCGAAGTTGGTGCCTCTTTATCATGAGATGACACCAGGTCGGGCACGGGTTTGGCTCGGTTTGTTTGCATTTCCAAGCCACTTTCTTTCAAGACAGAACTCAAAGACTCCATCAGCGCTTTATGCTGATCCTTCTCCTCCTGCGTTAAGAAATAACGGGCGTCGCTAAGGCCAATTTCATGGACCCCGAACGGCTTGATGTCCCCATTTATCCTTTTCTGCCTTCCGTCTTTCATGTATTTCATGCATTGGTGGAGGGTTGATGGCACTACCCGGTTTTCATGCAGCCAAGGGCGACCGAGTAGGGCCTTATATGACGTATCGGCGTCAATGACATAGAATTTGGTCGAGGTTACCAGGCCCCCGAATTGGAGTGTTAAGGTTACCGCGCCCATAGCTTTCTGGGAATGTTGATTGAACCCATGAATGGTCACTTTCTCATTCGACAATGGCTTGGTATCCAGCATTAAGGTCTTCAGGATCCTCAATGGCATAATGTTTATCGATGACCCTGAATCAACCAGAATGCGATTCAATCTTTGCCCTTCACAGTCGCCAGTTACATACAACGGCCGGTTGTGATCGGCGGTGCCGGTCAACAGGTCTTCGTCAGTGAAGTGGATACCCGTTGAACGGCTGTTGACGTATGCCGTCCCATGTGATTGTTTTTCGGCAAAATAGGCCTGAAATTGCTCAGGATTTTGGAGCGCGTATATTAGTACATCGCGCATATCCTTTGACATCATCAATGCGTCGAAGACACTAAGCAAGGCTGGGATCTTACGGAGATGCGCCAGCACATTGTAATCTCCTACTGTGAGTTTTGACTTTTCACGGGTGGGTAAGCCATTTTCTGGCTCTTTGCCCGTGTTTTTAGCCTTTGCCACATTTCGGTCAGACTCTTTTGGAGGTTGACGTTCGGGGATATGGGTGCCCGAACGCAGAACAACCTGACACTCCGTCTTTTCCTTTCCAGAGGTAGTGACCTCGCTACCCTCTTCAAGATAGAATAGGTTCCCGGGAAAGTTTGCGTCTTCTTCCGAATCGCTATTATGATGAATTGCATGGCACCATTCTTTTTGGTTAGGCGCGGAACGGGTGTATTTGTGAGGATTTGATTGCCCTTCCTCCCCGTTCTCTATTTTAAAAGAGCGCTCTCGGCCGTCGGTGGGCCTACTCTCTTTCCTTGACTCAGGATTTATTGATCCCCTCCTTGGGTTTGCGACGGAGAAATTCCTGGCTTGAGTAGAAACGGCCTGAGACTCGCCACCTCTTTCCTCACTTGTGGTTTCAATCGTCAGCCTTTCTTCGTGGCCGCAATCTTGCCATGCTAGACTTTCCAGCATTTCTTGGTCTTCTATGTTTACTAAAAAGACATTGGGAGGTTTCCTTCGGGCTTGACCCGGCCGAAATGATTCATTTCTGGATTGATGTCCATGAGAAACTATGATCACCATGTCCTCCTTCGGGCTTCCCGAAGATGAGTTTCCTCCATCTTGGGTAAATCCAACTCTAAGGAATCTATTTATTTCAGATCCTTTCTCGTATTCTTCCCTCATTCGGCGGGGCATGTCCTCCACTAGCCCTTTTACGCCTTCAGGTTTGAATTTTCGAATTGTCGACTTTGAGTCTATGCTGGTTGTCTTTTTGCGACCATCCATGAAATGATGAACTTGCCCGAGAAGCTCGTTGAGATAAAGCTCCTCCCGACAAGGGAGAGTATCAGAGTCTTCTGACTCGCTCACTTCGTGGGTGACGACACGGCATTCTTCATCCCAGAACTCATCTCCTTCATCTGTGGTTTCGTCTTCATCGACTATACCCAGTAATTTGTTAAGAATTCGTTTAGGAATGAAGTCTCGAAGCATGGCCGGTATCGGTTGACCTTGCTCATATTCTTCGAGCGCATCAATGTACTTCTGGAGTTCTGACTTTTCCGGATACTCCTTTGGCTTTACTGGTTTCTTGTCCCGTTTGCGGCTGCCATTTTTGTTCGCCTTCTTGTAAAAGGCCACCGGTTTTCTTGGTGGTTCAGGGATAATGGGAGTTATATCATTTTTCCACAAAATACCTGGTTCTTTTTGGATGGATTTGAGAAGCTTCTTTGCTTTCCGGGACAGATGGATACTCCAAGGTTCCGCCGAGGAATCTGTCATATTAATCTCTATGTGAGAGACCGCATTCACTTGCTCATGCGGGGCTGGCGTTTGGAGGATACTATCGGCCAGAGTTATCTCGCCATTCTTGTACCTCCTTTCTATCCAATCCTTGAACACCCAACAATCTTCTATATGGTGCCCAAGCACTCTGTGATATGGACAGTAGTTCGGGTCACTGGATTTCTCCATATCAGCGGGCCGTTTACATTTAGGTAATTGGAGCCCGTCCTTCAAAGCATCCTTGAAAAGTCGCGCGACCTTATCCCTTTTAAATGAATAAGGCTTGCCCTTCAATTCCTCCAAACTTTTAAGAGGTTGCCCGCTTCCATATACGGGTTTGGCACTGCTGCCGCCGTCATTTTTATTTGACGAACCACTGTTGTTTACAGTGTTGACATTAGCGGTCGTGTTTTTGCCGCCAGATTTGCTTGTGCTGGCTACTTTGGCTTCAGCCTTCCCTCCTCTTTGGAACCTCTGACCCGAGTAGTTGGGCCATGAATTTGGAGGTGCATTTTCCAGCCTGGACACACAGTTTATCAAATCCTGATATGTCGTGATTTTAGCTATCCCTAGGAACGGTGTCATCCAGTTGTCAACATTCCTAAGTATTAGTTCGACCGCCTCCCTTTGAGTTATCGGGCGATCGCATCTGATGCTGAGGTTTCGCCAGCGACTAATGTATTCCAGAACTTTTTCATTCTTCTGGGGCCTGGTATTGGCCAAGTCCGCAATACTGATTTTGTCAGTCATGACCGCGAACTTTGCCCTGAAGGCATCAGTCATATCATCCCACGTTTTAATACTCCCATTTTCTAATGAGTAGTACCATTCAAAAGCGGGACCTGTTAGACTTTGCGGGAATTGTCGCAGCAACAAGGCGTCATTGCTCCCTGTATTCCCACACGAGGCCATGAAATGGGCCAAGTGTTGATCTGGGTTGGTGTCTTTTACACCCTCTCCCGAAAAGGATTTGAACTTCGGGACTATATACCCCTTCGGGTAAGGTATAGCGTCGTAATCGGCTGGATACGGCCTCCCTGTTCGTTTCAAGGGTGAGACGGTAAATCCTGCGCCCGCTATTTGAAGTTGTTGACTAATTATCTCCTGGATCTCCTTTTTAGTCAATCCTTGATTCTCGTTAGTATATGTACGAGTGTTGGAGCCCCGAGCAATATTGACTCGAGAGCTCTCTCCTCCACATGGGAGGTCTTCTTTATGACCATCGGGGTCTCTAAAGCTTGGATGTTGTGACGGTTGGGGTCCCGTATGTTTGGAGGGTCCTTCGTCTTCCACCCTCTCATTTGTGATCCCCTTCTTGGTCAGAAAGTCACTTAAGGACTTGATTAGGCTTAAGGCCTCTTGATTTTGCTTTCTGAGCTCTCCCATTTCTTGCTCGTTTCGCTGTCTATATTCCTCCATTTCTCGTTCTCGTATAGACAGTTGTCGTTTTAATTGGGCGACGAAATCATTCGCGGAGCCACCAGTGTCTCCCATTTCCGTCTCATTGTGGGCTGATTCGTCGTCAGTTGGAGGGCCTCCTTTTTGCCCCCTCTTGGTCCTGGCTCTGGTCCTGGCCGCATGAGCGTTTTCGGCATCTCGACCAGGCGGTGGGTCATTGGAAGGGCCCACTTCTTCATCGTCAGCCATGTATGTGGCATGACGTTCTTCTTGATCGTCAGAGGAGCTTTCATCATACACCCCCACAGTGTAGACTGTGAAGTGTTCTTCTTCGTCGTCCGCATAGGGCGCTGAACGAGAGACCCGCCTTTTCTTTCGGGCCTGGTCAGGGATAGTAATAACCAGCCCTTTGCTTGTCTTTGATGGCTTAGGGTTTAGTTTTGGCCCTAGCCTGTCAAACACAGTCGTGCTCGAGGCTTGGGGTTTTACCTTTGACCCCAGCCTATTAAACACGTTTTTACCCTCGATATTTTTCGAGAGAGCGGTGGTCTTGACCGTAGCCCGTGTTTTGGGCTTAGCCACCTGTATGTAGGTGGATTGTGTCTGGCTTGTTTGAGTCAGACGAGACTTTGGGATCCATGTTTGTTTGGTCCCCGGTGCCCGTTCATATGGGCGGTTCCCCGATTCCCGGGGGAACTGGGCTTGTCTCCCTGGGACTTGAGAGGCAGAGACTTGAGATTTACTTCGGCGCTGTTGTTTACGCGCCTTGATAGCTCGGTGAGTCTCGTATAGAGACTTTCCTAGGTTGGCCTGTTTGAGGCCTGAGGGTCTTCCCGACTCGGTCGAGAAGTTTTGGTTTGGATGAGGTTTTGGCTGCGGAACCTCCCAAACGCTCCGGATACGAGCGGTTGGAGAGTTCCTTTTCACAATCCTTAGGGATGTGAAGGGGTTGGAGACAGGAAGATTTGGCTCAGCCACCAATTCATCTTGGTAGGCTTGGAGAGCCCGTTTCTTGGTGACCTTTGGGGCCACCGGTGTGGGAAGGGTCAAGGAGACTTTGTTCACAGAACGGCGTCTCCTGGGGCGCTGAGGTTTTGGAGGAAGCGCTAAGATTTTGTTATCGATCCCCTTCTGGGTGATCCTGAAGGAGACTTCCTCATCATCCTCTTCAACCGTTGTCGGTGTAGGCGATGGTGGAGTAGGAGGAAGAACGATCATTTGGGGAAAGTCCCCAAATGAGAACACCATGTGGCCCGCCTCGTTGAGGGAGACGGGGACGGCGATCGCAAACGGAGAGTTCACGCCTGTCATCATTTCCTGAAAAATATAGACTCCACAAATCAATTAGCCATATTTCATGCAAAATTTAATATATATGTTTTTTATTTGATCCATATATTTAATTATTTTAGCCCAAAAGATGAGAGGAGAAAGATACGTCCCACCGGGCGTGCCAGAACCTGTGCGGCCCTTTTTCGCGGCCCACGCGCGAGGCATCGGCGTCCTCGCCCACGGGGGAAGAAGGTGCAGGTACATCCCTGCGCGTGTTTGTGCGCTCAAGGACTTATTATTTAGGTGATTGTGGGAACTTTTATTTTCCGACGGGCGCAAGCCCCCGCCGTTAATTACCCCGGCTCTCGCCTCGGGAACCTCTGATTAATGGGCTAAACTAATTAGAATATATGGATCAGATTTGTGGCTTTATTTCTTCCTTCCAATTTATTATAATGCGTGCTTAAAATAACCCAAAGGCATAACTTTGGATAATAGGACTAAAGACGTATAATCTAAAGTCAGAGAAACGTATGATTTCTCATAAGTCAGAGGTCGAGGACGTATAATCCTATTGATCTCACGGAGTTCGAATATGAAGCGCACTGCCAACTCGATACTCAAGGAACCATAGATGTTTGATCTCTAGAAAGGTTCATGTCAGAGACAAGGACGTATAGTCCTAAACAGTCTATTGACCTTCCAAATCCCGAATCTGAAGCGCTATGCCAATTCGAAACCTGGGAAAAATTGGAGAATCGGGAACACATAATTCTTTATCGATCTCCAAAATGGGGTACATTAAACCTGAAGCGCACTGCCAGTTTAATGTTCCCGAAACATGATTTGATATGATTTGGTATGTTGGTATGTTTTTACCAAGTTCTGGACTTATCTGCCTATTTGGCATATTTGACCAGAGATTTGGACATATTTGCATATTCGGCACATTTGACCAGGAATTTGGGCATATTTGTATATTTTGACATGTTTGGTCGAATGTTTGGGTTTACTTGCATATTTGACATGTTTGGTCAAAAGTTTGGGCATATTTGCATATTTGACATGTTTGGTCGAATGTTTGGGTTTACTTGCATATTTGACATGTTTGGTCAAAGATTTGGACATATTTGCATATTTGACATATTTGGTCAAAAGTTTGGGCATATTTGCATATTTGACATATTTGGTCAAAGATTTAGACATATTTGCATATTTGACATATTTGGCCAAATATTTGGGTATATTTGTATTTTTGACATGTTTGGTCAAAGACTTGGACATATTTGTATATTTGGCATGTTTGGTCAAAGATTTGGGTATGTTTGCATATTTGACATGTTTGGTCAAAAACATGGACATATTGGCATATTTTAAATATTTTTATTTGTTTTATCAAAATATAACAAAGTTTGATTATTTTGAATATTTTGATTTGTTTTATCAAAATATAACATAATTTGATCATTTTTTTAATATTTTGATTTGTTTTATCAAAATATAACATAATTTGATCATTTTGAATATTTTGATTTGTTTTATCAAGACATAACATAATTTGGTTATTTTAAATATTTTGATTTGTTTTATCAAAATATAACATAATTTGATTATTTTGCAAGTTTTGATTTGTTTTATCAACATATAACATATTTTTGTCATTTTTGAATATTTTGATTTGTTTTATCAAAATATAACATAATTGGGTCATTTTGAATATTTTGATTTGTTTTATCAAAATATAACATAATTTGATTATCTTTGAATATTTTGATTTGTTTTATCAAAATATAACATGATTTGATTATTTTGTAAATTTTGATTTGTTTTATCAACATATAACATATTTTAATCTTTTTTGAGTATTTTGATTTGTTTTATCAAAATACAACATAATCCAATCATTTTTGAATATTTTGATTTGTTTTATCAAAATATGACATATTTAAATATTTTTAAATATCTTGATTTGCTTTTATCAAAATATAACATATTTAATCATTTTTTAGTATTTGATTTGTTTTATCAAAATGCAACATTTTTTTTTTATCATTTTTGAATATTTTGATTTGTTTTATCAAAATATAACATGATTTGATTATTTTTAAATATCTTGATCAAAATATAACATGTTTAATTATTTTTGCATATTTTGATTTGTTTTATCAGAATATAACATGTTTAACCATTTTTAGATATTTTTGCTTTGCTTTATCATAATTTTCAATTTACTTCTAAATATCCTATTTGGTATTTTGAATTTATACATATACCATATATCTTGAATTTTCCTTTATATAAAAGAAAGAAAATAAAATAAAAATCAAAATTGACATTTTATGGTCTTAAAAATATTCATAAATGAAATCATGATTTTTGGTATATTTTTTTATAATTTTTGGACTTGAGAAATTATTTTTATTTGGTGTTTAAAGTTTAGTATTTTGAATTTATATATATATATCATATATCTTGAATTTTCTTTCTATAAAAAGGAAAATAAAAACGAAAAATCAAAATTGACATTTTGTAGTCTTAAAAATATTCATAAATGGAATCATGATTTTTGGTATATTTTTCATAATTTTTGGACTTGAGAAATTATTTTTATTTGGTGTTTAAAGTTTAGTATTTTGAATTTATATATATATATCATATATCTTGAATTTTCTTTTTATAAAAAGAAAATAAAATGAAAATCAAAATTGACATTTTGTAGTCTTAAAAATATTCATAAATGGAATCATGATTTTTGGTATATTTTTCATAATTTTTGGACTTGAGAAATTATTTTTATTTGGTGTTTAAAGTTTAGTATTTTGAATTTATATATATATATCATATATCTTGAATTTTCTTTTTATAAAAAAAAAATAAAATGAAAATCAAAATTGACATTTTGTAGTCTTAAAAATATTCATAAATGGAATCATGATTTTTGGTATATTTTTCATAATTTTTGGGCTTGAGAAATCATTTTTATTTGGTGTTTAAAGTTTATTTTCAAAACAGATTAATATGGGCCGTTGGATTTGGGCCCATGCATCAAGATCTGAACTTAAGTTCAGTTTTTAAAGCATCTTTTAATCTGGGCCGTTGGATCCCTGGCGCGCATCAAGCCTTCTCTGGGCTGTTTGAATTTCATCAAGATTCGCACTCTGATATGCATCAATATTCGTGCTCATCCTCCCCGACACTGATCGAGGCCCTGCCGGCGTCGGATCTCCGATCAGAAGACATGGCTGGCATCGCCGGAGCATGGGGAGTCCATCGGTGGTGGTCTCGGCGGCGGCGGCGGCCTGGATCGCCGGAGGTGGGGGTAGCCACTCGGTTTTGGTTGGAAAGTTGGCTGGAATGAAATTTTGAGGAATTTGAGCTGATTTTTGACCAATTAACTTGATTTCTTTGTTATATGGCATCGTCAGGGCATGTTTAACCAATTTTTGAGGTTTAATTTGAGTTTAATCCATCAATTTTGCTGCTTTGGCCATTTGGTACCAAACTGATTTCGGGACTTTGGTACCGAATGGTATTTCATGGCTTTTCTTTGCAATTTTCTTTCAATTAACCTTCCAAACAGTGTCGTTTAGCATGTTTGAACATGTTTGGATGATCAATTTCATCAATTCAGATGTGCATTGTCCTTTATGCACATTGGGTCATTTCTGATTTTATTTTCAGTTTGGTTTTCTTTTGATTTCATCACATTCTTCTCAAATTGCATGTTTGATTATGTTCATTTGGGTCAATCACATGTTTTAGAAAGGTTTTATATCAATTTCACACGTGAATTTCACTTGAACACGAGTTAATTTCATTTTTGCACTTTTCTGGTAATGGTCCAGAGCCAACTCAATTTCAATTTTGACAGACCTAATTTCGAAAATTCACAGAAAATCACAGAAAACCCCAAAAATGGTAAAATTTGGTGAGTAAGTGCATTAAGACTTGTTCTAAATGCCCATGAAATTTCAAGCTAATTGAGTGAACAGAAAGTATGTTGATTGCATTTTTACCAGACTGGACAAAAATGCCCTTCCAGATCTGTTAAAACTCAAATTTGGCTTAACCTATGTGTTAAAGCCTGATTTAATTATTCTAAACCCATTAAAACATCACATAAGGTATTGTAGAGGTAAATTAATCAAGAAATTTTGGATTTTTGAATCAAAAAGGGAATGAACTTCTCAGTTTGACCCAAAGTTGACTTTTTTTTGAGTTTTTGACAGATGAGATTGCAAAATTCATAACAATTCACAGAAAATTCCAAAAATTATAAAATTTAGGCTGTAAGTTAGTATAAACCTACTCTATATGATTGTGAAGTTTTATGAAAAATTGACAACCAGACTGAGAGATATGGATTGATCTCTCAGCTGGCCAGAAGCTTGCATATACTGGACTCAAACCAGTACTGGTGCTTATTGCATTTCCTTTGCTCAATTGTGACCTTGAGCCATCAAGCATACCAGGAAACATAAAAGAAAGATTCAAAGGAAGAAACAAAGCCAATTTGCACCAAATATCATATATTATAACAAATTGGAATACAATACACATATAAAACATGGAATTTTGTTTCTCCATGGAATTTTGACAGCATAACAGCTTGTATAAAGCCATTGTTGAGCTTTACAAAGCCACTGCACATGTGCACAAGGCTTGAGAGGGAAAGGGGATGAACATGTGCCCATCCCCATGAAACCAGATTGGCATGTGCCAATTGGTTGAAGCATACTGTCAATTTCCATGGTGAACTCACCATGTGAGCTCCTGAGACTCATGCCCAGCCACCAATTGAGCTCTGGAAGGAGGGAGGCACATGTGCACCTCCCCAGCCATGGGGCTAGCCATCTCACCCAGCAAGGTGAGACTGGCTCCTTGAGCTCAATTGGGACTGAGCCAAGCTCAAGGCTTGACTCCTATGTCCCTTACCTAGCTGTTCAAGACTTGATCTCTTCTCAGCTAAGCTTTTCTTTTGTGGAAATTGGGTTGAGTTTTGATTTTGGCAGAGTTTCAGCTATGTTGCTCTCTCTTCCTTCTTCTTCTTCACTGGAGGTCTATTTATAGCCCAGAGGGCATGGTTTCAGCCTCAGGGCTGAGCTGGCATCATCCCAGCCTTTGGTTTGATCAAATGGCCAGGATTGAGCCAGCCAGGCCTGTGCTGGCCTGTGGCCTGTCCTTGGAAGATTCCTCCAGCCAACTGGCGCTCAGAGCTCTCCATTGTGGTGCCTACACGTGTCCCTGACTCAGGCCTGGGGAGAGGGAAGGAGCCGTTGGCTTTGTCTTCTTCCTTGGGTCAGTGTGTCATGCCTTTCGGGTGTGAGTATATCCCGAATATTCCTTGGCCTTGCTGGCACTTGACGTGTCACCAAGGCACCACTCAGTGTGCCCCACGTGTCAATTTGGCTGCTTGAGTGCTGAGTTGTGCCAATTGACCACACCCAGATCAGACCCAGGTGCCAAGTGGTGCACCTGCCAATTGAGTGCTTTTCACCCCAAATTGGCACTTCAGGCAGCGTCGTGGAGGTGTCTTGAAGCTTCTCCAGGTGTTGGCTTGGCCTCTCGAGCTCCCAATTGCTCTGTCACCTTCAAGGTCGAGGTACTTTCTCCTTCGATTTTCTCTTTATTTACTTTACTATTTTTAATGCTGTTTGTGGCATTGAACTCCCCTTAGGATGTAGATTAAATCCCTAGAATGGTTTAAGCCAACTCGAACCATACACCCGAACTCCATTTTCGAAGCTTCAGTTGAGCTCTGAAGCTCGAGGAGGAAGAAAGGAGGGAGAGAGAGAGAAATTCAAAGGGTTTCCCTTGCTTGGGTTGGGTGCACGTGAACCGTGCTTTGATTTCAAACTTGTCAGAGGAAGGGAGCACTTGCACCGCGCTCATCTTTCTTTTCCTTCTTTTCTTTCGCTGGCTGAAGCGTCGCCTGGGCGCTGGGGCCCATTGGCAGCGAAACAAAGGGAGCGGGGTCCGCTTGTCAGATTTAATGAGACTCATCCCTCAGCGAAAAACTGAGGGTGAGCTCATGAGCGCGGTTCACGTGAGCCAAAGCACAAGGTCAGTGAGTTGGTTCACGTGTGCTGTGTTCATTCAAAGCCCAACAGATGCCTTGTGTGTATGACAGGTGGGCCCCAAGGGCTGAGGTTGTGTTTGAGCTCCCTAAATTGCACCCAGAGTGTTGCACATCCCCCAAGTTGCACCCAGAACTGTCTCCAGTTCTGATTTTGGTATTTTCTTTATTTCTTTTTTTCATTTTATTTTATTTCTTATGCAAAAATTCACCAAAAATTACCAAAAAATCACAGAAAATATATTCCATGAATCTGGTATTTTAGATAATATTTTTGGTATTTTTGGGTGTGAAATTAGGCATTAATTTCACTTAAATCATTAATTGTATATGATTAGACATATTAATCTCATACAATTAATATCATGATTATCCCAAGGAATCATTTTTTTTTTAAATTCCTAGGGATAATATTTGGGGCATTTTTCATGAATGAATATTCATGATTTTTTTGGTTTGGCATGTTTAATTATATGAAATTGTTTCTTGATTTCATATAATTAGGGTTTTGTGCATAATTTTTTTTGCACACATGTGTATATATATTTTTTGAAAGGGTGTTTGGCATAATTATTTCATGAAATTATTTTTAATTTCAAGAAATAATTTTGAGGTTTAATAAATCATGAGGTTGAACATAATTTCATGATTTAATATTTGACATGGCTATTTCATGAAATTGTTTCTTTAATTTCAAGAAATAATTTTATGAAATTGGACATAATTTCATAATTTCAAATCTTTGGTACAAAAATCACATGCAATTATATCATTAATTCCATGCAATTTAATTTGTGTATTTTTCTGGCAACTTTTAAACAGCAAACAAAAATAAAAAATAAAAAATATATTTGTATACTATTTTATTTTTTCAAGATGACTAAAGTAATATAAATTAAAACATTTAAATTTTTATTTGTCAATTCTAAGATAAAATCAGTAAATAAATTCTCATCAAGTATATAAATAACTTATTTTTATTTGAATTATTAATAATGCATTAAGATTTGTGCCATTAGAGACGTTGGACCTAGGGTTGAGTAGAGCTAGTGTGAGCTTAAGCTCACCAAAAGGGTTGGTGAGGTTAATTCAAAATTCATCAAATCTGTTTAAATTTTCAAATTCAAGTTGGTCAATAAATTTTTTATATTAAAATCTCATAGCATACCGAAATTTTTTATTTTTAGAGTTTTCTAACTATTTGTTTCATATTTTTGAAAATAACTTATTTTCATATACAAACATTTTTTATCTTATTATTATTTTTAGAGTCATCTTAAAAAATCTAAAAAAAAATAAGTAGAAAATCCTAAATATAGAAATGTTCAGTATTTTACAAGATATTGATATGAAAAATTTATTGAGAAACTTGAATTTATCGTTTGAAGTCGTTTCGATAATTTTTTGAGTTAAGTTTACCAATGGTCTTGGTGAACTTAAACTCACCCTATCTTTACTCTATATTGAGAAACAAAAAGACCCAGAAAAACTTTGCACCATACTTTAGTAAGAAAACTAAATTCAAACTTCAAAAATTGGTTTATGCAAAAGCCATTTTATTATTCAAATTTTATTAGAGAAAGTAGGTAAGTAAACAAATGTTCTTAATAAACATAAGAACATAAATATTTATAGTCCAACAATCGTCATCTTTTGAATTTACAAATGAAGTAAAGATTTTTCATCTACAATTTCCTATTGTCATGAATCTTACTAAAAAATATCTTTTTTCTTCATATTGTTTAGTAAAGACCAACTTGGTCCTCTCAAAATTACTTTGTGGTACCAATTAATAATTGCCAGTATTTCACTATTTTTAAAGAAAATTCAAAACAAAAATGATCAAACGATATCTTATAATTATCTACAAATAAACAACGTAGCTGAGCTACAAATCTTATAACAGCAAAAGTTTAAAGAAACATTCAAAGGATATCATTGAGACACTATTATCAACAAGTGCACAAACATGTCACCAAAATTAAGGACATGTATATGTTACTGAGGAAACATAAGAAAACAAATATGTTGGGGTTTTCAGATTGTTCATTAATGTTAATACATCTATTTCAACATGCTAACTAAATCTCCGGAGCCCAAATATATAATGGATATAATTTTAAGGTTTATTAGATATGTATGAAATTCTATTAGAAGGAATACATGTGTAAATTATTATTTTTTAGAAGGATAAATGGGATAATTTTTGTGCTATAGAAGAATAAATACGCCATTTGGAAATTTTTATATTTATCATTTGGAAATTTTGATATTTATCAAGCTTTCCTATAAAAATTACGGGCTACTAGATATTGGTTTCTTTAGGCACAACCTATGAGATATTCATAATCTTACAAATAAAATATATTCAAAGCAAACTAATACCAAAATACTCAACACATATTTAAAAAAATGAGGGTAATAGTGGCATGCACCGGACTTGTGACATTAACAATCTTCCTCGGTGTCATCGGCAATATAATTCCTTCGGTAAAAGCACAAAATATTCTCTGCAATGCTCTACCAGCTCTGCACAAGAAAGCACAACATATGACAAGGCAAAATCAACAACTGGTGAACTCTCATTTTCTAGCGCTTCATTTCATGAATCTGTTCTGTTTTTTCAGTTAGTTGACTAATTACATAATTAGTTTTAACGAATTTTAGGGAGCAAGATCAGTGGCATCAATAGAGATCAGGAAGAGAAGGTAATAATTGCGATGCCCAGGACATCCATTGTTGCATCTCGCCTTCGGTCCTTGTTGCTACCGTATCCATAGGTTATGATTTTTCCGAGAGTCCTAGTTTACATTAATTTGTAATAAAAAAAATATATCAATTTATACAAATCAGTACATTGCACTTTATACAGAAGATTAGCATTAAAATTGAAATGCTTAAATTTCTCCTTGCAGTCACAATTGTATCCATTTGTGATGCATGATTATGTTCTATAAAAAAACCAGAGCAATATCTGTTTCAATAAGAGAGAGAAGGCATGACTCCCAACTTTAAAAATAGTAGACCTCAAGTTCTTTTTTTCTTAATTAAGAGGAAATGGTGAGAGAAAACTTATAGCAAAGAGAAATCCTTTCGTTGTTCATTGCCATCAAATGATAAAATGACATGAGCCATTTTCTTCTTGTGTCATATTGCCAAGCTCCAAATCTCTGTAGCAGTTACCTTTATTCATCCTTTTTTTTTATTCAATGGCGCATTGAATAAATTTTAGGACTTGATGCTTTAAATTGATTTTGATAGATGTTTGTATTAAACTGTGTACATGACATGCTATTCTATATGATTTATTCAATTGGGCAATTAAAATTGGTTATAATTTTCTTCTGCATTTGCATTCTCTTCACTATCGATTTTAACAGTGTAATAAATAAAAGACAAATTTTCATAAACCATGAAGCCCCAAGATATCATACATAGCTTCACAGAAGCTTGAACTGATATGGAGCCTACATAAACACAAATAAAATCACATATCCCCCAACAAATTTGGCCAATTTATCATTAATGATTGTACTATCATTTGACTATTAAGCTCTTTTATTTGTTAAAATTAAATCAAAGTTAATATGTCTTGGTTCACGAGTAAAATTATACCACGAAATAAAGCCCTTTCACAATTTAAGAGTAGGATGTTATTATACTATTTGTAAAATATAGTGGATTGGGAATGGGTAGAAGCGATGGATCCATGACAGTTAGTATCCTTATAGGGTTTCCATTTAATTTTGACTTCATACTGATACTTGAAAAAATTTACCCAAATTCAAATATTCTAACCTATTGAGTTGACAGCTGTTATCAGAGAAATAAAATATGACTAGAGTACATGCATTTGACATAGAGCGATTGGTCAAATCTATGACAAGAGAATGGGATCATGACTGGCCAAAAAGTGAAGGTGGTGAATCCGGAATTGATAGACCTCTAATTTATAGAACCAACAATAATTTTCGTCATAAACACAAGAATACTTATGAGCCAATCATGTTCTCCATGGGACCATACAACCATGGAATTCCAGGTGCTCATAATATGCAAATGACAAAATACAAGCATCTGCATTGCATTCTTAATTTGAACCCAAAAAAAACATTACCAAATTACTTGAAAGCAATGATTCAGCTGGAGAAATCCATTAAAATTTGTTATGCGGATGAGATTGATCTAGACAAGAACAACTTTGTCAAAATGCTTTTGCTCGATGGATGTTTTTTGCTTGTCGCCCTTTTTGGTACAGAATGATACATACCAGATTTGCAAGAACCTGAAGACACAATTGGACGACTCGACGTTAGCGTGCACAAGCTCATTCCAAATTCAGTTTTGAATGGAAAACTAACTCAAGATGAGGCCAAGTTAGAAAACATTCTAGATCTCTGACATGATTTTCTACTCCTTGAGAACCAAATACCCATCTTCATTATACCAAAGCTCTATGAACTCATTATAGGTGGAAGAAGCATAAATACAGCAGTTCTGGCTGAAAAAATTATTGAGTTTGTGGAAGATACACTTCAGTGCTATCCAAAATCAATTCAAAAGCATAACCGACCAAAAGAGTTTTTTCATTTGTTTCACCTATGTCACTTGTACTTCAAACCTTACAATACAGAAGTCAAGAGCTATAAGAACCAAGTAAAACCCCCACTGTTTCATAATCTTCTCCGGTTAGGAAGCAATCTTTTTCATAAATACAAGGCAACATCGATTCATGATGGTCAGCAAGGAATTGCATCGCGTCGGACAACAGAATACCATCAAGCAGGGATTCATTTCAAGAAAAAAAATATTCTTCTGAAAATCCACATTCCCTCCTGGACATCATTTTTTGCAATGACACTATAGAGATTCTTGAATTAACAATTGACCCAAACACATAAGCTCTGTTTTGCAATTTACTCGTGTTCGAGCAAACCTGTCCTCAATTTGGAAACTATGTCATCGCATACATTATATTTTTCTGCAGTTTGATTATAATGCCAGATGATGTATCGCTATTTATCAAGAGAGGTATCATTGTGCACCAGCTAAATAATGATGCTATGGTATGCGACCTTTTTAGGATGATTAGTGAATGTGTTGTCTCTAGCTTCAATGGTGACAATTATCTCAAGTTTTTTTGTAACCAAATTGAATCATACAGCTAGAGTTGGAAACTTGTGTTAAGGGAATTACTTATCCCGATCACTTCAAAAGTTTATGGTTCGATCCAGATAAGTGAGTCCTCTTGATCAATGATGATCACATCTCAAAAAATACCTATCTATTATAGTTTTCTTTCTTTCTTTCTTTCTTTTTATTTTGCTGTATTTCCATAAATATAATTTTTGCAGCACTTGTATAATACGAGATTGAGTATAAAGGGATAGAGCAGACTGAAAAAATTAATCTATCATAAAATGTAACATTAATAAGAAAAAAATAAAGAAAGAACTTAAATAGATATAGATTAGGAGCAATGCTTTAATAGAGACTGGTGCTATTAAAAATGAAAAGGGGCTGAGTTGGTATTTCACTTGTTAACCGGATTAGCAAGGTAACTCCCAGCATAAACCAGAATGGAAAGCTCTGTCCTACCAATTTGTAATGAAGTTTCTCGAAGCTCTTTCCTTTGCGGGAAAAAAAGGGAAAAATTGAAAAACCGCAAAAATTGATCCTTCATCACTAGAAGAAAAAAGGGATTTAGCAAGACCCCAAAGGTACAGCTATAAGTCCACATAGGTGTAGCTAAATTTTCCGCAACAACACCGCTTGTGTTGTTATATGCATTGTAGCAATGTGCTGTAGCAACATTGACTTGCAATGTGGGTAAAGATCCAAAAGCAGCGTTGCAAGCTAGCAACACCCTTTTTCTTGACTACTGCAAGCTGGGTGTCGCTACTCACTAGTGCGTCATGTACATCTTAATGGCAAAAAGTAATTTAATATTAATGTGGTATTTCTCTCAGCACCTCATGAGCCAATCAGTAACGCTTTTCATTGCTTTTGAAAATTTCAATTTCTTTCATACTTGAACATTATAAACAAATATTGTTATTATACTATTTTGCAGTTATATTAATAAGAGCATAAAATACAAGATGGTTTAAAAGTTAAAACAAATTATTTATTGACATAAATATATTACGAATATATAAGATCATGATTAACAAATGAATCTAATCATAATAAAATATTTCATAGAATTCAAGTATCCCAATTTACATTGTTAACCCCAACTATTATTCCGTCAAAGCTTGTGAAATCCGTGTCTCTTCAACATCAAAATTGTTCCTTCAACTCACGATGGGACCCACCTTCCAACTCTAATACACATTGTTCTACAACATCTTCTATGACTACACATTTTAATAGTTAGCTCCTTGTCATCACCTATATCTTGGCTCAAATAATTTAGAGTGACTAGATAAGTCGATTATAGAAGTGCAAGGCCTAATAAATCCGATCAAATTATTGTATATATATAATTGTATCTCTTCACTAGAGATAATATATAAATGATTAATGCTATACCTCATCGCATGTTGTCGATCAACTATGTGTCCCCTAATGCCTCATCAACTCCGTCTTTTTTTTTTGTTTGAACCTATATAACCATAGTTCACATAAATGAAAGACCGATTGAATTATACAGTTATATACTCCAGGGCTGAAATGAAAAATTGTAAATAGCTAGTATGAGGTTCTAGGAGAGTCAGTCAAAGATTATCAAGTACATGGTTGACTAAATTCAAATTAAATTGTTTCAAAAACATACTTTTCTGAATATTAATCACCAAACAAAAGTAGTCTTAAATTAGATAGGTGCAAGCTTAGGAGTCCATAAAATAAAAATAAAATATATTGCTAGAACCAATATTTACAGGATATTTAGAGATATCAACTGTTATCAACACCACGAACAAGTTATGCGCAAAACCAAAAAATGAAACCAAAAATACCTTGTCAACTTAGTTTAAAAGCAGCATTTTGATACAGGATTTGTTTGTTGAGTAGAGCTCCATCTCCTGGCCTACACATCACACAAATTTACAAATATCACTTGCCTTGCCATATCATACTAAGGAAGAAAATGTGTTTAATTGGAACTGTTCCACTCTAAATTCAAAATCTGCCAAGCAAAGTAAGACATTTTTTGTCACTTATTCAATCAAGATTCATGCCACGATACAGTTGGGACAATATATTAACTGGATAAATAATCCCCAATAATTTAAATTTCAAAACTATAAGAATACTCTTCTTGAGTTCAATGCTGACTGATCCTTACCGGACGAAGGCTGCAACTACATAGCAGTGGTAGTTGCTTGATGACAACAAAAGAAAAGAGAATAGATAGTTAAACCAAATGTAAACCCACACCTCGTGAAAATAAGGTTTTCTTTTCAAGTAAACCATGTTGCACATGATGGATCAGCCCTGTTCATATATAACTGCCTGGGCTTTATTGGATGTGGGTTTAATCATCAACCTATGATTTTAATAAAGCATAAGCCTTCAGATACAATATTATACCCGAAGAGAGGTATTTATTACATTATCTGGATTTAACCTAAAGGCAACAAGGAGAAATAATATCTAAAAGATTTCACATATGGACAAAGTAATATATACCTTTCGAGACAAATCAGCTGCAGCTTCTTTGTTTGAATCCTAATATCAACTGACTCTCAAGTTTGATGCAAGAGTTCGTATCAGAGTTTTTTACCAGATTCCTTATCAGTTGAAGATATGTATCAGAAAAAACGTTTTTTTAGCAGCAAAGGTTATTTTATGTTTTTAGGATTTGGTTAGAGAACAAGTTTATTTAGGAAGCCTGTATTTAGATTGTTTATCCATATTTAGATTGAGTAAAATAGTGGAATCATGACAGGGACATGGGCTGTTTTGTGGTAGTCTAAGTTTAAAAACAGATTGCAAATAAAAGAAGAATTTAGCAGCAAACTCTCTTTTATTAACCTCTTATTAACTCTCTCTCTCTCTGTTACAGAACTTTTACATCAACACAATTATTTATACTATTCCATTAACTAAACTTAGACTGCTAAACTTAGACTACTACAAAACAGCCCATGTCCCTGTCATGATTCCACTATTTTACTCAATCTAAATATGGATAAACAATCTAAATACAGGCTTCCTAAATAAACCTGTTCTCTAATCAAATCCTAAAAACAGAAAATAACCTTTGCTGCTAAAAAAATATTTTTTCTGATACATATCTTCAACTGGTAAGGAATCTGGTAAAAAACTCTGATACGAACTCTTGTAACAACTTTGATTCATGTCTTCAACACTCCCTCTCAACGGTAAAACGACTACAACTGAGATACACCTATGTGTTCTCTATTCATCTCAAACTTCTCCTTTGTCAGCACCTTCGTAAAGATGTCTGCAAACTGTTCCTCGGCTCGACAGTGCTTCAGCTGCACTTCTTGCTTCTCGACTGCATCTCTAGTGTAATGATACTTGATGGCTATGTACTTGGTTCTGTTATGGCTTATTGGATTCTCGCTAATTGCTATGGCAGCTTTACTGTCACTGTAAATAGTGACTAGTTCCTCCATTTTGCTGTTGACATCCTCTAGTATCCTTTTGAGCCAAATTGCCTGTGCAACAGCTCTTGCTGCTGCCACATATTCTGCCTCAGCTGTTGATAAGGCAACCACTGTTTGTTTCTTAGATGATCAAGAGCAAATTCCTGATCCAAGAGAGAATGCATAGCCTGAAATACACTTCATGTCGTCTTGACATCCCGCCCAATCGCTATCGGTGTAACCAATCAGTTTTGGATTGTTGACTGGTTTGTACCATATGCCATATGCAACAGTACCTTTAATGTATCTGAGAACTCATTTTGCCGCTGTAAAATGATTTTTGGTTGGACAATCCATATACCTTGATAAAAGGCGAACTAAACATGATGTTTGGCCTTGTTGCCATCAAGTACAGTAAACTTTCAACCAAACTGCGATAATCGGTTGAATCTACTTTAGCAGAGCCATCTTCTCTTATGAATTTCTCAGTTGGAGCCAGTGGTGTTGTGACACTCTTGCAATCTTGCATTCTATTCTTTTTCAATATGCCTTCAACATATTTCTTTTGAGATATAAATATCTCATCTTCACCTTAAACCACTTCTATGCCTAAGAAGTATTTCATCAATCCAAGATCACTCATTTCATAGGTTTTCATCATGTCTTCTTTAAACATTTGCATCATTGCTTCACTGTTGCCGGTGTAGATTAAATCATCGACATATAAAGCAACAATTAAAATATCAGTGCCTCTTTTCTTCACATAGAGAGTTGGTTCTGACTTGCTCTTCTTGAACCCGTTTTGCAAAAAATATTTGTCGATTTCACTGTACCATGCTCTTGGAGACTGTTTCAGTCCATAGAGTGCTTTCCTCAATTTGTAGACTTTGTCATCTCCCCCTTGAGCCGAAAATCCTTCAGGTTGTTCAATGAAAATTTCTTCGTCAAGTTCTCCATTTAAAAAAGCTAATTTGACATCAAGTTGAAAGATCTGCCATCTTTGTTATGCTGCTAGAGCTATGATTGTGCGGATTATTTCTAAATGTGCAACTGGTGCATATGTCTTGAAGTAGTCGACTCCAGGTTTTTGCTTGAACCCCTTTGCCTTAAACTTTTGAACTGAACCATCTGGATTCAACTTGGTCTTGTAGATCCATTTAACTTCAATTACATTTCTATTGGTTGGTCTGTCCACTAACTCCCATGTATTATTTTTCTCAATCATCTCAATTTCTTGCTTCATGGCTTCTCTCCAGTTTTCTTGCTGTTGGGATTGCTCGAATGATTGTGGTTGAACCACCGAGAAATTGCATCTTTCTGCCCTTTCATATAGGTCTGCCAAAGTTCTAACTCCTTTTGGAGGAGCTTCTACATTAGGATGTTGTGGATTGGAGCCAGCTGATTGTAAATTAGAGGCTTCTGGTTGCGGATTGTCACCGAGTTGTGCAGCTGAACTGCTTCTTGGGCCTTGGCTAGGGGTTGTTTGTGGTGCTAGATTTGGAGTTGCTATATTAGGGATGCCTTGGACATCTTGATTTTGAAATATGATCACTGGTGTTGGTTGACACACGGGTACTTGATTATTTTCCCAATTATGAACTGCTTTCTCATCAAAGCTAACATCTCTACTAATAACCAATTTCTTTTTCTCAAGATTGTATAGTCTATACCCTTTGGTGCCATCCATATATCCCATAAAAATACACCGTTCACTTTTATCATCAAGTTTAGATCTATTTTCCTTTGGTACATGTGCATAGCAAACTGAACCAAAAATTTTGAGATGGCTAATATTAGGGGTTGTTCCACTCGATGCTTCAATAGGGGTTTTATTTGGCACAGCTATTGTAGGCCTTCTATTTTGGATATAGATAGCTAAAGAAACAGCTTCAGCCCCAAATTTTATCGGTATACCCTTGTCTTTGAGCATGGCTCTTGCCATTTCCACTATGGTACGGTTTTTCCTTTCCGCAACACCGTTTTGTTGAGGGTATAGACAGTTGTGAGCTGTCTTTTAATTCTATGATCTTTACAGAATTTAACAAATTGGTTGGATGTATATTCTCCACCTCTATCAATTCTTAGCACCTTAATTTTGAAATTACTCTGATTCTCAACAAGAGCTTTAAACTTTTTGAATACTTCTAGTGCTTGTGACTTTTCTTTGAGAAAATAAACACAAGTCATTCTTTTAAAATCATCCACAAAGATAAGAAAGTACCAATTTTGCCCTTTTGATGGTGTTTGCATTTTTCCACAGATATCGGTGTGAATTAACTCCAATGGTGTACTTGCTCTCCAAGCACGCTTCTTGAGAAATGACTTTCTATGTTGCTTGTCTCGAATGCATCCTTCACATGTTTGAAGGCTTGAGTTGATTTCTGATAGGCCTTGCACCATCTCCTTTGCTTGTAACAGCTTGAGTGCTCTATAGTTGAGATGACCGAACCTTTTGTGCCAAAGAACTGACTCATCGATTGTATTGATTTGAAGGGCCAATTGTGAAGGAGTATGCTTCAATTTTAACGCAAAGTTTCTGTTGTCTTCCATCCCAATACTTGCCAGCACTTGGCCAAACCGATCAATTATCTTGCAGCCATTTTTCTCAAAGTGTACTGCATAATCGTTTTGAACAAGCTACCCCACGCTTAGCAAATTCTACTTCAAGTCCGGTACCATTAGCACATCCTTTATGAACCTTGTGCCCATCTTAGTGTGAATTGCAATGTTGCCCTTTTCCCTTGGCTTGAACCAATGCACCATTTCCCATTCGAACCTTAGTTTCAAATGAGTCGTTGATTTCATGGAAGATCTGATGATTACCGGTCATATGACTTGTACATCCGCTGTCTAAATACCAAACATCGTCTCTTTCTTCACTTGCTGAGTGACAAGCATAGAAGATGTTTTCTGAATTTTTTTTTTGTTCAATGAAGTTTGCTTGTGTAGGAAGCTGTTGTGCTTGACTTGTGGCTTCATTTGTTTGTTGAAAACCATTTGTTCTACAGAGCCGTGCTATGTGGCCCTTCTTTTTGCATTTGTTGCAATGTTTAGTAGACCAACAATACTTAGTATCATGGCTGTCTTTCTTACAGATTTCACACCACCGTTTGGCCTTACTAGATTCAGCATAGCCATCAATTTCTGGTTTTTTCAGGTTTTCTTTTTTCAGAAAATTTTCAAGTTTGAAATTTGAACTTGCTTTGAAGGCAGTTTCATTGGACATATTTCTCAGCAACTTTCTCTCTTCATGGGCTTCTAGAGAACTAATCAACTGTTGTATGGGTAAGGTTGCAAGGTCTTTCGACTCCTCTATAGTAGTAACTATAGAGTCAAAACTTTCAGGAAGGCTAATCAGCAATTTTTCTACCAGTTTTTGTTCAGTAATTTCTTTATCACCAAGTGAACGCATCTGATCAACTAAATCCATAACTTGTGAAAAGTACTCTTTTACCTTCTCCGAGTCTCGCATCTGCAGATTTTAGAACTGTCTCCGCAAGGTTTGTAATTTGACTACTTGCACCTTAGCTGATCCTTTGAACTCTTGTTGCAGCATATCCCAAGCATCCTTTGATTTGGTTGCGTTGATGATGCGTGAGAAAATATTTTCTGCTACCCCTTGCTGAATAAGGAATAGAGCCCGTGCATCTTTCATCTTGTCCTACTTCAGTTTCTGTTTTTCTTCGTTTGTTAGTTGATGTTCAGTAGCATACGTGGTGTACCATCTTCAACGATATCCCACAAACCTTGTGAGAGTAGTAGAGTCTCCATCTTCACCTTTCATATGCCATAGTTATTACTGGTAAGCATAGGAGCAGGAAATTGCGTCATGTTTGCACCTGAAATCATAGGTTCGATGCTTCGTCAATGGGAGATTTTCTTCTACTCTCTGATTGCGTCTTTTCAAGCTCTGATACCAATTATCAAAAATTGAACTACTGAAAAACAGATTGCAAAAAAAAAAAGAATTCAGCAGCAAACTCTCTTTTATTAACCTCTTATTAACTCTCTTTCTCTCTCTGTTACAGAACTTTTACATCAACACAATTATTTATACTATTTCATTAACTAAACTTAAACTGCTAAACTTAGACTACCACAAAACAGCCCATGTTCCTGTCATGATTCCACTATTTTTACCAAATCTAAATATGGACAAACAATCTAAATATAGGCTTCCTAAATAAACCTGTTCTCTAACCAAATCCTAAAAACAAACAATCTAAATATAGGCTTCCTAAATAAACCTGTTCTCTAACCAAATCCTAAAACAGAAAATAACCTTTGCTGCTAAAAAAACGTTTTTTCTGATACATATCTTCAACTGGTAAGGAATCTGATAAAAAATTCTGATACGAACTCTTGTAATGACTCTGATTCATGTCTTCAACAACCTGATGGGGGAAAAGGAGCAAACAAAGAGGACTCAAACAAGAACCAAATAGTTAATGAGCATCTTTATCACACAATTAAAAATTTCAGAATGGCTTGATTTTGGTTTAATGAAAAGGGTCCACATTAAATTACCTTACAAATTTGAAAAAAGAGCGTTGAAGCTCATTCTAAGCCAATTGAACTGTGTTTCTTTTCAAACCAATCTGAAACTTATAACATAAAGCATAAATTACACTTCAAGTAAAAAAAAATGAACAAGCAAGAGGGACCTGGAACAAACATGATGCTTGATTGGAACCAGGACTGGTCTGACTCTGGATGCCATTCTGACAACATCCTGGTCTTGAGTTTAGTTGATAGTGAAACCAAAATAATTTCCAGAGTATGTTTTGATATCGGTTGCTGATTATAATTGGTCTATTTTGACTTAAAAATATTCCTAATTTATTTGCTTCTAGGCTTCTAATAATGCATACCTTCTGCTTGATGAACAAATCTGAAGATAGTAAAGCCTTGTTCCTGGCTGTGAGAAGGTAAAACCAATTAATTTGCACCTGTCTTTGCACTCCATGGCTACAAATTTGTAATTGATTTTGCAAGGTTTGTACCATATATTGTACCAATTATGGGAAAAGATCACTGAACTGATAAAAGCATACCGTCAGCAAGTTGGCAAAATAAGAAACACTCACCAAATCCAGATCTATCTTGAAGCCCTATATTTGGAATGGAATCAGGAAACGGAATTGTTTCGGCGAGGGGGACAGAAAGGTACTGGCTCCACGAAGGCACCGCCTCCCCCGCAGAGAAGATGGATTCATGATAGAAAGAGAGAAGAGAGAGAAAGGGGAGGAGGGTACCATCTCCCCCAGAATCGGAAAAGGGAACTGTTTCGGCGGAGGGGACAGAGAGGCATGGCTCGACGAGGGCGCCACCTCCCCTGCGGTGAGGAGGGAATCGAGAGAGAGAGAGAGAGAGAAAGAGAGAGTGGGAATGAAGTGGCGGGGCTGTGCTAGGGTTAGTCCCCAATAGAAATCAGTCATCAAGTGGGGGGAAATGAGGGAGGGCGAGGATTTTGGGAAAAAAATTTCAGGATGAGATACAGTAAGCTTAGTATAAAATAAAATTTTTGTTTATTCATCAATGATAAGTTTATAATATCAAGGCTCATTCTATAGATCTAATTTAGTACGTATGTAGTCTTATTTGGAATTTGGAGAGGATCCTCATTTGATATTGTTATAAGATCTACTATTTATATTTGGAAGCAACGATATAGAGCGAAAATTTGAATAATGAACTGTAAAACTTTTGGAAAACTAAACACATTTTCATCTATAAGTATTTCTTATCTAGATTATCACATTTATATAGTTTGATCGGATGTTTGAATTCATAGATTACATCATTCATAAGTTGATTTTATGATCAATCATTGTTGCAAAAATAAATTTATATGATGGATGGTCAAATAAATTTTAAATTTGATAAATTTTGGTTTCTGGGCAATTTGCAAAATGATTTTTAAGTTGAACGGTTTGGATCAACCACTGGTCGCTTCTGATGCATTTTAAAGCATCTTGACATGTGGATATACCATTAGTAGATGAAACATAAACACAAGTTCTTGTTCAAAATGCTTCTTAACATATTGAACATAACAAGTCGTCAATCGAGACCGTTGAAAGTGAATGATATTACATAGACTACTCAACAATGAAATCTCATCAAATTTACAATTTGTTTGATTGTCCATCAAATGAAATATTTTCTACAAAAAAGAAAGGTCATAAATAAACATTCCTTGATGGGTCATTAAAATGTTATCAAATCAAACTAAATTTATATGAAAGGATTCTCACGAATTTTAAATTATTAATAATTTAATTTTGCAACTTTTTTTAGAATTTTATGTCATTTTAATTGATTTTTATGTTTAATTTTTATTTGTAGAATTTCATACATTGCTAATGAATTTAATATGACTCAAAAGTTATTATGACACAAGTGAGTTTGTTCACACTTGATCATGATCGGTGTAAAAGCATAGATTTACACTGATTGCATTTTATATCTTTTTTTTTCCTAAAAGGAGAGATGAAAATATTACAAGAAATGAGAGCTTATCTGGACACGAGTTCGAACCTCTGTATTCCATTTTATTTTATTTTATTTTTTCTTTGCTTTTCCGCAAAAACATTATAGGAGGATAAACAACTAGTGTTGCGCGCTACATCAAGTCAATGTTGCAATCCAATGCTGCAAGTCCAATAATAAATAGGAATAAAGTAATATTTAGAAGAAATTGTCAAAAAGTTGTACCATACGTCCAACACAAGCATTAATGTTGCAGGATGGTGTGGCAAAAAGAGGGAAATAGCAACACCAAACAAAATGTGTAGCAGCATTCATGTTGCTACATCCCTTTTTGTTGTAGTGCATGATTACATATATGCCAGTTTTTAATTCTCTTATGAATTAGTGTTATAGGAAACTTTTATTTGTCTCAACAGATTTCAAATGAAGGGGCGACAGCAATTAGAAGTGATGAAGTTTTGGAAAATAAAGATCTCGAAGAGGAGTCAATGCTTACCACGAATTTTCTCAAAATTATGGCAAGTTGGGATCTCGACACACTCATCAGCCAATTACGAGCATACCTGAACAGTACGAGGTATGTTATCATTCTTGATGACCTATGGGCTGCATCGGCATGGGAGCACTTCAAAGTTGCTCTTTCTGATTGCAGAAATGGTAGTAGAATAATAGTGACCACACGAATTGAATCTATTGCTATTGAATGTTCAAGCGATAACAAACCCCGTATTTATAAAATGGAACCTTTCAGATTTAGAAACCTCCAAAGTGTTGTTTTACAAGAGAATATTTGGTACTAATGATCAGTCCCCAAGTGTTGACTTGGAGCAACTTTCAAATAACTTTCTGAAAAAATGTGGAGGCATGCCTTTAGCAATTAGTAGTGCAGCCGGTTTATTGGCTAGCAAACCAAAACAATCCAAGCAGTGGGAAACAATACTCAACTCTTTAGGTTCAGAGTTAGAAACTAATCCCACTCTTGAGGAGCTTCTTTTTCTTGAGGAAGCTTTTCCATCTCTTAGAGTCTTTAAATTTTAGGACTTCATAATCCCAGTATTAAGGTTCAGAGAAACAGCAGCACGTATGCTAGAAAAACTCGCATTAACATTCGTGGCTGAAATTAAAACTTTTTCGGGTACAGAATATCTCCAAAGTCTCAAGGAAATTACTCTAAAGATTCCAAAATATGGTGATTTTGATGGAGTTATAAAGGATTTGAAAAATGTGACTAATCTTGGTCTGAACAATTTCAAATTCACAATTGAATATTGGTAGATGAAAACTCTGCCGTGTTTGAAATTTCTCTTCCTACATTAAATTGTTGTTGTGGTCCTCTTTTGTTCAATTGAACAAATTCTTCGTGTTATGTTGTTCAGTACCTAGAGACTATCATGCAACACTTATCTCTAAACAATAGGCATTATACTTCTACGCCAACTTAGTAAGGAAGAATTTTTTTCTTTTTCTTTTATTGTAATGTTATTAACAAATTGAGTTTGTAAGTTAATTTTCAAATTAATTTTTCTGTTTTGGGCATCAACCTTTGGTTTTTATTTTGTAGGCAGTAAAAAGTAAGTCAATCTTTATAATAATTAAAACGGCTTGAGGTAGAATTACAAATAGACCAAGTCATCGTCCTTGCTCGGAATTGAAAAGGCAGTGCATAATTTATTTAATGGTCCGCATTTTCTTATTCTTCACTTGCATGTAACTGAAAAAGATCAATTGTTTTGTAAGGATATTAGTTAAATTTTTAGAGGACCTCAATTTGGTCTTTACTAGACTTTACGAGCCAAGAAAAAAAAGGATGGTTTCTGAAAGGTAAAGAAAAGGTGTTTTTATTCTTGGCTCGTAAAATTTAGTGAAGGCACAATTTTTTGTCGTTTTAAAATTACTTTATGCTATCATTATGCTAACAAGAACTGCACTTTTGGTAGTATTTGGGAAATAAGGGATATTCAAAAGAAAATGAACAATGCTATACTGTAATCCTTCGTAAACAAATAACAATATTATAGAGATAGAAGCGTGATAACTGCACTTTTTATCTACATCTCTTATTTACACCTTAAGTATTTGAAGCTAAATGGTGTACAACTGGGATGCAGAATTTAAATTTTAAAACATAAATTTTTTGAAAAATATTTATACTAAATATTAGATAGAGATAAAAGATGCAGAACTTAAATTAAGAATATTTTCACACAGAGCTGTAGATCAAATTTTATAGTACACACGTGGACTTCTTGCAAAAGTTCAAAGTCATGCTATTTCCCTTTGTGTTGTAGCGATTAATTGCAGTTCTTGCCTATTTCCTTGGGCATGCAAGGCATCTCCCCATACAACAATTTCACTTAATTTCATGCCGCCAAGTCATTACTTATAGGATGGGGATCCATTAACAATTATTTATTTGATAATCTCAACAACAGATTTTCAAAGAATTATAAATAAAATTTTAAAATAACAAAAAATATATTTTTAAACTTATAGATTGATTGTGTTTTAAATTTCATACAATTTGAGTGTCATTTGATACTCCATCAAAAACCATTAAAATTGGATGAAATTTTCAACTATCCATATTCAATGATCTTTCATGAAATACAGTGATATTTAAATTACATAAAATGTGAAATACAATCAAGCTATAACTTCAAAAACATGCTTATAGATGTTTTCCTATTGTTAAATATTTTTAAGAATTATTTTGAAATTATTTAAAATTCTATTCTCACAGTTGTTAAAATAATAATTGTGAAATGATCCTCTTTCTTATATGCCCCAGATGTCTTCTCGAAAATATGACTTCTCGACTTGTCAACTGAGGATCTGCTGGTTTCCTTAATTGAATCCTCCCCCTTACCATCTGATTAGGTAAGTACACTGCAAGATGTTCGTAAATATGAATACTTGTGTCCGTCGAATTGGGTCCTTTCTTTTATTAGTTAATTCAACAATTTCTCATGATGGGAGGTTATTTCTTTCATCTGCTGCATCTTGCAAAGATAGTTGTGTAAATAATTGCAATACAAGCTATTCTTCATATTCTTCTGATGCTATATTAATCAACTGAAAGATAATTTTACCAAAAGAACGGAAATTTATACAGTGATCTAATATAAGTGTATTTGGAAAATTCTATAAAGACAGCTTGCATTAAGCTAGAACTATTTAAGTAGAGGTAAATTCAAATTAGTGTTTGCTATTAATATAATAATTTTTTTTAATCCTACAAAATTTTAGTCCAATTTTTTATCATGTCTAAAATTAATTAAAAAATTAAACTAATTATATATTTAATTTAATTATTTACTGTACTTAAACTTACTTAGCATCATGAATCCGCGCCTAATCCACTCCATCACGTGTTTGGACTTACAAGCGACACCAATGTTCATATAAACAAACAAAAATAACTCTCATGACTGGCAAGTGAATGACTGAAAGTAACAAATAACAAATAGTTTCACATTCCTCTCCTGTCTCTTTTTCTTTTTTTAATTTCTTGGGTTCTTGGTTCTTCCAGCCAACACGTACTCGAGTAGAATACGTTTTTGCAAACAAGCCAAGTCTCTTGACCTATTCAAAAATCTAATCGCGTTCTAAAATCAGACTAGCTAGGCTTTTATTTTTTTATATGCCTCCCTTTTTATAATTCCTTCACGGGTAAGGCCCAAAACCATGTTATGTGTTAACAAGGCAGCACCAGTGCCTCCGCCTCTCCATTTTCCACAAGATTTGATGTTTGGGAAGTTGTGATCTCCACAGGATTGGTGCAGAGAAACCCTAACGTAAATAAATGGTGCTCTAGCTCTACCGTCGCTACTCAGTCTCCGATATAATTAATTCTATCTTTCTAAGATTTCTATCTTGAAGAAATCTCGTGTTCAATTTTGTGGTACACCATCTCCTAGATTGCACTGTTTGATCTAATGTTTGCTCTATGCTCTTTTCTTTGATAATAATGCGTATAGTGACTGGTTTTCTTGATACGATTTAGTAGGAACTGAAGTGTTTTCTTGTTGAGCTTCTAATTTTTTGCTGATTTGCATGCATAAACCATGGAGATTTTGTTGATCAGGCCATCTAATGCAAGTGATGATGAGAAAGTGGACAGGGAAATCTGTAACCCTCTAAAGGGATGAAGACTTGATCTAATTGGGAATCTCTATAATGTTTTTTTTTCTGTTTCCTCATTCCAAAATTAGTGTTTTTTAAAGCAAACAAAGTTTTTTTTCCTGTGGTTCAAATATCTGCATTTTGATCAAGTTGTTAAAGTAATTAAGTTAGATTTAAGAGCTTTTACCTTCCATCTTCGATTATGATATTTTCTTCTTATGCATTTTATCTATTGTTGTGAAGGCCTGATGATGATGTAATTGGTATTAGGACAGATATTTTTAAAAAATGTGTTCTCTGTTCAAGCCCAATGGAAAGGTACAACACTTATTTCTCCAAAGTTTACTTACACCTTGTTTGGATAGATGGTAATGGGAAGAATGGAAGGGAAGGGAATGGACTGAAATTAGGCTAGCGTCCTTTAGAAATGATGCTATCCAACACCATCTCTACCTTAATTTTTTTTGTGAGATAAAAATGAGAGCCAAACTATTCAAATTTAAATGTTTATAAAAGACCCCTTATCCAGGTTTCAAATCTGCGATCTCTCACATGGATAGCATTATTTTCAATTTCGCTACAAAGAGGCTTGAGATAATTGTCACCATTGAAGTTTATGTGTTTGGGTCAATGGTCAACCCAAGAATGTCTATTGTGTCATTGCAAAATACGATGTCAATGAGAGAATGTGGATTTTCAGAAGAATACTTTCTTTTCTTTAAATCAATCCCTGCTTGAGGGTACGCTGTTGTTTGACGTGATGGAATTGCTTGTTGTGTTGCTTGCTGACCATCATGAAATAGTGGGTGTTTAATTAACTTGGTTCTCGTAGCTCTCGACTACTGTAATGCAAGGTTTGACGTACAAGTGACATAAATAAAGCAATTGAAAAAACTCTTTTAGTTGGTTATGATTTTGAATTGCTTTCAAACAGCGACGAAGTGCATTTTCTAGAAACTCAACAATATTTTCAGTCAGAATTGTTGTATTTATGCTGCTTCCACCTACAATGAGTTCTTAGATCTTTGGTATAACGAAGAAGGGAATTTGGTTCTCAAGGAGTAGAAAATCATTCCAGAGATCTAGAAGGTATAATTCGTCAATAGGATCGGTATCTTCTCAGTTCTCACATGGTATTAGTTTAAATGGTTTCTAACTTTGCTTCATCATGGTGTTACTTTGAATTGTGTCTTCAGGTTCTTGTAGATCTAGTGTGCACCATTCTATCCCTGAGAGGGAGACTAACAAAAAGCATCCATCAAGCAAAAACATTTTAACAAAGTTGTCTTGTCTAGATTAATCTCATCTGCGTAACAAATTTTAACTGGTTTCTCCAGTTGAATCATTGCTTCCAAGTAATTTGTTAAGGTTCTTTTAGGGTTCAAATTGAGAATGCGATCCAGAAGCTCGTACTTTGTCATTTGCAGAGTATGAGCACCTAGAATTCCATGGTTGTATGGTCCCACAGAGAGCAAGGTTGGTTCATATGCATTATTGTGTTTATGATAGAGCTTTTTGTTGGTTCTATAAATTAGTCTACCAATTTTGGGTTCACCACCTTCACTTCTTGACCAGCCATAATATTATTCTCTTGTCATAGATTTGATCAATTGCTCTATGTCAATTGTCCAACCATATTTTGTTTCTCTGATAATGACTATCAACTAAGTAAGATCCAAATATTTAAATTTGGATAGATTTTTCCAAGTATCATTCAAAGTCAAAATTACAATGAAAACCCAATGAGGATACTAATTGTCATGGATCCATCTCAATTCCCAACTGCTTCTACCCAGCCCCAACCCACCAGATTTTACAAATAGGATATTAATATCCTACTGCTAAATTGTGAAGGGGTTTTCTTTTGTATTATAATTTACTCTTGGATCAAGATAGATTAACTTTGGTTTAATGTAAATAAATAGAAGAGCTTAATAGTCAAATGATAGTAGAGTTATTAATTGGCTAAATTTATTGGGGGATATATGATTTATTAGTGTTTCTGTAGGTTCCATATCATTTCATGTTTTTGTGAAGCTATGCATGATATCTCGCAACTTCACAGTACATGAAATTTCGCCTTGCATTCGTAACATTGTTAAAGTAGATAGTGGACAGTATGTAAATGCACAAAAAGATCACAACCAATTTTCCTAATTGAAGAAATCAGATTGGATAACATGTCAAGTACACAGTTTAATACAAACATCTACCAAACTTATATTAGGGAATATTGTTTTATTAGGAGGATTGAAAGTGTTAAGTCCTAAAATTTATTCAATACAACATTCAATCAAATATAAGGATGTATATGGAGCTTGCTAATATGGCACAAGAAGAAAATTGGATCATGTCATGCTATCGTTTGATGGTAGTGAACAATGAAAGGATTTATGTATATCACTACACGTTATAGGGTCTCTCTTAGCTTTTCCTCTTAATTAGAAGAGAAACTTGAGGTGTACTATTTTTAGAAGTTGGGAGTCATGTCTTCTTTCTCTTAATCGAAGTAGATATTGATCTGCTCTTTTTATAGGACATAATCATACATCACAAATAGATACAACTATATATGACTATAGGGTGAAATTTATGCCTTTTAATTTTAATGCTAATCTTCTGTATAAATTGTAATGGACTGATTTGTATAAACTGATATCCTTTTTTTATTACAAATTAATGTAAACTGGAACTCCAGGAAACATGATCCTCAATACACATCTTTGAGAACAATCACTACAACCCCTTCTCCCGGTACACCAATTGTATAAGTGGAAAATTCATAACCTATGGATATGGTGGCAAAGGGGGAAGGTGAGATATAAAATTGGTTGTCCTTGGCATCGCAATTATTACCTTCTCATCTTGATCTCTGTCGATGCACCAATTTTGCTCCCTAAAATTGGTTAAAAATGATTATACATGTAATTAACTAACTAAAACTACATAATAGGTTCATGCAATTAAGTGCTGCAAAATGAGAGTTTACCTATTGTTGATTATGTCTTATCATGTATTGTGCTTTCTTGTGCAGTAGCTAGTTGAGCATTAGAGAGAACACTGAGGAAGATTGTTAACATCACAAACCCGGTGCATGCCACTATTACCCTCATTTTTTTTGAACTTAATAGTCCTGATATGTGTTGAGTATTTTAGTATTAGTTTGCTTTGGATATATATATTTTGTATGTAATATTATGAATATCTCATATGTTGTGCCTAAAGAAGCCAATATCTTGTAGCTTGCAATTTTTATTGCAAAGCCTGATAAACATCAAAATTTCCATATGGCATATTTATTCTTTTATAACACAAAAATTCTCCTATTTATCCCTTTAAAAATTAATAAATTACACATGTATTCCTTCCTAAAACAATGAGGCAAGAGCTTGCCTCTACTCAAAAAGAGGAAACCCAAAATGAACTATATTCCTTGGGCTCCTTTACCATCATTGTATGTGAATAGTTGATGTGTTGTGGGCAGGTTAACAAAATAATCCCTAGTTCAAACACAATTCGATCGCAAACGCACGACCTAACCGTGTAGTACATTGGGTTGTCGATCCACATGGAGGATCAAAGATGTACTGATAAACTAACCTTTCGGTAATCTAGACCGATCGAATTTGGGTTTAGGTTCTAAATCCTAACAATGCAGCCTGCACTTGTACGAGTGCAGCTTGTATCCTAAAATATTACTTGGTAAGAATGCAACCTGTGTTCAGGTCTACACCCTGAAACCTAAATGTGGGTTGAACTCTAAAAATACAGGTCGAACTATAAAATGTAGGTTGAGTAAAACAAGAAAATGCAATAAAATATGATATCTAGGTATATAGGTTCACTGTCATATTCTGACGTGACATGTTAGGTCATTTTTATTATATTTATTGGTTTATACGGTTGAGGGGTATTATCCTGAATTTGATAATTAACTATATGTCTATAGCAATTATACCATACTTAATTCAAATATATCATCATACCGTTGTACAATACCATTTTTGACCTAAGTCCATTAATTTCTGTGATAAATCTTTGGTTCCCTTAGTTTCTAATATACTGTCATATATTAGATGCCTAAGTTTATTCATGCTTGTCAGTCTGGTTTTCAACGTCACCGTAACAGTATCATGATTTACTCATCTATGATATCTTTATAATATTATATTCCTAATTTATGTAATCCCTTGTATCCGTCAATAATGTACTCACCCTTTCAGTTTGTTGTACACTACCAGCAAGATTACTAAATTATTCATACAATAAAACAAACAATTCAATCACATAAAATTAATTAACACATAAATCATAAATATAACTCAAGTAAACTTAAACATGCATAACAAAATGTTCAGGCTACATCCACATCCTTAGATGAAGGACTTAGCCTTCCATATGCAACAAACAAAAATAATCCAAAGATACAAATCCAAACTTTCTAAAAAATTAAAATAAAAGAGAAATAAAACCCAATTATTGCAATCCTAGAAGAAGCTTGGAGACTTGCACCAATAGTTATCTTATCTGTCGCTCCTGGAGATCTCGCCAATGTAGAAAAGAAATAAAAATAAAGAAAAATATAATTTTCTCCGTCAAGCATAAAGATCGTCCAAGAGGAGGGAGAAGAGAGACGACTGCCCCAAAGGGAGCCATGGAGATGTGTCTCTAAAGAGGTGAAATAAAAGGGTATTTATAGGAGAGGAGATGGTTTGAAGAGCAAGACAGAAGAGGCGGCTAGGGCAACCAAATTAGCAGCTAAAGAGAGAAAGAATAGATGCATAATAATAAGCATGTATTATGGTCATAAAGTTCGGGACAGATTTTGAGGTAAATTTGAACAGAACTTTGAAAGGAAAAATTAACATTCTAGACGAGTGACCCATGAATTTTGAAGCCCTTTGAGATTAGAATCCAACGGTAAAAGTTTCAAGTCATTTGGAGTTCTCTAGAGTAAGTTATCACAGTTTTGATACCGAAAAGTCGGAAAATAATGTGCTGTTTTGAATTCTGTTCTTGCTTTAATTGCTATATGTATTTGAAGAGTTTGATTTGATGTTTAGGGTTTATAAATATCAGATCTGGCCTTGCTATAGATATTTTTTTCTCTCTTTCTCAATATTTGATAAAATAATTATCGATTACACAATCAATTAAGAAACAGGTGACGAAGCTAGGTGCAGACGAAGAGGACGCTAGCACGAGCTCGACGCCGTTCTTATTTCGGATTCAAGGTGAACCGAAGATGAATAGAGCTATGTTAGAGATCATAGATATGGTATAACAATCCCTCTTATAGGAATATGTATATGATTGTGATGTGAAAAAATTAGCGATAATAAAACGATCCTTGATGTTATCGGATTAAAATTTTTAATTTTGCACAATTCACATCATGAAATCCCTTCAAAACTATTACTAAATTATCAATTTTGTCCTCAAATTTTTTTGTTATAATACTTTAATTCTGCAATTATTAACGATCAATAAGATAAATGAACCATATTTGCATTTATATCATCATGATATTGTTTATATTTATGAAAAACAATAAAAATTTTATTTCAATTAATTTATGATGGCACAACAAGAATGTTACTATTAATTTAATTAATATTTGAGGCCATAAATTTTATATTTCTTTGTATATTATTTATATTGTTTGACAGTTATATCTAAATTAGTCTTAATGCTAAAAGAAGACACTATGATAGATATAATTATTATTTTTTCAATGGATATTAAATGTTGGATTAACTTGGTACAAATTAAAAACTTGAATGACCAAAATGATATCTTTAAAACTTGAAGGACCAAAATGATAACCTAGTGATACTTTAAGGACTAAAATGATAACCAAGTGATATTTTAAGAATCAAATTATTAATTTTGAAATTTTAAGGACCGAAATAATTAATGAGTAATACTTTAGGACTATTTGTGTAATTTATTCTAGGAAAAAATAAAAATAAATACATGAGGTATACTTTTTTTAAAAGTTAGAGTCATGTCTTCTCTCTCTTACTTGAACCACAGATATTGCTCTGCTCTTTTTATATGACATAATCATGCATCACAAATGGATACAGGCATTCAGCTATATAAACTATTAAACTGTAATGGACTGATTTATATAAACTAATATCCTTTTTTATTACAAATTAATGTAAATTGTAACTCGAGGAACCAAGATCCTCAATGCACACCTTTGAGAACAGTCACTACAACTTGGTACACCAATTGAACTTGTGGAAAATTCGTAACCTATGGATTTGGTGGCAAAAGGAGCCGAAGGCGAGATGGGACGATGGTTATCATTGGCATCGCAATTATTACCTTCTCTTCATGATCTCTGTTGATGCCACCGATCTGGCTCCCTAAAAATTGGTTAAAAATGATTATGTAATTAGTTAAGGGAAAGTTCATGTTTTGATCCTCAAGCTTCTTTAAAAAAATCAAATTAGTCCTTAAACTTTTGTTTGCACCAATTTGGTCTCTAAACTTTTAAAAATGAACCAAATTGGTCCCTTAACTTTCTAAAAAAAAACCAAACTACTCATTTTATCATATTTTTTGCTAACATGAATTATTTTGTTTGCCACATAGATTTTGTATTTGCTGATATGGACAACACTCTCTTTTTTTTTGTTTTAAAAATAGTAAAAGTAACGTGTTTCATTTAATGATGCTTAATGTTTGTAATGGTGATTTGGATGAAAATTTTTTGTTTATCATGAAAATTATTGTATGATAAACTAGACGGTTTAATTTTGTTTTTGTTATTGAAGTGGAATAAATTTGATATAAATATCAATTTAGACATGATTTATAATAGTGTGGTGAGTAGTAAATCTAGATGCAAATAAAAAATCTATGTGGCAACCAAAATAGTCCATGTCAGTAAAAGATTTATTAAAAATAGTAGTTTGTTTTTTTTTTTTTTTTTGAGAAAGTTGAGGGACAAATATAGGCCAATTTTAAAAGTTCAAGAACCCAGTTGGTACAAAAAAAATTCAAAGACCAACTTAGTGTTTTTGAAAAAGTTTGAGGGTCAAAACATGAATTTTCTCATTAGTTAACTAACTAAAAAACAGAACAAATTCATGAAATGAAGTGCTGCAAAATGAGAGTTTACCGGTTGTTGATTTTTTCTTATCATGTATTGTGCTTGCTTGTACAGTAGCTGATGGAGCATTAGAGAGAATATCTTGTGCTTTTGCCGGAGGAATTATATTGCCGACGATATTAAGAAAGATTATTAATGTTACAAGCCCGATGCATGTCACTATTGCCCTCATTTTTTTTAACTTAAGAGTCCTAAGATGTGTTGAGTATTTTAGCATTAGTTTTGCTTTTAATATATTTTGTATTTAAAATTATGAATATCTCATAGGTTGTGCCTAAAGAAGCCAATATCTTGTAGCCTACAATTTTTATAGCAAAGCCTCATAAATATCTAAATTTCTAAATGACGTATTTATTCTTCTATAACACAAAAATTCTCTCATTTATCCTTCTGAAAAATAATAAGTTACACATGTATTCCTTCTATTAGAATTTCATGCATACCTAATAAACTCAAAATTCTATCCATATTATATATTTGGGACCCGAAGACTTAGTTAGCGCGTTGCACACTATAGAAATATTAACATTAATGAACAATCTGAAAACCCCAACATATTTGTTTTTTTTTTGTTTTTTTTTAAATTTCCTCAGTAACACACATGTCCTTAATTTTGGTGGGTGTTTGTACACTTACTTATAATAGTGTTTCAATGATGTCCTTTGAATGTTTCTTTGAATTTTTACTATTCTAAGATTTGTATCTGTAGCTCGACAATGTTGTTTATTTGTTGATGATTACAAGATATCATTTAACCATTTTTGTTTTGAATTTTCTTTAAAAATAGTGAAATAATATTGGCAGTTATTGTGATGACAAAGTTGGTCTTTACTAAACAATATGAGGGAAAAAGGTGCTTTTGGGAAGAGAAAAATTTTGATGAAATTTTTTTACTCCATTTGGAACTTCAAAAGATGATGATTGCTAGTCTATATATCTTTCTAGTCTCATTCTTATTAAGAACTTTTGTGAATCTAATCTTGAGAGTTTACTTACCTACTTTCTCTAATAAAAATTGAATAATCAAATGGCTTTTGCATAAATCAAGCCTTTGAAGTTTTAATTTAGTTTGCTTACTTAAACTATGATGCAAAGTTTTTCTATGACTTTTTGTTTCTCAATGAAAATGCATTTTTCTTGTGCTTATGAAGGGTCGATGATGATGTAATCAGGATAAAAACGAAGATTTGTGAAAGACAAAATCATGTTGTGCTGAAAGTCGTTAACATTTATATTTGGGCTCCTGAGAACTTCCCAAGTTATAATATTATCAATATGATGAGGTCTTCATAACATTTGTTCTCTATTTCTTAACTTTGTGTGATTCTTGAAATCAATGTCTTGCCAATCCGTTGCTTTTTTTATGGAGGATTGTGGAGTATTTGATCTAGTTTTGTTCTTTTCCAAGTCACTACTACAAAAATCGATTTTATTCGAGGGTAGAAATGGGGCTAGAAGCGAGGGTAAATCGTCATATATATACATATTCATGAGTTTATGCACTCTTCAACACCAATGAAGTAGGTCTCCATGAAAATACCCTTTATATTCGTGGGGCCAACATATATAGTACATTTCGTGTGTGATCTTATATTAGTCTCGTGAGTTTTCCCATGTTTAGTTGTTATCATAATTAGCGAACTCTGGCATGATTTTCGTGAGTGACGAGGGAATACTTTCGTGGGCTTACCCTCATATTGTTATATTCATGCAAATACTTCTTTTGCTGAAAAAAATGCATGCCAAATGTTAACATGAATATTTTACGGGTATTATTTTGTGGGCCATTTCATCTCGTGATTATATACATGTCATGAATTTTACTGCACTAGTATTTATATGTATAGATCCATAATTTAGTTTTATTTTTAAAAACATGATCATTGGTTTATTTCACACCGTCCAAAATCATCAGTAATCAACACTATACCCATTTGTATCCACACCCAGAAGAAGTAAATTTCACAACTAGCAATCAACAAAAACTTACAAAACAGTATATCACATACATATTAAAGTAAAATATCAAATTCATAATTAAGTCACTTGAATTACATATTAAATTAGAACAAATTAGTCCCTACTAAGAGATCCAAATACTAACCAAAATATTACATACCAATGCTAAAGTTCTCAAATATCACAAACCAATTCAACATCCTTTACAGCAAGAACCTGCCAAAAAAATATATGTTTGCATTATTTTCATATTGTTATGCACAATAAACTAAACTAGGATTAAAATTGGAAAGAAGACCATTTTTTATACCAGTAATATTGATCAACAAATAAACTAGGGTTAAAATTATTCTTCACATATTTCATAAGTTATGTTAAAATTCAAAGTAATTTACATAAATTTAAGTCTATAACTTAGAACAATTAAATTACAACGAATGCGAAATATACTTAAGAGAAAAAAGAATGCACTAAAGGTGTGCTCCAAGGGAGTTAATGAGGCGGGAGGGAGGGGAAGGGAAGGGAGAATTATTGTTCACCTTGCTCCCAAATTTAATTTTTAGAGATTAAATGAGATGATTGGAGAGGAATAAGGAGAATCACTCTATTTATTTTTCCAACAATTCTCCCTCCCATTTTTTTTCCTTACTTTCCCTTTCCTTTCAAACTCAAGAACACAGCCTAAGTGATTTGTTGGTAGACTACTGAGAATGGTACCCTTGAATATTCATAATTATATACTAAGTTATAATTTAAGGACTGACAAGTCCTTCAACACATATAGAGCACTAAAAAGTTTTGGAAAACAAGTCTTGTTAGCAGTCATGTTATCATATATAGTGGTTAACAAGATCACAAGTTTCCTATAATTAGATGGTCAATACCAGCAAACTATCACTGAAGGCACATCTTAATTTTATCTACTTATTTTTTGAATCAATTTGTACTTAGTTTGAATTTAGGAATGAACTGTCAATCCTTATATAACGTATTGCTAAATTTACATATGAATTACAAAGTAAATATATGGAGAAAGCAAAGAAAAGAATCTAATGATGATATACCTAACAAAGGTTCTGAGAAGCTTTAACTGCAAATTGAGAAATGATTCCCTAACTGTCCTTATATTATCTGCTAGATGTTATGTGAGTATAACACATATCTCCTCTAGATGTCCTAGGAAAAATTCTCGAAGTATAGGACAAAAATATTACGGATGTGTTTGCTCGAACATTTTGTGTTTGCAATAAATACTTTTTGAATGCTCGCAAAATTTAGACTTCCAGTAAATACATTTTGAATGCTTTTTTGTGTTTGCTCAAGCAAGGTGTCAGAGGTGTTAGATTTGGATCCCCCTGGCTGCTTAGCCTAGTGCTCAATTCAAACTCATACATAAAGAACTTATGTCCAATGAAACGGTAAATACAATGGACATTTCATTGTTGTAAGCAATCCTATGTTGGCCTAGCAAATACTCTAAAAATGCTCTTTAGACTTCGGTTATTAATTAATTTATTTAGTTAATGGTAGATATTTTGTACAAATATTTTTATATAATATTTTACATTTCAAAAATGAAGTAACTAACCAAAATTGACGATATGGCCAGCAAATGTGTCGACTAGTAAGAATAAGTCCTGCGATAAACATAAATTACCATTTAAATTCATTGAAGCCCCACCAATGACCAAAACACACAAACCAATTAAAACAAACTCAGGTATCAATTTACTTGGGACAAATTAATTCCATAAATATACATGGATAACAGAAAATTATGACATTAAATAACCTAAACCAAACATGCTTAAAGAGCAATTTGCAATACTTAGACCAAGGACAAACAATATTTGTAGAAGGTATCACTTGATGTTGCCAAGTATCACCTTCTCGTCCTGCACATGTCTCTAAAGTCAAATTAACACAGAAACAAATTTTCTTTATTAATTTAGCAGATAGTTCTACCTCTTAATTATCAGTGCTAAAAGGCGGTATATACTTTCTACAATAGCTAATGCCATGTTGTGCTTTGGTATTTGTCAATCTATGAATTCTCCATTAGCTTAGTTGCCACCACCCACCTTAATAAAAAGAAAAAAAAAAATCAGTAACATAATACTCAAATGACAGAAGAATAAGCACAATCCACACATTGGTACTACAACTATATTGTCAAGTACGTACCTCATTAAGATCATTATGGATGCTGTCATCCATGAAAGTAGCTTTTGAAATCAAATAAGTTTATAGTAAACTGAGAAATACAAGCAGATTAATCATCTTGCTAGCAATGTATATAATTTAGCATAATTAGCAACAATCAATCTGCATCAACTACAAAAATAAGAAAATTGAATTGGTATTTCTGTATCCTATATTATTTTCTTTAACACAAGTTGACATTAGGCTTTGTCTATTGATTAAAGAAGGGTAGAATAAAGTAAGAAAATGAAATATTAATAACCTGATAGAATAATGAAATAAAGTAGCATCTTGATAGGTGTTAGGTCCCAAGTAATCAAACCAAATCAGATTTGCTTCAGCGGGACAACACACCAGTTATGTAAAAGCAATTCAATGGAACCAAAAGAGCAAAAAAATAGTAGCCAGCAGTACCACTACCAATACACACAATACCTGATTTAGCAACTAAAATCATTGCACAATGTTAACCCCTAAAAAGAAAAAGGGTATAACATATAAAAATATATATACATGTGTCTGTACAATAAATGGACCAAAAAAAAAAGAGGGGAAAATTCGCAATCCCAGAACAACCATTCAAAATCCAAGCTCATATTTTACGAAATTCATGAAATATTGTGTCAAACCCAAGCCCAAATCATATTTTGTGAAATTCAAATATTTCATAAGATATCATGCTGAAACCTAAATCCCAAAATCATATTTTATGAAACTCAAATATTTCATAAAATATCATGCCGAAACCCAAATCCCAAAATCATATTTTATGAAACTCAAATATTTCATAAAATATCATGTCAAACCCCCAAATCTCAAAATCCAAATTATATTTTATGAAATTACAATGTTTCATAAAATATCGAATCCAAGATCACATTTCATGAAAGTCTAATATTTCATAGAAATGTCATACCAAAAATCCCGAACCTAAATCATATTTTATGAAATCTAAATGTCTTCATGAAATAATGAACTCAAATCATGCTTTATGAAATTAAAATGTTTCATTGAAACATGTGACCACATTACCACATCAACAAATGTGCTGATATGTCGATGCCACATCAGTAAAACTTGGTCGATCATTAGCCCAATCATCAGCCTAACCCCTAACCTCAAGGTTTAATTAATTAAACTGAGTGATTTAAGCTTAACCTCCTTGTCGACTGGTTATTACAATCATCAGCCTAATTATCAACCTAATACCCTTATTATGCTAACTGTCAAATAGTTAGTTTAATTAATAAGGTTATCTTAAGTCATGGTTAATGGCCCTATCCAGTCTAAATGGTAAGTGGCCCCTAAATAAAGAAAAGGAAGGAGAGAAATGCACCTGGAGTTCGTGAACCACATATGAGACAATACCCTTTGATCTTGGTGAGCCAAGCCCAACCAAATGAGCAGCTCAACTCCTTCCCTTCCTTGCTCCTCTCTTCTCCCTTTTCTCCCTGATTGCCTTCTGCTCTGAAGAGGAGGAATGACCCAAATAAAGGAAATAAGAAATCGGCACGCCACCTCTGAGCGACCTCTCTAGTGTCATGTGCCGAGGGGTAAAGGCGAAGGGTACGGCCAGCAGGCAAGAAAGCCAGACGCCGGTCTAAAAGGCCGTCCTACCTATCTGAGGTCATGCTGAAGCCAGAGATCCGATGTTGCAAACCGAAAATTGGACTTGGTGGTGTGTCTTCCTTGATTTTTTGCTGCTTACTGTTTCACCAATTTGGAGGATGTACCTCTCAACCCACGCACCCAGCAATAGATACAGGAATTGGTGAACATAAAACTGGCCAAGTGAAGAGACAAGGAACAGTGCTAACCCAAGTTTGTTTGGCATGAGGAAAAAGCGATGAAAAAAGGGGAGTGGAGGCTCTGCAATAGACTAACTTTCTGCCTCTCTTCCTTTCATATAGTAGACAGAAGAAAAAGGGATGAAGAAGTACAACTTCTATTTTGGTGAAAAGGTGAAATCTGAAAAAAAAGGGGGCATGTGATCTTGCCACTTCATCAATCCAAGTCACCAATGGTAGCCTTTCTCGGAGCCCTATTTAAACCCCAAAAACAGACCCTCTCGGGGGAGGAGAAAAAAGGAAAAAATAAGAAAGAGGAAAGAAAAAGAAAATGGGCCTGAACAAGCTAAAAAAAAACTGAGAATTCTCTCCAGCCTCTCACACTAACTCTTCATCTCTTTCTGAGATTATACACTCCAAAAACTCAGGTTTGTCTCAAGAAGAAAAAACTGAATAACCCATTGCCGCTAGTGTAAACACCCACAATCATTCTAGGTATAGAGGTTAAAAGGTAGGTTCAGTATTGAAGATGTGAAGCTCAATGAGAGGCATTGGTTTGACTCTGGGATGGGTCGCTGATCCTGACGCAATTAGTACCAGGATTCAGGACAGCACAATCCGTGCTAATTGAACCCTCTTTAGAGCAATTTCAATCCTCACATGGAGTTGTATCTGGGATTTTCTGGGCCATGTGAAGATATGTTGGCTTTGCAGTTGTCTCTTTTGATTTGCTATAAAAAGTGAAATTAATACAACTCGTTTTGGTTTATGTTTTTTTTTAGATAAGGAAAAAAAACAGTACTGTGATGCTGGTTCAAGAGTTCCTGTTTTTTTCTTTTTCTTTGCTAATTTCTTCCTTTCTTCTTTTTGTTACTGGTATGAAGGGACTAAGGCCATGAATACTGAGGTAACAAAATTGTGTTAGGCCATGGCAAGCTCAGGAAGAGCATTGGCTTGGTGCTAGAACTGGTTCACCAACTCTGGCATGATCATTTGCAGAGCTTGGAGGAGTACAATCCGTGCGTCTGGACCTCTTCTAGGATCATTCCAATCTCTATACCAAATTGTAACTTTATAATCGATAACGTGAAGACGAATCTCAATTCAGAAACTCTTTGCTAATATTTTTCTATTTCTTGTTTATGGAACGTATAAACAAAGAACTGGTACAATCCGTACCAGTTCACAAAACTGATCCCTATCCCTTGTACAATCCGTATTTAAGGGATAAAAAAGAAACAAACATCGAGACGACCTTTGCACAATCCGTGCGAGGCTTCGAAATGTCAAAACACCTGCATCTGCACAATCCGTGTAATGCATGAAAACAGTAACGGGTACAATCCGTGCCAATTCACAAAACTGATCCCTATCCCTTGTACAATCCGTATTTAAGGGATAAAAAGAAACAAACATTGAGACGGCCTTTGCACAATCTGTGCGAGGCTTCGAAATGTTGAAACACTTGCACCTGCACAATCCGTGTAATGCGTGAAAACAGAAACGGGTACAATCCGTGCCAGTTTAACACTCAGGGCATAATTCACTCAGAAAATCAGTGAAAATTCTCCGCTGTTTCAAACTCCACCAAACCTTGCCAGCATATAAATATAGTCAAAATACACCTATGAACCAAATCTCACGATTTTTTGAAGTTTCTATAATTTTGTATGAATTTTTGAAGTTCAGTTTGAAAACCGAAAACTGGATCAGCACACATAACAGAAAGAACAAAAAAAAAGGGGAGAAACTGTACACAAAAAAAAGGGGAAAAACTGATCCCTATCCCTTGTGCATATCCTCAAAATTTCATAGAGAAATGAGTAGTTTAGGGTCCCCGAATTGATTGAATCAGAAGAATATTAAAATAAGCTCAGATAAAAAAGTTACCAGCACTGGGTACCCTTCCCTCATTTTCATTTTCATATAAAAGGGTGATTGAAATTGACAATCTTTAAGATTATATACCCATTGAGGTCTATGCAAATTCCTAGCTCATTTCAAAGTATGTAAATATGTTCAAAATTCAAATCAAAACTGATATTTAACCAGTTTTCTGCACATCTTCAGATTTACCAGTATCAAGTAGCACTTTTCATCCCTTGTTTTCTTTTTCCTTTTGAATATGAGTGGATGACTAAAATTGATATTCTTTGGAGATACATGCCAATGTAGAACCGTACGGGTTTTGAGCATATTCTGAAATGTGTAGATGTGTTAAAAATGCAAATCAAAATGGATAGTTGGTTTAATAGATATATTCAAATTGCTGTACATTTGGAGTACTTGAGCTTAAATCAATTCAAATCCAAGTCAAACCAAATCCAAACCAAAGTAAACTCAAGTCAAATCCAAATTCGAAAGACGAAAGAAATCAAGTCCAAATTAAAATCAAATCAAGACTCATATCAAACCCAATCAAATCCAAATCCAAATCAAATCAAATTCAAATCAAATCCAAATTTCAAGACCGAATTCAAACTCAAATCAACTTCAAATTCAAACCAAATTTCAATCAAATTTAATTCAAGTCAAACCAAGTCAATCCGAATCGTAAACTAGCATAGCGCTTCATGTTTATAATTTGGATGATCAATAAGACAAACAAAGGGGCAAAATCCCTTGTCTTTTGATATTCACCTAAATTATGGACTGGCATAGCGCATCATATTCATAATCTAGAAGATCGGTAAGACAAACAAAGGGACAAAATCCCTTGTCTTTTGATATTCACCTAAATTATGAACTGGCATAGCGCATCATGTTCATAATCTAGAAGACTGGTAAGACAAACAAAAGGGGTCAAATCCCTTGTCTTCCAATCAACTCCAATTGTGACAGTGAAGTCAATCAATCTCACTCGTGACGCAACAGTTAACTAAGATCAATCGTGACATGGCAGTCAACTAATATAAATCGTGACGTAGCAGTCAATCAATTTAAATCCAGACCTTGAGGTCAAATATTTATTTGTCTCGCCTGTTATTCAATTCATTTGCTTGATCTTAATCAAAGGTTTTCCAGGTTCATAGCCTAAGGTAATTAACAGCGAGGGCTTGCGTTCGCTGGAACTTAAAAGTCCCCACAATCACTGAAAAGCCTTTAGGTATGTACTCCAAAATGTACCTGAGAGTAACCTTGTCCTTTTTTTTTCTCTCATCAGCAAAATACACATAAATAAATAAAAAAAAAACTAATATATTTTTTTTGCGGGAGAGCGGGAAAAAAGGGTCGCACACACAACTCTAAAAGAAATTGTATCAAAAACATTCTAAGCACAACTAAGACAACTAAAATAATATAAACAAAATCAAATTTTGAGTCACCGCAATAACACAAAAAACTGGAGATACCATAAACTTCATTTTAAGGAAATTAGCATGACCATTTCTTACAATAATTTCAACAAAAGGTTCATAGGTGTGCAGTACAACGAACATTATCAAAAGAATTAATCATCATATTTCATTTATTTCCCAGAACTAATTAGGTTTACAAAAATTGTAATAATTAATGTTTACAAAAAATTGAACTAATTAGATTGTGGTCTTGACCTCTTGTGGGTTTGTCTATCCCTCCCCAAGTCTTGACTTGGCCCAACTTAGCTAATTAATTAGGGCAGAACTTTTGAGATACGGAGTGGAGGATTGGTAAAGGGAAATGTAACAAGGATGAAAATGAGGCGTAGTGGAGACAAAGGAGAGAAATGAAAATGAGAGAGATTGGTGGCGACAGGGTTAGTGGCATGGCAAGAGAGATCAGGGCAATATCGGAGTGGAGAGAGATTTGTGCCGACAAGTTAGGCTAAAAATAAGGGTTAATTTTTTTGTATACCCTTCAAAACTTCTTTAATTTCTTATTTACCCTTCAATACTAAAATTTATTTAATTTATCTCTCAACTCTTGTAAGTTTTTCCTTTTTGCCCATCACACAGCAATTAATGAGTCTACTCTAGTTAAATTGTGAGGAATCATTGGTTTGTTTCTGATTAAAAAGATTAAAGACGAAATTGTCCTTCTCTGTTTCTTTCAGTTGTTATTCTTTTCGAGAACCTTTTTTCCCTTCCTCTTTTCTTTTCTTAATGATTTTTCATTGAACTTGGTAATCAAGAAATGAAATCATCTATTATTCCAAATAAGAAAGCAGAACCGTATTATCCAATCTGGACTATTAGTTAAAATGAATGGACCAGATTTATTTAAAAAAGATCCCCTAAATTTTAAATAAAGCCAATTCGATCCGTCCATTTTGATTTAATGGTCCAAATTAAAATAGTAGGGTCCTATTTTCCCATAATAGCATATACGGACTCCTTTACCAATTCGCAAACAATTGAGCCATACTTTCTCCGTTGTGAACAATCCACCTGTCTTTTGTCATTAGTAGACAAAATGCTATCTCAACAAAAGAGTAGATTTCTTTCTCCCTCTCTAATTCCTATATCACGCATCATCTAGAGCTGTCTGGTTCGCATCACGTACAATTCTCACTTCAAACAGAGAATTATGGGACACCTAGAGCAGTCTGGTTCGTATCACAACTCTCATGCGCACATTCTGGCTGTAAATGGAAGAACCACGCAGGAAACAGTTAAAGGATATCACTTTCCAACCTTCAAGCCACCTTGAACCTCTCATAGGCAAATCCAATTGGGCTGCGCACTTACTCAAATTACTCCATCAAAACACGTGATGTGCTTGTTAATCTTTACTATGTTTTTCGTTTTGTCTTTTCGAGTAATTCTTTAGATAGCAAGTAGTCAGAGTAATACAGTTAGTCAGAGGTGTCCTTAAATGTCTTTTTTCCAATTAAGCTGAAGCTTTTACTAGGCTTCGCCTTTCCTCCCCCCTGCAGCGCAAAGGAAAACTTTAGCGGAGACAGAGTGGTAGTGAGAGGATTGTGGCTATAGTTTTCTTGACAAGGGAGATTGAGAGGAAAAAAGCGAGAAGAGGAATTAGCTCTTTAGACGTTTGACAATTGGACAAAGAGAAAGGAAAGGATAAGAGTATAATGGGAAAAACAAACTTTTATGACTCATGACTGAAGATAATTAACTTTATGGGCAAATAGAAAATAGAAAAAAGACTCAAAGGATCTATATATTAGATACAATTAAGAGTACTAAATAAGAAACCAAAAGAAGTTTTCAAGGGTATATAGAAAATTGGGAGAAAATAACCAAGTCCAAAAGAGGCTAGATATTTGCTTTGCTCAGTCGAACTCAGCACTAAGCTCCTCCCTCTGTCTACTGAGTTCCTCATTTAACTGTAATTAAATAACAAAAATCTATAATGGTAGTACGATAAATAATGCACATATTATTTACACGATAAATAATGCAAATATTATTTAAATGTTAATTTATTGAAAATTTACCTACGACTTGGAAATGCAATCGGAGTGAATTGTCTTCTTCTTCGCCGATTTGCCGAAAACTTTCACCACAGCAAATTCGGAGTGTCCTCCTAGCCTCCCGGTATGCTCGGGCGTCCCAATCGTCGATATCAAGATATAGTTCTGACGATATGGAACAAAGCCTTAACTGGCTTCTTCAAGTGTTTCTTCCTGTCGAGAAAGAAATTTACGTTAAAACACAAAGTTACCTTGACTAAATTCTTCAAGCGTTTCTTCATGTCGAGAAAGAAATTTACGTTAAAATGAAATTTTGAGTTTGTAAAATTACGTATCACTCGCCGGAGGACCTATTGAGTCGTCGGATTCTGGATGACGGTAAGTCCCTCGCTGGTAGAGGTCGCTTGCGCCGTCAATCATGTGTAGCTTCTTGAATCGACTACAAAGCTGATTGGAGACGGCGAGGATGAGGATGACGAAATTATGTCCGACTCATTCCATCTCTTCATTGCCCCGGCGTAACTAGCCGATCCAAGTCTGTGAGGATGGATGTTTTTCTTCGCCGCCTCTCACTCTTGCGCACTTTTTTCTGTTAATAAAATTCAAAGAGATTATTAGCATGAGAAAAAATTTGACAAATCGAAATCTATTTTATATAATTGTTATTTTATACCTGAAACTTTTCGGACTGCAAATCTTAAACAAACTGGTTCCAATCCTCTGGAGTGATTTTATACAAATCGCACGGATGTTATTGCTCCGGAGTAGGATTTAAGATGTACTTCCTTACTATCCAGAATTTCCATTGCTTCCAATACCCGGCCATAATTTTTAGAACTTTCGGCTTATAGGCGTTATTCTCGATATGCCAGAAATCCTAAAAAGACAAATATTATCGACAAATTAGGGTTTAGTTTTTAGTGGTTTAACTTTACGATTTAGGTTTTAGCGGTTTACCTTAATTTTGACCCACATGGCATCCTTTACCCTCGGGTCGACATGCTTCCAGTCTTTTATTGCGATGGACACCCGATCTTTCGCTATCAACGCAATATAGTTCCCGAATGTGCTACAGTTCGGGCCTGATGGCATGCTGTCCTTGGAAAACTCAATAGTCATGTCACCATCATTTTTTGTGATAAGCTTATCGTAAGTAGTTTGTCATCTAACTCTTTTCCCAGACCCCCCCAGATCCTTCGGATCCCGACATGACTGCATTTGAAAAAATTAGATATCAATCCCAAATTGCAAGCATAATTAAGGTTCGAAATTAATTTATCAAGATCCTCAAATTAATTACATAATCTAATAATCTAACCAATTGCAAACAAATTAAACCAACAATCTAACCATCATCTAAATTAATCCAAATTAATCCAATAATCTAAATTAATTACATCAATTAAATCATCTAAACTCGAAAAACTAATTAAACTAATCAAAACCATTGAAACCATAAATTAACTGCATAAATTAATTACTTAATCTAATTAATCATCTAAACTAATTGAACTAACAACGTCTAATTAAACTAATTACATATAAAAAAATTAGATTACTAACCTTAGGAGAGAGATCGAGGCAACGACAAGGAGAGACAGGAAGGGAGGCAGGGACAAGGAGAGAGGCAAGCACAGGGAGGAGAGGGTCGGCGTGGAAGGGTTGGGCATGACAGAGAAGTTCGCCCGGGTTGAAAGCGGCGGAGAAGGGTTGGGCAGAGAGAGAGAGAGAGAGAGAGGTAGGGAGAGAGTTGATCGAGAGAGAAGTTAAGGGTTTAGAACTGGAGACATTCGGGTGTTTGGGGGCAAAAAAATTCGAAATGAAGACATTCAGCACCAGTTATTTAGTAACAACCATTGCTGAAAGAAACTTTTGGCACCGGTTTTTCAAAAATAACCATTGCGGAAGGGTTACTTTTCACACGGATTATTACAAAATAACAATTGCGGGACGTTTACTTTCGCACAGGTTTTATACTATTTATCAGTGCTGAAAATAACCCTTTCGCAACAGTTATTTCCAAAAAACCGATGCCGAAAGTTACCATATTTTTCTCCTTTTCGGGTAGAATGACATGTGGACTCCACATGTCATGCTACAGAATATGGGGAATAACAAAAATAATACATAAATCACTCAAAATTAAATTACAAATATAACCAAAAAAATACAAAATAAAACATAATTAAATTGATACAAAAATCTAATAATTCCTAAAAGTCAGTTAACAATCACATCTAGCCGGTCTTCTTCCATTTCTTTGATTTTCGTTTTTGGTTCCACAATCCTTCATGATCTGAACGTAAATAGGTTGCTTCAAGGTTATCGTCAATTGGCACGGATTCGATACTTGTGGAAAATGGAGGGATTTCGTCGAAATGATCCTAGCCTTCTTCGTCCACAACGTCTTCAATCCCAACAATACGTCTTTTACCCGAAAGGACATCATGCCATTTTTTATCGGTTGGGTCAACAACGTAAAACACCTGCTTTACTTGTTTTGCCAGTATAAAAGGGTCGTTGTGATATCCCAATCAGCTGAAATCAACTAATATGAACCCATCTTTGTCTATTTGGACTCCACGTCGGTTCTCAATCAGTTTACAAAAAAATAAAGGGATTCTAAATTTGATGTAATCAAGTTCTCATATTTTTTCAATCCAACCATAATACGACATTGAAGTATTTTGATCACCTGATAAAGCTATCAATGTCAATCTACTATTTTGCACAATGCTCTTGTTGTCTTGTTGCCTTGTGTACCAGGTAAATCCATTCATGTCGTATCCTTCGTAGATGTGCACTGTCACTCCGGGACTATATGCTAGCCATTTCAGAGTTTCACTGGTGGTCTGAGATGTCTGGGAATTTACTCTATCTTTGAACCATTTAACAAATGTTACATTGTACTCGTTGGTAACGTATCCTTCACTTCTCAAGGGATTCCGTTGTCGCAACTTGGCTAAGTGCTCAATCACGAAACGGGCCATATCGGCGAGGTGTTGCAGGATCTTGAGATGCGCTTTCTGTCATAACTCATTACCTACTTTGATAAATTTGTACCCAATTGTACCGGCACCTTGGAGTCTACTCTTATGCTGAGATTTGGGGAGGCTAATAGGTTCAACATCGGCCAGATAATCTGTATAAAATTCAATGACCTCTTCGGCAACATACCCTTTAACAATACTTCCTTCAGGCCGAGACCGGCTTCAGACAGTTCCTTAATTGACTTCAGACACTCCAACAAACTGATTTTTTCTTACTTCGATAAAGTATAACATGTCAGAGGTAGGCAAATTCATTTTCTACCTTCCTTCGGTGCTAACTCCGGCCAAATCCCCATTTTAACCATGTCTTTTCTAGCTTTAATGTCGTCTTTTGTTTTTCCTTGAATATTCGGCAGCAAATCAATCAGACTTTCACTTATGTTCTTAACAATATGTATGAAATCTAGACAATGCCCTATATCTAAATGCGACTAGTAGGGAAGATCCCAAAATATAGACCTCTTCTTCCATATGCCGTTTAATTATCTTGACTTTTTTTCGAAACTGAACATTTATGTCCTTTACTTCTTTTTCGATTCCTAGGATTGGCGCTTTACACGATATTCTTACAATTACCCAATCATAAAGAACAAGTGTCGTCCCCACAAATAGGACATGCTTTGGCTCCTTTCGTCCTGCAACCCGATAAATTACCGTATGCGGGGAAAACATTAATCATGCAGAAAATCATAACATGAAGGGGGAACCATTCTTTCCGATTTGCATCAAATACCATCACGCCATCCCCCCACATTCTATCAAGATCTGCAAACAATGGAGCTAAGAAAACATCTATATCATTATCCAGTTGTTTAGGACCTGAAATCAGCAACGACATCATCAAATACTTTCTTTTCATGCACAACCAGGGAGGAAGATTTTAAACACACAGTAAAATCGGCCATGTACTATAACGGCTACTCATGTTACCATAAGGATTCATTATGTCCGTACAGATCCCTAATCTCAAATTTCTGGGGTCACTGCTGAAATTAAGGAACGTTCTATTAATATTCCTCCATTCGGGAGAATCAGCGGGATGTCTGAGCATTCCATATTTTTTTCTGCAATCGGCGTGTCATCGTAGCAGTTTAGCATCTCTTGGATTTGCAAAGAGACGTCGAAACCTTGATATTGTTGGCAGATACCACAATACTTTCGCTGCTAGCTTTTTTTTATTCTTAATCTGATTATTGGATCTGATCATCGGACAGCTTATACCGCGAGACCTCAAACTTCGGGCATTTATCCAGATCATTGTACTGTTGTTGGTATAGTATGTAGTCATTCGTACATGCATAAATTCTCTAACTTCCATACTCAAAGGACAAAATGAATTTTTCACCCTATAAGTCGAATCCGACAACTCATTATTTTCCGGGAGCATGTCTCGTAAAAGTTGGAGCAAGAATGTAAAACTTTGATCGCTCCATCCATTTTTGGCTTTCAGATTATACAATTTAAAAACAACAGATAATTTGATAAATTTCGCACAATCGGAAAATAACGATATGTTAGAGTCATTACACAAATTTTCAAAAACTTCGGGGATGTCAACAAAATCTACTGCAACATCATTCATCATTTCATCCAATTCATTATGTTTCATACACTGTGTACTATCTAAATTTTCAGCATTTTCACCCCCTATTTCAGACTGTACATCAGTGTCTGGATTTGAAAAATTATTTAGAGTCAAGTACAGTCTTGCTCGGTCCAACATTAATCGATTGTTCAGAGCTCTTACCATGCCATACACATTAGGTGTATCGTTCCTTAAAGCCACGACAAATTAAATGATCTCTCACGTCTTTGACATTCCGAAATCTACGCAAATTCTGACAATCCTGACAAGGATATAGAATTGTACGGTCACCCCTCCGCCTCATATTTTCCTCGGCAAAATCCACAAAATTTCAAAGTCCTATCAAATATTCAATTGTATCCCGCTTAATTCAATACATCCAATTACTACGATCCATCTACAAAAAAACTATTCTTAATTATGAATGTGTGCAACATTAGATTTTAGGGTTGAATATAACCAACAAGGTTTCAGGCTGGCCAACCATCCTTACTCACTCTTTGAATATTTTATCTCATTAGTGAACATACGCTAGCCAATTTGGTGTTTGAGAAAAATTTGACAGCAATTCCCCTCAGCTCCCCAGGTACGTAAACGCTCACGTGCATATACATACGTACTCGTAGGAACAATCTGAGAAAATATTGTTGGATTTTTCTCAAACACCAGATTGGCTAGCGTATGTTCACTAATCTTAAATGAGACAAACTATTCAAAAAGCGGTCCCAACGGGGACTATTCGAGATTAACCCCTATTGGGTTAAATTGATGCCTATACGACAATACTACTACATCTCAAATGCAGCTAATAACTAATTAATGTTATATGATAATATATGATTACAAAATAATTCACTAATTATAAAGTGTATATAATTAATCAAATATATAATAAATAAAAGAATTAAATTAACCTTAAAATAGTAGGGAAAGGCAGAGGCCGGGGTTAGGGTGTGCAACCCAGTGCTGGTGTTGTGCCCGTGCTGGTGCGTGTTGATGGTGGGAGCTAATTTAATTCGCTGCCTTTTTGTTCTGATGAAGTTACTGATACTTTCGACAAAGTTTGAAGTAACAAAAGAAGCTCTCTGGGAGGAGAAACTCATGTATTGAGACTTTCGAAAAAGATTATTAGAGGAAAACAGGTGCTAAATGTATGTAAATTAAAAAAATAAACAAACATTTAGCACCGGCTACGATGCAAAATAGTTGCTGAAGGTCCAACCGGCAGGAGATTTTCCTCCAGAAAAAAATAAAAAAAAGGAGACTCGGCGACGGTTGTTTAAACAACCGTTTGTGAAAGATGACTTTCAGCACCAATTTATGAGAAAACGTGCTGCTGAAAGTATTTATTTTTTTATTTTCTGGACAGCCTTTCCGCACTGATTTTTCCTTAAAACTGTTGCTGAAGGTTTGACATTCGTCAACGGTTTTTTTAGTAAACCGGTGTTGGAAGTCTTTCTTTTTTTTATTTTCTAGACGGCCAGTTAGCAACGGTTTTTTATTAACAACCGTTGCTAAAGTTCATATAAATTTTCGAATTATCACCGGACACTTTGATTAACGGTTTTCCTAAATGACCGTTACTAAAAGAACGTTTACGGAAATTACTTTGTAATAGTGCTTATCGAATTTAATAAGAAGCATTGGATTTTGATTTTATGGAGTTGGACCACTGAAATTTGAAGGGAATCTCTAAAATGCTACTGGAGGGAAGCCACTTTCATCTCTGGCGCAAAACTCAAGCAGGAAAGAAGAGAAATTAATATTTTGGACATTTTGCAATACAGTTCTAAAGAGAAGATAATTTAAATTATAAAAAATGCTTAAGATATGGATGTAATAATTTAAAAATTATAGTTTTTTCTTTATCATTTAAGTTGGTCATATTTTAAATTTGATGCAATTTGAAAATTATTTGTTCGTCGATCCATGGTGATGGTCAAACAAATTTCAAATTTGACAACATTTGATTTTTAGATAACCTATATAATATTCTTCAAATTGAATGATTTGGATCATCCATTTGTTACTCAGAATACATTTGAAAGCACTCTCAACTATAGTTGTAACTTTAGTGAATAAGATATGAACTTTAGTTTTTGACCAAAATGCTTCCTAACACATTGAAAATAATGAGTCCTCGATCTAACCAGTTGAAGTTGAAGTATATTACATAGATTACTTAATGATCAAATTTAATCAAATTTATGATTTATTTGGTCATCTATCATATAGAATCTTTTTTGTAAAAACGAAAGGCTAGAAGTAAACAAGTCTTGATGGATCATCAAAATATCATCAAATGAAATCAAATTTATATGATTGTGTTTCACATCATTCCATGATCTTTTTAAAAAAAATTTCACTACAATCAATCTCCAATCGGTATTCAATCTACTTATTTCAAATTTAACGGTTTTGGTTGTTTGTCACTTGATTGGTGGGCAAATAACATGAAATTTTTTTCCAACCTAATGGAGGGATTATCTCCTGAATATTAAATTATTGAGAATTTAATTTTGTAGTTTTTTAGAATTTTATGCTATTTTAATTGAATTTTACACTTCAATTGCTGGTTAGATCAATAAATTTGTAATTTCATTAATACCGTAATGTTATAGTTTACATCAAAACTGTTTGATAGCATAGTGGTTCTTGCTGTGTTCGAATAACGCTGAAGCATTCTATTTTGTGGTTTTTGAAGTATAATATAAATGTTTATGTTTCAACTACACTTGAACTGAGCACCTCGAGTGGTTGTTGGTACTGTGGGACAAGCTCGAAGGTCACAACAGTTCTTAGAATCTTATCCCAATGCAAATTTTTTTCCAGGTAAGCTTGAAATAGTTTATATTTTAATTGCAACTTGTACAATAACGCTGAAATATTTTCTAATTTTTTTTTTCATTCTTCTAAGTGTTATTAAAGATATAACTCCAGTAAACATGCAAATTTTTTTGTAGCTCGATTGGTGTGGCTCAAACCCAAGTTCGATTCCTGCCCCCAACTATTCATTTTGTTCTTATTTCATTGAATTTTTTAATTTCAAATACTAATATTTATATCTGATTGAAATGAAATTTGACTCTTTGGGCTTCTTTTGAAGTTCTATAATAATATCATAGTTATAAATTAATAAAGTTTACATAATTTTTATTTTAATTTTAGAAAAAAGTTTATAATAATTTCTTCTTTTCTGGTATGAAATAAAATAAGCACAAAAACATTATTTAGTGATATTATGATAAAAATAAATAGCGTCAAGATATTCTTCCCAAGGAATCAAACTTCACTCATTGGTTTTAAAAAACAATTTTTTAAATGCTCATATTTTTTTCATTTAAATCCGACTCCAAATGACTCGCTAGAATGTTCTTTTGAAGAACAATACTTTATCATAGTCTTATCAATTATTCATTTTAAATAATTTTTATTTTATTAACAAGTGTTTATAACAATTTCTATTTTTTTAAAAAATAAAAAAGCTAGAAAAGCATCATTCAATGTTTTTACGATAAAACTAAAGAGAGTAAAAAATTATTTCTAATGAATTAAATTTTACTCAAATTGGAATGAAAACAACAATTATTTTTCTTTTTAGTTCCATTCAATATTTTTCAAAGATAGTCTCACTTCAAAGTTCAAATAATCAAAATGCTTATAAACATTCAAAGACTTGTTTTACCATGCAAATAATTATAACTAGCTTTAGAAAATAAATCATATTCTAATAGTAGTACCTGCTTGAATTGTAATATAGACACTAATATTGTGATATACCAGTTAAAATCGGATGAGAGGAGACATTCAAATATACCCTCCATCCTTCCTTTGACAATTCTGTTGGTAAACCAATGAATATAACGTTCATTAAATTTTAAATTGATTCAAAGAATATAACGTGGGTATGTGATCTACCGAATACGTGGGAGCAATAAATGCTACATTTTCTCTTTCCTGTCAATTAAGGAATTAGGCCCCCATATTTTTCCTTTTCATGGCAAAAAGAATTAGTATTTTCGAGCGTCAATAAATACGTTCGAAAATTTAAGTAGTAAGTAGAATGTTGGTTTTGTTCACTTATCAACATCAAGTCATTTTTTCCTGTCTTTGAAATTTAACCAAAAGGTTCAATACCTAAGTTAGATGTCATATTTTTGCTTATTATTATATATAGCTATTAGTAGTCTAGTACAATAAATATTTCCTTTTATTTGTGGCCTTTTCAGTGTATTGATTCATGGATATGATCAGAATTGGGGACAAGCAAACTGCTGCAGTGGTTGTGACATTTTACTGACGTAGCAATTTTACTTTCCAATCAAAACAGTAAGCAATTAGAAACCCAATGAAAACATTTGCCACCTACTGTTTTGTCCCTCTTGGGCAATTATTTTATTGTCGTCTCCAGTTACTTACACGCGCGAGGCATCGGCGTCCTCGCTTGCGGGGAAAGAAGGTGCAGGTACATCCCTGCGCGTGTTTGTGCGCTCAAGGACTTATTATTTAGGTGATTGTACGAACTTTTATTTTCCGACGGGCGCAAGCCCCCGTCTTTAATTACCCCGGCTCTCGCCTCGGGAACCTCTGATTAATGGATTAAAATAATCAAAATATATGGATCGGATTCATGGCTTCGTTTCTTCCTTCAAACTTATTTTATTTTATTATTTTATTCTTTGACAAAACTTGTGTAAAAGGAATTTGTATATTAACATGGTTATTTAACCTTTCCCCTTTTTTTATTTATTTTTTTATGCTATACTTAATGGTACGCTTGAAGTGACCAGAACGTATAACCTTTTAATAATCAGACTAAAGACGTATAATCTAGAGTCAGAGGAACGTATAATCTCTTATGAATCAGAGATCTACTGATCTCACAAAGTTCGAATATAAAGCGCACTGCCAATTCAATACCCAAGGAACCAAAGATGTTTAATCTCTATAGAGGTTCATGCCAAAGACAAGGGCGTATCGTCCTAAACAGTCTATTGACATTCCAAATCCCGAATCTGAAGCGCTATGCCAATTCGAAACCTAGGAAAATTGGAGAATCGGGAACATATAATTCTTTATCGATTTCCAAGACGAAGAGCATTAAATCTGAAGCACACTGCCAATTTAACATTCTCAAAACATGATTTGATATAGTTTGATATGTTGGTATGTTTTACCAAGATTTGGACATGATTTTGGTCCATGTTTGGCTTTCCAGGGGGCATTTTGGGAAATTTGGCTGACATTTAAACATGTTTTGTATATTTGGTCATAATGACATGCTTGGTCAATGTTTAGATATCTTTTGCACATAATGACATGTTTGGTCAAGGTTCGAAGGTATTTTGCACATAATGACATTTTTGGTCAAGGTTTGAAGGTATTTTGCATGTAATGATATGACTTTGAATATTTTAATTTATTTTATAAAGATATAACATGACTTAGCATATTTTATCATAATATGGACATATTTGTACATTTGGCACATTTGGTCAAAAGTTTGGATATATCTGCATATTTGACATATTTGGCCAAAAGTTTGGGCATACTTGCATATTTGACATATTTGGTCAAAAGTTTTGACATATTTTCATATTTGACATATTTGGTCAAATATTTGGATATATTTGCATTTTTGACCTGTTTGGTTGAAGGTTTGGACATATTTGCATATTTGACTTACTTGGTCAAAGGCTTGGGTATATTTGTATACTTGACATGTTTGGTCAAATATTGGACATATTTGTATATTTGACATATTTGGTCAAAGATTTGGACATATTTGTATACTTGACATGTTTGGTCAAATATTTGGATATATTTGCATATTTGACATGTTTAGTCAAAGATTTGGATATATTTGTATATTTGACATGTTTGGTCAAATATTTGGGTATATTTGCATATTTGACATATTTGGTCAAATATTTGGGTATATTTGTACATTTGACCTATTTGGTCACATGTTTGGGTATATTTGCATATTTGACATATTGGGTGAAACATTTAGGTATATTTGCATATTTGACAAAATCACATCATTTAACAATAATATAATTTTGTTCTTATTTATTTGTATAAAATAATGTGCATGATATATACTTTGAATTTTCTTTAAAATAAATAAAATCAAAATTGACATTTTATTGTCTCAAAAATATATTTAAATGAAACCATGATTTTTAATATATTTTTCATCATTTTTTTGGCTTAAAAAAACATTTTTATTAAATGCTTTAAGTTTATTTTCAGGACAGATTAATATGGGCCACTAGATTTGGACCCATGTATCAAGATCTGGACATTATAAAATTTGGACTGTAAGTTGATATAAACCTACTCTACATGACTGTGAAATTTCATGAGAAATTGATAACTAGACTGAGAGATATGGACTGATCTCTCAGCTGGACGGAAAGTGGCATTTACTGGACTCAAACCAGTATGCATGTTTATTGTTTTTTTATTGCTCAAACATGATTTTGAGCCTTCAAGCATGTTAAGAAATGTAAAGTAAAAACCAAGGAGAGAAACAAAGCCAATTTAAATCAAAATGTCATATATTATAACAAATCAAAATACATTATACAAAGAAAACATGGAGCCTTGGTTTTCCATGAAATTTGATAGCATAACAGGTTGTATAAAGCCATTTTTGAGCTTTATATTGCCACTACACATGTGCACATGGCTTGAGAGAAAGGGGATGAACATGTGCCCATCCCCATGGAACCAAATTGGCATGTGCCAACTAGTTAAAATATACTTATCAAATTTCAGAGGGAACTCACCAATTGAGCACTTGAGACCCAGCTTAGACACCAATTGAGCTCTGTAAGGGAAGAGGCACATGTGCACCTCTCAAGCCCGAAGGCTTAGCCATCTCACCCCTTAAGGTGAGACTGGCTCCAGGGCTCAATTGGGACTAAGCCAAGCTCAAGGCTTGGCTCTTCTGCCCCTTACCTAACTATGCAAACTTGCTTCTTCTTAATTGAGCTTTGTTTTGTGGAATTTGGGTTGAGTTTTGATTTTGGCAGAGCTTCAGCTTATGGGGGATTTTTCCTCTTCAATTCTCTTCTCTGGGGGTCTATTTATAGCCCAAAGTGCATGGTTTGAGCTTGAGGGCTGAGCTGGCATCATCCCAGTCCTTGGTTTGATCAGATGGCCGAGATGGAGTCCGGTAGGCAATAGCTGGCATGTGGCTTGTCCTTGAGAGATTCCTCCAGCTAATTGACGCCCAGGTCACCCCATGAGATGCCCACACGTGTCCCTGTGCGCAAGCCTAGGAGAGAGAAGAAAGACGTTGGCTTTGTCTTCTTCTTGGGCTGGTGCACCATGCCTTTCAAGTGAGGGTATTTCTCGAACACTCCTTTGACTTGCTAGCGCCTGACATGCCATTAGAACACCACTAAACGTGTCCAATGCATTAATTTGGTCACTTAAGCATCGGGCCGTGCCAATTGACCATACTCGAGTCAGACCCGAGCACTAATTGGTGAACTCATCAATTGGGCGCCTTTCACCCCAAATTGACACCTCAAGCGGCGTCGTGGAGGTGCTTTGAAGCTTCCCCAAGTGTTAATTTGGACTCACGAGCTCTCAATTGCCCAGTCGACTTCAAGGTCGAGGTACTTTCTTCTTCAATTTTCTCTTTGCTCAATTTACTATTTTGAATGTTGTTTGTGGCATTGAACTCCCTTAAGGTGTGGATTAAGTCTCCAAAATGGTTTGAACCAATTCGCATTGTACACCCATACTCCATTTTCAAAGCTTTGGCCGAGCTTCGGAGCTCGGGGAGGAAGAAGAGAGGGAGAGAGAGTTAAATTCAAAGGGTTCCCCTTGTTTGGGTTTGGCGCACGTAAGTCGTGCCTTGGTTTTGGGTCTGTCAGAGAGAGAGAGAGTGTGTACCGCGCTCATTTCCTCCTCTCTTCCTTGTCCTTTCGCTGGTCAAAGGACGCCTGGGCACTGGGGCCCCCTTAAAAGTGAGATTGAGAGGAATGGCCCCATATGTCGGGTTAAATGAGACTCAAACCCACCGAAAAACTGAGGGTGAGCCTGTGGTCTCGATTCTCATGCACCAAAACACATTGTCAGTGGCTTGGTGCATGTGTACTGGGTCTATTCAAATCACCCTTAACAGTTTGTGTGTATGACAGGTGGGTCCCAAAGGTGGATGTTTAAGCTCCCCAAATTGCACCCAGAACACTGTTGCTTCCCTAATTTGCGCACCAAGAAGTCTCCAGCTCTGATTTTTTGGATTTTCTTTATTCCTTTTCCTTTTTATTTTATTTTTCATGTAAAAAATCCATGAAAAATTATTGAAAAATCATAGAAAATATATTCTATGATTCTATTGTTTTTAAGTAATATTTTGGTATTTTTGGGTGTGAAATTAGGCATTAATTACATATGATTAGGCATACTAACCTTATACAATTAATGTTTGCCATGATTATTCCAAAGAATTATTTCTTAATTCCAAGGAATAATATTTGGGACATTTTTCATGAATAAAATTCATGATTTTGGATTTCACATGATTAATTATATGAAATTGTTTCTTAATTTCATATAATTAGGTTTTTGTGCATATATTTTGCACACATTTTTTTTTGAAGGGGTTTTTGGCATGATTGTTTCATGAAATTATTTTTTAATTTCAAGAAATAATTTTGAGGTGTAATAAATCATAGAATTGCACATAATTTCATGACTTAATATTTGACATGGTCATTTCATGAAATTATTTTCTTTAATTTCAAGATATAATTTTCACATATAGTGGATTATGAAATTGGGCATAATTTCATAGCTTCAAATTTTTGGTATAAAAATCATATGACATTACATTGTTAATTTCATGTAATTTAATTTGTATGATTTTCTGGCAATTTTTTTAATGGCAAACAACACAATACTGTATTAACACCTTAGGCACAATGGGAAATATTTTTGAATTGGAAAATTTTAATATTTTTCTGGCATCTACCGAAATTGTGAGAACTTATTATGTGATATCAAAATTGTGAGAATGAACCAAACAAATGCGGTTTAGAATGAAAAACTTTTCTATAAAAATGACAACTCACTTAACAAAACCAGATCTCTGACCTTGGAAATTGGAAAAAGGAGCAAGTTAGCTCAGGACCGAATTAGTCTGATATCGAAGAAGAATCTACTTTTTGTTAACAAAATCAGATCTCATAATAAATAAATTGCACGCATATTTTTCTCTTTTTAATAATTATGACTTATGAAAAACAAGTAAAATATAGATTAGCCAGTAAAAAATTCAATATCTAAAATTATTTTTTTGTGTTTCAGATTTTGTCAATTTTTGTTTGACCGATAGACCAGATAAGGGTCATATGGAATATTTTTTAGGAATCTGTATTCTTGAACTTCAAAAAAATGTTACTTTGTTAACCTTGGTAAAAAGTACGATAAATATACTTTAAACTTTGATATTGATCCAATGATAAAGAACAATAGAATTTAAAGCATTTTCTTCAGTATTATTATTATGTAGATTACAAATTTTGTTATTTTTATTTGGCTAAGATGTTACAATCATAGGTTTATAATAATTTTTAGGGTTGTGAATCCTACAATAGAAATAACAATTCAAAAAAAAAAAGAATCCTAAAATAGAAAAAAAAAATTGTTGCTACCTAGAGACAAAGTTAATATTGTTACATGTTATGATAAAGTATCCATTAAAACACGTCTTACATTATATATTACAAACAGGTACTAATTATCGGTAAGGAAATTTCATGTAGGTTTTGTAAAGTACAAAGTTAACAGTTTTTTTTACTTCCAAAATTATACAAGATTTACTATTGAAATGTACAAGGTTAACTCCTTCCAAATAAAAAAAAAAGTTAATTTGTATTGAACGAAATTCAAATGAAATTTTCTGAATGATAAAAATCACTACACTATATCTACTATTATAACAATAAAAAAACGGTAAGAAAGACAAAACCAACAAATAATACAATAAAATAAGCCAAAAGTACCAGAAATTCAAAAGCAAATGCCCGGAAATTGCACATTTTGAGTCTCTATTATGACTTATGAGAAAGAACTACAATAAATATGATACCCAGGGTTTTTTTTCCTTCTAAAACTGAGGCACTTTATAAATGTAAAAAATTGAGACATCTAGCACAAAATTATTAATCTATATTACAATGTTTATACAAGTGCCGCGAAAATCAAATTTGTAGAAATATAGCAAAATAAAAAAGTAAGAATGAAAATTGTAATAGGCAGGTATTTTTTTAAGATGTGGTCATCATTGATTAAGAGGACTCACTTGTCTGGGTCCAGCCATGAACTTTTGATGTGATTGAGGTAAGCAATTCCCTTAACACATGTCTCCAACTCTGATAGTGTGCTTCAATTTCACTACAAACAGGCTTGAGATAATTGTCACAATTGAAGCTCGAGACAACACATTCACTAATCATTCTGAAAAGGTCACATACCTCAGCATCACTGTTTAGCTGGTGCACAATGATACCTTTCTTGGTAAGTAGCGATACATCATCTGGCATTCTAATCAAACTATAGAAAAATATAATGTATGCGGTAACATAGTTTCCGAATTGAGGACAAGTTTGCTCAAATGCGAGTAAATTGTAAAACAGAGTTTGTGTGTTTGGGTCAATTGTGAATCCTGGAATCTCTATTATGCCGTTGCAAAATACAATGTCAAGGAGGGAATGTGGATTTTCCAAGGAATACTTCCTTTTCTTAAAATCAATCCCTACTTTATGGTATTCCATTGCCCGACGCAATGGAATTGCTTGCTGACCATCATGAATCGATCTTGCTTTGTATTTACTAAAAAGATTGCTTCCTGACTGGAGAAGATTATGGAATCGTGGGGGTTTTATTTGGTTGTCACAGCTCTCAGTTGGTATAATGTGAGGTCTGAAGTACAAGTGGCATAGGTGAAGCAAATGAAAAAATTCTTTTGGCCTGTTATGCTTTTGAATTGCTTTTGGATAGCTGTAAAGTGCATTTTCCACAAACTCAACAATTTTTTCAGTTAGAATTGTTGTGGTCATGTTGCTTCCACTTACAAGGAGTTCACAGAGCTTTGATATAACGAAGAAAGGAATTTGATTCTCAAGGAGTAGAATATCATGCCAGAGATCTAGAAAGGATAGTTGGTCGGTGAGATAAAATGTATCTTTTCGGTTATCTTCTCGCATGGTGTTGCTTTGAATGGTTTCTATGTTTGCTTCATCTTGTGTAAGTTTTTCATTCAAAACTGAATTTGAAATGACCTTGTGCACGCTAACCTCGAGTCGTCCAATTGTTTCTTCATGTTCCTGTAGATCTAGTGTGTACCATTCTGTCCCTAAGAGGGACATTAGCAAAGAGCATCCATCAAGTAAGAGCATTTTAACAAAGTTGTTCCTGTCTAGATTAATCTCATCAGCATAACAAATTTTAACCGATTTCTCCAACTGAATCATTGCTTTCAAATAATCCGGTAAGGTTTTTTTAGGGTTCAAATTAAGAAGGTGATCCAGAAGCTCATACTTTGTCATTTGCATAGCATAAGAACCTGGAATTCCATGGTTGTATGGTCTGACGGAGAGCTTGATTGGCTCATAAGCATTCTTGTGTTTATGATGGACATTTTTGTTAGTCCTATGAATTAGAGATCTACCGATTCCAGATTCATCACCTTTACTTCTTGACCAGCAATGATCATGTTCTCTTATCATAGATTTGACCAATTGCTCTATGTTATTGGTATATGCTTCAGCCATATTTTATTGCTCTGATAAAAATTGTCAACTCAATAAGGTTAGAATATTAAAATTCGGGTAGATTTTTTCAAGTATCAGTGCAAAATCAAAATTAAATAGAAACCCTATCAAGATACTAATTATCATGGATCCATCTCAATTCTTCATTGGCTCTGCCCATCTCCAACCCACCAGATTTTACAAATAGGATACTAATATCCTACTTTTAAATTGTGGAAGGGCTTTCTTTTGTATTATAATCTTACTCGTCCACCAGGATGGATTAACTTTGATTTAATTTTAACAAATAAAAGAGCTTAATAGTCAAATAATAGTAGGGTCATTAATGATAAATTGGCTAAATTTGTTGGGGGATTTGTGATTTATTGGTATTTCTGTAGGGTCCATATCATTTCATTCTTCCATGAAGCTATGTATCGTATCCTGGGGCTTCACAGTTTATGAAAATTTGGCTTGCATTTATCACACCATTAAAACCGATAGTGGACAGTAAGCAAATGCAGAAGAAGATTACAAACAATTTAAATTGCCCGATTGAATAAATCATATAGGATGCATGCCATATACACAATTTAATATAAACATCTATCAAAATCAATCTAAAAGCATCAAATCCTAAAATTTATTCAATACATCATTCAATCAAATAAAAGGTTGAATAAAGATAACCTGCTAAATGGATATGCAGCTTAGCAATATTACACAAGAAGAAAATGGATCATGTCATGCTATCGTTTGATGGCAACGAATGACGAAAGAATTTATGTTATATTAGTGCTGTATGTTTTCTCTCACCATTTCCTCTTAATTAGGAAAATAACTTGAGGTCTACTATTTTTAAGTTTGAATCACGCCTACTCTCTCTTAATTGAAGCAGATATTGCTCTGCTCTTTTTATAGAATGTAATTATCCATCACAACTAGATACAACTATGATTGCAGGGAGAAATTTAAGCCTTTCAATTTTAATGCTAATCTTCTGTATAAATTGTAATAGACTGATTTGTATAAATTGGTATCGTTTTTTGTCTTACAAATTAAAGTAAATCAAAAGTCCAAGAAACAAGATCCTCAATACACATCTTTGAGAATAGTCATTGCTACCTATTTTCTTGGTACATAAACTAAACTTGTGGAAAATTCATAACCTATGGATATGGTTGCAATGGGGGAAGGCGATATGAGAGATACAATGTCCTCGGCATCGCAATTATTACATTTCTTCATGATATCTGTCGATGCCACTAATCTCGCTCCCTAAAATTGGTTAAAAATGATTATGTAACTAATTAAAAGAAATAACAGATTCATGAAATCAAGCGCTGGAAAATGAGAGTTTACCAGTTGTTGATTTTGCCTTATCATATATTGTGCTTGTTTGTACAATAGCTGATTGAGTATTAGAGAGAACATCTTACGTTTTTGCCGGAGGAATTATATTGCTAAAGACACCAAGGAAGATTGAAGCCCACTGCATGCCACTATTGTTGTCATTTTTTTAACTTAATAATCGTGATATGTGTTGAGTATTTTAGCATTGGTTTGCTTTGAATATATTTTGTTTGCAAGATTGTGAATATCTCATAGGCTGTGCCTGAAGAATATACTTAGATCAATTAGTTACGGTAAATATTTCATCCCAAAATGCATTAAAAATATTTTTGAGCATGTTTATATATATTTTTAATCAATTTGACCTCATTTCTTATGGAAATATCATCAATATTCGCACACAGGCTATTGGATATATTTATTTATTGTTTATATGTATTTTTTAAGCTAAATTGATTAGTTATGACCTATATTTCACCTCAAATTGTATTAAAATGCATATATTAAAAAAGTTTTTGACCATACTTATACACATTTTTAATCAATTTGACCTCATTTTTTATTGAAATATCATCGAAATTCACACGTAAATTGTGAAATATGTTTATTTATTATTTACATGTATTTTTGGAGCTAAATTGGTTAGTTTTGACCTATATTTCAACTCAATTGCATTTCAAATGCTTTTGAATATGTTTATAAATAGTTTTTAATTAATTTGACGTCATTTCTGCTTGAAATATCAACAAAATTCATACATAAATTGCTAGATATATTTATTTATTATTGATATATATTTTTGAAGCTAAATTGATTAGTTATGATATATATTTTGTCTCAAATTGCATTAAAATGTATCTAGAATGCTTCTGAATAAATTTATGCACATTTCTAATCAATTTGGTTTCATTTCTGCTTGAAATATCAATAAAATTCACATATAAACTACTGAACATATTTATTTATTATTTATATATTTTTTCGGAGTATTATATTAAAATGTATTTTAAACATTTTACTTAATTTGTAGGGGTCTTCGGTACTCTCAGCTAAACATTTTTTTTCCATTTAAAGTTATATGATGGTTTCATTTGAAATGTTATTTTTCCATTTAGAAAAATATAATTTTTTTTTAAATTTTATATTTGAAATGTTATTTTTCCATTTAAATGTTATTTTTTCCATTTAAAGTTGTATGATTTGTTTCTAAATGTTAATTTTCCATGTAGAAACACATGTTAAGATAAAGTATGTTTTTTTTACAAGTGGATTTTTCAGGAATGACCAAGGGCGTGTGGTTATTTTGAAAATTTTGTACTATTTATAATAATTTTTTAAAGATGACATTTTTAGCATACAAATGTTGATATTTTTTGTATTATTTTTAGAATTATTTTTTTAATTATTTAAATATAGTTAAATTTTATCCTAAAGATAGTAGAAATTTGTATTCTACAAATTTTTTTTATATAAAGACTTCATTAAACTATTTGGATCAATATTTCAAATATAAAATTTTAAAATTTAACAAACAAACATTTCAACTGAAATGTTTATGAAATCACGTTAGCCAAATTCTTCAAATATTTATAAACATATAATATAATTAAATATACTACCAATAATATAAATTAACTCAATATTAAATTTATTATTTAAAGGCGATTAAATAAAATCTTAATTTAAACTTACCAACTACTTTAAATATTTGTTAGTGCACACTGACTTCGTCCTTTCTTTTTTAAATGTTTTTTCTTTTAAAAGAAAAAGAAATTTCATTCGGGGCCCCCTTTAGTAGACAGGCCAGGCCAGTAAGGCCCAAAACCACTTGATGCTTTTAACAAGGCAGCACAAGTACCAGCACCACGGCTTCTCCTCCAGTCTCCCACCTCCTTTTCTTTGATTTGATGATTCGGATCTCCAGACTCCACAGGCGCTGGAGCAGAGAAACCCTAATCAAATTTTAGGTGCACTCCCTCCGCCGCTCAGTCTTAGCCTCTCCTCTCAGGTATTGATTAGTTTAATTAAATCTCTTCTTTACTACATTTCTTACCCTTATGAGAATCTCACGTGTTCAATTTTCTTGTACATCGCTCCTAATAGAGCGCGCTGTTTGATCTATATCTATTGAAGCCCATCCTTTTTCCTTGTTATTGTAAATTTATATGATTGTTTAATTCTTTGAAGGTCTGTTCTCTCCATTTTATACTCATTTTTACGTATGTGTTTGTTGTCTAAATGTAAATACTTAATTTTCTTTTCACTAAATTTAACCTTGTGGTGTAGATGATGTACTAATCTGCATGTACTTTTTGAAAGTAGTGTGATAATTTGTCTCCATCCACACTAATTCTCAGGCATATTCCTCCAATTTTCAAATTTGCTGCTATAATATGTAATACCTACTTCTAGTTGATCTTGGTCCAACAGCCTCGGTATCAGTTATTAATATTCTTCTTTTATATCTTCCCTTGATATAAATTCCTATTTTTTTTCTTGTTTTTTTGTCATCTACTATGTAGTAAAGTATTTAATCTGTTGTTTGTTGCATGCCTTTTTTGGTGTTGGCTTTTTTTCTAAATGTGTTGTATCTATTGTGGTGAGGATCTGATGATGTCATAAGTATAAGAACGGAGATTTGAAAAAAGAATGTTCTCTGTTGAAGCCCGATAAAAATATACAAAACTTTGCCTTTAGGGTTTTGGGTTAATGGTTTACAACATGTTTATCTTTGCACCACTTTTCTTCTTTCTTCTTCTACTTGTCCTCCTCTCTCCTCTTCCTTTTCCTCTCCTCCTCCTTTGTGTGTGCCATGTGTCCCTGTGTGTGTGTATAGAGGTAAAACAACGAATTTTTAAATAATTTCAAATAAAATTTTAAAAATAGAAAAAAAATTTATAGATATATCTTTCAGCTTATAAATTAATTGTGTTTCAAATTTCATATAATTTAAATATTATTTAATACTTCATAAAAAACTATCAAAATTTGATAAAATTTTCTACAGTTCATATATAACGATATGTCTGCAAACTTTTTTCTATTTTTAAAAATTTTAAATTTTTTTAAAAATTCATTGTTAAAATTATGAATGTAATAGTTGTCAAAGAATCACCTCTCTTTTATAATTCTTTCAGGGGTAAGGCCCAAAAGCACTTTATGTGTTAACAAGGGAGCACCAGTTCCACCGCATCTCCAGTTTCCATTCCCTTCTTTCGATGTGATGTTAGGGAATTTGGGATCTCCACAGGACTGGAGCAGAGAAACCCTAACCTAAACAAATTGTGCTCTACCGCTGCTGCTCAGTCTCAAGTACAATTTAAATCTATCTTTACTAGATTTCTTTCCTCGATGAAATCTCATGTTTGATTTTGTGGTACACCATGTCCTGTAGTGCACTGCTTGATCTATTGTTTGTTCAATGCTCTTTTCTTTGCTAATAATGCGTATAGGGACTGGTTTTCTTGAACAATTCAGTAGAAATTGAAGCGTTTTTCTCCTTGAGCTTCAATTTTTGATGATTTGCGTGCATAAACCCTTGAGAATTTGTTGATCAGGCAATGTAATGCAAGTGATGATGAGAAAGTAGACAGGGAAATCTGTAACCCTCTAAAGGGATGAAGACTTGGTCTAACTGGGAATCTCTCTGATGCTTTTTCTGTTTTCGTCATTCCAAATTTATTCTTCTGTAAAGCAGACAATGTTCTTTTCTTTTTCTGTGGTTCAAATATCTAGATTTCAATGAAGTTGCTAAAGTAATTATGTTGGATTTAAGAGCTAGCTTTTACCTTTCATCTTCGATTATGATATTTTCTTCTTATATAATCATGCATTCTGTCTGTTGTTGTGAAGGCCTGATGATGATGTAATTGGTATAAGAACAGAGATTTTAAAAAAATGTGTTCTCCATTGAAGCCCGATGAGAATGTACAACAGTTATTTCTCTAAGGTTTACTTGCACCGTGTTTGGATAGACGGTAATGGGAAGAATGGAAGGGAAGGGATGGGAATGGAATGAAATCAGGCTAGTGTCCTTAGAAATGATGCTATCCGGCACCACCTCTGCCTTATTGATATCCCTTTTCTTACACAGCCCATCTATAAGAGTACTGTAAGTCACGGCATTGAGCTCATGCCCTTGATGCTTGTACTTTTCTGTCCTCAGAAGGGATAGTAGCAAAAAGCATCCATCGAGTAAGTTTTAACAAAATTATTCGTGTTCAGATTAATCTCTTCTACGTAACAAATTTTAACCGGTTTCTTCAGCTGAATCAATGCTTCCAAATAATCCGGTAAGGTTTTTTCAGGGTTCAAATTAAGAATGCGATCTAGATGCTTGTACTTTGTCACTTGCATAGCATGAGTACCAAGAATTCCATAGTTGTATGATCCAACAAAGAGCATGATTGGCTCATAAGCATTTTTGTATTTATGATGGAGATTTTTGTTGGTTCTATAAATTAGAAGTTTACTAATTTCGGATTCAGCACCTTCACTTCTTGACCAGTCATGGTTCTGTTCTCTTGTCATAGGTTTGATCAATTGCTTCATGTCAATTATATGTGCTTCAGCCATACTTTATTTCTCTGATAAAAACAGTCAACTAAATAAAATCAGAAAGTGGATAGATTTTTCCAAATATCAAGCAAAGTCAAATACATCTCAATTCCCAATTGCCTCTAGCCATTCCCAACCCACCAAAATTTTCAAATAGGATATTACTATCGAACTGTTAAATTGTGAAAGGGCTTTCTTTTATATTATAATTTTACTCATGGATCAAGATAGAATATTAACTTCGGTTTAATGTAAACAAATAAAAGAGCTTAATAGTCAAATGATAGTAGGGTTATAATGATCATTGGCTAAATTTATTAGGGATATGTGATTTATTGTTATTTCTGTAGCTCCATACCATTTCATACTATTGTGAAGCTATGTATGATATTTTGAAAATTCACGGTACATGAAATTTCGTTTTGCATTCATGACATTGTTAAAACACATAGTGGACAATATGTAAATGCAGAAAAAAATCGCAACCAATTTAAATTGTTCAATTGAAGAAATCAGAAATGATAGGATGTCATGTACACAATTTAATACAAATATCTACCAAAATTATATTAGGGAATATTGTTTTATTAGGAGAATTGAAAGTATCAAGTCCTAAAATTTATTCAATACACCATTCAATCAAATATAAAGATGAATAAAAGTAACCTGTTATATGGATATGGAGCTTGAGAATATAGCACAAGAAGAAAATGAATCATGTAATGCTATCATTTGATGGCAATGAAAAATGAAAGGATTTATGTCATATCAGTATGCGCCTATAAATTCTCTCTCACTTTTTCCTCTTAATTAGAAAAAAAAAGAAATCGAGGTCTAGTATTTTTAAAGTTGGAGGCATACCATCTCTCTCTTAATTGAAGCAGATATTGTTTTGTTCTTTTTATACGACATAATTATGTACAGAAATGAATACAGCTATGACTACAGAGAGAAATTTAAGCCATTACAACAAAAAGGGCTCGTAGAAACGATAAATTAGAGGCAAAGTCTAGCCGAAATTGAGACAACAAAAAGGGAATCGTTTGGATGGACCCAGGTCTGTCTCTCTAAAATTTCAGATCCCTTCTCCAAACGCCCAATTCCGTCGATTAAGGTCGGACTTCCTTTGTCTGAATCCAATCGCGCCAATTTCTCATCCTAACTTGGAAATTTATTTCTATTTTCTGACCAATAACTCCGCCCCTCTAGGCATTGTTATATAAATCAAATCATGTTTCAGCACACCAAGACCAGTAAATTTGTACCAGTATGCCTATTAGCAATGCTGAAAGAGGAGATTAATTTTGACAAGTTAGGATGAGAGTAAAATCATTGCTTTTTTTAATGCTTGAGAGCAGATGTTTTCAATTTGGGACATCTTTAACAGCAGCAAAAATTGGTATGAGGTAAACATCAAAAGGATTTGTTTCCAAATTCCTATTGAAACTCCTGTTTGTATCTATTGAGGTCCCTCTTTTCATTTATCTTTATGTATAATAATTAAAACCTAATCTGTAATTTTTAGGTTGGATCAACAGAAGGGCCATGATAGAATATCCAGAGTATGTGACAGCAACCAGGCACTGGAATGAAAGATGATTACTTGCTAACAGACTTTGAATGTTTTGATAGAGACAGGAGCAATCCAGCAGGTACATCATTCATGATGATGGCAAAAGCTTGTGAAGATTTTGGCATCAAAGGCAACAGATGTTCTTGTTATTTTGAAGAATCATTTCCTCCCACTTTAAAAACGATTTTTTTTTTCTCTTTCACTGCTTGATTCATGTTTGAATGTACTTGTACATTAGAATAGATATTATATCCTGTCTTTCTGTTTTGCTGTTCCATTTTCTACAGCTAAATAAGGAAGAGAAATTCATATGCAAGGCTCTTGATAAAGGGGAAGGTGCACTTAAGATGATATATATATATATGTTATGCTTGATGTGTATGCTAATTATTAGTAGAGCCTTTGGCACACTTGTATCAGGTACGAGTACTGGTACATAACTATCAACATATAAAACAGCAGGAGCAAAACTGGAAAAAAGTAATTGCCTCTGGCTTTTTCTATTTTCCAATAGTTTTTTTTTCATAAATAGCAATTAAATTCTGATTTGAGTTGTAATATTTTTTTCTTTTTATTCATGTTCTACATTGATGAGCCTAGACTATCACTTGAGAAAAACGGAGTTCGATGTGACGATAAAACAGGATGTGTGCACTGCACTTGGATAATCAAGCCTCAAGTAAACAGTACAGGTTTGCCAATGAGTAGCAGGGGATAACTAGAAAACAGATATTAATTTCATCCTTATATAATCTTATTGCGTTACATGCTTGATCAAAATTGTGAATTGTGCTAGGAACAGAAAAAGAAGAATAATGATTAATCAGGACAAATAGAGAAACATTAACGACTAAATTATACTACCTCAATCTCAACTGGTGAATGGAGAAGAGCATTATATAACCATGATGCTATGATAAGAGGTGTGGACGACAGAAAGGCGTGCAGCTCTGGCCGAGAGGTCTCAAGTATAAATAGGAAGCAACCAGCAGTTCTACTAGTAGGAAAAAGAAGGCGGGAACAAATATTTCATCAAAAGAAAAAACCCAGCAATTATTGATTTAAGCGAAACAATTTGAAACAAAATTCATTTAAATTTGAAAGGAAAATGGCGCGATCAGAAATTGGCGTGGCGGGAAAATCCCTAGCGCATGAAAGTGGAATGCCAAATATCTCCTTTCGACAACCTTCTATATCAATTCATAGCGAAGGAAAAAGCGCGCGCGTTTGGGCAACTGAGAGGATGGGGATGCAAAATTGATGATAGAACTCCGACCGTCTCAATTTTTAATTCATTGGACGAGAAGGAAAAATAGAGCAACATATTAATTGATAAAATATTAAATATTAAATTATCTAAGGAAGATATATTTTCTGTCATTAAAATCATATTTAAAAACTTTAATTAGTCATGAACGGAGTTATCGGAACAAATAGTTTGGTTTTATAGGAGTTTCACTTTGTGAAAAAATTGACTCCCTACTTTTAATTTTGATTTTTGTCCTCTGGAATTATACAATTAATGACAATTACCTCCGAACAGTCAATTATTATATAATTTTCAATTATAAGTACATTGATTGTGTATAAAACTGTATTTAAAATAGAGTAAATTACACAAATAGTTCCTAAAATATCAATCTTTATCATTTCTAAAATATCACCCTTTTATCATTTTGGTCCTTTAAGTTTCAAAATTATTAATTTGATCCTTAAAGTATCACTTAGTTATCATTTAGGTCCTTAAAGTTTTAAAGATAACAATTTAGTCCTTCAAGTTTTCAATTTATACCAAATTGACCCTACATTTAATATCCATTGAAAAATGATAATTATACTTATCAAGTTTTTAATTTGTACCAAATTAGTTCTACATTTATATTTATGAAAAAATATAAGTAAATTTTATTTCAATTAATTTATGATGACACCAACATGAATGTTAATATTATTTTAATTGAAATTTGATATCGTGAATACTTATATTTCTTTTCATATTATTTGTATTATCTGATAATTATATCTAAATTAGTCTTAATACTAAAAAAACTCTGTGATAGATATAATTATCATTTTTTTCAATGGATATTAAATATAGGACTAATTTGGTATAAGTTAAAAACTTAAAGTACTCAAATGATACTTTTAAAACGTTAAGGATCAAAATGGTAATCAAGTAATACTTTGAGAACCAAATTGATAATTTTCAAACTTTAAGGACCAAATTGTAAATGAGTGATACTTTAGGGACCGTTCGTGTAATTTAGTCTTTAAAATATTTAAGATTAATCATTTTTGTTTTCTAGATAGTTAATAATAGTTTTAAGAAAAGGTTGGTAGTTGATTAATTATTCATAATAGTAAGATGTTTCTTATTTCATTTCTTATTTGATTTTTGTATGCCTTATTTTATATTTTTTTATAGTAACGATATGTTATTTTATAAATAATTAAGATTGGATAGTTTTACTTACACATGAAAAATAGCAAGCATGTAAAGGATCTGTTATTAACATAAAACTAATATTGAAATTTACATTATATTTTCTCATATAACCGTAAGACAAGTTATATAGTTCGTTCAATTATCGCAACAAATAAATGAAATATTTGATATCATGCCACTAATTTCATAATTCAAGTACAACATATACCATTTTCAATCCTGATTTTATTGTTTAGATAAAATGAGTGAGTATTCGTGTTAATGTCTTATTATACAACTTAATTTGTACAATATTTTTATCATTCAACTTAAATACAACTAATCGAAATAATAATCAACTTAAGTTGAATGATAAAAATATTATACAAAATAAATTGCATAATAAATTTGTTAAAATAAATAATAATTCATTCAACATGAATAACAGAATCGATACCAACAATAATATCAATGATTTTTTTTTATCTGAATGCAAAATAAACACAAATATTACAAGTTTCTTATTTGCATGATAGTGTCAAATTATCAAGATTTTCATTTGATACTAGATCAAGAGGTGAAAAGATCAATGACATAATTAATTCAAACCAGCAATATTTTTTGATGTCTGGATCTTATACTAAACAAACTCAAAATGAAATAAATTTTTGTGCATATATTTTGTTAGTAATATTAAACAAAATCAATCATTCATTTTATGATTTGAAATCATAAAGTTAAATTATATAATAACTGCTGTCATGATGTGACATCAAAATATTGTTAGTGAATCACTTCTCATATTACAATGATAAATTACTTATTGAATTACTAACGAATTTCAAATTTTAAATATGTAAGATTCAAATGTGAATTCAATGAGTAAGATATATCATTTTTAAGATCTATATATGGATCCAATTAGCTGTTATATATATTATTTTGGAATTCATATACATATTTATTCACGCGGATTTGAATCAAATTATTGACTTATAAAATCCATATACATACTCATTCAACAAGTAAGACTCTTTTTAATAAACAATAACGTATAAAATCCATATACTAATTATATATGAAACTTTAATTTAATAAATTGACTTCATTCATTGTTAAAATTAAATGGCCAGTTATATCAGCAATTATTCATGTTAATGATTTTATTATGCAACTTATTTTATACAATACTTTTATTTCAATTCAAATGCCACTAATCTGAATAATAACTCACTAAGTTGAATAATAAAAGTTATGTATAAATAAATTACATCATAAAATAGTTAATATAAATAATAACTCATTTAATCTGAATAACAAAGTTGATATCAATGACCGTAAATGTATATCAGCTCCTAAATAGAAAATAAATAACTTTTACTTAAATAAAAGGAAAAAATTAATTTTTATCCAAAATGTCCTAGTGAAATCCTAGTAGCAAATCCTAATATATTTCATAATAATTTGCTAGTTGTGTGGATATGCTTTACAAAAGTAAAAATCGATATAACATGATAATGAGTAGTAAAGCTCGACATTTTTTTGAATAATACATGAGTTATATGTTTGATAAATTAACTTTATGTTTTCAAAGAATAATATGCTTAGTTAATCAGTTATGTACACCCGATAAATTAACGTATGAGTTGATAATTTGATGAAATAATATAAATAATAACCTATGAATTCTGAAAATGATATATTTATTACTTATACTAGAATTGAAATAAAAGAGGAGAACAAGTTATATCAAAACATACAACAATTATAATTTTTCTTAAAATATTTTAGAAAGCAGGATCATAAATATTAATGCGAGATCACAATCTACTCCCCAAATCTCTCCCTCTTGCACAGCTTATTTCTGCACTTCAAAGAGATCGGTTGCGTTAGCCGAAATGATAGAGCTCGACGATAGATTTCTCCTCGACTGTAACTGTTTCTTTTTAACTTGTTGTTTTCATCTGGCACCATTTCTTAGTTGGTTTAATCTTTTTCGAATTTGAATTTAATAGTCTCTTTTTTAACTTGCAGTGTTTGGTTTAATCTTTCTTGAATTTGAATTTAATAATCTCTTTTGTGAGATCCGGCTGTCTCTCTTACAGCTTTCTTAAGGATCATCTCCACCTCACTAGTTCACAATCAATGAAATTCGTCAACGGACAACAAGTATCAATGAATTTGTAAATTTGTGATTGCATTGATAATTTTTTTTTTCTCCATTTTCGTTATATAGCAAGACCGAGTTATCAACCTTCAGTTTTTGTGCAAGCTATTCGGTGTGACTAATTAATAGAGGAGAATTTATTCTTGGCCAGGTACGATTTTTCTTCCTTTAATCACGTTTTATTATCTTTTCTTTATTTTTTTCTTTCCTCTGAAATTAAAATAAATTTATAAAGTTATAACCACGTGAACTCCTCTGACACTGAAAATTATTGTGATGAACATGTTGCAGGTTATGGTGGCAGAAAACAAGTCGTGCATGATGAATGATTAAACCGCAAGAAACAACATTCTTAGTTGTGGATGAAATTTGTGCCATCAGAAGAGCAATGAAATAGTTTCTTCATCCGTGATTTACTTAGGTGATTATATCAATCAATGTACTTCTGTAAAATTACATATTGGTTTACATATTTGTTTCAAATAAATGACAATTGCAGCCAATAGTAATTGCTACCGATTTTGTTGGTGCACAAACTAAATTTGTGGAAAATTCATAACCTATGGACATGATCGCAAAGGGAGAGGTGAGATATGAGATAAACCTTCGGATTTGAACCCCTCTCTCCCTCTCTTCTTCCTCTCCGAGCTCCAGAGCTCGGCTAAGGCTTCGAAAATGGAGTCTGGGTGTACAGTGCGAGTTGGCTCAAACCATTTTAGGGACTTAATCTACGTCCTAGGAGGAGTTCAATACCACAAACAGCATTGAAAATAGTAAATTGAACAAAGAGAAAATTGAAGGAGAAAATACCTCGACCTTGAAATCGACCGGACGATTGGCACACTTGGGACCCTGAGAAGCCAAGCCACACTTCCACGACGCTGCCTGAGGTGCCAATTTGGGATGAAAAGCACTCAATTGACGGGTGCACCACGTGGTGCTTGAGTCCGACTTGGGTGTGGTCAATTGGCACAGCCCGATACTCAAGCGACCAAATTGACACCTTGGACACGATTAGTGGCACTCTAGTGACGTGTCAAGCGCCAGCGAGGCCAAGAAAGATTTGGGATATGCTCTCACCCGAAAGGCATGATGCACCAACCCAAGAAGAAGACAAAGCCAACGGCTTTCTTCTCTCTCCCCAGGCCTGCGCACAGGGACACGTGTGGGCACCTCATGGAGTGGCCTGGGCGCCAATTAGCTGGAAGAATCTTGCAAGGACAAGCCACAGGCCAGCTATGGCCTGCCGGGCTCCATCTCAGCCATTTGATCAAACCAAGGGTTGGGATGATGCCAGCTCAGCCCTCAAACTCAAATCATGCTCTCTGGGCTATAAATAGACCCCCAGTGAAGAGAATTGAAAGAGAGAGAGCCCCATAGATGAAACTCTGCCAAAATCAAAACTCAACCCAAATTCCACAAAAGAAAGCTCAATTAGGAAGAAGCTAGCCTTTGCACAGTTAGGTAAGGGACAGAGGAGCCAAGCCTTGAGCTTGGCTTAGTCCCAATTGAGCTCTAGGAGTCAGTCTCACCTTGATGGGTGAGATGGCTAAGCTTTCGCGCTGGAGAGGTGCACATGTGCCTCTCCCCTTACAGGGCTCAATTGGTGGCTAAGAATGGGTCTCAAGAGCTCAAATGGTGAATTCCCTCTGGAATTTGACAGCACACTTCAACCAATTGGCACATGCCAATTTGGTTTCATGGGGATGGGCACATGTTCATCCCCTTTCTCTCAAGCCCTGTGCACATGTGCAGTGGCAATACAAAGCTCAATAATGGCTTTATACAAGCTGTCATGCTGTCAAATTTCATGGAAAACCAAGGCTCCATGTTTTCTGTGTATAATGTATTTCAATTTGTTATAATGTATGGCACTTTGATTCAAATTGGCTTTGTTTCTCTCTTTAGTCTTTTATTCTACATTTCTTGGCATGCTTGAAAGCTCAAAATCATGATTAAGCAATGAAAAAGCAATAAACATGAATACTCGTTTGAGTCCAGTAGATGTCATCTTCTGTCCAGCTGAGAGATCAATCCATATCTCTCAGTCTGGTTATCAATTTTTCATGGTTGATCTAGGATATGGGATGTATATGCCATTCCAAAATGAACTATTAATCTGCTAATAAGTCGTTTCATAGCAGTTCCATTTAAGACTCTATTGTAAAAGGCTTGTTCTTTCATAATAACCTCTTCTATATTCTGCTGAGTAGGATTCGACAATAGACATGAGTCAGTGGTTCCAAGATAGAATTTCTTTTATCTTAGTCTTAATTTATGCAGAAATTCATAAAAAATGATATTAATTAAATTGTAAAAACCCGAATTTCGCTGCCCGGGAACGGGCATCACCTAATCTAATTTTTAAGTTTAGATAGTGTACGAATATACCGGATTCGACTAAACCCGGATTTCACTAAACCCTTGTATGGCTTCTTCTATTTCTCGATAAAAAGAAATATGACCAAGAGTGGTTCGAATGTATATACAACGGATTTCATCTTTTGTACTTCTTATTATTAGATAATGCCCATAAATCTCATGAGAAGTACCCAAAGATTCATATTGAACTTCAATGGGGATTTCGCTTGACCCAACAACACCTTTATCTAAATTCCATCGGAGCCACAAAGGACTATTTAAACTGATTCTTTTTTGCCGATAAGCTCCAAGTGCTTCATATGAGCTAGAAAAATAAGGTTCTTTTTCTTTATTATACTTATAGTTTTTATTGTCAACTGGTTGATTTTGATAGTTTCTGCAATTAGGTAAATTATACCTATTTGCACAAATCCCTCCACGATTCCCCATGGTTAATACATAGAGTCCGATAAGCATATCTTGAGTTGGTACACAAATAGGATCTCCAATAGCTGGAGATAACAGATTTATATGAGAAAACATAAGTAAACGAGCTTCCGCTTGAGCCTCCAAAGATAAAGGTAAATGAACAGCCATTTGATCTCCATCAAAGTCTGCATTAAAACCCTTACAAACTAATGGGTGTAAATAAATAGCACGCTCCTCTACTAAAATGGGTTGGAAAGCCAATATACCTAATCTATGCAGAGTGGGTGCTCTATTCAATAATATAGGATGCCCCTCCATAACTTCTTTAAGTGTTTCCCATACAATAGGTTCTTTTTCCCGCTCCTGAATCAGCCTTTTAGCAGTCGCTATGTTAGAAGCGAAATGTTTCCTAATTAGATGACGGATTAGAAATGCTTGGAAAAGCTCTATTGCCATTTCTCGAGGTAATCCACATTGATATAATGAAAGAGAAGGACCCACAACAATGACAGAACGTCCTGAATAATCAACCCGTCTACCAAGTAAAGTCTCACGAAATCTTCCTTCTTTCCCTCCAAGTATATCTGAAAAAGATTTGTAATCTTTATCTTTAGTAAAACCATCTGACCTCAGTTGTCCGCGGACCCCAATATGAAGAAGTATATCCACAGCTTCTTGTAATAATTTTGTTTGAGAATTTATAACGACAACATCTCTGTCCGAAGATAGAAATGAAGATATACTTAATAAATTGCTAAGAACAATATTCTTCTCAATAACTCTTTTATAGAGCTCATTAATATCCGAACTTATTAGCTTACCCCCTTCTATTTGAATAATGGGTCTCAATTCGGGAGGAAGAACTGGTAATAAGTACAAAACCATCCATTCAGGTTCTATATTTGTTTGAAGAAAACGTTTAGCTAATTCCATACGTCTAACCAAAAAATTCTTTCTTATTTGAATTTTTCTATCTTCCCATTTATCTCCAGTAGGTTTCAGGACTGCTAATCCTTTCCATTCTACTAATGAATTCTCGATAAGAATTCGCAAATCTAAATCAGCTAATTGCTCTCTAATAGCATCAGCTCCTGTCACAATTTCTCGATTTCGAAATTTCTCGAAGCCTCGAGTATTAAAAAAAAGCGGAATGCTGTATTTCCAGGATTGGATTTCATCTTCGAATGAACCTCGTAATCGTAAGAAAGTTGGTTTTTTAGCTGTGGGCCTAGCAAAAGAACAATCGAGATAGGTTCCTAAAGGATTCCCCTTGAAATTCACAGTCATATATAGTAGGTTTATATCAACTTACAGTCCAAATTTTATAATTTTTTGAATTTTTTGTTAATTGTTATGAATTTTCAAATCTCATCTGTCAAAAAAAAAACCCGAAAAGGTCAACCTTTGGTCAAACTGAGAATTCCTTTCTCTATTTGAGTACAAAACCCAAAATTTCTTGATGAATTCACCTTTATAACACGTCATGTGATGTTTTAAAGGGTCTTAGAATAATTAAACCAGGCTTTAACATACAGGTTAAGCCAAACCAGATTTCCAGCACAAATCTGGTAAGGGCATTTTTGTCCAATTCAATAAAAATTCAAAAATAGGATTTCTGTTAATCTAATTAACTTGAAATTTCATGAGCATTTAGAATAGGTCTTTATGCACTTAATTACAAATTTTTACCATTTTTGGGATTTTCTGTGATTTTCTATGAATTTTTGAAATTGGGTCTGTCAAAATCAGAATTGAATCAATTCTGGAATAAATACCAAAAAAGAAAAAAAATGAAATTAACTTGTGTAAAAGTGAAATACATGTGCAGAACTGATGTAAACCATTCTAAAACATGTTATTGACCCCACTAAATACATTCCAATATGTAATTTAAGAAAAATATGGCAAAAATCAAAAGAAAACTAAATTGAAATCAATGCCCGAAATAACCCAATGTGCATAAAAGACAATGCACACTCAAATTGATGAAATTGATCATTCAAACATGCTCAAATACACTCAATGATACTTTTGGAGAGACTAATTGGGAAGAAATTATAAGAAAATGCCATAAAACACCATTTGGTACCGAACGGTAAAAATCACAAAATTGATGATTTAAACCCAAATTAAACTTCAAAAACTTGTTAAACATGTCTTAACGATGCTACATGCCAAAGGAATTGAGTCAATTTGTTTGAAATCAGCTTAAATCCTTCAAAATTCCACCTCAGTAAGCACCTTGGCCGAAACCAAGGTGGCTACCCCCATTTCCGGCGATCTGGGCCGCCACTGATGACGAGACCACCATCATTGGACTCCCCATGCTCTGGCGATGCCAACCATGCCCGCCGATCGGAGATCCGACGCCGGCAGGGCTCTGATCAATGTTGGAGAAGGAAAGTGCGAATATTGATGCATCTCAAAGTACAAATCTTGATGAAATTCAAACAGGCGACTTGTGCCCGTCGGAAAAATAAAAGTTCCCACAATCACCTAAATAATAAGTCCTTGAGCGCACAAACACGCGCAGGGATGTACCTGCACCTTCTTCCCCCGTGAGCGAGGACGCCGATGCCTCGCGCGTGGGCCGCGAAAAAGGGCTGCACATCTTATTTCACATAATATTTATAATATCATGAGACAAGAACATATACAAATATTGTGGATCGATGTAGTTATCTATTATCATTTGATTATTGTAATGTAGTGATAAAACCTCTTATAGTCTATAATATGAAATCCATATCATAAGAAAATTAAGATGATGTAGATTCTCATAAAGGTCATACCAACTGAACGGGAAACAACAAGTATTTTGGTATTTCATAAGATGTATATTATGGAAATACATGAGATAAAATATCAGAATAAAATGTCATTTTATTTCATGGTTTAGATATATAATTAATTTATATTAGTTTGTGATTATTATTTGGTATAATGATTGGCATCATTATAAAAATAATATTATCACATAATAATATTGTATAACATAATATTATTATGTCATAAATTAATTATCCGTGCAAGAGTGTTTATTTGAGAAATAAGAGAGAGAGATGGACTAATTTGTAATTGTGCAAATTATCATTTAATTCCTTAATATATTATAAATATGAAGAAGGATAAAGAGTCATTAGCTTAACACCCACTATTTCTCTCTCTCTCTCCTTGAGGCCGGCCAAAAATAGAAGAAGAAGAGTTTTCTTCTTCTTCCTCTAATTTCTCATATAATCTTACAATTTTGGATCACCAATACCAAAAGGAGCAAGTTTTGATTGAAGTTAGGTAGTTGTATCTAAGTCTCAAACTTTGAAACTCTTTTATCAAAAGTCTTAGTTTGTTGTTCAAGAGTCTTAGATTGTATATATATATGGCATATATTATAAGACAAGTATATACATAGAATATTGTCAAATATGGAGCCAAAAATACTAATGAATATTAAATAAATAAATTTGGCAATTTATTTGTGCATTTCGATGATATTTGAAATAGAAATGCGGCCCAATTGATTTAAAATTCGCTTAAACATGCTCAAATGCATTTTGGACGAATTTTAACGCTATTTCACCCAAATTCGCTTAAACATGCTCAAATTTGTTTAGAAAGAATTTTAATGTAATTTTGGTTGAGATATATGTGATAACTGTCAGATATCGACCCAAAAACCCTAATGAACATTAAATAAACATATTTGACAACTTATTTGTGCATTTCCATGATATTTGAAGCAGAAATGAGGCCAAATTGATTTAAAAAGCGCTTAAACATGCTCAAATGCATTTTGGACGAATCTTCACGCTATTTGGGTGAAATATAAATCATAACTGTCAAATCTCGAGCAAAAAACACTAATGAATATTAAATAAACAAATTTGGCAACTTATTTGTGCATTTCGATGATATTTGAAACAGAAATGGGGCCCAATTGATTTAAAATGCGCCTAAACATGCTCAAATCTGTTTTGAATGGATTTTAATGCAATTTTGGGTTAAATATGAGTCAAAACTATGAATTATCGACCCAAAAAGACTAATGAACATTAAATAACATATTTGGCAACTTATTTGTATATTTCGATGATATTTGATGCAGAAATGAGGCCAAATTGATTAAAAATGCGCTTAAACATTCTCAAATGCATTTTGGAATCATTTTAATGCAATTTGGGGTGAAATATACGTCATAATTGTCAAATATCGACCCAAAAACACTAATGAACATTAAATACATACATTTGTCTATTTATTTATGTATTTCGATGATATTTGAAGCAGAAATGAGGACCAATTGATTTAAAATGCGCTTAAACATGCTCAATGCATGTTGGACGAATTTTAACGCAATTTGGGTGAAATATAAGTCATCACTGTCAAATATCGACCCAAAAACACTAATGAATATTAAATAAACAAATTTGACAACTTATTTGTGCATTTCGACGATATTTGAAGCAAAAATGGGGCCCAATTATTTAAAATGCGCTTAAACATGCTCAAATACATTTTGGACGAATTTTAACGCAATTTGGGTGAAATATAAGTCATAACTGTCAAATATCGAGCCAAAAACACGAATGAATATTAAATTAACAAATTTGGCAACTTATTTGTACATTTCGATGATATTTGAAAAAGAAATGAGGCCCAGTAGATTTAAAATGCGCTTAAACATGCTCAAATGTATTTTGGTCGAATTTTAACGCAATTTGGGTGAAATATAAGTCATGACTGTCAAATAATGAACATTAAATAAACATATTTGGCAACTTATTTGTGCATTTCCATGATATTTGAAGCAGAACTGGGGCCAAATTGATTTAAAATGCGCTTAAACATGCTCAAATGCATTTTGGACGAATTTTAATGCAATTGTGGGTGAAATATAAGTCATAATGGTCAAATATCGACTCAAAAACTCTCATGAACATTAAATAAATATATTTCGCAACTTATTTGCGTATTTCGATGATATTTTAAGCAGAAATGGGGCCCCATTGATTTTAAATGCCCCTAAACATGCTCAAAAGCTTTTTGGACGAATTTTAACGCAATTTGGGGAAATATAAGTCATAACTGTCAAATATCGAGCCAAAAACACTAATGAATATTAAATAAATAAATTTGGCAACTCATTTGTACATTTCGATGATATTTGAAAAAGAAATGAGGCCCAGTAGATTTAAAATGCGCTTAAACATGCTCAAATGTATTTTGGTCGAATTTTAACGCAATTTGAGTGAAATATAAGTCATGACTGTCAAATAATGAACATTAAATAAACATATTTGGCAACTTATTTGTGCATTTCCATGATATTTGAAGCAGAACTGGGGCCAAATTGATTTAAAATGCGCTTAAACATGCTCAAATGCTTTTTGGACGAATTTTAATGCAATTGTGGATGAAATATAAGTCATAATGGTCAAATATCGACTGAAAAACTCTCATGAACATTAAATAAACATATTTGGCAACTTATTTGTGCATTTCCATGATATTTGAATCAGAAATGGGGCCAAATTGATTAAAAATGCGCTTAAACATGCTCAAATCTGTTTTGAAATGATTTTAATACAATTTGGGGTGAAATATAAGTCATAACTGTCAAATATCGACCAAAAAACACTAATGAAAATGAAGTAAACATATGTGGCAACTTATCTGTGCATTTCGATGGTACTTAAAGCAGAAATGATGCCAAATTGATTAAAAATGTCCTTAAATATGCTCAAATCTGATTTGAAAGTATTTTAATGCAATTTTGGGTGAAATATAAGTCTTAATGGTCAAATATCGACCCAAAAAAACTCATGAACATTAAATAAATATATTTCGCAACTTATTTGTGTATTTCGATGATATTTGAAGCAGAAATGGGACACAATTGATTTAAAATGCGCCTAAATATGCTCAAATGCATTTTGGACGAATTTTAATGCAATTTGGGTGAAATAGAAGTCATGACTGTCAAATATCGAGCCAAAAACACTAATGAATATTAAATAAACAAATTTGGCAACTTATTTGTGCTTTCGATGATATTTGAAACAGAAATGGGGCTCGATTGAGTTAAAATGCGCTTAAACATTCTCAACTCTGTTTTGAAAAGATTTTACTGCAATTTTGGGTTAAATATGAGTCATAACTATCAATTATAGACCCTACAACACTAATGAACATTAAATAACATATTTGGCAACTTATTTGTGTATTTCGATTATATTTGAAGCAGAAATGGGGCCCAATTGATTCAAAATGCGCTTAAACATGCTCAAATGCATTTTGGAAGCATTTTAATGCAATTTGGGGTGAAAATATACGTCATAACTGTCAAATATCGACCCAAAAACACTAATCAACAGTAAATAAACATATTTGGCAACTTATTTGTGCATTTCGATGATAATTGAATCAGAAACGAGGCCAAATTGATTAAAAATGCGCTTAAACATGCTCAAATCTGTTTCGAAAGCATTTGAATGCTATTGTGGGTGAAATATAAGTCATTACTATCAATTATCGATGCAAAAACACTAACAAACATTAAATAACATATTTGGCAACTTATTTGAGCATTTCGATGGTACTCGAAGCAGAAACGAGACTAAATTGATTAGAAAGGTGCTTAAAAATGCTCAAATTTGTTTAGAAAGAATTTTAATGTAATTTTGGTTGAGATATATGTGATAACTGTCAGATATCGACCCAAAAACCCTAATGAACATTAAATAAACATATTTGGCAACTTATTTGTGCATTTCCATGATATTTGAAGCAGAAATGAGGCCAAATTGATTTAAAAAGCGCTTAAACATGCTCAAATGCATTTTGGACGAATTTTAACGCTATTTGGGTGAAATATAAATCATAACTGTCAAATCTCGAGCAAAAAACACTAATGAATATTAAATAAACAAATTTGGCAACTTATTTGTGCATTTCGATGATATTTGAAACAGAAATGGGGCCCAATTGATTTAAAATGCGCTTAAACATGCTCAAATCTGTTTTGAATGGATTTTAATGCAATTTTGGGTTAAATATGAGTCAAAACTATGAATTATCGACCCAAAAAGACTAATGAACATTAAATAACATATTTGGCAACTTATTTGTATATTTCGATGATATTTGATGCAGAAATGAGGCCAAATTGATTAAAAATGCGCTTAAACATGCTCAAATGCATTTTGGAAGCATTTTATTGCAATTTGGGGTGAAATATACGTCATAATTATCAAATATCGACCCAAAAACACTAATGAACATTAAATACATACATTTGTCTATTTATTTGTGTATTTCGATAATATTTGAAGCAGAAATGGGGCCCAATTGATTTAAAATGCGCTTAAACATGCTCAAATGCATGTTGGACGAATTTTAACGCAATTTGGGTGAAATATAAGTCATCACTGTCAAATATCGACCCAAAAATACTAATGAATATTAAATAAACAAATTTGACAACTTATTTGTGCATTTCGACGATATTTGAAGCAGAAATGGGGCCCAATTATTTAAAATGCGCTTAAACATGCTCAAATGCATTTTGGACGAATTTTAACGCAATTTGGGTGAAATATAAGTCATAACTGTCAAATATCGAGCCAAAAACACGAATGAATACTACATGAACAAATTTGGCAACTTATTTGTACATTTCGATGATATTTGAAAAAGAAATGAGGCCCAGTAGATTGAAAATGCGCTTAAACATGCTCAAATGTATTTTGGTCGAATTTTAACGCAATTTGGGTGAAACATAAGTCATGACTGTCAAATATCGACCCAAAAACACTAATGAACATTAAATAAACATATTTGGCAACTTATTTGTGCATTTCCATGATATTTGAAGCAGAAATGGGGCCAAATTAATTTAAAATGCGCTTAAACATGCTCAAATGCATTTTGGACGAATTTTAATGCCATAGTGGGTGAAATATAAGTCATAATGGTCAAATATCGACTCAAAAACTCTCATGAACATTAAATAAATATGTTTCGCAACTTATTTGCGTATTTCGATCATATTTGAAGCAGAAATGGGGCCCCATTGATTTTAAATGCCCCTAAACATGCTCAAAAGCTTTTTGGACGAATTTTAACGCAATTTGGGTGAAATATAAGTCATAACTGTCAAATATCGAGCCAAAAACACTAATGAATATTAAATAAACAAATTTGGCAACTCATTTGTACGTTTCGATAATATTTGAAAAAGAAATGAGGCCCAGTAGATTTAAAATGCGCTTAAACATGCTCAAATTTATTTTCGTCGAATTTTGATGCAATTTGGGTGAAATATAAGTCATGACTGTCAGATATCGACCCAAAAAACACTAATGAACATTAAATAAACATATTTGGCAACTTATTTGTGCATTTCGATGGAATTTGAAGAAGAAATGGGGCCAAATTGATTTAAAATGCGCTTAAACATGCTCAACTGTATTTTGGACGAATTTTAATGCAATTGTAGGTGAAATATTAGTCATAATGGTCAAATATCGACCCAAAAACACTCATGAACATTAAATAAACATATTTGGCAACTTATTTGTGCATTTCCATGATATTTGAAGCAGAACTGGGGCCAAATTGATTTAAAATTCGCTTACACATGCTCAAATGCATTTTGGACGAATTTTAATGGAATTGTGGATGAAATATAAGTCATAATGGTCAAATATCGACGCAAAAACTCTCATGAACATTAAATAAATATATTTCGCAACTTATTTCCGTATTTCGATGATATTTGAAGCAGAAATGGGGCCCCATTGATTTTAAATGCCCTAAACATGCTCAAAAGCTTTTTGGACGAATTTTAACGCAATTTGGGTGAAATATAAGTCATAACTGTCAAATATCGAGCCAAAAACACTAATGAATATTAAATAAACAAATTTGGCAACTCATTTGTACGTTTCGATAATATTTGAAAAAGAAATGAGGCCCAGTAGATTTAAAATGCGCTTAAACATGCTCAAATTTATTTTCGTCGAATTTTGATGCAATTTGGGTGAAATATAAGTCATGACTGTCAGATATCGACCCAAAAAACACTAATGAACATTAAATAAACATATTTGGCAACTTATTTGTGCATTTCGATGGAATTTGAAGAAGAAATGGGGCCAAATTGATTTAAAATGCGCTTAAACATGCTCAAATGCTTTTTGGACGAATTTTAATGCAATTGTGGGTGAAATATTAGTCATAATGGTCAAATATCGACCCAAAAACACTCATGAACATTAAATAAACATATTTGGCAACTTATTTGTGCATTTCCATGATATTTGAAGCAGAACTGGGGCCAAATTGATTTAAAATTCGCTTACACATGCTCAAATGCATTTTGGACGAATTTTAATGGAATTGTGGATGAAATATAAGTCATAATTGTCAAATATCGACGCAAAAACTCTCATGAACATTAAATAAATATATTTCGCAACTTATTTCCGTATTTCGATGATATTTGAAGCAGAAATGGGGCCCCATTGATTTTAAATGCCCTAAACATGCTCAAAAGCTTTTTGGACGAATTTTAACGCAATTTGGGTGAAATATAAGTCATAACTGTCAAATATCGAGCCAAAAACACTAATGAATATTAAATAAACAAATTTGGCAACTCATTTGTACATTTCGATAATATTTGAAAAAGAAATGAGGCCCAGTAGATTTAAAATGCGCTTAAACATGCTCAAATGTATTTTGGTCGAATTTTGATGCAATTTGGGTGAAATATAAGTCATGACTATCAGATATCGACCCAAAAACACTAATGAACATTAAATAAACATATTTGGCAACTTATTTGTGCATTTCGATGGAATTTGAAGCAGAAATGGTGCCAAATTGATTTAAAATGCGCTTAAACATGCTCAAATGCATTTTGGACGAATTTTAATGCAATTGTGGGTGAAATATAAGTCATAATGGTCAAATATCGACCCAAAAATACTCATGAACATTAAATAAATATATTTCGCAACTTATTTGCCTATTTCCATGATATTTGAAGCAGAAATGGGGTCCAATTGATTTTAAATGCCCCTAAACATGCTCAAAAGCTTTTTGGACGAATTTTAACGCAATTTGGGTGAAATATCGAGCCAAAAACACTAACGAATATTAAATAAACAAATTTGGCAACTCATTTGTACATTTCGATAATATTTGAAAAAGAAATGAGGCCCAGTAGATTTAAAATGCGCTTAAACATGCTCAAATGTATTTTGGTCGAATTTTAACGCAATTTGGATGAAATATAAGTCATGACAGTCAAATATCGACCCAAAAACACTAATGAACATTAAATAAACATATTTGGAAACTTATTTGTGCATTTCGATGATATTTGAAGCAGAAATGGGGCCAAATTGATTTAAAATGCGCTTAAACATGCTGAAATGCATTTTGGACTAATTTTAATGCAATTGTGGGTGAAATATAAGTCATAATGGTCAAATATCGACCAAAAAACACTCATGAACATTAAATAAATATATTTCGCAACTTATTTGTGTATTTCGATGATTTTTGAAGCAGAAATGGGGCCCAATTAATTTAAAATGCGCTTAAACATGCTAAAATTCTTTTTGGACGAATTTTAACGTAATTTGGGCTAAATATAAGTCATAACTGTCAAATATCGAGCCAAAAACACTAATGAATATTATATAAACAAATTTGGCAACTTATTTGTACATTTCGATGATATTTGAAAAAGAAATGGGGCCTAGTTGATTTAAAATGCGCTTAAACATGCTCAAATGTATTTTGGTCGAATTTTAACGCAATTTCGGTGAAATAAAAGTCATGACTGTCAAATATCGAACCAAAAACACTAATGAACATTAAATAAACATATTTGGCAACTTATATGTGCATTTCGATGGTATTTGAAGTAGAAATGCGGCCAAATTGATAAAAAAAAATGTGCTTAAACATGCACAAATCTGTTTTGAAAGAATTTCAATGCAATTTGAGGTGAAATATATGTGATAACTGTCAGATATCGACCCAAAAACACTAATGAACATTAAATAAACATATTTGGCAACTTATTTGTGCATTTCCATGATATTTGAATCAGAAATGGGGCCAAATTGATTAAAAATGCGCTTAAACATGCTCAAATGCATTTTGGACGAATTTTAATGCAATTTGGGGTGAAATATATGTCATAACTGTCAAATATCGACCCAAAAACACTAATGAATATTAAATAAACAAATTTGGCAACTTATTTGTGCATTTCATCGATATTTGAAGGAGAAATGAGGCCAAATTGATTAAAAATGTGCTTAAACATGCTCAAATCTGTTTTGAAATGATTTTAATACAATTTGGGGTGAAATATAAGTCAAAACTGTCAAATATCGACCAAAAAACACCAATGAAAATTAAGTAAACATATGTGGCAACTTATCTGTGCATCTCGATGGTATTTGAAGCAGAAATGAGGCCAAATTGATAAAAAAAATGTGCTTAAACATGCACAAATCTGTTTTGAAAGAATTTCAATGCAATTTGAGGTGAAATATATGTGATAACTGTCAGATATCGATCCAAAAACACTAATGAACATTAAATAAACATATTTGGCAACTTATTTGTGCATTTCCATGATATTTGAATCAGAAATGGGGCCAAATTGATTAAAAATGCGCTTAAACATGCTCAAATGCATTTTGGACGAATTTTAATGCAATTTGGGGTGAAATATATGTCATAACTGTCAAATATCGACCCAAAAACACTAATGAATATTAAATAAACAAATTTGGCAACTTATTTGTGCATTTCATCGATATTTGAAGGAGAAATGAGGCCAAATTGATTAAAAATGTGCTTAAACATGCTCAAATCTGTTTTGAAATGATTTTAATACAATTTGGGGTGAAATATAAGTCAAAACTGTCAAATATCGACCAAAAAACACCAATGAAAATTAAGTAAACATATGTGGCAACTTATCTGTGCATTTCGATGGTATTTGAAGCAGAAATGAGGCCAAATTGATAAAAAAAATGTGCTTAAACATGCACAAATCTGTTTTGAAAGAATTTCAATGCAATTTGAGGTGAAATATATGTGATAACTGTCAGATATCGACCCAAAAACACTAATGAACATTAAATAAATATATTTGGCAACTTATTTGTGCATTTCGATGGAATTTGAAGCAGAAATGGGGCCAAATTGATTTAAAATGCGCTTAAACATGCTCAAATGCATTTTGGACGAATTTTAATGCAATTGTGGGTGAAATATAAGTCATAATGGTCAAATATCGACTCAAAAACTCTCATGAACATTAAATAAATATATTTCGCAACTTATTTACGTATTTCGATGATATTTGAAGCAGAAATGGGGCCCCATTGATTTTAAATGCCCCTAAACATGCTCAAAAGCTTTTTGGACGAATTTTAACGCAATTTGGATGAAATATAAGTCATCACTGTCAAATATCGAGCCAAAAACACTAATGAATATTAAATAAATAAATTTGGCAACTCATTTGTACATTTCGATAATATTTGAAAAAGAAATAAGGCCCAGTAGATTTAAAATGCGCTTAAACATGCTCAAATGTATTTTGGTCGAATTTTAACGCAATTTGGGTGAAATATAAGTCATGACTGTCAAATATCGACCCAAAAACACTAATGAACATTAAATAAACATATTTGGAAACTTATTTGTGCATTTCGATGATATTTGAAGCAGAAATGGGGCCAAATTGATTTAAAATGCGCTTAAACATGCTGAAATGCATTTTGGACTAATTTTAATGCAATTGTGGGGGAAATATAAGTCCTAATGGTCAAATATCGACTCAAAAACTCTCATGAACATTAAATAAATATATTTCACAACTTATTTGCGTATTTCGATGATATTTGAAGCAGAAATGGGGCCCCATTGATTTTAAATGCCCTAAACATGCTCAAAAGCTTTTTGGACGAATTTTAACGCAATTTGGGTGAAATATCGAGCCAAAAACACTAATGAATATTAAATAAACAAATTTGGCAACTCATTTGTTCATTTCGATAATATTTGAAAAAGAAATGAGGCCCAGTAGATTTAAAATGCGCTTAAACATGCTCAAATGTATTTTGGTCGAATTTTAACGCAATTTGGGTGAAATATAAGTCATGACTGTCAAATATCGACCCAAAAACACTAATGAACATTAAATAAACATATTTGGAAACTTATTTGTGCATTTCGATGATATTTGAAGCAGAAATGGGGCCAAATTGATTTAAAATGCGCTTAAACATGCTGAAATGCATTTTGGACGAAATTTAATGCAATTGTGGGTGAAATATAAGTCATAATGGTCAAATATCGATCAAAAAACACTCATGAACATTAAATAAAAATATTTCGCAACTTATTTGTGTATTTCGATGATTTTTGAAGCAGAAATTGGGCCCAATTGATTTAAAATGCGGTTAAACATGCTCAAATACATTTTGGACGAATTTTAACGTAATTTGGGCTAAATATAAGGCATAACTGTCAAATATCGAGCCAAAAATACTAATGAATATTATATAAACAAATTTGGCAACTTATTTGTACATTTCGATGATATTTGAAAAAGAAATGGGGCCTAGTTGATTTAAAATGCGCTTAAACATGCTCAAATGTATTTTGGTCGAATTTTAACGCAATTTCGGAGAAATAAAAGTCATGACTGTCAAATATCGAACCAAAAACACTAATGAACATTAAATAAACATATTTGGCAACTAATTTGTGCATTTCGATGGTATTTGAAGCAGAAATGAGGCCAAATTGATAAAAAAAAATGTGCTTAAACATGCACAAATCTGTTTTGAAAGAATTTCAATGCAATTTGAGGTGAAATATATGTGATAACTGTCAGATATCGACCCAAAAACACTAATGAACATTAAATAAACATATTTGGCAACATATTTGTGCATTTCCATGATATTTGAATCAGAAATGGGGCCAAATTGATTAAAAATGCGCTTAAACATGCTCAAATCTGTTTTGAAAGAATTTCAATGCAATTTGAGCTGAAATATATGTGATAACTGTCAGATATCGACCCAAAACCACTAATGAACATTAAATAAACATATTTAGCAACTTATTTGTGCATTTCGATGGTATTTGAAGCAGAAATGCGACCAAATTGATAAAAAAAAATGTGCTTAAGCATGCACAAATCTGTTTTGAAAGAATTTCAATGCAATTCGAGGTGAAATATATGTGATAACTGTCAGATATCGAACCAAAAACACTAATGAACATTAAATAAACAAATTTGGCAACTTATTTGTGCATTTCGATGGAATTTGAAGCAGAAATGGGGCCAAATTGAGTTAAAATGCGCTTAAACATGCTCAAATGCATTTTGGACGAATTTTAATGCAATTGTGGGTGAAATATAAGATATAATGGTCAAATATCGACTCAAAAACTCTCATGAACATTAAATAAATATATTTCACAACTTATTTGCGTATTTCGATGATATTTGAAGCAGAAATGGGGCCCCATTGATTTTAAATGCCCCTAAACATGCTCAAAAGTTTTTTGGACGAATTTTAACGCAATTTGGGTGAAATATCGAGCCAAAAACACTAATGAATATTAAATAAACAAATTTGGCAACTCATTTGTACATTTCGATAATATTTGAAAAAGAAATGAGGCCCAGTAGATTTAAAATGCGCTTAAACATGCTCAAATGTATTTTGGTCGAATTTTAACGCAATTTGGGTGAAATATAAGTCATGACTGTCAAATATCGAACCAAAAACACTAATGAACATTAAATAAACATATTTGGAAACTTATTTGTGCATTTCGATGATATTTGAAGCAGAAATGGGGCCAAATTGATTTAAAATGCGCTTAAACATGCTGAAATGCATTTTGGACTAATTTTAATGCAATTGTGGGTGAAATATAAGTCATAATGGTCAAATATCGACCAAAAAACACTCATGAACATTAAATAAATATATTTCGCAACTTATTTGTGTATTTCGATGATTTTTGAAGCAGAAATGGGGCCCAATTAATTTAAAATGCGCTTAAACATGCTAAAATTCTTTTTGGACGAATTTTAACGTAATTTGGGCTAAATATAAGTCATAACTGTCAAATATCGAGCCAAAAACACTAATGAATATTATATAAACAAATTTGGCAACTTATTTGTACATTTCGATGATATTTGAAAAAGAAATGGGGCCTAGTTGATTTAAAATGCGCTTAAACATGCTCAAATGTATTTTGGTCGAATTTTAACGCAATTTCGGTGAAATAAAAGTCATGACTGTCAAATATCGAACCAAAGACACTAATGAACATTAAATAAACATATTTGGCAACTTATTTGTGCATTTCGATGGTATTTGAAGCAGAAATGCGGCCAAATTGATAAAAAAAAATGTGCTTAAACATGCACAAATCTGTTTTGAAAGAATTTCAATGCAATTTGAGGTGAAATATATGTGATAACTGTCAGATATCGACCCAAAAACACTCATGAACATTAAATAAACATATTTGGCAACTTATTTGTGCATTTCCATGATATTTGAAGCAGAACTGGGGCCAAATTGATTTAAAATGCGCTTAAACTTGCTGAAATGCATTTTGGACGAATTTTAATGCAATTGTGGGTGAAATATAAGTCATAATGGTCAAATATCGACTCAAAAACTCTCATGAACATTAAATAAATATATTTCGCAACTTATTTGCGTATTTCGATGATATTTGAAGCAGAAATGAGGCCCCATTGATTTTAAATGCCCCTAAACATGCTCAAAAGCTTTTTGGACGAATTTTAACGCAATTTGGGTGAAATATCGAGCCAAAAACACTAATGAATATTAAATAAACAAATTTGGCAACTCATTTGTACATTTCGATAATATTAGAAAAAGAAATGAGGCCCAGTAGATTTAAAATGCGCTTAAACATGCTCAAATGTATTTTGGTCGAATTTTAACGCAATTTGGGTGAAATATAAGTCATGACTGTCAAATATCGACCCAAAAACACTAATGAACATTAAATAAACATATTTGGCAACTTATTTGTGCATTTCCATGATATTTGAATCAGAAATGGGGCCAAATTGATTAAAAATGCGCTTAAACATGCTCAACTGCATTTTGGACGAATTTTAATGCAATTGTGGGTGAAATATAAGTCATAATGGTCAAATATCGACTCAAAAACTCTCATGAACATTAAATAAATATATTTCGCAACTTATTTGCGTATTTCGATGATATTTGAAGCAGAAATGAGGCTCCATTGATTTTAAATGCCCCTAAACATGCTCAAAAGCTTTTTGGACGAATTTTAACATAATTTGGGTGAAATATCGAGCCAAAAACACTAATGAATATTAAATAAACAAATTTGGCAACTCATTTGTACATTTCGATAATATTAGAAAAAGAAATGAGGCCCAGTAGATTTAAAATGCGCTTAAACATGCTCAAATGTATTTTGGTCGAATTTTAACGCAATTTGGGTGAAATATAAGTCATGACTGTCAAATATCGACCCAAAAACACTAATGAACATTAAATAAATATATTTGGAAACTTATTTGTGCATTTCGATGGAATTTGAAGCAGAAATGGGGCCAAATTGATTTAAAATGCGCTTAAACATGCTGAAATGCATTTTGGACGAAATTTAATGCAATTGTGGGTGAAATATAAGTCATAATGGTCAAATATCGACCAAAAAACACTCATGAACATTAAATAAATATATTTCGCAACTTATTTGTGTATTTCGATGATTTTTGAAGCAGATATGGGGCCCAATTGATTTAAAATGCGCTTAAACATGCTAAAATTCTTTTTGGACGAATTTTAACGTAATTTGGGCTAAATATAAGTCATAACTTTCAAATATCGAGCCAAAAACACTAATGAATATTATATAAACAAATTTGGCAACTTATTTGTACATTTCGATGATATTTGAAAAAGAAATGGGGCCTAGTTGATTTAAAATGCGCTTAAACATGCTCAAATGTATTTTGGTCGAATTTTAACGCAATTTCGGTGAAATAACAGTCATGACTGTCAAATATCGAACCAAAAACACTAATGAACATCAAATAAACATATGTGGCAATTTTCTTTGTGCATTTCGATGGTATTTGAAGCAGAAATGCGGCCAAATTGATAAAAAAAAATGTGCTTAAACATGCACAAATCTGTTTTGAAAGAATTTCAATGCAATTTGAGGTGAAATATATGTGATAAATGTCAGATATCGACCCAAAAACACTAATGAACATTAAATAAACATATTTGGCAACTTATTTGTGCATTTCCATGATATTTGAATCAGAAATGGGGCCAAATTGATTAAAAATGCGCTTAAACATGCTCAAATCTGTTTTGAAATGATTTTAATACAATTTGGGGTGAAATATAAGTCATAACTGTCAGATATCGACCAAAATACACTAATGAAAATGAAGTAAACATATGTGGCAACTTATCTGTGCATTTCGATGGTACTTGTGCGGCCCTTTTTCGCGGCCCACGCGCGAGGCATCGGCGTCCTCGCTCACGGGGGAAGAAGGTGCAGGTACATCCCTGCGCGTGTTTGTGCGCTCAAGGACTTATTATTTAGGTGATTGTGGGAACTTTTATTTTCCGACGGGCGCAAGCCCCCGCCGTTAATTACCCCGGCTCTCGCCTCGGGAACCTCTGATTAATGGGCTAAACTAATTAAAAATATATGGATCAGATTTGTGGCTTTATTTCTTCCTTCCAATTTATTATAATGCATACTTTAAATAACCCAAAGGTATAACTTTGGACGATAAGACTAAAGACGTATGATCTAAAGTCAGAGAAACGTATAATTTCTCATAAATCAGAGATCGAGGATGTATAATCCTATTGATCTCACGGAGTTCGAATGTGAAGCGCACTGCCAACTCGATACTCAAAGAACCAGAGATGTTTGATCTCTAGAAAGGTTCATGTCAAAGACAAGGACGTATAATCCTAAACAGTCTATTGACCTTCCAAATCCCGAATCTGAAGCGCTATGCCAATTCGAAACCTGGGAAAATTGGAGGATCGGGAACATATAATTCTTTATCGATTTCCAAATGAGGTACATTAAACCTGAAGCGCACTGCCAATTTAATGTTCTCGAAACATGATTTGATATGATTTGGTATGTTGGTATGTTTTTACCAGGTTTTGGACTTATCTGCATATTTGGCATGTTTGGCCAAAGATTTGGACTTATTTGCATATTTGACATATTTTTGTCAAGAGTTTGGACATATTTGCATATTTGGCATATTTGGTCAAGAGTTTAGGCATATTTGCATATTTGACATGTTTGGTCAGAAGTTTGGGCATATTTGCATATTTGACATATTTGGTCAAATACTTGGGCATATATGTATTTTTGACATATTTAGTTAAATATTTGGGTATATTTGCATATTTGACATGTTTGGTCAAATATTGGGACATATTTGTATTTTTGACATATTTTGTCAACTATTTGGGTATATTTGCATATTTGACATGTTTGGTCAAATATTGGGACATATTTGTATTTTTGACATATTTGGTCAACTATTTGGGTATATTTGCATATTTGACATGTTTGGTCAAATATTTGAACATAATTGTATTTTTGACATATTTAGTTAAATATTTGGGTATATTTGCATATTTGACATGTTTGGTCAAATATTTGGGTATATTTGCATATTTGACATGTTTGGTCAAATATTTGAACATAATTGTATTTTTGACATATTTAGTTAAATATTTGGGTATATTTGCATATTTGACATGTTTGGTCAAATATTTGGGTATATTTGGATTTATTTGCATATTTGATATATTTAGTCAAAGATTTGGGCATATTGACATATTTTAAATATTTCAATTTATTTTGTTAAAATATGACAAAATTTGGTTATTTTTGAATATTTTGTCTTGTTTTATCAAGACATGATATAATTTGATTATTTTGAATATTTTTGATTTGTTTTATAACATGATTCAATCATTTTTGAATATTTTGATTTGTTTTATCAAAATATAACATAATTTGATTATTTTGAATATTTCGATTTGTTTTATCAAAATATAATATAATTTGATCATTTTGAATATTTTGATTTGTTTTATCAAAATATGACATAATTTGATTATTTTAAATATTTTGACTTGTTTTATCAAAATATAACATAATTTGGTCATTTTGAATATCTTGATTTGTTTTATCAAAATATAACATAATTTGATCATTTTGGACATTTTGATTTGTTTTATCAAAATATAACATAATTCAATCATTTTTGAATATTTTGATTTGTTTTATCAAAATATAACATAAATTGATCATTTTGAATATTTTGATTTGTTTTATCAAAACATGACATAATTTAATTATTTTGAATATTTTGATTTGTTTTATCAAAATATAACATAATTTGATTATCTTTGAATATTTTGATTTGTTTTATCAAAATATAACATAATTTGATTATTTTGCAAATTTTGATTTGTTTTATCATAATTTGATTATTTGGAATATTTTGATTTGCTTTATTAAAGTTTAACATATTTAATCATTTTTGAATATTTTGATTTGTTTTATCAAAATATAATATAATTTGATTATTTTTAATGTTTTGATTTGTTTTATCAAAACATGACATCATTTAATTATTTTTGAATATTTTGATTTGTTTTATCATAATTTGATTATTTTGAATATTTTTGATTTGTTTTATCAAAATATAACATGGTTTGATTATTAAAAATATTTTTGATTTGTTTATGACATATTTTTAATTATCCTTGAATATTTTGATTTGTTTTATCAAAATATACTTAATTTGATTATTTTTGAAAAATTGTTGATTTGTTTTATCATAATTTTCACTTATTTTTAAATACCCTATTTGGTATTTTGAATTTATTTTATACATATATCATATATTTTGAATTTTCTTTTATTTAAAATATAAATAAAAATAAAATAAAATCAAAATTGACATTTTACAGTCTTAAAAATATTCATAAATGAAATCATGATTTTTGATATATTTTTCATAATTTTCGGGCTTGAGAAATCATTTTTATTTGGTGTTTAAAGTTTATTTTCAAAACAGATTAATATGGGCCGTTGGATCTGGGCCCATGCATCAAGATCTGAACTTAAGTTCAGTTTTTAAAGCATCTTTTAAACTGAGCCGTTGGATCTCTGGCGCGCATCAAGCCTTATCTGGGCTGTTTGAATTTCATCAAGATTCGCACTTTGAGATGCATCAATATTCGTGCTTCATCCTCCCCGACACTGATCGAGGCCCTGCCGGCGTCGGATCTCCGATCAGGAGGCATGGCTGGCATCGCCGGAGCGTGGGGAGTCCATCGGTGGTGGTCTCGGCGGCGGCGGCGGCCTGGATCGCCGGAGATGGGGGTAGCCACTTGGTTTCGGTTGGGAAGTTGGCTGAGATGAAATTTTGAGGAATTTGAGCTGATTTTTGACAAATTAACTCGATTTCTTTGTCATGTGGCATCGCCAGAGCATATTTAATCAGTTTTTGAGATTTAATTTGGGTTTAATCCATCAATTTTGTAACTTTGGCCATTTGGTACCAAACTGGTTTCGGGGCTTTGGTACCAAATGGTATTTCATAGCTTTCCTTTGCAATTTTCTTTCAATTAACCTTCCAAACAGTGTCGTTTAGTATGTTTGAACATGTTTGGATGATCAATTTCATCAATTTAGATGTGCATTGTCCTTTATGCACATTGGGTCATTTCTGATTTTATTTTCAGTTTGGTTTTCTTTTGATTTCATCACATTCTTCTCAAATTGCATGTTTGATTATGTTCATTTGGGTCAATTACATGTTTTAGAAAGGTTTTATATCAATTTCACACATGAATTTCACTTGAACACGAGTTAATTTCATTTTTGCACTTTTCTGGTAATGGTCCAGAGCCAACTCAATTTCAATTTTGACAGACCCAATTTCAAAAATTCACAGAAAATCACAGAAAATCCCAAAAATGGTAAAATTTGGTGAGTGAGTGCATTAAGACTTGTTCTAGATGCTCATGAAATTTTAAGTTAATTGAGTGAAAAGAAAGTATGATTATTGTATTTTTAGCAGACTGGACAGAAATGCCCTTTCAGCTTTATTAAAAATCAAATTTGGCTTAACCTATGGATTAAAGCCTGGTTTAATTATTCTAAATCCTTTAAAACATCACATGAGGTGTCATAAAGGTGAATTAATCAGGAAATTTTGGATTTTTGAATCAAAAGAAGAATGAACTTCTCAGTTTGACCCAAAGTTGACCTTTTTGGGGTTTTTGACAGATGAGATTGTAAAATTCATAACAATTCACAGAAAATTCCAAAAATTATAAAATTTATATGGTAAGTTGATATAAACCTAATCTACATGACTGTGAAATTTCATAAGAAATTAACAACCAGGCTGAGAGATATGGATTGATCTCTCAGCTGGCCAGAAACTGGAATTCACTGGACTCAAACCAGTATTGATGTTTATTGCTTTTCCATTGCTCAATTATGATTTTGAGCTATCAAGCACATCAGAGAACATGAAGGAAAGAACTAAAAGGAAAATAGAACCAATTTGCACCAAAATATCATATATTATAACAAATTGAAATACAATACACATATAAAACATGGAATTTTGTTTTTCCATGGAATTTTGACAGCACAACAGCTTGTATAAAGCCATTAATGAGCTTTGTATAGCCACTGCACATGTGCACAGGGCTTGAGAGATAAAGGGGATGAACATGTGCCCATCCCCATGAAACCAGATTGGCATGTGCCAATTGGTTGGAGTATATTGTCAAGATTCATGGTGAACTCACCATGTGAGCTCCTGAGACTCAAGCTCAGCCACCAATTGAGCTCTGGAAGGAGGGAGGCACATGTGCACCTCCCCAGCCATGGGGCTAGCCATCTCACCCAGCAAGGTGAGACTGGCTCCTTGAGCTCAATTGGGACTGAGCCAAGCTCAAGGCTTGACTCCTATGTCCCTTACCTAGCTATTCAAAGCTTGGTTTCTTCTCAGCTGGCTTTCTTTTTTGTGGAAATTGGTGGAGTTGAGATTTTGGCAGAGTTTCAGCTATGTTGCTCTCTCCCCCCTCCCTTCTTCTTCACTGGGGGTCTATTTATAGCCCAGAGGGCATGGTTTAAACCTCAGGGCTGAGCTGGCATCATCCCAGCCCTTGGTTTGATCAAGTGGCCAGGATTGAGCCAGCCAGGCCTGTGCTGGCCTGAGGCTTGTCCTTGGAAGATTCCTCCAGCTAACTGGCGCTCAGAGCTCTCCATTGAGGTGCCTACACGTGTCCCTGACACAGGCCTGGGGAGAGAGAAGGAGCCGTTGGCTTTGTCTTCTTCTTTGGGTCAGTGTGTCATGCCTTTCGGGTGTGAGCATATCCCGAATATTCCTTAGCCTTGCTGGCGCTTGACATGTCACCAAAGTGCCACTGAGTGTGCCCAACGTGTCAATTTGGCTGCTTGAATGCTGAGTTGTGCCAATTGACCACACCCAGATCAGACCCAGGTGCCAAGTGGTGCACCTGCCAATTGAGTGCTTTTCACCCCAAATTGGCACTTCAGGCAGCGTCGTGGAGGTGTCTTGAAGCTTCTCCAGGTGTTGGCTTGGCCTCTCGAGCTCCCAATTGCTCAGTCACCTTCAAGGTCGAGGTATTTTCTCCTTCGATTTTCTCCTTGTTTACTTTACTATTTTCAATGCTGTTTGTGGCATTGAACTCCCCTTAGGGTGTAGATTAAGTCCCTAAAATGGTTTGAACCAACTCGAGCTGTACACCCAAACTCCATTTTTGAAGCCTTGATTGAGCTCGGAGCTCGGGGAGGAAGAAAGGAGGGAGAGAGAGTGAAATTCAAAGGGTTTCCCTCGCTTGGGTTGGGTGCACGTGAACCGTGCTTTGGTTTTGGGTTTGTCAGAGAGAGGGAGAGTTTGCGCCAAGTCCACCCCCTCTTTTCTTTTCTTTTCTTCGCTGGCCAAAGGGTCGCCTGGACACTGGGCCCCCTTGGCAGTGAGATTGAGAAAGAGGGCCCCGCATGTCGGGTTTAATGAGACTCAGACTCAGCGAAAAATTGAAGGTGAGTCTGTGGTCTCGGTTCTCATGCACCAAAACGCATTGTCAGTGGTATGGCGCATGTGTGCTGGGTCCATTCAAAGCGCCTTTAACACTTTGTGTGTATGACAGGCGGGTCCCAAGGGCAGAAGTCGTGCTTGGGCTCCCCAGATTGCACCCAGAGTGTTGCACATCCCCCAAATTGCACCCAGAATTATCTCCAGTTCTGATTTTTGGTATTTTCTTTATTCTTTTTTCCATTTTATTTTATTCTTCATGCAAAAATCCATGAAAAATTACTGAAAAATCACAGAAAATATATTCCATGATTCTGTTATTTTGGGTAATATTTTTGGTATTTTTGGGTGTGAAATTAGGCATTAATTTCACTTAAATCATTAATTGTATATGATTAGGCATATTAATCTTATACAATTAATATTTTGGCATGATTATCCCAAAGAATCATTTTTAATTCCAAGGGATAATATTTGGGGCATTTTTCATGAATGAAATTCATGATTTTTTGGATTTGGCATGTTTAATTATATGAAATTGTTTCTTGATTTCATATAATTAGGGTTTTGTGCATAGATTTTTTTTTGCACACATGTGTATACATTTTTTGAAGGGGGTTTGGTATGATTATTTCATGAAATTATTTTTTAATTTCAAGAAATAATTTTGGGATTTAATAAATCATGAGATTGGACATAATTTCATGATTTGATATTTGACATGGCTATTTCATGAAATTGTTTCTTTAATTTCAAGAAATAATTTTATGAAATTGAACATAATTTCATAATTTCAAATCTTTGATATAAAAATCACATGAAATTATATCATTAATTTCATGCAATTTAATTTGTGTATTTTTCTGGCAACTTTTAAACAGCAAACAAAGAGCCACCCACCAGAACTGGTCATGAGGCTTTGCTGGCCGAGAGGCCTGTTCTGGTGCCAATGTTTTCCTTTCTTCTCTTTTTCTAAGAGCCTTGAGGAAACAAGGGTGTGTCCCTGTTCTTCAAGTTAGGGATTGGTGCACATGTGCCTCCCTGTCTCTCATTTTGCTTTTTGAAAAAAATGAGATTGGGCACATGTCCTTTCTCTTATTAAAGCACTGGGCACATGCCTCGTTGTTCCCTTGAAAAATCAGGATTGCCCCCGGTACAGGGGAGATGCTGCCGGATTTTTCTCTTCTCCTTTTGCAAAGATTTATATTACTTCATGGGCTTATCATCTTTTATCTTGTGTTTTTCGCAGGATATCATGGCTTCCTTTCAGGGTCCTATGCCTTTATATTCGCCGGGTCATTTTCCATCTCTCATGAAAGACCCAGCAGATTGGACACCCCAAGGCCCTGATCACACTGGCACATACAACATGATAGGGAACAACCTTGTCATGAGGGAGTACATTCCATGTACAGTGAGGGTGTTGAGCCCAAGTGTCGGGACGACCAGCCCGCCTCCTTTGCACCTTCTGGGCACAGAGATGACATCATATCGGGCGTGTCCTTGGGACGACAAGCGCGTGCTCCGCGGGGTTTTGGAAAGGCGCCCCCGGCAAGTAGAGTGGGTTCAGTTCACCTTGCTTACAGAGGAAAACATGCTCAAGCAAGCGGGGATTTATGAGGCGGTGTATCTCTCGCTTTTTGGATATACCCAGGACATATCCTTGTTCCGGGCATTTGCTGAGCGTTGGAGCTATGTCACGAACACCTTATTCACGGAGGATCGTGAGATGACTTTGAGTCTATGGGACCTCTCCCAGTTATCAGGGTTGCCGATCTATGGCCTTCCGTATGATGAGCATTGCCTCAGTGGAGTGGATCTCCTCAGCCTGAGGCCAGACGGGACTCCGATGTACCCGGCGTCTCTTCGTCAGGTATATAAGATTTATCATGAGATTTTAGGGGACCGAGAGGGTGTATCCTTGGGCCAGTGGGTTTCCTACTTTGCCGATGCCCCGACACATCCTCGTACCTCCTTTGCCGATCCTTGCGATCCCTTGGGAGTAGGATTATCGACTGGTATCGTGCACAGGGGGTCCAAACCAGGCTTGGGGTCCATTACTACCAGGATTGTGGACGAGGAAACATTATTGACTGCCTTTCTATCATGGTGGCTGTGCTATTTCGTCTTGCCCAGTTCTCCAGTTGGCAGGATTAGGCCTTCTTCATTTGTTGTGGCTAACATCTTGGCTCGGGGACATAGGGTTTCCCTGGCTATCCCGGCGTTGGCCAACATTTATCGATCTCTTCGCGGGTTAGTTTCCTCTCGCGATCCTTCTTTCAGTGGGGAGGTCATCCCCTTTCATTTCATCAGTGGTTGGCTTCATGCACACTGGATAGGTCTTTATACCCCTGTCCTTTCTCAGGAGATACGGGCTATACTACCCTACTTGTCTGACGTAGCTTGTGCTTCGGCATCATCCCTTTCTCCCAAAGATGCTCGCTATCGTTTCTTCCGTTCGCGAGGGGCACTCCAGAGATCTGAGGTACGCGCTTTTTCGCGTAGGATGCCCAGAGGTTCAGATAGACTTGTTGTGGACATTCCACGGTCTAGGTTGGTTCAGGGGATTTTAGAGGATCCGGCAGCCACTGAGCACCTCATTAGCATTCGGTGTGGCTTTTTACCTCTACGTATCGGCGAGCACATTATCTTGGAGCCATACTCTCCTCACCGTTGTGCCCATCAGTTTGGATATGACCAGGGCATTCCCGAGTTGCTTTCCCGTCCCGAGTCGCTATCTGCAGACCTGGAGGGTTTGAGTAGATGTTGGTCTTCCATACTTCGTGTGGGTACGGGTTCCCAGTTTACCATGCCTCGGGCTTCACGCTCAGAGGTGATTTTTATCGCCATGTATCATAGGTGGTATACTCACACTATTTCTGCGTACCAGGCGATACTCCCCGCCGATATGGCACGTGTGACTTGTCCACTGCCGGACAAAAAGAAAAATGAAAAGAAGCGGCGGAGATCTCCTTCCTCTTCCTCTTCTCGCGCCTTACTTGATTTTCAGGGCTTCGACAGCAAGGTGCCATTAGATTCTCCTATCGCTTCCCAGACAGGTGATATTATTTATGGCCTCTTTTATTTACTGTACTCATATCCTTGAAGTTTCTTATACGACTTCTTTATGATATACTGATGTCGGAGAAATCGCAGGAGGGTCGACCGACAGAGAGGCACTTGACTCTGTTTTGGAGGAGCTCTTCATTTTTCGAGCGAGTTTGCCAGGTACTTATATTTACAAGGTCCTTTACATTCAGGGAAATGATCATTCTTCCCTTATATTCTCCTTGATTTGTTTCCAGGCTTTGAGAGCGCTGACCCTTCTACAACGAAGGCCAAGGAAAACTCATCTGCCGCTTTTGAGGACGAGGCGGTCATAGGTATGATTCTGCTCTAGAATCTTTTATTGAACCTTCTTCACATAATTTCCCTTGCTTATTTCACTATTCTTGGAAACAGAAGGAAATTCTGAGAGTCCATTAGTACCGGCTCTCAGCGGGGAGTTTGCTTCGCCTGCGAGAGTTTCTCCATTAAGGGAAGCGGAAGATTTGACCGTCCTTCAGGAGCCTATCATGATTAGTGATTCAGGTATGATCCCATTATCATTTCATTATCTCACAATACTTTGCTTCTTTCATCTCTCCCTTCGGGAATCTTATTCTTGTTTTTAATTTAGACCCTGAGGATTTTGTCATTGCCGAGGCGACCGGCACAGAATTCGGCGATAGGTCCAGTGTCGGACATGACGACAATATTGAAGAGGAGCCTGACGAAGAAATTGAGGCGGAGCCAGAGGTTGAGCTCAATGCAGGACTCCACGTCGTTCCCGACGAAGACTTTGAGATGGACCCTGAGGAGGGGAGACTCTTGGGTGACATTTCTCCCGATGGTACGTGCTCTTATATCCCCTCACTTTGGATCTCATGTTTATATTGCATGTGATGACATTGGTTTGGTTTGTAGGTCCTTCTGTATCGGAAATGCGGCATCTGTTGGAGAAGCTATGTTCCCTTAGCAACTCTACTCGAGCCCACCGTTCATTGGACCTTCGTGTTTTGGATTTGGTCCCTGTTTCCGGGAACTCTCCTGATTTCCAGGGGGTGATTGACGACTTGATCGTCCCCTGTCAAGAGCATTTGTCTTGTATAACCCGCGAGCGTTTGGCCTGGGCTTTCGGGGAGAGACGAAAGACTCTCTCGACTCTCGCGACATCGGTGTCTCGTGCCGAGTCGGAGTTATTCTCACTTCGTCACCGCCTCAGGGGTCTCCAGGATCAACTTACATGTCACCTGGCTTTCAGTGCAGATATGCTAGCTTCTGGGGCTGATTACAGGGCTTCTAGCCACCTAGCTGATCAGACCCAGTCACTCAAGAGTGAGATCAAGGGCATGGAGGGTTTGGTAGACACCGCCTTCTCTACTCTTCGTGACTACTCATATGATTATGAGGCCGCCCGAGCTAGCGTAGACGACCTAGTGGCTGACGAGGAGCGTCACTTTACCGCCGCCTGTTCTTTGTTTACCCGGATCGATGGGTTCTTGGCCCAGCTGCGTAGTCGCTATCCTAGCCTTTAGGGTGGGGTTTGTTTGTATTTTTGGCATTTTGTTTGTTTTGGACATGGTTTTAGTTATTTATTTTGAGGAGCTTAGGTTTGTTATCGTATTTTGTATGATGTATGGATTGAGTATATGTTTTGGGAAGATTTATATTATTATCGATATTTTGGTATTTTGTTATTTTGTTAGGCACAAGATAAAAAGCCTGTTCATCTCTTTATGACTGGTCAGATGAACATACCAGTGTCAATTGTTTACGGTACAAATTGGCAAAACCATTTTTTAATGTGGATCCTTTCTATTCTCTCCACTCATTATTAAGTGTGGAATCCTCACATTTCACTCATTCTCCACGCATACTTATTTATGTATTTGGAGGGGGATTTCGCCCTGATAAATTATCCAAGCTTATCATAAGGATAAGAAGGTTTCATTCATCATAGGGCCTTTTATTTATGCCTTCAATACTCTGCCTTACTATTAATTAATAAGGTAATGTTTTATTTAGCAATGATTTGTTTAAAGCGACAAATCGTAACGTTGCCCATTTTCATATTTATTCTGTACCAAATGGGCAAACACAGTGGTAATTGTATTGGAGGCACAAATACCAAAACCATTTCCCCGCTTTAGTGGCTCCAAAGTTCGGGCGCCGACTTCATCCGGCGATGTGGACAAAACCTTTCTTTTTGGCCTGCCAGAGGTTTTGGTAGCTTTTGTATTAGCCACCACATGTGTTCCTTGATTAACGGCTCAAGGCAACAAGGCCGACTTATGCCCGGGGTGGACATTTTGGTTTATGGTATTTCTTCAGTGGACACCATCCACGTCCCTTGATTAACGGCTCAAGGCGACAAGGCCGATTTATGCCCGATGGGACAGCTTTGTTTGTGGCATTTCTTCAGTGGAAACCATCCACGTCCCTTGATTAACGACTCAAGGCGACAAGGCCGATTTGCACCCGGCGGGACATGGATAAGTACCTTTTACCCCGAGACTTAAGCCACCTTTCTTTTGGGCGTATGAGTTTAGCCACCTTTCTTCTTGGTGTTTGAGTTTGGCCACCTTTCTTCTTGGTATATGGGTTTAGCCACCTTTCTTCTTGGTGTATGGGTTTAGCCACCTTTCTTCTTGGTGTATTATGCATGGTATTTCTTAAGATACCGCCCGTTTATAGGAGGTAATGGTCTTTCGCCTTTATGATTTATGAGTTGGTATGCTCCTCCGTCAAACACCTTCTCAACCACATATGGGCCTTCCCAGTTAGGTGAAAACTTTGGGCCGACATGCCGGCCAATTATGGGCCTTCGGAGGACGAGTACTAATTCCCCTTGACGAAAAGTTCTTGAGCGGGCCATTTTGTCGTAGGCCCGTGCCATCTTCGCTTGGTATATTTCCAAGTTTTGTTGGGCTATGATTCGCCTTTCATCCATAGCGTCGAGTTCGTCGAGCCTGAGGCGCTTCTGCTCATCTAACGACATTTCGTTCTGGAGCGCCACCCTTAAGGACGGGAGTTCCACCTCAAGTGGCAGGACAGCTTCGACACCAAATACCAGGGAATATGGTGTCGCTTGAGTGGGGGTTCGACATGTGGTACGATATGCCCAAAGCGCTTCTTGTAGCCTTTCATGCCAGTCGCGCTGATTTCCTTTCAACGTCCTTTTCATGATTTTTATCAATGTTTTATTGAAGGCCTCTGCTAAACCATTTGCTCTGGGATTGTATATGGAAGAATATTTCCAATCAATCTTGAACTTTTCCGCAAGTGCGTATACTTTAGCACTTTTGAACGCGGCCCCGTTATCAGAAATGATTCTCCTCGGGGTCCCAAATCGGTATAAGATATGGGTTTTGAAGAAATTCACGACATCGATTGCCTTCACTTCCCTAAGCGGGACTGCCTCGGCCCACTTGGTGAAGTAATCGGTCGCAGCCAAGATAAACTTATGACCCTTGGAGGAAGGTGGGTCAATGGGCCCGACTACATCGGTACCCCATGCATCAAACGGCCAGGATGATACAGTCGGGTGAAGCGGATTTGGGTGTTGATGTATGAATGTGCCATGTATTTGGCACATGTGACACTTCTTGGCATGCTCGATGCAATCGCGTGCCATGGTGGGCCAATAATAGCCCATGCGCTTTATCTTAAGTCGCATTTTGGGTCCCGGCTGATGTGCTCCACATAGACCCGAATGAACTTCCTTCATGATTTGGTGGACTTCTGGGTTTGACACACAGCGAAGCCACATTTGGTCGTATGATCGCCTGTACAAGGTGTCATTGACGTAGGCGTAGCGAAGCGCTCTCTTTTTGAGTTGCTCCCGCGCTGATTTCTCATTCGGGAGAATCCCATATTTGAAGTATTCGACGAAAGGTTGGCGCCAATCGTCACTTGGCTGTGTCACCATGACATCTTCCAGGTCACTTCCCATTTCTTCGGCCATAGCCACCTGGATTTTATCTTTAATCCCCGTAAAGCACGAGGACAGGGGTCGTCGGTTTTTGACGGTAATTTGCACATTTCCGTCGTCAGGTTCGCCTAATTCTTTAGCCACCCGAGCGAGTGCATCAGCTTTGCCATTTGTGGCTCTCGAGATTTTCTTGAATAGGATTTCGGGAATTCCATCTATTAATTCCAAAACCCTAGCGTGATACTTTATCAACTCCGGTTTTAGTACCTTGTATGCTCCGGTGATTTGATTTATTATCAATTGGGAGTCACCAAACACATGGAGTTTTCTAATCCCCATATTCAGCGCAAGCTCTAACCCGGCTATGAGCGCTTCATATTCAGCCTCATTATTTGTACAAGGCTCGGTCAATGCTAAGGCATGACGCATGATTCCTCCTTCTGGTGTTACGAAGACTAAGCCTATCCCGGCCCGTATTTGCGGGATGTTTGGGCCCGCGGTGGGCCGTATTGATGATGCCCCATCAAAGTACATTTCCCAACTTGGGGTTTCATCTTTGATATGAAAGACTTCTTCATCTGGAAATTCGCATGCCAAAGGAGAGTCGTCGGGTATTGGATGGGCCGCTAGGAAATCAGCCATCGCTTGCCCCTTTATGGCCTTTTGTGGCGCGAAAGTTATATCAAACTCGGTCAGGATTATGGCCCATCTTGCCAACCTGCCTGTAAGCATGGGTCTCGTCATGAGATATTTTAAGGGGTCAATCTTTGAGATGAGGATGACCTTGTGGGCTATCATGTAGTGTCGCAACTTCTTCACGGCGAACACCAATGCCAGGCAATGCTTTTCAATCGGTGTATAGGCGTATTCCGCCCCTACCAGCATGCGGCTCAAATAATAGAGGGCGTTTTCTTTCCCTTGTTCATTTTCTTGCGCTAATAAGGCCCCGAGAGATCCATCCAAGGCCGTTGTGTACAATATTAGCTCTTTTCCTGGTATTGGAGCGGCTAGTACTGGCGGTTTGAGGAGATAGCCCTTGATGTCGTTCAGGGCTTGTTGACAGGCTTCGTCCCATTTAAACGGGACATCCTTCTTGGTCAATCGGGTGAAAGGTTGTATCCTACCCGATAGATTGGCTATAAATCGCCTGATGTATGCCAAGCGGCCTTGAAGCGAGCGAAGCTCTTTAAGGTTCCTAGGTGGCGGCAATTCTTGTATTGCCTTGATTTTACTCGGGTCTATCTCGATCCCTCGGTGTCGAATGACAAACCCAAGAAATTTCCCCGACGAGACCATAAAGGCGCACTTTAACGGGTTTAACTTCAGCGCGTGTTGCCTCAGGCGGTCGAACACGACTTTGAGGTTTCTGAGATGCTCGTCATAGGACGTTGCCTTTACGACTAAATCGTCCACGTAGCATTCGACAATCTTATGAATTAGATCATCAAATATTTTCGTCATGGCTCGTTGGTATGTAGCCCCGGCATTTTTCAGGCCAAAAGGCATAACCTTGTAACAATAAATACCCATCGGAGTGCGGAAGGCCGTGTGCTTCTGGTCTTCTTCGTCCATTTTGATTTGGTTATACCCCGCATATCCATCCATAAAGGAGAATACTTCATAGGACGAGGTATGGTCGATGATGATTTCAGTCACGGGTAAAGGAAAGTCATCTTTGGGACAAGCTTTATTCAGGTCCCGAAAGTCGACACATATACGTATTTGCCCGTTCTTCTTCTTTACGGGGACGATGCTAGCCACCCAATCGGGAGTTTCTTCTTCCCGTACGAAGCCTGCATCAATAAGTTTCTTGGTTTCAGCCACGACTTTTTCTTCGAGTTCTATTCTCATTCGTCGTGGTGCCTGTTTGACCGGCTTTATACTCGGGTCAATTTTGAGTTTGTGGACCTCAACTTTGGGATCCAATCCTGGCATTTCTTCATAGCTCCATGCGAAACAATCAACATATTCTTGGAGCAAGGCCCTCAAGGGTTCCCGTTTCTCTTGGGGAAGGGATGCGCTTATGAAGGTTGGCCTGGGGTCTCCATCTCCCCCGAGGTTAACTTCCACCAACTCGTCAATGGTGTTAGGCGCGCCGTCCTCTAACTCTTTTGGTGCATTTTTAGCCACCAGGATGAAGTCTTCTTCTTCCGGCTCCTCAGATACCATATGACAGGTAACTCTTCGGTTCTTGAAGAAACTTCGACACCGTTCGTCGGGATCCCTGTCTTCTTCTGACTCAGAGTCGTATCCCAAACCGCGAGTGTATTTGATCTTGTCATCGAGGCCCCTGACCGTATTAGTCGAGCCATTCCATAATTTCTCAAAATAGTGCATTTTGGATTTCGATGTGGTTTGAGGACACCGGGCTTTTTCCATCAGTTGACCCTGATTCTTCCCGAAATATCGGGACGCCTCGATATTGACTTCCCCGTCGTCGGAGTCTTCTGACAATAAGCCACTCCACTCGTGGATCAGGGCATTATCACCAGGATTGATTGCATCGATTTTGTAGAATCTGATTGGCCTATGAGTGACCGTCTTCCCTGGTAAGCGTTCGACCTTAGAAGGAACGACAAACGTCCGCAACTTCTGGATTTGGTTCACTTCTTTGGGAGAAAGGTCCTTGTAATGTCTTTCGGGTACCTTTTCAACCCTTAAAGACGATTCATGGCTCTCGTCAGTTTCGAAGTTGTATGTCGGCTTGACGTGAAACAGAATTTCTTCTTCTGACCCACTCTCCGATTCATATGCCTCTTCATCTATAGGAGCTTCCTCTTCTGACTCATCGTCTGTTGAGGCCCCGTATAGTGGGATAACCCGGCGCGTCAAGATCTTCTCATCTTCTTCATCAGAAGATGCGCCAAATAAGGGAGTGACACCATACACTCGTTCCTCCTTGTCTTCCTCTTCATCAGAGGATAACCCGTAAATGGGTTTATTGCTCAAAGTTGGTGCCTTTTTATCATGAGATGACACCAGATCGGGCGTGAGTCTGGTTTGGCTTGTTTGCATTTCCAAGCCATTTCCTTGTAAGACGGAGCTTAGAGATTCCATCAGCGCTTTATGCTGATCCTTCTCCTCCTGCGTTAAGAAATAACGGGCGTCGCTAAGGCCAATTTCATGGACCCCGAACGGCTTGATGTCCCCATTTATCCTTTTTTGCCTTCCGTCTTTCATGTATTTCATGCATTGGTGAAGAGTTGATGGTACCACCCGGTTTTCATGCAGCCAAGGGCGACCGAGTAAGGCCTTGTATGACGTATCGGCGTCAATGACATAAAATTTGGTCGAGGTTATCAGGCCCCCGAATTGGAGTGTTAGGGTCACCGCACCCATGGCTTTCTGTGAATGTTGATTGAACCCATGAATGGTCACTTTCTCATTCGACAATGGTTTGGTATCCAGCATTAGGGTTTTCAGGATCCTCAAGGGCATAATGTTTATCGATGACCCCGAATCAACCAAAATGCGATTCAGTCTTTGCCCCTCACAGTCGCCAGTTACATACAACGGCCGGTTGTGATCGGCGGTGCCAGTCAACAGGTCTTCATCAGTGAAGTGGATACCCGTTGAACGGCTGTTGACGTATGCCGTCTCATGTGATTGCCTTTCAGCAAAGTACGCCTGAAATTGCTCAGGATTTTGGAGCGCGTATATTAATATATCGCGCATATCCTTCGACATCATCAATGCATCAAAGACACTAAGTAAGGCTGGGATCTTACGGAGATGTGCCAGCACATTGTAATCTCCTACCGTGAGTTTCGACTTTTCACGGGTGGGTATGCCATTTTCTGGCTCTTTGCTCATGCCTTTGGTTTTCGCGACATTTCGGTCAGACTCTTTTGGAGGTTGACGTTCAGGGATATAGGTGCCCGAACGCAGAACGACCTGACATTCCGTCTTTTCCTGTTTAGAGGTAGTGGCCTCATCACCTTCTTCGGAATGGAATAGACTCCCGGGAAAGTGTGCGTCTTCTTCAGAATCGCTATTATGATGAATTGCATGGCACCATTCTTTTTGGTTAGGCGCGGAACGGGTGTATTTGTGAGGATTTGATTGCCTTTCCTCCCCATTCTCTATTTTAAAAGAGCGTTTTCGGCCGTCGGCGGGCTTACTTTCTTTCCTTGGCTCAGGGTTTATTGACCCTCTCCTTGGGTTTACAACGGGGAAATTCCTGGCTTGAGTAGAAACGGCCTGAGACTCGCCACTTATTTCCTCATTTGTGGTTTCAATCGTCAGCTTTTCTTCGTGGCCGCAATCTTGCCATGCTATGCTTTCCAGCATTTCCTTGTCTTCTATGTTTACTAAAAAGACATTGGGAGGTTTCCTTCGGGCTTGACCTGGCCGAAACGCCTCATTTCTGGATTGATGCCCATGAGAAACTATGATCACCATGTCCTCTTTCGGGCGTCCTGAAGATGAGTTTCCCTCGTCTCGGGTAAACCCAACTCTAAGGAACCCATTCATTTCGGGTCCCTTCTCGCATTCTTTCCTCATTCGACAGGGCATGTCTTCCACTAGCCCTTTTATGCCTTCGGGTTTGAATTTTCGAATTGTCGACTTTGAGTCTAGACTGGTTGTCTTTTCGCGACCATCCATGAAATGATGGACTTGCCCGAGAAGCTCATTTAGGTAAAGCTCCTCCCGACGGGGAAGAGTATCAGAGTCTTCCGATTCGCTCACTTCATGAGTTTCTACGTGGGCGACGACACAGCATTCTTCATCCCAAAACTCGTCTTCTTCATCTGTGGTTTCGTCTGCATCGACTATACCCAGTAATTTGTTGAGAATTCGTTTAGGAATGAAGTCTCGAAGCATGGCCGGTATCGGTTGACCTTGTTCATATTCTTCGAGCGCATCAATGTACTTTTGGAGTTCTGACTTTTCCGGATACTCCTTTGGCTTTACTGGCTTCTTGTCCCGCTTGCGGCTGCCATTTTTGTTCGCCTTCTTGTAGAAAGCCACCAATTTTCTTGGTGGTTCAGGGATAATGGGAGTTACATCATTCTTCCACAAAATACCTGGTTCTTTCCGGATGGATTTGAGGAGTTTCTTTGTTTTCCGGGACAGCTGGATACTCCAAGGTTCAGTCGAAGAATCCTCAATATTGATCTCTATATGAGAGACCGCGTTCACCTGCTCATGCGGGGCTGGCGTTTGGAGGATACTATCAGCCAGAGTTATCTCGCCATTCTTGTACCTCCTTTCTATCCAGTCTTTGAACACCCAACAATCTTCTATGGGGTGCCCAAGCACTCTGTGATATGGACAGTAGTTCGGGTCACTGGATTTCTCCATGTCGGCGGGCCGTTTACATTTAGGTAATTGGAGCCCATCCTTCAAAGCGTCTTTGAAAAGTCGCGCGACCTTATCTCTTTTAAATGAATAGGGCTTGCCCTTTAATTCCTCCAGACTTTTAAGAGGTTGCCCACTTCCATATACGGGTTTTGCGCTGCTGCCGCCGTCATTTTTATTCGACGAGCCACCATTGTTCACAGTGTTGACATTAGCGGTCGTGTTTTTGCCACCGGATTTGCTTGTACTGGCTACCTTGGCCTCGGCCTTCCCTCCTCTTTGGAATCTCTGACCCGAGTAGTTAGGCCATGAATTTGGAGGTGCATTTTCCAGCCTGGATACACAGTTTATCAAATCCTGATATGTCGTAATCTTGGCTATCCCTAAGAACGGTGTCATCCAGTTGTCAACGTTCCTGAGTATTAGTTCGACCGCCTCCCTTTGGGTTATCGGGCGATCACACCTGATGCTGAGGTTTCGCCAGCGACTAATGTACTCCAGAACTTTTTCATTCTTCTGGGGCCTAGTATTGGCCAAGTCCGCAATGCTGATTTTGTCAGTCATGACCGCGAACTTTGCCCTGAATGCATCGGTCATATCATCCCATGTTTTAATACTCCCATTTTCTAATGAGTAGTACCATTCAAAGGCGGGACCCGTTAGACTTTGCGGGAATTGACGCAGCAACAAGGCATCATTGCTCCCTGTATTCCCACACGAGGCCATGAAATGGGCCAAGTGTTGATCTGGGTTTGTGTCTTTTACACCCTCTCCCGAGAAGGATTTAAACTTCGGGACTATATACCCCTTTGGGTAAGGTATAGCGTCGTAATCGGCTGGATACGGCCTCCCCGTTCGTTTCAAGGGTGAGACGGTAAATCCTGCGCCCGCTATTTGAAGTTGTTGACTAATTATCTCTTGGATCTCCTTCTTAGTCAATCCTTGATTCTCGTTGGTATATATACGAGTGTTGGAGCCCCGAGCAATATTGACTCGAGAGCTCTCTCCTCCACATGGGAGATCTTCTTTGTGACCGTCGGGGTCTCTGAGGCTTGGATGTTGCGATGGTTGAGGTCCCGTATGTTTGGAGGGTCCTTCATCTTCCACCCTTTCATTTGTGATCCCCTTCTTGGTCAGAAAGTCACTTAAGGACTTGATCAGGCTTAAAGCCTCTTGATTTTGCTTTCTGAGCTCTCCCATTTCTTGCTCATTTCTCTGTCTATACTCCTCCATTTCTCGTTCTCGTATAGACAGTTGTCGTTTTAATTGGGCGACGAAATCATTCGCGGAGCCACCAGTGTCTTCCATTTCTGCCTCATTGTGGGCTGATTCGTCGTCAGTTGGAGGGCCCCCTTTTTGCCCTCTTTTGGTCCTGGCTCTGGTCCTGGCCGCATGAGCGTTCTCGACGTCTCGACCAGGCGGTGGGTCATTGGATGGGCCCACTTCTTCATCATCAGCCATATATGTGGCGTGACGTTCTTCTTGATCGTCAGAGGAGCTTTCGTCATACGCCCCCACAGTATAGACTGTGAAGTGTTCTTCTTCGTCATCAGCGTAAGGTGCTGGACGAGAGACCCGCCTCTTCTTTCGGGCCTGATCAGGAACAGTGATAACCAGTCCTTTGCTTGACTTTGATGGCTTAGGGTTTAGTTTTGGCCCTAGCCTGTCAAACACAGTTGTGCTCGAGGCTTGGGGTTTTATCTTTGACTCCAGCCTATTAAACACATTTTCACTTTCGATATTTTTCGAGAGAGCGGTGGTTTTGACCGTAGCCCGTGTTTTGGGCTTAGCCACCTGTATATAGGTGGATTGTGTCTGGCTTGTTTGAGTCAGACGAGATTTTGGGACCCATGCTTGTTTGGTCCCTTGTGCCCGTTCATGTGGGCGGTTCCCCGATTCCCGGGGGAAATGGACCTGTCTCCCTTGAACCTGAGAGGCAGAAGTCTGGGGTTTGCTTCGGCGCTGTTGTTTACGCGCCTTGAGAGCTCGGTGAGCCTCATATAGAGACTTGCCTAGGTTGGCCTGTTTGAGGCCTGAGGGTCTTCCCGAGTTGGTCGAGAAGTTTTGGTTTTGGCGAGGTTTTGGTTGTGGAACCTCCCAAACGCTCCGGATACGAGCGGTCGGAGAGTTCCTTTTCACGATCCTTAAAGATGTGAAGGGGTTGGAGACAGGAAGATTTGGCTCAGCCACCAACTCATCTTGGTAGGCTTGGAGAGCCCGTTTCTTGGTGACCTTTGGGGCCACCGGTGTAGGAAGGGTCAAGGAGACTTTGTTCACAGAACGGCGTCTCCTGGGGCGCTGAGGTTTTGGAGGAAGCGCCAGGATTTTGTTGTCAATCCCCTTCTGGGTGATCCTGAAGGAGACTTCCTCATCATCCTCTCCAACCGTCGTCGGTGTAGGTGATGGTGGAGTGGGAGGAAGAACGATCATTTGGGGAAAGTCCCCAAACGAGAACACCATGTGGCCTGCCTCGTTGAGAGAGACGGGGACAGCGATCGCAAACGGAGAATTCGCTCCAGACATCATTTCCTGAAAAATATAAACTCCACAAATCAATTAGCCATATTTCATGCAAAATTTATTATATATATATTTTTTTATTTGATCCATATATTTAATTATTTTAGCCCAAGAGATGAGAGGAGAAAGATACGTCCCACCGGGCGTGCCAGAACCTGTGCGGCCCTTTTTCGCGGCCCACGCGCGAGGCATCGGCGTCCTCGCTCACGGGGGAAGAAGGTGCAGGTACATCCCTGCGCGTGTTTGTGCGCTCAAGGACTTATTATTTAGGTGATTGTGGGAACTTTTATTTTCCGACGGGCGCAAGCCCCCGCCGTTAATTACCCCGGCTCTCGCCTCGGGAACCTCTGATTAATGGGCTAAACTAATTAAAAATATATGGATCAGATTTGTGGCTTTATTTCTTCCTTCCAATTTATTATAATGCATACTTTAAATAACCCAAAGGTATAACTTTGGACGATAAGACTAAAGACGTATGATCTAAAGTCAGAGAAACGTATAATTTCTCATAAATCAGAGATCGAGGATGTATAATCCTATTGATCTCACGGAGTTCGAATGTGAAGCGCACTGCCAACTCGATACTCAAAGAACCAGAGATGTTTGATCTCTAGAAAGGTTCATGTCAAAGACAAGGACGTATAATCCTAAACAGTCTATTGACCTTCCAAATCCCGAATCTGAAGCGCTATGCCAATTCGAAACCTGGGAAAATTGGAGGATCGGGAACATATAATTCTTTATCGATTTCCAAATGAGGTACATTAAACCTGAAGCGCACTGCCAATTTAATGTTCTCGAAACATGATTTGATATGATTTGGTATGTTGGTATGTTTTTACCAGGTTTTGGACTTATCTGCATATTTGGCATGTTTGGCCAAAGATTTGGACTTATTTGCATATTTGACATATTTTTGTCAAGAGTTTGGACATATTTGCATATTTGGCATATTTGGTCAAGAGTTTAGGCATATTTGCATATTTGACATGTTTGGTCAGAAGTTTGGGCATATTTGCATATTTGACATATTTGGTCAAATACTTGGGCATATATGTATTTTTGACATATTTAGTTAAATATTTGGGTATATTTGCATATTTGACATGTTTGGTCAAATATTGGGACATATTTGTATTTTTGACATATTTTGTCAACTATTTGGGTATATTTGCATATTTGACATGTTTGGTCAAATATTGGGACATATTTGTATTTTTGACATATTTGGTCAACTATTTGGGTATATTTGCATATTTGACATGTTTGGTCAAATATTTGAACATAATTGTATTTTTGACATATTTAGTTAAATATTTGGGTATATTTGCATATTTGACATGTTTGGTCAAATATTTGGGTATATTTGCATATTTGACATGTTTGGTCAAATATTTGAACATAATTGTATTTTTGACATATTTAGTTAAATATTTGGGTATATTTGCATATTTGACATGTTTGGTCAAATATTTGGGTATATTTGGATTTATTTGCATATTTGATATATTTAGTCAAAGATTTGGGCATATTGACATATTTTAAATATTTCAATTTATTTTGTTAAAATATGACAAAATTTGGTTATTTTTGAATATTTTGTCTTGTTTTATCAAGACATGATATAATTTGATTATTTTGAATATTTTTGATTTGTTTTATAACATGATTCAATCATTTTTGAATATTTTGATTTGTTTTATCAAAATATAACATAATTTGATTATTTTGAATATTTCGATTTGTTTTATCAAAATATAATATAATTTGATCATTTTGAATATTTTGATTTGTTTTATCAAAATATGACATAATTTGATTATTTTAAATATTTTGACTTGTTTTATCAAAATATAACATAATTTGGTCATTTTGAATATCTTGATTTGTTTTATCAAAATATAACATAATTTGATCATTTTGGACATTTTGATTTGTTTTATCAAAATATAACATAATTCAATCATTTTTGAATATTTTGATTTGTTTTATCAAAATATAACATAAATTGATCATTTTGAATATTTTGATTTGTTTTATCAAAACATGACATAATTTAATTATTTTGAATATTTTGATTTGTTTTATCAAAATATAACATAATTTGATTATCTTTGAATATTTTGATTTGTTTTATCAAAATATAACATAATTTGATTATTTTGCAAATTTTGATTTGTTTTATCATAATTTGATTATTTGGAATATTTTGATTTGCTTTATTAAAGTTTAACATATTTAATCATTTTTGAATATTTTGATTTGTTTTATCAAAATATAATATAATTTGATTATTTTTAATGTTTTGATTTGTTTTATCAAAACATGACATCATTTAATTATTTTTGAATATTTTGATTTGTTTTATCATAATTTGATTATTTTGAATATTTTTGATTTGTTTTATCAAAATATAACATGGTTTGATTATTAAAAATATTTTTGATTTGTTTATGACATATTTTTAATTATCCTTGAATATTTTGATTTGTTTTATCAAAATATACTTAATTTGATTATTTTTGAAAAATTGTTGATTTGTTTTATCATAATTTTCACTTATTTTTAAATACCCTATTTGGTATTTTGAATTTATTTTATACATATATCATATATTTTGAATTTTCTTTTATTTAAAATATAAATAAAAATAAAATAAAATCAAAATTGACATTTTACAGTCTTAAAAATATTCATAAATGAAATCATGATTTTTGATATATTTTTCATAATTTTCGGGCTTGAGAAATCATTTTTATTTGGTGTTTAAAGTTTATTTTCAAAACAGATTAATATGGGCCGTTGGATCTGGGCCCATGCATCAAGATCTGAACTTAAGTTCAGTTTTTAAAGCATCTTTTAAACTGAGCCGTTGGATCTCTGGCGCGCATCAAGCCTTATCTGGGCTGTTTGAATTTCATCAAGATTCGCACTTTGAGATGCATCAATATTCGTGCTTCATCCTCCCCGACACTGATCGAGGCCCTGCCGGCGTCGGATCTCCGATCAGGAGGCATGGCTGGCATCGCCGGAGCGTGGGGAGTCCATCGGTGGTGGTCTCGGCGGCGGCGGCGGCCTGGATCGCCGGAGATGGGGGTAGCCACTTGGTTTCGGTTGGGAAGTTGGCTGAGATGAAATTTTGAGGAATTTGAGCTGATTTTTGACAAATTAACTCGATTTCTTTGTCATGTGGCATCGCCAGAGCATATTTAATCAGTTTTTGAGATTTAATTTGGGTTTAATCCATCAATTTTGTAACTTTGGCCATTTGGTACCAAACTGGTTTCGGGGCTTTGGTACCAAATGGTATTTCATAGCTTTCCTTTGCAATTTTCTTTCAATTAACCTTCCAAACAGTGTCGTTTAGTATGTTTGAACATGTTTGGATGATCAATTTCATCAATTTAGATGTGCATTGTCCTTTATGCACATTGGGTCATTTCTGGTTTTATTTTCAATTTGGTTTCCTTTTGATTTCATCATATTCTTCTCAAATTGCATGTTTGATTATATTCATTTGGGTCAATTACATGTTTTAGAAAGGTTTTATATCAATTTCACACATGAATTTCACTTGAACATGAGTTAATTTCATTTTTGCACTTTTCTGGTAATGGTCCAGAGCCAACTCAATTTCAATTTTGACAGACCCAATTTCAAAAATTCACAGAAAATCACAGAAAATCCCAAAAATGGTAAAATTTGGTGAGTGAGTGCATTAAGACTTGTTCTAGATGCTCATGAAATTTTAAGTTAATTGAGTGAAAAGAAAGTATGATTATTGTATTTTTAGCAGACTGGACAGAAATGCCCTTTCAGCTTTATTAAAAATCAAATTTGGCTTAACCTATGGATTAAAGCCTGGTTTAATTATTCTAAATCCTTTAAAACATCACATGAGGTGTCATAAAGGTGAATTAATCAGGAAATTTTGGATTTTTGAATCAAAAGAAGAATGAACTTCTCAGTTTGACCCAAAGTTGACCTTTTTGGGGTTTTTGACAGATGAGATTGTAAAATTCATAACAATTCACAGAAAATTCCAAAAATTATAAAATTTATATGGTAAGTTGATATAAACCTAATCTACATGACTGTGAAATTTCATAAGAAATTAACAACCAGGCTGAGAGATATGGATTGATCTCTCAGCTGGCCAGAAACTGGAATTCACTGGACTCAAACCAGTATTGATGTTTATTGCTTTTCCATTGCTCAATTATGATTTTGAGCTATCAAGCACATCAGAGAACATGAAGGAAAGAACTAAAAGGAAAATAGAACCAATTTGCACCAAAATATCATATATTATAACAAATTGAAATACAATACACATATAAAACATGGAATTTTGTTTTTCCATGGAATTTTGACAGCACAACAGCTTGTATAAAGCCATTAATGAGCTTTGTATAGCCACTGCACATGTGCACAGGGCTTGAGAGATAAAGGGGATGAACATGTGCCCATCCCCATGAAACCAGATTGGCATGTGCCAATTGGTTGGAGTATACTGTCAAGATTCATGGTGAACTCACCATGTGAGCTCCTGAGACTCAAGCTCAGCCACCAATTGAGCTCTGGAAGGAGGGAGGCACATGTGCACCTCCCCAGCCATGGGGCTAGCCATCTCACCCAGCAAGGTGAGACTGGCTCCTTGAGCTCAATTGGGACTGAGCCAAGCTCAAGGCTTGACTCCTATGTCCCTTACCTAGCTATTCAAAGCTTGGTTTCTTCTCAGCTGGCTTTCTTTTTTGTGGAAATTGGTGGAGTTGAGATTTTGGCAGAGTTTCAGCTATGTTGCTCTCTCCCCCCTCCCTTCTTCTTCACTGGGGGTCTATTTATAGCCCAGAGGGCATGGTTTAAACCTCAGGGCTGAGCTGGCATCATCCCAGCCCTTGGTTTGATCAAGTGGCCAGGATTGAGCCAGCCAGGCCTGTGCTGGCCTGAGGCTTGTCCTTGGAAGATTCCTCCAGCTAACTGGCGCTCAGAGCTCTCCATTGAGGTGCCTACACGTGTCCCTGACACAGGCCTGGGGAGAGAGAAGGAGCCGTTGGCTTTGTCTTCTTCTTTGGGTCAGTGTGTCATGCCTTTCGGGTGTGAGCATATCCCGAATATTCCTTAGCCTTGCTGGCGCTTGACATGTCACCAAAGTGCCACTGAGTGTGCCCAACGTGTCAATTTGGCTGCTTGAATGCTGAGTTGTGCCAATTGACCACACCCAGATCAGACCCAGGTGCCAAGTGGTGCACCTGCCAATTGAGTGCTTTTCACCCCAAATTGGCACTTCAGGCAGCGTCGTGGAGGTGTCTTGAAGCTTCTCCAGGTGTTGGCTTGGCCTCTCGAGCTCCCAATTGCTCAGTCACCTTCAAGGTCGAGGTATTTTCTCCTTCGATTTTCTCCTTGTTTACTTTACTATTTTCAATGCTGTTTGTGGCATTGAACTCCCCTTAGGGTGTAGATTAAGTCCCTAAAATGGTTTGAACCAACTCGAGCTGTACACCCAAACTCCATTTTTGAAGCCTTGATTGAGCTCGGAGCTCGGGGAGGAAGAAAGGAGGGAGAGAGAGTGAAATTCAAAGGGTTTCCCTCGCTTGGGTTGGGTGCACGTGAACCGTGCTTTGGTTTTGGGTTTGTCAGAGAGAGGGAGAGTTTGCGCCAAGTCCACCCCCTCTTTTCTTTTCTTTTCTTCGCTGGCCAAAGGGTCGCCTGGACACTGGGCCCCCTTGGCAGTGAGATTGAGAAAGAGGGCCCCGCATGTCGGGTTTAATGAGACTCAGACTCAGCGAAAAATTGAAGGTGAGTCTGTGGTCTCGGTTCTCATGCACCAAAACGCATTGTCAGTGGTATGGCGCATGTGTGCTGGGTCCATTCAAAGCGCCTTTAACACTTTGTGTGTATGACAGGCGGGTCCCAAGGGCAGAAGTCGTGCTTGGGCTCCCCAGATTGCACCCAGAGTGTTGCACATCCCCCAAATTGCACCCAGAATTATCTCCAGTTCTGATTTTTGGTATTTTCTTTATTCTTTTTTCCATTTTATTTTATTCTTCATGCAAAAATCCATGAAAAATTACTGAAAAATCACAGAAAATATATTCCATGATTCTGTTATTTTGGGTAATATTTTTGGTATTTTTGGGTGTGAAATTAGGCATTAATTTCACTTAAATCATTAATTGTATATGATTAGGCATATTAATCTTATACAATTAATATTTTGGCATGATTATCCCAAAGAATCATTTTTAATTCCAAGGGATAATATTTGGGGCATTTTTCATGAATGAAATTCATGATTTTTTGGATTTGGCATGTTTAATTATATGAAATTGTTTCTTGATTTCATATAATTAGGGTTTTGTGCATAGATTTTTTTTTGCACACATGTGTATACATTTTTTGAAGGGGGTTTGGTATGATTATTTCATGAAATTATTTTTTAATTTCAAGAAATAATTTTGGGATTTAATAAATCATGAGATTGGACATAATTTCATGATTTGATATTTGACATGGCTATTTCATGAAATTGTTTCTTTAATTTCAAGAAATAATTTTATGAAATTGAACATAATTTCATAATTTCAAATCTTTGATATAAAAATCACATGAAATTATATCATTAAATTCATGCAATTTAATTTGTGTATTTTTCTGGCAACTTTTAAACAGCAAACAGTACTTAAAGCAGAAATGATGCCAAATTGATTAAAAATGTCCTTAAATATGCTCAAATCTGATTTGAAAGCATTTTAATGCAATTTTGGGTGAAATATAAGTCTTAATGGTCAAATATCGACCCAAAAAAACTCATGAACATTAAATAAATATATTTCGCAACTTATTTGTGTATTTCGATGATATTTGAAGCAGAAATGGGACACAATTGATTTAAAATGCGCCTAAATATGCTCAAATGCATTTTGGACGAATTTTAATGCAATTTGGGTGAAATAGAAGTCATGACTGTCAAATATCGAGCCAAAAACACTAATGAATATTAAATAAACAAATTTGGCAACTTATTTGTGCTTTCGATGATATTTGAAACAGAAATGGGGCTCGATTGAGTTAAAATGCGCTTAAGCATTCTCAACTCTGTTTTGAAAAGATTTTACTGCAATTTTGGGTTAAATATGAGTCATAACTATCAATTATAGACCCTACAACACTAATGAACATTAAATAACATATTTGGTAACTTATTTGTGTATTTCGATGATATTTGAAGCAGAAATGGGGCCCAATTGATTCAAAATGCGCTTAAACATGCTCAAATGCATTTTGGAAGCATTTTAATGCAATTTGGGGTGAAATATATGTCATAACTGTCAAATATCGACCCAAAAACACTAATCAACAGTAAATAAACATATTTGGCAACTTATTTGTTTATTTCGATGATAATTGAAGCAGAAACGAGGCCAAATTGATTAAAAATGCGCTTAAACATGCTCAAATCTGTTTTGAAAGCATTTGAATGCTATTGTGGGTGAAATATAAGTCATTACTATCAATTATCGATGCAAAAACACTAATAAACATTAAATAACATATTTGGCAACTTATTTGAGCATTTCGATGGTACTCGAAGCAGAAACGAGACTAAATTGATTAGAAAGGTGCTTAAAAATGCTCAAATTTGTTTAGAAAGAATTTTAATGTAATTTTGGTTGAGATATATGTGATAACTGTCAGATATCGACCAAAAAACCCTAATGAACATTAAATAAACATATTTGGCAACTTATTTGTGCATTTCCATGATATTTGAAGCAGAAATGAGGCCAAATTGATTTAAAAAACGCTTAAACATGCTCAAATGCATTTTGGACGAATTTTAACGCTATTTGGGTGAAATATAAATCATAACTGTCAAATCTCGAGCAAAAAACACTAATGAATATTAAATAAACAAATTTGGCTACTTATTTGTGCATTTCGATGGAATTTGAAACAGAAATGGGGCCCAATTGATTTAAAATGCGCTTAAACATACTCAAATCTGTTTTGAATGGATTTTAATGCAATTTTGGGTTAAATATGAGTCAAAACTATGAATTATCGACCCAAAAAGACTAATGAGCATTAAATAACATATTTGGCAACTTATTTGTATATTTCGATGATATTTGATGCAGAAATGAGGGCAAATTGATTAAAAATGCGCTTAAACATGCTCAAATGCATTTTGGACGAATTTTAATGCAATTTGGGTGAAATATAAGTCATCACTGTCAAATATCGACCCAAAAACACTAATGAATATTAAATAAACAAATTTGACAACTTATTTGTGCATTTCGACGATATTTGAAGCAGAAATGGGGCCCACTTATTTAAAATGCGCTTAAACATGCTCAAATGCATTTTGGACGAATTTTAACGCAATTTGGGTGAAATATAAGTCATAACTGTCAAATATCGAGCAAAAAAAACGAATGAATACTAAATGAACAAATTTGGCAACTTATTTGTACATTTCGATGATATTTGAAAAAGAAATGAGGCCCTTTAAAATGCGCTTAAACATGCTCAAATGTATTTTGGTCGAATTTTAACGCAATTTGGGTGAAACATAAGTCATGACTGTCAAATATCGACCCAAAAACACTAATGAACATTAAATAAACATATTTGGCAACTTATTTGTGCATTTCCATGATATTTGAAGCAGAACTGGGGCCAAATTGATTTAAAATGCGCTTAAACTTGCTGAAATGCATTTTGGACGAATTTTAATGCAATAGTGGGTGAAATATAAGTCATAATGGTCAAATATCAACTCAAAAACTCTCATGAACATTAAATAAATATGTTTCGCAACTTATTTGCGTATTTCGATGATATTTGAAGCAGAAATGGGGCCCCATTGATTTTAAATGCCCCTAAACATGCTCAAAAGCTTTTTGGACGAATTTTATCGCAATTTGGGTGAAATATCAGTCATAACTGTCAAATCTCGAGCCAAAAACACTAATGGATATTAAATAAACAAATTTGGCAACTCATTTGTACATTTCGATAATATTTGAAAAAGAAATGAGGCCCAGTAGATTTAAAATGCGCTTAAACATGCTCAAATGTATTTTGGTCGAATTTTGATGCAATTTGGGTGAAATATAAGTCATGACTGTCAGATATCGACCCGAAAACACTAATGAACATTAAATAAACATATTTGGCAACTTATTTGTGCATTTCGATGGAATTTGAAGCAGAAATGGGGCCAAATTGATTTAAAATGCGCTTAAACATGCTCAAATGCATTTTGGACGACGTTTAATGCAATTGTGGGTGAAATATAAGTCATAATGGTCAAATATCGACCCAAAAACACTCATGAATATTAAATAAATATATTTCGCAACCTATTTGCGTATTTCGATGATATTTGAAGCAGAAATGGATCCAATTGATTTTAAATGCCCCTAAACATGCTCAAAAAATTTTTGGACGAATTTTAACGCAATTTGGGTGAAATATCGAGCCAAAAACACTAATGAATATTAAATAAACAAATTTGGCAACTCATTTGTACATTTCGATAATATTTGAAAAAGAAATGAGGCCCAGTAGATTTAAAATGCGCTTAAACATGCTCAAATGTATTTTGGTCGAATTTTCACGCAATTTGGGTGAAATATAAGTCATGACAGTCAGATATCGACCCAAAAACACTAATGAACATTAAATAAACATATTTGGCAACTTATTTGTGCATTTCGATGATATTTGAAGCAGAAATGGGGCCAAATTGATTTAAAATGCGCTTAAAAATGCTCAACTGCATTTTGGACGAATTTTAATGCAATTGTGGGTGAAATATAAGTCATAATGGTCAAATATCGACTCAAAAACACTCATGAACATTAAATAAACATATTTGGCAACTTATTTGTGCATTTCCATGATATTTGAAGCAGAACTGGGGCCAAATTGATTTAAAATGCGCTTAAACTTGCTGAAATGCATTTTGGACGAATTTTAATGCAATTGTGGGTGAAATATAAGTCATAATGGTCAAATATCGACTCAAAAACTCTCATGAACATTAAATAAATATGTTTCGCAACTTATTTGCGTATTTCGATGATATTTGAAGCAGAAATGGGGCCCCATTGATTTTAAATGCCCCTAAACATGCTCAAAAGCTTTTTGGACGAATTTTATCGCAATTTGGGTGAAATATAAGTCATAACTGTCAAATCTCGAGCCAAAAGCACTAATGGATATTAAATAAACAAATTTGGCAACTCATTTGTACATTTCGATAATATTTGAAAAAGAAATGAGGCCCAGTAGATTTAAAATGCGCTTAAACATGCTCAAATGTATTTTGGTCGAATTTTGATGCAATTTGGGTGAAATATAAGTCATGACTGTCAGATATCGACCCGAAAACACTAATGAACATTAAATAAACATATTTGGCAACTTATTTGTGCATTTCGATGGAATTTGAAGCAGAAATGGGGCCAAATTGATTTAAAATGCGCTTAAACATGCTCAAATGCATTTTGGACGAATTTTAATGCAATTGTGGGTGAAATATAAGTCATAATGGTCAAATATCGACTCAAAAACTCTCATGAACATTAAATAAATATATTTCGCAACTTATTTGCGTATTTCGATGATATTTGAAGCAGAAATGGGGCCCCATTGATTTTAAATGCCCCTAAACATGCTCAAAAGCTTTTTGGACGAATTTTAACGCAATTTGGGTGAAATATCGAGCCAAAAACACTAATGAATATTAAATAAACAAATTTGGCAACTCATTTGTACATTTCGATAATATTTGAAAAAGAAATGAGGCCCAGTAGATTTAAAATGCGCTTAAACATGCTCAAATTTATTTTGGTCGAATTTTGATGCAATTTGGGTGAAATATAAGTCATGACTGTCAGATATCGACCCGAAAACACTAATGAACATTAAATAAACACATTTGGCAACTTATTTGTGCATTTCGATGGAATTTGAAGCAGAAATGGGGCCAAATTGATTTAAAATGCGCTTAAACATGCTCAAATGCATTTTGGACGAATTTTAATGCAATTGTGGGTGAAATATAAGTCATAATGGTCAAATATCGACCCAAAAACACTCATGAACATTAAATAAATATATTTTGCAACTTATTTGCGTATTTCGATGATATTTGAAGCAGAAATGGGGTCCAATTGATTTTAAATGACCGTAAACATGCTCAAAAGCTTTTTGGACGAATTTTAATGCAATTTGGGTGAAATATCGAGCCAAAAACACTAATGAATATTAAATAAACAAATTTGGCAACTCATTTGTACATTTCGATAATATTTGAAAAAGAAATGAGGCCCAGTAGATTTAAAATGCGCTTAAACATGCTAAAATGTATTTTGGTCGAATTTTAACGCAATTTGGGTGAAATATAAGTCATGACAGTCAAATATCGACCCAAAAATACTAATGAACATTAAATAAACATATTTAGAAACTTATTTATGCATTTCGATGATATTTGAAGCAGAAATGGGGCCAAATTGATTTAAAATGCGCTTAAACATGCTGAAATGCATTTTGGACTAATTTTAATGCAATTGTGGGTGAAATATAAGTCATAATGGTCAAATATCGACCAAAAAGCACTCATGAACATTAAATAAATATATTTCGGAACTTATTTGTGTATTTCGATGATTTTTGAAGCAGAAATGGGGCCCAATTGATTTAAAATGCGCTTAAACATGCTCAAATGCATTTTGGACGAATTTCAATGCAATTTGTGGTGAAATATATGTGATAACTGTCAGATATCGACCCAAAAACACTAATGAACATTAAATAAACATACTTGGCAACTTATTTGTGCATTTCCATGATATTTGAATCAGAAATGGGGCCAAATTGATTAAAAATGCGCTTAAACATGCTCAAATCTGTTTTGAAATGATTTTAATACAATTTGGGGTGAAATATAAGTCATAACTGTCAAATATCGACCAAAAAACACTAATGAAAATGAAGTAAACATATGTGGCAACTTATCTGTGCATTTCGATGGTACTTAAAGCAGAAATGATGCCAAATTGATTAAAAATGTCCTTAAATATGCTCAAATCTGATTTGAAAGAATTTTAATGCAATTTTGGGTGAAATATAAGTCTTAATGGTCAAATATCGACCCAAAAAAACTCATGAACATTAAATAAATATATTTCGCAACTTATTTGTGTATTTCGATGATATTTGAAGAAGAAATGGGACACAATTGATTTAAAATGCGCCTAAATATGCTCAAATGCATTTTGGACGAATTTTAATGCAATTTGGGTGAAATAGAAGTCATCACTGTCAAATATCGAGCCAAAAACACTAATGAATATTAAATAAACAAATTTGGCAACTTATTTGTGCTTTCGATGATATTTGAAACAGAAATGGGGCTCGATTGAGTTAAAATGCGCTTAAACATTCTCAAATCTGTTTTGAAAAGATTTTACTGCAATTTTGGGTTAAATATGAGTCATAACTATCAATTATAGACCCTACAACACTAATGAACATTAAATAACATATTTGGTAACTTATTTGTGTATTTCGATGATATTTGAAGCAGAAATGGGGCCCAATTGATTCAAAATGCGCTTAAACATGCTCAAATGCATTTTGGAAGCATTTTAATGCAATTTGGGGTGAAATATATGTCATAACTGTCAAATATCGACCCAAAAACACTAATCAACAGTAAATAAACATATTTGGCAACTTATTTGTGCATTTCGATGATAATTGAAGCAGAAACGAGGCCAAATTGATTAAAAATGCGCTTAAACATGCTCAAATCTGTTTTGAAAGCATTTGAATGCTATTGTGGGTGAAATATAAGTCATTACTATCAATTATCGATGCAAAAACACTAATAAACATTAAATAACATATTTGGCAACTTATTTGAGCATTTCGATGGTACTCGAAGCAGACACGAGACTAAATTGATTAGAAAGGTGCTTAAAAATGCTCAAATTTGTTTAGAAAGAATTTTAATGTAATTTTGGTTGAGATATATGTGATAACTGTCAGATATTGACCCAAAAACCCTAATGAACATTAAATAAACATATTTGGCAACTTATTTGTGCATTTCCATGATATTTGAAGCAGAAATGAGGCCAAATTGATTTAAAAAGCGCTTAAACATGCTCAAATGCATTTTGGACGAATTTTAACGCTATTTGGGTGAAATATAAATCATAACTGTCAAATCTCGAGCAAAAAACACTAATGAATATTAAATAAACAAATTTGGCAACTTATTTGTGCATTTCGATGGAATTTGAAACAGAAATGGGGCCCAATTGATTTAAAATGCGCTTAAACATGCTCAAATCTGTTTTGAATGGATTTTAATGCAATTTTTGGGTTAAATATGAGTCAAAACTATGAATTATCGATCCAAAAAGACAAATGAACATTAAATAACATATTTGGCAACTTATTTGTATAGTTCGATGATATTTGATGCAGAAATGAGGCCAAATTGATTAAAAATGCGCTTAAACATGCTCAAATGCATTTTGGAAGCATTTTAATGCAATTTGGGGGTGAAATATACGTCATAATTGTCAAATATCGACCCAAAAACACTAATGAACATTAAATACATACATTTGTCTATTTATTTGTGTATTTCGATGATATTTGAAGCAGAAATGAGGCCAAATTGATTTAAAATGCGCTTAAACATGCTGAAATGCATGTTGGACGAATTTTAACGCAATTTGGGTGAAATATAAGTCATCACTGTCAAATACCGACCCAAAAACACTAATGAATATTAAATAAACAAATTTGACAACTTATTTGTGCATTTCGACGATATTTGAAAAAGAAATGAGGACCAGTAGATTTAAAATGCGCTTAAACATGCTCAAATTTATTTTGGTCGAATTTTGATGCAATTTGGGTGAAATATAAGTCATGACTGTCAGATATCGACCCGAAAACACTAATGAACATTAAATAAACACATTTGGCAACTTATTTGTGCATTTCGATGGAATTTGAAGCAGAAATGGGGCCAAATTGATTTAAAATGCGCTTAAACATGCTCAACTGCATTTTGGACGACTTTTAATGCAATTGTGGGTGAAATATAAGTCATAATGGTCAAATATCGACCCAAAAACACTCATGAACATTAAATAAACATATTTGGCAACTTATTGGTGCATTTCCATGATATTTGAAGCAGAACTGGGGCCAAATTGATTTAAAATGCGCTTAAACATGCTCAAATGCATTTTGGACGAATTTTAATGCAATTGTGGGTGAAATATAAGTCATAATGGTCAAATATCGACTCAAAAACTCTCATGAATATTAAATAAATATATTTCGCAACTTATTTGCGTATTTCGATGATATTTGAAGCAGAAATGGGGCCTCATTGATTTTAAATGCCCCTAAACATGCTCAGAAGCTTTTTGGACGAATTTTAACGCAATTTGGGTGAAATATAAGTCATAACTGTCAAATATCGAGCCAAAAATACTAATGAATATTAAATAAACAAATTTGGCAACTCATTTGTACATTTCGATAATATTTGAAAAAGAAATGAGGCCCAGTAGATTTAAAATGCGCTTAAACTTGCTCAAATGTATTTTGGTCGAATTTTGATGCAATTCGAGGTGAAATATATGTGATAACTGTCAGATATCGATCCAAAAACACTAATGAACATTAAATAAACATATTTGGCAACTTATTTGTGCATTTCCATGATATTTGAATCAGAAATTGGGTCAAATTGATTAAAAATGCGCTTAAACATTCTCAAATGCATTTTGGACGAATTTTAATGCAATTTGGGGTGAAATATATGTCATAACTGTCAAATATCGACCCAAAAACAGTAATGAATATTAAATAAACAAATTTGGCAACTTATTTGTGCATTTCATCGATATTTGAAGGAGAAATGAGGCCAAATTGATTAAAAATGTGCTTAAACATGCTCAAATCTGTTTTGAAATGATTTTAATACAATTTGGGGTGAAATATAAGTGATAACTGTCAAATATCGACCAAAAAACACTAATGAAAATTAAGTAAACATATGTGGCAACTTATCTGTGCATTTCGATGGTACTTAAAGCAGAAATGATGCTAAATTGATTAAAAATGTCCTTAAATATGCTCAAATCTGATTTGGTAATGCAATTTTGGATGAAATATAAGTCTTAATGGTCAAATATCGACCCAAAAAAACTCATGAACATTAAATAAATATATTTCGCAACTTATTTGTGTATTTCGATGATATTTGAAGCAGAAATGGGACACAATTGATTTAAAATGCGTCTAAATATGCTCAAATGCATTTTGGACGAATTTTAATGCAATTTGGGTGAAATAGAAGTCATGACTGTCATATATCGAGCCAAAAACACTAATGAATATTAAATAAACAAATTTGGCAACTTATTTGTGCTTTCGATGATATTTGAAACAGAAGTGGGGCTCGATTGAGTTAAAATACGCTTAAACATTCTCAAATCTGTTTTGAAAAGATTTTACTGCAATTTTGGGTTAAATATGAGTCATAACTATCAATTATAGACCCTACAACACTAATGAACATTAAATATCATATTTGGCAACTTATTTGTGTATTTCGATGATATTTGAAGCAGAAATGGGTCCCAATTGATTCAAAATGCGCTTAAACATGCTCAAATGCATTTTGGAAGCATTTTAATGCAATTTGGGGTGAAATATACGTCATAATTGTCAAATATCGACCCAAAAACACTAATGAACATTAAATACATACATTTGTCTATTTATTTGTGTATTTCGATGATATTTGAAGCAGAAATGAGGCCCAATTGATTTAAAATGCGCTTAAACTTGCTCAAATGCATGTTGGACGAATTTTAACGCAATTTGGGTGAAATATAAGTCATCACTTTCAAATATCGACCCAAAAACACTAATGAATATTAAATAAACAAATTTGACAACTTATTTTGTGCATTTCGACGATATTTGAAGCAGAAATGGGGCCCAATTATTTAAAATGCGGTTAAACATGTTCAAATGCATTTTGGACGAATTTTAACGTAATTTGGGTGAAATATAAGTCATAACTGTCAAATATCGAGCCAAAAACACGAATGAATACTAAATGAACAAATTTGGCAACTTATTTGTACATTTCGATGATATTTGAAAAAGAAATGAGGCCCAGTAGATTTAAAATGCGCTTAAACATGCTCAAATGTATTTTGGTCGAATTTTGATGCAATTCGAGGTGAAATATATGTGATAACTGTCAGATATCGATCCAAAAACACTAATGAACATTAAATAAACATATTTGGCAACTTATTTGTGCACTTCGATGGAATTTGAAGCAGAAATGGGGCCAAATTGATTTAAAATACGCATAACATGCTCAAATGCATTTTGGTCGAATTTTAATTCAATTGTGGGTGAAATATAAGTCATAATGGTCAAATATCGACTCAAAAACTCTCATGAACATTAAATAAATATATTTCGTAACTTATTTGCGTATTTCGATGATATTTGAAGCAGAAATGGGGCCCCATTGATTTTAAATGCCCCTAAACATGCTCAAAAGCTTTTTGGACGAATTTTAACGCAATTTGGGTGAAATATAAGTCATAACTGTCAAATATCGAGCCAAAAACACTAATGAATATTAAATAAAGAAATTTGGCAACTCATTTGTACATTTCGATAATATTTGAAAAAGAAATGAGGCCCAGTAGATTTAAAATGCGCTTAAACATGCTCAAATTTATTTTGGTCGAATTTTGATGCAATTTGGGTGAAATATAAGTCATGACTGTCAGATATCGACCCGAAAACACTAATGAACATTAAATAAACACATTTGGCAACTTATTTGTGCATTTCGATGGAATTTGAAGCAGAAATGGGGCCAAATTGATTTAAAATGCGCTTAAACATGCTCAAATGCATTTTGGACGAATTTTAATGCAATTGTGGGTGAAATATAAGTCATAATGGTCAAATATCGACCCAAAAAAACTCATGAACATTAAATAAATATATTTCGCAACTTATTTGTGTATTTCGATGATATTTGAAGCAGAAATGGGACACAATTGATTTAAAATGCGTCTAAATATGCTCAAATGCATTTTGGACGAATTTTAATGCAATTTGGGTGAAATAGAAGTCATGACTGTCATATATCGAGCCAAAAACACTAATGAATATTAAATAAACAAATTTGGCAACTTATTTGTGCTTTCGATGATATTTGAAACAGAAGTGGGGCTCGATTGAGTTAAAATACGCTTAAACATTCTCAAATCTGTTTTGAAAAGATTTTACTGCAATTTTGGGTTAAATATGAGTCATAACTATCAATTATAGACCCTACAACACTAATGAACATTAAATATCATATTTGGCAACTTATTTGTGTATTTCGATGATATTTGAAGCAGAAATGGGTCCCAATTGATTCAAAATGCGCTTAAACATGCTCAAATGCATTTTGGAAGCATTTTAATGCAATTTGGGGTGAAATATACGTCATAATTGTCAAATATCGACCCAAAAACACTAATGAACATTAAATACATACATTTGTCTATTTATTTGTGTATTTCGATGATATTTGAAGCAGAAATGAGGCCCAATTGATTTAAAATGCGCTTAAACTTGCTCAAATGCATGTTGGACGAATTTTAACGCAATTTGGGTGAAATATAAGTCATCACTTTCAAATATCGACCCAAAAACACTAATGAATATTAAATAAACAAATTTGACAACTTATTTTGTGCATTTCGACGATATTTGAAGCAGAAATGGGGCCCAATTATTTAAAATGCGGTTAAACATGTTCAAATGCATTTTGGACGAATTTTAACGTAATTTGGGTGAAATATAAGTCATAACTGTCAAATATCGAGCCAAAAACACGAATGAATACTAAATGAACAAATTTGGCAACTTATTTGTACATTTCGATGATATTTGAAAAAGAAATGAGGCCCAGTAGATTTAAAATGCGCTTAAACATGCTCAAATGTATTTTGGTCGAATTTTGATGCAATTCGAGGTGAAATATATGTGATAACTGTCAGATATCGATCCAAAAACACTAATGAACATTAAATAAACATATTTGGCAACTTATTTGTGCACTTCGATGGAATTTGAAGCAGAAATGGGGCCAAATTGATTTAAAATACGCATAACATGCTCAAATGCATTTTGGTCGAATTTTAATTCAATTGTGGGTGAAATATAAGTCATAATGGTCAAATATCGACTCAAAAACTCTCATGAACATTAAATAAATATATTTCGTAACTTATTTGCGTATTTCGATGATATTTGAAGCAGAAATGGGGCCCCATTGATTTTAAATGCCCCTAAACATGCTCAAAAGCTTTTTGGACGAATTTTAACGCAATTTGGGTGAAATATAAGTCATAACTGTCAAATATCGAGCCAAAAACACTAATGAATATTAAATAAAGAAATTTGGCAACTCATTTGTACATTTCGATAATATTTGAAAAAGAAATGAGGCCCAGTAGATTTAAAATGCGCTTAAACATGCTCAAATTTATTTTGGTCGAATTTTGATGCAATTTGGGTGAAATATAAGTCATGACTGTCAGATATCGACCCGAAAACACTAATGAACATTAAATAAACACATTTGGCAACTTATTTGTGCATTTCGATGGAATTTGAAGCAGAAATGGGGCCAAATTGATTTAAAATGCGCTTAAACATGCTCAAATGCATTTTGGACGAATTTTAATGCAATTGTGGGTGAAATATAAGTCATAATGGTCAAATATCGACCCAAAAACACTCATGAACATTAAATAAATATATTTTGCAACTTATTTGCGTATTTCGATGATATTTGAAGCAGAAATGGGGTCCAATTGATTTTAAATGCCTGTAAACATGCTCAAAAGCTTTTTGGACGAATTTTAATGCAATTTGGGTGAAATATCGAGCCAAAAACACTAATGAATATTAAATAAACAAATTTGGCAACTCATTTGTACATTTCGATAATATTTGAAAAAGAAATGAGGCCCAGTAGATTTAAAATGCGCTTAAACATGCTAAAATGTATTTTGGTCGAATTTTAACGCAATTTGGGTGAAATATAAGTCATGACAGTCAAATATCGACCCAAAAATACTAATGAACATTAAATAAACATATTTAGAAACTTATTTATGCATTTCGATGATATTTGAAGCAGAAATGGGGCCAAATTGATTTAAAATGGGCTTAAACATGCTGAAATGCATTTTGGACTAATTTTAATGCAATTGTGGGTGAAATATAAGTCATAATGGTCAAATATCGACCAAAAAGCACTCATGAACATTAAATAAATATATTTCGGAACTTATTTGTGTATTTCGATGATTTTTGAAGCAGAAATGGGGCCCAATTGATTTAAAATGCGCTTAAACATGCTCAAATGCATTTTGGACGAATTTCAATGCAATTTGTGGTGAAATATATGTGATAACTGTCAGATATCGACCCAAAAACACTAATGAACATTAAATAAACATATTTGGCAACTTATTTGTGCATTTCCATGATATTTGAATCAGAAATGGGGCCAAATTGATTAAAAATGTGCTTAAACATGCTCAAATCTGTTTTGAAATGATTTTAATACAATTTGGGGTGAAATATAAGTCATAACTGTCAAATATCGACCAAAAAACACTAATGAAAATGAAGTAAACATATGTGGCAACTTATCTGTGCATTTCGATGGTACTTAAAGCAGAAATGATGCCAAATTGATTAAAAATGTCCTTAAATATGCTCAAATCTGATTTGAAAGAATTTTAATGCAATTTTGGGTGAAATATAAGTCTTAATGGTCAAATATCGACCCAAAAAAACTCATGAACATTAAATAAATATATTTCGCAACTTATTTGTGTATTTCGATGATATTTGAAGAAGAAATGGGACACAATTGATTTAAAATGCGCCTAAATATGCTTAAATGCATTTTGGACGAATTTTAATGCAATTTGGGTGAAATAGAAGTCATCACTGTCAAATATCGAGCCAAAAACACTAATGAATATTAAATAAACAAATTTGGCAACTTATTTGTGCTTTCGATGATATTTGAAACAGAAATGGGGCTCGATTGAGTTAAAATGCGCTTAAACATTCTCAAATCTGTTTTGAAAAGATTTTACTGCAATTTTGGGTTAAATATGAGTCATAACTATCAATTATAGACCCTACAACACTAATGAACATTAAATAACATATTTGGTAACTTATTTGTGTATTTCGATGATATTTGAAGCAGAAATGGGGCCCAATTGATTCAAAATGCGCTTAAACATGCTCAAATGCATTTTGGAAGCATTTTAATGCAATTTGGGGTGAAATATATGTCATAACTGTCAAATATCGACCCAAAAACACTAATCAACAGTAAATAAACATATTTGACAACTTATTTGTGCATTTCGATGATAATTGAAGCAGAAACGAGGCCAAATTGATTAAAAATGCGCTTAAACATGCTCAAATCTGTTTTGAAAGCATTTGAATGCTATTGTGGGTGAAATATAAGTCATTACTATCAATTATCGATGCAAAAACACTAATAAACATTAAATAACATATTTGGCAACTTATTTGAGCATTTCGATGGTACTCGAAGCAGACACGAGACTAAATTGATTAGAAAGGTGCTTAAAAATGCTCAAATTTGTTTAGAAAGAATTTTAATGTAATTTTGGTTGAGATATATGTGATAACTGTCAGATATTGACCCAAAAACCCTAATGAACATTAAATAAACATATTTGGCAACTTATTTGTGCATTTCCATGATATTTGAAGCAGAAATGAGGCCAAATTGATTTAAAAAGCGCTTAAACATGCTCAAATGCATTTTGGACGAATTTTAACGCTATTTGGGTGAAATATAAATCATAACTGTCAAATCTCGAGCAAAAAACACTAATGAATATTAAATAAACAAATTTGGCAACTTATTTGTGCATTTCGATGGAATTTGAAACAGAAATGGGGCCCAATTGATTTAAAATGCGCTTAAACATGCTCAAATCTGTTTTGAATGGATTTTAATGCAATTTTGGGTTAAATATGAGTCAAAACTATGAATTATCGATCCAAAAAGACAAATGAACATTAAATAACATATTTGGCAACTTATTTGTATAGTTCGATGATATTTGATGCAGAAATGAGGCCAAATTGATTAAAAATGCGCTTAAACATGCTCAAATCTGTTTTGAAAGAATTTCAATGCAATTTGAGGTGAAATATAAGTCATGACTGGCAGATATCGACCCGAAAACACTAATGAACATTAAATAAACACATTTGGCAACTTATTTGTGCATTTCGATGGAATTTGAAGCAGAAATGGGGCCAAATTGATTTAAAATGCGCTTAAACATGCTCAACTGCATTTTGGACGACTTTTAATGCAATTGTGGGTGAAATATAAGTCATAATGGTCAAATATCGACCCAAAAACACTCATGAACATTAAATAAACATATTTGGCAACTTATTTGTGCATTTCCATGATATTTGAAGCAGAACTGGGGCCAAATTGATTTAAAATGCGCTTAAACATGCTCAAATGCATTTTGGACGAATTGTAATGCAATTGTGGGTGAAATATAAGTCATAATGGTCAAATATCGACTCAAAAACTCTCATGAATATTAAATAAATATATTTCGCAACTTATTTGCGTATTTCGATGATATTTGAAGCAGAAATGGGGCCTCATTGATTTTAAATGCCCCTAAACATGCTCAGAAGCTTTTTGGACGAATTTTAACGCAATTTGGGTGAAATATAAGTCATAACTGTCAAATATCGAGCCAAAAATACTAATGAATATTAAATAAACAAATTTGGCAACTCATTTGTACATTTCGATAATATTTGAAAAAGAAATGAGGCACAGTAGATTTAAAATGCGCTTAAACTTGCTCAAATGTATTTTGGTCGAATTTTGATGCAATTCGAGGTGAAATATATGTGATAACTGTCAGATATCGATCCAAAAACACTAATGAACATTAAATAAACATATTTGGCAACTTATTTGTGCATTTCCATGATATTTGAATCAGAAATTGGGTCAAATTGATTAAAAATGCGCTTAAACATTCTCAAATGCATTTTGGACGAATTTTAATGCAATTTGGGGTGAAATATATGTCATAACTGTCAAATATCGACCCAAAAACAGTAATGAATATTAAATAAACAAATTTGGCAACTTATTTGTGCATTTCATCGATATTTGAAGGAGAAATGAGGCCAAATTGATTAAAAATGTGCTTAAACATGCTCAAATCTGTTTTGAAATGATTTTAATACAATTTGGGGTGAAATATAAGTGATAACTGTCAAATATCGACCAAAAAACACTAATGAAAATTAAGTAAACATATGTGGCAACTTATCTGTGCATTTCGATGGTACTTAAAGCAGAAATGATGCTAAATTGATTAAAAATGTCCTTAAATATGCTCAAATCTGATTTGAAAGCATTTTAATGCAATTTTGGATGAAATATAAGTCTTAATGGTCAAATATCGACCCAAAAAAACTCATGAACATTAAATAAATATATTTCGCAACTTATTTGTGTATTTCGATGATATTTGAAGCAGAAATGGGACACAATTGATTTAAAATGCGTCTAAATATGCTCAAATGCATTTTGGACGAATTTTAATGCAATTTGGGTGAAATAGAAGTCATGACTGTCATATATCGAGCCAAAAACACTAATGAATATTAAATAAACAAATTTGGCAACTTATTTGTGCTTTCGATGATATTTGAAACAGAAGTGGGGCTCGATTGAGTTAAAATACGCTTAAACATTCTCAAATCTGTTTTGAAAAGATTTTACTGCAATTTTGGGTTAAATATGAGTCATAACTATCAATTATAGACCCTACAACACTAATGAACATTAAATATCATATTTGGCAACTTATTTGTGTATTTCGATGATATTTGAAGCAGAAATGGGTCCCAATTGATTCAAAATGCGCTTAAACATGCTCAAATGCATTTTGGAAGCATTTTAATGCAATTTGGGGTGAAATATACGTCATAATTGTCAAATATCGACCCAAAAACACTAATGAACATTAAATACATACATTTGTCTATTTATTTGTGTATTTCGATGATATTTGAAGCAGAAATGAGGCCCAATTGATTTAAAATGCGCTTAAACTTGCTCAAATGCATGTTGGACGAATTTTAACGCAATTTGGATGAAATATAAGTCATCACTTTCAAATATCGACCCAAAAACACTAATGAATATTAAATAAACAAATTTGACAACTTATTTTGTGCATTTCGACGATATTTGAAGCAGAAATGGGGCCCAATTATTTAAAATGCGGTTAAACATGTGCAAATGCATTTTGGACGAATTTTAACGTAATTTGGGTGAAATATAAGTCATAACTGTCAAATATCGAGCCAAAAACACGAATGAATACTAAATGAACAAATTTGGCAACTTATTTGTACATTTCGATGATATTTGAAAAAGAAATGAGGCCCAGTAGATTTAAAATGCGCTTAAACATGCTCAAATGTATTTTGGTCGAATTTTAACGCAATTTGGGTGAAACATAAGTCATGACTGTCAAATATCGAAACAAAAATACTAACGAACATTAAATAAACATATTTGGCAACTTATTTGTGCATTTCGATGGAATTTGAAGCAGAAATGGGGCCAAATTGATTTAAAATGCGCTTAAACATGCTCAAATGCATTTTGGACGAATTTTAATGCAATTGTAGGTGAAATATAAGTCATAATGGTCAAATATCGACTCAAAAACTCTCATGAACATTAAATAAATATGTTTCGCAACTTATTTGCGTATTTCGATGATATTTGAAGCAGAAATGGGGCCCCATTGATTTTAAATGTCCCTAAACATGCTCAAAAGCTTTTGTGGACAAATTTTAACGCAATTTGGGTGAAATATAAGTCATAACTGTCAAATATCGAGCCAAAAACACTAATGAATATTAAATAAACAAATTTGGCAAATCATTTGTACATTTCGATAATATTTGAAAAAGAAATGAGGCCCAGTAGATTTAAAATGCGCTTAAACATGGTCAAATGTATTTGGGTCGAATTTTGATGCAATTTGGGTGAAATATAAGTCATGACTGTCAGATATGGACCCAAAAAACACTAATGAACATTAAATAAACATATTTAGCAACTTATTTGTGCATTTCGATGGAATTTGAAGCAGAAATGGGGCCCCATTGATTTTAAATGCGCTTAAACATGCTAAAATTTAGTTTGGTCGAATTTTAACGCAATTTGGGTGAAATATAAGTCATGACTGTCAAATATCGACCCAAAAACACTAATGAACATTAAATAAACATATTTGGAAACTGATTTGTGCATTTCGATGATATTTGAATCTGAAATGGGGCCAAATTGATTTAAAATGCCCCTAAACATGCTCAAAAGCTTTTTGGACGAATTTTAACGCAATTTGGGTGAAATATAAGTCATAACTGTCAAATATCGAGCCAAAAACACTAATGAATATTAAATAAACAAATTTGGCAACTCATTTGTACATTTCGATGATATTTGAAGCAGAAATGGGGTCCAATTGATTTTAAATGCCCCTAAACATGCTCAAAAGCTTTTTGGACGAATTTTAACGCAATTTGGGTGAAATATCGAGCCAAAAACACTAATGAATATTAAATAAACAAATTTGGCAACTCATTTGTACATTTCGATAATATTAGAAAAAGAAATGAGGCCCAGTAGATTTAAAATGCGCTTAAACATGCTCAAATGTATTTTGGTCGAATTTTAACGCAATTTGGGTGAAATATAAGTCATGACTGTCAAATATCGACCCAAAAACACTAATGAACATTAAATAAACATATTTGGAAACTGATTTGTGCATTTCGATGATATTTGAATCTAAAATGGGGCCAAATTGATTTAAAATGCCCCTAAACATGCTCAAAAGCTTTTTGGACGAATTTTAACGCAATTTGGGTGAAATATAAGTCATAACTGTCAAATATCGAGCCAAAAACAGTAATGAATATTAAATAAACAAATTTGGCAACTCATTTGTACATTTCGATGATATTTGAAGCAGAAATGGGGTCCAATTGATTTTAAATGCCCCTAAACATGCTCAAAAGCTTTTTGGACGAATTTTAACGCAATTTGGGTGAAATATCGAGCCAAAAACACTAATGAATATTAAATAAACAAATTTGGCAACTCATTTGTACATTTCGATAATATTTGAAAAAGAAATGAGGCCAGTAGATTTAAAATGAGCTTAAACATGTTCAAATGTATTTTGGTCGAATTTTGATGCAATTTGGGTGAAATATAAGTCATGACTGTCAGATATCGACCCAAAAACACTAATGAACATTAAATAAACATATTTGGCAACTTATTTGTGCATTTCGATGATAATTGAAGCAGAAACGAGGCCAAATTGATTAAAAATGCGCTTAAACATGCTCAAATCTGTTTTGAAAGCATTTGAATGCTATTGTGGGTGAAATATAAGTCACTACTATCAATAATCGATGAAAAAACACTAATAAACATTAAATAAAATATTTGGCAACTTATTTGAGCATTTCGAAGGTACTCGAAGCTGAAACGGGACTAAATTGATTAGAAAGGTGCTTAAAAATGCTCAAATTTGTTTAGAAAGAATTTTAATGTAATTTTGGTTGAGATATTTGTGATAACTGTCAGATATCGACCCAAAAACCCTAATGAACATTAAATAAACATATTTGGCAACTTATTTGTGTATTTCCATGATATTTGAAGCAGAAATGAGGCCAAATTGATTTAAAAAGCGCTTAAACATTCTCAAATGCATTTTGGACGAATTTTAACGCTATTTGGGTGAAATATAAATCATAACTGTCAAATCTCGAGTAAAAAACACTAATGAATATTAAATAAACAAATTTGGCAACTTATTTGTGCATTTCGATGATATTTGAAACAGAAATGGGGCCCAATTGATTTAAAATGCGCTTAAACATGCTCAAATCTGTTTTGAATGGATTTTAATGCAATTTTGGGTTAAATATGAGTCAAAACTATGAATTATCAACCCAAAAAGACTAATGAACATTAAATAACATATTTGGCAACTTATTTGTATATTTCGATGATATTTGATGCAGAAATGAGGCCAAATTGATTAAAAATGCGCTTAAACATGCTCAAATACATTTTGGAAGCATTTTAATGCAATTTGGGGTGAAATATAAGTCATAATTGTCAAATATCGACCCAAAAACACTAATGAACATTAAATACATACATTTGTCTATTTATTTGTGTATTTCGATGATATTTGAAGCAGAAATGAGGCCCAATTGATTTAAAATGCGCTTAAACATGCTCAAATGCATGTTGGACGAATTTTAACGCAATTTGGGTGAAACATAAGTCATCGCTGTCAAATATCGACCCAAAAACACTAATGAATATTAAATAAACAAATTTGACAACTTATTTGTGCATTTCGACGATATTTGAAGCAGAAATGGGGCCCAATAATTTAGAATGCGCTTAAACATGCTCAAATGCATTTTGGACGAATTTTAACGCAATTTGTGTGAAATATAGGTCATAACTGTCAAATATCGAGCCAAAAACACGAATGAATACTAAATGAACAAATTTGGCAACTTATTTGTATATTTCGATGATATTTGAAAAAGAAATGAGGCCCAGTAGATTTAAAATGCGCTTAAACATGCTCAAATGTATTTTGGTCGAATTTTAATGCAATTTGGGTGAAACATAAGTCATGACTGTCAAATATCGATCCAAAAACACTAATGAACATTAAATAAACATATTTGGCAACTTATTTGTGCATTTCGATGGAATTTGAAGCAGAAATGGGGCCAAATTGATTTAAAATGCGCTTAAACATGCTCAAATGCATTTTGGACGAATTTTAATGCAATTGTGGGTGAAATATAAGTCATAATGGTCAAATATCGACTCAAAAACTCTCAGGAACATTAAATAAATATATTTCGCAACTTATTTGCGCATTTCGATGATATTTGAAGCAGAAATGGGGTCCAATTGATTTTAAATGCCCCTAAACATGCTCAAAAGCTTTTTGGACGAATTTTAATGCAATTTGGGTGAAATATAAGTCATAACTGTCAAATATCGAGCCAAAAACACTAATGAATATTAAATAAACAAATTTGGCAACTCATTTGTACATTTCGATAATATTTGAAAAAGAAATGAGGCCCAGTAGATTTAAAATGCGCTTAAACATGTTAAATGTATTTTGGTCGAATTTTGATGCAATTTGGGTGAAATATAAGTCATGACTGTCAGATATCGACCCAAAAACACTAATGAACATTAAATAAACATATTTGGCAACTTATTTGTGCATTTCGATGATAATTGAAGCAGAAACGAGGCCAAATTGATTAAAAATGCGCTTAAACATGCTCAAATCTGTTTTGAAATGATTTTAATACAATTTGGGGTGAAATATAAGTCATAACTGTCAAATATCGACCAAAAAACACTAATGAAAATGAAGTAAACATATGTGGCAACTTATCTGTGCATTTCGATGGTACTTAAAGCAGAAATGATGCCAAATTGATTAAAAATGTCCTTAAATATGCTCAAATCTGATTTGAAAGAATTTTAATGCAATTTTGGGTGAAATATAAGTCTTAATGGTCAAATATCGACCCAAAAAAACTCATGAACATTAAATAAACATATTTGGCAACTTATTTGTGTATTTCCATGATATTTGAAGCAGAAATGAGGCCAAATTGATTTAAAAAGCGCTTAAACATGCTCAAATGCATTTTGGACGAATTTTAACGCTATTTGGGTGAAATATAAATCATAACTGTCAAATCTCGAGCAAAAAACACTAATGAATATTAAATAAACAAATTTGGGAACTTATTTGTGCATTTCGATGATATTTGAAACAGAAATGGGGCTCGATTGATTTAAAATGCGCTTAAATATGCTCAAATCTGTTTTGAATGGATTTTAATGCAATTTTGGGTTAAATATGAGTCAAAACTATGAATTATCAACCCAAAAAGACTAATGAATATTAAATAACATATTTGGCAACTTATTTGTATATTTCGATGATATTTGATGTAGAAATGAGGCCAAATTGATTAAAAATGGGCTTAAAATGCTCAAATGCATTTTGGAAGCATTTTAATGCAATTTGGGGTGAAATATACGTCATAATTGTCAAATATCGACCCAAAAACACTAATGAACATTAAATACATACATTTGTCTATTTATTTGTGTATTTCGATGATATTTGAAGCAGAAATGAGGCCCAATTGATTTAAAATGCGCTTAAACATGCTCAAATGCATGTTGGACGAATTTTAACGCAATTTGGGTGAAACATAAGTCATCGCTGTCAAATATCGACCCAAAAACACTAATGAATATTAAATAAACAAATTTGACAACTTATTTGTGCAATTCGACGATATTTGAAGCAGAAATGGGGCCCAATTATTTAAAATGCGCTTAAACATGCTCAAATGCATTTTGGACGAATTTTAACGCAATTTGGGTGAAATATAAGTCATAACTGTCAAATATCGAGCCAAAAACACGAATGAATACTAAATGAACAAATTTGGCAACTTATTTGTATATTTCGATGATATTTGAAAAAGAAATGAGGCTCAGTAGATTTAAAATGCGCTTAAACATGCTCAAATGTATTTTGGTCGAATTTTAACGCAATTTGGGTGAAACATAAGTCATGACTGTCAGATATCGACCCAAAAACCCTAATGAACATTAAATAAACATATTTGGCAACTTATTTGTGCATTTCCATGATATTTGAAGCAGAAATGGGGCCAAATTGATTTAAAATGCGCTTAAACATGCTCAAATGCATTTTGGACGAATTTTAATGCAATTGTGGGTGAAATATAAGTCATAATGGTCAAATATCGACTCAAAAACTCTCATGAACATTAAATAAATATATTTCGCAACTTCTTTGCATATTTCGATGATATTTGAAGCAGAAATGGGGCCCCATTGATTTTAAATGCCCCTAAACATGCTCAAAAGCTTTTTGGACGAATTTTAACGCAATTTGGGTGAAATATAAGTCATAACTGTCAAATATCGAGCCAAAAACACTAATGAATATTAAATAAACAAATTTGGCAACTCATTTGTACATTTCGATAATATTTGAAAAAGAAATGAGGCCCAGTAGATTTAAAATGCGCTTAAACATGTTCAAATGTATTTTGGTCGAATTTTGAAGTAATTTGGGTGAAATATAAGTCATGACTGTCAGATATCGACCCAAAAACACTAATGAACATTAAATAAACATATTTGGCAAGTTATTTGTGCATTTCGATGATAATTGAAGCAGAAACGAGGCCAAATTGATTAAAAATGCGCTTAAACATGCTCAAATCTGTTTTGAAAGCATTTGAATGCTATTGTGGGTGAAATATAAGTCACTACTATCAATAATCGATGCAAAAACACTAATAAACATTAAATAACATATTTGGCAACTTATTTGAGCATTTCGAAGGTACTCGAAGCTGAAACGAGACTAAATTGATTAGAAAGGTGCTTAAAAATGCTCAAATTTGTTTAGAAAGAATTTTAAAGTAATTTTGGTTGAGATATATGTGATAACTGTCAGATATCGACCCAAAAACCCTAATGAACATTAAATAAACATATTTGGCAACTTATTTGTGTATTTCCATGATATTTGAAGCAGAAATGAGGCCAAATTGATTTAAAAAGCGCTTAAACATGCTCAAATGCATTTTGGGCGAATTTTAACGCTATTTGGGTGAAATATAAATCATAACTGTCAAATCTCGAGCAAAAAACACTAATGAATATTAAATAAACATATTTGGGAACTTATTTGTGCATTTCGATGATATTTGAAACAGAAATGGGGCCCAATTGATTTAAAATGCGCTTAAACATGCTCAAATCTGTTTTGAATTGATTTTAATGCAATTTTGGGTTAAATATGAGTCAAAACTATGAATTATCGACCCAAAAAGAGTAATGAACATTAAATAACATATTTGGCAACTTATTTGTATATTTCGATGATATTTGATGCAGAAATGAGGCCAAATTGATTAAAAATGCGCTTAAACATGCTCAAATGCATTTTGGAAGCATTTTAATGCAATTTGGGGTGAAATATACGTCATAATTGTCAAATATCGACCCAAAAACACTAATGAACATTAAATACATACATTTGTCTATTTATTTGTGCATTTCGATGATATTTGAAGCACAAATGAGGCCCAATTGATTTAAAATGCGCTTAAACATGCTCAAATGCATGTTGGACGAATTTTAACGCAATTTGGGTGAAATATAAGTCATCACTGTCAAATATCGACCCAAAAACACTAATGAATATTAAATAAACAAATTTGACAACTTATTTGTTAATTTCGACGATATTTGAAGCAGAAATGGGGCCCCATTGATTTTAAATGCCCCTAAACATGCTCAAAATCTTTTTGGACGAATTTTAACGCAATTTGGGTGAAATATAAGTCATAACTATAAAATATCGAGCCAAAAACACTAATGAATTTTAAATAAACAAATTTGGCAACTCATTTGTACATTTCGATAATATTTGAAAAAGAAATGAGGCCCAGTAGATTTAAAATGCGCTTAAACATGCTCAAATGTATTTTGGTCGAATTTTAATGCAATTTGGGTGAAATATAAGTCATGACTGTCAGATATCGACCCAAAAACACTAATGAACATTAAATAAACATATTTGGAAACCTATTTGTGCATTTCCATGATATTTGAAGCAGAAATGGGGCCAAATTGATTTAAAATGCGCTTAAACATGCTCAAATGTATTTTGGTCGAATTTTAACGCAATTTGGGTGAAGTATAAGTCATAACTGTCAAATATCGACCCAAAAACACTAATGAATATTAAATAAACAAATAGGGCAACTTATTTGTGCATTTCATCGATATTTGAAGGAGAAATAAGGCCAAATTGATTAAAAATGTGCTTAAACATGCTCAAATCTGTTTTGAAATGATTTTAATACAATTTGGGGTGACATATAAGTCATAACTGTCAAATATCGACCAAAAAACACTAATGAAAATTAAGTAAACTTATGTGGCAACTTATCTGTGCATTTCGATGGTACTTAAAGCAGAAATGATGCCAAATTGATTCAAAATGTCCTTAAATATGCTCAAATCTGATTTGAAAGCATTTTAATGCAATTTTGGGTGAAATATAAGTCTTAATGGTCAAATATCGACCCAAAAAAACTCATGAACATTAAATAAATATATTTCGCAACTTATTTGTGTATTTCGATGATATTTGAAGCAGAAATGGGACACATTTGATTTAAAATGCGCCTAAATATGCTCAAATGCATTTTGGACGAATTTTAATGCAATTTGGGTGAAATAGAAGTCATGACTGTCAAATATCGAGCCAAAAACACTAATGAATATTAAATAAACAAATTTGGCAACTTATTTGTGCTTTCGATGATATTTGAAACAGAAATGGGGCTCGATTGAGTTAAAATGCGCTTAAACATTCTCAAATCTGTTTTGAAAAGATTTTACTGCAATTTTGGGTTAAATATGAGTCATAACTATCAATTATAGACCCTACAACACTAATGAACATTAAATAACATATTTGGCAACTTATTTGTGTATTTCGATGATATTTGAAGCAGAAATGGGGCCCAATTGATTCAAAATGCGCTTAAACATGCTCAAATGCATTTTGGAAGCATTTTAATGCAATTTGGGTGAAATATAAGTCATAACTACCAAATCTCAAGCCAAAAACACTAACGAACATTAAATAAACAAATTTGGCAACTTATTTGTGTATTTCGATGATATTTGAAACAGAAACGAGGCCAAATTGATTAAAAATGTGCTTAAACATGCTCAAATCTGTTTTAAAAGCATTTTAATGCAATTTGGGGTGAAATATAAGTGATAACCGTCAGATATCGACCCAAAAACACTAATGAACATTAAATAAACATATTTGGCAACTTATTTGTGCATTTCGATGATATTTGAAGCAGAAATGGGGCCAAATTGATTAAAAATATGCTTAAAATGCTCAAATCTGTTTAGAAAGCATTTTAATGTAATTTTGATTGAAATATAAGTCATGACTATCAGATATCGACCCAAAAATACTAATGAACATTAATAAACATATTTGACAACTTATTTGTGCATTTCGATGGTACTTGAAGCAGAAATGAGGCCAAATTGATTAAAAATTTGATTAAACATGCTCAAATCTGTTTTGAAAGCATTTTAAGGCAATTGTCGGTGAAATATAAGTCATAATGGTCAAATATCGTCCCAAAAACACTCATGAACAGTAAATAAATATATTTCGCAACCTATTTGTGTATTTCGATTGTACTTGAAGCAGAAATGAGGCCTAAATTGATTTAAAATGCGCTTAAACATGCTCAAATCTGTTTTGAAAGGATTTTAATGCAATTTTGGGTTAAATATAAGTCATTACTATCAATTATCGATCCAAAAATACTAATGAACATTAAATTACATATTTGGCAACTTATTTGTGTATTTCGATGGTACTCGATGCAGAAACGAGGCCAAATTGATTAAAAATATGCTTAAACATGCTCAAATCTGTTTAGAAAGCATTTTAATGTAATTTTGGTTGAGATATATGTGATAACTGTCAGACATCGACCCAAAAACCATAATGAACATTAAATAAACATATTTGGCAACTTATTTGTGTATTTCCATGATATTTGAAGCAGAAATGAGGCCAAATTGATTTAAAAAGCGCTTAAACATGCTCAAATGCATTTTGGACGAATTTTAACGCTATTTGGGTGAAATATAAATCATAACTGTCAAATCTCGAGCAAAAAACACTAATGAATATTAAATAAACAAATTTGGCAACTTATTTGTACATTTCGATGATATTTGAAGCAGAAATAAGGCCCAGTAGATTTAAAATGCGCTTAAACATGCTCAAATGTATTTTGGTCGAATTTTAACGCAATTTGGGAGAAATATAAGTCATAACTGTCAAATATCGAGCCAAAAACACGAATGGATATTAAATGAACAAATTTGGCAACTCATTTGTACATTTCGATAATATTTGAAAAAGAAATGAGGCCCAGTAGATTTAAAATTCATGTAAGCCCCAACCCTTTATATCAAACCAAAACCAAACCTGCAAATGCCAAACATGCTGAAGCAAAATCAAATTTGGGGAAGCCAAACATGCCGAAGCAACTAAACTTGCAGACGCCAAACATGCCGAAGCAACCAAACCTGTGAAAGCCAAAAATGCTGAAGCAGAACCAAACCTCTGAAAACCAAAATTGCCGAAGCAACCAAACCTGCGAAGGCCAAATATGTTGAAGCAAAACCAAATATCAAAGATAAACCAATCAAATTAGAAGGCTTCCATGCTGTAAACTAATTTGATGCACCAGAGCAGGCCCTTCAGCCTCTACGGTCTTCATGACCTGCTCTGGTGGGTGGTGGCTCTTTGTTTGCTGTCAAAAAAAAATATAATACCAAAAATACACACAAGTCAAAATACATGAAATTCACAAATATGATTTCATGTGATTTTCATGCCGAAATTTAAAAATTACGAAATTATGCCCAATTTCGTAATTCACCACATACGAAATTTATTTCTTGGAATTAAGAAACAATTCCATGAAATAATCATGCCAAATATTAAATCATGAAATTATGCTCAATTTCATGATTTATCACGTATGAAATTTATCTCTTAAAATTAAGAAATAATTTCATAAAATAATTATTATGTGAGATTAATGCCTAATCTCATATGATACACAATGATGAAATGAAATTAATGCCTAATTTCATTCAAAAATACCAAATATATTCTTAAAAATCATAGAAAAGCATTCTATGATTTTACAATAATTTTCATGATTTTATTACAAACAATTTCATGAAAAATAATTTAGAAATGAGAAAAGACAAATAAAATAACAGTTGGAGACAATCTTGTGTGCAACTTAGGGGGACAAAACACACCTGGGTACAAATCGGAGCCCTCATGCAAAAAACAGAGGAGAAGATGCTCTCCAACAGCAAAAAAATACAAAAAAAAACAAGGTACTCTAGGTGTATGTGCTCCCTACTCATTTCCACTTGATGGGTACATTGGTTCATGTACACCGGGTCCATGTGACACTTAGAAAAGAAATGTGTCTCATTAAACCTTACAAGTGGGGTCCCCTTCACTTGAGGGGCTGCCAACTGGGACCCGAACCAGCCCCTCCTCTCTCTCCCTTCCTCTCTGCCCGCTGGGACCCACTTGACAGGATCTCCTCCCTCCTCTCTTTCTTCCCTGCTCGAACTGAGTTCGGCCAGGGGCTGGCCAGCGGCGGGGCAGCGACTCCGGGGCGTCTCACGGCAATTCCTCTTAGCCCCGGGTAGAGCTCGGCGAGGAGATATTGGGGAAGCCGTCAATTTCAAAAATAGATGAATGAACGAGGGAGAAATCGGATACGAAAGTTATCTCGGTGAAGAGGCCAAATGAGCAAATTGGCGACCAAGAGCTCAAATTGAATGGTCTTAGAGCATCTTAAGGGTGTCACGATGATGTTCAAAATGTATATTTGAGGTTTGGAACGCTCAATTAATGGGAGCACCGATTCACATTCGGGTGTAAACCGAAAAAATTTTAAATTGGCAAAATTAAGATGTGAGAGTTTGGAAAATGCATAAAACATGTAAATACAACATGTTTGAGACCAGTTGACACGATAAACAAGTGTTAGAGAGGCTTCAATTTAATTGGAACACGTTAAGCCTCAAACCGCCACCGGGAGACACCAAACCATGCCTTGGATGCTCATTTCCGAGAGCCAGCGCACCAATACACGTGTTAGGCTATGATAGGTGAAGCATCTCTGCGAAAGAAACAGAAGGAATCTTCCAGAAATGAGCTGTTACACCTCTTGAGCCCGGCTGGCTCAATTTTGGCCATACGATTAATTCAACGCTCTAGATCAAATTAGAGCTTCCCTGGAGTGTTGCCCTAGCTCTTGGGTTATAAATAGACCCCCAGAGAAGAGAAATGAGGAGCCAATACCCCCCATAAGCTCAAGCTTGGCCAAAGCCTTGCCAAAACCGAAATCAAGCCTTAAACCCTCTTCTCTCCAAACAAAGCTCTGTTAGAATAGAAAAAGAAAGTTGCTGTAATTGAGTGAGACACAAAGGGGCCAAGCCTTGAGCTTGGCTTGGTCTCAATTGAGCTCTAGGGGCTAGTCTCACCTTGATGGGTGAGATAGTCAAGCTTTCGGGTTGGAGATGGTGCACATGTGCCTCTTCCCTTACCGAGCTCAATTGGTGACCAGGCATGAGTCTCAGGTGCTTACTTATGCGTATTTTTTATGAAATTTGATAAATACACGATAACCAATCGGCACATGTTGATTTGGTTCAATAGGGATGGGCACATGTTCATACCCTCTTCTCAAACCCTGTGCACATGTGCAGTGGTTATATAAAGGCTCAAAACAGCTTAATACAAGCTGTTATGCCACCAAATTTCATAGAAAATAAAACCCCCCATGTTTATGTGATGTTATATGTTGATATGTTATATTAAATGCAATATTATATGAAGTTTTGATCAAATCTGGTTTTTTATCTCTCCTTGATCTTTTATTTTGCATTTTAAACATGTTTGGATGCTCAAAATCATATTTGAGTAAAAGAAAAGCAATAAATATGCTTGCTGATCTGAGTCCAGCAAAGGGGCATTTCTATCCAGTTGAGAGATCAGTCAATATCTCTCAATCTGGTTGTCCATTTTTCATAAAATTTCACAAACATATAGAGTAGGTTTATATTAACTTACATTTCAAATTTTATAATTTTTGGAATTTTCTGTGAACTGTTATGATTTTTCAAATCTCATCAGTCCAAAAAGGCTCAAAAGTCAACTGATGGTCAAACACCAAACTCAACATCCAAAAAAAAACTGATTTAAATAAAAAAAAATATAGCCTGATAAAGGGTGATTGTTTATTTGATTTGGATTTTTTTTAAGTTGATTAGGATGTGTGAATTGCTTGGAAAAATTAAAAAAAAAAGAAAAAAACAGAAAACAGAATACTGGCACAGATCTGGCCTGTGCCTTATCTGGCCAGTTCAAAGATCAGCTAATATATCTTGATTTACTCACCCATTTGATCTGAAATTTTTCAAGAATATAGAGTATATTTTCATAGACATGTTCCCAAAATTTCATATTTTTTTGAATTTTCTGTGATTTTATATGAATTTTTAAAGTTGGGTCTGTCAAAAGAAAAAAACTGGGTTGGTTCTGTTTTTTCCTTTTCTGTTTTTTTTCCTTTCTGTTTTTTTTTCCAGAAATAAAAAATGGTGAAATGGACCACTCAAATATACTGGAACATGGTTAAATATGTTTTTAGAAGAATCAATTGAAGAGAAAAACAAGGATAGATGCACGAATTTCCAATCGGTACCAAATCCGTTTGAGCCTATTCGGTACCGGTCGGTGAAACTCACATATTCAGAGATTTAAATTAAAATTAAATTTCACAACTTGTTTGTCATGTTCTAACGACGCTACAGCTCGAAGGAATTGAACCAATTTGACAAAACGAGCTCAAAATCGACAAAAAACCGATTCCCCACGAGTTTCCAGCCCTAGCCGAACTGGTGGTGCTATTTCCGGTGATCGCCGGAGCTAGTGGCCCCGAGACCAGGACAGTAGTGTTCTCCTCCCCGAGACGACTCCGGTGGTTCCCTCCGATCGACGATCCGACGCCGGCAGAGCTCCGATCAAGCAAGAGTACGAATATTGATGCATATGAAAGTGTGAATATTGATGAAATTTGAATTCAAGCATATGGGAGGGAAATCGCACGGATCTTGATGCCATCCGACAGCCCAGAAAAATTCAGAGTTTGGATCTTGATGATCTAGCTTTAAATCAAAGGCTCACATTAATCTGTTTCAAAAAACAGACTTTAAACATTAAATAAAAATAATTCCTTAAGACCAAAAATCACGAAAAATATATTAAAAATCATGATTTCATTTCTAAATATTTTTGGGACCATAAAATATCAATTTTGATTTTATTTTCTTTTTTTTATTATAATAAAAAGAAACTCAAGGTATATGACACATGTATAAAACAAATGATAAATATTAAAAATAGAATATTTGAAATAAATGGAAATCATGTCATATAAAAATACTCAAAATAATTGAATTATATTTTGATAAAACAAATCAAAAATATTCAAAATAATCAAATTATGTTATATTTTGATAAAACAAATCAAAATATTCAAAAATGATCAAATCATGTCACATTTTGATAAAACAAATCAAAATATTCAAAATAACCAAATTATGTTATATTTTGTTAAAACAAATCAAAATATTCAAAATAATCAAATTATGTTATATTTTGACAAAACAAATCAAAATATTCAAAATAACCAAGTTATGTTATATTTTGTTAAAACAAATCAAAATATTCAAAATAACCAAATTATGTTATATTTTGTTAAAACAAATCAAAATATTCAAAATAATCAAATTATGTTATATTTTGACAAAACAAATCAAAATATTCAAAATAACCAAATTATGTTATATTTTGATAAAACAAATCAAAATATTCAAAATAATCAAATTATGTTATATTTTGATAAAACAAATCAAAATATTCAAAAATGATCAAATCATGTCACATTTTGATAAAACAAATCAAAATATTCAAATTAACCAAATAAATGTTATACTTTGATAAAACAAATCAAAATATTCAAAATAATCAAATTATGTTATATTTTTGATAAAACAAGTCAAAGTATTCAAAATAACTAAATAAATGTTATATTTTGATAAAACAAATCAAAATATTCAAAGATAATCAAATTATGTTATATTTTGATAAAACAAATCAAAATATTTAAATATATCAATATGTCCAAATATTTGACCAAACATGTCAAAATATGCAAATATACCCAAATATTTGACCAAACATGTCAAATATACAAATAAATCCAAACCTTTGACCACATATGTCAAAATATGCAAATATACCCAAATCTTTGACCAAACATGTCAAATATACAAATAAATCCAAAATCTTTGACCAAACATGTCAAATATGCAAATACACTCAAACTTATGACCAAACATGTCAAATATGCAAATATGTCCAAATCTTTGACCAAACATGTTAAATACGCAAATATACCCAAATCTTTGACCAAACATGTCAAAAATACAAATATACCCAAATATTGAATCAAATATGTCAAAAATACAAACAAGTCCAAACTTTTGACCAAATTGGTCAAATATGTAAATATGCCCAAACTTTTGACCAAACATGTCAAATATGCAAATAAACCCAAACATTTGACCAAACATGCCAAATATGCAAATATGTCTAAATCTTTGACCAAATATGCCAAATATGCAAATATGTCCAAACTCTTGACAAAATATGTCAAATATGCAAATATGTCCAAATCTTTGGCCAAATATGCCAAATATGCAGATAAGTCCAAAACTTGGTAAAACATACCAACATATCAAATCATATTTCGAGAACATTAAACTGGCAGTGCGCTTCAGGTTTAATGTACCTCTTTTTGGAAATTGATAAAGAATTATATGTTCCCGATTCTCCAATTTTCCCAGGTTTCGAATTGGCATAGCGCTTCAGATTCGGGATTTGGAAGGTCAATAGACTGTTTAGGACTATACGTCCTTGTCTTTGACATGAACCTTTCTAGAGATCAAACATCTCTGGTTCCTTGAGTATCGAGTTGGCAGTGCGCTTCATATTCGAACTCCGTGAGATCAATAGGATTATACGTCCTCGATCTCTGATTTATGAGAAATTATACGTTTCTCTGACTTTAGATCATACGTCTTTAGTCTTATTATCCAAAGTTATACCTTTGGGTAATTTCAAGCGTGTATTATAATAAATTGGAAGGAAGAAATAAAGCCACAAATCTGATCCATATATTTTGATTAGTTTAGCCCATTAATCAGAGGTTCCCGAAGCGAGAGCTGGGGTAATTAACGGCGGGGGCTTGCGCCCGTCGGAAAATAAAAGTTCCCACAATCACCTAAATAATAAGTCCTTGAGCGCACAAACACGCGCAGGGATGTACCTGCACCCTCTTCCCCAGCGAGCGAGGACGCCGATGCCTCGCGCGTGGGCCGCGAAAAAGGGCCGCACAGTCATAACTGTCAAATATCGACCCAAAAATACTAATGAATATTAAATAAACAAATTTGGCAACTTATTTGTGCATTTCATCGATATTTGAAGGAGAAATGAGGCCAAATTGATTAAAAATGTGCTTAAACATGCTCAAATCTGTTTTGAAATGATTTTAATACAATTTGGGGTGAAATATAAGTGATAACTGTCAAATATCGACCAAAAAACACTAATGAAAATTAAGTAAACATATGTGGCAACTTATCTGTGCATTTCGATGGTACTTAAAGAAGAAATGATGCCAAATTGATTAAAAATGTCCTTAAATATGCTCAAATCTGATTTGAAAGCATTTTAATGCAATTTTGGGTGAAATATAAGTCTTAATGGTCAAATATCGACCCAAAAAAACTCATGAACATTAAATAAATATATTTCGCAACTTATTTGTGTATTTCGATGATATTTGAAGCAGAAATGGGACACAATTGATTTAAAATGCGCCTAAATATGCTCAAATGCATTTTGGACGAATTTTAATGCAATTTGGGTGAAATAGAAGTCATGACTGTCAAATATCGAGCCAAAAACACTAATGAATATTAAATAAACAAACTTGGCAACTTATTTGTGCTTTCGATGATATTTGAAACAGAAATGGGGCTCGATTGAGTTAAAATGCGCTTAAACATTCTCAAATCTGTTTTGAAAAGATTTTACTGCAATTTTGGGTTAAATATGAGTCATAACTATCAATTATAGACCCTACAACACTAATGAACATTAAATAACAAATTTTGCAACTTATTTGTGTATTTCGATGATATTTGAAGCAGAAATGGGGCCCAATTGATTCAAAATGCGCTTAAACATACTCAAATGCATTTTGGAAGCATTTTAATGCAATTTGGGGTGAAATATACGTCATAACTGTCAAATATCGACCCAAAAACACTAATCAACAGTAAATAAACATATTTGGCAACTTATTTGTGCATTTCGATGATAATTGAAGCAGAAACGAGGCCAAATTGATTAAAAATGCGCTTAAACATGCTCAAATCTGTTTTGAAAACATTTGAATGCTATTGTGGGTGAAATATAAGTCATACCTATCAATTATCGATGCAAAAACACTAATAAACATTAAAAAATATATTTGGCAACTTATTTGAGCATTTCGATGGTATTTGAAGTAGAAATAAGGCCAAATTGATTTAAAAAGCGCTTAAACATGCTCAAATTTGTTTAGAAAGAATTTTAACGCTATTTGGGTGAAATATAAATCATAACTGTCAAATCTCGAGGAAAAATAGTAATGAATATGAAATAAACAAATTTGGCAACTTATTTGTGCATTTCGATGATATTTGAAACAGAAATGGGGCCCAATTGATTTAAAATGCGCTTAAACATGCTCAAATCTGTTTTGAATGGATTTTAATGCAATTTTGGGTTAAATATGAGTCAAAACTATGAATTATCGATCCAAAAAGACTAATGAACATTAAATAACATATTTGGCAACTTATTTGTATATTTCGATGATATTTGATGCAGAAATGAGGCCAAATTGATTAAAAATGCGCTTAAACATGCTCAAATGCATTTTGGAAGCATTTTAATGCAATTTGGCGTGAAATATACGTCATAATTGTCAAATATCGACCCAAAAACACTAATGAACATTAAAAACATACATTTGTCTATTTATTTGTGTATTTCGATGATATTTGAAGCAGAAATGAGGCCCAATTGATTTAAAATGCGCTTAAACATGCTCAAATGCATGTTGGACGAATTTTAACGCAATTAGGGTGAAATATAAGTCATCACTGTTAAATATCGACCCAAAAACACTAATGAATATTAAATAAACAAATTTGACAACTTATTTGTGCATTTCGACGATATTTGAAGCAGAAATGGGGCCAAATTGATTTAAAATGCACTTAAACATGCTCAAATGCATTTTGGACGAATTTTAATGCAATTGTGGCTGAAATATAAGTCATAATGGTCAAATATCGACCCAAAAACACTCATGAACATTAAATAAATATATTTCGCAACTTATTTGCGTATTTCGATGATATTTGAAGCAGAAATGGGGCCCAATGGATTTAAAATGCGCTTAAACATGCTAAAATTCTTTTTGGACGAATTTTAACGTAATTTGGGCTAAATATAAGTCATAACTGTCAAATATCGAGCCAAAAACACTAATGAATATTATATAAACAAATTTGGCAACTTATTTGTACATTTCGATGATATTTGAAAAAGAAATGGGGCCTAGTTGATTTTAAATGCGCTTAAACATGCTCAAATGTATTTTGGTCTAATTTTAACGCAATTTCGGTGAAATAAAAGTCATGACTGTCAAATATCGAACCAAAAACACTAATGAACATTAAATAAACATATTTGGCAACTTATTTGTGCATTTCGATGGTATTTGAAGCAGAAATGAGACCAAATTGATAAAAAAAATGTGCTTAAGCATGCACAAATCTGTTTTGAAAGAATTTCAATGCAATTTGTGGTGAAATATATGTGATAACTGTCAGATATCGACCCAAAAACACTAATGAACATTAAATACATACATTTGTCTATTTATTTGTGTATTTCGATGATATTTGTATCAGAAATGGGGCCAAATTGATTAAAAATGCGCTTAAACATGCTGAAATGCATTTTGGACGAATTTTAATGCAATTGTGGGTGAAATATAAGTCATAATGGTCAAATATCGACCAAAAAACACTAATGAATATTAAATAAACAAATTTGACAACTTATTTGTGCATTTCGACGATATTTGAAGCAGAAATGGGGTACAATTGATTTAAAATGCGGCTAAATATGCTTAAATGCATTTTGGACGAATTTTAACGTAATTTGGGCTAAATATAAGTCATAACTGTCATATATCGAGCCAAAAACACTAATGAATATTAAATAAACAAATTTGGCAACTTATTTGTGCTTTCGATGATATTTGAAACAGAAATGGGGCTCGATTGAGTTAAAATGCGCTTAAACATTCTCAAATCTGTTTTCAAAAGATTTTTCTGCAATTTTGGGTTAAATATGAGTCATAACTATCAATTATAGACCCTACAACACTAATGAACATTAAATAACAAATTTTGCAACTTATTTGTGTATTTCGATGATATTTGAAGCAGAAATGGGGCCCAATTGATTCAAAATGCGCTTAAACATACTCAAATGCATTTTGGAAGCATTTTAATGCAATTTCGGGTGAAATATACGTCATAACTGTCAAATATCGACCCAAAAACACTAATCAACAGTAAATAAACATATTTGGCAACTTATTTGTGCATTTCGATGATAATTGAAGCAGAAACGAGGCCAAATTGATTAAAAATGCGCTTAAACATGCTCAAATCTGTTTTGAAAACATTTGAATGCTATTGTGGGTGAAATATAAGTCATACCTATCAATTATCGATGCAAAAACACTAATAAACATTAAAAAATATATTTGGCAACTTATTTGAGCATTTCGATGGTATTTGAAGCAGAAATAAGGCCAAATTGATTTAAAAAGCGCTTAAACATGCTCAAATTTGTTTAGAAAGAATTTTAACGCTATTTGGGTGAAATATAAATCATAACTGTCAAATCTCGAGGAAAAAATAGTAATGAATATGAAATAAACAAATTTGGCAACTTATTTGTGCATTTCGATGATATTTGAAACAGAAATGGGGCCCAATTGATTTAAAATGCGCTTAAACATGCTCAAATCTGTTTTGAATGGATTTTAATGCAATTTTGGGTTAAATATGAGTCAAAACTATGAATTATCGATCCAAAAAGACTAATGAACATTAAATAACATATTTGGCAACTTATTTGTATATTTCGATGATATTTGATGCAGAAATGAGGCCAAATTGATTAAAAATGCGCTTAAACATGCTCAAATGCATTTTGGAAGCATTTTAATGCAATTTGGCGTGAAATATACGTCATAATTGTCAAATATCGACCCAAAAACACTAATGAACATTAAATACATACATTTGTCTATTTATTTGTGTATTTCGATGATATTTGAAGCAGAAATGAGGCCCAATTGATTTAAAATGCGCTTAAACATGCTCAAATGCATGTTGGACGAATTTTAACGCAATTAGGGTGAAATATAAGTCATCACTTTCAAATATCGACCGAAAAACACTAATGAATATTAAATAAACAAATTTGACAACTTATTTGTGGATTTCGACGATATTTGAAGCAGAAATGGGGCCCAATTGATTTAAAATGCGCTTAAACATACTAAAATTCTTTTTGAACGAATTTTAACGTAATTTGGGCTAAATATAAGTCATAACTGTCAAATATCGAGCCAAAAACACTAATGAATATTAAATAAACAAATTTTGATAGCGTTCGAGCTATGAATCTCACAAGGACACGCACACGTTCAACGGATAAATCACAACTGGAGGATACTCTCAACTCACAGCAGGAAAAAAGAGGAGATAAACTCAACTCAAGATAAACTTTTCATAATAATTCAATAATTTAGTTTTACATTCAGATTAGGCTTGATATAGCCATACAACTCTAGAAACTTCCTAATTAATTAATATCCTCTTAACTACTTTTGCAAATATCAAAACATATTAAAAACACTCTTAACTACTACTGCTGCTAATACTAAATGCTGCTGGCTGGCTGACTCTTCAATGACCACTTTCAGTTAGCACGCATTTATCACCCAGAAGCATCCAGAATCTGAAGAAACTCAAAACATATCAAAGATGACCCATTTCATTAGCAAACCATAGAGCTTTGAATCATCCAATTCGGAGCCCAAATGAGAGAGTTATGCCCAAAATACTGGCCTAGTACGAATCTGTCCAGAGAGCTGTTTCGGGAATTGATTGCAATTCTGACTTGGGCCTGGGTCTTCAAACTGAGAACTGAACCAGGACATGCTTCCTTGATCATAGTTTTTTTTCACCTGTAGGCCTACCACATCTTGAACTCCATCAAATTTGGCAACTTATTTGTACATTTCGATGATATTTGAAGCAGAAATAAGCCCCCAGTAAATTTAAAATGCGCTTAAACATACTCAAATGTATTTTGGTCGAATCTTAACGCAATTTGGGTGAAATATAAGTCATCACTGTCAAATATCGAGCCAAAAACACCAATGGACATTAAATAAACAAATTTGGCAACTTATTTGTACATTTCGATGATATTTGAAAAAGAAATGAGGCCAAATTGATTTAAAATGCGCTTAAACATGCTCAAATGCATTTTGGACGAATTTTAATGCAATTGTGGCTGAAATATAAGTCATAATGGTCAAATATCGACCCAAAAACACTCATGAACATTAAATAAATATATTTCGCAACTTATTTGAGTATTTCGATGATATTTGAAGCAGAAATGGGGCCCAATTGATTTAAAATGCGCTTAAACATGCTAAAATTCTTTTTGGACGAATTTTAACGTAATTTGGGCTAAATATAAGTCATAATTGTCAAATATCGAGCCAAAAACACTAATGAATATTATATAAACAAATTTGGCAACTTATTTGTACATTTCGATGATATTTGAAAAAGAAATGGGGCCTAGTTGATTTAAAATGCGCTTAAGCATGCTCAAATGTATTTTGGTCTAATTTTAACGCAATTTCGGTGAAATAAAAGTCATGACTGTCAAATATCGAACCAAAAACACTAATGAACATTAAATAAAAATATTTGGCAACTTATTTGTGCATTTCGATGGTATTTGAAGCAGAAATGAGGCCAAATTGATAAAAAAAATGTGCTTAAGCATGCACAAATCTGTTTTGAAAGAATTTCAATACAATTTGAGGTGAAATATATGTGATAACTGTCAGATATCGACCCAAAAACACTAATGAACATTAAATAAACATATTTGGCAACTTATTTGTGCATTTTCATGATATTTGAATAAGAAATGGGGCCAAATTGATTAAAAATGCGCTTAAACATGCTCAAATGTATTTTGGTCTAATTTTAACGCAATTTCGGTGAAATAAAAGTCATGACTGTCAAATATCGAACCAAAAACACTAATGAACATTAAATAAAAATATTTGGCAACTTACTTGTGCATTTCGATGATATTTGAAGTAGAAATGAGGCCAAATTGATAAAAAAAATGTGCTTAAGCATGCACAAATCTGTTTTGAAAGAATTTCAATATAATTTGAGGTGAAATATATGTGATAACTGTCAGATATTGACCCAAAAACACTAATGAACATTAAATAAACATATTTGGCAACTTATTTGTGCATTTTCATGATATTTGAATCAGAAATGGGGCCAAATTGATTAAAAATGCGCTTAAACATGCTCAAATGTATTTTGGTCGAATTTTAACGCAATTTGGGTGAAATATAAGTCATGACTGTCAAATATCGAACCAAAAACACTAATGAACATTAAATAAACATATTTGGAAACCTATTTGTACATTTCCATGATATTTGAAGCAGAAATGGGTCAAATTGATTTAAAATGCGCTTAAACATGCTCAAATGTATTTTGGTCGAATTTTAACGCAATTTGGGTGAAGTATAAGTCATAACTGTCAAATATCGACCCAAAAATACTAATGAATATTAAATAAACAAATTTGGCAACTTATTTGTGCATTTCATCGATATTTGAAGTGGAAATGAGGCCAAATTGATTAAAAATGTGCTTAAACATGCTCAAATCTGTTTTGAAATGATTTTAATACAATTTGGGGTGAAATATAAGTCATAACTGTCAAATATCGACCAAAAAACACTAATGAAAATTAAGTAAACATATGTGGCAACTTATTTGTGCATTTCGATGGTACTTAAAGCAGAAATGATGCCAAATTGATTAAAAATGTCCTTAAATATGCTCAAATCTGATTTGAAAGCATTTTAATGCAATTTTGGGTGAAATATAAGTTTTAATGGTCAAATATCGACCCAAAAAAACTCATGAACATTAAATAAATATATTTCGCAACTTATTTGTGTATTTCGATGATATTTGAAGCAGAAATGGGACACAATTGATTTAAAATGCGCCTAAATATGCTCAAATGCATTTTGGACGAATTTTAATGCAATTTGGGTGAAATAGAAGTCATGACTGTCAAATATCGAGCCAAAAACACTAATGAATATTAAATAAACAAACTTGGCAACTTCTTTGTGCTTTCGATGATATTTGAAACAGAAATGGGGCTCGATTGAGTTAAAATGCGCTTAAACATTCTCAAATCTGTTTTGAAAAGATTTTACTGCAATTTTGGATTAAATATGAGTCATAATTATCAATTATAGATCCTACAACACTAATGAACATTAAATAACATATTTGGCAACTTATTTGTGTATTTCGATGATATTTGACGCAGAAATGGCGCCCAATTGATTCAAAATGCGCTTAAACATGCTCAAATGCATTTTGGAAGCATTTTAATGCAATTTGGGGTGAAATATACGTCATAACTGTCAAATATCGACCCAAAAACATTAATCAACAGTAAATAAACATATTTGGCAACTTATTTGTGCATTTCGATGATAATTGAAGCAAAAACGAGCCCAAATTGATTAAAAATGCGCTTAAACATGCTCAAATCTGTTTTGAAAGAATTTTAATGTAATTTTGGTTGAGATATATGTGATAACTGTCAGATATCGACCCAAAAACCCTAATGAACATTAAATAAACATATTTGGCAACTTATTTGTGCATTTCCATGATATTTGAAGCAGAAATGAGGCCAAATTGATTTAAAAAGCGCTTAAACATGCTCAAATTCATTTTGGACGAATTTTAACGCTATTTGGGTGAAATATAAATCATAACTGTCAAATCTCGAGCAAAAAACACTAATGAATATTAAATAAACAAATTTGGCAACTTATTTGTGCATTTCGATGATATTTGAAACAGAAACGAGGCCAAATTGATTAAAAATATGCTTAAACATGCTCAAATCTGTTTTGAATGTATTTTAACGCAATTTGGGTGAAATATAAATCATAACTATCAAATCTCGAGCCAAAAACACTAACGAACATCAAATAAACAAATTTGGCAACTTATTTGTACAATTCGATGATATTTGAAACAGAAACGAGGCCAAATTGATTAAAAATGTGCTTAAACATGCTCAAATCTGTTTTGAAAGCATTTTAGTGCAATTTGGGGTGAAATATAAGTGATAACTGTCAGATATCGATCCAAAAACACTAATGAACATTAAATAAACATATTTGGCAATTTATTTGTGCATTTCGATGATATTTGAAGCAGAAATGGGGCCAAATTGATTAAAAATATGCTTAAAATGCTCAAATTTGTTTAGAAAGCATTTTAATGTAATTTTGATTGAAATATAAGTCATGACTGTCAGATATCGACCCAAAAATACTAATGAACATTAAATAAACATATTTGGCAACTTATTTGTGCATTTCGATGGTACTTGAAGCAGAAATGAGGCCAAATTGATTAAAAATTTGATTAAACATGCTCAAATCTGTTTTGAAAATATTTTAATGCAATTGTGGGTGAAATATAAGCCATACCTATCAATTATCGACCCAAAAACACTAATGAATATTAAATAACATATTTGGTAACTTATTTGCGTATTTCGATGGTATTTGAAGCAAAAATGAGGCCAAATTGATAAAAAATGTGCTTAAACTTGCACAAATCTTTTTTGGAAGCATTTTAATGCAATTTAGGGTGAAATATACGTCATAACTGTCAAATTTCGACCCAAAAACAATAATGAACATTAAATAAATAAATTTGGCAACTTATTTGTACATTTCGATGATATTTGAAATAGACATGGGGCCCAATTGATTCAAAATGCTCTTAAACATGCTCAAATGTATTTTGGATGAATTTTAACGCAATTTGGGTGAAATATAAGTCATAATTATCAAATCTCGAGCCAAAAACACTAACCAACATTAAATAAACAAATTTGGCAACTTATTTATGCATTTCGATGATATTTGAAACAGAAACGAGGCCAAATTGATTAAAAATGTGCTTAAACATGCTCAAATCTGTTTTGAAAGCATTTTAATGCAATTTGGGGTGAAATATATGTGATAACTGTCAGATATCGATCGAAAAATACTAATGAACATTAAATAAATATATCTGGCAACTTATTTGTGCAATTCGATGATATTTGAAGCAGAAATGGGGCCAAATTGATTTAAAATGTGTTTAAACATGGTCAAATGCATGTTGGACGAATTTTAACGCAATTTGGGTGAAATATAAGTCATAACTGTCAAATATCGAACCAAAAACACTAATGAATATTAAATAAACAAATTTGACAACTTATTTGTGCATTTCGATTATATTTGAAGCAGAAATGGAGCCCAATTGATTTAAAATTCGCTTAAACATACTCAAATCTCTTTTGAAAGGATTTTAATGTAATTTTTGGGTGAAATATAAGTCATAACTATCAATTATCGAACCAAGAACACTAATGAACATGAAATAACATATTTGGCAACTTATTTGTATATCTCGATGATATTTCATGAAGAAATGAGGCCAAATTGATTAAAAATGTGCTTAAACATGCTCGAATGCAGTTTGGAAGCATTTTAATGCAATTTGGGGCGAAATATACGTCATAATTATCAAATATCGACCCAAAAACACTAATGAACATTAAATAAACATATTTGGCAACTTATGTGCATTTCGATGGTATTTGAAGCAGAAATGAGGTCAAATTGATAAAAAATATGCTTAAACATGCACAAAGCTGTCTTGAAAGCATTTTAATGCAATTTGGGCTGAAATATAAGTGATAACTGTCAGATATCGATCCAAAAATACTAATGAACATTAAATAAACCTATTTGGCAACTTATTTGTGCATTTCGATGATATTTGAAGCAGAAATGGGGCCAAATTGATTTAAAATGCGCTTAAACATGCTTAAATGCATTTTGGACGAATTTTAATGCAATTTCGGGTGAAATATAAGTCATAACTGACAAATATCGACCCAAAAACACTAATGAATATTAAATAAACAAATTTGGCAACTTATTTGTACATTTTGTTGATATTTGAAGGAGAAATGAGGCCAAATTGATTAAAAATGTGCTTAAACATGCTCAAATCTGTTTCGAAAGGATTTTAATACAATGTGGGGTGAAATATAAGTCATAACTGTCAAATATCGAACAAGAAACACCAATGAAAATTAAATAAACTTATGTGGCAACTTATTTGTGCATTTCGATGGTATTTGAAGCAGAAATGAGGCCAAATTGATTAAAAATGTGCTTAAACATGCTCAAATCTGTTTTGAAAGCATTTTAATGCAATTGTGGGTGAAATATAAGTCATAATGGTCAAATATCGACCCAAAAACACTCATGAACATTAAATAAATATATTTCGCAACTTATTTGTGTATTTCGATGATATTTGACGCAGAAATGGGGCCCAATTGATTTAAAATGCTCTTAAACATGCTCAAATACATTTTGGACGAATTTTAACGCAATTTGGGTGAAATTTAAATCATAACTGTCAAATCTCGAGCCAAAAACACTAATCAATATTAAATAAACAAATTTGGCAACTTATTTGTGCATTTCGATGATATTTGAAGCAGAAATGGGACCCAATTGATTTAAAATGCGCTTAAACATGCTAAAATCTGTTTTGAAAGGATTTTATTGCAATTTTGGGTTAAATATAAGTCATAACTATCAATTATCGAACCAAAAACACTAATGAACATTAAATAACATATTTGGCAAGGTATTTGTATATTTCGATGATATTTGAAGCAGAAATGAGGCCAAATTGATTAAAAATGCGCTTAAACATGCTCAAATGCATGTTGGAAGCATTTTAATGCAATTTGGGGTGAAATTTAAGTGTCAAATATGGACCCAAAAACACTAATGAACATTAAATAAACATATTTGGTAACTTATTTGTACATTTCGATGGTATTTGAAGCAGGAATGAGGCCAAATTGATAAAAAATGTGCTTAAACATGCACAAATCTGTTCTGAAAGGATTTTAAAGCAATTTTGGGTGAAATATAAATGATAATTGTCAGATATCAACCGAAAAACACTAATGAACATTAAATAAACATATTTGGCAACTTATTTGTGCATTTCGATGGTATTTGAAGCAGAAATGAGGTCAAATTGATAAAAAATGTGTTTAAACATGCACAAATATGTTTTGAAAGCATTTTAATGCAATTTGGGGTGAAATATAAGTGATAATTGTCAGATATCGACTCAAAAATACTAATAAATATTAAATAAACATATTTGACAACTTATTTTTTCCAACTCCATCTCTATATCTCGATTGTGATATGAAGATTTGGAGGAAACCAGTTCTTCAACCCTGGTCACTGCACACGCTATCCTCTCCTTTCCTCTGTGAAGGCTTATTGCTCAAAGCACGAACCCGAAATCTCAAAGGTTCTTTCCTTGCAAATTTGTTTTTATCTTTTTACCATTCTGAAGCATGTTCTGATTGGCGAGTGTTAGGTTACTCGGGCGATTTGGGAATAGTCATAGCGAATTTTGACTGTCAAGAGGTTGGAGGAAAGAGACGAAGTTCAAGGCAACAAGGACAAGCAGAACGGTCAGGAAGGAATTAAACGCCAAGTCACTGACAAAGGGTCCCGCAGGAATTAAAAGAATTACAATGTCCAACTAGAAACCTAATGGAGAGGAGCAACTGGAGAACTTCTCACCTCAACAATTAGAAGAGTAGTTTACCAAATTGAATAGAATTTCTTGTTATAGAATCATTATATATAGGGTAAGAATTGTATATATCCAATTTTTATGAATGAATACAACAATTTCAGAGTTCATCTTCTTCTTCCTTTCTCCTGGCTCCGCTATTAGCAACTCTCTCTCTCTCTCTCTCTCAAAATTCTCTCTCAAGATCTCTTCTTTCTCTCTCTTTCTCTCAATTAGACTTAGTATCTTCTTGATTGTTATCAAGAACGTTACAGCGAGAGCAAAGAAATGGAATCAGTGATGTGGAGTAAATTTGCCGCTTTTGTTTTAATGAAAGGCCAAAAATTTAACAACGATTTGTGCCATTCTTTTTGTATTAATTTAAATTCGAAGTGGAAGGAGGTAAATCAAATTTTTAATTTCAATATCCTATCAATTTTGAGGATTAAGTTTTCAATTTTGGGGATCAAAGAATTGCAATTAAATTACTATATTTTAACCATGAAAATTGTCTATATTCTTTTCGCATTTGCTAGATCGATTCCTGTGAATCTAATCAATAAAATCTCAATAATTTCTCCATAGCAAGGCATATGGTTTGTAACTGTTGTGTCCAACAGTTATCTTTTTTTTGTCTTTGCAGATGTTTGTTTTAAACTTAGGATTGGGATCCAGTGTTAGAATAAAATTATGTTCTCAAGTATTATAAATAGTTCTGTTTTTGTAATATAGAAGAACAATTGTTAATTAGTAGGATTTCTCAATATAAAGCGGTTATCATATCTTAAGATATATAACATACGACAAAGACAAAGACAGGATATATGAGCAATGCCACCTAAAGATTGGGACAAAGTCAGGAGAGAAGAATTGTCAAGCACAGATATCAAATCTGAGAGGCACACTTTCTGTAGGATAAAGGGTTATAAAGGCAACAAAGTGGAGCTGTAGATTGAAGAGATTGGATCCTGAGAGAATTTCACAAGGATGGTAAAGTATTCGTGTTTATTTATTAGTTCATTTTTTCCATTTCATATTGAAAACTTTGAAATATATGGAGACATGTTCTTGCTCAAGAAGCAAGAACTTTGTGACAGAATAATTTTACTCAAACATCAGCAATAATTTATCAAGAAGATACTGATACGTTTGGACAAATATCTTTGTGATAATTAACTATTAGTTTTGCTCCAAACAACAACTCATTTCAACTCACTCTAATATAAATCTTACAAGCTCTCAAATATGTTATTGCAAAATCAAGTCGGCGAAGATGAAGGTGGCCATAATGAATTGCAAATTAGTTTTGCGAGTAATACTTTGGTTGTTCAAGAATTTGCCTTCACTTTCTATCTTTCTTCGTGGATTGTAATCTATTGAATTTTTTTTAAGGTACACAATACCATGTAACCAATGCATTTCACGGAAAAGCTTGCTGAGCTTACTTCACAAACTACATTTTTTTTATTAGGGACCTAAATCTTCCATTTGCTGCTAATCTCACTATGTTGTCTGAATCAGTATTCATTTGGGGTAAATTATGGATGGTTTGACTGGATTTGATATTGAATGAGCCTTTGGGCTATATTTTATCAGGTGTCGATATGGGCGGGCGAAAGGATGAGGTGGCACTATAACTACAGTGACCTGTCATTGACTAAAATGATGAAGCGCTGCTGACATCAACCTTCATAACCAACTATTGGCTGCTGGAGTCATTTATAGGTTCTTCAGTTCATTCTCTGAACCATCCAATGGAGTTATGTATTGTTTTATTTATCTCTTATCAAGTTATGCATCATTGACATGCAGTTCCTTTCTTTCAATGAATTTTGAGGACAACTTCAATTAAGAAATCTAAATTAAGCATCAAGGTGATACTGATACTTTTGTCATATCTTATATTTTATTCGAAAACTTATTAAATTGCCGAGTTATTTGCAAACACAAAATAATAAAGAAAATCTCTATTATGTTACCTAATTGGTTTCATAATCGATCACTCCAAATTGAAAGTCAAAAAGTATGATCTAGTGATCTTGGTTTTAGTTCTACCAGTTATTCACTTCTGTTACTTTTATTTTTATCTTGACTGTACATATATATAAAAAAGATTAATTTCTCAAGTACTCTCTGATTGAACAAAATAATATAGTCAGTTTATGTTGATTTTAGTTTTTAGTTTTTACATCTACTAGTCAAGTGCCCACGCGTTGCAATGGGAGAACACTATTTTTCTTGTAAACTAACAATTTCTTAAAAACTTCTCACTAATATGCAAATTTTTTAAAAGTTGATTACATCCCACAAACTATCATGGTACAAATATGAGTTCTATCATTTACAACTAAATAAAACTGTAATGTTGAATTTGAACCCAAATACATGTAATATAGATAAGCAAAAATCAAGTCCCAAAAAAAACCTTCAACTAGAGATCTTGAATCTTGTACCAACATAAAGCCCTAAAGAAAACCTTCATCTCTAACGAAGCAAGCACATTCCAATTGTTTTTTCCAAAAAAAATAATAATAATAATAATAACACCAAAAGCAAGCATACAAAACTGGTAATTTTCAGCTGTAAATCGTAATCTTAGATTCTGTATAAGTGTATTTATTTTTCAGATAATCATTGACAGATAATCATTAACAGATAATTTTATTGTTTAATGATGCATTTATTAATTTTTACCTTATGACTGTTAGTGGACACCTTGCCCAAACCTGTCAAAAAATGCATGATGCCCTTGTATTTTTAAAATATTTCTTTGCTATCTTTTTTTGTACAGTATATGGTGAGAAGTCCGTAATTCGAAAAGATCTCAAGGAGCATAAATTTCAGTAAAATTTAAATACATGGATTTAGATTTAGCACATTTAGGCCTCATCTTGTACAGCACATACGTGTGTCTCTGATTTTGTACAACTGTATCTATTGAAATAATCATTAACAGTTAAGAAAAGAAAAATAGGTGTCATAAAGAAACTCTTATTTATAACGATTTTAATAAAATAATAGCACATCATAAATACATAACACCAAAAGCAAGCACATAGAACTGGCAATTTTCAGCACTAATCGAAATCTTATATTATGTACAAGTGTATTTATTTTTCAGATATAATCATTAACAAATAATCTCTCTGCATGTATCTAGCACCAAAAAATGCCAAGAGCCCTTTTATTTTTAAAATCTTTCTTTGCCTTTTTTCTGTTTCTATTGAAATTATCATTAACATTAACAATTAAGAAAAAGGAAAATAGTGACATATATTAGATATTAAATTTAAATATAAGATATGTAGGTGTCATACATAAAGAAACTCTTATTTATCATGATTTTCATAAAATAATAGCACATCTCAAATAGTCTAACGGATGGATTTATAGATTTAGAGCATTTTCAGGTACCATCTTTTTAATATTAGTTGCTCATTGTACTGGTAATCATAAATGAAAATAAGAATAAGAACAAACTCAAATTATGAAGGTATGAAGATAAAACTTCATATATTTATTAGGATATTTATTAGTGTTTTAAGATGCTTAAAAACTGAAACTGATTTGTTTCTCATAAATCGATTTGATATGCTTTTCATTGTTAAGAAGCAACACCAATCTTAGTAATATTTTCCTAAGTCATTTTTTTGCTGATATATATAACATTGTAGTTGAACTAATTATTATGCTTAAAAAATTGAACCTGATTTATATAGAACATTCCAATTTTGCACTCCAAACATATATAACTTCAGAAACAAGTAATAAAAATCAGGTACAATTGAAATGACTAACATTATGTAACGCAAATAGATGGCACAACATGATTTAAAAAAGCGAAAGAATTGAAACTCGAACCTTGTCAGTGACAAAACAATAAAGTTAGTGCTACCAAGCTTCAAAATCTCAGAGTTTATCTTGTACATTATTAGCATATCATTCATCTAGAGAACAAAGGAAAAAAATAAAAGATAGAGAGTCTAAAAATATGTATACTATAACATGAGTTTTGGGAAAATCTAACATTCTCACGCCAGAATAATAAGCTCTTGAGGCTAAATGTGGTATGCTGGTTGTAAGGCCCAGTCCCCGAGTGGGTTTTAGGGCTATGAGTTAAGACAAGCCCTTACAAAGCATGCGCTTGTTCTAGTTCGAAAATTCTAGATCCTCTTCCTTCTGGGTGGGGAAGCGGGGTATTTATAGTGGTCCAAACAGATGATCTCAGCTATTTTGTCCGTAGGAGTAATGGGCCTGAAAAGCCATGGGCCCAGGCAGAGGGGATGTTATGGGCTTAGGCTGAGATAAGGAGGCCCTATCATCAGCCTTCAACCTTTCGTTGCCTCCTTCGAGACAACGAAAGTTATATTTGTGGTTTTGTTACGACTTCATGTTGCCCATCATGCCTTGTAAACTTCTCGTGTCAAGCCCTATGGGCATGGAGGCGGCCTTTAATCTTGTAGTCCCCTAGCTTGATGATCTTCATGTGTCGATGTCTTCCGGCGTTGAAGCAGCCTTCGTACTTCGTAGCCCCCCTACTTGATGATCTCCGTGTGTCGGCCTTCGTGCTTCGTAGTCCCCCTACTTAATTATCTCCATATGTTGATGTCTACCGGCGTCGAAGCAGCATTCATGCTTCGTAACGAGATGGGAGGGACTATGATGTCATTCGAGGGATCTTCTCCTTTCCATCCGCAACTAGAATTCTACAATCACGCCATTCCCCTTTTCCGCTTGCTTGAAGGTCTCGAGGGAAGTTTTCACAGGTGTAAATTCGGCCTTTTGGTCCCTATATTTCTCGGAGTTTTTCAGCGTGCTCCGTGTCGCTTCATTTTTTGGGTCCATCTGTCATCTCCTAATTAGTGCCTCGATTTGTACACCCTTCCATAAATAGCCTGTTCCATTATGTTCCATCTTGCTCCTTTAGTTTCTCTCCTTTTGCTTCTGTGCTGACGTTTGAAGAGCGATTCTCGTCTTTTATCATTCTTCATGTTAGAGTTTATAGCTCCCTTCGAGGTACGTGTCTAATCTGAGGCTCGTTCTTTTCTCTCGTAATTCTGGGGTGTCTTAGTGATCTTGTGGGTTTCGTTATTAGCATGATCTTGTGGGTTTCAGTATGTCTACCTCGAAGCCTGGACAATCCTCGGTAAATTCTTGTTCCAATTTATCATATGTACCTTTAGATAGTTCAGGTGACAACGACGATTCTCTCGAGGATATGTCTTATGATCCCCAAGGAGATGTCGAGTCAAGTAGCGATGTAGATAGTCTCTAGGTCAGACCTGAACTATCGATATTGCCTCGTACCCAACTGTCTTGTAGTAGGGTCCGTAGATCACATTTGGCTACGAGCACCACATCTTGGTTTTCTCTTATATCTTTCCTCAACCAAACCAGTCCTCGTAGTCCCTCCCTTCGTACTACAGAAATTGTGTATTTGAGCTCACCTGAAAATTTTGTTTCCAAGGATTGATTGCACTTGTAGCCGAATCGTCTGATTCCTCAGCAGAAGACCACCAAGTTGTCAGTTCTCAGAACCGTTTCAATATACCAAGGTTAATGGATCGCATGGAAGAGGATAGGTCTCGCAGTCAACTGTTAGTTTCGAATCGAGACGAGGGTTCAGACTCAAGTTCGGTGAGCTCGAGAGAAATGGAAATCAAGATTTGAGGATTGAGGAAATGTGTGAGGGAGGGAGCGCTCCTCCACCAAGTTCTTCGGTCGGTGGGAAACCCTTCAACGTGCTGGTGTCCCAATTTCGAGATATTGAGAAGGCTCGAGGAACTAGGGAGCGCTCTCGAGTTGAGAAGAAAGGGAAGATAGTTGCTAAGACTAGGGGAACAAAATGCATCGAGATTGACCTTGACCGTCTGAAGGACTAGACTTGTAAGGGGAAGTTTTGAACCGAAGCATACTCTCAAGTGATAGCTCGGGAATTGGGTTTAAAAGGTTCCCTTGTCATTCCCTTCTAAGGTGATCTGGTGTCAGACACATGCAAGGGGACAACCCTCTATCTCAAATTCACCCGATGCGGCCTTCAAATCCCCTTTTCCTCTTTTCAGCTAGAGGTTTTGCAGGTCCTGGATTGCTCACCGAGTCAGATAAATGTGGTGGCTTGGTGCATTATTAGTTCCTTAAACCTCTTTCTTCGCCATTGGCCCTTTCAGTTGACTCGAACTGGATATGTGTAAAAACCCTCGAGGACTTTTTCGAGAAGAAACTAAATAAGGTGGTGAATACCATTCTGACGGAATGGAACTACTCTCGCGATTTTCCTGTGGCCGATGATCTCACTTCTAAAGAGGGAAAAATCCTTCACATCGTCAACCAGATAATTAGCCCTAGGGTTTCTTTGCTGGTTGTTTTTCTGATAACGGTTACTTTTACCCTCGTACTGAAGTAGATAACGCTCATCGGTAATGTGTGCTTCTTTCTTTTATTTTCATTATCTGTAGAACTAGGTTCTTTGCCCACGATATTTTTCCTAGGCATTGAAGAGTTCAAGAGCAGGTTGGGAGGTCGGGCACACGGGGTGTCTACCTCGGTGGGAGGTACAATTCCCGTTCCCCCGAAGAAGAAGCCTTTATCGACCGGGGATTCCCTCCCAAGGCCGGATAAGGGGACCGAACTCCTAGAGGTGAAGTCTCCTTCGAGTCCTACGATGCTTGAGTGCTTCTCCTCCGAAGGAGAGGGCTTCCAAGCCCCCCGTTGCTCAGAAAAGGAAAAGGATCTTTTTCACGTCCTCAGAAGGGTGGGAGGCGACAACCATACTAGAGACAAAACACTTGTATACTCACTCAGTGAAAGACAATATAACTTGTGGAACAAAAAGATTTTTCCTTTCGGAATCCGGACAGCCCATTGAAGAAACAAGGTTCATAAGCTATAAGTTCACAATGCTGAACTTCGTCAAGGCTCATGAGCTATAAGTTCGCAACGCTGAAATTCATCAAGGATAGGGAGCTATAAGTCTGGAAATACTAAAGTTCACAACGCGAACTTCGTAAAATTCCTGAGTAAGGAAAAATACCACCTCGCGACGCAGCACTTCATTAAACATTTAAGTTGAACGAAAGAGAAATCCCCCACTAAAATTAAGTAGTGGTTGAACAAGGCAAGTACCTAGAAAATGGCATACGAAACAAGAAAGAAAATGGCACACAAAATAGATTGCAAGCTAAAAGATCCCTTAAGCCAATGTATTTAATCGTGTTACAACTAAACGAGTTATAAATAAACCCCTCATTCCTCAGCGAGTCCATCAGTGCTGCCTGCAACTTCCTTCACGATTTCCTTATTAATTCTTCGATTGTTATATCTTCCCTTGGTAAAATTTCCTTTTTCCTTGTTAATTTAGCACCTACTATATAGTAAAGTATTTAATTTGTTGTTTATTGCATTCTATTTTTGTGTTTCATCTTTATTTAAATATGCGTTCTATTTATTGTGGTGAGGACCTGATGATGTGAAAAGTGTGCAGCCCTTTTTCGCGGCCCACGCGTCAGGCATCGGCGTCCTCGCTCACGGGGGAAGAAGGTGCAGGTACATCCCTGCGCGTGTTTGTGCGCTCAAGGACTTATTATTTAGGTGATTGTGGGAACTTCTATTTTCCGACGGGCGTAAGCCCCCGTCGTTAATTACCCTGGCTCTCGCCTCGGGAATCTCTGATTAATGGGCTAAAATAATCAAAATATATGGGTTGAATTCATGGCTTTTGTTTTCTCCCTTCAAATTTATTTTATTTTTGATGAAATTCTGCAAAAGAAAGTTTATTTATTAGCATGGCTATTTAACCTTCCCCCCCCTTTTTTTTATTTGTTTTATGTTATACTTAATGGTACGTCTCAAAGAATCGAAGTGACCAGAATGTATAATTTTTAATGATTAGACTAAAGACGTATAATCTAAAGTCAGAGAAACGTATAATCTCTCATAAATCAGAGATCGAGGATGTATAATCCTATTAATCTCACAATGTTCGAATTTGAAGCACACTGCCAACTCGATACTCAAGGAACCAGAGATGTTTAATCTCTATAGAGGTCCAGGTCAAAGACAAGGACGTGTTGTCCTAAACAGTCTATTGACTTTCCAAATCCCGAATCTGAAGCGCTATGCCAATTCGAAACCTGGGAAAAATTAGAGAATCGGGAACGTATAATTCTTCATTGATTTCCAAAACAAGGAACATTAAATCTGAAGCGCACTGCCAATTTAACGTTCTCAAAGTATGATTTGATATGATTTGGTATGCTGGTATGTTTTACCAAGATTTAGACATGATTGTGGTCAGTGTTTGACTTTCCAAGAGCATTCTGGGAATTTTGGCTGACATTTGACCATCCTGTGTCATTCAGGGGCATATTGATCATTTTTGTCCTATTTGATCGACATTTAAGCATGTTTTGCATATTTTGACATAATGACATGTTTGGTCAATGTTTAATTGTATTTTGCATGTTTGAATATAATGACATATTTGGTCAATGTTTGAATATATTTTGCACATTTTGATATAATGACATGTTTGGTCAAGTTTTAAGTGGGTTTTGCATACTTACCCATAATAACATGTTTGGTCAAAATTTGGACATATTTAGTCAATTTAAGTATGATTTGAACATTTTGACATGATTTTGTTATTTTGAACATTTTTAATTTGTTTTATCAAAATACAACATAATTTTGTCATTTTGAACATTTTTAATTTATTTTATCAAAATATAACATAATTTGGTCATTTTAAATATTTTGATTTGTTTTATCAAAATATAAGAAGAATGTTTTATTTTATTTTATCAAAAATACAACATGACTTAGCATATTTTATCATAATATGGACACATTTGTATTTTTGACATACTTGGCCAAAGATTTGGATATATTTGCATATTTGACATGTTTGGTCAAAGATTTGGGTATATTTGCATATTTGACATGTTTTTATTTGACAAAATCATATTATCAGCAAAATACAATTTTGTTCTTGTGACAATTTTATTCATTCATGCAAAATAATATGCATGACATATGCTTTGAATTTTTCTTGAAATAAAAATCAAAATCAAAATTGACATTTTATTGTTTCAAAAATATCTTTAAATGAAACCATGATTTTTGATATATTTTTCATGATTTTTGGGCTTAAGAAAACATTTTTATTTAATGTTTAAAGTTTATTTTCAAAACAGATTAATATGGGCCGCTGGATTTGAGCCCATATATCAAGATCTGGACTTTAGTTCAGTTTTTAAAGCAGCTTTTGAACTGGGCCATCGTGTCAAAGGCGTGCATGAGGCCTGTGATGGGCTTTTTGTATTTCATCAAGATTCGTACTTTGAAATACATCAACATTCACACTTTTCTTCTCCGACTTTGATCAAGGCCCTGCCGGCGTCGGATCTTCGATCAGAGGGCATGGTTGACATCGTCGAAGCACGAGGAGTCCAATGGTGGTGGTCTCGTCGTCGGCGATGGCCTAGATCGCTGGGGATGGCGGTAGCCACCTCGGCGGTGTTTTGGCCGAGGTGTGGTTGAGATGAAGTTTTAATGAATTTGAGCTGAATTTGAGCAAATTGATTCAATTCCTTTGGCATATAGCATCATTTAGATATGTTTAGTAAGTTTTTGAAGTTTAATTTGAATTTAAATCATCAAATTTGCTACTTTCACCGTTCGGTACTAGACTGGTTTCGGGGAGTTCGGTACCGAATGGTGTTTCATGCCTTTTCTTGTAATTTCTTCTCAATTAACTCTCTCAGGAGCATCCTTGAGTATATTTGAGCATGTTTGAATGATCAATTTCACCAGTTTGGGTGTGCATTGTCCTTTATGCACATTGGGCCATTTCGAGCATTGGTTTCAATTTGGTTTTCTTTTGATTTTGTCACATTTTTCTTAAATTATATATTGAAATGTGTTCAATGGGGTCAATAACAAGTTCTGGAATGATTTGATATCAAATCTGCACATATTTCTCATTTTTACAGAGTTTTATTTTATCGTTTTTAATTTTCTGGTATAATCCAGAGCTGATTCCGTTCTGGATTTTGACAGACTCAATTTCAAAAATTCATATAAAATCACAGGAAATTTCAAAAATAGTAAAAATTTGTGATTAGATGTATTAAAACCCATTCTGAATTCCCATGAAATTTCAGATTAATTAGATTAACAGAAGGCATGTTTTTTGAATTTTTATTGAACTGGACAGAAATGCCCTCACTGCTGAAAAATTTGGCCCAACCTGGGTGTTAAGGCCTGGTTTAATTATTCAAAACTCTTTAAAACATCATATGAGGTGTTATAAAGGTGAATGCACAAAGAAATTTTGGATTTTGTGTTCAAAAGAGAAAAAGAATTCTCTATTTGATCAGAAATTGACTTTTTTTTAGTTTTTGGATTGATGAGATTTGAAAATTCATGACAATTCACAAAAAATTCAAAAAAATGTAAAATTTGGACTGTAAGCTCATATGAACCTACTCTGCATCTCTGTGAAGTTTCATGAAAAGTTGAAAATCAGATTGAGAGATATGGACTGATCCCTCAACCGGACCGAAAAGGGGCATTGCTGGATTCATACCAGCATGCTTATTTATATGTTTTTCCTTTACTCAAATATGGTTTTGAGCATCCAGACATGCTTAAAATGCAAAATAAAATATGCAGGTGAGAAACAAAGTCAGATTTGATCAAAATTTCATATAATATTATATTTAATATAACAAATGAAAAAACATCACTATATAAACATGATGCTTTGGTTTTCTATGAAATTTGGCAGCATAACAGCTTGTATAAAGCTATTTTTAAGCTTTGTATTGCCACTGCACATGTGCACAGGACTTGAGAGAAGGGTATGAACATGTGCCCATCCCTATTGAACCAAATTAGCATGTGCTAATTGGTTATTGTATGCCTATCAAATTTCATAGAAAACATACATGATCGAGCACTTGAGACTCAGTTTAGGCATCAATTGAGCTCTGTGGAGCAGGAGGCACATGTGCACCTCCCAAACCCAAAGGTTTAGCCATCTCATCCATCAAGGTGAGACTAGCTTCAGAGCTCAAATGAGACTAGACCAAGTTCAAGGCTTGGCCCCTCTATCTCTTACCTAGTCACAAAAGCTTTCTTCTTTTTAATTTGGCAGAGTTCTGTTTGTGGAATTTGGATTAAAGCTTGGTTTCGGTTTTGGCAAGGCTTGAGCTTATGGGGGGATTTTTTTTTCTTTTTTGGGGGTCTATTTATAGCCCAGGGAGCATGGTTTCAATTTGAGGGCTGAGCTAGCGGCATCCCAACCTTTGATTTGATCAAATGGCCGAGATGGAGCCCAACAGGCAACAGCTGGCCTGTGGCTCGTCCTTGCAAGATTCCTCCAGCTAATTGGCGCCCAGGTCATCCCATAGGATGCCCACACGTGTCCATGTGCATAGGCTGGGAGAGAGAGAAGAAAGCTGTTGGATTTGTCTTCTTCTTGGGGCTGGTTCACCATGTCGTGTTCAAGGCATTATCTTGATCACTTGAGCAGCGGGCCGTGCCAACTGACCACACCCGAGTAGGACCCGAGCACCAAGTGGTGAATCCATCGATTGAGCGCCTCTCACACCAAATTGGCACCTCAAACAGCATCGTGGAGGTGCTTTGAAGCTTTCCGAAGTGTTGGTTTGGCCTCTCGAGCTCTCAATTGCCCAGTCCATCTCAAGGCCGAGGTACTTTCTCTTTCAATTTTCTCTCTGCTTGGTTTACTATTTTCACTATGTCCAAAACGGTTTAATTTAATTCGGCTTGTATACCCTGGCTCCATTTTTGAAGCCTTGGCCGAGCTTCGGAGCTCAGGGAAGAAGAAAAGAGAGGGAGAGAGATTTAAACCTGGGATTTTTTCGGTTTGAGCTCGGTTCACATGAGCCGTTCTTTGGTTTTGAACTTGTGATAGAGAGAGTGTGTGTGCATCGAGCTCATCTTCTTCTCTTTCTCTTTTTCCCTCGCTGACGAAGCGCGCTTGGGCACTGGGGCACAAGGGGGGTGGGGTCCGCTTGTCGGGTTTAGTGAGACTCATCCCTCAGCGAAAAATCGAGGGTGAGCTCATGAGCATGGTTCACGTGAGCCAAAACACAAGATCAGTGAATTGGTTCATGTGTGTTGTGTTCATTCAAATCCCAATGGGTGTCTTGTGTGTATGACAGGTGGGTCCCGGGACTTATTTAATCGTTTGAGAGCCCCAGTTTGCACCCAGAATGTTGTATATTCCCCAAGTTGCACACAGAATTATCTCCAGCTCTGATTTTTCTGTATTTTCTTTATTCTTTTGACTTTTTATTTTATTTTTCATGTAAAAATCCATGAAAATTCACTGGAAAATCATAGAAAATGGATTCTATAATTCTATCATTTTTCAGGTAATATTTTTGGTATTTTGGATGTGAAATTAGGCATTAATTTCACTTAATTTATTAATTGCACAAGATTAGGCATATTAATCTCATACAATTAAATTTTGGCATTATTATTCCAAAGAATTATTTCTTGATTACAAGAAATAATATTTGGGATATTTTTCATGAATAAAATTCATGATTTTGGGTTTGGCATGGTTAATTATATGAAATTGTTTCTTGATTTCATATAATCGGGGTTTTCTGCATATATCTTTTTTGCACACATTTGAAAGGGGTTTTGGCATGATTATTTCATGAAATTATTTTTTAATTTCAAGAAATAAATTTGATGTGTGATAAATCATGAAATTGAGTATAATTTCATGATTTTAACGTTTGGCATGGTTATTTCATGAAATTATTTTTTAATTTCAAGAAATAAGTTTCATATGTGGTAAATTATGGAATTGGGCATAATTTCATAATTTTAAATTTTCGCATGAAAATCACATGAAATTACATCATTAATTTCACATAATATATAATTTGATTCGTGTGTATTTTCTGGTAATTTTTTAATGACAAATAAAAAATACTACGTGGAGATCGAAAAAAGAATGTTTTATGTTGCAGCCCGATAAAATGTACAAGAACTTTGGCTTTAGGGTTTTCTGTTAAAGGGTTATAACATGTTTATCGCTGCACCACCCTTCTTCTTCTTTCTTCTTCTATTATCTTCTCCTCCCTCTTTGTGTGTGCATGTGTGTATGTGTATGCTTCCATAAAATTTGTTGAAGCTTGTTCGGTGTGTGCTTGCTTGCTGTTTTGCTTGATAACATTTTATTAATTTTGGTGTTCAGTAAATTTGTCCTTTAAGAAGACAATAATGCATTAAAATGCATGAACTATTGGATAGAACTGTCATGATTTCTCTTATTATTGCTGCTATTAAAGCACAATAATAATCCTTCTTTGATTTTTAAATGTTGCTATTGCTTGCATGCTTATTTCTACCTTTAACTTTTTTCATTGTTGTTACCTTGTTGGCTTGAGGGCTAGCTTGATGCTGAACCATATGCATGACCTTTTCTAAATGTTTGTTATTCTTTTAATCTAAATTACTGGCCTCGTGATGAAAAGATATGGTAAAACAATCTCTCCAATAATTCTATGTCACTGTTGTAGCCCAATATATAATGTTGTTGAATGGATGGATGGATGGAGCTGAGGGGAAGAGAGAGAGAGGTTTTTGTAATTGCAATATAGACCTATTATTATTAGATGGATCATTTGACAATAGTTATTTTGACAATCTTGATAATGAATTTTTCAAAAATTTAAATAAAATTGAATATTGAGAAGTAAATTGGGGCAACCAATTTACACATAGGAGAGGCTCCTTTTAGCAGGCCACTCCCCATCTATAAGGTATATATGTTTTTGCTCCTAGCCATACATGGGGTTACCACTTTGTGGATTTTTTTCAGTTGATTTAGACATTATATATTTGGGCTTCAGACACTAGGCTTGTTGAAACAGAAGTATTAACATTAATGGACAATCTGAAGACACCAATATATTTGCTTTTCTTATATCTCCTCAGTAACATATATATCTTTGAATTTTGGTATGTGTTTGTGCACTTGCTGATAATAATGTTTCACTCATGTCCTCTAAAAGTTTCTTTGAACTTTTGCTATTACAAGATTTCTATTTATAACTCTGTGATGTTATTTATTTGTAGATAATTACAAGATATCATTTAACATTTTCTATTTTGCATTTTCTTTAAAAATAGTGAAATACTGATAGGTATTGTTGGCATAAAGTAATGTTGAGAGGACAAATTAAGTTGGTCTTTACAAAACTATATGAGAAAAAACAGATACTTTTAAGACCACGTTATGGCATTCTGACAAAAGTGCAAGCCATTGTAACATGCCAGAAATTCAAGAGTAAAAGGTGGGAAAGTGCATATTTCGAGTCTCTATTTGAGAAGGAATTACAATAAATATGACCCCTAGTGTTTTCTTTTTTTTTCCTTTTAGAGTTCGGGGAATCCATAAATGTGAAAAATCAAGACGTCTAGGCTGAAAATTATTAATCTAGGTTACTATGTAAATACAAGTGTTGCAAAAATTATATTTATGGAAATATAGTAGGATAAAAAAAATAATGAAAGAAAACTATAGAAGACAGATATTTTTTGAGATGCGGTTATCATTGATTAAGAGGACTCGCTTGTCTGGGTCCAACTATAAACTTTTGAAGTGATTGAGCTAAGCAATTCCCTTAACACAGGTCTTCCACTACGATAGTGTGCTTCAATTTCGCAACAAAGAGGCTTGAGATAATTATCGCCATTGAAGCTAGAGACAACACATTCACTTATCATCTTGAAAAGGTCGCATACCTCAGCATCACTGTTTAGCTGGTGAACAATGATACCTCTCTTTATAAGTAGTGATACATCATCTGGTATTCTAATCAAACTGCAGAAAAATATAATGTATACAGTAACATAGTTTCCGAATTGAGGACAGGTTTGTTCAAATTCAAGTAAATTGCAGAACAGAGTTTGTGTATTTGGGTCAATTGTCAACTCAGGAATCTCTATTGTGCCATTGCAAAATACAATGTCAAGGAGGGAATGTGGATTCTCAGAAGCATACTTCCTTTTCTTAAAATCAATCCCTGCTTGATGGTATTCTGTTGCCCGACGTGGTGGAATTGCTTGTTGTGTTGCTTGTTGACCATCATAAAACAGTGGGTGTTTTATTTGGTTCTCATAGCTCTCGGCTACTGTAATGCAAGGTCTGAAGTATAAGTGACATAGGTGAAGCAAATGAAAAAACTCTTTTGGCCGGTTATGCTTTTGAATTGCTTTTGGATAGCAGTAAAGCGCTTTTTCCACAAACTCAACAATTTTTTCAGTTAGAACTGCTATGGTCATGCTGCTTTCACCTACAATGAGTTCATAGAGCTTTGATATAACGAAGAAGGGAATTTGATTCTCAAGGAGTAGAATATCATGCCAGAGATCTAGGAAGGATAGTTGGTTAGTGAGATAATATGTATCTTCTCGGTTATCTTCTTGCATGGTGTTACTTTGAATGTTTTCTAATTTTTCTTCATCTTGTGTAAGTTTTTCATCCAAAACTGAATTTGAAATGACCTTGTGCATGCTAACCTTAAGTCTTCCAATTGCTTCTTTAGGTTCCTGTAGATCTCGTGTGTACCATTCTGTCCCCGAAACGATCATGAGCACAATGCATCCATCGAGCAAGAGCATTTTAACAAAGTTGTTCCTGTCTAGATTAATCTCATCAACATAACAAATTTTAACTGATTTCTCTAGCTGAATCATTGCTTCCAAGTAATCCGATAATGTTCTTTTAGGGTTCAAATTAAGAATGCGATCCAGAAACTCATACTTTGTCATTTGCATATCATGAGAACACGAAATTCCATGGTTGTATGGTCCGATGGAGAGCATGATTGGCTCATAAATATTCTTGTGTTTATGACGGAGATTTTTGTTGGTTCTATGAATTAGAGGTCTACCAATTTCGGGTTCATCAGCTTCACTTCTTGACCAGCAATAATCATGCTCTCTTGTCATTGATTTCACTAATTGCTCTATGTCAATTGTATGTACTCCAGCCATACTTTGTTTCTCTGATAAAAATTGTCAACTCAATAAGGTTAGAATATTTAAATTAGGATAGATTTTTTCAAGTATCAGCGCAAAGTCAAAATTAAATGGAAACCCTATCAGGACACTAACTGTTATGCATCCATCTCAATTCTCCATCGCCTCCACCCATCCCCAACCCACCAGATTTTTTCAAATCGAATACTAATATCCTACTTTTAAACCGTGAAAGGGCTTTCTTTTGTATTATAATTTTACTCATGGACCAAGATAGATTAACTTTGATTTAATTTTGACAAATAAAAGAGCTTGATACTTAAGTGATAGTATGGTTATTAATGATAAATTGTGTAAATTTGTTGGGGGATACATGACTTATTGGTGTTTTTGTAGGTTCCATATCATTTCATCCTTCCGTGAAGCTATGTATGATATTTTGGGGCTTTACAGTTTATGAAAATTTGTCTTGCATTTATCATACCGTTAAAACTGATAGTGGATAGTATGCAAATGCAAAAGAAGATTAAAACTATTTAAATTGCCCAATTGAATAAATCATCTAAGATAGCATGTTATGTACACGGTTTAATACAAAAATCTATCAAAATCAATTTAAAAGCGTCAAGTCCTAAAATTTATTCAATACACCATTCAATCAAATAAAAGGTTGAATAAAGATAACCTGCTAAATGGATATGGAGCCTGGCTATATTACACAAGAAGAAAATGGATCATCTGATGCTATTGTTTGATGACAATGAACAATGAAGAGATTTCTGTTATATTAGTGCTATAAGTTTTCTCTCACCATTTCCTCTTAATTAGGAAAAGAACTTGAGGTCTACTATTTTTAAAGTTGGAGTCATGCATTCTCTCTCTTAATTGAAGTAGATATTGCTCTGTTCTTTTTATAGAACATAATCATGCATCACAATTGGATACAGCTATGATAATAGAGAGAAATTTAAGCCTTTCAATTTTAATGCTAATCTTCTATAGCTCTATCTTTATCTCTACTCTTATATTAAGTGTGTAATTGTTCTAATCCGCCAATGGCTCAGATTAAATGATCTGATTTGTTAATGGTTCATATTACTTTATCAAATTTCAGGGTTAACCCAGATGTTGATCTCAAGTCTTAATCCATGAACTGCTGAGATTCAGTCTACTAGATCGGAATCAATACTAACCGTTCGATCAGTCCCCTAGGTATTTCATCTTTCTCCTCTCCCACACAGAGCGAGTCATCTCTCTTTCCCCCTCTCGCTCGCAGCCTCTCTCCCTTCCTTCCTCTCCCACACAAAGTGATCCACTTCTCTCTCTCCCTCTCGCTCGCTGCCCCCCCCCCCCCCCCCCTCCTTCGCCCCATTGTTCGCAACCTCAAATCAGTTCTCCTCCCACAAAGGTTTGCTGCCCTCTCTCTCTATCTTCCTCTTAGTTGGTCGCACGCTATCTCCTTCTGTCCATTCATCTTCTCAATTGCAGCTCTCAGATGGAGAAGACTTGGTGTCGAGATGCTTTTCTCTCAATCAACGTGCTTGGCTTGCCTATCTCTTCTTCCCATTGTTCAGGATGGAGGCCTCTGTAATTGGTTTTCACTGATCTTATCTTCTCCAAATTTTCATTTCTTTTTTCTTTATTTTTGAATACCATTTATCGTCGTGAATTTGGCAATCGGTCAATTGATTTTGTATTCTCTTTCCTATCCATTACTCATCACTCTAACTCTAAACTAAACAAGATTTCAACCGATCACAAACCACAGAAGCAGGCATACTACCTCAAGGTATCAATCTATCTATTTTTCTCTCAACTTAATTAATTGCTTCTTTTATTTCTCCTCAGATTTATTGCTTCATTAACATTGCTTAAATAAGTTTTCTTGAAGGCAAGAGAAAGTGAAAGAAATCCTCCAAAAGGTAATTTTTTTAAAATAATGCTGATTATTTCATTGGGAGCTAATATACATATACAATATCGATACCAATATTGATACCGCTGTAGAGTTGACCAAATCAACTCTCTTTTGCGCAATCCACGTATCACACTCCGTCTCATGTGATTCGCTCTTTTCATTTTGATCAATCCACGCGTTTCTCCGTATTCTAAACATTAATGTAATTAACTTGAAGAATAAACCAAATAACATACATAATAAACAACCTAACATGAATAAAAACAATATAGCCATTAACTTGCATAATAAAGCCAACAACCTGAATAATATACCAATTAATGTGAAACATAAAATAACAAAAAAAGGCACGTCAATCTGATCGGTACCAGTAATGAATCTAACTTCATACTAGACTGGTACCAAATTGTCAATGACCTCTAAATTTATTTTTTAATCAATCTAGGCTATTTTCCCCAAATGTACATCTTTCAATTATTTAAAATAAGCAAAATAAAAAACGATATTGGTAGACGTCAAATGAAATGAATTTTTTTTCAAAGTCTAAATCAATAGTAGAACTACTCTAATGATTGTTTGCAGGACATTGAGTAATAAATATTTGAAAAAGAAAAAAAAATGTCAGCATTACTTAAAAATAATAAATTGATTAACTTGAATAACAAAAGAAATAACATCAATAATAAAACATCTAACATGAATAACAAAACAAAGCAATCAATTTGAACGATAAAAGCTAACAAACAAAAATTACAATAAAACTATTGCAAGGATCATTTGTATGATATCAAATAACAAAAATAGAACAAAAGAAATAAAATTAATATTGTTAATTTGGATAACAGAAATAAGCAACAAATTTGAATAATAAAGCAACATGTTACATAATAAATTGATTAACTTGAATAACAAACGAAACAATTTGAATAATAAAGCTTCTTACATGAATAATAAAATATCATAATCAATTTAAATAATAAAGCCAACAAGTTGCATAATAAAATAATTAATGTGAATAATAAAAATAAACTGAAACAGAGCAATTATTTTGGAAACTGAGACGGGAAAAATGGAAAAAAATGAGAGTGATGGATGAGAAATAGGAGCAAGAGTTGAGAAACGAGAGTGAGAGAGAATGAGATGAGAGAGTGGGGGGGGGGAGAGAGGGAGAGGAGAGAGCGAGGGAGAGGGAGAGAGAGGAGTGCAACGTGAAAGAGAGGGAGGGAGAGCGGAGAGAATGAAGCGATTGTGAACCAACATTGAATCAAAAATTAAACCGGACCAGTTCCATAGTATCGACACTCATATCGATTACGGTACCACTGAAACATTTTCCCATTTCAATTTGTATTATAATTGGACTGTGAATTCTCTATTGTTCTTCTTTTAACTCTTTCATGATTTATTGGCCGTATAGCAGCAAGTTGGTAAGATAGGCCACGATGCAACAAATTGTTAAATTTTACTGGTACGTTTACCCTTTTTTTCTCAGTTTGATTTTGATTGAAAATTTTCTTCTCTTGACAGAATCTATTTTATTTTGTTCATGTAATATATTTTTACACCAGTAATTTTCTTCATTGAGAATTTGGAGATGATTTATCCAAATTGAAATCGGTTCATTGATCATGTAAATTCATGTTGACTAATAAACATTTTGGTTCTTTCGAAATGATATGGTACTGATATGAAAAGTGTCATTTATGGATTTTATTTAAAATTATTGAATATTTGCATATATTCAAATTAAATTTGTAATTGTTGGGTCTTATCTTGCTTTCTTTCCTTTTTTGTGATGTCATTTAAGGAATTTTTTATAATTAATTGATAATTGATATGGTCTGAATTGTAAAGTTACAAATATTAAATGAAAAGACATCAAGCAACATTATTTGACATTTGGTGAGTTGATTAAATATATAGATGAAATTAAGGTAAATATTCTGCCAAATAAAATAAGAATGTTTTTATATCTATTGTTGCCTTGGTACACATGCAATGTATATAAATTTTATGGAGAGGAGGATAACCCTTACAATTTACCTAATGTCTGGAGAAGAATCTCTGCTTGATCAAAACAATAGTCGTTATAGTAAAATCAAGAGCCATAATATGGCAACAAAAAGTATCTTGATTGTTTGATTACTGATAAAGAACCACAGGTGGATGAAGATGTTCCTCCATTTAGTTCTCTTCATCCCTATGGATCAAGTGGAATTTGTGTGCTCGAGTTGAGCAAAAGTTTAATGTTCAGCACTATCCGTCGAGGAAAAGAATGAAGCTACTGCTTGTCGATGCTGAGGTGACTTCAACTTCCTTGTAGTTAAATTTAATATTTAAGGGAGATTTTTAATTGAGTTCCTTTTTCTTTATTTAAATTTATCGGTTATTTGAATCTCTTTAACCATTAAAAAATAAGCACTCACTTTGAAAACCTAAATTCAGCTATCAAGACAGGGCATCAAGACAAGGTATTTTTCAATCCTTCAATGCGTGAAGTTCAAGTTATCAAGACAAGGTATCATACAAAATTTGATTTTCTAAGTTTTGCATGCAAGCACTAAGCTAATCATTTCATTTTTTTTTGCCTCAAATATTCTAGAACAGTTGAAAAATAAAGAGAGAGCTTCATGCAGTATTGGTGGAGCCAACATGATAGCTATTGGTCTGAGTGATACTACAAAGATTACAATTACAGATCTGAAAGAATTTTCTAACTTCGATAGCAACAAGGTACCAATGCAGTACTCAAACTTATTTTAATTATTTACTAGTAACTTTTTGTTAAATGACAAATGACTGCCAGTCACCTTGTGTAGTGTGGTCTTTATGAAGTCGTCATTACAATTAGTAGAATTTACTATGATTAACACCAGTCACCTTGGTGCAAGACTGGTCTCCTTGAGGCACTGAACACATAATACTGGCATCGCAAGTGTGAGAAATTTTATTCTGAAGGGTGTCTCTGGTACAATCTGGTTAAGCTCAAAGCTATCTTATTTATCTCCTTGATGTAATAAATATTTCCTAAAGCTTCTGTCTATATTTCAGTTTGTTGAATAAAAAACTAGATTGTTGTTGTGTTTGAATTTAGAAACTTTGTTATTTTCTATGTTCTGTGATGATATATGTTTTGGTCTCATATTATTTATTTTGTACAAGAGAATATAAGTTTATTGAAGTCAAGACAACTGGCGCAGATTTTCACAGCCTCATCTCGCGAGACCTTGTTCAAGCTCAACTCGGTCAAATCTGACTAACACACCTATGTATCATTTGCTTGGTAAATGTTATTTGCTAAAGTTTATGAAAGCTCGAAACAAATCTACTTTATTTTCATTTACGAACATTGTTGAGTAGTTAATTTTTTTCATTGATCTCTTTTCTGTAAGAAAAATATATCATATGTAAGAAAATTTAATTTGTTAATTTGTTCTTACATGATATGTTCCCATTGCAACGCACGGGCAAAATACTAGTAAATTATAATGGACTGATTTGTATAAACTCATATATTTTTTTGTCTTACAAATTAAAGTAAATCAGAACTCTGGGAAATAGGATCTTCAATACACATTTTTGAAAATAGTTATTGCTACCCATTTTCTTAGTACACAAACTGAATTTGTGAAAAATTCATAACCTATGGATATCGTGGCAAAGGAGGGAAGTGATGTGGGAGAAACAATATCCTCGGCATTGCAATTATTACCTTTTCTTCCTGATCTTCATCGATGCCATTGATTTTGTTCTCTAAAATTGGTTAAAAATAATTATGTAACTAATTAGCTAATTACAAAAATAGAACAATTTCATGAAATGAAGTGCTGGAAAGTGAGAGTTTACCAATTGTTGATTTTGCCTTATCATATATTGTGCTTGTTTGTACAGTAGCTGGGTGAGCATTAGAGAGAACATCTTGTGCTTTTGCCGGAGGAATTATATTGCCGACGATACCAAGGAAGATTGTTAATGTCACAAGCCCGATCCATGCCACTATTGCCCTCATTTTTTTTAACTTAATAATCCCGATATGTGTTGAGTATTTTAGCATTGGCTTGCTTTGAATATATTTTCTTTGTAAGATTGTGAATATCTTATAGGTTGTACCTAAAGAAGCCAATATCTTGTAGCCTGCAATTTTTTGAGTTATCTCGAGGATTGGTTTGTATTCGAATCAATTAGTTACGGTCTATATTTCACCTCTAATGCATAAAAAAATATTTTTGAACATATTTATACAAGTTTTTAATTAATTTGATATCATTTTTTATTGAAATATCATCAATATTCACACATAAACTGTTGGATATATTTATTTATTATTTTTATATATTTTTGGAGCTAAATTGATTAGTTATGACCTATATTTCACCTCAAATTGCATTAAAAGACATTTATAAAGGTTTTTTAGCATTCTTATACACATTTTTAATCAATTTGACCTTATTTTTTATTGAAATATCATCAAAATTCAAACATAATTGTGGAATATATTTATTTATTATTTAGATGTATTTTTGGAGCTATATTGATTAGTTATGATCTATATTTCATCTCAAATTGTATTAAAATGCATTTCAAATGCTTTTGAATATGTTTATATAAATATTTTTAATCAATTTGACATCATTTCTACTTGAAAAATCATCAAAATTCACACATAAATTGCTGAATATGTTTATTTATTATTGATGTATATTTTTGAAGCTAAATTTATTAGTTATAACCTATATTTCACCTCAAATTGCATTAAAATGTATTTAAACATTTCTGAACAAGTTTATACATATTTTTAATCAATTTGATCTCATTTCTGCTTGAAATATCATCAAAATTCACATATAAATTACTAGATATAATTATTTATTATTTCTATATTTTTTCGAAGTCTTATATTAAAATGTATTTAAAACGTTTTAGCTAATTTGTAGGGGTCTTCGGTACTCTCAGCTGAACATTTTTTTCCATTTAAAGTTGTATGATTTGTTTCATTTGAAATGTTATTTCTCCATTTAGAAAAATAATGTAGTCACTTTTATTCATCGAAACACATGTTAAGATAAATTATGTTTTGTCGAGTGGATTTTTCAAGAATGAGCAAGGGTTTGTGGTTATTTTGAAAAATTTCTACTATTTATAATAACTTTTTTAAAGATGACTAAATATTGATTTTTTTATTATTTTTAGAATTTTTTTTAAAAACTATTTAAATATAGTAAAAAAAATTCCTAAAGATAGTAGAAATTTTGGAAAATTGGGTATGTACCCATTGAAACTTTGCTAAATGGAAAATTTCTATCAATTCTTTAAATTGGGGTATTTGCCCATGAAAAACTCAATTCATTGGTTATCTACCCATATAATGATTTGTCTTAATTAAATCAACATAAAAATTCAATAAAAAAAATATTAGACCAAAATACCCTTCCTGTCTAATTCCCTTCTCCTTCCTTTTTTTTGTCTAATTTCCCACTAAACCTCCCTCAATCCTTAACCCACAAGTCTTACAGCTATGCCTATCTCTCCTCTCTCTCTCTCTCTCTCTCTCTCTCTCTCTCTCTCTTTTGAAAGCTTATTATTAATTAAAAAAACATCGCAGTTTACATCATTACAAACTGTTACACAAGCAGCACATCAGATGTGAGCAAACATCATATTGCACAAGTACAGAGTGTATATGACCAGTACCTCCAAGAAAACCCCTACTACCTAATTACCTTATTTCCTTGGGTACTAAACTAAATCATCGACAACCATGTGCATCATGCAATCAGCAGTATTTCCGCCATAATTTGACATCTTTGATGGATCACCGCATTTGACCTTATTCTAAGACGTATGAATGATTAACAGAACATAATGGTCTGGGGACATGAGCTGAAAACCATAGAAAGAGTTAGCTGAGTAATTCCCCGACTTTGTCCATCTCCAAACCAGTAGGTTTTCCTCCTCATCAAATGTTATATCTGCTGCTGTCTGTGCCACTTCATCCTGATTTTGCATTCTGGACTTGTGGTAACAGGAAGTGCAGCGCTAGTATTGCATCTCTCATATTTGGGGGTTGAGAGGTGGACGGTTCATGTACCTGCCATTCCAGTGGAGTAAGGTAAAGACCAGTGTGATAAGTGATTGTGGCTGTCCATTGGCTCTCCACCACCAACGCTGGAGCAAAGCCGTATTGTGCAGCGCTAAATCCTTTATACCTAGGCCACCCCATTTCTTTGGTAATTCATTGTAATTGACATAAATTTACAAGCAAATTCATGATTTTAATTAAGGCACTCTTTAACCTGCTATCTGTTGGATTGATGGAAGAACAAACAGTTGCAAAAACTCAATTCTATTTTCTGCAAACAACAACTTAATTGATTATAAACTTGAATATAGATGTTCAGAATTTAAAACCTTACAATACCTAAATTTAGAACCCACTAATCCTATTACAACCACTAGTCACTACCCGACTAATTATGGAAACAACTTACCCACTAGCTCCAATACATGCTTAAAAATAACAACAGAATTCTAAATATAGAAATCTAATTTTGCATCACATTTTCAACACTCCCCCTTGATGCAAAATTGACTACACCAAGCTTCTTCCTCATGTTCTCAAACTTGCCCAGCGATAGTGCCTTCGTTAGTAAATCAACTTTCTGATTTTCTGAACCAATAAATTTCAGTTTGATGATCTTCTCTGCAACTAGATCTCTGATGAAATGTAGGCGAATGTCGATGTGCTTTGATCTTCCGTGAAATACAGGATTCTTTGACATTACTATGGCTGATTGATTGTCACAATAAATCACCGTTGGCTGCTGCTGCACGTGTCCAACATCTTTTAGAATTCGTCTAAGCCATACCGCTTGACATGCTGCTGAATTGATTGCACTGTATTCAGCTTCTGAGGATGACAACGCCACTGTTGCTTGTTTTCTTCGAGCTCCAACTTATTGCATTTGATCCTAGTGAGAAGACATAGCCCGAAATACTTCTCCTATCTTCTACACATCCAGCCCAATCACTGTCACTGAAACCAATTAACTCAAAAGCTCCTGTGTTACCATACCACAGTTCGAAATCTGCTGTACCTGAAATGTACTTCAGTACCCTTTTCCAAAATGATGCTTTGTCGGGTTGTGCATGTACATAGATATCACTCCAACTGCGTAGGTTATGTCTGGTCTTGTGTGGGTTAAATAAATCAACTCTCCAACTAAGCTTCTGAACTTTATTTCATCACAGAATCCGGTACCATCATTCTTAGTCAACTATTCATTGTTATTCATGGGTGTAGTTGCTACCTTGCAACTATGCATACCGAATTTCTGTAGTAAGTCTCTTGCATACTTCCTTTGGGAAACAAAAATACTGTCATCCTCTTGCTCCACTTCTAAACCGAGAAAGTAGTGTAACAATCCAAAATCTGTCATCTCAAATTTCCTTTTCATGCTAACCCGAAATTCATTCAACAATCTTTCACTTGTGCCCATATAGATCATATCATCTTCAGGAAGCTTCACTAACTGCCACATTTTGTTCTTCTCAATCGCCTTACACCACTCCTCTTTTTCTACTGCCTCTTCATAGCTTGTCGGATCTGCAATAAGAAGAACTTATGTGGTTTCGTACAGCTCTTGTATGGATCTGAATTTTCATGCTGGACTGTTGGGTGTATTTTCTATACTTGCGCCAGCGGAACTGCTAGTTGCTGGTTGCTCATGTGCAGCAGGTACCTCTTCGTCTTCTTCTATTATTTCTTCAAGTTGTGGTTGATATAAAATATCTTCCCACTGCCATCTTGCTTCTTCATCAAACAACACATTTCTACTCAGCAAAACCTTGCCACTTTCTGGACTGTACAACCGGTACCCCTTGGATTGAGTACAATACCCGATAAAAATACACTTTTCAGATTTTCCATCAAGTTTGGTTCTCTTTTGTGGATTAATAAAAGCATAGGCTATACAACCAAATACTCTTAAATGACTTACACCCGGTTTTCTGTGGAACCATGCCTCGAATGGAGTCTTATTTATCACGGCTTTTGTTGGTGAAATGTTCAAAACATACACCGCAGTTGCAACTGCTTCAGCCCAGAATTTATTCGGTAAGTTCTTGCATTTGAGCATGCTTCTGCCCATCTCAACCACTGTTCTATTTTTCCTCTCTGCCACCCCATTTTGCTCGGGTGTGTAAGGTGTTGTTAACTCACGATGTATCCTTTCTTCTTCACAGAAATTAATGAAATCTTTTGAAAGAAACTCGCCACCTCAGTCTGTTCTTAACACCTTAATCTTCTTCTCAGTTTGTTTCTCCACAAAAACTTTAAAAACCTTGAAGCTGCCAAATGCATCTCCTTTGCTTTGCAAGAAATACACCCAACTCATTCTACTATAATCATCCGTGAAAAGAAGAAAGTATTTGCTGCCTCCAAGAGATTCGGTTTGCATTGGACCCCACAAATCAGCATGAACTATCTCAAGCACCTGCGCTGCTCTCTTAGCTTGGCCTTTAGGGAATGGAAACTTGGTTTGTTTACCAAATATACACCCTTCACAGATACCGGTTTCATTGATTTTCGGTAGGCCATAAACCATTTCTTTTCAGTTCAACAATTTCAAACCATTGATGTTCAAATGACCATATCTATGATGCCATATCTCAGATTGGTTCAACTCTTTTGCAACCATTGCCCTTTTTTTTACACTTGAAATCTCTAAAGGAAATAATTTATTGGCTGCCATGTTCACCTCTACTAGTATTTGATTTTCAGATTTTATTACACAAGTTTTCCCTTGAAAAATAATTGTGTAACCGCAAGCCATCAATTGCCCTATGCTCAGCAGATTTTGAGACAGATTCGGGATGTAATACACGTTATGTAAGAATTTCATACCGTTTTCCTTAGTATGCACTGAGACCGTGCCCTTGCCTTCTACTTGAATTAGCTTGTCATCACCAAGTTTAACTTTCAGCTTGCATTGTTCATCCAAATCTACAAACAATTCCTTGAATCCCGACATGTGATTTGAGCACCCGCTATCGAGAAACCAGATGGTTCTTGCATCGACTTCATCAACTGCACTGCTGGCCATGAAAAGAGTTGGTTGCACATCTTTCTCTTCCGAATAATTTGCTTGACTTTCTTCTCTTTGTTTCTTATAGCAATCTGCTTGGTAGTGCCCGTACTTGTTGCAATAATAACACTGAACATCCCTCCTGGAATTGTTATTTGAATCTGCTTGATTGTTTCTGCCTCGGCCTCTACCTCCTCTGCTAGTATTAACCCTTTCTCTGCTGGAATTGTATCCACCTCGGCTGGAACTGTTTCTTCCTCTACCTCGGCCTCTTGGGTTGCCATTAGATCTCCCTCTTGATGACTCCCCCTGCATGTAAAACGTCTTGTCGTCGCCTTTATCCTCTGATCTGGACAGCCTAGCTTCATGGGTCTGCAGCGACCCCATCAATTCATCAAAGGTGTAGGTTGCGAGGTCCTTTGATTCCTCAATTGCTACCACCACGTAATCAAATTTAGGGGTTAGACTTCTCAGCACTTTTGCCACTACTATCTTCTCTTCCATGGTGTCTCCAAATGCTCTGATTTGATTGACCACCTCTTGTACTCGTGACAGGAAAATCTGCACAGATTCTTCATTTTTCATCTGCAAAGTTTCAAAGTCCCTGCGTAGGCCTTGAAGTTTGATTGTTGTGACACGAGTGCTCCCATGAAATACTGTTTTCAGGGTTGTCCATGACTTCATTGCGCTGGTGGCTGCTCAAATCTTTGAGAAGACGGTATCATGTACTGCTTGTTGAATGAAACATAACGCCCTTACATCTTTTTTCTGAGTTTCCTGCTGATTAGGATCTGGATTTGGTGTGCCTTTTTCAACCAAATCCCATAGGCCGTGAGACTTGAACAAGGTCATCATCTTGATGCTCCAAAAGGCATAGTTTTCTCCTTTGAACAGCGGTATTGCTGGTTGTGTAACGTTCACCGTGCTGCTGCCGGTTTCAGCCATCTCTTCTCCCAATTAGATCACCTCTGCTCTGATACCAATTTGTTGGATTGATGGAAGAACAAACAGTTGCAAAGACTCAATTCTATTTTCTGCAAACAACAACTTAATTGATTACAAACTTGAATATAAATGTTCAGAATTTAAAACCTTACAATACCTAAATTTGGAACCCACTAATCCTACTACAACCACTAGTCACTACCCGACTAATTATGGAAACAACTTACCCACTAGCTCCAATACATGCTTAAAAATAACAACAGAATTCTAAATATAGAAATCTAATTTTACATCACATTTTCAACACTATCTAATTAAGGCTTGTACAAGTAAGTGGGCTCTCCATTCGTTGAAGCTGAATGCAAAAAAAATGATCTTTTCTTACCAGCATAAATAGGAGTTTCAATTGATAGCGCTATATTAACAAGTGGGCTCTCCATTCCTTGAAGTTGAATGTAAAAAGAAAATGCTCTCTTCTTAAGGTAAAGGAATGATTTAAAGGGAAAAGGAAGATCAACAGTTACGAATGAAAAATTAGGAAGTCAGCCACAGGGAATTAAGCGGGAAGGGAATTTTGGTTCAATATTTTTTTATTGAATTTTTATGTTGATTTAATTAAGACATATCATTATATCCAATGAATTGAGTTTTTTTATAGGCAAATATCTCAATTTAAAGAATTGATGGGGAAATTTCCAATTAGCAAAGTTTTAATGGGTACATACCCGATTTTCCCTAGAAATTTATATTCTACAAGTTTTTTATATAAAGATTTTATTAAACTATTTGGATCACATTTTAAATATAAAATTTTAAAATTTGACTCATAAATATTTCGACCAAAATATTTATAAAATCACGTTAGCACTCTTCAAATATTTACAAACTTATAATATAAATATACTGCTAATGATATAGATTAATTTAACGACTTAAATTTATTATTTAAAATTGATTAAATAAAGTCTTAAATCAAACTTATCAACTACTTTAATATTTTTTTAAGTGTACACTCACTGCTTCCTTTCTTTCTTTAAATGCTTCTTTTTTAAAAAAGAAAAAAATAAAATTCATTCAGGGGCCTACTTTAGTAGACAGGCCAGGCCAGTAAGGCCCAAAACCACTTGATGCTTTTAATAAGGCAGCACCAGTACCAGTGCCACCGCCTCTCCAGTCTCCCACTTCCTTTTCTTTGATTCAATGATTGGGATCTCCACACTCCACAGGCGCTGGAGCAGAGAAACCCTAGTCAAATTTTAGGTGCTTTCCCTCCGCCGCTCAGTCTCAGCCTCTCCTCTCAGGTATTACTTAATTAGATCTCTTCATTACATTTCCTTCCCTTATGAGAAACTCTCGTGTTCAATTTTCTTGTACATTGCTCCTAATAGAGCGACGCTGTTTGATCTGTTGTTTATTCCATGCTCTTTGTTTTTTTGTTTTTTTGCTAATTTGTATGAATAAACCATGGAGATTTTGTTTGATGAGGTAATGCAAGTGATGACGATAATGTAGACAGGGAAACTGTATCCCCCTTTTTTTTAATCATTCAAAAAGGGATGAAGACTTAGTCTAATTGGGAATCTCTCTGATGCGTATGAATTTTCTCTCTAATGTTTCTAGTTTATAAAGCAGAGACTTAGTTCTCTGCAAATATCTGTATTTTGATCGAGATACTGAAATATTTATGGTATTTTCTTCTTGCATAATCATGCATTCTGTTTGTTGTTGTGAAGGGATGATATGATGTCATTGGTATACGAATGGAGATTTGAAAAAACAATGTGTTCTGTTGATGCCAAACTAGAACGTACAACAAGTATTTATCCATGGTTTACACTGTTGTTTGGATAGAGTGCAATGGGAGGAATGTAAGGGGAGGGCATGAAAACTTCATGATATTGGGCTCGTGTCCTTTAGAAATCATGCTATCCAGCACTTCCTCTGCCTTCTCAATACCCCCTTTCTTGCACAGCCCATTTATAAGAGTATCATAAGTTACGGCATTGGGCTCATGTCCTTTTGAAATCATGCTATGCAGCGCCACCTTTGTGTTCTCCGTTACTTGCACCTCAATTTTTTGGTCGGGTAATTAGTAGGAGGGAAATGTGGGAACTTCCTAAAGCTTATCTTTTCATTTTATGGCAGAGAAATTGTGGTAGCGGATGTGATTTCTTAAGAAGGATACCTTGGGAGTCAGGACATGTACATTTTCGTATGGGCCCCAGAGAACAGTTTGATGAAATTCAATCATGAGTTTTACCGAGGTTCTTCACAACAATGATGTCTCTACTTGTTTCATTTGTTTCTGGTGCTTCATGACTTGAAACTTGATCTATATCTATTCAAGCCCATCCTTTTTCCTTGTTAATGTTAATTTTTATGATTGTTTCATTCTTTGAAGGTCTGCTCTATCCATTTTATTCTCATTTTTTTGTATGTGTTTGCTGTCTACATGTAATTACTTGATTCCCTGTTCACTAAATTTAACCTTGTGGTGTAGATGATGTACTAATCTGCATGTACTGTTTGAAAGTAGTGTGATAATTTGTCTCCATCCACACTAATACTCAGGCATATTCCTCCAATTTTTAAATTTGCTGCTATAATATGTACACCTACTTCTAGATGATCTTGGTCCAGCAGCTTCAGTATCAATTATTAATATTCTTCTTTTATATCTTCCCTTGATATAAATTCCTATTCTTTTCCTTGTTGTTTTATCATCTACTTTGTAGTAAAGTATAATCTGTTGTTTGTTGCATGCCTTATTCGGTGTTTGCTTTTTTTCTAAATATGTTGTATCTATTGTGGTGAGGACCTGATGATGTGATAAGTATAAGAACTGAGATCTGAAAAAAAGAATGTTCTCTGTTGAAGCCTGATAAAAATATACATGAACTTTGGCTTTAGGGTTTTGGGTTAAGGGTTTACAACATGTTTATTTCTGCACCACTTTTCTTCTTCTTCTTCTTCTTCCTCTTCCTTTTCCTCTCCTCCCCCTTTGTGTGTGCATGTGTGTATGTGTGTGTGTGTATAGAGATAAAACACACAAGTCGAGTGCATATTTGTTCCCATAGAATTTTTAGCAGCTTGCTGCCTGGTGCAATTTGAGCCATGCACATTTTTATATGGGCTCCAGAGAACAGTGTGTTGAAAAAAGTTATGATATTTACTGAGGGCCTTCACAATGTATTTATACTTCTTTTCTTTATTGCCTGCGGATTTTTTTGTAGCTAAAATTTTGCGTCCATTGAATTTCTTTTTGTTTTGCTTGATAAAGTTTCATTCCGCTTTTCACCAAATTTGACCCTTCTTTGATTTTCAAATGCTGCTATTGCTTGCCTGCTTATTTATACCTCTTTTGTGTTGTTGTTGCCTTCTTGGATAGATGGCTTGATGCTGCAATACATCTGTTGCCTTTACTAAATGTTTGTTATTCTTTTATTCTGATTACTGGCCTGATGATGAAAAGATATGAGAAAAGAATATCTCAAATTGCATGTCACCGTTGAAGCCCAATATATAATATTGTTGGATGAATGGATGGAGAGATGGATGGATAGAAGGAGAAGAGAGAGAAAGAGAGATTTGTAATTGCTATATGGACCAATTATATTAGAGGAAGGATCACTTGACAATGGTTATTTTGACAATCTTGATAATGGATTTTATAAAAAAAAAAATTCAAATAGAAAATTGAGAAGTAAATTGAGGTAGCCCTTATTTACATGACTTCACATCCTCTGTAGTAATTTAGGTGTTGTGGGCAAAATCTGGACCGTTCAGGCTCCTTTTAGCAAGCCACTTCCCGTCAATAGGGAATATGTGTTTTTGCTCCTTGTCTTTTGTGGGTTACTACCTTTTGGATTTTTTCTGAGTTGGTTTACACATTATATATTTGGGCTCCGGAGACTTGGCATGTTGAAATAAACTGGCATTAGCATTAATGAACAATCTGAAGGCCAAACATATTTGTTTTTCTTTTTTTTTTTCTCAGTGATATACTTGTCCTTTGAATTTCAGTGTGTGTTTGTGCCCTTCTCATAATAGTGTTTCACTGATGTCCATTGAAAGTTTCTTCGAACTTATTACTATTATAAAATTTGTATCTAGTGCTTTGTGACATTATTTATTCGTAGAGAATTGTAAAATAGCATTTAACCATTTCTTTTATGAATTTCTTTTATGAATTTCTTTTAATAGTGAAATACTAGATTATGTGAGCCAATGAAAAATTAGATGGTCTTTGCTAAAGTAATTTTGAGAGGACAAAAAAAGATGGTCTTTACTAAACTATGTGAGCCAAGGAAAAATAAGATGCTTCTTGTTTTTTCAGAAAGTATCGTTTTTCCTTCCCTCGAAAAATTGAGAACCAACATTAAGTTCTCTTAAACTTGAGCTAACATGTTTGTAAAACTATCTTAGATTCTTTTTACTGAGATTCAAGTGAATAGGAAATTGTGGACAGAAATTTTTGTTACTCATTTTTGAGCTTCAAAAGAGGATGATAAGTTGGTCTAATTATCTCTTTGGTGTCTTTTCTATTAAGAAGTTTTTGAACCTACTTTGAGAGTTGAATTATCTTTCACTGCCTAATAAAAACTGAATGAAGAATTGGCTTTTGTGTGGACCAAGCTTGTGGAGTTTCAATTTAGATTGCTAACTAAAATGTGATGCTAGGTTTTCGCTTCTCTAATAATTTTTTGGAGCTCGATTTCGGAGTGATTTGAGTGTGATATAACACTTTCAATTTAGAACTTGCTTTTGATAAAATCAATTTAGAAGTTGTTGTTAAAGCATGTTATAACATATTTTTGGGACTTCCTTTTTTCTTCTGTTAAAATGCAATTTTCTTTTATGAAGGCTCAATGATGATGTAACCAGGATAAGAACAGAGATCTGAGAAAAACGGTTTCTCTGTCGAAGCCTGATAAGAATGTCAGTGGTTTGTCTTATGGAAGTGCTCTGTGATCTGGAGCTCGGCTCCTCGCCAATTGATCCCTAGCTCCATTCCAGTTGTATGGATTTTGTTGTGAACTTGGTTACATATCAGAATGAATACTATTATGCTCTCTCTTCTTTGAGGAGATGCAAAGGGACTTTCCAGGAGGTTAGCCATCCTAGTACTGATTTGGCATTCTGGTGAAGTACTTCACTTACACTGGGCAAAATTCAAACCCCAAGTGGTCTTAATTGTGAAGTTCTGATGGGATCTGGTGCTTTGGTGCTGGTATGATCGCATTATACTCTCTCTCTCTCTCTCTCTCTCTCTCTCTCTCTCTCTCTCTCTCTCTCTCTCTCTCTCTCTCTCTCTCTCTCTCACTCACTCACGCACAAAAGAAAAGGGAAAGAAAGGAATGAAAAAGTTGTGCTGCAAGCCATTGACATCTATATTTGGGCTCCAGAGAATAGTGTTTTTAAATATTATTGATCTGCTGAGGGTCTTCATGACATATGTTCTCTGTTTGTTTTATTTTTGTGATTCTTTAAATCATTATCCTCCAAAATCTGCTATTGTCTCTAAGGAGAATACTTGTATTTGATTCAGTTTTGTTCATTTCTGTGTAGAGATCTGGTTTTGTTCTGAATTCCCCCTTTTGTGAGTACAGCTCTTATTGGCATCAAGTCACTTGTTTCTCGTCTTTGAATATTTAACCATAGAGTATAATATTCTTGTAAGCTGTTATCTTTTAACTAATTATTATATATTGGTACCAGTATGATTTCATGATGTGTTCCATGAGTTCTCGCCTGCTGCAATAGTTGCAAATTGGGGCACAACTACTGAGTGAGATCTGAATTGTTTGATTTGATTCTGTAAGGATCTGAAATTTGTTTCCGGAGGAAGTCTCATTGAATTGTGCATGTCTGATCTTACACCAGACGGATCAGTATTTATGTTGTAGTTATCACTGGTACATGGCATGTAATTTTTACAGAGAACATTGTGTTTCTATGGTAACTCCTTTCTTTGCTGGATTTCATCTGAATTATTTGTTTTCATCTGGATTTTCATTAGAACTGCATTTATTATTTGTCAACTTTTCTTATCATCTAGTATAATTTAGTGCAAACTTATGTTAATATATTGGGTCAGATTCCTTTGTTTGGTAGTCAGAAAGCCATTTATTTATAGGCAGAGTTGACAGCGAAGCTTTGGTTTGGTTTTGTTGCCATCTCCAAAGTTCAAATTGCTATCTCATGGTTTGCTTTGGTTTGGTTTTTATATGCATAAATCTCGACCCAATTCAGTTTCTCAGATAACAATTTCTAGGTTCTTCATATTTTTCGTTAGTTCTTTAGTTTGAAAGTCTATTATCCTTTATTTCTCTTTTCATATTAACTGTAACCTTTATGACCTAAAAAATTTAATTGGTTCCCCTTGAAAGGGTTAAGTGATCCTATTAACAAAATAAAAAAGAAAACAATTGTTACTTCCATCTCACAGTTAATATGAAAAGAGAAAAGCATATCCGTAAGTTAACAATTGTAGGGATTCATATCTGCTATTATTCCAAAATTCAAATAGAAAAGCAGGGTCCTATTAATTATTATCCTCTTATCCCCTCTCTCCATTGTAGGAATTTAATGTAAAATTCGTGTACCTCTTCTTCTCCATAAGTTCATTCAATCTTTGTTTAATTGATGAGAAAGGAAGGCGAGCATTTCAATTTTCAAATCTCTGTTTCCTTTCTTCTTGTTCTATCTAATCTAGTATCGTCCTTCTTTTTGTTAGTATTTTCCAGACGGATTTAAATACTCTTAAATCATCTGGATTTGTTACCCTAAACCGTATAAAACATCACCTTTCGATCAGTAGCAGCGTGTGTGTAGGTGGAGAAAAACTAAATTTATTGAACTTTTATTTCTTGTTTAGAGAGAAAAACCAAATTTGTTGCGAACCTTAAAAACAAAGCTTCTCAGACCTAGTAATTTGTAAATTCCATCTATTTATCACGAAGAGAGAAACACAAGAGATGAGAAGGCGGCATAAAATTGAGAGAGATGGCTTCGAGCTCTGATGTAAACTTAATGAAAATTCGGGGAAAAGTAGTGATAATTATGCTCGTTAATTGTACTTTAAATATATTTATATTATTTTTAAAAAATATTTATATTTAATGATAAAAGTATTTATATTTTATATTTTTAGAACTAAAAGTTATACAAGTTGTATTTATTCTTATGCAATAAAGTTTTTAACTTTAATTTTTCTGTGATCAATATTTTTTATACTAACTATAAATATTTACAAATTCATATATAAATAAATTATTTATTTAGTATAAATATATTTGGTGTGTGGATAAGGGATGTAAAAATAATTTCTCGAGAGAATAATAGGATTCTGTTTTTTTTTTCCTATTCAGAATAATAGCGGATATGGACGAGAGTTGGTGCTGAATTGCTAACAAGCAATTAGAGATTGTGGTGTCAGCGACCCGCCACACAGGCTGGAAATTAAGTGGTGGTCACAGGAATAGAATTTTAATCTGATGGTGACTGAATAGTTCACAATAAATAAATAAATAAATAAAGCAATAAATAAAATATAAAAGTGGGGCAGTTGGGCAGCTTTTATTTGGAAGAAAGGAAATGAAATCTGGGAAGAATACTGTTTTGGGGAAGGCTCGTCATGTGGGTTTTGTACCTCGCATGAGCCCCACACTATATAGTTTGTATTCAACAAGCTCTTTAAAATAAAATATCTCCTTTTCTCTGTGGCCTCATCCCTGTGCACATTTCATGAACCGGGTCAGAAAATGGGGGGAAGAGACCCGCTACACTGATTGTCACATTTTAACTGGTGCAGGAAGATTAGTTCCTAATCAAAACAGTGATGCATTTAAAAACCCAATAAAAACATTTGCCACCTTCTGTTTGTCCCTCCTGAGCAATTAATATTTTACTCTCTAAATCAAGATTTTTATCCTCTCCATTCTCCAGTTACCTACACAGCATTCCAGATCACCACATTAGGTCATAATGCTGAGGAGAATAATCATTTTAAAATTTATTCTTCTTTATTTTTATAATAATTGAACTGAGTTGGTTATTTTGTGAAACTGTGATTTAATAAAATGAAAAATTATTTCTGCACCTTAACTTTTACACTTCTTATTTACACATCAAAAATATTATACTAAATAGTTAATTTATTTATATCTGAATCCGTAAGTATTTATAATTAATATAAAAAATATTTATTATTTTTTCTTCCCTGAGTGATTAAAAAATTTAAATTAAAAATTTTGTTATATAAATAAAAATACAGCTTGTAAAATTTATAATACCAATAAAAAAATTTTGTTATTAAATATAACACTTTCTTTATTTCAAACACATATATAAATACATTCTGAAAAAATTATAAACACATTTGAAATATAAATAAAAGATACAATTATCGCTCTGAGCAATAAATATAACATGTGAAAGGCAAAAAATGCTTGGAATGGATATCTCCTGTGTCAGTGGTAACGGAGAGGAATCAGTCCGAGGTCAAAGGAATAAGACTTGAGAATAAAATATATATATCCTACGAAAGCATATTCCAAAAATTTTATGATTGCTCTGCCCAAGATAGTACGAACTTTTGTTCTTAGTTAGTTAACTACCTATCTCTATAAAAGTGCCACTAACACTAACTCGAAGAAATACAAATTTTGTTAAGTTCATAGCAAGATGAAAAGATAGAATGAAATTTAGATATCACTATCAAGGGGCTAACTAACAATTAATGTATTAATAAAATTACATGATAAAGTACAGGTACGTACCTAGACATACCGTATTTCACGTGCTATATATCATATTCTTATAAATATTATGTTAATATAAATATCGTGTTAAATGATAAGTACACCGAACACAGTACGGTATAGCAAGTTCAAATGTCCAACTAATGTGTGATATATTTAGATACGTCTATAAAATTTTAAAAAAAATTGTTATAATGTATTTTAAATAGTTGTTACAAGTATATTTTAAAAAAATATTATTGTAAAATATTTTTCCACCATTCTAAAAAATTTTCCTATTTTCTCATTTTTTTTATTATTTTTCGAATTTTTTAATATTGTCAACAATTAAAATCAGAAATTTAACATAAAAAAAGTTAAAACACATCCAAATACCTATAAGCATATACAGGCACAGCGTATCAAAATGTGATGTGCTGTTAGAAGTATTGTTCTTAGTATTATTATAAATAAAAATGCGGTACAATACAGTGCGTGTTAATTTTTATACGCCGTGCATGCCTCATACATACAAACAAAGTACGGCACGTTTATAAATCACTACCAGCAATGAACAAAACGATTTTATCAAGGATTAATTTGGGGAAAAAAAGAAACTTTCTTTTCATTATTAACCATATGTTTGTTGTTAATTTATTTATATATTTATTTATGGAGCAACTTTCTAGATGATCCCAAGCAAAAAAGACACAAGTGGTTGCATTTAATTTCGGCGTTTAATATTAAATGCTAATTGTACAAACTGCTGATGAAACTGCTAGTGTCTGAAATTATGTGACTCAAAACTGTGCTCAGCATAAATGTCATTGAAAATTTAAGTCGGAACAACTTATAACTATTTGAAATTATGGAGCATATCTGACCATGTTTGTCTTTAATTTCATGTTGTTTACGTTGTAGCGTCATGAAACTAGTTTCACATTTTTCAAACTTATTATGTGTATATTCATCAAAAGTTGTGCACTACATAATTGTTATTTGAAATTTTTGCATCCACAACTTATTGTATAAACTATGGATCATATCTAAACGTGTGTTATAACTCTTGTTATCACTTTCTTCATTTTTGTTTTAATTCCTGATAAACAAACAGTAGCATTATTAGTTCACCAAAGGAATCAAATAACAGCCTCACCTATGTGCTCCAGCAGCTCAATGTACCAAGTATATAGTAATTCAAGGGTCACCAGACAATGAGTTATTTGCTGCCAGTAATTACCAATACCGGTACTGGTACATTGTGTACATGTATAGGAAGCCCAGAATCTGGAAATGTCAACCTTACACTTATCAGATAATTGCATTTCAATCTAGCATTTCATGAATCCAGAAGTCTCATACTTCGGATCAGCATGAAAGAGAGTCAGCGAACTTCAATTTTATCACTTTTTAGATAAAATGGGATTCTACCAAGTAGTGTATAAGGTCTCAGCCCAAAAGATTGTGGGATGGGAACCTGATAAGTTGCTAAAATGGATTTGCCAAGTTTTTCTGGTACACAGATGAAGTATTGGATCTCACTTATACTGTTATACAGTATGGTACGGTACAGGTCTTTTCATTTCATTAAAAATCTGCTCCTTGTAGTGCAATTGACCATTGATTAAGTCTCAATCCATCCTCAATTTTGTGAGCATTGATTAATTGCAGCTTCCATTTCGCACTTACACATTAGCTCTTCTATTATTTGGTATTTACTGACTTACAGCTGTAATAATAGTTGAGCTCTCTTCAGATGGAAGAAGAAAATGGTTGTTCCGTACCAAAGGTGAAGACTTGAACCCACTAATATATGAAAAGTCCGACTTTGTTTAGTTTTTAGGTGAGTAAATCTCTTATCTCAAAAAAAAAATTAAGAAATTTAAAATTTTTCATGAAAGGAATCACTTGAAGCGGACTACTATTTACCTATTGCTAGTGACAACACTGTACATCCTGATATTTGAGGTCGGTACCATGCCTTTACAGGGCAGGTACATCCAGATTTTCTCATACTAAAATTTTGCATCACACAGATGCACCGTAGCAGGCAAGATGAAATTTGTACTAAGTGTAACTAACGAGTTTGTTTATATAGGATAAAGCAAGAACGAAGCTGGTTTAAGTTCAAATGAGGTGCAACACCTCCAGTTAAAATTTGGTGGTGTACAATGATAAATCCTGCAACAGAAACCACTCTTAAATGCTAAATTTTTTTTTTATGGTGGCATTAATTATTCATTCCCTACATGTATCACATTCATACTTATCAGTAACAGTATTATTTATTGATAAGATATAATTATTCTGATGGCCCATTCATAAAAATTTAATTCTTCGTTTATATTTTTCTTTCTTTTTCAAACTTCTTTGGTAAAAAAGGCTGATTGTAATAAATAAATTACCATTTTTTTTTCTTTTTGAGTACAATAAAATTACCACTTTGCAACTCCTCTTGGAATTAATATCTCATTAAGGCAAAATAACTCACAAAATTTCTCTAAGCACTAATAATCCTCACAACCAAATTGTGAGCACATTCTAGACCGTTTGATTTCATGGAGATTTGCATTGTACAAGTCAAGAGAAAGATCAAACCGCTAGTTATGTATAGCATCATCATCATGTATTATTTATAATTTTTTAATATAAGAGCTCTTATTAATCCCGATATTTATTTCTTTATAAATATCTGTTACGGAACTTAACCTTACGACTCTCCGTAAAAAAGTAAGAACTACCACCATTCTGCTAGACTTACGGTTCTTTTGATCTTAATTATAATTAGAGAGGATATTAATTAATTAATGCAACTATTCTTTTGATCTTGCCAAAAAGGTGGTAACTTCACCTCCCAATTACATCAAATTGAAGAACTTCACCAGCTTTTTTTTCTTTTTTCTCCCAACAAATAAACAAATAACCCCCTCAAGTTCAGAAAAATACCAAAAAGAAAAGAAAACTTGACAAAAGAGGAAAGAACAAAAGAGGAAAAAGAATCAAATACCACCCGCCAAAAGAAATGGTTCATGACTCCAGATTCGTCCCCGGCCGCTGCTCCGGCTCCTTCTCCGCGCCAGCTCCGTTCGTAGCCTCACCCTCGGCTGGAGGAGGCTGAGCCGGCGGCGGCGATGTTGCTGCCACGGGAGGAGGTGGTGCCACGTGGCGGGGTCTGGGGACAGCCACATCCATTCTCCCATCCACACACGACGCACACTTAGTTTCCACCCACGCTTCCAAATCATAGCGACCGTACCCGAAAACCGTTCTCCTTCCGAAGCAAACCCGTCCCATGAACACAGCCAAGGCACCGAGCACAGTGATCACTGCCAAGGCGACGATCAACGGCCCGAAAGAGGTCCCTCCGTAGGATCGGTGAATCACGACCGTTGGTTGAGGCGGAGGCGGAGGCGCAGCAGTAGCAGTAGTAGACGGGTCCATTACAGCACTCGAGAGAGTAGAGACTAGAGTGAGAGAGAGAGAGAGAGAGAGAGAGAGAGAGCTCTCACTTCTCTGAGAAGAGAAAAGATTTGGGGCTTTTTGAGTAAAGCGATCGTGGGGTTAGAGAGAGAGAGAGAGAGAGAGAGAGAGAGAGGAGATCGGAGGTAAAAAGGTTACTTACATGAGGTTACTGTTTTCTGAGCAGCGCTTATTTTCATTTTGAACAGCCCAGGTATCTCTAAAATGACTAATTTACCCCTCTTTTATTTTTATAATTTTATTATGGGTGGGGAATACGAGATTTTTTTAATAACTATTACTTTAACCATTTGACAACAAATTTTAAAATAATTTTTAAAAATTTTTAAAAATAGAAAAAAGTTTATAAACATGTTTTTGAAGTTATAAATTGATTGTGTTTGAAATTTCATACAATTTAAGTATCAATTAATATTCTATCAAAAATTATTAAATATGTACTGTTGAAAATTTTATCCAATTTTGTTAGTTTTTGATGAAGTATCAAATGACAATTAAATTACATAAAATTTGAAACACAATCAATCCATAAATTTAACAATATATCTTTAAAATTTATTTATTTTTAAAATTTTATTTAAAATTATTTAAAAATTTATTATTAAAATTATCAAATAAATAATTATCAATAATCTCAAGTCTCCAATTTTGTCAAAAAGAAAGAGACTTTCCTTTTTTTCACTGTGCCACATCAACAGGCTCCACATGCATTTCTTTCAAGCGCCTTAAAAAGAAAAAAAATTACATAGGGTTAAATTTTTTTAACTATGTAAAGTGGAATTTCTAACGAACCATGTGAGTTAAAAACAAATTGGTATTCCTCTAATGAATTAAAGAGGTGAGAATGGTGTGTTTTGTTTGTTTGTTGGCTTGAGTTGGAAATTAAAGAGAGAGAGAGAGAGAGAGAGAGAGAGAGAGAGAGAGAGAGAGAGGGAAGGGTTCAAATTCAATTGAGATTAGGGTTTAAGAAAGAATAGTGTGACTGCGTTGGTGGGAGAAAATAAAAAAATAAAATGGCATTTTAGAACTTTTGCTTATTTAATTGTTAGTACCTAAATTTGTCTGAAAATGATTTTGGAAGGGACTTAGATAATGAGGGGAGATGCGAGCTGATACAACTCCCCCAATTTGTGCTTCTTATTGGGCCTATTGCCACGTCATCTAATAGGTGGATTTTGGAAATTTATGAGGAGAAGTTATGGCAAATTATTGTATTTTATAAAATCATTATCCTTAAAGTATGTGACTTAGTTAATGCTCCAAATTGTATATACTAAGTGTTAGTGTCAGTGAATATTGCACGTGAAAAAATTATAACGCATCAAAATTTAGAATTTTTATTTATTTATTATTAAGTTTCAGATATGATGTTACTTATTGAGGCTTTCAACCATTATATCATTTTTCAAATGATTGTAGCAAACAAAAACATAACAATACAAAAAGAATTAGTTCTTTAATTTAAGTTGTTATGTGAGCGTCTAAATATAATGTTAAGTGTTGTGAAAACGATTTGTTAGTTTGACTTTAGAAGCACTAGATGTGTTTAAAATTATGTTTTTTTTTCAAAGTTTATTATAATTTTGATAAATTATATTCATTGAACAATCTATTTTTGAAATGCACTAAAAAATTTTACATATATCAATTGATCTTTTAAAACATCTAATTGTTTCGATTAGAATTTGATTATTATTATTATTATTATTATTAGTACTCGTTGATAAATACATTGAAGAAGGGTAAAATTATGTACAATTTAACTCATTCAAGGGGTCAGTATTAAAGGAATTATCATTCGACCAATTTCATGTGTTTCAAATGAAGTGTTTAATGATAATGATAAAAAAAAATATATATATATATATATATAATAGCATGGTCCTTGTTTTTTTTATATGAAGAGGAGAATTTGGGTTAGTAAAATCAACATAATTTAGTACTTGCTAAATTTCTAAATGATATATGAATTTTGTAAACTATACTATAAATGAATAGTGGTCAAGACCATTACTACATAGTTAAGTAATATGTTGTTATTTATTTTTATATATGCCTGAATATGTCAAATTGATATTGAATCATCATTCTTTGACAACTTTATTTTGTTAAACTAAGCTTGGTGTTTAATTTTTTTTTGTGAAAAAAGTAGGTCTAAAAGTTCATCAAACAAATTAAGTAAATTACATAAGTACTTAAAATATAATAAAATCAAGCAAATATGTCTAGCTCAAGTACTTGTACATAGTTACAAATCATATATAATGCTAGCATAATGATTTAGTTGTGGGTCACAAAAATCAATATTCCTATCAAATTTACAATCATTCTAAGTTGCTAACATACCTGATTGGAATATCATTTTATTCTCTTATAAGTGTTACTACTGTTGATATTAAATTTTGTAGATAGTTTGCAATTCCTTTATTAAACAACTATAGAAAAGTGTACTAAGCATAGTCCTTAGTTTGAAAAGGGTCCAAAGAATAAACATATAGAGATTTTCAGTAGCCATTCAATCTATAGCAATCCCTGTGCATGTATGTGACATTCCTGGATAATTTTCAAAAAGGTCCTTGTCTTCTCTTGGCTATATATTTTACATTGTATTTTGTTATTAATAGTTATAGTGTTGTTGTCATAACTCATAATTGTTGTACTTAATAGTCAGAGATTAGGCAGATACATCCTCCAGCCTATGTGAGACACATGGAATATTATAGAACAGTTGCCACAGGAGATCCAGACAAGGAATAAAGTTGGTTGGTGGTTTTTAAAAGTCTTTACTGGAGATTGTACTAAAAGGATGTAGAAATCTTTGCATTTTATAATTATGAGATATTTTCCGGGATATGTGCTAAATTTTTGAATAGTGATAAAGCATGTTGGCATTAGTGGATAATTATGAAGAGGTTGCTAGAGAGAAGTGAATTTATGAAATTTTTTTTTGCAGAAAGACCCAATTTTTAGGATGTATTTTTATTCATTCAATATTTTTTGTTTATAAATTTATGAAATTGGGTAGATAAGTAAAATTCACTCAGTTACTTGACAATGATTATTTTTATAATCTCAAAAATAAGTTTGAAAAATTCAAATAAAATTGAAAATTAAAAAGTAAAGTTGTAGAATGTTATTGAACATATAGATAGGTTAATAATAAAAATTTTATACAATTTAAGTATTATTTAGAAATATATCGAGCACCGTTAATTTTGAACTGTTATAATTTTATATCATATGATGTACGATAAAATATATATCAATGCTCATAACTTTTATTGACATGATATGTAAATGATATAAATTATGTTTGTAATATTGAATTTTAAATATAATTTGTTTAAAGGCCGTCAATGTTATCAAATTATAAAAATATAAAATTATCAAGAAATCCCCCCTCTAATAGGTATTGCACAAAAAATAAAAGGACAAAAACATGACATTTTTGCGCTACTTGACTACTTCATAGTGCCTAATATTTTTCAAACTCGTTATCATGCAAATCCAGAAATACAATTTGTAATTTCAAGATCTTTTCTATGGATAAATAAATGTGTTTTTCTTTCTAGGGGAGAATTACAAATATATAAAAACATGGGGGGCTAATAAAGAAGATAATTTTTTTTTTGTGTGTTCCAATTCTCAATTTTTTTTTTTTTTTTTTGCTAAACCTCCAAATGGGTCAGAGTAAATATTCCAGAATTAGACAACATGCAACACCACTAGCAGTAGAAGATAACAGAATAAATCAGTACAAATGGAGCATCAATGAAACCAAGCAAAAAAAAAAATTAATGGAATAATCTAGATTCTGTAGATGTTAATAAAAAATAAAATAAAATAAAACAAGGAGGAGAATTAGGAAAATTTTCTGATAAGTGTAAGGGCCAGCCCAAAAAGCCCACAAAACAGACACAAATTACATACAAAATAGATAAATACAATAGAGATTTTTGTTCAAATTAAAAAAAAGGGCAATTTTATATATTACCCCTCCTTCACAAAAACTATAATGAAATACCCCTCCTCCAAAATTCTTTTCCAAAATACCCTTATTGACCCCCACTTACCTTTATAGTGTTTACAAACTTTCATCAAATTTTTTTAAGGAGAGATTTATATCATATGCTATTTATCTCAAATTTAAAGTGAAGTTGAGAGAGTACAATTTTATGAAGAAAAATGTTATTGAGATACTATTATTGATACCGTCGTCGATACGAGGTTTATTATATACATTACAAGAGTTATTATGCATATTAATGGCTTTATTATGTAATATTTCTATTATTTAACTTAAATACCATCAATATACATAATAATTTATTTAAGTTGTATAATGATTATACTATATAAAATGAGTTGCATAATAAAGTCATTAATATACATAATAATAACTCATTTAATATGTATTTTTCTTATGGCAATAATCAATCTATTTGGTCAAATGAACTTTCTAAGATACAAACTATTTATATATAGAAGCTAAATCAAGAAAAAAAGATATCACTAAAATACAAAATCTTATTATATGTACACCAGGGAGATGTATCCATATTTGCTAAACCGAATTTCATTTATAAAAATATTTGCAAGATATTTGATGTAATTAAAGTGGACTATAATTAACTATATATAAAGTTTATCACTATCAATATGCTGATTAAATTTTGTTTTTTTTTATCATTTACTATCATGATACCTTAAAATTATAGTGGACTATAATTAACTTAGTTTCTCTCCACTATAGGATTATGGATGATCAACTTTGTTTTATATTTTTATTTTATTTTGAGCGAGAAACCAATGATAATATGTCTAATTAAGCATCATATAGTTTATTTTTGTGGACTTTGTTAATGTTGTTATAACATTATTTTTCTATCCTTTACTGAGAAGTATTATGTTGTTATTATTTTTATAATGATAACATTAGTATGTTGGATGATTTTAGAAAAGTAGTCATATTTAAACTTGTTCAAATATTAGAAATTCTATAATTAATGGATACTTGACAATTATAAAGCACCTATGCACGTTTAATTTTCAAAAAGAAAATAAATTAATAAATTCTTTGTAAAATTGTTAAATAAAATATAAATAGAAGTATATAACTAATTGTAAAAAATCTTCTTAATATTGAAAAACATTAGAGGTAAATAACAGAAGGCAAAGAGAGAAGAAAATAAATGAGGGAATTAGAAGGGTAATTTGGAAAATATTTTAGAGGGAAAGATATTTTGCATTAGTTTTTGTTAAAGAAGGATAAACCATAAAATTGCCCCCAAAAAAGTAGAAGTTGATCTCTTAACAACTAATATTTTAACAATTTTAACAGTCATTTTTCAAATAATTTCAAAATAAATCTTAAATATTTTAAAAAATAGAAAAAAATTTACAAACATATTTTATAACTTATAAATTAATTGTATTTTAATTTTTATACAATTTTAAGGTCATTTGATATTCCATCGTTATATAACCTATATAAATCTTGAATAAATTTACTACAGTTAGAAATAGTAACTAATCTAATCCACTAATTTTCAACTACTCTTTCATCAAAACTATTTATCTCTATTTCGGCTCTAGAGAAGTTTAATCCATTCTAAATTCATTCAATTTTCCTCTGTCTCTCACACTAACACTCATCTTCAGTCAAATTCTCATTTTACAACAACTCTTTTTTTTTAAATATTGGCGGTGACTGCCAATAGTTAATATAACTCCTCTTGACCAATAATATTCAAAACCTTATTCTAAACCTATTCAGTTATCCTCCTTGAGAAATTTCTCATAAATTTCTGTACTTTGTGTTGTCTATAATAATGTTCTGAAAAATAGCAAAAAATTTATCTGGCTATGGAATAAAATTGTTTTTTCAAATGAATGTTCAAACACCTCCACATGCTAATAACGTATATACAAATTCAGCATAAGCATTTTGTTATTGGACTTCATTCTTTATATATTGTTTCTTTGATTTTAGCGATCTCTATGAATATTTAAAATTAAATGGCGGCCTTCTATCTTATGTAATTTGTTTTGATTCATAGTAAGATATTTGTGTAAAATCTATCATATTTTCTTAAAATTTCTCATCTAAGTTTTGTGAGTCTGTAGTAAATATAGAAAGAATAACAAAGCAGATTTATGTGATATATCATACTCATTAGTGTAGCTAAATATTCATCTGTGAAACTAAAAAATCATAGGTTTCTTCGCGGTAACCATAAAAAATGTCTCTCACAACACGATTTCTAACATATTAAAGAAAAATTATTTAAAATAAAATAATTTTTAATCTGCGACAAATTGAAAAATAAATAAATATATTTTAAAAAATAATTTGTACACCTAATAGTAATACAATTAATTACATAAAAATTTTCATTTTAAAAATTTATTTAATATCTTAAACATAACAAATATATTTTTAAATGAAGAGAGAAAATAATAATATGATATAATTAAAAAAAATTATTCTTACACTTCAACTTTTGCACCTCTTATTTACACACAATATTAGGTATAAATATTTTTCAAAAATACATGTTTCAAAATTTTAATTCTGTATTCCAAATTTCGCACCCTTTAGTTTTAAATATTTGAGATACAAATAAAGAATACAGCTAAAAGATACAGTTATCACTCCACTAATTATAAAATCTTAAAAGCAAACCATCGAGCACAGATTACCCGCTTTTTTTTTGAAAGTTGGAGGGAAATAGGGAAATGCCCGGACGGAGCATATCGCCGTGGGGTCCCCGTCCGCACCAACCTTTACTTCTCCTATCCTCCAAAGCGCCTCCCACCTTGCCAACTTCTACTCCACCATCCTCCACCACATTGCCACCTCGCCACCTCCTTCCCCTTCGCTCTCTCCATGCACACCTTCTGACCTCTGGCCTCCGTCCCCGGACCCACCTAATCAACCACCTCATCCACCTCTACTCCCTCTCCACTGACCTCATCACTTCCTCTCTTCGTCTCTTCTCCCAATCCTCTCCCCACCGTGACTCGGTAGCGGCCACTTCTCTTCTCCCCGCCTATGCTTCCTCTGGCCGCCTTGATCTTACCAGACAAATCTTCGACTCAACCCCAGTTTTTGCTCGTGATACTGTTATTCATAATTCAATGATATCAGCCTACACTAGGGCTCAGGTCGGAGATCGGGGTGTTTCTGTCTTCCGTCATATGTTATGTGATGGGTTCCAGCCAGACGGTTATACATATACTTCGGTTTTGAGTGCTGCACACTCAATTTTGAATCTTTATCTCGCGCAGCGTCAGATTTTGCATTGTTCTGTGTTGAAGTCTGGGATAGGGAGAGTGGTTTCGGTGTGCAATCCTTTAATATCGTTGCACATGAAGTGTGATGGTGAAGTCTCAGAACAACATGCTCGTTTATATTAAATTTTAGACCGTTGAAAGTTTCATGTAATTTTGATTGTTTTTTATGAAGCATTAAATAATCTTTAAATTATATGAAATTTGAAATACAATCAATCTATAAGTTATAAAATATAAACTTTTTCTATTTTTAAGAATTTTTATAGTTTATTTTGAATTTATTTGAAAAATAATTGTCAAGGTTGTTAAAATATTAATTATCAAAGAATCCTCTTCCATAAAAAAAATGATTGCTTTAAGTAATGCTACAAACTTGGCTCAAGAACAATGTTAGCATAATTTTATTTATGAAGAATATATCATTATCTTTCTATTACTTGGTACAAAATCATTTATTTCTTTCATCTACTATATACAGATCAATATATACATGCAAGATAATATTATCTCAAGTGCTTTAAAAGCAAACAGAAGATTAATTAGTCACACATGAACGGGTTCACATCCGGTGCCATGCTTTTTTTTTCTATGGCATAAGTTTGTCATAATGTTTTTTGATTTATGATGTATGGGATCCACTAAAATATAAATAAAAAATTACTTTTTAAAACTAAATTTAGTTCGTTTAAATCAAATCAGATCATTTAAAATCTATGATAGTAAATATATCATAGATTTTTATTATAACAGATACAGACCCACACATGAACAATGCATAATCACTATTTCATTTTCCTCTTCCATGCACATTTTATTTCTTTGCATGCATTTCGCTCCCTTCTAAGTAGATAGCGGGTAATTTTATAAAACTAGAAAATTTATGTACTCCATTACATCATGTACAAAACTATATGTTCTAATTAATTGCGGGTGTAATATTTTCACAAATAAAATTAATTTTCTAAGAGATTCATCATATGATAATAACAAAGAACATTACTAGTTAGAAGCGTTATAACATATCAAACAAATTTAACAATAGCAAAATGATCCATTGCATCTAAAATAATATACTACTAAAAAGTTTGTTACATTTCACAAAAATTCAGCATAACACATATTCTCATTGCCAACAAAATATAATAAAACTAAAACATAAAATGAGTAAAGAGCTTTTTAAGATGATCTTGATTTTTAATATAAATTTTAATCGCAAACTAAAATCAGATGAAATAAAATTTAATTTCTTAATATAATTTAATTGAATAAAAATTTTGAAGTTATCAAACGTAAAAGTACCCCAAATAAATGAAATAAAATTTAAAATTAATGAACCCAAATGAAATATCATTTCTGAAAACTTAATTAGACATTAAACAAGTTAAAATATGGTGTTGAAATAATTAGTTTGTCATTGTAATAGAATGACAAATTGAATTTTTCACAATAATTCTCAACTATATCCTTCTTGTGCACTTTGTCTCATCTTTTGCCTTTTTTCTCTCATCATATCTTGCTATCATGTAAAAATATCGTCGATCAACAATGATACATAATCGACTTCGTATATCTCTCATTTAGTGCAAAAATGGAGAAATAAAAGTTATAACAGAGAAAAACTAAATTAGACTTGATACATAATTTAAAATAATACAATTAGATAATAGTTTCGTAAACACCCAATTTATATTGTTTTTCTTTAAAAAATTGTCAAAAAATACACACAAAAATTTTGAGAGCTGAACTGGAACATAGGTGTTCAATGCTATATTAGTCCCATGATCAGGGATTAAATCATAGTAAAAGGTATAAATACAAAGCCTTCAGTTTGATCCTAGCCTAGTGACATTCTAGCAGTTTTGCTTTAGAAGTGGACTCATGCTACTGGATTTTTCTCCGGCTTTATCTTTTTCTGGGCTTTGGCCAAATAAAAGCCTTGTAAGTCCCAACCTAAAGACCAAACCTTTCGAAACAGGTCATGCTTAAATAGCTAGACCTAGACTTTAGCCGGATAAAAGCTTTGTAAGTCTCAACCCTAAGAAATAAGCCTCAGAAACCCCTGAGAATGCTCTCAGAAAATACTGTGCCAAAACCCAGCAAAATATGTTATGCCTAAATAAGCTATGCTTAAACAGTTAGACATGGGCCTTGAAAGCTGATGAAATTTCTATAAGACACAATTCTGTGAACAAATATATCAAAACCTTGCAAATATTCAAATAGATATGCACAAACCTCAATTTTATGAAATTAAATATAATTTCATAAATTGATCATGTCAAAACCTCTTCAAAATGTATGCAAAAAAAATATATGTATAAAACCCTAATTATATGAAATCAAGAAACAATTTAACCATGCCAAACCTAAAATCATGAATTTTATTCATGAAAGATATCCCAAATATTATTTCTTAGAGCTAAGAAATAATTTCTTGAAATAATCATGCTAAATATTAATTGTATAAGTTTAATATGCCTAATCTTGTATAATTAGTGAATTAAGTGAAATTAATGTCTAATTTCACACCCAAAAAATATAAAAAATATTATCCAAAATAATAGAATCATAAAAGAAATTCTCTATGATTTTTTAGTGAATTTTCATGAATTTTTGCATATAAAATAAATTAAAAGGCAAAGAAATAAAGAAAAGACAAAAAAAACAGAGCTGAAGACTTTTCTGGGTACAACTTTAGGAATCAACAGTGTTCTGGGTGCAATATGGGGGTTTCAAGTATTAAAATAAGCCTTTGGACCTATATGTCATACACACAAGGCAAGAGAAGAGCTTTGGGTGAACTTGTTGCACATAGACTATTACATTGACAATACATTATGGTACACATGAGCCAAGATTGTAGGCTCACCCTCAGTTTTTCGCTGACGGATGAGTCTCATTTAACCCGACAGGTAGGGCCCTCCCTCTCAGTCTCACTGCCAAAGGGCCCCAGCGCTTAGCAGTCTCCCTCTCAGTCTCATTTCGGCGATGCACTCTCTTCCTCTCTTTGACAAGTTCAAAAATCAAAGAATGGTGCATGTAAACCAATTTCAAATAAACAAAACCCCTGATTGAATCTCCCTTTCCCTCTTCTTCTTCCTCCCGAGCTCTGAAGCTCAGCCGAAAATAAAAAATAGAGGAATAGTATATATTATAAGTTAAGCTAAACCGTTTTGAGGATCTAATCTACATCTTGAGAAGAGTTCAATGCGATAAACATGATTGAAAAATAGTAAAGCAAGAAAAGAGAAAATTGAAAGAAAAAGTACCTCAATCTTGAGGTGGAATGAGTAATTGAGAGCTTGAGAAGCTAAACCAATACTTGGAGAAGCTTCAAAGCACCTCAACAATATTGTTTGAGGTATCAATTTGATGTGAAAAGTGCTTAATTGATGGGACCAATAAGGTGCACTCGTATGTATTTGACTTGAGTTCATTGAGGCAAATAGAGGTTAAGAAAAGCTAAACCAAGCTTTGAACATGTTACAATAAGGAATTGATTTAAAAATGTGTTAATATACGTGATGTGTCAAACCCGATCGGGATAAGGCCAAACATGCCTTGGATACTCCTAGCGCTCTCCCAACGACTTTGGGACACGTGGTAAGCCTTGATAGGCTCTAATCATTCAGAAAAACAGAAAGAATCTCAAGGACAAATCCCATGCCATGTAGGCTAACAAACTGATGCCCAACCGACTAAATCATGGCCGTTTGGTCAAATCAATGGTTAGGATGATGCCAGCTCAAATCTCAAACTCAAACCATGCTCATGAGGCTATAAATAGACCCCTAGAGCAAGCAATTAAAGACACTCATACCCCCATAAGCTTCTGACAAAACTCAAGTTCCAAACAAGCCTTTTGCTCTTGGCCAGATCCAAAACCCAAGCTCCAAAGCTTCTTTGATTAGGTATAGCTCTGAAAAGCTTCACAAAAGTCTAATTAAGTTTCATTGATGAAGAAAAAAAGAAAAAAATAGTGGATGAACTAGGGATATCCTCCATTTTTTTCATTACATTTGTTTAGTTGGCATTAGCCATGGATGAATTTGGGATATCCTCTCGCTTTTATTTTCATGTACTGTTAGGGAAGTGGAGATATCCTCTCCATTTGTTAGAAATTGAGAAAATGAAAATGAAATTGAAAATTTCTATTTTTCTCAATTTGACCAAAGAACTAGGGATATCCTCCCTCTCTTTGATTTGAATCAATGAGACTCAATTATAGGTGTTATGCTGCCCAAATTTTCAAAATTTTATGTAAGAAGTAAGTAAAATTCATGTAAGTTCATGTTTAATGATATCAATTGATGATTCATGTGTATATCTCTGAAAAGTTTGATTCTTTTGATTTTTTTCTGCACTTTGGATGAATAAAAAAAAGGTTTTTGATACTTAAAATCACGTTTGAGCAAGTGAGAAATATAATTGCATGCAGGTACACATGCATCTCATATTCATTTTCTGATCCCGATTAGAGATTTGTCCAGATCTTCTGATCTGATCATCTTTTGATCTTGAGACTTTGCTACCATGTGTTTAAGATCCCTGTGAGCTCACTACTCAATTTTTTTTCATTTTTTAGAATTTTCTGTGAATTTCTACGAATTTTTAAAATTCATCAGCTCAATCGAGTTCAAAACAGTTAAACCTCAGTCAAACTAAGTAAAAATAAATGATCTGATGAATAGATCTTCACTTTTTTTATCTTTTATCCTTTGAGTATTAGATGAGATGATTTTCAAGGATTTTGAATAATAAAATCAGATTTTAATCCAATGATTAAACCATTTGAACATATCTGATACCATTTTAATCCAATGATTAAACCATTTGAACATACCAGTTTAAAAAAATCCAAAACTTTGATCTTTGATACTTCAATTGATCTGAAATTTCATGAGCATCTAGAATATGTTTGCATACATTTGATCCCAAAAGTTTATCAGTTTTGGAATTTTATGGGAGTTTCTATGAATTTTGAATCTCAGCATCGCAAAAGCTTGCCTCTGATCAACATCTAGTCAACAGAACCGACTTCTCTGACTAAATCCCTTTTTTTTTGATATTTTTGAATAAAATTTGTTCAATAAAGATTAAATCATATCATAAATACATGAACACAAATCCTTTCCAAATGTTGGGATTTTTGGAGCTTAATTTCTGTTTTTAAATGAATTTCTTCTCAGTACCAGTTTCTGAACTGGTACAACATGCACATGTCGCTGTTTTCACTATATTTCTTTGCATTTTTATATATAAATCATACTATAAATATCAAGCATGTATAAAGCATTCAAAAACACAAATTTTAATTCAAGTTTCATAATTTTCTACATTTTCTCTAATTTTATATGAATTTTCAAATTTAAAATAATTTAAATTCAAATCAGAGTTGACTATTGGTTAACTCAACACAAATTCAAATAAATATGGTTAAAACAAGACTTACAAGATGTAAATAATGCTCAAACATTATTAACATCATCTGTGAGTAATTACACAGCTTCAAAAATCCCGAAATTGAAATTTTGATATACAACCAGCACTAGAAAACTGGTACCGAGTGTACTATATGCATAAAGGACAATGCACACCAAAATTATTGAAATTGATTGTTCAAACATGTTTAAAAGTGCTCAAACATGCTTTCTAAAAGACAATTTGCAAGAAAAACAATTCAAAACGTGCAAAATCAAGCATCGGTACCAAATTCAATTGAATATAATTAGTATTGATTGGTGAAACAGCTGGACTAACGAATGAAACTCCAAACAAGTTTAAAAAACACCATAAACATGATAAAACGATGTTAAATGTTAAAGGAATTGAATTAATTTGCTCAAAAATAGCTCAAATTCATCAAAATTCCTTTCTCAACCATATCTCGACCAAAACCGAGGTGGCTACTGCCATTCCCGACAGTCTACGCCGTTGCCGATGAAGTGACCATCACTATTAGACTTTCCTTACTCTGACGATGCCAACCATGCCTTCTGATCAGAGATCCGACGTTGGCAAGGCCTTGATCACTATCGGAGAAGAAAAGTATGAATATTAATGCATTTCAAAATATGAATCCTGATGAAATTCAGACACTCCATCACAGGCCTAATGTGCGCCCTTGATCCAATGGCCCAGTCTATAAGTTGTTTTAAAAACTGAACTAAATTGTAAATCTTGATGCAAAGGCCCAAATCCAACGATCTAAATTGATCTGTTTTGAAAACAAGCTTAAAACATTAGATAAAAAATATTTTTTCAATCCCAATAATCATGAAAAATATATCAAAAAATCATGTTTTCATTTATAGATATTTTCAAGACAATAAAATATCAATTTTGATTTTATTTTATTTTAAAATCATATTTCATACAAGTTATTTTGGAATAAATAAACAATTACAAAATAAAATTGACATTTATTTGATAAATGAATAATTTGACAAATTAAAAATGATTCCAAATATATATATATATATATATATATATATATATATATATATATATATATATATATATAATGTTTAAAATATGGTTAAATATGTCATTATGTCCAAAACCTTGACCAAACATGTCAAATATGCAAGTAAACTCAAATGTGTAAATATCTTAACCAAATATGTTATATGCTTGAGATTTTACCAGAAATGTTCATGTTCAGGTAAAATTATCAAAATATCTCCGAATGTTTTAGGGTGGACAAATATTGACTGAAATTACCAAATACCCCTGAATACCTTAGGGTGGTCAAATGTTGACCAAATTATCAAAATACCCCTAAATATCTCATGACGGCCAAGTGTTAACCAAAAGTGACCAAAATACCCCTGAATGTCTCAGGATGGCCAAATGTTGATCAAAATGATCAAAATACCCCTGAATACCTCAAGGTGGTCAAATATTGACCAAAATGACTAAAATGCCCTCTAAATGCCTTAGAGTGGTCAAATGTCAACCCAAAATTCACAAAATACCCTTGAAAAGTCAAATATGACCAAAATCGTGTCCAAATCTTGGTAAAATATACCAGCATATTAAATCATGTTAAAACAAGTCCAGAGAACATTAAATTGACAGTGTTCTTTAGATTTAATGTTTCTTTTTTTGGAAATCGATAAAGAATTATACGTTCTCGATTCTTCAATTTTTCATGTTTTGAATTGGCATAACGCTTCAAATCTGGGGCTTGGAAGGTTAACAAATTGTATAGGATCATGCATCCTTGTTTTTTTGACGTGAACCTTTATAGAAATCAAACATCTCTGATTCTTTGAATATCGAGTTGGCAGTGCATTTCATATTTAAAACTTGTGAGATTAATAGGATTATACATCCTCAATCTCTGATTAATGAGAAATTATATGTTTCTTTAACTTTAGATTATATATCTTTAGTCTAATAATTGACCAACTTAGAATCATAAATTTTGATCGTCTAGGTCTTCTAAATATGATAGAACGATAAAAAAAATAGCAAAAAAATAAAACAATAGTAATAAAAATATATGGTAAACGTAAAAATAAATAAACATAAAAATTACAAATAAAGAATATATAAATAATATACTTCTTCTTATTTTAAAATAAAACAATTTTCAAATGTGCATGCATGTCAATTTATACATAAAAAGGAAGTATAATAAAATTAATATATATATTTACTTTCTCTAGCGCTTTAATCAAAGGCTCTCGAGACGAGAGCCGATGCCTCGTGTGTGAGTCGCGAAAAAGAGCCACACATACATATGAACTTGTCAATCAAAATGAATAGCATAAAAAAATTGAGTTCGTATGTTAGAAAAAGAAATACAATTAAGTTAACTCGGGTTTAGTGACAAAAAATATATTTTAAGTTTATCATATAATTAGTACTATTTCATAGTTCACATATATAATTGACGAAAGCAAAATTTTTAATAAAAATTTTTATAATTCAAAATTCAACTGTAAGAATAAAAAAACGATCTAAAAATCAAATCAAGACATTAATTTAATTTTTCTCTAAAGTACAGAAAGTACTATATAGTAATAATAGGTCATGTAACTTGCCAAATTTTGTATAGAGTTATTTCAAAAGAAAAATTATCAAATTAATCTTAATCAGTGAGAAAAGAAAATATGACGTCTATATAAATATATAAAAAAAGAAAAAAAACATCGGATTAAAAAAAATAAAATCACTGTTATATATTACTGTTCCTAAGTACTATATAGTAATAATAAAACATTTATATTATAATAGATGCCGCACATTTTCAAAACATCAAACAGAAAACACCTCCTCCTTTTTTGTTTATCATTTGGTTGAGTTTCTATTTCCCAAGCCCCTATCTGTTATGTGAGCTGTTTGGACACGTACTAATTTCAATTGTTCTGACACAAAACCAGGTACTTAGGAGTTTCGTTTGGTACTTCTCATCTTCTTCCAGAATAAGGTGGAAGAGATGATCTTTCTAAAGAGCTCTTCTTCTACTCTATTCTAGCCTTTACTGATGGTGTTTGGTATCTCCATTATAGAAGCAGAAAATATCTATTCTTTAATGAAACTTAAAACATCAATATATTTTTTAAGAAAAAGATACAATATATATATAAGATGAAATATATAGTAATTTTATTATATTAGTATATTATTAACATCATTATTAATACAATAATGTTATGTTTTATTAAGTATGGAAAATATTAAACTATTCATTTGCTTAAATTTATTACTATTGTTATATTTAATTACTTGTAAGGTATCCTTAAAAAATAATAAAGTGAATTATGACGACCACAACAATTTACGGAATTATTTAGGATGGGATATTATGATATGAGAATCTATAAATTAATTTTTTAGTTGTAACGTGAGAAATATTGTGGAAATTGCATTTCATTTTACTATTCAACATTAGTACTAACTTTTTTTTTAATATTACTTAAATGAAATAACTATTATTTGTCATTAAATATTTGAAACAAATGGAAAAATTGTTAAAAATATTAAAAGACGGTGAAATTATTAAAAATAATAATGAAGAAAAAGAATAATTTATTAGTGTAATTTGAATAATATCACTAATTAAGTGATTTTTTTATTAACAGAATTAACTTTTTACTGCAAATATTTAACATCCATATATAAAAATTGGTTGGAAATGAACCGTTGGAATATATCATAGAAATTGTGATGAAAAATTATGAAAAAAAAATGTGGTAAACTAGAAAAGATAATTTCCAAACTCGCCTTGACGAGATTAGTAGTTTATTGGGTTGTTTTTCCATAGACCATGGTGAGCGTATCTCTTTGTGCTTTTGTTTAGGTCAGATTCAAGTAGCTGTACTATCTAGGTTGTTTAATTTCGTATCATTATTTCCAAGTATATATATACAAAATTGTTGCATTTTGTTCTTTTAGATTGTTGGAGACTATTAGGCAGCTTATTTTCTTCATATTATCTTTCCGTAATCATGCATTTATATACAATTTGTTAGTATTTAATTAACATCAACAATTATGGCGCTAATAAGCAACAATCAGAGACCACGCATAAATGTTTTCTTTTTTTTTTCAAATTAATAACTATTCAATAAACTAATTAGTTTATTACCTTACTGAACTAAAATGTATTCATTAATCATATAAAAAAAGGAATTTCATTAATGAATTAGCATTATTGTATAAACTGCTTTATGCATCAATTGTTGTAAAGTTGACAAAATTCATCAATAATATCAACATCCCGTCTTTCTTTTCTCGATCGAACCTTTACATTTACACAATCTATTCCATTTTTTCCTCAAGAAAAGAAAGAAAAGAAAAATTTAAAGAATTCAGTCCAACAATCCATCACATTTTCGTCAACCGAATTAACGATAAGGAAAAACTTTAGTTTCAATGTAATTGTGCTAAAACTGTGCAGTAGAATAAATGTTTTCTCTTTTTATTTTCTTCATTTCTTCACCGTAAAAGGTCCCGCTTACATATGCAAATTTGAACCGCTTCGACCTCACCGCTAGCCTGATCAGTCTCATTTCAATTCCTTCATATTTATCGTGAGCGACCACACCACTGTTCGGAATGGCAAAGCAGATTACAATGAAACAAATGCTGATTTTTACTACAACATGAAGCAATTTGTTTCCTTATTCCTTCACAATTTCAAGCTGAAACTAATCAGAACCGTCATTTTATCATGTTTAGAAATGTCAATCGGAAACTCTACCATACATCTAGGAATTAGTATTATCAATGCTGTATAAGCACAATTTTCCAAATTACATTGTTGAAATTTTACATAGGAAGATCTAAAAACAATTAACTTGATCGTAATTATCGATATTTAAAGTCTTGTTCATGTCAGTTTTCTCCATCATCTTGTTTTTTTTAAAATTTTTTGTTTAAAATTGGTTAACTTTGATTGTTTTGTCATAATACCTTTATTCGAGTAATAAATGACATTTACAGTTCCTGGGGCCAAGAGACAATATAATTTAGATTAAATATTAATCTATGTTTAGTTCAGCTATTTATACACTTTAAAATTGTGGAAGAAGTCCACATTTGCATGATTATAATTCTAATCATGTTTCTCATCAGTCTCATTACTTAATGTGGTGCCAAAGTAATGAGCATGAGGTTGTTAATTTCACACATAATTAATTTCATAGCAAATCAAGCAATAACTTGATGTGCTCTTCATAACCTAATTAAATGATCATGTGCAAGTAATGAAATTGAGGGAGAAAACTGTACCACCAACTAATCATGAGTTTATTATATCATTTTTTTGTGGGGACAAACCCTAACTGTTAAATTAAAGAACACTTGCATGGTCATATAATTTATCCAACCATGAGATGGATCCAAACCCAATTGCTCCTCTTTAGAAATGATGCCAGATAGCTAGAGCTATATATCTATATAAGGCCCATTTGTAGTCTGATAATGACATATGGTACCCTTATGGGCTATATAGTGGGCCTTAATTAATTCAAGCACCATGACTCCTTAATATCACTGATAATTAAAAAAAATTATAATTAAAAAAATTATTCTTGCACCTTAAATTATAAATAATTTATTTATTTATATTCAATGTTAAATATAAATATTTTTCAAAAATATGTATTTTAAAATTTAAGTTAAAAATTTTGTTGAATAGTTTGAAGTATCTGACGTACAAATAAAAGGTGCGGATAAAGAATGTAGTCATCACTCCTCAAAAAATAAATAAAGAATGGCAATACAATATTAGTATATAACCCGTCTCCAGTTCACTAAACTGTATTAAATACCAAACAGAAATACATGTAAATATATTTATCCAGCATATAGAGTTTCAGTGATGTCATGATATACACAACTGGAATTCTGGAAATAACAACACAAAACCAATAATTACAGCACCTTATATGTCCCATGCATGTAGTTTAATTTGTACAAAAATCTCAAAATAATTATTGCATACATCCAATATTTATGGTACATCAAATTCTTATGGTACATATATTTAAAAAATTAATATTATTCAAATTAAAATTTTTAAATTGTAGATGTATTCCTAATTATTAGACATGATGTATATCAAATCTGAATCAATTTGAAATTTTATTAATCATTTATGATAAAGTCATTAAAATTCTATCATTAAAAACTTTAAATTATTTGATGGAAGACTAAATGTTTTTCAAACTGATCCAAATTTGATACATGCCATATTCAAGTAATTAAAAATACACTTATAATTATAATTTTTTAATTTGAATAACATTTTTTCAAATATATATATACCATAAGATTTAGATGTATGTTAGAAATACTCTTAATCTTTATTACTTAGGTAATCCATTAATTATTTTAAATACATTATGCCTCTTTGAGCGTCTTGCCTTGTGGACCATTTTTCCTGATGTTCATTCGGTACTCATTGAACGTCATCGGTTGATAAAGTGGCGGCGACTCCGGCGATAGCAAGGCCGGAAGAGGACCCAACGGCACGTCACTTCTCGGGTTGTAGAATAGCGCAAGGGACAACCGATCATGCTCGGCATTAACAACCACCCGGTGCTCCACGCTTTTAAATATACCGTTGCTCAGAACCTAATTAATTAATTAATGAATATTATTGAAATTAATTAGTGAATATGTCTGAAGATTAATAACATATTTTGCTCAAGGAAAAGATGCATGTTAAATCTCAACTCAATAATTTGCATTAATTTAAAATCTCATATGTGACTCAATTTTATATTAGATGATGCACAAAATTAGTTTGTATTTGATTCTGATACTATAAAAAAAATTAATGATTATTTTCCGGGTTTCTCTTTGTAAAAATAAATACTTATTGAAGAAAAAATATTTTTTGGAAATAAGATAAAATCTTTATAAAACAAATTCTATACTCAACAAAATTTAAACAGGAATAAACTTCCTTTTAATTAGAATGTTAAAGACATTTATAAAAGATAAACAACACGATTAATTATATTTAAATCATGAAAAAAACACAAAAATATCATATTACTATAAAAATTATATTGAACGTTAGACAATAGGAACATCAAATATATTTCATCTTTAAACAAGAATTAAGAGACAATCACATTATAATATTATATGAATTATCTGAAATAAGATATATAAATGACGATGATGAAATATAATCATTATATCGACGTGGCATGGCTGAAAAATGGACAGGTGGGCTATGTGACATGTAGCTAGTGAGTACATATGTTGCAATTGCTCACATAAAAGAACACTATAATAATTAATTAGATATAGAATCATTCCAATTTGAAAGGCTGGGAATCGTTGTTAATAAAAAAGGTATAAGAAATTAAAAATAGCACGTGGTAATAATTCAACTGGATTTCCAAACTTTGTACACATCCTTATCAAAAAGTGCATGATTAATTTTATTTTGTCGTTATATATATAATGCAACTATGTAAGCATAATTCTTGTTATATCACTAGCCGGAAACTTTTTACTTTCAAAATATGGATTGCTTTTTTTCTTTGTATATATATATATATATATATATATATATATATATATTATATTATATAAAGTAAAGTTAGTGTGATTTTGAGTTCATCAAGTCGTTTGATAAGCTTAATTTAAAAAAGATGGACATAGCTTCAAACGACAAATCTGAGTAGTCCAATAAATTATTCATATGAAAATCTTATAGGATATCAAAATTTTCTATTTTTTAGAGTTTTCTAACTATTTTGTCGAATTTTTGAAAATGATTCTAAAATAATAATAAAATAATGAATGTTTTTATATGAGAATAGGTCAATTTCAAAAAAATCTAAAAAAATAGTTAAAAAATTCTAAAAATAGAAAATTTTGATATTCTACAAGATTTTCATATGAATAATTTATTGAGTAACTTGGATTTGAAATTTTAAGTCGATTCGATAGATTTTTGAGTTAAGTTCACTGATGGGTTTAAGCTCACTCTAGCTTTACTCTATATATTATAGTAGGTTGTGGTATGATTTGAAGACAATTCTGATAATACTTTTTTACATCAATTCAAATCAAATTGAAATTAAATATTAGTTTATAAAAATGTTGCTTCATATATCCACATAGTAACAATTCAATTTTTGTAGTTAAAATTTTTAAATTTGCATGTAAATTAAAACTTAAAATGAAGACAATTAAATTAATTTATGTAGTTTCAATTTTGTAAATTTTCATATATTAACATTAAGTTATTAATTTCAAATCATTGAAAAATTCAACTCACTAATATATATATACCAGTCATATTTGATATCATGCAAATTTCTTCTTTTCAATTTGCATCAAGACAATAATTCACAAAAGATATTAATTATTTTTGTGTTGCTTTTGACCATACATACAGTTAATTGAGGAACAGATTTCATAATATAATTTTTATGTAATTAAATGATTATGAACATATTTTACTTTTGTTAAATATTCTTTATTAATTAATAGTAGAATAATAATAAATTTTTAAAGTACCAAGTAAATAATTCAACCAGTGTACACTATTTTGAAAAATAAATCCAACTAGTCTACACTACTTTGAAAAGGAAATCCAACCAGCAGTGTATACTATACACTACTTTTGAAAAAGAAGTAGAAAAAAAAACAAATAATAAATAAATAATCCAATTTTTAACGAGAAGACAAACAAGAAATAACCTTTTGGGAATAAAAATTAAATTAATAGAAAGCAATATATTTACGTGCCCTAATTTTATTTGAGGTCGTTCATTAATGGTGCACCTTTGCATCATTGCATGAATGTTGGAAGGTCGGAGAATATATAATTAGTATGACACCACCAATAGTGAGTAGGGTCCTCCAATTAAATTGTATCTATAAACCTACCAAATTATATATAGGGACACATGTATGCATATCCACTTGGGTTCCAATTATGGAAAAAAAAGACCGATATGACCTGTCTGAACATGCATCTATATTTCATGTATACACTTTAAGGGAAGGATTCCTTACAACTCTTATGTCGATAATGACAATTAATTTTAAAATAATTTTAAAAATAGAAAAAAAATTTATAAATATATTTTTTTAATTTATAGATTGATTTTATTTTAAATTTCATATAATTTAAGTATAATTTGATATTTCATTAAAGACAGTTAAATATGGACTATTGTAAAAATCATGTAATTTTGATAGAGTATCAAATAATACTTAAATTGTATGACTTTGAAACAGATCGATTTATAAGTTAAATAATATGTTTATAAAAAATTTTATATTTTCAAATTTTTTTGGAACTATTTGAAAATTCATCGTCAACATTGTCCAGATAATAGTTGTCAAAGGATCCCGATCCATCTTTTAATTCCTTCATATTTTTTATTGGGGGGGGGGGGGGGTTTGATTAACTAGAAAGTGAGAGGAAACAATTTTTTGGTTCCCACTATGTTCATATTTTGTTTGTTTCATTTTTTTTCTTTTCCCCTTTTTTGTTAAAGATGTAGCCAAAGTATGAAGTTCATCAAATTCATCACAAAACGAGTACTGTCCTTAAATTTTAATTAATTACTATATATATTCTCAAGATGAGGGATCACTTAATAATAATTGTTTTAACAATTTTGATAATAACTTTTCAAATAAATTTGAAAAAAAACTTAAAAATAGAAAAAATTTATAGACATGTTTTTGAATTTATAGATTAATTGTATTTCAAATTTATTATAATTTAAATGTTATTTGATATTTTATTAAGGACATTAAATATAGATCGTTACAAATGTTATGTAATTTATTTAATGGCCTTTCATGTAATATCAAATAACACTTAAATTGTATTCAATTTGAAACACAATTAATTTATTAATTTATAAATTTAAGAATATGTCTATAATTTTTTTTTTCATTTTTAAAATTTATTTCAAATTTTTATAAAAATTCACTATCATAATTGTCAAAATAATTAACCACTATCAAATGACCCCTCCGCTATTCTCAAACGAATCCAAGTTTCCAGTGCCAAGACCATCACACATGAAATGATCTCAGCCATATATTGATCTCTACTATCAGAACATATGGTGCAGAAACAAAAGAACAAAAGGAAAAAAATGAAATGAAATGAAATAAAACTTGCATGCATGCCATGATCTCTGATCTCGTATAGCAATTAAGTGAAGTAATTAAGTACCCAGCAGAGAGGGATATAATCAGTGATGAGAAATATATATATATATATATATACCGACCTGAATCTGATCGCCGACATTTACGATTAAGGCGTTAGGAGCGGGCTTCACCGTCACCCATTTTCCATCTTTCGTCACCTGGAGACCAGCGACACATTCGTCTGCCAACAGAACCGTCAGCCCACCGGGATCCGAGTGGGACGAAAGGCCGAGTGTCAGATCTGGCTGAGGGCATTTTGGGTAATAGTTTACCCTCAAGTGCATGTCTATCTCGTCTTCGGAGCCAAACTCTTCCTGTAGTCGCTCTGCTTCCAACCCTAACGCGATTGAGAGCGCCCTCATCAATATTTTGCAGAGCTTCACTAGTTCGGCCGAGTACTCTTGTGTCGTCTCTCTGCAATTAATATACATGAATTATGCAATTAATGATGTAATACATAAATCTATCTAAATAAAATAGGAGATTTTCATATATACTACAGTTTTATCATGTGTGTTAACAAGAATATTAACTTAAAACATATATAGAAGCACAGTTCAAAGTCAATGATCTTATTGGATCTTTATAACAAGCAATCATACTAACAGTCTACTATATAGAATGCATGATATATACAAAATTTGAGCATGTTTTTAGTTTCTGATCAAAGGAGTGTTCATACCTGCATGAGATAGGTTCATCCGGCCACATGTCATCACGAGTCCTCTTATGTGCCGGGAGAAGGCTAAGGAAGAAGTAATCGCCCCAATCGAGAATTGCACCTTTCTTGACACCAACCCGACTCCCATACCCCTCATAGGTTAGAGGATAGTTCGCATACACTTGCTTCTTCTCCATTGGTAGCCGGAAGAACCCTCTCCAAGCATCTTTGATTTTGTTGACCGCGTCTATGCTCACTCCATGGTTTACAACTTGGAAAAAGCCCCATTCACGGCATGCCGTGGAGATGGCTTTGACAGTAGCCTGGTATGTATCTGAACTGCTGCTTGATAGCCCTGCTAGATCAATCAGAGGGATTCGAGATAGTATCTTGCGATCTTCACCATTTACAGCTTGTTTTGCATGATCAAGTGGTCGTTCGTTTAGTGGTTTTATGTAACGGTCAGGTATCTTCTCTATACCTGTCTCTGATATGGCTTGGACAGGTACGACCGGCTCGGGCCATTGTTGCATGCTAGCCATGGCTCAAGTGTAGCTATTCAGTACTAAAAACCTTACACCTTATCTTAAGAAAGATGATTTGGTTCAGGCCTTGGCACAAAAATAATGTTATACATCAGTACATATATATACACATATCTAGGATTGATGTTTTAGGGTGTTTAAAGGAATATGATGAGGTGCACTCATTTTTATTAGGATTTTCAGTAGGGTTAAAGTTTACTTTTGGTGCATTTTTTTTCCATTATTATACTAACATTATATATATGGAATAGGATAATTCTGGGGCACATATATCCAATTAATATTTGTAGTACATTCATTTGATATCTTCAAAAATATTGTAGAAATTAAATTTTCATGTTGTAGAAGTGTTTTCTTTATTTAGATTTGGATAGCACGTGCATTGAATTCTAAATCGATTTGTAATTTTATTGGGTTAGCCATAAAACAATTCTTGTTTAAATTCAGTCATTACGAATTTTAAATTATATTTGATGGAAAACTAAAATGACTTTTATATACGTTGATCCAAATTTATTTGATATGTGTCTAATTTTAATGATGAAGATATATCTAAATTTTAATCTTTTAGTTTAAATGCAATATTAAGGTACGGACGTAGGATAAACTATATAATATATAATAATTAATCTGTCTTCAAATTATTGGGATACATAGTACAAAGTTAAACATCACATTATATTTTAATTTTACGGAAAATAATAGCAGCGCCTTTATATGAAATTATTATATATACAAGATAAATGCAATAATTAGATAGGAGGAGCTACATCTGGCACTAAATTTCTTATGGAAATTAACAAAGCTGTCGACTCTATACACGTAGCAAATTTGAAACATACAATCATATATATAATTAACTAATAAATTAATGCGGTGATGCCAATCCGAATTTTGAATATATATGCCACTGCCAACAATGCATAAGATAAAAAGGGAGATAGTGCAAAGACTATAATTACTCTCCATTTTATTTGAACGGAAGACACCAGTCTTTAATTTCAGAAATGCTCTATATATTCAAATTGCATATTTGGAAAATTTCCATCCCTCAAATTTCAGAAATTAAATTTATTTATCACATCATTAATTTCAAAATACTTTCATCCTGATGCAATTGTTAATTGGCTATTTCTAATTAGAAAATAAAGTAATCTTTTACAATTATAAGAATAGAGATGTTAATTTATACAATATTTAGTAAGCACTTTATATCTCTGAAATTATCATTATAAATGTTACATCAGATTTAACAAGTTATTTACAAGGGAGATGAAGATGCTCGGATTAATTTGTCAGTACTTATCTATTTATGCATGCATAGACAGCATAGTGCAGTCTGGAATTAATATCTGCTGCTTGATTTGTTACAAACCATATGCTATTTTCCATTTACATGAAAATGGAGAGGATCCAAATTAATAGTTCAAGCAGTTTCTGCATCAGGAGACAAGTGTATATCTACTATTCCTTGAAGGGGACCTATTTGCAAACGTGACAATAAAAATTGCTTCTCAATAAAATATAAGAGAAGGACAATAAAAATTGCAACAGCCTGTGACATCTCTCTCTCTTTCTGTTAGCTTCTTGATGAAGATGTAGCATGGGCTATTTTGAAGAGTATATATATATATATATATATCATGGGGGCAAGACTTTGCTTCACTATCTATATAGATCGGTTATTTTAAAGATCTTCAAAATATATATATTTTTTAAAATTAAATAAAATTGATGATTAAAAAAAATTAACTTTATACATAGATCAATATATATATGTGTTGTTGGCTTGCAAGTATATGTAAGTAGTCTAACAAATTAACTAGTTTTTTCTTATTAATTTGATGATACATTAAAGATTCTTAATTTAATTCTAGATCATTGACATTTTAGATCACTCATATATGATTGAAAATACACATAATCTCATCATATTTTATCCATATAATTTGTAAATAATATATATATAGATTTTGTTTATAATTTTGATGTTTAAATTTAATTTTTGTTTTTAAAATTTGTCAAAATAAATAATTATCAAGTGATATTTTCTTACTTAATACATATATATCTTATATATTGGTATCTCCTTTTGTAAAGTCAAAGATATCTGCGCAACAATATTTATCTACATAATTGACGACATTTTACAAATATGTGGTGCAAAGTCCAATTGCTGATAGCTATACCAAACGATTCTCTTTTTTTTTTTGTCTCTATATATTTTTCTTATATAATTATTTTTTGAGATAAAAATAGAAGCAACTTTTTCGATGTTAAATATTTCAAGAGATTTCTCACTATCAAATTTCAAATATATAATTTTTTAACCAGAAAACATTACTTTCACGACTGAAATAAATTAAGACGGGTTCTCTTTTTCTCATAAAAATTAGTATTTAAAATTTCATGAATAGAAAAATCAGCATAATGGCTAATTATATATATATATATATATATATATTTAGAGTTTGGCTAATATGCTTCCATAAGCATTTCGGCTCGAAACGCTTACGGATCAAATTTCAAAATCTCGTGTCCGAAATATCAATTTAAGTAGCCCAATAAATTCTTCATGTCAAAATCTTGTAGAATACCAAAATTTACCATTTTTAGATTTTTTCAACTATTTTTAATGATTTTTTAAAGATGACCATTTTTTGACATTCAAATATTAATATTTTTCTATTATTTTTAGGGTCATGTTTAAAAAATCATTAAAAATAGTTCCAAAATTCTAAAAATTATAAATTTTGATATTCTATAAGATTTTTGACATGAAGAATTTATTAAGCTACTTAAATTGATAGAACTCATGAAGTATTTAAGAAGTATTTAAGAAAATGCTCTTGGTCTTGAATTATAGAACTCATAAGATGACAACGTATAGCTCTAAATATGTTTACAAGTCGATGTGATTAAAGTGAACATTTATCACCAAGATAAGATTGTCATGTTATTAAAATTACACTGAAGTTCTATAAGTGTTGGATATGAGTTATTATTTAATAACATGAGTATGTAAAAATGTGCTTCTACATACTGAACAATAACCAAACAGAATAAGATATTATAAATAATGTGTTATGTGTCATTAGTGTCTTATTATGTCTTTAGAGTCTAAGCTATAAGATATGTAAAATTCTCACATGAAAATTACATATTGTGATTATCATCTCAAACTAAATAAATTTAGTAAATAGTTGATAATTCATGTGTATGACTTCTGCGGGAGAAATTCATATATCAATATTATCATTGTCCCTCAGAAGAGTTATGATATTACTAGGCGTCCTTGGTAAAGTGGGATTATATAGTGCACAATATAACTGAGGCAGTTATATACATAATTCACTTGAGAGACCAAGAAACGAATATAATGTGAAAACGACACAGTTCTATTTCACATAATATTCATAATATCAAGAGACAAGGACAAATACAAATATTGTGGATTGACGTAGTCATCTATTATCATTTGGTGACTGTGATGTAGTGATAGAACCTCTTACAGTCTATGATATGAAATTCATATCATAAGAAAATCAAGATGACGTAGATTCTCATAAAGGTCACACCAATTGAACGGAAAACAACAAATATTTTGATATTTCATAAGATGTATATTAGGAAATACATATGATAAAATATCAAAATAAAATGTCATTTTATGATATGGTTTAGATATATAATTAATTTATGTAGGTTTGTGATTATTATTTGGTATAATGATTGACATCATTATAAAAATAATATTATCACATAATAATATTATATAACATAATATTATTATGCCATAAATAAATTAACCATGCAAGAGGGTTTGTTTGAGAAATAAGAGAGAGAGGACTAATTTGTAATTGTGCAAATTATCATTTAATTTCTTTATATATTATAAATATGAAGAAGGATGAAGAGTCATTTTTTTTGAAGATCTACTATTTCTCTCTCTTTCCTTGAGGCTAGCCAAACATAGAAGAAGAAGAGTCTTCTTCTTCTTCCTCTATTTTCTCATATAATCTTACAATTTTACATTACCAATATCAAAAGAAGCAAGTTTTGGTTGAAGCTATGTGGTTGTATCTAAACCTCAAACTTTGAAGCTCTTCTATCAAGAGTTCTTAGTTTGTTGTTTAGGTTCAAAGTGAACCGAGAGGCGACGTGCAAGAGAAGAAGGCTCAACAAGCTACAAGGATGCGAGAAGGGTTTCGAGAGAATAAGGTTGATATCCTACAACTTATATAAAGTTAGAATAATATATATATGGTATATATTATAGGACAAGTAAATACATAAGATTTCATATTTGTCATAAGAACAAATATTTTTGTTGTTGTCAATTAAAAAAAATTACTTCCATTGCACAACACGTAAATAAAACTAACAGTAATATAAAACTAACTAAATCAATTAATCCGATCCAAACACAACCTGACTCGCTTGATTTGTATTCAAAATTCACACCTTAATTACCCGTAATCCACAGTTATCCAAATACAGAAAAAAATCCGACACCTGAGTCAAGATGTATTCATATTGATCTGAAACTCGATAAGATCCAAAAACCGCACGAACCGAGTGATATAGTTATTTCAACCCATAAGTGCATCGGACCCGAAATTAATCGCTCCGAAATAATTTGAATCCGGTAACTATCTAAAATCTGAAAGTAATCTAAATCTTAGTTTATCCGACCCAAACGCAATCCAACTCGGCCAATTTGTCAGGTATAGTTATGATTGTAAAATAAAAATTGTTTCTGAAAATTTATTAATTTCCCTACCAATAATCCATATTAAAAATTAAGTTAAAAGAACACGTTGCTAAATGCTAATTAATGAAACATGAGTGGTTTGGAATTCTCTGTTTACAAGGCGTCATCTCCTGCGTAATAACAACAACATGACACCAAACATTTTTAATTCATGATTCTACTTTGGTTATATATATATATATATATATATTAATTTTTTCGTCCCTAGATATCATAATTTATATATATACGCACGTTCAATTTGAATTCTAAGGCCGGAATGCCTTGTTGAAGTTAGCTGTAAGTTAGCCAGCTAGCCGTGCATATTGTAAACAAAGAGTATATATATATATATATGTATGTATGTATATGTATGTACGTAGTTCTAGATAGTATAAACGATGTCAAATCAAAATATAAAGCTATATATATTCCCCTTATCTTAATTTACTTATGTTTCTAATTTGTATTTTACCCTCTTCAATTGCGTACGTTTATATATGCCCATCATAACTTTTGCTTTTTTTTGCACTTTTGCGTTGAAATTATACAAAGTTACTTTCTTCTCATCAAAATAAAAACTTTCACAATATCCTTTCTTCATGCATCCTTCCACACAATTTCCTTCCATCACTAAAATTTCATTCTCACTCTCCAAAGTCCAAACCAACAAAAGAAAACTAAAATTGCCATATATACTTGTGGGGTTCCTTCTAGTTTGAAGAAGTATACATGTATAGTATTATTTTTACTAGTTAAGGATGAGAGAAAAGTTGTAAATTTGGTCTTATGACTCCATTCAATTAAAAGGATAATTAATATGGTAGTACAATACTTTCTACTTTCTAGAAATTTATGTATTCCATTCGTTTTGTGTATATATAGAGTTTTGCTAATATGTTTAATCCATTTATATATCGAATGAAATTTGACGGTTTAAATTTTGATTTTTTTTTACATTTGAAATGATAATCCAAATAACTCAATAAAAAATTTATATCAAAAATCTTATAAAATACAAAAAATTTACCAAATTCTTCTACTATTTTTTAAATATGTTTAACAGAGATAATTAAGTTGTTTGTAGGTGTTTGAGATTTATGACATCGACACATGGATCACGCATACCTATGAAGTTGTCAAGGTGTGATTTGCAGCAAAAAGGGAAGGGACCCACACAACAACAATCAATAGGAAAAGAACAAATATATTGAGCAATTAAAATACTGACAAATGAATAACTATTTGAAAATGATTCGGTAACTAATCTCAATAAATTCTTTATATAAATATAATGAACTAAAATATAAGACATATTAGATGTGTACGGATTTTAAGTTTGTGGAGTGGGCAATCTAATACATAATATTATTTATGGAACAATTTTAATGAAAAAATAACATTAAGATTTGTATTAAACGGTTCAAAATTATCCACTTCAACGTAATATATATTAATGGGAGGGGATCCACAACTATTACTTTGACAGTCTTAACAACAGATTTTAAATAATTTCAAAAAAATAGAAAAAAATTATAAACATATTTTTTAACTTATATATCGATTGTAATTCAAATTTTATATAATTTAAGTATTATTTGATACTCTATCATAGTCAATTAAAATTATATGATATTTACAACAGTTCATATTTAACGGTTTTTGATGAAATCTCAAATGGCCTTAAATTAGATAAATTTTGAAATATAATCAATCTATAAGTTAAAAATATGTTTATCATTTTTTTATTTTTGAGAATTTTTAAAAATTATTTAAAAATTTGTTAAAATAATAGTTATTAGGATCTTCTCCCTATATTAATTACTACAATATTGGATGTGAATGCTATCTATCAATATAATATTCAAGTATATATGGCCCAATCCAACCCACGTCAACTCATGAATTTGATTGGATAAGAATTCGCACTTTGTCTGCTCACCTAGGATCTAAATTAATGGAGTTAATAGGCACGTGCGCCTAATATATATTGATTTGGTGTTGGTACAAAGTTATCTTTTGTGATGAAATTTCAACAAACACTAGCTAGCTGATCTTCTCCATGTTACTTGAAAATATTGATTAAGTAGTGATTGAGTAAGTTTTACGATGTTGTTGGTTATTATATATGCTGATAAAAATTATGTGTGGATGATTAATCATACATTTGACTAAAACAATAATATATTTCAATATATATAAGTTATAATTTCAATTTTTTTATAAAAGTGATCTTAAAAATCACTGCTAATTTTATTACTAAATAGAAACACATGTTCATATCATCTGAAATCAGATTGATCACATCAGGAGGAATAACATCATAAGTAACTCCTGTCCAAAAAATAAAGGAGGATAGAATTAGAGATGTTATATTTAAAATAGATTTTGGTTAAGTCTCTTGAAATATAACTTTATTTCTATCTAATCAGATCAACCAAAAGGAAATACAAATAAATATTTTGCCTCATTTCCTGACATTACTCTGCAATTGAAGACAACTTTCTTAAAGTAAAGCAACATGGTATCAGTATTAAAGCTAAGAACACCATAATCAATTATTCACCATCACAACATAACACTCTTTTGACAGTTTAAAAATAGGTGATCCACTGTTTCTTCCTTATGATAGAAAGGAAGATAAGCAGTTATCATCCTAGCCCCTTTTTCTTAAATTCAAAATCTAATACATGTATAATTAGACATGATTTGATGAGTAAGAAGGCTTATATTGTAGACATGATTTGTCTGATTGTATCTGTATATATTTCATCCACTTTCAAATGTATATATGCAAGTTCTACGCAGCCAAATATATATAATTATAAGATATTATTTTCTCAGTTGATGTAGAACTATATGGAACATATATATATTAACCCTACAGTAATTTATATTTTTGTCATTGTCAACTAAGAAGGCTTTCCAGATAGAAAAAATGGTACACACAGATCAGCAAGAGACCACAAATTAATTAATATTGGAAAAATCTCTTGCACCAATAATAACTAATCCACGTGTGTTGATTAATTTGCAAATGGATATGGCTAGCTATAGGTATATAGCTCTTACTTTAATTTCAAGTACAATTGAAAGTTGAATACTAATATAAAGGTGTATTCTCTATGACTATGTCTAATGGTGTGTTTGTATATAGGCCACTTTAAGTTAGTGCAGACATGACAATCAATGAACAAATGCAATGATAAATATATGAGAAAGTTGTGATGATGATATAGCTCATGTATATAGGCAATACATCCTATTTAAAGAGACGCAAATTTAGAGGCATGCATGAGCCTAAGGTAGGTAGGTCCATGATATATATGCATAATGTTGGTACTTTTGAGCCCAACTATATATTATACAATTAATTATATATCAGATTTTTTTTCTTCATGAATGATGATATTTTGTTTTCATGTATATAATTAATTATATATCAGAATTAATTATATATCAGAATCCGTAAATTCAAAATAAAATAACAAAGAAATTTAAATCTTACAATTCTGATTTGAAGACATCTTTAGGCGGAAGCGTTAGTACTGATCTTCAACGGTTTTCCTCAGATCTAATGATGGAGACCCTTTTGCATTTTCTTTACTTCTCTTTCAAAATGGATGCCAAGATTTTCAGAATAATATCAGTTAATTCTGAATTAAAACTCCTCTTATTAATCACTCATATCTATCTCTTATTATTATATTTTATGTAGAGAGAGAGAGTAGAGAGAGATTAGAGAGAGAGAGATAGATAAAGAGCCGTATCTTTATCAAAAGTACAGATCCATATGCACCTCTTCACATCATGTGCCTTTTTAATTATTCATTAGATTATTAATTAATTAATTAATTAATCAATCAATCTTATTTTTCAGAAATTAAATGGCAAAAAAATGTTTTTTTTTAAAAAATGACATCCGTCTAAATAGAGAAGGGATCTTTTATATATTCTGAGGCAACTTTTGGGACCAGTACACTTATTAATAATAGTAATCTGAATTTTTCCTTCAAAAATTCAGATGCCTTTTCGTTAATTTCTTTATATGAAATTGGTGCACAATAATAACATAGGCCACATAATAAAAATAAAACTAACATTCTCCCACTTGGCCGTAATGTTATAATATAATAAAGCACACATTCAAAATTGGCCAATATAATTTTCATTAATCGTAAACCTGTTCAGTTAGAAATACCAAACCAAACTAAAGTAATCAGAATAACAAATTGCGTTACTTGATCCCCATTAATTATAGCATTGGTACTCTTTCCAACAATGGTTAATATTCTTCATTCGGTCCTCATAAGTAATTTGCTTAGATCAAATAAAATTATGCGCATCATAATAAGCAAATTTATAAATTCAAAGTCAATACATAATTAAAAAAAACTTAGTACATAACATAATATATATATATATATATATATATGTGACAACACCAAATCATAATACATTAACTAAATCCATGCCGGCAACATGCTCTTTATAAAGAGTGGGTGGAAGTGCTTTTGTTAGAGAATCAGCTAACATAGCTCTTGTATTGATATGTTGTATCATAATAGTACCATCTTTGACTTTGTCTCTAACAACAAGATATTTAATGTCAATCCACTTGGATGCACCACTTGATTTGTTATTCTTAGAGAAGAAAACAGCAGCCTCGTTATCACAAAATAAGGTGAGTGGCCTCGCAATACTGTCAATTGCTCGAAGTCCTGGTATAAAATTCTTTAACCAAACTGCTTGACCAGTAGCATGATAACACGCCACAAATTCTGCTTGCATAGTGGAAGATGCCCTTAAAGACTGCTTAGCACTCTTCCATGAAATTGGTCCCCCTGCAAGCATAAATATGTAACCTGATGTGGATTTCTTACTGTCGACACATCCAGAAAAATCTGAATCAGAATAACCAATAACTTCAAGGTTATTTGACCTCGTGTAAGTAAGCATATAATCTTTTGTCCCTTGTAAATAGCGTAAAACTTTCTTGGCAGCTTTCCAATGGTCCATTCCTGGATCAGTTTGATATCGGCCATGCATACCAACTGCAAATGCAATATCAGGACGTGTACAAACTTGAGCATACATAAGACTCCCTACTACCGAAGCATAAGGAATTTGCTTCATTTGAGCACGTTCTATTTCATTTTTAGGACATTGAAACTTGCTAAATTTGTCACCCTTGACAATAGGAGCAACACTAGGGGAGCAATTGTGCATGTTATATCTTTTAAGCACTTTCTCAATATATCATTTTTGGGATAAACCTAAGATCCCATGAGACCGATCTCGGTAAATTTCAATTCCTATAACATAAGAGGCTTCACCAAGATCCTTCATTTCAAACTTAGTTGATAGAAAACGTTTTGTCTCGTACAACATGTCTAAATCACTACTTGCCAATAAAATATCATCCACATACAAAACAAGAAAGATAAATTTACTCCCACTAATCTTAAGGTATATGCATTGATCTATTGTATTTTCTTTAAATCCAAATTCGGTTATGACCTCATCAAACTTGAGATACCACTATCGTGAAGCTTGTTTTAATCCATATATTGAACGTTTTAACCTACATGCCATATGCTCCTTGCCTTCTACAACAAACCCTTCAGGTTGTTTCATAAAAATTTCTTCATGCAAGGTACCATTGAGAAATGCAGTTTTCACGTCCATTTGATGTAGTTCTAAATCATAATGAGCTACGAGGGCTAAAACAATTCTTAATGAATCTTTCTTCGAGACAGGAAAAAAAAGTATTATCAAAATGTACACCTTCTTGTTGTGTAAACCCTTTAGTGACTAGTCTGGCTTTAAATCTTTCAATGTTACCTTTGGAGTCAGTTTTAGTTTTATAGACCCATTTACAGCCTACATGTTTAACCCCGACAGGTAACTCAACAAGATCCCAAACTTCATTAATTTCCATAGATTTTATCTCATCATTCATGACTTCTAACCATTGAGATGATTTATCACTCATAATAGCTTGCTTGAATGAGATAGGATTATCTTCATTACCTATATCACAACCCTCCTCAGTAAGGTATACGATATAATCATCAGGTATGGCAGATCTTCTCTCTCTTTGTGATCTACGTAAGGGTTCTTGTGGCAGCATAGGAGCTTCATCAACATTAGGAACATCATGAACATAAGTTTCTTCATTAGCCTCTTGAACAAGAGGTATAGAATTTATAACCTCTCGTATTATCGGAATTGGAACATAAATCCGATTTTCTTCGAGGTTTACTGTTCTAGTTACATTACTCCCACTAACGTTGCCATTTTCATAAAATACAGCATGTCTAGTCTCAACTATTCTAGTGGTATGTGATGGGCAATAAAATCTGAAACTGTTTTTTTTCCTTTCTATTTTTTTCTCGTTTTTTTTCAGAAATAAAAAAATGGTGAGATGGACCACTCAAATATACTGGAACATGGTTAAATATGTTTTTAGAAGAATCAATTGAAGAGAAAAACAAGGATAGATGCACGAATTTCCAATCGGTACCAAATCCGTTTGAGCCTATTCGATACCGGTCGCTGAAACTCACATATTCAGAGATTTAAATTAAAATTAAATTTCACAACTTGTTTTTCATGTTCTAACGACGCTACAGCTCGAAGAAATTGAACCAATTTGACAAAACGAGCTCAAAATCGACAAAAAACCGATTCCCCACGAGTTTCCAGCCCTAGCCGAACTGGTGGTGCTATTTCTGGTGATCGCCGGAGCTAGTGGCCCCGAGACCAGGACAGTAGTGTTCTCCTCCCCGAGACGACTCCGGTGGTTCCCCCCGATCGACGATCCGACGCCGGCAGAGCTCCGATCAAGCAAGAGTACGAATATTGATGCATATGAAAGTGTGGATATTGATGAAATTTTAACTCAAGCATATGGGAGGGAAATTGCACGGATCTTGATGCCATCCGACAGCCCAGAAAAATTCAAAGTTTGGATCTTGATGATCTAGCTTTAAATCAAAGGCTCACATTAATCTATTTCAAAAAATAGACTTTAAATATTAAATAAAAATAATTCCTTAAGACCAAAAATCATGAAAAATACATCAAAAATCATGGTTTCATTTGAAGATATTTTTGAAACAATAAAAAGTCAATTTTGGTTTTATTTTTATTTCATGAAAATTTCGAAACATATAATATGCATATCATCTTGTACAAATATTTTTCTTATATTTTGATAAAACAAATCAAAATATTTAAAATAACCAATTTATGTTATATTTTGATAAAACAAATCAAAATATTCAAAAATGATTGAATTATGTTATATTTTGATAAAACAAATCAAAATATTCAAAAATGATTAAAATATGTTATATGTTGATAAAACAAATCAAAATTTGCAAAATAATCAAATTATGTTATATTTTGATAAAACAAATCAAAATATTCAAAGATAATCAAATTATGTTATATTTTGATAAAACAAATCAAAATATTCAAAATGACCAAATTATGTTATTTATTGATAAAACAAATCAAAATATTCAAAATAATCAAATTATGTTATATTTTGATAAAACAAATCAAAATATTCAAAAATGATTGAATCATGTTATAAAACAAATCAAAATATTCAAAATAGTCAAATTATGTTATATTTTGATAAAATAAATCAAAATATTCAAAATAATCAAATCATGTTATATTTTGATAAAACAAATCAAAATATTCAAAGATAATCAAATTATGTTATATTTTGATAAAACAAATCAAAATATTCAAAATGACCAAATTATGTTATATTTTGATAAAACAAATCAAAATATTCAAAATAGTCAAATTATGTTATATTTTGATAAAACAAATCAAAATATTCAAAATAATCAAATTATATTATATTTTGATAAAACAAATCGAAATATTCAGAATAATCAAATTATGTTATATTTTGATAAAACAAATCAAAATATTAAAAAATGATTGAATCATGTTATAAAACAAATCAAAATATTCAAAGTAATCAAATTATATTATGTCTTGGTAAAAAAAGACAAAATATTCAAAATAACCAAACTTTGTCATATTTTGATAAAACAAATTGAAATATTTTAAATATGTCAATATGTCCAAACCTTTGACCAAACATGTCAAATATGCAAATATGCCCAAATCTTTGACCAAACATGTCAAATATGCAAATCAACCCAATCATTTGATCAAATATGTCAAAAATATATATATGCCCAAGTATTTGACCAAACATGTCAAATATGCAAATATGCCCAAACTTCTGACCAAACATGTCAAATATGCAAATATGCCCAAATTTCTGACCAAACATGTCAAATATGCAAATATGCCCAAACTTTTGACCAAACATGTCAAATATGCAAATATATGTAAATCTTTGACCAAATATGCCAAATATGCAAATATGTCCAAACTCTTGACAAAATATGTCAAATATGCAAATACGTTCCCGATTCTCCAAGTTTCTCAGGTTCCGAATTGGCATAGCGCTTCAGATTCGGAATCTGGAAGGTCAATAGAATATTTTGATTTGTTTTATCAAAATTTGATTATTTTGAATATTTTGATTTGTTTTATCAAAATATAACATAATTTGATTATTTTGAATATTTTGATTTGTTTTATCAACATATAACATAATTTGGTTATTTTGAATATTTTTGATTTGTTTTATCAAAACATAACATAATTTGATCATCTTGAATATTTTGATTTGTTTTATCAAAATATAACATGATTTGATTATTTTGAATATTTTTTATTTGTTTTATAAAAATATAACATAATTTGATTATTTTGAATATTTTGATTTGTTTTATCAAAATATAACATAATTTGGTTATTTTGAGTATTTTGATTTGTTTTATCAAAATATAAGAAAAATATTTGTACAAGATGATATGCATTTTATATGTTTTGAATTTTTCTTAAAATAAAAATAAAATCAAAATTGACTTTTTATTATTTCAAAAATATCTTCAAATGAAACCATGATTTTTGATGTATTTTTCATGATTTTTGGTCTTAAGGAATTATTTTTATTTAATATTTAAAGTCTGTTTTTTGAAACAGATTAATGTGAGCCTTTGATTTAAAGCTAGATCATCAAGATCCAAACTTTGAATTTTTCTGGGCTGTCGGATGGCATCAAGATCCGTGCGATTTCCCTCCCATATGCTTGAGTTCAAATTTCATCAATATCCACACTTTCATATGCATCAATATTCGTATTCTTGCTTGATCGGAGCTGCCGGCGTCGGATCGTCTATCGGGGGGAACCACCGGAGTCGTCTCGGGGAGGAGAACAATACTGTCCTGGTCTCGGGGCCATAAGCTCCGGCGATCGCCGGAAATAGCACCACCAGTTCGGCTAGGGCTGGAAACTCGTGGGGAATCGGTTTTTTGTCGATTTTGAGCTCGTTTTGTCAAATTGGTTCAATTCCTTCGAGCTGTAGCGTCGTTAGAACATGACAAACAAGTTGTGAAATTTAATTTTAATTTAAATCTCTGAATATGTGAGTTTCACCGACCGGTACCGAATAGGCTCAAACGGATTTGGTACCGATTGGAAATTCGTGCATCTATCCTTGTTTTTCTCTTCAATTGATTCTTCTAAAAACATATTTAACCATGTTCCAGTATATTTGAGTGGTCCATTTCACCATTTTTTATTTCTGGAAAAAAACGAGAAAAAAAAACAGAAAGGAAAAAAAACTGAAAAGGAAAAAACAGAAACCTTTGGATCTCTCTGGATAACCAATAAAATAACAACTAATGGTTCTGGAATCAAGTTTCTTTAGTTGTGGATTATAGACTTTTGCTTCAGCAGGACAGCCCCACACACTTAAGTATCCTAATTGTGAATTTCTGCCAGTCCACAGTTCATAAGGTGTTTTTGGAATAGATTTACTAGGAACCCGATTTAGAATATGTGTGGCTGTTTTTAAAGCTCCTGTCCACAAAAATTCCGGCAATGTGGTATTGCATATCATACTTCGTACCATGTACGATTACGTCTTTCAGCAACTCCATTCTGTCGAGGATCTCCTGGCATAGAGTACTGATGAACGATACCATTTTCTTGAAGAAATAAAGCGAATGGGCCTGGACTTTGACCAAGGTCGGTGTGTCTACCATAATATTCACCGCCTCTATCTGATCGCACTACCTTAATTTTAAGGTTATGTTGATTTTCAATTTCAGCCTTAAAAATTTTAAATTTATCTAGTGCTTCAGATTTTTCATTAATCAGATACACGTAACCATAGCGAGAATAATCGTCAATGAAAGTAATAAACGATTTATGCCCGTTAATACCCGGAGTAGGAAAAGGACCACATATATCAGTATGAATAATTTCTAATAGTCCCCCACTTCGAGTTGCTCCTTTCTTATTTCCTTTGACAAATTTTCCCTTTACACATTCAATGCAGTTGTCAAAATCAGAAAAATCTAATGCAGGGAGAATTTCATTTCTAATGAGACGTTGCATTTTATCTCTTGAAATATGACCCAATCTGCGATGCCATAATTTGAAAGAATTTCCAACATCACGATTTCTCTTGACTCCACGTTTATGATTAACACTAGTAATATTCATAGATAACATAGATTCACAAAAAGAAGAATCCAAACATAATTTATATAGATTATCACATAATAATCCAAAACCAACAAACTTAGAGTTATGATATAGTTTCAACTCATTATTTCCAAACTGAAATGTAAAACCACACGCATCAAGTCTAGAAACAGAAATTAAATTCCTAATCACACTAGGAATATAAACTACATCATGCAAATCAAGAATAAAGCCACTCTTCAAAACTAAACGAAGAGTTCCAACAGCCTCGACTTCAGCCTCTAATCCGTTAGCAACTTTAAGTTTCCTTTCTCCCTTTTGAAGCATCCTCACGGAATGGAATCCCTGCAATGAGTTCGTAATGTGCACAGAGGCACCAGTGTCAACCCACCACGTATTTAAGGGAACATCAACTAAAAAGGTTTCACAAATCATGAAATTTAAATCATTACCCTTTTTAGTGAGTCAATCTTTAAACTTCACACAGTCCTTCCTCATGTGTCCACGCTTCTTACAGTGATGACACTTAGGAGCATGCACGGGTTTTGTACCAGATGTACTTGCCTTGTTAATACCAATAGCCGTATTCATTTTATTTTTACCTTTATCATTTTCCTTATTTTTCGGTTTTGGACTTTGAACAGCAATGTGTGCATAATCAGGTTTCTCAGCCTTAATTCTTTCTTCTTCTTCAACACACATGGCAATTAATTCGCTCATTTTCCACTTTTCTTTCTGCGTATATAATTGATCTTGAAAGGACCAAATTGTGCAGAAAGAGAAGTCATAATGAAATGAACTAAAAAGCCTTCAGAAATTGCCATATCCATGCCATTTAACTTTGCGGCCATATCATTCATCATCATGATATGTTCACGTACACCGCTTGTCCCGTTATACTTGGTGGTGAGCATTTTCATTATGAGAGTACTTGCATTTGCCTTAGAAGTATTTTTAAAATGCTCTTCAACAGAAGCCAAATATTGTTTAGCAGTGAAGATAGTATTTGCATCATCCTTCTCAGGAATACCTCCTCTTATAGCAGTTGTAATAGTACTTTTCATAATCATGAGAGACATCCGGTTTGACCGTTCCCATTTTTCAAAATTATTCTTTTCATCATCAGTACTTATTGCTATAATAGTAGGTTTGTCTATTCGTAATGCCTGATCAATATCCAGAACACCAAGACAAATCTCAATTTGCTCTTTCCAAGTGGAAAAATTAGTTCCATTCAATGGTATTATTCTAGAGATTTGAGCATGAACATTATTCAATGCTGCATTAGATTCAGAAAAAACAAAATGCTTACTATTATCAACTATAAATCCACGAATAGCAAAATAACATTAAATCAACTGTATATAGAGGGACTAACAATAATTATACTGAAATAAATAATAAAACGCCAAATTATATTTCAGTTCTATCATAACAGTTGTTGCATAAATTCAATTTATATCACCGTTGGGCAGAAACAAATTGAATTGTTCAAATAAATAAATTCATTTAATAAATGCATAATGGTAATTAACGTTGATAAAATTAACCTTCATAATTTATTAAATGTAAAAACATAATTTCATAAAAATTAATTTGTATCACTGTTGGGCAGACAAATTAAAAACAAATTATTTAATAAATCATAATGGCAATTAAAGTTGGTAAAATTACCGTTCATAATTTATTAAATATAAAAACATAATTGTGACTTACATCACAAAATTTATTTTAATAAAATGGCAGTCACAATTTAAAGTTGATAAAAATTAATAACAGCCAATTATTAAAAATAAATAAATAACGTTATATGGTTTAAATTATTTATATGAAAAATTATATATAATAAACTTCCGTTGGGCCGATTATTATATATGAATTCATATAAAACCATAGAAGTATATAACATATTACAATTCATGCAACATATATATGTGCATACATAATAAAGAATAAAAATTCTCCTTTAAAATTTTCATTCAAATATTATAAGAAAATATTTATACATAAAATTAATTGAATATTTATATCTCTTATACGAACCATTGAAAATCAATCTCGTAAAAAAAAAAATTATTGCATCTTATATGAATTTACGAATGCTCTGATACCAAATGAAAGACATAATTAACGTCATGAAGTGTTTTGCAATTAAAAAACACGCAAACTAGAATCCGTAAATTCAAAATAAAATAACAAAGAAATTTAAATCTTACAATTCTGAATTGAAGACATCTTTAGGCGGAAGCGTTAGTACTGATCTTCAACGGTTTTCCTCAGATCTAATGATGGAAACCCTTTTGCGTTTTCTTTACTTCTCTTTCAAAATGGATGCCAAGGTTTTCAGAATAATATCAGTTAATTCTGAATTAAAACTCCTCTTATTAATCACTCATATCTATCTCTTATTATTATATTTTATGTAGAGAGAGAGAGTAGAGAGAGATTAGAGAGAGAGAGATAGATAAAGAGCCGTATCTTTATCAAAGGTACAGATCCATATGCACCTGTTGGATATATGCACCTCTTCACATCATGTGCCTTTTTAATTATTCATTAGATTATTAATTAATTAATTAATCAATCAATCAATCTTATTTTTCAGAAATTAAATGGCAAAAAAACTTTTTTTTTTAAAAAAAATGACATCCGTCTAAATAGAGAAGGGATCTTTTATATATTCTGAGGCAACCTTTGGGACAAGTACATTTATTAATAATAGTAATCTGAATTTTTCCATCAAAAATTCAGATGTCTTTTCGTTAATTTCTTTATATGAAATTGGTGCACAATAATAACATAGGCCACATAATAAAAATAAAACTAACATATATATGATAATAGCTATCACTTTTCTTGTTATATGACTAGAAAATGAGATCTGAAATGATGAAAAACATTAATTGATGCACATAATATATTGTGAATCATTTAAAAATTCTAGTCTAGTATTAAAAAAAAACTAGCAAAACTCCTAAAATATGAAAGTATGTGGGTTATTGCTGTTCTATAATATTAAATAATCAATAATTTGATATGTATTTTGGTTTTTTATTGCATTTTTTGGATCATTGTTGGTCCAATTGATACTATTGCATATTTGTTCTATCAATGTTCAGTAAATATGAAATTATATATGTTTGCGTTTTACTGCATTTCGGAATCAATATTATCCGTCCAGTTCATACCATTGCATTAATTTCTTCTATATATCAAAAACTCTTACCATATAATAATTTCCCAATATTCCATTTTTATCATCATTCCCTTTAGTTGGTTACTTTTTAAGAATTATCCCAACATCAGCCCAATTAAGTCCAATTCTCATTTTATTACTGTTCATCACTAATTTAATTTCATCCTAATGTTGAAGCCCAGTATTCCTCTAAAGTCTAAAATTTCCATTTCATGTCTCATTTTCTTCTTTGGTTTGGCCTACAAAGGTAAGCACCCAACAGGACCTTTTTATTTGTTTATTTAAATATTAATTTTTTTATCCTTTCTCTCTCGGCCCACAACTAAGCCTAGCAGCTTTCTTCTCTTTTTATGGAATTTAATTTGATATTTATTATGCAATTCAGTCCATCTGACAAGTGGATATTATGAATTTGGGTGCAAAATCCCTCAAAATTTATTAATTTGACATTACAATCTTTGAAACAGATCTGAATTGTACCAACACATAAGAGAAGAAATGGTATCGACTGGTACCAGTGTCAAGAAGAATCTGATATCCAGAACTGTACCAGCACATAGGAGAAGAATGGTATCGACTGGTACCAGTGTCAGAAGGATCTGATATCCAGAATTGTACCAGCACATAGGAGAAGAATGGTATCGACTGGTACTAGTGTCGAGAAGGATCTGGTATCCAGAACTGTACCAGCACAAAGAAGAAGAACTGTACCAACACAAGGATCTGGTATTCAAAAATAGAAGTATCAAAGAAGCCATAGTTTGGTATTGGTGTAATAGGTACCAGTTAAGATATTTTTCTTCTAAATCAAAATGATAAGAGATTAAGAGAGGAGGTGAAGACACATGGGGAAGAAAAAAAAGGACTTGGTGTGCTTTATACTTTTTCTGATGGATATTTCTTGACAATTATTAAACTGACAATCTTGACAACGAATTTTTAAATAATTTCAAAACAATTTTTAAGGAGTTTATATATATAAATATTTTAATTTATAGATTATTTCAATTTTTATAATTTATAGGTCATCTGATAGTTCATCAAAAATCATTAAATTTAAACCTTGCAAATTTAATGTAATTTTGATTATTTTTTATGGAATATGAAATGATACATAAATTGCATTAAATTTGAAACTAAATCAATTTATAAGTTATGAAATAAATACATTATGAAGATATCGTACATTACAACATGACAATGTAGAAAGCTATTGTAGATTTGTAATGCATATTTTATGTTTGAATCTAATCCAAATCTTTAGATATTGATCCAATAACATTAAAATGGATCCAAATATCTTTAAAAAGAGCTCACCATGTCTTGACACCATTATTCAACACAAAAGAGTAATACCAACAACATTTAATACTTAGTATGTAAAAAATGGACCTAGATATCTCTAGAAAAGTTACTATTGGCAAATTAAAAAAATAATGATTTCTTAGACTAACATCTAATAATTAAATAGCATGTAGGGCCCACGATTGTTAATAGGAAATAAATAAAAGAGGAGAGATCCAATGTCCATAGTTATTGGTGTCACATCAATGATCATGAAATTAAATTTTAAATAATTATTTGTTAAATTTTTAAATAATAAAATTAATTAATTGGACATTTTGTATATATCATGCTATATAGGTACACAACAAATTACACCATTAAAACTTTATTTTGATTTACGTCAAACATTAACAAAAATCAACGGAACAAATTTTGTGATTTAATTCACTCTTTTGATGACTATTGAAATAAAGTTAAAATTCATACTTTTTTATATATATATATTATTAAGATATATTAAAATATATCTAATAATTTATATATATATATATATATATATATATTAAAACATAAATAATAAAATAAACATCATGAGCACCAAGGTTATTGATCTCTTCTCTAAATAAAATAAGGCCAACCTTGAATTATGAAAAGAAAAACAATTAAAACCTAAGCTCCTTCACATGGGATCCAAATTAAATTACAATAATTACTGCATTAAGAAAAAATGTGCATATAAGGTAGACAAAATGTACATATCAATAAGCTATTTTTTGTCTTAAATCTGAATAATTCAATCGGAGCCGATTCCATCAGATTCATCTCCCTCCATTTCTCCCAAACTGGAGCGGACCAGTCCTGAATAATTTCGCCTAGCGAAGCCGCAAAGGTCATGCAACCAGATTTAAATGGAGGCTCCATTTCTTTACAATTCCTGATATAGGAAGGAGCCCGACTTATCTGATTTCAATCAATGGAGATCATTAATTTTTTAATTTGACTAATAATACATTCAACAAACAATCACCGCCACAGCTCACAAGCTTATGAGAAAACGGCGCGAAAATAAAGATCTAACGCCGTTTGAATTATCAGTTTGATAATCTGTGGGACCCATTCGTCAGTGGAAGTCACTCGTGAAGTATCTATACGCCGGGTGCATTCTCTAGAAGTACAGGATCATTATTGGTCCGCTTTTCTAGGCGACTCCGTCTAGGTGCCCCACCCATGCCCCATCCTACAAAGTATCCCTGGACCCAGTATTTATTTAATACGATGTGCACCAAGAATTATTTATTTATTGCAGTTTGCATTTTTTTTTCCCTCATCATGAACTCGTTATAATAAAAAAATAGAGTTACACAGATGATCGTTAAAGAATCACTTTTTTATTATTTTAGTCCTCGAAGTTTTAAAAATATCAATTTAGTCTTTAAAGTATCACTTAGTTATCATTTTGATCCTTAGTTTTAAAGATATCAATTTAGTCCTTCAAATTTTTAATTTGTACTATTTAATATCCATTGAAAACAATAATAATTATACCCATCATGAAAAAATGATAATTATACCTATCAAGTTTTTAATTTATACCAAATTGGTCCTACATTTATATTAATGAAAAAAATATATAAATTTTGTTTCAATTAATTTATGATGGCACAAACATGAATGGTAATACTAATTTAATTGATATTTGATGTCATGAATAATTATATTTTTTTCATATTATTTATATTATTTAATAATTATGTCTAAATTAATCCTAATTTTAAAAACAACACTATGATAGGTAAGGATTTTTAGGAGGTGAAGGGTTGGGTGGCATGGTTATTTGATTTGTTTTAGGGACAAGCTTGAGGTTGAGGGGATTTTTTCAATGGATATTAAATATAGGATCAATTTGATACAAAATTAAAATTTTAAGGATTAAATGATATTTTTGAAACTTTAAGGATCAACATGATAACCAAATAATATTTTAAGGATCAAATTGATAATTTTCAAACTTTAGGGATCAAAATGATAAAAAAGTAATATTTTAAAGACCATTTGTGTAATTTACTCTAAAAAATAATGATAATTGAGCTAGAGAATATTAATGTAAGCTTATAATACAATTTAATCATCTAAATTATGACAAATAATGATATCTAATTTTAATTTTGTAGAAAAAATAACTATACATAAATTAAGAATTCATAAATATTTAGAATACATAACTAAGCAAGCCATAAAAATTGCGAGGTTAAACTATAAATAACAACAAATTCTAATATTTCTTTTTTATTAAAAATGACAATTAGTCAATTTAGAAAATTCTAAAGTCATATGTAGTTGCTTACTAAATAATCTAGTTAAGATATTTACATCACTAGCAATAAGTAGGGAATTTAATATTTTTATATTAGGGGATGAAGATATATAATCTAGAATTAGCCAATCTATTTTTATATTAGTACTAAGAGTCCACAACTTTCACATTCTTGTGGAAATAAATTCTTCCACATTTATTCATAAATTTTACAAAAAACAATTAAATTTATTTAGGTCAAACAAATTCATAAAATTATGATAATGCTTTTAATTTTAAATATTGATTACTTATAATGACAACAACATATGACCACTTGTAATCAATTATCTTTCTTTTTTTTCATTTGTAGTAGCCACAATATTGGATGCAAATAGTGCACATTGAATGAGATTATAATTTTAATATATTATATTGTGTCCTTTTTTTCTTGACAAAAATATTTTTGTTCAAAACTTTCCAAAGAACAAAAATTGGAAGCATGAATTGGCCACATGTACATTATATATTATAAATATTCAATAATAGAAATTTCCTGGCTACCTGTACATAAGAAATCAGTCTTAATATCCATTATAGAAATAAATAAATCAAAAGAAAGCATCAATTTTCAAATTTTCTTAATTAGCAATAGTAAACTTAGATAATTATTCCTGCCCAAGAAAAAGTGAGCTATTATTTAAGGGAGTTGATCCACAGATACAGTTATCAATACCGTTATCGATACGAACTTTATTATATAAATTTTGTATGGTATTGTTATTATTCAACTTTTTTTTTAAATAAGAGTTTCCGTTAGTCCTGACATTTATTTCTTTTCAAATATTTTTTTGCGGGATTTGAACATGCATCTCTCAGTAGGGATACAAGATCTATTACCACTATGCTAGGCTTGCAGTTCATATTATTATTCAACTTAAATGAGTTATTATGCATATTAGTAGTATTTAAATTAAATAATAAAAAGTGTATAAAATAAAGTTTTTAACATATATAACAACTTATTTAACGTGTATAATAAAATTCGTATTGATGACATTATATTAATAGGGAAGGGATCCCTTGACAATAAATATTTTGATAACCTTAACAACCATTTTTCAAATAATTTCAAGATAAATCTTAAAAAATCTTAAAACTAGAAAAAAAATTACAAATATATTTTATGACTTATAGATTGATTGTATTTTAATTTCGTACAATTTAAGGGTCATTTAATATTCCATCATTTGTATTAAATTTTAAACCATTGAAAGTTTCATATAATTTTGATAGAGCATCAAATGACCCTAAAATTGTACGAAATCTAAAATATAAACATTCTATAAATTATAAAATATATTTATAATTTTTTTCTATATTAATATTTTTTAAAATTTATTTTGAAATTATTTGAAAAATAATTATCAAAGTTATCAAAATATTTATTGTCAACATATCCCTTCCCTAATGGTATATTTGTAACATTTTCCATTATTATTTATTAATTAGACCAGGTCCAGGGACCAATCTCTCTGGCCCAACCTCCTCCGTCTCCTTCCTTCCATGCTTTTTTTACTTCACCATTCCCAAGTCAGAAGCCCTCCTTCAAGTCCATCCCCCACAAAATCCAACAAAACAAGATCACCTCTCTCTCTCTCTTTGTGCTCGGTCTCGGAGAAGAAGACAAAACGAAGAAGAAGAGGAAGAAAAACGACATGGCTTCGGCCACAACAGAACCTCTCCTCTCCTCTTCCCCTCCTTCCCATTCCCCTTCTCACGCCATCTCAATCAAAAACCTCCACTTACCTTCCCCTTCCTCCGCCCCCTTTTTCTCCTCTCTTACCCCTCTCCCCGAAAACTCGGAGCTTCCCTCTTCGCCTTACCCTTCCTCCCCTTTCTCTTCCTCTCCTTACCCCTCTTCTCCTTCCCTCAAATCGCTTCTAATCTTCGGCCCTTCCCCTTCCGACGAAGGTACAGCTACAAACCCTAACCTCCCCCCTCCCCCTCCCCCTCCCCCTCCGCAACCCCACACCCCTCATTCTCCTTCCCTCTTTGGCTCTGCCGATGACACCTGGCTCGGCAACCCCTTCTCCTCCAAGGGGAGATTCTCTCACCTCCATCGCTCCCGCACCGCGCCGTGCATGTCCCCTCTCAACAATTTACCCTTCCGGCAACACGATGCCAAAAGCCAGGACGCTGATATGGCACCCAAGGGACCCTCAGTCGTGCGAAGCGCCTTCATTTTTCTTGCATGTTACCTATTCTTCGGCGTCATTGTCTATGCTATCGCGCCCGGTAATTTCTCCGCCTCGACGGATTTGACGCATCCGGTCGTAGATGCGCTGTATTTCTGTATTGTGACCATGTGTACGATCGGATACGGCGATATCACGCCCGCCACGCCCTTTGCCAAGGTTTTCTCCATTCTGTTTGTGATTATCGGATTCGGGTTTGTGGATATTTTGTTATCAGGCATGGTCTCCTTTGTGCTTGATCTGCAGGTATGCTTTCAATGTGATTTATTTCTTAGGAATATACCACAGAAAGAATTGAACTTTAGTGGAATTGATTCTTCAAATTAAATTTTTCCCATTTTCCAACCGGTATAGCAAAAACGTCTCTTTCAATTAAAATGGGCTAAAAGCTTTTTATGCAGTTATTTGTTGGCAGTTGGCACTTCCAGCAGTTGCCTTCTGCTAAATTTATAATATTGAACATAGTTTTGAAAGATTATTAGTAATGGAAAAGGACCAAAGTTCGCAACTTTGAAAATCTTTACATTTCGTTTGTTTCACCGTTGTATCAGAAGACACCATGACTCTAATCTCTGGTGAAAACAGTATGGGTACAACTTATTTTGTCCTGTTGGAATTCATTGAATTTATTTGGTAAATTCACATAGAAAGTTCAAAAATGAATATGAACCAACAAGTACTTATTGACATGTTTCTTGATCCTTGAATAGACAGCTGAAGTAGGGTTGGTTCTTAGCAAAAGCCGATTAATGTGACTATTGCAAATTCTGCAGCACATCAAATTATGTAGTCTAATAAACATGTTTTTTAATCCAAATTTGCATAGAATTGTGGATGGATAATCATGTTTTACAATAAGGTGTACTCACTTGCTGGTGCTTCGTTTATCTGAACTGTTACTCTCTCTGAAACCTTCAGGAATCCCTTCTCTTAACAGCAGTTACAAAACCAAACCACCCTCATCGCCATGATCTGGCACGTCGATACATTGTAGATGTCAAAAAGGGCCGCATGCGCATCCGTCTCAAGGTTGGTCTTGCTCTTGGTGTGGTCATCCTCTGTGTGGGCATTGGTGCTATAGTTCTCTGCTTCATTGAAAACCTCAATGGTCTCGATGCACTATACCTATCTGTTATGTCAGTAACAACAGTTGGGTATGGTGACCAGGCGTTCAAGACAATGCCGGGAAGGCTATTTGCATCAATTTGGTTGTTGGTCTCAACTCTTGCAGTTGCGAGGGCATTTTTGTACCTGGCTGAGATGAGAATTGAAAAGAGGCATCGAACAATTGCGAAATGGGTTTTGTCAAGGGACATGACGATTTCTGAGTTCCTGGAAGCTGATATTGATCATAATGGCTTTGTCACGTAAGTAAAATAAGTCTCATCTTTTATTTAATTTATTTGTTACTTATATATCATTTACTGAATTACCACATCATATAAATAAGTTATTCTAAAGCATCACTTGATTCTGGATTTTCCTTTAAGGTTGAAAGTTCCCCGCTTTGGTTCTTTTCGTTAATTTTTTTAGCTATGCCCTTGACATCATCATCAGATGTGCAATTTGGACTTTGATCCATGGAAAATTGCTAAGGAAAATTATGAAGCAGTTAATTCTAAAGAATTATTGCAACTTTGTTAACCACATGTTTTGTGATTTCATTGTTATAGTGCCAAGTTTGGGCTCATATGCCTATAATTCTGATAAAAGTGACAGCATTAATGATAGTAATTGCAGTGATTAGGACAAAATATAGCAAACTTGGGCTTATATAGTATATTAATGTTACGTTTTGTATAAAAATGACAAAGTAATGATAGAAATTACAGTGATTAGGACAAATAATCTAATTTGGGCAGGTATACTATATGCATGCTACAATTTGTGTAGAAGTGACAGGACATAGGAGTAATAAAAGAAATTGCAGGGAATAAGACAAACTATATAATGCTTCTTCTTTAAGGACAAATAGGAGAATAACACGTGTTTAGGACCATTTCTGTAGTTTCATCCTGAAGCTTCTTGTTTTAGTTCATTTTATTGTCTTTTCTTTTTGAATTTTACGCAAATTCAAGAGCATAAAACAGACAATTCATCACCTGAGGGCCAACTTTGGGTCCACCTATAGTTGCTTTGCTCATGTAGGGCATATTGAGCACAAGTTAGTTTGCTTTTTGTTCAATCAATTCAAATCAAAAGATATGACGGACTGCTTTTGATCTTGTAACAATTGATGTAGACCAGCGTCAGTGCACTACCTTTTTGACGTGACTTCTTATATGCTTTTGTTGTTGGTACTTTTTTGCTTTGTGTGTGTATGCGTATGTTTTTTTTTTGGGATACTTGTTATGGAGCTTATTGCAATTATTTTTGTTTGTGAAACTTTTTCAGGAAATCAGAGTATGTAGTGTATAAGCTAAAGGAGATGGGGAAGATATCAGAAAAGGACGTCATGCTAATATGTGAACAATTTGAAAGACTCGACAACACCAAATGCGGTAAAATCACACTTTCTGCTCTGATTGATAGCCATCATTTAGATACAAGTAGAAGTTTTTCGAGCGATAACAACTCAGCAAAGCATAATTTGTGTTAATTTAGATTCATGAAATCATTGGAAACAAATGTATATCTGGGGGCCAATGTCAGGGTAAGAATCGAATCTATTTCGTTAAACTTTGTTCATGTATATATAGACCCCTGTGTTTGTATAATCCGCAAACATGGTGTTAGGTATCACGTAATTTACACTTTACACGGTTATTCTCCATAGTTTAGATGAGGAGGGGTTGTGTAAATGAATGATTGAGGGTCTTCTTTGTAGAATATTAGATGCAATAGTGCTTTATACAATTTTTAGAAATCTGAGACCACATTTAAATATGTGCCTTTCTGTTGTTTTCGTCGTGATATTAGGTGATATATCAAAAGATAATATGACTAAAGCAAAAATATCAACTCTCATTAATTTATAGCAAATTATTGTTTAAGAATTTTCAACAACCAGAATTTACTCTGGTGTGGAGAATTTACCAAGTATTTGCAAGAAAAAGACCTCCCCAGAGCTTTGTTCCATAAAAGAGTCAAGGACTAATGACCACAAATTTAGAAATAATAGCCACTAATAATTAATGTCCAGTTGTTGTATAAAGATAACCCAACAGTCGCAGTCATCTTTACTTTTAATTAAGTATGGTGGGAATATATGTTCTGAAAATTATTTAATCATTGCAATATATCTTTCTGAGAAGCAGGCCTTTTAAGTCTGTACCCAAAAAAATATATCTCTCTCTCACGAGTAAAATTAGCGAGCTTTTAGGAGCATGGGATTTTTCAGTGTTTTTAATTTAAAAACCGTCAAATTAGTGATAAATTTAAATTGTTCAATAAATTTTTCGTATCAAAATTTTATAGGATATTAAACTTTTTAATTTTTTAAGTTTTTTAATTTTTTTTCAGATTTTTAAAAATGACTCTAAAATAATAATTAAATAATGAATTTTTGTATATAATAATAGACAATTTTTAAAAATCTGAAAAAAATATAGTTAGAAAGTTTTAAAAATAGAAAATTCTGATATCTTACAAGATTTTGATATAAAAAATTTATTGAGCAACTTGAATTTGATGTTTGAAATCGATTCGACGAATTTTGAGTTAAGAGCAATTTGAATTTGTCTGCTGTTCAAAGTAAGTTAGCTTTACTTTATATATATATCACTGTTAATGTACTAAAAATATTGATCAACTGTTCTGACCTCTTCTAGCATTGAACCTTATTATATAATCAAGTGGAAGAGGAACATACATTTTGATCTTTAAAATTGAAGTTGCACAGAACTGCTAAAAAGGTACCAAAATAACATTACAAAAAGGGATTTAAAAAGCTTCCAGTGGCTTCTTGTTATTTTCTGGTACTGGTGGAATCAGAACCTTATAAACAGAAGTGAAATCAGCAAATGCGTTTGGGGCTGTTCATACATGGATAGTACTTAGTAGGATACAGATCCACCTATATTAGGTTACCAAATTAGAATATCTTATTTCTCTCTCTCTTTTTATTATCAAAATGTTGACTGATTTGAGTTGTTCAATTCATGAAAAAACTGGTATAATCCAATGGTTCAGGAACAAATATTCTCCTAGCTTGCGACTGTTACCAAGTTTTAAGAAGTTACAGATATGATAATATTGAACTGTTAAAGCAGTCTGGTTCAATTTAACACAAGATTGACAGAGATTATGGTATTATCAATGGTGGATCCAAAGTAGTAAAGAAGCCCAGACATTCAGATATGAATACAAAATATACATTCCTCAGTCCAATATTAACCAAGTCCGGATACAAATAAAGAATGGGCTATACTTCTATAAACCTTAAAAAAAAGCTACTAGTATGCTAGTATGCTGCTGATTTTTGAATTTAAGTTCAGGTACTGATTTGGACTTATCTCTACGTATCACCCTAGGCATTATGCTAGTATTTCTTTTTATAATAACAGCAATATTACTTTATATTTTTTGAGTGTATACTTTATATTATTCAACTTAAATGAGTTATCATTTAGATTAATGATATTGACTTGAATAATAAAAATATCATAAAAAATAAGTTGCATAATAAAATCGTTAACATGAATAATTACTTAATTTATAAAAATAATAAAATCGATATCAATGATGATAGTATCAATGATGATATTTCCTGAACATTTCTCTAAACCTTTTTGAAGTTGCGATGGTAAACTTTCCACATCTTTCCATTGAAAATTAAGCAGCTTAAAGAACACACAAAAGATAATTATCAGTTAAAACAGAAACAAGATAAAAATCAGTTTTTGATCCGATGATAAAAACAGTATTTTTTGTTTTGAATAATTTAATTAATGGATGTCCATTTATAAACTCTCAAAATTCATAAATATCTTGAGTTGATCTCTTCTTTCATTGAATGCTATTGAATTAGTTCTCAATTAAAATTATGTGGAGAAAAAATTACTGATGAGGATATGTTAGAGAAAACATTCTCCACTTTTCATGCATCCAATGTACTCTTACAACAACAATATCTGGAAAAAAAAGGTTTCAAGAAATATTCCGAGTTGATTTCTTGTCTCCTTGTAGCTGAACAAAATAACGAGCTGTTGATGAAAAATCATGAATCTCATCCTACTGGTTCTGCTCCATTCCCTGAAGTGAATGTAGCAACACATAACAATAATAATTTTGGACAAACTCGTGGACGTGGCCGTGGACATGCTCGTGGTCGAGGCTGTGGCTGTGGTCGAGGTCGAGGTTATTATCTGGAGGAACAAAATTTTATATTAAAGATGCATTATACTCTACCAAGTCTCAAAGAAATTTAATAAGTTTTAAAGATATCCGCCGAAATGGATATCATATTGAGACAATAAACGAAGAAAATGTTGAATATCTTTGTATTACTAGTGTAATCTCAGGTACGAAATGCATATTGAAAAAAATGCCTGCATTTTCCTCCGATTTGTATTACACATATATTAGTACAGTTGAAATATATGTTATTGTAAACCAGAAGTTTACAAATCAAAATATATTTATAGTTTGGCATGACTGGTTGGGCCATCCTGGATCAATAATGATGTGAAAAATAATAGAGAATTCATGTGGATATTTATTAAAGAACCATAAGATCCTTCAATCTAATGATTTTTTATGTGCTGCTTGTTCTCAAGGAAAATTGATGGTGAGTTGCAATAATTGGATGCAATAACCTCTATTTGGCATGATTAATCATCACCAGTAAAAATACAAAATGAATCTCTCACATTTTTAGAACGCATACAAGGTGATATTTGTGGGCCAATTCACCCACCATGTGGACCATTTAGATATTTTATGATTTTAATTGATGCATCAACAAGATGATCACATGTATGCTTATTCTCAAACATTCAATGATTATTGTATGTCTATTGGAATTGATATTGAACATCATGTACCTTATGTTCATACACAAAATGGACTTGCAGAGTATAAAGAGATTACAATTAATTGCAAGACCATTACTTATGAAGTCTAAACTTTCAATATCTTGTTGGAGATATGTTATTTTACATACAGCAACACTAATTCGCATCATGCCAACTAGTTATCATAAAACTGTCCCTTTACAATTGATTTTTGGTCACGAACCAAATATTTCCCATCTAAGAATTTTTGGATGTGTAGTATATGTTCCAATTGCTCCACCACAATGCACTAAAATGGGACCTCAAAGGAGGTCGGGAATTTATGTCGGATTTGAATCTCCATCTATAATAAAGTATCTAGAACCATTGACAAAAGATTTATTCATGGCTAGATTTGCCGATTGTCATTTTGATGAATCAAAATTTCCCACATTAGGGGGAGAAAATATGCAGCTGAGAAAAGACATTAGTTGGAATGAATTGTCATTATCTCATCTTGATCCTCGTACTAAAGAATGTGAACTGGAAGTTCAAAAGATAATTCATTTATAAAGATTAGCTAATCAATTGCCAGACGCTTTTACAGACTCAAAGAAAGTGACCAAATCACATGTTCCAGTTGCTAATGCTCCGATAAAAGTTGATGTCCCAGTTGGACAAACTAATGAAATTATAACACGCATGAAGCGTGGAAGACCAATCGGTTCCAAAGATAAAAATCCTTGAAAAAGAAAAGGAGCAAAAAGTGAAAATGGCCAAATCGAGGATATGATACTTTTAGAAAAGACTTTAGAAGATAATCAAATTATAACAAATATTGAAGTTCCAGCAGAAATTAAGGTACCTGAAATATGTGAAAATGAAGAGATCTCGATAAATTATGTAGTTAATGGAATAAGATGGAACCGAAATGAAATTGATATGAATGATGCTTTTGCATATAATATAACGCTAAATGTAATAGATAATGAGGATCATGAACCAAAATATGTTTAAGAATGTCGACAAAGAGATGCTTGGCCAAAATGGAAAGACGCAATTGAGACATAATTAAATTCTCTTGAAAAACAAAAAGTTTTTGGGCCTGTAGTCCCTATACCTAAAGGCATAAAGCCAATAGGATATAAATGGATATTTGTGCAAAAACGAAATGAGAGAGGTGAAATTATAAGATATAAAGCGCGACTTGTTACCCAAGGATTTTCGCAAAGACCTGGAATTGATTATAAAGAGACATACTCACATGTGGTTGATGCAATAATTTTTCGGTATTTAATTAGTCTGGCATTATATGAAGGACTTGATTTACGTTTGATGGATGTTGTTACAACCTATTTATATGGTTCACTTGATAGTAATATTTATATGAAAATCTCTGAACGATTCAAGATGCTTGAAGCATACAATTTAAGTTCTCGAGAACATTATTCTATTAAATTAAACAAATCTTTATATGGATTAAAGTAATCTGGACGCATGTGGTATAACCATCTGAGTGAATATTTATTGAAAGAAGAATATAAGAATGGTCCAATTTGTCCATGTATTTTCATAAAAAGATCTAAAAATAAATTTGTTATAATTGCAGTCTATGTTGATGATATAAATATTATTGGAACTCCAGAAGAGATTTCAAAAGCAGTAAATTGTTTAAAGAAAGAATTTGAAATAAAAGATCTTGGAAGGATAAAGTTTTGTCTTGGTTTGCAAATTGAACATTTGAAATTGATGAAGAACTAATTGGTCCTGAAGGACAAAGTTTTGTCTTGAATAAAGATCCTTTTAGACCTCGAGAAATTGATGAAGAACTACTTGGTCCTGAAGTACCATATCTTAGTGCAATAGGAGCACTTGTGTATCTTGCTGGACATACAAGACCTGATATATCATTTGCTGTTAATTTATTGACAAGATATAGTTTTTCTCCTATGCGAAGGCATTGGAATGAAATTAAACATTTACTTCGCTATCTGCGAGGTACAATGGATATGGGCTTGTTCTTTTCAAATGTTTCCAAATCGGATTTAGTTGGATATGCAGATGCAGGATATCTGTCTGATCCACATAATGATCGATCTCAAATAGGTTATTTATTTACTTGTGGTGGAACAGCCATTTCATGGCGATCTGTGAAACAAACTATAAAGCCACATCATCTAATCATGCAGAAATTTTAGCAATACATGAAGCAAGCCGAGAATGTGTTTAGTTAAGATTTATGATTCAGCACATTCGTGAGACATGTGGCTTGTCTTCCGAAAAAATGATCCCGACGATCTTATATGAAGATAATACTACATGCATTGCTCAATTAAAAGAAGGATACATTAAAGGAGATAGAATGAAACATATTTCACCAAAAAAAAATTTCACTCATGATCTTCAAAAAAATGGTGTTATTAATGTTCAACAAATTCGTTCAAGTGATAATCTAGCAAATTTATTCACTACGACACTTCCTACTGCAATATTCGAGAAGCTAATTCGCAATATTGGAGTTCGTCGACTTAAAGATCTTGATTAATATTGTCATGAGGGGGATATAATACGCACTGCACTCTTTTTCCCTTAACCATGTTTTTTCCCACTGGATTTTCCTGGTAAGATTTTTAACGAGGCAGTATGTAATTGCATATTAATAAGAATATTGTACTCTTTTCCCTTCACTAGATTTTTATCCCATAGGGTTTTTTCTAGTAAGGTTTTAATGAGGCATATTCTTATATAATGGACATCCAAGAGGGAGTGTTTTGAATAATTTAATTAATGGATGTCCATTTGTAAACTCTCAAAACTCATAAATATCTTGAGTTGATCTCCTCTTGCATTGAATGCTATTGAATGAGATGTTTCTCTTTCTAGCCTATAAATAGAGGCTTTGTAAATTTATATGAGACAACAAGAAAAATATATGAATAAAACATTTCTCCTCTTTATACAATATTTCTTCTTTGTATTTGTCTTCTTTATTCTTCTCAATTTATAACATTTTTCATATAAAAAATGGCATATTTAAAATAAAAATAAAAAAATTTATAAATATTTAAAATTGATAGTTCTAATTCTCACTTTTATCTTAAAAAACAGAAATGACAGAAGCAAAGTTTATAATGGAGAAATGTGCAACAATGCAACAGAGTTGGAAGGCCAACAAACAATCACTAACAAATAACAAATAATAACAATGCTTCAGTTCTTCTCCAGTAGGCAGTTGACTGGAGAGTCCATTCTAAATGGGAGGTTGAGATTGAAGATTGAATCTGATCGTCATAAAATTCAGACAACACAAACACAACATGGACAGAATGAATTACACAGTAGCTATTTCAGTCACATTCAATATTGACTTTTCAATATAAAGCAATTATAAGGTAGGAGGTACTGCTATTGGAGAAAATTTAGCAGCCATTGAAAAAAAATTAAAGCTGGTCAAAGAAATTATTGTTCTTTCTCTCAGCAAATGTCAAGTATACCTGTTTTCAAATAAAATTTGGTTTACTCTCCACAAGTGAGTTAAGCAATTTAAGTTTGAGGACAATCGCCAAAGAACTTTTGTTTTCCTGTTTTCGTCCCCAAAAAATACATCTAAAATTTATAGTGTACATTCAATTTTTATGATATAGATATATTTCTGATTATTTAAATAAAATATGTATTAAATTCGACTTAATTTAAAATTTAATTAATCATATTTATCATGAAATCATTAAAACACCATCATTAAAAATTTTAAATCGTTCGACGGAAAAATAAATATTTTTTAAATTAATCCAAATTTAATATATTTATTATTTAAATAATTGATAACAAATCTATAATTTTAATTTTTAAATTTAACTAATATTTTTTAAAAATATTTATTATAAAAATTGAATATACATCACAAACACTCTTTTATTATAAGTGTAATTTAAAATCAAATTATATTCTAAATTGTACATATACAATTTGTTATACATCACATCTAAATCGTCCTCTCAACTGAAGTACCACGTGTAATCCACGTGGGTTGTTATGTATATAAATCAAGAACCCTCTTAATGGTATGGCATAAAGTTGAATTATAATACCTCAACTGATCAGTGATGTCATGCTCTAACGCGATGGTGTTTGTAATATTTACTGTGCCCCTGGCGTATTGCATTTTCCTCTTTCCCTGGGTGGGTGGGTTTAGTTGTCTATTGTGGGGTCCATATAGTTTCTTTTTTTTTTTTTCATTTTTGTGCTGTCGTGGGTTTAGGTAGAGCCGATTTTTTTTATTTAAGATAAAAGATAATAAAAATTAAAAAAGTAGAAAATAGAAAACGTTTTTTTAAAAATAAGAAGGACGGATAATCATTCCCGTCCCTAATTTTTTTTATTTAGGAAAATAAATAATAAAAATTAAAAAAATAGGAAAACAGAAATTTTTTTTTTTAAAATAGGAAGGACGGATTTCTATTCCCCGTCCATCACCCTTGGACGCGGATTTTTTTTTTCGTATTTTTTTTCGGATTTTTTTTTCGAATTTTTTTTTTTTCGGATTTTTTTTCAGATTTTTTTCGAATTTTTTTCTTTGTTTTTTTTTCGGATTTTTTTTCGAAACTTTTTCTTTTCGAATTTTTTTTCGGATTTTTTTCGAATTTTTTTCTTTGTTTTTTTTCGTTGTGTAATCTCTAATTTTTTCTGTGTTTTTTTGTCCTGTGTAATTTCGAAATTTTTTTCCTGTGTGCTTCCGATTTTATTTTTGATCTTTATTTATTGCTTCTGTTGTTATTGATATGTAATATTTACGATTTTGTAAGAATTTATTAATTATTATTTGAAAAATTTGTAATAAATATGTGTTTTTATTTTCATAGAAAACAAATAATTATGATCAACACTATAAAAAATATAAATTCATAAAATAAAGTCCATACAATAACCTCTATAATAAAGTAATAAAAATAACGATCCAAGAACCCCAGCCGTATGTCAGATTGTTATTTTTATTACTTTATTATGGAGGTTATTGTATGGACTTTATTTTATGGACTTTATTTTATAGATTTTATATTATTTATAGTTTTGGTCATAATTATTTATTTTGTATGAAAATAAAAAAACACATGTTTATAACAAAATTTCCAAATAGTAATTAATAATTTCTTACAAAATCGTAAATATTACATAGCAATAACAACAGAAACAATAAATAAAGATCAAAAATAAAATCGGAAGCACACATAATCACCGTAATAAATCTACAGGTCTTAATAGCCCAAACATCGTCTACTTTGGTTGGTGTTGTATATAAACTCCAATTGCAATTTGGATCCTTACATTTCACCTTATATTTTTTCGTACTGCTATCGGTTACGACTATTTCTTTATTTTTTTCAATATGAAATTTTTGAACTGCGAGAATAAGATGTTGTTTCGAGAGAAATTTTTTTTTCTCTACGAGAGGACCCTCCAATCGAGCACGTGCACCGATAAAATCAATATCAGCACGTGCAAAACCCGACACATCATTAATTATCCTAGCTGGATGTTCTACTCCTCTATTAATAAATGAGATATGTTCTTTTTTACGTTGTAATAAATTTCTATCTGCGCGAACCTCCTCCTCATCGTCATCATCATCATCATCCTTATCCTCACTGTCAGAATCACACTCTTCATCCTCATTAGACCCAATCTAATAATCAGAATCTTCTTCCTCATCGTCTTCTTCTTGGAGATCTACGGATGAATTAACATTCATCACGGCAGATGAAGGAGGTCCAGCATGGTCTGATGAGCTAGTAACCGCTAAATTACTCGAAAATAGCTCCTCATTCCAAAAGCTTAACACGGATTTCAGATTTATATATAGTTCAATAATTACCATTTGGGAAGTAACTAGTTCATAAAAGGTTTTCCATGATATCTCATTGTTAACTAATAGTACGGTAAACCACCAACATCCGGATGCTCCGCTATTTACTTTACCATAAATTTCAAGAGAGTACTGACTCTCTGATACCCGTAATCCGGTATATAGTTCATTTAATATATTTTGAAAGGTAGTGGACTCATTGACAGAGAATGTAAATCGAGGACCGATAGTGTACTCGGCTCCATATCGGCCATAAAACACCTCACCCCCAAAATAAACACTTACAGGTGGCATTTTTAATTTTATCTGCAAATTTTTAAACAAAATACTCGATTTAAAAAAAATTAATGTATATATGCCTTTTGGTATTTAAGAAAAATAATAATAAAAATTAATCAAATACAGAAAGATAAATTGTTATTTTCCCCGCTATTTTCTTACTATGTAATTTTTATTATTTATTTTCTTAAATAAAAAAATTGATATATATGTGTGTGTAAATATAAAATAAATAATTATATTAATATGGAATAAAATCGTAATTATACGAGTGGTCCCAAAAGTATCACTTCTTTATCATTTTAGTCTGTAATATTTGAAAAAAAATTCGAAAAGAAAAAAATTCGAAAAAAAATCCGAGAAAAAAAACAAAGAAAAAAATTCGAAAAAAATCCGAAAAAAAATTCGAAAAAAAAAAATCCGAAAGTGTGCGTCCAAGGGTGACGGACGGGGAATAGAAATCCGTCCTTCCTATTTTTAAAATTTTTTTTTCTGTTTTCCTACTTTTTTTAATTTTTATTATCTTTTATCTTAAATTAAAAAAAATCGGTACGTAGAGGCCAGGTTGCTTTAACTTTTTGACTTCTGATGTTTGTTTAGCGTTCGTCTATGGTCTTAAATTGGGGTGGGTTTTCTTATTAAATGTTGGTCCATGCATTTTTCCCTGTTTATTTGCTTTCCTTCTTATTTGTTAATGGATTGCCTGTGTATGTTTGGTCTGCCTCTATTTCTTTAGTTGTCCTTCCCTCCGTCATTGATCGTCTGATATTAATGCAACAGACTTGATAGTGTGGTTCCTTGACAAGTTATGGGCTATTATTTGTTGGGATGTGGCTCTGTGCGTTTTTTTTAGAAGCAATTTTTGCTCATTTCTTCTCCCATACCCCACTACCTGTGTTCCTGTTGTTGGTTCATCTGTTGTAAAGGTTCATTCAGGCCCCCCCGTCTCTGCTCATGCTGTTGGTCGATTCGTTGCAAAATTAATACATTGTACTGCGCTGTGACTGTTCCCTTCTTTCCTTCCTTTATTCATTCAAAAATGAATTCATAATTTCCTCAGTGTTATACACAGACTGCCCAAATTACAGCAGATCAAACTCGCTAATAAATAACGCAAACGCCTTATATTAATAAATCTACTGGTAACTAATTAATTACCTACAAATCTTCCTTTATTTCATAGAAGATTTGGGCAGAGCCGCAACTATTTTTCTAGTTATATAAATAAATCAGAACCTCTTAATGGTATGGCATAAAGTTGAAGATACATTAATAATTAATTATTTTGAAATTTTCAATTTGTATTTTTACAATTCAACAAATAAAATATACTATATATTGTATACATATTATATACACAAAAATGATGAAAATTTATACAAATTTTATCATTTATCAAATGACATAAAATCTAAAGCAATTCATAAACAAAACATTAGATGATTTTTAAATAACATGAGAATTGATGTACAACCCATCTACACATGTTTATAAATTTTTTTTTTCTATTTCTACAATTTTTTCAGAAAAAAATGTTATTAAAATTATCATATTTTGATTGTCATAGAATAGGATCCCACTCATAAAATTGTGTATATTTATTTGAAACTCTAGAGTGGATTTGGCATTTTAATTAATGTAATGCTTATAGCTTGTGAACCGCATATTGTTTATGAACCGCAGGTCTAACACAATAATGATAAACATTGCATCTTTATAAAAAGACGTAGATTTAAATTCTGTAAAAAATATTTGAAAAAAAATGAATGTTCAGATTAACGAAAGCTGTTATATAAAAAAAGAAAAAAAAATGCTAATGGCTTGTCCAGCGTTTAAAAACTATACCACTTGCTTTTAAAAACTGCCACATCTATCTTGGTTTGCCAGAAAAGTCCTCTTCTTTCTCCTCTAATTGCTCAAATTTCTAACATAATTCCCACAAAAAGAAAAAAGATATTTCAAACTTGTTACAAGCAAAGCAAATTGGCAATGGAGACGCCTAGCACTAACGGTGTACCACCACGGCACGTACTAGTTTTCCCCTTCCCATTGCAAGGTCACATGAACTGCATGCTCCATTTGGCCAAGATGTTCATCTACTCTGGATTCCACATCATGCTTCTCCTGACAGATCACAATCTCAGTTGATTACGCGACAACCCATCATCACTTCCTGACATCCCCCGACTCCGGCTGCTATCCATCCCTGACGGCTTACCCAGAGACCATGCACGGCAAGTAGACGGGTTCTTGGAGCTCTTGGATTCTCTTGAAACAAGACCCTTGTTCAAATCTCTGTTACTTGATCTTTGCAAGAAGGATGTAGATGTAGATGCTGATGGTTTTCCTGCCGTCACCTGTGTCATCGGTGATGGCATATTGCCTTTTATGATAGATGCATCTGAAGAGGTGGGTGTTCCGGCAATTGCCTTCCGAACGGTCAGTGCTTCGAGCTTTTGGGCTTATTACTGCATCCCTCGGCTCCTACAATGCGGCGAGATTCCATTTAGAGGTACTTCAAAGTTCAAACTTATGATACTGGTAGAGGACTATGTCCAGCAAAATTGGTAATTGACTAGAATTGAAACTAGATTAAAAAAAAATGGTATCTGAAACCAAAAGGTTACATGCCATTTAGTTAAATTGGATGTTTTGAGATAAATAGGAAAGATGAATGACTGGTATGGAAGCTGTAGAGAGATTTAATGTGTGATTAATATAATTTTTTCTTTTATTTATTTATTTACTTTTTTTTTTTTAAAGATGGAGTGGATTGGGATGAGCCAATCAAGGGTATCCCGGGGATGGAGAGCTTTCTACGCCGGCGAGACTTACCAAGTGTATGCAGACTAGCAAAGGACCCGGCAGACAAAATGCTACAGTTTCTGGTCATGTGTACCGCTCATAGTAAAAGCACTCGGGGCCTTATCCTCAACACTTCGGACACCTTAGAATCTATTTCTCTGGAACAAATCCGTACACAGATTCCCATAACATACACAATCGGACCCCTCCATGAGATGGTCCAGACTTGCCGGTCCCAAGCCGATGCACGTGCACATGACAAATCTGTCAGCTTGTGGCACCAGGACCGCACGTGCGTGACATGGCTGGATGAGCAGCCGCATCAATCAGTTGTTTATGTCAGCTATGGTAGTCTCGCTGTAATGTCACGAGAAGACCTAATCGAGTTTTGGGTTGGGCTGGTCAACAGCGGTCAACGCTTTCTATGGGTGGTACGGTCCGATTTGCTTGGAGGAAAAGAATGGACAGAAATTAGGGATTCGCTTCCAATTGACGTCAGGGAAGGGACAAAGGAGAGGGGATGTATTGTCAGCTGGTCCCCTCAAGTAGAGGTGCTGGCCCACCCGGCTGTCGGTTGCTTCCTGACACATGCCGGGTGGAATTCTACACTTGAGAGCATAGTAGAAGGAGTGTCGATGATATGCTGGCCTTTCTTCGTAGATCAACAGATCAACAGTCGGATCGTTAGCGAGGTGTGGCGGATTGGACTTGACATGAAGGATGTGTGTGAGAGAACAACCATTGAAAAAATGGTAAGAGCAGCAATGAAAGGTGAAATTGCTGATGACATTAGAAATAATGCACATGGTCTAGCAAAAATGGTTAAAAGTAGTGTAATGGAAGGAGGCAGCTCATGCCAGAATTTCCAAAGACTGGTACAGTACATTAAGTCCTTGTGAAATAGAAAGTTTGTGTAACACTGGGAGCAAAGACATATAGGAGAGGGTAATATTGCAAAATACAAGTATTTACCAATGTATACATTTCGTATTCATTGCTTTCTGTAACTAGTTTCTTAAAGCAACATCTAAATGGATGCATCTGAAATCCAAACTTCAGTTCTGAAATCTATGAAAAATCTGTGCTGCCATCATATTCTTTAATTCACCGGTTAAGCTCATAGATCATCACTTATTCTCACTCCCAACTATCTTTTCTTGGAGCATCATTCTGACCTCATCATTTCTCACCAACATCTCTCCCTCAAAAATCTCATCAAAAATATCTAAAGCACTCACTTTATCATCCTGCTCTAATGATGCTGGATTTCAAGGACTACTCTCATCTTTAATCATGACATCGTCTGTTGATAACGGGATTTCATTAAGTTCTCCTCTCTTCTCAACTAAGATCTCATATCACAAAGCTCCTCCCACATCTCTAATTCCTTTGGTAGATTATCAACCACACTGCCTCTGTTTAGCTGAATAAAGAAGATCAAAAGCAGAACAGAAGGAAGTTATCAACGTACAAACTAACAAAGAATGTGAAAGTATATACACTTTCTAATTATATAATAATTCTAAAGGAATACCCGGAAAAGAAATTTGGATAAAAATAATAATTCTAATGATATATATAGCTATCCGATCCAGATTGGGCCGGAAGTTTCAATTGGAAATCGACAACCGGTTTATGCACATTTGTAGGCAGAAATTTAGTCACATGGAAGAGTGAGAAATAAAATATTGTGGCTCGATCGAGCGCCGAGGCAGAGTACCGAGCCATGGCATCAACTGCTAGTGAGTTAATTTGGATCAAATAACTCTTAGCGGATATATGCATCATACCAAGTAGTCCTATGAGAATGTTTTGCGACAATCAAGCCGTAATACACATAAGTTTGAATCCCGTATTTCATAAGAGCACAAATCATATTGAGGTCGATTGTCATTTTGTTCGAGAGAAGGTTTAAGCTAAAGAAATTCAAACTCCATTTGTACGAAGTGAAAACCAATTGACCGATATCTTCACTAAGGGGCTTGAGCCAAAACCATTTGATCAAATAATAAGCAAGTTGGGACTAATCAATATTTACACCTCAACTTGAGGAAGTGTTAAAAATATAACTAAAATATAATGGGCTTTTTTGGGCCTCAAAGCTTGTAACCTTATTATCATTGGCCCATTAGGTAATTAGGGAGCAACTAGAAAAAAATCACACAACCTTATGCTAGAAATAGAAATTAGAACGTCAGAATACCGTTGGAGCTTCATGTATATATACTGATATACTTCGTAAAATCAGAAAATGATATAAGCAAAATCACTATTCATCATTCAATACTCTTTCTCAAAAATTCTACAACTTGCATCCTTTAATAACTAGGACCTCAAGAGAAGGAACTATCCATTCACTTAATGAAAGAGATGTTATTATCTCTGTGCAAGCAATTTTTAGGAACTGTAGAGATGTCAGTTGTAAGTTGTGAAGTAAGGATTCATTAAGCTCGCCTGACAAAGTTAATCTAGTCAGGGAAGGGAAAAATGGAAGCGTACTCAACTCTTTACAGTTGTTTATCAGTAATTTGGTGAGAGAAGATGACAGTGTTTGAGGAAGGAACTGGAGCTCATTGCAACACACTATTTTGAGTGCATTAAGTCGACAAAACTCACCATGTTCTACTCCATACCACTATTTTAATCGCAGTTGGTATGTGCTGCAGTGGACCAATCTAACGTTAGAACTTCTAATATATTCTTACTTTGCAAATTTGCTATAAAAATTGCAGGCAACAAGATATTGATTTTTTTAGACACAGCCTATGAGATATTTATAATCTTACAAACAAGATATATTCCAAGCAAACCAATGCTAAAATACTCAACACACGTTAGGACTATTAAGTTAAAAAAAATGAGGGCAATAGTGGCATGCACCGGGTTTCTGACATTAACAATCTTTCTAGGTGTCGTTGGCAATATAATTCCTCTATCAAAAGCACAAGATGTTCTCTCTAATGCTCAACCAACTATTGTCCAAGCAAGTACAATATATGATAAGGCAAAATCAACAACTGGTAAACTCTCAATTTCCAGTGCTTCATTTCATGAATCTTTTTTTTTTGAATTAGTTAATTAGTTATATAATCATTTTTAACCAATTTTAGGGAGCAAGATCAGTGGCATCGACATAGATCAGGAAGAGAAGGTAATAATCGCGATGCCGAGGCCATTGTATCTCCCATCTCACCTTCCCCCTTTGCTACGCATTCCATAGGCTACAGATTTTCCACAAATTCAATTGGTATTGCAAGAGAAGGGGTAGCAATGACTATTCTCAAAGATGAGTATTGAGGATCTAATTTCCTAGAGTTCCAATTTACATTAATTAATTTGTAATAAATAAAAGGATATCGATTTATACAGATCAGTCCATTACAGTTTGTATAGAATATTAGCATTAAAATTGAAACGCTTAATCGTCTCCCTATAATCATAGCTATATCCATTTGTGGTGCATAACTATGTCCTATAAAAAGAGAAGAGCAATGTCTGCTTCAATTAAGAGAGAGAAGGCATGACTCTAACTTTAAAAATAGTAGATCTCTATTTTTTTTTCCTAATTATGAGGAATAGATGAGAGAAAACTTACAGCATTGATATAACAGAAATCCTTTCATCATTCTTTGCCATCAAAGGATAGCATGAGATCATTCATTTTCTTCATGTGTAATATTGCCAAGCTTCATATCCATATAGCAAGTTACCTTTATTCATCCTTTTATTTGATTGAATGGTATATTGAATAAATTTTTGGACTTTGATGCTTTCAATCCTCCTAATAAAATAATATTCCCTAATATGATTTTGATAGACGTTTTTATTAAATTGTGTACATGACATACTATCCTATCAGATTTCTTCGATTGGGCAATTTAAACTGGTTGTGATCTTCTTCTACATTTGCATATTGTCCACCATATGCATTAACAATGTGATAAACGCAAGACAAAATTTCATGTCCCGTCGAGCCCCAAATATATCATACATAGATTCACAAAAGCATTAAATGATACGGAACCTACAGAAACACCAATAAATCACATATCCCCCAACAAATTTAGCTAATTATCAGTAATGACCCTATTATCATTTGACAATTAAGCTCTTTTATTTGTTAACATTGAATCAAAGTTAATCTTTCTTGGTCCACGAGTAAAATTATACTATGAAATAAAGCCCTTTCACAATTTAAAAGTAATATATTAGTTAACTATTTGTAAAATCGGGTGGGTTGGGGGCTTTTCATTTAATTTTTACTTTGCACTAATACTTGGAAAAATCTACCCAAATTAAAATATTCTGATCTTATTGACTTAACAGTTTTTATCAAAGAAATAAAATATGGCCGGAGCACATATAATTGACATAGAGCAATTGGTCAAATCTATGACAAGAGAACAGAATCATAGTTGGTCAAGAGGTGAAGATGATGAACCCGGAATAGATCGACCTCTAATTTATAGAACCAACAAAAATCTTCGCCATAAATATGAGAATGCTTATCAGCCAATCATGTTCTCTGTGAGACCATACAACCATGGAATTCCGGGTGCCCATGCTATGCAAGTGACAAAATACGAGTATCTGGATCGTATTCTTAATTTGAACCCTGAAAGAACCTTACTAGATTATTTGGAAGCAATGATTCAGCTGGAGAAACCGGTTAAAATTTGTTACACGGATGAGATTAATCTAGACAGGAATAATTTTATTAAAATGCTCTTGCTCGATGGATGCTTTGTACTACTATCCCTTATGGGGAGAGAATTGTACACACCAGATCTGCAGGAACCTAAAGATACAATTGGAAGAGTCGAGATTAGCATACACCAGGTCATTTCAAATTCAATTTTGAATGAAAAACCTACTCAAAATGAAGCAAAGTTAGAGATCAAGCAAAGTAACACTATGCAAGAAGATAACCAAGAAGATACATACTATCCCATTGACCATTTATCCAGTCTAGATCTCTGGCATGATTTTCTACTCCTTGAGAATCAAATTCACTTCTTTGTTATATTAAAGCTCTATGAACTCACTGTAGGCGGAAGCAACATGACCACAACAGTTCTGACAGAAAAAATTGTTGAGTTTGTGGAAAATGCACTTTACTGCTATCCAAAAGCAATTCAAAAGCATAACCGGCCAAAAGAGTTTTTTCATTTGCTTCACCTGTGTCACTTGTTCTTCAGACCTTGCATTATAGCAGCTGAGAGCTATGAGAACCAAGTAAAACACCAACTGTTTCATGATGGTCAGCAAGCAACACAACAAGCAATTGCATCACGTCGAGCAACAGAATACCATCGAGCGGGGATTGATTTTAAGAAAAGAAATTATTCCTCTGAAAATCCGCATTCCCTCCTTGACATTGTATTTTCCAATGGCACAATAGAGATTCTTAGGTTGACAATTGACCTAAACACACAAACTTTATTCTGCAATTTACTCACGTTTGAGCAAACCTATCCTCAATTTGGAAACTATGTTACCGCATACGTTATATTTTTTTGTAGTTTGATTAGAATGCCAGATGATGTATCGCTACTTACCAAAAGAGGCATCATTGTGCACCAGCTAAATAGTGATGTTGAGGTGTGCGACCTTTTCAAGATGATTAGTGAATGTGTTGTCTCTAGCTTCAATAGTGACAATTATCTCAAGCCTGTTTGTAGTGAAATTGAAGCACACTCCCAGAGTTAGAGACCTGTGTTAAGGAAATTGCAAAGCTCAATCACCTCAAAAGTTTATGGTTGGACCCAGACAAGTAAGTCCTCTTAATTAATGATGACCACATCTCAAAAAATACCCGCCAACTACATTTTTCTTTCTTTCTTTTTATTATTTTGTTGTATTTCCATAAATTTGATTTTAGCAATACTTGTATATACATAGTAACCTAGATTAATAACTTTTAGCAAGATGTCTCGATTTTTCACATTTATGAATTCCCTGAACTCTAAATGGAAAAAATAAACACTAGAGGTCATATTTATTGTAGTTCCTTCTCAAATAGAGACTCAAAATGTGCAATTTCGCACCCTTTATTCTTGAATTTCTGACATGTCACAATGGTCTGCAACTTTTGTCAACACGCCGTAGTGTGCTCTTAAAAGTATCTAGTTTTCCTCATATAGTTTAGTACAGACCAACTTAATTTGTCCTCTCAATATTACTTTATGCCAACAATAACGGCTAGAATTTCACTATTTTTAAGGAAAATTCAAAACAGAAAATGTCAAATGATATCTTGTAATTATAATTATCTACAAATAAACAACATTGCAGAGCTATAGACAGAAATCTTACAATAGCAAAAGTTCAAAGAAACTTCTCAAGGACACGAGTGAAACACTATGATCAACAAGTGCACAAACACACACCAAAATTCAAAGAGATGTAAGTTACTGAGGAAGAGTAAAACTAGCGTGCTCCTAGAAGCACCTGACCTCTTAGTGCTCCTCACTCAAAATCCATCGAATCGGATTTAAACAATAAATTCAAGTTGCTCAATAAATTCTTCATATTAAAATCTTGTAGGATACTAAAACTTTCTATTTTTAAAGTTTCTTAACTATTTGCTTCATATTTTTGAAAAAATGGTCTATTTTTATATGCAAGAATTCATTATTTTATTATTATTATTATTGTCATGTTAAAAAATCAGAAAAAAAATAGTTAGAAAATCCTAAAAATAGAAAATTTCAGTATCCTATACGATTTTGATATGAAGAATTTATTGAGCAACTTGAATTTTTTCGTTTGAATTCAATTTTATTGGTTTTTGAGTTAAAAGCACCAATGAGCTTCGTGCTCCTAGAGGCACCCTAGCTTTACTCTACTCAGGAAATATGAGAAAAACAAATATACTGGGGCCTTCAGATTGTCCATTAATGTTAATGTTGAAATCCACAAAGTGGTAACCCCATGCATGGCTGGGAGCAAAAACATTTGTACCTTATATATGGGGAGTGGTTTGCTAAAATGAGCCTCTTAAGGATGGCAATATGGCTCATGGCTCGGCAAACCTGCCTGGACCTGCCTGACCCGCACAGCTATCGGGTAGGGCAGGGCCAGGCCATCCTCCGAGCCCGGGCAGGTACAGGTATGGCCTAGGCCCGTCCGCCCGACGCGGGATATTGATAACATGCATATTGTTTCTATTGTGTATAAATAGATATATGAAATATTTAATAGAAGCCAATATTGATAAACATAAACCATGATTTTAGTGTAGCAATTTTGATTGTTTGGTTGATATAATCATATTAACAATTAGAATTTCATCACAAAATATAAATTGCTATATATGGATAAATGAGCATATGAATTATTTGATTGAAGTACTAATATTTTGTTGGGAGTTTCAATACTAATATTTATAAACATAAATTATAGTTTTAGTCTAAAAATTTAGAAATTTTGATTATTTGGTTTATATTGAAAAGTAGAACTTTATCAAAAAATATATAAAAAATTGCAATTATACTCCACTTATACTTTTGTAGATTAGGTGGACACAAAATAATAATTTCTGGCCTTGAACAAACTCAGTTTTTTTTTTATATTTCTCTTTTTATTGTTAGTTAATCAACATATAATAAATATATTTTAAATTTATAAAAAAATAATTTTTTTTTCTCTTAAAGCAAGAGTTGATTATACAATATAAATAAATACTCGTTATACATTTAGAAGTTATCAAATGATAAACAATTAGTCGTAGCAATCAAATTCTACTAATTTGTAAAATTTGAACCAAATTTATGCATAATTCAAAAATACTACAAATTAGGTCTTAATCTCAAAATATGTAATAATATGTACGTTTTGTTTATATTTTTTGTAGTTTGGGTTCAAACAAAATAATAAATTCTAGACTAAAATGAGTTCATCAGTTATATTTCTCATTTCTTTTTATGGGTAACAAACTCATCAAATTAATTGAACTTTTCATTAAGATCATACTTAATTCAGTTCAAATTATATAGCTTAATGGGAAGCTTGCAAAATAATTTAAATAAGAAAGCTTCCTCTAACCTGGCAGAACAAGACCCTTTATGTATCAAAATAAGACTATTTGTATCAAAATAAAATTATTTCTGTATTTTAATGACTGTTTTAATTTTTTAATTGAACATAGTTATATTATTGAAAGGTATAAAATGATTGGGGTTAAAATCAGGTGAAAATAGATAATAAAACAATTACAAGCGGTTGGGCCGGGATGAAAAGTTGCATGGGCGGGATGGACATAAGGTTTTGGAGGACGGGTCAGGTTCCGGGTTTGGCATAAACATAAACCATGATTTTAGTGTAACAATTTTGATTGTTTGGTTGATATAATCATATTAACTATTAGAATTTCATCACAAAATAAAAATTGCTATATATGGACAAATGAATATATGAATTATTTGATTGAAGTACTAATATTTTGTTGGGAGTTTCGAAACTAATATTTATAAACATAAATTATATTTTTAGTCTAAAAATTTAGAAATTTTGATTATTTGGTTTATATTGAAAAGTAGAACATTATCATAAAATATATAAAAATTTGCAGTTATACTCCACTTATACTTTTGTAGATTAGGTGGACACAAAAATACTTATTCATGACGGGTTCAAAAATATTCCACTTATACTTGGCAGTATGACTGGAAGGTTATTCATGACGGGTTCAAAAATATTTATTCTTTTGAGAAGAATGGGGTGAAGATAACTTTGGGTCCTTCCAAGTTCAGAAATATCTCCAAACCAACACTTGGAGAGGGTAGTTTCTTTATTTCAAAATCTGAATTTAGTGAAGCTTTGGAAGAATCTAAGGTAGCATATGCACTTGTGTTAAAAGAAGTTAAAGATGAGAATCTGAAAATTCCAGAAAAATTAGTACCTTTACTTCATAAATTCAAGGAGATTATCCCGGAGGAAATTCCAGCGGGCTTACCTCCTATGAGGGATGTGCAACATTGTATTGATTTTGTACCCAGTGCAGTTTTGCTGAACAAAGCGGCATATTGAATGAACCCGACTGAAAATGCCGAACTTCAGTGGCAAGTTGATGAGCTTTTGAGCAAAGGTTTGGTGCGGGAAAGCATGAGTCCCTGTGCTATTCCAGCCCTTCTTGTTCTAAAGAAAGATGGGTCTTTTCGCATGTGTGTGGATAGTAGAGCAGTCAACAAGATCACTATCAAGTACCGATTTCCTATTCCACAACTTGATGACATGCTAGACCAACTCCATGGTGCTAGTGTGTTTTCAAAGATTGATCTTCGAAGTGGCTATCATCAGATCCGTATGAGACCCGGTGATGAGTGGAAAACAGCCTTTAAAACGTGTGATAGGCTGTATGAGTGGCTAGTAATGTCATTTGGACTTTCTAATGCTCCTAGTACTTTTATGAGACTAATGAATCTTGTTTTCAAACCGTTTATTGGCAGGTTTCTAGTGGTATATTTTGATGACATTCTCATGTATAGCACGGGTCTGGAAGAGCATCTAAAGCATCTTCGTAAAATCTTTGAAGTGCTGGCTGAACAAAAGCTCTACATCAACTCAAAGAAGTGTGAGTTCATGACCAATAGCTTGGTGTTTTTGGGCTATGTTGTCTCGGCTGAAGGAATTCAAGTGGATCCCTCTAAGATCAAAGCCATTCTCTCATGGCCAGCTCCAACTACTATTCATGAAATACGGAGTTTTCATGGACTGGCATCATTTTATCGTCGGTTCATTCAAAATTTCAGCACTCTCGTCTCGCCAATCACCAAATGCTTGAAAGGCGGTGTCTTTAGATGGACGAATGAGGCTCAAAGGAGTTTTGAACTCATCAAGGATAAAATGACAGAGGCTCCTATTGCTTTTTTTGAGAACATTTTTGAGCTCGAATCTGATGCATCAGGTATGGGAATTGGTGCGGTACTCAGCCAAGATAGGCAGCCTATTGCTTTCTTTAATGAATTGGTGCGGTACTCGGTGTATGACAAAGAGTTCTATGCAGTTGTGCGAGCACTTGGGCATTGGAGACATTATCTCATCTCCAAGGAGTTCATCCTCTACTCCAATCATGAGGCGTTGAAATACATCAATGGGCAGCACAAGCTCAAACCGAGGCATGCACGCTGGGTAGAATTTTTACAAGCCTATAATTTTCATATCAAGCACAAAAGTGGGGTTTCTAATCAGGTGGCAGATGCTTTGAGTCCAAGGCATTCCTTGCTGTCCATGTTGCGAGCAAATGTTCTGGGCTTTGAGGAAATTAAAAGGTTGTACGAAGAACATGAGTTCTTCGGCAAGGTAATGGAGGAATGTGCAAAAGGACCATACAAGGAGTTCATGTTGCATGACGGATTCCTCTTCAACAACAATCTTTTGTGCATTCCAAATTGTTCTTTGCGCTGGAAAATTAGTGAGGAGGTTCATGATGGGGGATTAAGTTGTCACTTCGGGCGAGATAAAACCATTGCTTTTACTTAAAGACCATTTCTATTGGCCAAGAATGATGAAGGATGTACATCATTACATTTTGTTGTGTCGTACTTGCCATCTTGCAAAGTCAACCTCTCAAAATGCAGGACTTTATACCCCACTTCCAGTCCCTAAGACACCATGGGAAGATGTGAGCATGGATTTTGTTATGGGGCTACCACGAACTCAGCGCAGCAAATATTCTGTTATGGTAGTAGTTGATCAGTTCTCAAAAATGGCTCACTTTGTGCCCTGTTCTAAGACCATGGATGCAACCAATGTAGCTGACCTTTATTTCAAGGAGATAGTGAAGTTACATGGCATTCCAAAAACCATAACTTCTGACTGTGACCCGAAGTTTGTTGGGCATTTTTGGCTTACCCTTTGGAGGAAGTTGGGAACCAAATTGTAATTTAGTTCTGCCTATCACCCTCAAACAAATGGGCAAACTGAAATGGTTAATCGTAGTTTGGGAAATTTATTGAGGAGTTTGGTGGGAGAAAACATTCGGCAATGGGATCTTGTTTTGCCCCAAGCTGAATTTGCTTACAACCGGTCTTGTAGCCGAACAACCGGTAAGAGCCCGTTTGAAGTTGTGTATGGTTGCAATCTTGTTACTCCACTTGATCTTTCCTTTGGCCACAAACCAGAGCTATAGTGCAGATGCAGATGCATGTGTCAAGGCTATTAAAGAGATGCATGACCAAGTTATAAGAAGGATTGAGAAGCAAAATCAAAAGTACGAGAAACAAGCAAACAAGCATCGCAAGGCTGTGATTTTTAAAGAAGGAGATCTTGTTTGGGTGCACTTGAGCAAGGAGCGCTTTCCTCCTGGACGGCATGCTAAGCTAAAACAGCATGGTGATGGACCTTTCAAGATTGTGAAGTGCATGGGCAACAATGCATACAAGGTTGAACTGCCAGGAGATTATGGAGTGTCTGCTACATTTAATGTGAAGGATCTTACTCTGTATCATGATGAAAACGAACCGAACTTGTGGACCAGTTCTTTTCAACCAGGGGAGAATGATGCCGACCAAATCATGGTGAATATGGATCTGGACTCGAGTCAAAAATCAGCTTAGTTCTCTGAATTGTGTTTTGGGCAGACTTGACACATTGTAGTATTTTGTCCGTAACTTATTCATAGTAGTACTAATTGAGGTGATTCAAAATTCTGTAGAAATCTTAAAAGAAGTGCTACAACTTTTATATTTTGTGTTTTCCTAGAATCAAAAGGAATCAAGGTCAAAATGCTGTGCCAACGAGACGTGATATGTCTGGAGACATCTATCATTAATTATTTATGTGTGAGTTATATTTAGAGGTTATTAGGGTCAAAAAGAGAGTTAATATTATGATGGTTTTGTTCTGTATATTGTGAGTTTCTAAGAGGTGGTTAAATGGGTTTTGGTGATAATAATAATAGTTAAGAGTTATATTAATGTTTAAGTGACTTTTGGGAATATGTAAGGCTATAAAAGAAGCCAAACTTTATTTTGTAAGGGCAGTTGATTATAATTATGAATTTTCATATTGAGTTGAGGTTATCTCCTCTTCTTTCTCTTTTGAGTTGAGTTTTTTCTCATTTAGAGTGAACCCTTAGTTGAGCTTGCTTTATCCTCGAACAATTTTGTCCCGAACGACATCACGAAGGCCTGGCCCAATAGAGTCTCATATAATTTTACCTTAGATTCAAGCTCAAGGATTTCGGTTCTCAAAGCCTCAATTTTGTCTTTTTTTTCTAAGTAAAGCCATATTTGATTCATTAAGAAGAGTCATCAACCTAGTTTCATTGTTTGATATTAGACCATCACTCAATGTAGTACTTATATCATCAATCATCTCATCACCATTGTTCAATTCGACTATTGGTTTATTAAAGTCAAATTCAAAACATACCTCACTTGTGAAGCTTGAGGGAGATGGCATGACAACACCACTTGACTCGCCGGACTGGCTCTTCTTGTCCTTTGATTTGGCAATGTTTTTTAAAATCTCAATTGTGCTCTCATCGGTGATGTTTCTACTTGAGATGATGGCATCCACATCCATTGCGGGTAATACCACCATCGGTGATGTTTCTCAATTGTGCTCTCATTTGGTTCTTCAAATTCGGGAAGAGCTTGAAGCAATTACGAATGGTGTGCCCCTCTCTATGACAAGCAAAACACACCACCTTCTTGTTCTCGGAGATTCGCTCGTTGTTGTACTTGCTTTCAAATTTGAGCATCCCTTGGTAAAGGAATCATTTGAGGTGCGTTTATAATTTGAGTTGTAAGATTTAGAATTTTGGGTGGGGAGAGCTATGATTTTGGTTTTATGCTTGAGTTCTCTGGCTTGTCGAAACTTTTCTTCAAAACACTGAAAGTGTGTGCAGAGCTCGTCGGGTGTGAATGAGTCATTTGTGCCTTGCATTGCTTCTAAAGCACTCACCAATGCCTCCCTTCTTTGTCTCCTTAACATAACACGTAACAATTTTCCTACAATCTTATTGTTAGATAAAGGTTCACCCAATTCAACAAATTTATTTTGGATATACGTTAGTCTTGAATACGTATCCTCAATAGATTCAACCTCTTCCAGGCGGAAATTTTCAAATTTGATCTCTAAACCCATTATTTTGGTCCTTTTAACTTGGGTATTACCCTCATATCGGTTCACTAAGGCCTTCCACATTTCATGTGCATTATTGAAATTACCGAATAACATAGCAATAGATTCATGTACCGAGGTAAATATTACATTAACCGCACTATTATTTTCTTTTTTTTCAAGTTTGGAACCGCAGTCAATTTGTTTGTGGTATTGCCATATTTTGGTACATAACCATTTTCTACAATATCCCAAATTTCAAGAAGACTAAGGTAATTTCATCATACATTTTTTCCAATAAATAAAATTCTTGCAATTTTGTCCAAAATTTGGGGGTTCTTTCACATGTCTTTAGGGCGTCACATTAGATAATTACTCAAATTAAGTATTCCTTAATACGAGTAATTTCTGCTCTGATACCACTTTGTTGTCCCTAAATCGCGCATAGAGGGGTGAATTGGGATTTATACCAATTTTTGGCTTAATCAAAATTCAACTAATTCTCGAATTTAAATAATAGTAAAATGAAAGTAAATAAAGTAAAGAAAGGAAAAAGAACACGAGAATTATTAACGGAGTTCGGACAAATCTTGATCCTACGTCTCTAAGACATTGCTACCAACAAGGTGGTACGTACGCCTTTCTTTGCCCAATAAGAAAGGATTACAACTTCCAACCGGCGATCCTTTACACAACAAACGGGCGGTCTCCGGCATTAATAAAGGAGAGAAATTCTCTCAAAAGTTCAAATACAAAGATTGCACTCAACGTAGCATTCTAACACAATTAATCTTACTAATTGGTGAAGTGGATTTGAGGCTAAAATGATTGCTATTAAAGCTTAAAGACAAGGGCTCTAATGGAGTAGTTCTCTCAACAGAGAAGAAGAGATTTTATAAAAGAAGGGCTTTTCAAGTACGTCTAGCACCTTCCTATTTATAATAAAGAAGAAAGAAAATAAAATCTGGACAGAATTCATAACAACCATTATAATTGTTAGTTCAAAAACAACATCTGACAATTGTTTTTAACTTGCGACGGCTACAAACCATTGCTAATGGTTATTCTAAAAATCGATTTCTTTGAAATCTTTAATAAATGCGAAGCTAGATCGTAGCCTCTAATTTCGTCTTTATTTATTTTCCAAACATTTGAAACAGTCGCTATAACTGTTATATAAGTGTTGCAACTGATAGTTCAATTTTGGGTTTAAGCTAAATCGTTGCAACTCTAATATAACCATTATAATGGTTTAATCATAACATATGTTTTTCGTGAAATGTGCACAATCGTTATAACTATTATGTAATTTTTATAATTAATAATTCAATTTTCACAACCGTTATAACGGTTATATAAACACTATAACTATTAGTTCAATTTTTGCAACAATTATAATTGTTAGTTCAATTTTTATAATTGTTATAACTGTTAGTTCATTTTTGGACAGTTTTGTTATTTAACCTCAAATTTAATTTAACAACTATCTATTCCAAACTATATAATCCTAAATTATTCTTAATTTATTCTTGCACTTGTTTATCATGTTTCTATTACAATCTTGATCGCATAAACTTGCAAACATCGTACAAAAAAAAAGGAAACTATAAGATTCATATTGTATTGTTTTGCAAATTGTCAAACATAAAATATCTTACAACAACACTCTCGGCTCCTCCCCATTCGCTGGTTCTAGGGTTTCGAAGGTTGAGGTTTTTTGCACAATCGGCTAAGCAGGTCTGTTTCTCTGTTGTTCTAGCCATTTGTGAGGAGTTCGTTCTGGTTTTCTTTGGCTATTGCCTCTATTGCTTGCTGGTGACTGGTTTGTTGGTTTTGTTGGTATTTTTCACTGTTGCAGTTCTTGGTTTTCTGCAGAGGTTTGTTGTTTGCTGTCTTTGCCGTTGCCAATTGGCTTTGGTGGCGCAGAGTCACTTTGTGGTGGCCTCATGGCTCTTGTATGGTTTTGTGTGATCTCAGGTTCTTAGACCTGCTCTGGTATTGCTGGTTTTGTTGTTTGTGGTGCTGGTATGTGCTGATTTTTTTCTGGATCTGGTTGTAGCGCTGGTTTGTGCTGATTTTTTTGGTTCGCTGATAAGAACAGATATTGTTTGTGTTGCTGGTTTGCTGGTATGGATGGATTTGCTTTTTATTCTGGTGTTTTGAGGCTGTTGATTTGGCTTGTGTTGGTTGTACCGGTATGGTGACCACACGGCCTTTTGCTGCTGATTGTCTGGTGTGTGGTACCAGCAAGCGTGGCTCTAGGCACTCGGTTGCCTGCTGGTATTTCTTGGTAGGACCCTTTTCTAGAGTTCCTGCTCTAATACCAAGAAACAAATTGAAAGATGTAATAGAAAAGGAGAAGATTATTTAATGTGTAATTGCATTATTCTGATTCTCAAATTACAAAATCAATTCTATTTATAAGTCGCTCTCATATACTTGCTATATTTGTAGATTTGTGCTATCTTTGCTAATTGCTATTATGGCTCTACTAGCTGTTGTGGTTTCCTAATCTAGCCTATTACAGATAATTACACTTGATTAATTTATAGCCTTGATTAATGATGATTAAATTTGAGATCAATCAGCCCCGTTATTTCCTATATTTCCAACACTAACAAATAATATAGAGCGGGAATCCATTGACAATTATTATGTTGACAATCTTGACAACTAATTTTCAAATAATTCTAAAAAACCTTAAAAATAAAAAAAGTTGATAAACATATTCTTGAACTTATAGATTAATTTTGTTTCAAATTTCATATAATTTAAGTATTATTTAATACTCCATTAAAAATCAGTAAAATTATATGGCATTTACAATAGTCTATATTTAACGATTTTTTATGGAATATCAAATAACCCTAAAATTGTATGAAATTTAAAACACAATCAATCTATAAGTTCAAAAAATATGTTTATCAACTCTTTCTATTTTTGTGAATTTTAAAAATTATTTCAAAATTATTCAAAAATCGATTATCAAGGTTGTAAAGATAATAGTTGTCAAAAGAATTCCTCCCATATTAATAACAATACTTCGGTTCTTCTCCAGTTCGAAATTGACTGGAGACTCCATTCTCAATGGAAGGTTGACATTGAAGATTGAATCTGATCTTGTCATAAAATTCAGACAACACGACATGGACAGAATGAATTACGACAACTATTTAGTCACATTCAATATTGACTTGTCAATTTAAAGCAATAATAAGGTAGGAGGTACTGCTATTGGATAAAATTTAGCAGCCATTGAAAAAAAAAATTAAAGCTGGTCAAAGAAATTATTGTTCTTTCTCTCAGCAAATGTCAAGTACACCTGTTTTCAAATAAAATTTGGTTTACTCTGCACAAGTGAGCTACGCAATTTAAAATTGAGGACAATCGCCAAAGAACTTTTGTTTTCATGTTTTCGTCCCCAAAATATTAACTTTTGGAATATTTTTGACATACATTTAAGTTTTATAGTACATTAAAATTATAAATATATTCTTAATTATTTAGATAAAATATTTATCAAATTTAAATTAATTTAAAATTTAATCGGCCAGTTATCATAAAGTGATTATAAATCTGTCATTAAAAATTTTAAATCGTTTGATGTAAGACTAAATATTTTTCTAATTGACTCAAATTTAATACACACCCTAACATGAATAATTAAATAGTTAAAAATATATCTATAATTTTATTTTTTAATTTAAATAATATATTTTTAAAATATATACCATATGAGTATAATTTAAAAAGAGCGGATCTAACTCTAAAATGTACGTCTACAATTATAATTAGTTGTAAATCACATCTAGATCGTCCTCATAATTGGAGTACCACGTGTAACCCACGTGGTTAGTTATATATATAAATCAAGCACCCTCTCTTAATGGTATGAAGATACATTATGTAAACAAATCAGAACCCTCTTAATGGTATGACATAAAGTGGAGGATACATTAATACTTAATTATTTTGACAATTCAACAAAATATATATATATATATATATATAATATATATTGTATACATATAATATACACAAAAATGATGAAAATTTATACAAATTTTATCGTTTATTAAATGACATAAAGTCTAAAAATAATTCATAAACAAAACATTAGATGATTTTTAAATAACATGAATATTGATGCACAACCAACCTATAAAGAAACAATATATTTACAAAAAAAAAATTCTTCTATTTCTACATTTTTTTTAAGAAAAGATTGTTATTAAAATTATCATATTTTGATTGTCATAGAATAGGATCCCACCATAAAATTGTGTTTATTTATTTGAAACTCTAGAATGGATTTGGCATTTTAATTAATGTAATGCTTATGATTTGCGAATCGTAAGTCTAGCACAGTAGTGATAGATATTGTATCTTTACGAAGAAATCTAAGTTTAAATTTCGTAAGAAATATTTGAAAAAAAAATAACTATCAGAATTAACGAGTGCCCCCTTATATTAAAAAAAAATGCTTATGACTTGTCTGGCTTTTAAAAACTACACCAATTGCTCTTAAAAACTGCCACATCTATCTTGGTTGGTTTCCTGAAAAGTCCTCTTCTTGCTCCTCTCTAATTGCTCAAATTTCTAACATAATTCCCAAAAAAAAAGAAAAAAGATATTTCAAACTTGTTACAAGCAAAGCAAATTGGCAATGGAGACTCCTAGCGCTAACGGTGTACCGCCACGGCACGTACTAGTTTTCCCCTTCCCATTGCAAGGTCACATGAACTGCATGCTTCATTTGGCCGAGATGCTCGTGTACTCCGGATTCCACATCACGCTTCTCCTGACAGATTACAATCTCAGTCGATTACGCGACAACCCGTCATCACTTCCTGACATCCCCCGACTACGGCTGCTATCCATCCCTGACGGCTTACCCGGAGACCATGCACGGCAAGTAGACGGGCTCCTGGAGCTTACGGATTCTCTTGAAACAAGGGCTAGACCCTTGTTTAAATCTCTGTTGCTTGATCTTCGCAAGAAGGATGTAGATGCTGATGGTTTTCCTGCTGTCACTTGTGTCATCGGTGACGGCATATTGCCTTTTATGATAGATGCATCCGAAGAGGTGGGTGTTCCGGCAATTGCCTTCCGAACGGTCAGTGCTTCGAGCTTTTGGGCTTATTACTGCATCCCACGGCTCCTACAATGTGGCGAGATTCCATTTAGAGGTACTTGAAAGATTAAGAGTTCAAACTTATGGTACTGGTAGAGAACCATGTATTACAGCAGAATTGGGGATTGACTAGAATTGAAACGAGGTACTTTACAAAAAAAAAAAAAAAAAGGTATTTTAAAAGGTTAGGTGCCATTTACTTAATTGGGTTGTATTGAAATAAATAGGAAAGATGAATGATTGGTATTGAAGCTTCAGAAATATTTTGTGTATTATTAATATCTTTTTTCTTTTATTTATTGATTTATTTTATTTTTATTTTGAAGATGGAGTGGATTGGGATGAGCCGATCACGGGTATCCCAGGGATGGAGAGCTTTCTACGCCGGCGAGACTTACCAAGTGCATGCAGACTAGCAAAGGACCCGACAGACAAAATGCTACAGTTTTTGGCCACATGTACCGCTCATAGTAAAAGCACTCGGGGACTTATCTTCAACACTTCAGACACCTTAGAATCCATTTCTCTGGAACAAATCCATACACAGATTCCAATAACATACACAATCGGACCCCTCCATGAGATGGTCCAGACTTGCCGGTCCCAAGCCGATGCACGTGCACATGACAAATCTGTCAGCTTGTGGCACCAGGACCGCACGTGCATGACATGGCTGGATGAGCAGCCGCATCAATCAGTTGTTTATGTCAGCTACGGTAGTCTTGCTGTAATGTCACGAGAAGACCTAATCGAGTTTTGGGTCGGGCTGGTCAACAGCGGTCAACACTTTCTATGGGTGGTAAGATCGGATTTGCTTGGAGGAAAAGAGTGGACAGAAATTAGGGATTCACTCCCAATTGAGGTCAGGGAAGGGACAGAGGAGAGGGGATGTATTGTCAGCTGGGTCCCTCAAGTTGAAGTGTTGGCCCACCCAGCAGTCGGTTGCTTCCTGACGCATGCAGGGTGGAATTCTACACTTGAGAGCATAGTAGAAGGAGTGCCGATGATATGCTGGCCTTACTTCGCAGATCAGCAGATCAACAGTCGGATCGTCAGCAAGGTGTGGCAGATCGGACTTGACATGAAGGATGTGTGTGAGAGAACAACCATTGAAAAAATGGTGAGAGCAGCAATGAAAGGTGAAATTGCTGATGAAATTAGAAATAATGCACATGGTCTAGCAAAAATGGTTAAAAGTAGTGTAATGGAAGGAGGCAGCTCATGCCAGAATTTCCAAAGACTGGTACAGTACATTAAGTTCTTATGAAGTAGAAAATTTGTATAACACTGGTAGCACAGACATATTGGTCTTGGTAATTTTATTCTATTGAAGAAATAAAAATTGAGTTATATCAGGGGAAGGTAATATTGCAAAGAGAGCTAATGTATAGATACCATCATTGATATCATTTTCGATACAAAATTTATTATTCGGATTAAATAAATTATTATTCATGTTAATGATTTTATTATGCAAGTTATTTGTACAATATTTTTATTATTTAACTTAAGTGAGTCATTAGTTAGATTAATGATATTTGAGTTGAATAATAAAGTACCGTACAAAATAAGTTATATAATGAAGTTATTAATATGAATAATAAAATCGGTATCAATAACGGTATCTCCCAAAAAAATTTCTATTGCAAAATACATGTATTTACCAATGTATACATTTCGTATTCATTGCTTGCTGTAACTAGTTTCTTAAAGCAATATATAAATGGATGCATCTGAAATCCAAACTCCAGTTCTGAAATCTTTGAAAAATCTGTGCTGCCATCATATTCTTAAACATCCAAATAACCCAGATTGATCGACATCTAATCTAAGATATAGTTGGACCAATAATGAAAATATCAAAGACTAGCTCACGTCAGGATAAAATATTGGAAACTGTAAAAATTATTAAAAAAAATATTAGTTCACAAATATCAGCCTAATTACCCCTGCTCTCTCTTAGTCTTCCCCTCTGGCAAGATCTCCTTTGTCAGTACCAGTTAGTACCGGCACCTAAAAAGGTGCTTCTGCCAGAACAGAAAATGACTGGATTCCTCCTGGCCGGGCTTGGTTTCGCTCTTTCACATTCCCATGTCTGTAGCAGTATTGCAAGTCCTTTTATTGCAGTTCAGGCCAACTTGGTTCACAAGCCCAGAAATGCACAAATCAGAGAACCAAATTGTAAGAGAATGGAACTAATCAGTTCAGAACCAGACTTCATTCTTACAGCTTAAATCTGGCAGTAAACCAATCAGCATTAATTTCATTATTGAAAAAATGCATACCATTCTTATCATTTATCAATGGCACCACACTATGCAGCTCTAAAAGTTTTCAGAGAAAGTAAATTAATTTTGCTCTGCTAATACTTTGCTCATTGGTGAAGACTGAAGAGGTATAGTTCATAGTTTTTTAAGCATGCACAAAAGAAAACTAAATAAGGCAAATCGAACCAATTGACCGGAGCAATAGGTTATCTCATGAATTAAAAAAGCCATACAGCCGAACCAGAGGCGGAGGCAGACTTTTATGTAATGGGGGTCAATTATATTTTTTTTTTTCAGAATAATGGGGATCAATTTGAAGTACTTACAGCATTTTTTTCTGAAAATACATAGTAACATAACATAAAATCATTCAATTTTGAAGAACGAATGTGGGTCAATTGACCCCCATTCTTTCAAGGTAGATCCGCCCCTGAGTCGAACCACTCCACAGAAGCATCAGAAAAACAATTGTCAGAATCTAGACTTGTATTAATTAAACATGTCCAAGTTCGACGGCTTTGATTTCTCCAATGCACCATTCACTAACTGCTCAAGACTTATCCTCACACCGTCTCCGATTTTCATCGTCATAAACATCCAGATCATCTACTAAGAATATGGACCAGAATATATCGTAAAGTCCACCACTAGTCTGGTCAATAAGAATAGTCCTTCCCCCACAAATTCTCCTGGATTTCTTCATCCCTCTCCTTCATAGAAGCATTTCGTCAAACAGATCGTGTGCACTGCTCCTGTGTGAAAAAAATGAGCGCTGGATATATTCTGGTCAAAAGAAGTGATACACAAATCCTTTCGTTAACTTGCTACCATACGAGCAAGATCCACATGGGCCATGGCCATATCATGTCCCCAGGTAACTGGGATAGACCATGGATTTTCCCATATCTATGTGGCCTGAATGAGCTTGTATGGGGTTCTATTATCAGTTCTCTCCTGGTCAAAGAAAACTGAAGCCTCAGTTGTAGAGATGTATAGCCTGGCCTATTACCCACCAGTACTAAGAAGCGTAGAAGGAAAATAATACCATCATGAAAAGATAATTGATCACATGAGAATGAAATTTCTTTGAGCTCCTGTGTACTCTAGATCTTTGAAAAGTCTTCTTTTATCAATGGGAGACTATTGTTTTGCATAGAAAATTCGGGGGTTTAGATGTTCTTAATCTGAATAAGATGAATTAGGAATTATTGGAAAAATAGTGGTGAAAGTATAATATTACACTGATTCCAAAGAAATTTGGAAAATTATTACTAAAATTACATATAAGGGATTATAATTAAGCATCATTGACCATCAAATAAGTCTAATTGTACAATTGAGCCTGAAATAACCTCATGGAATAAAGATTATCCAATTTTGCAATTGTGAAATTGCAAGGTTGAAAGTGGGAAAATACTTCCTACACTAATTGACTTTCAGCTAACCATAAATTGTGCAGTTGAGCTTCAATAAAATTGCCAAAGAAAAAGAAGTTCATATATGTTTAAATGATTGCCCCAAAAGGAGTTCAACAAACCACTTCTTGATCCCTAGCGGTTTGAAGATAATATATAATTCGCATCTTCAGTTACATCTATCAAATTCGTAAAAAGAAATTAAAAAGTGAAAACTACATATCCTAGCTCAATCCAACACATTTAACAACCAGGATTATAAATGAATCTGAAACAAACAAAACTTCAGCATGAACTGCTGTGTGCATCTCAGACTGACTGGTATATAAGGTACTGAAACCGTAGACTATAATCCTTATTATAAACATAGATGATGCTGAACACAGGTTGAACGCAATCTTTTTCTTCTGTTAATTTCTTGTACCTCTCAAAGACTCCTGAGCTAAAGGCACTGGAAAAATGGCCTGCAAAAAAAAATAAAAATAATACTTTAATGCTACAATATTACTGCCTCTATAATAAAGTTTCACATGTATCCCTACAAAACATAAAAGTACACAGCTGTTATTGTGATATTGATTAGATGATATGACCTTGAGATATCCATTTGTCCCTTTTATTTGTGCTAAGTCATTTTAAGAATTAGTGTATGGTGTTCCTTGCCAATGTAAACCAGATAAAAAGGAAAAAACAAAAGAAGGAAAAAACTATATAAGGGCAGATGCTCAACCAGTAATCAATTAGACAATTACCCTGATGACACCCAGCTATAAATCAATTGAGTTGGTGCTCCATGCATGGTTACACGCCGTAGTACCTCGTTGCCTTTGCGAAACTCTTCTGCTTCATGTAAGACAAGCACCATCCCCATTTGACAACTAGAAGCTCGTCATCACTTATTTTCATTTCCAACTATTTTGTTTTGAAGCATCATTCTGACCTCATCATTTGTCATCAAAATCTCTCCCCTAAAAATCTTAGCTGGATAAAGAAGAACAAAATCATAACAAGCTGAAGTTATCAATGTAGAAAGATAACAAACAATGCAAAAGTACACTTTATTTTGGCACAAGATATATAGACAAGAAGTTTGGTACCTGCTCTGTGTGTAATTGTTATATTTTGATTATCATCTACAGTGGTACCAAATTTCTATGAATAGTCCCCAATTTCAAACTTTTCTGATTTCTCCATTCAGCTTTTAGCAGCAATTGCTCTTCTTCTATAGTGTCTCATCACTCCTGCACCATAATATCACTAGTTGACATCATGGAATCATCATGTTCTTGTATCCTCAACAACCATTTCACAATCACTATCCTCCTTCCTCGTCCCTTCAGATATTTGTCGACATCAGGACCTCATCATGTTCTTCTATCTCCTCAAGTACCATTTCATAACCTTTACCGGTTAAGCTCGTCGATCATCACTTATTCTCACTCTCAACTATCTTTTCTTAAAGCATCATTCTGTTGTCATCATTTATCACCAACATCTCTCCCTCAAAAATCTCATCAGAAATATCTAAACCACTCCCTTTATCATCCTGCTCCAATGACACTGGATTTCCAAGACTACTCTCGTCGAAATCCAAGCTCTCATCTTTAATCATGACATCGTCTGTTGATAACAGGATTTCATGAAGTTCTCATCTCTTCTCAACTAAAATTTCTTCATCGGTAATCTCCTCCCACATCTGTAATTCCTTTGGTAGATTATGAGCCGCACTGCCTCTGTTTAGCTGGATAAAGAAGATCAAATGCAGAATAGAAGAAATTTACCAATGTACAACTAACAAAGAATGTGAAAGTATATATACTTTCTTTCAGCACTAAGAAACTAGACAAATTGCTACCTGCTCTCTATTTATAATCTTGATTATCATCTTCAATTGACACCTAATTTCTATAACTGCTCTCCCCCAATTCCAAACTCTTTCCCTTTCTCCTCTCAGCTGCTAGCTGCTCTTCCATAATCCTTGGCCTCTCCTGCAATACAAAATCATTTGTTGACAGCAGGGCCTCATCATTTTCTTCTGTCTCATCATCCCTCGTCCCTTCCAATGCCTCCGATGAATTATTTGCCGCACGGCATTTGTTTAACTGTAAAAGGTAAAACCAAAAGTAGGACCATAAGTCCTAGACCTAACAATGGATGCAAAACAGTTTTATTTTACAACTAGAGAAGTAGAAAAAAAAATAATACCTGGTCTCTATATTTCATGGTTATAACATGATGCCACTCTTCCAACCAATGGCATCTGACAATTGTCATATGCTGAAGCGACCGTGGAATCTCTTCGCTTGATGAGATTTGCACAGAGCGACAATGAACAATCTCCAAACGTTTCAGAGTGATGATGGTACTAAAACCAGCTATGAATTGCAAATACTTGCATCCTTTAATAACTAGGACCTCAAGAGAAGGAACTTCCCATTCACTTAATGAAAGAGATGTTATGCTCTCTGTGCAAGCAATTTTTAGGAATTGTAGAGATGGTAGTTGTAAGTTGTGAAGTAAGGATTCACTAAGCTGGCCTGACACAGTTATTCTAGTCAGGGAAGGGAGAAACGGAAGCGCACTCAACTCTTTACAGTTGTTTATCAATAATTTGGTGAAAGAAGATGACAGGGTTTGAGGAAGAAACTGGAGCTCATTGCAACACACTATTTTGAGTGCATTAAGTCCACAAAACTCACCATCTTCTACTCCAAACCACTGGACCCAATTGGGCATATATTTGAACTCTAGTGTTTCAAGTGATTGGAATCCCTTTGTTTCTAAGTTAGGAGAGCAAAACTCACGTCCAATAAACTGGATGTTGTACATCCATGAAACGTAGAGATATTTAAGAGATGGCAACAACCCAAGAGTAGGTAGGACTTTACAGTTCTCACCACATCCATTTAGACTGATTTTGGTTAATCGTGAGAAGGAAACATCACCAAACCATTTTGGGAATCTAGAACCAGAATAATCGATTATGTTCAACTCTTTAAGCCCAATATTTGGTTTCAGGTACTCGAACACTGTTTCAATATTCCTGAGTTCTAAATCATCATATCGTTCAAGATCTGAATGTGTAGCTCCAAAACTCGACACCTTATAATGATCACAGTTGGTATGTGCTGCAGTGGACCAATCTAACGTTAGAACGTTTAACATATCCTTACTTTGCAAATTGGCCTGCTCAGCACATTTAGCACTTGATACATTCCTCAATCCTGTAATAGTTAGCTCTCCTTGGAGATTCTCAAGTCCATTCAGCTCAGATATTTCACAATGCCAACTACCTCTTTTGATATTAAACACCGGCAATGTTTGCAATTTTGTTAGCCAACCAATTCCATGAGGCATGCATGCGTTCTTGTCGAAAAAGTTGAGATGACGGAGATTAACCAATTTGGTTATTCCTTGAGGTAGTTCTCGCAAAGGACAGCCTCTTAATTCTAATGTCTGTAAGTAACAGAGATATGTTATAGATTCAGGAAGCTTCGCTATATTGGTTTTTGTGAGGTTGAGGTAACGCAGCTGCTTTAGGTTTCCAACAGAACTAGGCAAGGCCTCAATCCCTGTGTGTCTCAAATCCAAAATTCGCAAATGTCTCAAAAATTGGAATTGTTCATCTGACATATCAATGCCGATACAGTTGTTCCATTTATTAGCTTTGTTTATTATTTGCAATAACCTCAGTTGATGGTACTCTTGCCAGGGACGAAGGTTGACAACCTTGGGGAGATCATTTACAATTATAGAAACATATCTACGATACTTAGAATGAGCACCAGGATTATTCACTAGTGAAATTTGTTGTCCAGCCTCAGCCCTAATAAATTCTTCTGCGGCTAGATTTTGTGCCATGTCATGCAGCAGATCATGCATTATAAAACCCTTTCTCCTTGCATCATTGTATCGATTTTGTTCAATCAAACTTCTTTGCACAAAATCCTCAAAATAATTGTTGGCAATCACTTCTGGTGTCTGACTGATTTTGGGTTCGACAAAATCCAGTGCCAACCATAATTTGGTTACATCGTTCTTTGAGAAAACATAACCTTTTGGGAACAAACTAAACATAGTGAAGAAAAATTTTAGCTTTGGAGGCAATTGATCATAGCTAATCTTAAGTGCTGGCAAATACTCATATCCATAATCCCACAATTCCTTATTCATGATTTCTTTCCAAAACACAATATCATATTTACTCGCGAGCAAACTTCCAATTAATTTGACCATTAAAGGGTTACCATTACAATTTTCCACTATCCTTTTTGCTATTTTTATGAGGTCATCACTTGCATGTAGCCCTCTATGAAAAGCATAACTCTTGAACAAGGAAAACGAACTCTTGTATGATAAAGAACCTAATGAATAGGTACTCATTGTTTGCACCATTCTAGCAACTCCCATATTACGGGTAGTTACTATCACATGGGCAAATCTGGCACTACGCAATGGGGACATCAAGGCTTCCCAAAGGCTCCGATTCTCATTCCAAACATCATCAAGAACCAGAAGGAACCTCCTCCCCATGACTTGCTGACTTAACTCACTTTGGAGACTGTCCAACTGGGACAAGCGGAAAGGTACCCTTGCAAAAGTCTCTAGTATATTCCTTGTTAACCGGAAAACATCAAAATCCTCTGATACAGATACCCATACCTTACAGTCAAAATATTCACGTACCTTGAGATGATTATAAACCAGCTGAGCAAGTGTTGTCTTGCCTAATCCCCCCATTCCAGTCACAGCTAGCACAGAAATTCCTGATCTCCCATCATTTTCAGAAAGCAACATTCTAAGAACATGGTTGACATCTTTGCTCCTCCCAACTGGTATAGTTGCCAAAAATGATGAAGTATTTCTATATTGTGTTATTTTCTCCGATCCGATTCTGTAAGGAGATATATCTCGAAGGTCAACACTTTTAAAATTCTTTATTAATGAATCCAAACTATTTCCTAGTTGCTCTGCCTTTTGAGTTATAACACCCTGAAACACATTTGGATCTGAGCCCAAGCCACTAACCTGCTTCAGGAACAGATCATGCATTTGGTCACTTAGTTCACCACTGGTTTTGGATATATTTCCTTCATGAAGCACCTTTTCTCGCTTGACCTTTTTGTTGCCCGAGTAAAGGTCGACAAGGAGAACCTTTGCTCTACCAAGCATACCATCAACCGTACCAATCATCTCTTGAACATAGTCACCATAGGCAAACTTTCTTTTACGATTAGCTCCAGATTGCTTTGGATCAAGCTCATTCTTAGCGAGCTCCATTTCATTAGGAGAACTTGCAGCAACCTCACCGGAGGATCTACCAAAAGCTTCTGATTTGAAATGAAGCATCTCTACTTCTTCAACAAAGTCCTCCGTGCGATAGGCAATCTGCTTCAATTCTTCAAGAAAATATCCGACCATGCGATCTGAAAGGTTGTTCTTCTTCTCATTAAGAATGGACGAGAACTCGAGCAGTTTCTGGTCCAGCGTCTGGAGCTGAGCAAGAGCCAGAGAATCTAGTAAGAAAGCTCGAGGCGAGGCAATGATGGAACAGAGCTTCTTTCTTACCAAGTTGATGCTCCATAATATAATGTCTGGATCAGGGCCCGGATGCTTCAGTATGTCCATGTTGTTCTTCAGGTGCCAATCTGCTGTATTGCTCTCTAGGAGCTACAGAATTTCAACCTTGGACAAAAGGCTTAAATCTGAGAGTGGTTTGGATTATTGATTCGGAGCCGATCTTACAGAAATTGAATCAATCAGGGTATAGGAATCAGGTGAGACGCTGTATTTAATTAAAAATACCTGGGGATCAAACAAGCTTGCTCCGTAATTCCTATCTAGTCTAACTGTCAGATCTGCTATAGGAAAGCCAGTAGATCCCAGCTGCCGAGAACAAGAAGAGGTGTAAGATTAGATAGGCTTTAGTGATCACTGATCAGAAAACGAAATGGAGAGAAAAAGGAGTTTGCAAGGGGAAAGATTTGGCTGGCTAATTCTGGTCACAAATAATTCTGGTCGCAAGGGAGCAGCCCAAGTGTTGGGGACAGAGGATCTAGAAAGAGGATTTGATCGAGAAATTGGAGCAAGGAAGAGTGTTGACTTTAAATAGAAGAGAGGTGCGGAGTATTTACCAACTTTGCCCGATCGGGAACAATGAGATTGCGAGAATCCACTTAATGTGAGAACTGAGAAGACATTAGCAGATCGCGATTGGAGAGATGAGGATTAGTTTGACTGTGGTCTTTGGCAAGCAGGGTTTTCATTCGGTTTTCTTCTTTTTAAGAAAAAAATTATGTTACGAGTAAGCCGGTACTACCTGCTAAATTTCCAGCTCTTATTACAGCTGGACAATATGCCTTAAAAGTAAAAGTCCCATTGTAGTTTAATTGTAGGGCTAGCAGACAAATAAATTAGACAAAATTAGGTATATGCCCATCAAAACTTCTCTTTTAAGATATTACCTCATACAAACATTAAATTACCCATCAATTTTGGGATTTAAAATACCCATAAGTAGACCATCTAATTGTTCACTCATTTTCCAAACCGTTGGATTTAAAATACCATCAACACTAATTTTTTTTAATATTTCTTCTCTCTCCTTGTATTAAATGCTTAATATTTCTCTCTCTACATTAATCTTCTTTTCTTACTACATTCATTGAAAGAGCTAAGATTAAGTTTACTGATCGAATAAAAAGAAAATAATTCCATTTTTGTTTGTATCAGCTAACTAGCTAGCTGTTTGTTGCCTAAGGAATTAATATTAATTATAAACATATGTATTGAAATAAAATTCATTATGTTATATTGAGGAATTTTTTCTAAAAAAATAGTTATATATCTAATAAGGAAAATGTTTGGGAAATACCAAAATTGATACTAAAATCGATACCGATTTTATTATTCATATTACGTGAGTTATTATTCAAATTACATGAGTTATTATTCATATTAATTACTTTATTATGCAACTTATTTTTAATAGTATTTTCATTATTAAACTCAAATACCACTTATTTTTAATATGAATAATAACTCACTTAAAATGAATTACAAAAATATTGTACAAATAAATTGCATAAATAAAATCGTTAATATGAATAATAACTCATTTAGTTTGAATAATAAAGTTGGTATCGATTATGGCATTTGTATATCAGCTCCCATCTAATAAATTGAAACTTCAAATGAACATCTTTAGCTTTCTATTTAATTTTGCTATAGTATTATTATTTTTTATTCTGCTATTTGTCATGTTCTCTTTTTATTTATATAGTATTTATTGAAATATTATTGAAATATTTAATGCTGGAATTATATAACTTTATGATTTTTGTGATTGCATTTTCAAGTTAATTTATGCGATGAGATTTTAACAAATTTCATGTCAAACTTCCTACAAAATAATTTTAATATCTAATAGTTAAATAAAAACTTTTCAGTATTGCCAATATATCTAGTAATTTCTCAGAGAAATTCAATAGTTATAAATTAAAATCTCATTTCCACTTAAATAAAATTAATTGGACTATTTTGTATTTTTTTCCATTTCAGCAATAATCATTAAGAGCATTTAAATTAAAAAAACTTGGAGTACCTAGATGTTAAAAAATAGTTGTTTTTTTTTTCCAAGAAACGAAAACACACCCCAATGCTAGCGAGTTTGGATCCTCTCCAATTGTACGGATTCATTGGAGAGGCCAATATTCCCTTAGATTTTGACACGTGGCTCAGCTGAGATCCAACGGTATTGGAAGTAATAGGATGTCGGCAATTTGTGATCCAACGGTATTGGAAGTAATGTAGGATCCAACGGTTACGTGGCTTTTCTCTTGATCACTGGAAAAACAAAAGGAAAAGTTTATAAAATAATATTGCTTTAAGTTCATTTTTGTGAAAAGTTTTTTTTCCACTGATGTTCTACTTGAAATCTTTAAGTTCATTTTGTGAAAAGTTTTTTTCCACACAAAGTATTTTTTTTTTATTATCTAAAGGATCTCCAATTTTAAACAAGATAAATAGAAAAACATGATTATGTTTATTTTTCTATCTCTTTAATTAATTAATTTTTTTTGAAGTTTAATATTAAGTACATTTTTTCAATTTTTTTATTTTTATACCATAAAAAGAATTAGATTAATAGCTAAACAAGTTTAATGTGCTCAAACTAAAAAGTAATTGACATCATCTAATCCATGCTAAATCTTAAGTTACAAAGTGATAGGTTTTGTCATTTATAGAGCAAAAATTTTAACTTTTAAAGTTAATTGACATCATCTATTATGTTTTTTACATTGGAAACAGAGAAGCAAAAGAGAGCGCTTTTTACCTTTGTTAGCTACATACCGTTGGATTGCGAATGGACCACGTGTCAAAATCTAAGGAGTATGTTGGCCTCTCCAATGAATCCGTACAATTGGAGAGGAGCCAAACCCAATGCTAGCCATCAGTTTAATGAGAAAGAGAGCAGATTGACAGCTGCCGCCAATATCTCAAGAGAGAGATAGAGATAGAGAGAGATAGAGATAGAGAGAGAGAGAGAGAGAGAGTATCGCATTTATTGTGAAGGAGAGAGGATTAAAGAAATTAATTAAATAATAAAATGACAAATTTGCCCTTTTAATACGCTGTCTATAATCAGTTTCTCTTTCAAATGAGATCCATATTGCTTTAATTTAGTCCAATGATAAATTATGATGATCTCTTTCTTTTTGATCTTTGTCCTCTCTGTTTGAAAGTATCATTTTCTCATCAAGAAATTTGAAGTTTGAACCATCAAATAGTCTATTTCAGAACTGTTGATTTTCTTTTCACTTTTTCTTTGTTGAATTTTGTTACTGCCCTCTAAGCCATTTCATGAGTTTTGAGCCCCATTATTTTTTGTTAGATGTATTTTACAAATTAGAGGCATATGAACAAAAAAATTTTAATTTCGTTTTTGACATAATTTTTCTGGTAAATTAGGTTTTAGAAATAAAGAAGAAAAGACGTTGTGAGAAAAATATGTGAAACATAAGAAATCATATTAACTAGATTTGCAATGCTTCATGAAATTTTTTTCCATTGCTATTTTATGAACTTAAAGATGCCACTTAATGTTTATTCGGATTAAAAGATTACTGTTGTTAATTTTAATTTAACATTTAATTAGATTATTTAGAATACATTAATATTTTTTATTTCATAATTTTATCTATTGAATTTACTTTCAGCATTTTATTGGAAATACATTTTATTCATGTATTAATTATTCAGCGCGTTATAGTGCATTGACCAAAAAGTCATAGGGATTATTTTCCTATTATTTTGATATTTTACTAAATATTAATTTTTTACTATTCCAAGTATTGAGTTCACCGAACGCTTTTGAAATATACAGAAAATGTGACTATTTCTCAATTTCCTAATTTATCTATTCTCTCACTATTCTCCCTATAGCCGAACAGACTTTTAAGGCCTATTCCGCAATGAAGGAAATAATGAGAAAATAAAAAAATTATGAAATTGAGAATTGAGCACTCTTTTAAACTATTCTAATTGTGTTCGGTTAATTTGACATTGAAATAATAAAAGTAAATATCTCTAAAAATATAGTTATTGTTGAAAATGACCATTGTAGTGCATTCTAATCACTCATTGTTTAACCAGCTTGTGAGACATGGAGAGAGCTGAGGAAAGGTTAAGAGGCGATTAGGATTTTTTTGGGAGTCGAGTCTAGACTTTTATATATGTCTCACAAATAAATAGATATGTTTGGGTTTTTCAGCTGTGAAACAGGGTCGATTTTGTGATCCGTAATAATTATTGCGACCAGCAAAATCGGGGTGAAAAGGTGCAAGTGAATTTTGCAGGAAAAATTGTTCTTTAGCCTCGAGAAATTGCGACCCACAATAATTGTGCAAAATTCCACTAGCAAGCTTCCAGTGTGCTATTTCAATTCCAATTGCGCTCTAATTTGCTTCCAACGTTTCTCTCTTGCTCTCAAATGCTCCAAACTCCTGAAATCAAACTAAAACATAACAATATTTCGAACTTAGTGTAATATTTGACTAAATGATTTAAAAATTATGCAAAATGATATAATTTTAGAGATCAAGTTCTATCAAAAAGGATATGCATTTAAGACTTATCATATATTTTTATAAATATTTACTTTTACTATTCCAATGTCAAATTAACCGAGTGCAATTAAAATAGTTTAAAAGAGTGCTCAGTTCTCAATTTCATAATTCCTCCATCCTCTCACTATTTCTTTCATTGCCAAACAGGCCCTTTCATTGCCGAACAGGCCCTTAGTGCTTCAAGTCTGTGTTCAACTTAAATGATAGGAGTGAGACTTTCTTGAGCAGTGACTGGAGCAAAAGAAATGGGAGGCGCCAATTAATAGAAATTGGAGGTGCCAATATAATTGAAAAAATGAACAATCAAGAATCAAAAAAAAATATTTTATTCCCTCCTATCTACTCCTTTTTTCCTCTCTTAATTTCTCTGTCTTCCTAATTGTATCCTGTATTTGCTGTTATTGTTCTGGTATGGATGCGCATCAGCAATTTCCACAAATTCCTCAAATATATAGCAACATAAGAAAAATGTATTAGTTATTAGTACCATTGTAAGCACAAAAAGGTGTTAATCATCTCGCAAATTGAATATACTATAGGTCTAAGTTTTCAGAAAAAAGAAAATGCTTACTGCCACTGCGTAATTTCCTATCTTCTACAGCTTTACACTAACTTCGTTTTCATTTTGACTTGCTCTTTACAAGAGAACCATTGGTGCTTGCTTCCGATTTGAATTGCTACTGCAATACGCAAGGGGCTAGATTATTTGAAAGAAAATATGTAGCCTTTTTTTTTTAAGTTTCTTGTGTGATGTTTTTGTATGAAGACTTATAAAACAAAAAACAAAAAAAGATCAACTGAGATATGGATGAAGGGGACATTAGTGTCTAAATGACCTTCCACGTACTGCCATTCAGGGGCGGATTCAAGATCGTAAGCAAGTCTGAAAACATAGGTAAATATATCATTTTTTCAGATCTTGAAAGAAAATTGTTACATTAATAGCTATTTTTAAAATATAAACTCAGACACTGGCATGAGCTTGTTTATGTACATAGATCGATCTGCCCTTGCTGCCATTAGAGTAACAGAGATGGAATGGTAAACTGGACTTTATGTTTTTTCCTCAGATCATTTAACTATCCTTTTACAACGTATAGCATTAGAGTATTTATAGATAGGATGTAGTACTAATTTTTAATATAGAGAGCTAGCTTTTGTATCAGGAACGAAGCGTTGACCACTTGTCTGAGGAAATTCATTTCTTGTCATCATTGCATCTAGTAATACATAAAACAATAGATGGATGTATAGAAAAGACAAGGAATGTGAGAGATTGAAAGAGGGCGAGACAGAAGGGAAGATGAGCAGGGGAGAGTTCTATCGTGAAAAAACAGATTTGGGTAGAGGAAGCATTGCCCTCTTTGTAAGAAAAAAAAAAAGAAATCATCTGGTGGGAAGGACAAATTTGTCCTTTTTCTTGATAAAATTTTATCTGCAATTAAATATGTTTATATTGTTCTAAAATCATTTTTATGGATAAATCTACAAATGATTGAAATTTAATATTTAATGTTTGTATGGGGAAATATCTAAAAAGAGATGTTTTGATGGGTACGTGCTCAATTGGAAAATGTTTGGGAGATACCGTTGTCGATATCAACTTTATTATTCATATAAAATGAGTTATTATTTATGTTAACGATTTTATTATGTAATTTATTTTGTACAGTATTTTTATTATTCAACTCAAATATCACTAATATGAATAATAAGTCACTTAAATTGAATAATAAAAATACTATACAAGTAAGTTGCACAATACTCTTTTAAAATAAATTGCACAATAAAATAGTTAACATAAATAATAACACATCAATAATAATATATAAAAACGCTTCATAAAAAAAGCGATTTTATGCAACCACGTCATCCTTTACACATCACTGTTTGATGCAAAATTTGAAGGGTTATGATCTGTGTAATGTATTTTGCTGGCGCTGAACCAAATGGTGCTTCGTATTTTTCTTTTCGCGCCTCTCCGTTTGCTCTCTTTACACAAACGGTCTTATCTCTCCATTCTCCTCTTTTCAATACTCCTCGATTCGGTATTATTTATCTCAATTTTGTAAAACCAACGCCTCTCCAACTCTCTTCCATCCTTTATAATTTAATTCCTCACTGATTTCCATTGCCAATAAGACAAAAAATGATGTCCTTGAACTCTTTTCTGTTACAAAACAATTTCGGAATTTGTTCTGCTGTCATTTTTTCTCTTTTATTAATACTTATGTTCACTATCTAAGTTCAATTAACACTATGCTTTTGTCATTTCTTAATACTTATGTTCATTATCTAAGTTCCATTAACACTATGCCTTTGTCTTTTCTTATTTTTCGATTCTTTTTGAGGAGAAAAAGACTAAATTAATTTACTCGCTCAATCTCCCTGTTACTCGATTCACATTAAAGAACGCAATTTTCCCTCTTCAACACGGAGAAAAAGACATCCCAGGTATATGTTCCTTTTTAAATTTTAAATTTATTTTACTTTCCCTTTTTGAAGGAATATTAATATCAGTATAATTCCATTTTTATAATTTGTTTAAGATATGGCATTTAGGAAGCTATAAATTGTTGACAAAATATATTCTAAAAATTAATAGGACAGTAATATCATCATATAAAAAATTGGTACTAACGGGTTATGGGTTATTTAGTAAACATTTCAAATTACTTTTAGTGACGATTATTTTCATGTTATGCTTTGTTGTTTTTATACAGCATCTACTTGTGAATTTGCCACTAGGTTCTGATTTCACTTTCTAATTTTAATAAAATATGTAGACCAAGATTCAGCTCTGGAGGTCCTAAAATGTTGGATTTTACCATAAAGTATGTTTGTTGAATATATGGAGGTTTCTTTCCGATTGTCCAAATTTAATTGAAAGTTATTTTCTTGAAATTGATGCTATGCAATTCGATTTTATGATTTATACGATTCGATGAGTTGGACTTTTAGACTACTATGATTTGTGAATGTTAGTTTTGTTGCCTTAGAAAGAAAATACATATTTCCATGTTAAAATTATTTGGACTATAGGGTTACATTTTTACGTTAAGAAAACTATTGCATTTTCCATGTATAATTATGCAATTTTAAAGGAATTGTACGAATTAACTTTTTTTTGTGCTTGGATAATTGCCAAAATAATATACTTAAAACTGGTAAGCATTAATTGGATAATCAAATGATGTAAATGATAGAGTGGTTGATTCTGTAGTGAGATGATTGAAGGATGGATACGAATAGCTGCGAGAGTTCTTCAACTATTGAAGATCTTTGAAGATAGCAGCACATTTGTGCTTCAAAAGGCAAATTGTTTCTTACATATATTTATTCTATTTGTTCATATATAAAAGGAAATAGTTGTTTATTTCTAATTTCTGTTTTGTAGTTATGGAACTATTATGAGGATCCACCTTTTTAGATATAATAAATAGAAGAAAATAGATTTTTTTTCCATCTACATAGCTTGACAATTTTCTTTTCTTTTGATGATTTCTTCTCCTTTGCCAGGAGATTTCAACATAATACAGTTGAAAAAAAATGCGGAGTTGTTAATTTTGAACATTATCTTTTGGACTAGAAAATTAACACACAATTGATCTAATGAATTAACACACAATTAGACAATTTTAAGGTGTCACAAGGTCTTTTAACATTACTTTTTAGTTAACAGAACAGAAATTTTAACTCATGTTGGTTATAATTTGTTGGCAATATTACATGAACTTTATGGTTAAGTTATTCCAATTCCAGAGTCAAGTTTGTATGGTTGGCAAACATTCAATTCTAATTTATGGTAGTAATTTGTAGTTACTGCTTGCTTGACAACATATATGATGCTAATTTTGTTCTGGTTAGTACATGAAGTTCTTTTTATTCAGTTAATATGTTAACTATTAAGAAAGATATTATCCTTTACTTGCAGTTGCAGATGCTACATATAGAAATGTTTGATTTTTTCTAATTATTTTTTCTTTTATGAATTATGTGTTATTTTTATATGACCAACATTATATATATTATCCTGTGCATGCCACGGATATCATGCTAGTTTAATTTAAATAATAAAATCAATATCGATAATGATATCAACAATGATATCTGTATATCAATTCTCTACCCAATTTTGCCTTAAAATACTGTCCAGTTGAAATAAGAGCTGGAAATTTAGAAGGAAGTACCGGCTTAATCATAAGATAATTTTTTTCTTAAAAAGAAGAAAACTGAAAGAAAACTCTGCTTGCCAAATACCAAAGTCAAACTAATCCTCCTCTCTGCAATCGCAATCTGCTAATGTCTTCTCAGTTCTCTTCAATATTTTCTTCTTCAATTCCTACAATTCTTTGCTCCTCAATTCGGTTAGAATTGTTAGAAAAAAAAATAGCTTTTGTGAAAATATGATCATCAACCTTGTTATTAATTTCTTTAAAATATGATTCATTTTCAAAAAAAATTACATCTCTAAAAATATATAATTTTTTATTTGTAGGATCATAACACTTATAATCTTTTTTTAAAATAAATATCTGAGAAAAATAGTTTCAATAGAAGTACAATCTAATTTATCTTGTTTATTTTGGTGTACATATCATGTACATCCAAAAACTTTTAAATGGTCGAGATTAGCCCTTTTTTTATAAACAACTTCTAATGGACTCTTTTTTTCTAAGACTACACCTGGTAACTTATTTATTAAGTATGTTGCAGTAAGAATGACATCCGATCAATAAACTTTTGAAATATTATTTTCGAACATTAATGCTCTTGTCATTCTAACAAATTACAATTTTTTTTTTCGAAAACCCCATTTTGTTGTGGAGTATATACACAAGTGGTTTGATGTATGATTCTCTTTTATTTCAAAAAATTTGATAAATTTTGTTTAATGTACTCCATTCCATTATCGGTCCTAAGAATTTTAATTTTCGTGTCGTATTGATTCTCAACTAAATTCAAAAATATTTGAAAATAAGAAAAGACTTTCATTTTTTTTAATAAATATAAAAATGTCAAATGTGAAAAATCATCTATAAATGCAACAAAGTATTTGTAACCATTATAAAAATCTATGGTGGCAGGTCCTCAAACATCGGAATGAATAAGCAAATATACTATTACTTTTAGAATTTGAAACTACAAAAGAAAGTTTTGTATGCTTCGTAAGTTTGCATACTTCACAATTACTACAATCCAAATTTAAAAAATAAAAAATATATTTCAAAATTTTATCGGAAGGATGCCCAATTCTTTTATGCCATAGAGTTCCCATATCTTATACTCTCATGTTGAAGTTGAATCTATGACTATTCAAAAGATAGAGTTCATTTCGAAAATAGCCTTCACCAATCATCCTCTTGGATGTCAAATCCTGAAAAATTACGATGTTTGGTAAAAAAAATAATTTTACAATTTAATTCTCTTGAAATCTTTCCTACAAATAATAAATTTGAGGTACAATCCTTTACATGTAAAACATGCTTAATTTCTTTTAAAAAAAGATTGATTGTGCCATAGCCACAAATTTTCATTTTTTAACCATTCACAACATATACAAGTTCCTATTTTTCATTTTTTTTGGTAATTATGCAATATATCTTTATTTCCGATCATGTGATCGGTGGCACCCATACTACATATGAAATATCTAGCCGACTGTGAGTTAAATAAATCAAACCTCCAACCAGACTTCTAAACAATATTGTGTCTGTTGTGCCAGTGCCGTCCTCCTTCAACAGCTTCTTGTTCACATTCATTGGAGTGATTGCTGCCTTGCAATTCTCCAAATTAAACTTCTTGAGTAGATCCTTAGAGTACTGTTTCTGAGACACAAATACACATCCTTTCACCTGCTCAACCTTTAAACCTAGAAAGTATCTCATCGGTCCTAAATTAGTCATCTCAAATTTCTCCTTCATCTGTCTTCTGAACTCCTCTATCATTTGATCATTTGTTCCCATATAAATCATGTCATCCACATATAGACATACAACCAACATCTCTTCACGTTGCTTTCTCTTAACATATAGATTTAGTTCACTTTTACTCTTCTCAAAACCACAATTCAGAAAATACCCATTAATTTTGTTGTATCATGCCCTTGGTGCCTGTTTTAACTCATATAAAGCCTTGCGAAGTTTGTACACCATCTCTCTCTTCCTTTTACCATATAGCCTACAAGTTGATCGACATACACCTCTTCAGTAATTTCACCATTAAGGAAAGTAGACTTGACATCAAACTATTATACGGGTTTCGGCAATTGAGCTGCTAGTGTTAGTATTACCCTTATTGTTTCAAACCGAGCCACAAGAGAAAATGTCTCTTCATAATCAACTCCAAACTTCTGGGCATAGCCCTTAGCTATTAGTCTAGCTTTGTATTTCTGTATATTACCATCTGCATCAAACTTGGTTTTGAACACCCATTTTATCCCTATGGACTTCTTGCCTTTTGGGAGATCAACAAGTTGCCATGTTCTGTTCCTTTCAGTTGCTGCCAACTCTTACTCCATTGCCTTGTGTCATTCTATTTGTTTAGATGCTTCTCGTATGTTGTCGAATCAACAACAAACAAGACTTAAGTAGTTTCATACAACTCTTGTAAAGTTCTGATTCTCCTTATTAGAAATTTGATGTCATCCACAAATTTTGTTTCTGGGTGATTCTCAAGCTCCTATTGCATCTCAACACCTTCAGTTCTACTAGAACTCCCTATCTTTTGTTGGGTTTCTATACCAGCAGCTTCATCGAACGGGCATTCTAACATCTATGCACTTTGTACTATATCACCATTGTTCCACTACCACATGGTACTTTCATCAAACAGAACATTCCTGTTGATGATCATCTTCTTTGTCTCAGGGTTATAAAGTCAGTAACCTTTTGATTGTATGCAATAGTCTATGAACACACACTTCCCGGATTTGGAGTCTAGCTTCTTCGGTTATGGTTGTTAATGAGAGTGTATGCAACATACCCAAAAACTCTCAAGTGTCCCACACTTGGTTTTCTTCCAAACCACATTTCATATGAGTCTTATTCATCATTGATTTGGTTGGTGAGAGGTTTAGGATGTATACGGATGTGGCCACCGCTTCAGCCCAAAACATGTTTGGCATGCCCTTCGACTTCAACATGCTTCTTGCTAGTTCAACTACGGTGCGATTCTTGTGCTCAACAACACCATTTTGCTCAGGAGTGTAAGGTGTAGTTAATTGCTGAATGACTCCTTTTGTTCTCACAGAATTGTTTAAACTTTTTTTATTGAAATTCACTGTCTCGGTCTGACCTTAGCGCCTTCAACTCGATGCCAATTTGTGTTTCTACCATAGACTTAACTTTCTGATGTGCTTAAAAGCTTCACTATTATACGTTAAAAAGTAGACCCATATCATTCTACTATAATCATCAATGAACACATTAAGTGTTTACTTCCTTCCATAGACTCGACTTCCATAGGTCCACACAAGTCGGTGTGTACGATCTCTAATACCTTGATTGCACGCAGTGATTGGCCTTTGGAAATGGTAAATTCGACTGTTTTCCAAATACACACCCTTCACATAGCCTTACTTCACCAACCTCAAGTAATCCAATCACCATCTCTTTTTGATTCACCAATTTCAACCCATTAATGTTTAGATGACCATACCTTAGATGTCATAACCTGCTTTAATCATGCTCTTTGGTTACAAATGCCTTGTCATCTACTTTTGCTATATCCAACGGAAACAGATTGTTTTGAGTTTTTCGAATTGTTGACATTACTTGCTATGTTGATGCATCTTCTATCTTGCAACTATCATCTTCAAATTTAATTGCATATCCACTATCCATCATTTGCCCAATGCTTAGTAGGTTTTGTGATAGTTCCAGAATAAAATATACATCATGTAACATCCGTGTGTTGTTGTCAGTAGTTTGCACAGCCACCGTTCCTTTGCCTTCAACTTGGATTTCCTTGTCATCACCAAGTCTCACCGACTTCTTGTATGTTTCATCCAACTCAACAAACAGATGCTTGAAACCTGACATGTGATTTGAGCATTCACTGTCTAAAAATCAGATTTGGCTTACATCTGATTCTCTGTCGATTTTGGTCATGAAGAGTCAAGGTTGATTGTCCTTTTCCTCAACATAACTCGCTTGTCCTTTTTCTCTTTTCTTCTTGTAGCAATCGGCTTGTACGTGACCATACTTGTGACAATAATAGCATTCGACACCTTGCCTACCTTGCTCCTCATCCCTCTGCTTCTTGTAGCAATCTGTCTTTACATGTCCAAAATTTATGGCAATAGTAACATTCTACATCTGACTTCCTTTTTGTTGTCTGTTGTTGTTGGTGATTATCTCCTCTGCTTCTTTCACTATAATTTCCTCTTCCCGAGCCTCTACCACCACGACCTCTACCTCTGCCCGAGTTGCCCTTGGTGAGAAAGGCCCTTGTGTCATCCTTCTCCTCTTATCTGTTCATTCTCACTTCATGGCTCTGAGTGAACCGGTGAGTTCATTGAAGGAGTATATTGAGAGATCCTTCGATTCCTCGATTGCCGCCACAACATGGTCAAATTTGAATGTCAAACTCCTCAACACCTTCGCCACCACATTTTGTTCGGAGACATCTTCTCTGTATGACTTGATCTCGTTGAAAACTGTTGTAACTCTCAACATGTATGCATGCACCATCTCTTCTGGCCTCATTCTGAGCGTTTCAAATTCTCGCCTTGCACCTTGTAACTTGATCTGCATGACCCGAGTGGAACCCTGAAATGCAATTTTCAGAGTATCCCATGCCTCCTTTGCCGATGATGCTACAGTAATTTTACAGAATATCATCTCATGTACAACCTATTGGATGAAGAATAACGCTTTTGCATCCTTCTGAGAATCCTGTGTAGGTGGGTTCTGTTGACACTCAAGCAAGTTATAAATAAGAATTTCAAATAGGAAGAGAGAGAGAGAGACTAGAGAACTATATTCTCATATATTTCCAATATATTTCTTGTTCTTGTGTAATTTCAATATATATTGTGATACATGACACATCATTCCTATTTATAGCTTACAAGGTCGGTTCATAACCAAAACCGACATATCTATCAAAATACAACTCAAGTCCAACTAAGCTATAACAAAATACAACTAAGATACACCTAATTAATTATAATAAGAATTCAATTTCAACTTTACTTCTAAATATAGAAGTCGGCAGCAGCCAGCTGTGTCAAACAGAGGAGCAAAAAAAAAAACAGGGCAGCCACTTTTTTTTTTACTTTTGACTTTTTCTTTTCGCATTTATATTTGAGTTTAATTAACAAATTCCTCCCTTAAACTCAAATTTCTTCCATCCTTCATTCCGATTTTTGTCTTGCAATTGTTGAATAGCTCCGTTGGCAGTGCCTTAGTGAAAATATCGGCTGCCGGATTCTTTGCTAATTCAATTGCTGATTTATTATCGATTCGAATCTCAGTTGCCTCATGTTACGGGAGTTTTAGCTAGTGTAGTAGATTCCTTAACCAAATTGCGTGTCCAACACACCATGATGCTGCTACGTACTCTGCTTCACAAGTCGATAATGTTACTATTGGCTGCTTCTTGGAGACCCATGTGAATGCGGTGTCTCCCAGATAAAACACATAGCCCGATGTGCTCTTCCGATCATCTATATCTCCGCACCAATCACTGTTCGAGTAGCCCATCAATTTGTATTCATTCGACTTTGAATAAAATAATCCGAGTGACTCTGTTCCTTTGATGTATCGGAGTATTCTCTTAATCGCCTTCCAATGCGAATATTTTGGCTCCTCCATGAATCGGCTCACCACGCCGACGCTATATGAGATATCCAGTCTTGTGCATGTCAGATACCGCAAGCTTCCAACTAAGCTCCGGTATTTGCTTGCATCTACTCGATCTCCTCCCTCAATCTTAGAGAGTTTTGCACCGAGCTCCATCGGTGTTGACACGAGATTGCACTCATCCATCTTGTTCTTCTTCAGGATATCCTTCGCATACGCTTCTTGGGACACAAATATTCCTGTTTTATCTTGTCTAACTTGTAGTCCAAGAAAATACTTCATTAACCCCAAATCTGTCATTTCGAATTCTCGAGTCATCACCTTTTTGAATTATTTTATCATATTCTCATCATTCCCCATGAATATGAGATCATCAACATACAAAGCGACATATAATAAATTACCTTCTTTTTCCTTCACATACAGTGCATGTTCATAAGCACACTACACGAACCCGTTCTTCTTAAGATATGAGTCAATTCGGGTATTCCATGCTCGAGGGCTTGCTTCAGGTCATAGAGTGCCTTCTTCAATTTCAGTACTTTTGTCTCCTTATCGGCTTTCATGTACCCGGGTGGTTGCTCGACATATACTTCTTCTTCAAGCGCGCCATTCAAAAATGCTGATTTCACGTCCATTTGGTATATTGGCCACTTAAATTGAGCTGCTTGCGATATGAGAAGTCGAATTGTCTTCATTCTTACAACCGGAGCAAAGACTTCATCATAGTCAATACCGGCCTTTTGTACCCTTTTGCAACAAGTCTCGCCTTGTATCTCTCTATTTTTCCTTGGGCATTTATCTTCTTTTTGTATACTTATTTAACTCCTATGGTTGATGACCTTCCAGCAACTCTACCAGTTCCCAAGTGCTATTCTTTTCAATAGCAGCGATCTCTTCATCCATCGCAGCTTGTCATTTCTTATCTCTAACAGCTTGCTCAAATGTGATGTTCTCAGCATCTGCCAATAGACACACCAAGTGCACCTCACTTGTTGATTCGTATAGGTCTTGCAAACTTCTCATTCTCGGTTCTCTTCGTTCGTCATCATCGGATGAAAGTGCATCGGCTTGAGTAATTGACGGTGAAGTAGTTATAATTGTTGGAGCTTCCTTCTCCTTTTCTTGAGGCATCTCTTCCATCGACTCCCAGTTCCATGTGCTTTCTTCATTCACATGCACATCTCTGCTCACAATCACTTTCTTTTCAATCGGGTCGAATAACCTGAAAGCCTTCGTCTTCTCATCATATCCTATGAACACATATCTTTTGATTTTATCATCTAGCTTTGTTCTTCTTTGATCTGGTACGTGCGCGTAGGCCACACTACCGAATATCTTGAGATGTGACACTGTTGGTTTGATCCCGCTCCAAGCTTCTTGTGGTGTTTGATTCGTCCATTTTGCACGTGGACATCGATTTTGTACATATACGACACATTACACCGCTTCCGCCCAAAATTCTTTCGGCATATTCTTGCTTTTCAACATTGACCGAACCAGGTCGAGAATGATCCGATTCTTCCTTTCTGCTAAACCATTTTGTTGAGGTGAGTAGGGTGCAGTCAAATATCTCTTAATTCCTTGTTCTTCGCAAAAGTTTATGAAGGCAGTTGACATGTATTCACCACCTCTATCCAATCACAACGCCTTAATATAATAGCCCGTCCTTTTTTCAACCATCACCTTGAACTTCTTGAAAGTTTCGAGTGCTTCAGATTTCTCTTTAAGGAAATACACCCATGTCTTTCTTGTGTAGTCATCAATGAAAGTAATGAAGTATCTCTTTTCTCCAAATGATTTAGGTGTGATCGGGCCACATATGTCTTTATGTATCAACTTGAGAATATTCTTTGCACGATATTATGCCCTTCTAGAAAATGAATTCCTTGCTTGTTTGCCGAGTACACATCCTTCACAAAATGATCTCGAGTAGTCCATGTCGGGTAGCCCGTGGATCATGCTTTTCTTAGCTAGCTCTCTTATGTCGTCTTGGTTCAGGTGCCCGAACCATAAATGCCACAGCGAGGCTTTGTCCATCATATCGATCTTCAAACATTTCTCTCGCACGTTCCTCAAATTGAGTTTGTACATGCGATTCTTGGTCGTTTCAATATGCGCAATTAAGCAGCCTCTTTTATCCTTCAATTGCATCGACCGCTCTTTCATGAAAATCGAATAGCCCTTCTCCATCAGTTGTCCCATACTTAGGATGTTGCTTTTCATGTCCGGCACATAGTACACATTTTCTATTGCACTTTCTTTCCCATTATGGAAGAAACAAATTTTACCTCGTCCTTTTACACTGATCTTTGACGCATCACCGAATGACACGTGTCCATCTTTCATTTCTTGCATCTCCACAAATAGATGTTTGTGCCCGCACATATGGTTGCTGGCACAGGTGTCGAGATACCACACTGTGTCGCTATCGGGAATGGTATCATCATATGCCATCATGAGGACACCGTCATCTCTTGCCTCTTCTGTCACGAGATTTGTGCTCTCTTCTACCTTCTTCGGAGATCTACAGTTTTTTACATAGTGTCCATATTTGCCACAATTGTATCATTCGACATTCGAACGGTATGCACAGTCGCCTCCTCCATGACCGCGTCCTCTACCACGCCAATTATATTGACTTCTCTCTTCTTTATTTTATTTTTCTTCTTGTCCATGACAGCGTCCTCTACCGCGACCATATCCACGACCTCTATAGCCGCCACATCCTTGACCTTGTCCTCTTCCTCCTTTATCATTTTCTTTAGGATTAAAGGATACTTTTGTTTGCAAAGCTTGCTCTAGTGGCTCTTGTTGGCTTCTCTTCATTCTCTCTTCATGCGCTAGCAATGAACCATTCAACTCATCGATCGTCATGGACTCTGTGTTTTTTTATTCTTCAATCACCACCACCACATGATTGAATTTAGAATTGAGAGAGCACAATATCTTCTCTACGACTCTCACATCTTGCATCTTTTCGCCAAGCCTTTTCATTTGATTCACTACCGCCAACACTCGAGTAAAATAGTCTTCTATGGACTCACTCTCCTTCATCACAATCGACTCAAACTCAGCCCTTAGAGTTTGGAGCCGCACCTTCTTCACTTTATCAACTCCAACCACCGAATTTCTAAGAATTTCCCATGCATCCTTAGAACTCATCTTATTGGCAATCTTCTCGAACATGTCATCATCCAAACCTTGATGGATGATACTTAGCGCGCACTGATCTCCACTTCTTTTCTTCTGCAAGGTATTTAACTCAGCTACTGTGATTTCGCTATCATCTTCGGGTTCTTCAACGTCATTTTCGACAATGTTCCACAAGCCATGAGCACCAATAATGGCCTTCATTCGCAACGATCATTGATCATAATTAGTTTTAGTTAGAATTGGATATTGGAAGGAGATATTTGGATTTCTAGTGGCCATTGTAACTTGGCTCTGATACTAATTTGTTGGCACTCAAGCAAGTTATAAATAAGAATTTCAAATAGGAAGAGAGAGAGAGAGACTAGAGAACTATATTCTCATATATTTCCAATATATTTCTTGTTCTTGTGTAATTTCAATATATATTGTGATACATGACACATCATTTCTATTTATAGCTTACAAGGTCGGTTCATAACCAAAACCGACATATCTATCAAAATACAACTCAAGTCTAACTAAGCTATAACAAAATACAACTAAGATACACCTAATTAATTATAATAAGAATTCAATTTCAACTTTACTTCTAAATATAGAAGTCGGCAGAAGCTAGCTGTGTCGAACAGAGGAGCAAAAAAAAAACAGGGCAGCCACTTTTTTTTTTACTTTTGACTTTTTCTTTTCACATTTATATTTGAGTTTAATTAACAGGTTCGCCACTGTGATGCCCTTCTCAACAAAATTCCACAAATCGTGTGCTTTGAAGAGAGTCTTCATCTTGATGCTCCAGTAATCAAAATTTTCTCCTTTGAATACTTGTCTGGCTGTCTACGTCACACTAATCATGTTGCCTTCGGCCATCTGCCCCAAATGATCAGCCCGGCTCTGATACTACAATTGTTGAAAATTTCTAAAGATGGAAGAACAGAACTAAAAAAACTCTTATTGATTAATTGATTACATCGGATACAACAGTACCTAAATTTATAGTAAAATAATATTCTAAAAATATCAACTCCACTAACCCAACTAATTATGAAAACTGACTCCACAAACTCGACTAATTATAGTAACTGACAAATATGCCTATAGCAGAATCTAAATTAAAAAAAAAACACCATAGCCACTAATTAAAAAATAACTAAGCACTTTCCAAAAATACCCCTGACAAAACCAGTTTGTTGTAACTGCTGAGGAAACATGCGAGATGCATGCCAGGCTTTAAACTCCTTAATTCTTTGAATCAACTCTCAATAGGTGCTTCATGAAGGAAATATATCCAAATCAAGTGGTAAACTAAGTGACCAAATGCATGGTCCGTTCCTAAAGCAAGTTAGCGGCTTGGACTCCGATCCAGCTGTGTTTCGATGTGTTATGACTCAAAAAGCTGAGCAACTAGAAAACAATTTGGATTCGTTAATAAAGGATTTTAACAATGTTGGCATTCGCGACATATCTCCTTACAGAATCAGATCTAAGAAAATAATACGAGATAGAGATACTACATCATTGTTGGCAATTAGACCAGTTGGGAGGAGCAAAGATGTTAACAACATTCTTAGATTGTTGCTTGCAAAAAATGATGGGAGGAGATCAGGAATTTTTGTTCTAGCTGTGACTGGAAGGGGGGGTTAGGCAAGACAACTCTTGCTCAGCTGGTTTATAATCATCTCAAGATACGTAACCATTTTGACCTTATGGGGTGGGCATTTGTATCGGAGGATTTTGATGTTTTACGGTTAACAAGGAACATAATGGAGTCTTTTGCAGAGAAAACTTACCACTTGCCTCGGTTGGGGAGTCTCCAAAGCGATTAAGTCATCAAATCACGGGGAGGAGTTTCCTTTTGGTTCTTGATGATGTTTGGAATGAGAATTGGGGCCTTTGGGAAAACTTGATGTCCCCATTGCGTAGTGCCCCATTTGGCAATGTAATGGTAACTACCTGTAATATTGGAGTTGCTGGAATGGTGCAAACAATGAGTTATTATTTATTAGGCTCTTTATCATACAAGAGTTCGTTTTCCTTATTCAAGAGTTATACTTTCCATGGAGGGCTACATGCAAGTGATGACCTCATAAAAATAACAAAAAAGATAATGGAAAAGTGTAATGGTAACCCTTTAATGGTCAAAATAATTGGGAGTTTGCTCAGGAGTAAATATGATATTGTGTTTTCGAAAGAAATCATGAACAAAGAATTATGGTAGTATGGATACGAGTATTTGCCGGCACTCAAGATCAGCTATGATCAATTGCCTCCAAAGCTAAAATTTGTCTTCACTATGTTTAGTTTGTTGTAACCAAATTGTGGTTGGCACTGGATTTTGTCAAACCCGAAATCAATCAACCACCAGAAGTGGTTGCCAACAATTATTTTGAGGATTTGGTGAAAAGAAATTTGATTGAATGAAATCAATACAATGATGCAAGGAGAAAGAGTTGTTAAAATAATAAACTTAATATATGTAATTAAGTGAAGTAAATAAGAAAAAAGTAGTGGAACTCTTAAATTTCAGCAGCAGCCAGAATTTTAGTGTTGATTAATGAAGGGATTTGAATGAGCAAATGACAGTTGTTTTTTATAAATAACCTATGGTTTTAAAGCTCTTGAACTCTAGTTTTCAATGGTTTAAATTTCAAGTCATTTGAAGTTCTCTACATAGAGTTATTACTGTTTTAGTGGAAAGAGGTCAGCTGAAATAGAAGTTGTTTGATATTTTGTTTTTAATGCGAATTTCTAGAGTTTTCTTTTGTTTTAGGCTATAAAAGGAGTTGTATTCTGTTGTTGTGAGAGGCAAGAAAGTTATAAGAGTTTCTAATAGAAAGAAAACTTATTTTATCCATCTCTTCTATTATCTCAAAGTGTGATATCCACCATTCTCTTTTATCAAAGTTATCAAAGTGGTATCAGAGCCACGTCAACATGGCTACCAAAAGTTCTAATATTTCCTTCCAATATCCAGTTCTAACCCAAAACCAATTATGATAAATGGTCGCTGCGAATGAAGGCTATCATTGGCGCTTATGGCTTTTGGGACATTGTCGAGAACGGCTACGAAGATCCCGAAGATGAGATGAGGCTTACGGTAGCTCAGTTAGCTGCCTTGCAAAAGAAGAGAAAAGAATATCAAGGCGCTCTAAGTATCATCCATCAAGGGCTGGATGATGACATGTTCGAGAAGGTTGCCAATGAGACGCGAGCGAAGGATGCATGGCAGATTCTTCGCAACTCGGTGGTTGGAGCTGAAAAAGTGAAGAAGATACGACTACAAACTCTAAGGGCTGAGTTCGAGTCGATTGTGATGAAGGAGAGTGAGTCTATAGGTGACTACTTCACCCGAATATTGGCGGTGGTCAATCAAATGAAGATGCTTGGTGAAAAGATAGAAGATGTGAGAGTAGTAGAGAAAATTTTGTGATCTCTCAATGCAAAATTCAATCATGTAGTGGTGGCGATTGAAGAGTCCAAGGACGTCGACTCCATGACGGTTGATGAGTTGAATGGGTCTTTGGTGGCTCATGAGGAGAGAATGAAGAGAAACCAACAAGAGCCGGTGGATCAAGCATTGCAAGCAAAGTTTTTCTCAAATCAAAAGGGGAATGACAAAGGAGGCCGAAGTCGAGGACGAGGTCGAGGCCGTGGGCGCGGCCAAGGACGAGGAGAAGGTCGTGGACAAGCTAAAAATGAAGAAAGAAGTACCAATAACCCTACACGTGGTAGAGGACGCGGTCGTGAAAGAGGTGGCCAAACAAACCGGTACAATATCGATTGTTACAATTGTGGCAAATACGGTCATTACGCAAGTGAATGCTATTCCGAAAAGAAGGTGGAGGAGAATGCTAACTTTGTAGCCAAGGAGGAAACCGAGAATAATGATGTGGTGTTATTAGCTAACAAGGAAAACGGTCCCGAGAAGGAGAATGTGTGGTATCTCGACACGGGTGCAAGCAACCACATGTGCGGGTACAAGCATATGTTTACCGAATTGAAGGAGATAGCGGATGGCCATGTTTCTTTCGGTGATGCCTCCAAAGTGTGTGTAGAAGGTGAAGGTAATATTTTGATTAAATTGAAAGATGGCACTCAAAAGTTTATTTCAAGCGTTTATTATGTCCCGGAAATAAAGAGCAATATTTTGAGTTTGGGACAATTGTTGGAACATGGTTACACAGTTTTTATGAAAGATCGATCTCTTTACTTGCATGACAAAAGTAACCGGTTAATTTCCCAAGTTGAAATGGCCACTAATAGAATGTTTAAGTTGAATTTGGTGAATATTGAAGCAGCATATTTAAAGACTTGTGTGGCCGAAAAGGATTGGTTATGGCATTTAAGGTTTAGACACATGAATTTTAGAGGGCTAAAAGAAATGGCTAGTAAGAAGATGGTGTATGGATTGCAATTGGTTGATTCTATCGACAAGTTTTGTGAAGGTTGTGTGATTGGCAAGCATCCAAGAAGTAGTTTTCCAAAAGTGGAAGAATATCGACCAACGAACCCCCTCAAATTGGTGCATACCGATATTTTTGTGGTCCAATCAAGCCGAGCTCACTTGGTAAAAACCTGTATTTCTTAACTTTTATTGATGATTTTTCTCGCAAAACTTGAGTTTATTTCTTAAAAGAAAAATCGGAGGCTTTTGGAGTTTTTAAGAAGTTCAAAATTTTTGTTGAGAAACAAAGTGGCTTTTATATCAAGGTTTTGAGATCGGATCAAGGCGGTGAATTTACTTCAACCGCATTTAATTCTTTTTATGAAGAACATGGTATACGGCGTCATTTGACGGCGCCATACTCACCCCAACAAAATGGAGTTGCGGAGCACAAGAATCGGACTATTCTCAACATGGTCCGAAGTATGCTCAAGAGTAAAAACATGCCAAAAGAATTTTGGGCGGAAGCGGTAGATTGTGCCGTTTATTTGTTAAATCGGTGCAAGACATCTAATTTGGAGAATATAACACCGCAAGAGGCTTGGAGTGGTTTAAAACCGACGTTGTCACATTTGAAAGTTTTCGGTAGCGTAGCATATGCGCACATACCGGATCAAAGGCGTGTAAAATTGGATGACAAAAGTTTGAAGTTGATCTTTGTTGGGTATGATGAGAAGTCTAAAGCATATAAACTTTTTGATCCCACTAACAAAAATTTACATATTAGTCGTGATGTACAGGTGAATGAAGAAGCAATGTGGGATTGGCATGCAATGGTGGAAACTATTTAACGAGATGAGATGCACTCATCGATGAACATTCCACCCAACAGTCATGATGAGGCACCAACAATTACAAGACATGATGCATCTTCATCAGATGACGAGGCAAGAACCCCCAAAATAAGAAGCATTCGTGACTTGTACGAGGCGACAAGCGAGTTGCACTTGGTGTGTCTCTTGGCTCAATGAGATAACATTTCCTTTGAAGAGGCGGTTGTAGATGATAAGTGGCGAGCCGCTATGGATGATGAGATGCATGCAATTGAGAGAAATGACACGTGGGAACTCACCTCTCTTTCCGAAGGTCATAAGGCGATTGGTGTCAAGTGGGTTTTTAAAAAGAAGATGAATCCTCAAGGCGAAATTGAGAAATGCAAAGCAAGATTGATGGTAAAAGGCTACAAGCAACAAGCCGGCATCGATTATGAGGAGGTATTTACACCAGTGGCTCTGATGAAAACCATTCGGCTTTTGATTTCTCTTGTGGCTCAATCAAAGTGGCGCATTTATTAAATGGATGTCAAGTCGGCATTTCTTAATGGCATTTTGGAGGAAGAAGTATACATTGAGCAACCCCCCGGATACATGAAAGAAGATGGTAAAGGTAAAGTTTTAAAATTAAAGAAGGCTTTGTATGGCTTAAAACAAGCTCTTAGAGCTTGGAACACCCGAATTGATTACTACTTTAAATCACACGGTTTTGTGCAATGCCCTTATGAACATGTTTTGTATGTGAAGATTGAAAATGGAGATATGTTGGTAGTATCTTTGTATGTTGATACTTAATTTTTATGGGTAGTAGTGGTGACATGGTTGATAAGTTCAAAAGGGCCATGAAGAGTGAATTTGAAATGACCAATTTGGGGCTTATGTCCTATTTTCTTGGTCTTGAGATAAAGTAAGACGATGAAGGTATCTTTGTTTCACAAGAGGCCTATGCTATAGAAATTTTGAGAAGGTTCAAAATGGATGATTGTAAGCCGGTTAGTACACCGGTTGATGGTGGAGTTAAGTTATCTTGGCATGACAAAGGAAATATAGTTGATCCGACTTTATACAAGAGTCTAGTTGGTAGCTTGAGGTACTTAACATGTACTAGGCCAGATATTTTATATGTAGTCGGCTTCATAAGCCGATACATGGAGGAGCCGAGATCGACACATTGGAAAACAATCAAACGGATTCTTCGTTACATTCGAGGTACTCTATCCCTTAGTTTGTTTTATAGTTCATCCGCTAACAACTTTGTAATTTTTGGCTATTTGGATAGCGATTGGGGCGGTGACATGGATGATAAGAAGAGCACCTTGGGATTTACATTTTACATGAGAGATACGGCATTCACGTGGCTTTCAAAGAAGCAACCGGTCGTAACCCTTTTGACATATGAAGCGGAATATGTCGCGGCAGCGGCATGTATGTGTCATGCGATGTGGTTGAGAAGGCTCCTCAAGGAGATAAATTTTGCTCAACATGAAGCTACGCCGATTTATTTGGATAGTAATTCAGCAATTGAGTTGGCTAAGAATCCGGACCATCATGAGAGAAGCAAGCACATCGATGTGAAATTTCATTTCATTCGAGAGCAAGTGAAGGAGAAGAAAGTCGAGCTAATACATGTGAGTAGTGATGATCAAATTGCGGATATTTTCACAAAGCCTTTGCCAACCATAAAGTTTGAGAAATTCAAGAATCTTCTCGGCATGAAGGATAAAAAGGAAATTAAGTTTAAGGGGGGTGCTGAAATAATAAACTTAATATATGTAATTAAGTGAAGTAAATAAAAAAAAAGTAATGGAACTCTTAAATTTCAGCAGCAGTCAGAATTTTAGTGTTGATTGATGAAGGGATTTGAATAGGAAAATGACAGTTGTTTTTTTATAAATGATCTATGGTTTTAAAGATCTTGAAGTCTAGTTTCCAATGGTTCAAATTCAAAGTAGTTTGGAGTTCTCTACAGAGAGTTATTACTGTTTTAGTGGAAATGGGTCAGCTGAAACAGAAGTTGTTTGATATTCTGCTTTTAATGCGAATTTCTAGAGTTTTCTTTTGTTTTAGGCTATAAAAGGAATTGTAATCTATTGTTGTGAGAGGCAAGAAAGTTATAAGAGTTTCTAATAGAAAGAAAATTTGTTTTATCCATCTCTTCTATTATCTCAAAGTGTGATATCCACCATTCTCTTTTATCAAAGTTATCAAGGGTTTTATATTGCATGATCCGCTGCGTGAGCTTGCACAAAATCTAGCCACAGAAGAATTTATTAGGGCTGAGGCTGGACAACAAATTTCAGTGGTGACTAATCCTGGTGCTCATTCTAAGTATCATAGATATGTTCCTATAATTGTAAATGATTTTCCCAATGCTGTCAACCTTCAACCCTGGCAAGAGTACCATCAACTGAGGTTACTGCAAATAATAAACAAAGCTAATAAATGGAACAATTGTATCAGCATTGATATGTCAGATGAACAATTCCAAGTTTTGAGACATTTGCGGATTTTGAATTTGAGATACACGGGGATTGAGGCCTTGCCTAGTTCTGTTGGAAACCTAAAGCAATTGGGGAGTCTCCAAAGAGAATTAAGTCATCAAATCACGGGGAGGAGTTTCCTTTTGGTTCTTGATGATGTTTGGAATGAGAATTGGGGCCTTTGGGAAGCCTTGATGTCCCCATTGCGTAGTGCCAGATTTGCCCATGTGATAGTAACTACCGTAATATGGGAGTTGCTAGAATGGTGCAAACAATGAGTACCTATTCATTAGGTTCTTTATCATACAAGAGTTCATTTTCCTTGTTCAAGAGTTATGCTTTTCATGGAGGGCTACATGCAAGTGATGAACTCATAAAAATAGCAAAAAGGATAGTGGAAAATTGTAATGGTAACCCTTTAATGGTCAAATCAATTGGAAGTTTGCTCGCGAGTAAATATGATATTGTGTTTTGGAAAGAAATCATGAATAAGGAATTGTGGGATTATGGATATGAGTATTTGCCAGCACTTAAGATTAGCTATGATCAATTGCCTCCAAAGCTAAAATTTTTCTTCACTATGTTTAGTTTGTTCCCAAAAGGTTATGTTTTCTCAAAGAACGATGTAACCAAATTATGGTTGGCACTGGATTTTGTCGAACCCAAAATCAGTCAGACACCAGAAGTGATTGCCAACAATTATTTTGAGGATTTTGTGCAAAGAAGTTTGATTGAACAAAATCGATACAATGATGCAAGGAGAAAGGGTTTTATAATGCATGATCTGCTGCATGACATGGCACAAAATCTAGCCGCAGAAGAATTTATTAGGGCTGAGGCTGGACAACAAATTTCACTAGTGAATAATCCTGGTGCTCATTCTAAGTATCGTAGATATGTTTCTATAATTGTAAATGATCTCCCCAAGGTTGTCAACCTTCGTCCCTGGCAAGAGTACCATCAACTGAGGTTATTGCAAATAATAAACAAAGCTAATAAATGGAACAACTGTATCTGTTGAATTGATGGAAGAACAAACAGTTGCAAAAACTCAATTCTATTTTCTGCAAACAACAACTTAATTGATTACAAACTTGAATATGGATGTTCAGAATTTAAAGCCTTACAATAGCTAAATTTGGAACCCACTAATCCTACTACAATCACTAGTCACTACCCGACTAATTATGGAAACAACTTACCCCACTACCTCCAATACATGCTTAAAAACAGAATTCTAAATATAGAAATCTAATTTTGCATCACATTTTCAACACTCCCCCTTGATGCAAAATTGACTACACCAAGCTTCTTCCTCATGTTCTCAAACTTGCCCAGCGATAGTGCCTTCGTCAGTACATCGGCTTTCTGATTTTCTGTACCAATAAATTTCAGTTCGACGATCTTCTCTGCAACTAGATCTCTGATGAAATGTAGGCGAATGTCGATGTGCTTTGATCTTCCGTGAAATACAAGATTCTTCGACATTGCTATGGCTTCAAGAAGCTTCACTAGCTGCCACGTTTTGTTCTTCTCAATTGCTTGTATCTCTTCTTGCATCGCCTTACACCACTCCTCTTTTTCTGCTGCCTCTTCATAGCTTGTCGGATCTGTAACAAGAAGAACTTGTGTGGTTTCGTACAGCTCTTGTATGGATCTGAATTTTCGTGCTGGACTGCCAGGTGTATTTTCTATACTTGCGCCAACGGAACTGTTGGTTGCTGGTTGCTCATGTGCAGCAGGTACATCTTCATCTTCTTTATTATTTCTTCAAGTTGTGGTTGATATAAAATATTTTCCCACTGCCATCTTGCTTCTTCATCAAACAACACATTTCTACTCACCAAAACCTTGCCACTTTCTGGATTGTACAATCGGTACCCCTTGGATTGAGTACAATACCCGATAAAAATACACTTTTCAGATTTTCCATCAAGTTTGGTTCTCTTTTGTGGATTAATAAAAGTATAGGTTATACAACCAAATACTCTTAAATGACTTACACCCGGTTTTCTGTTGAACCATGCCTCAAATGGAGTCTTATTCATCACGGCTTTTGTTGGTGAAATGTTCAAAACATACACCGCAGTTGCAACTGCTTCAGCCCAGAATTTATTCGGTAAGTTCTTGCATTTGAGCATGCTTCTGCCCATCTCAACAACTGTTCTATTTTTCCTCTCTGCCACCCCGTTTTGTTCGGGTGTGTAAGATGTTGTTAACTCGCGGTGTATCCCTTCTTCTTCACAGAAATTAATGAAATCTTTTGAAAGAAACTCGCCACCTCGGTCTGTTCTTAACACCTTAATCTTCTTCTCAGTTTGTTTCTCCACAAAAGTTTTAAAAATCTTGAAGTTGTCAAATGCATCTCCTTTGCTTTGTAAGAAATACACCCAACTCATTATACTATAATCATCCGTGAAAAGAAGAAAGTATTTGCTGCCTCCAAGAGATTCGGTTTGCATTGGACCGCACAAATCAGCATGAACTATCTCAAGCACCTGCGCTGCTCTCTTAGCTTGGCCTTTAGGGAATGGAAACTTGGCTTGTTTACCAAATATACACCCTTCACAGATACCGATTTCATTGATTTCCGATAGGCCATAAACCATTTCTTTTCGGTTCAATAATTTCAATCCATTGATATTCAAATGACCATATCTATGATGCCATATCTCAGATTGGTTCAACTCTTTTGCAACCATTGTCATTTCTTTTACACTCGAAACCTCTAAAGGAAACAATTTATTGGCTGCCATGTTCACCTCTACCAGTATTTGATTTTCAGATTTTATTACACAAGTTTTCCCTTGAAAAACAATTGTGTAACCGCAAACCATCAATTGCCCTATGCTCAGCAGATTTTGAGACAGATTTGGGATGTAATACACATTATGCAAGAATTTCATACCGTTTTCTTTGGTGTGCACTGAGACAGTGCCATTGCCTTCTACTTGAATTAGCCTGTCATCACCAAGTTTAACTTTCAGCTTGCATTGTTCATCCAAATCTACAAACAATTCCTTGAATCCCGACATGTGATTTGAGCACCGGCTATCGAGAAATCAGATGGTTCTTGCATCGACTTCATCAACTGCACTGTTGGCCATGAAAAGAGTTGGTTGCGCATCTTTCTCTTCCGAATAATTTGCTTGACTTTCTTCTCTTTGTTTCTTATAGCAATCTGCTTGGTAGTGCCCGTACTAGTTGCAATAATAACACTGAACATCCCTCCTGAAATTGTTGTTTGAATCTGCTTGATTGTTTATGCCTCGACCTCTACCTCCTCTGCTGGTATTAGCCCTTCCTCTGCTGGAATTGTATCCACCCCGGCTGAAACTGTTTCTTCCTCTACCTCGGCCTCTTGGGTTGCCATTAGATCTCCCTCTTGATGACTCCCCCTGCATGTAAAACGCTTTGTCGTCGCCTTTATCCTCTGATCTGGACAGCCTAGCTTCATGGGTCTGCAACGACCCCATCAATTCATCAAAGGTGTAGGTTGCGAGGTCCTTTGATTCCTCAATTGCTGCCACCACGTGATCAAATTTAGAGGTTAGACTTCTCAGCACTTTTGCCACTACTGTCTTCTCTTCCATGGTGTCTCCAAATGCTCTGATTTGATTGACCACCTCTTGTACTCGTGACAGGAAAATCTGCACAGATTCTTCCTTCTTCATCTGCAAAGTTTCAAAGTCCCTGCGTAGGCCTTGAAGTTTGATTGTTGTGACGCAAGTGCTCCCATGAAATGCTGTTTTCAGGGTTGTTCATGCCTCCATTGCGCTGGTGGCTGCTGAAATCTTTGAGAAGACGGTGTCATGTACTACTTGTTGAATGAAACATAACGCCCTTGCATCTTTTTTCTGAGTTTCCTGCTGATTAGGATCTGGATTTGGTATGCCTTTTTCAACCAAATCCCATAGGCCGTGAGACTTGAACAAAGTCATCATCTTGATGCTCCAAAAGGCATAGTTTTCTCCTTTGAACAGCGGTATTGCTGGTTGTGTAACGTTCACCGTGCTGCTGCCGGTTTCAACCATCTCCTCCCAATTAGATCACCTCTGCTCTGATACCAATTTGTTGGATTGATGGAAAAACAAACAGTTGCAAAGACTCAATTCTATTTTCTGCAAACAACAACTTAATTGATTACAAACTTGAATATGGATGTTCAGAATTTAAAGCCTTACAATAGCTAAATTTGGAACCCACTAATCCTACTACAACCACTAGTCACTACCCGACTAATTATGGAAACAACTTACCCCACTACCTCCAATACATGCTTAAAAACAGAATTCTAAATATAGAAATCTAATTTTACATCACATTTTCAACAGTATCGACATTGATATGTCAGATGAACAATTCCAATTTTTGAGACATTTGCGAATTTTGGATTTGCGACACACAGGGATTGAGGCCTTGCCTAGTTCTGTTGGAAACCTAAAGCAACTGCGTTACCTCAACCTCACAAAAACCAATATAGCGAAGCTTCCTGAATCTGTAACATATCTCTGTTACTTACAGACATTAGAATTAAGAGGCTGTCCTTTGCGAGAACTTCCTCAAGGAATAACCAAATTGGTTAATCTCCGTCATCTCAACTTTTGGCTAACAAACTTGCAGACATTGCCAGTGTTTAATATCAAAAGAGGTAGTTGGCATGGTGAAATATTTGAGCTGAATGGACTGCAGAATCTCCAAGGAGAGCTAACTACACCCGGAAAAGCAACTGGCTCGCTCCTTCATGAAGCCGTCGCCACTCCTACTGATCAGCTTACAATGAAAAGAAGGAAGATACCTAGGTAGGAATGCCTGAGTGCTGAAGTGACACCGGAAAAGGTACAGGGGTTAGGAAGTTCATCCCTTTTCCCAGTCTGATCATTGAGGAATGTATCAAGTGTTAAAGGTGCCGAGCAGACTGATTTGCAAAGTAAGGATATGTTAAAAGTTCTAACATTAGATTGATCCACAGCAGCACATAACCAACTGCGATCATTATAAGGTGTCGAGTTTTAGAGCTACAAATACAGATCTTGAACGTTATGATAATTTAGAGCTTGGGAATATTGAAACAGTGTTTGAGAACCTTCAACCAAATATTGGGCTTAGAGAATTGAACATAATCGTTTATTCTGATTCTAGATTCCCAAAATGGTTTGGTGATGTTTCCTTCTCACGATTAACCAAAATCAGTCTAAATGGATGTGGTGAGAACTGTAAAGTCCTACCTACTCTCAGGTTGTTGCCATCTCTTAAATCTCTCTACATTTCATGGATGTACAACATCCAGTTTTTTGGATGTGAGTTTTGCGCTCCTAACTTAGAAACAAAGGGATTCCAATCACTTGATACACTAGAGTTCAAATACATTCCCAATTGGGTACGATGGTTTGGAGTAGAAGAAGGTGAATTTTGTCAACTTAATGCACTCAAAATAGTGTGTTGCAATGAGCTCCAGTTTCTTCCTCAAACCCTGTCATCTTCTCTCACCAAATTACTGATAAACAACTGTAAAGAGTTGAGTATGCTTCCATGTTTCCCTTCCCTGACTAGATTAACTTTGTCAGGCGAGCTTAGTGAATCCTTACTTCACAACTTACAACTATCATCTCTGCAGTTTCTAAACATTGCTTGCACAGAGTGCATAACATCTCTTTCATTAAGTGGATGGTAAGTTCCTTCTCTTGAGGTCCTAGTTATTAAAGGATGCAAGTATTTGCAAATCATAGCTGGGATTAGCAGCATCACCTCTCTGAAACATTTGGAGATTGTTCGGTGCCGCTCTGTGCAAATCTCCTCCAGTGAAGATATTCCACCTTCGCTTCAGCAAATGACAATTGTCAGATGCTATTGGTTAGAAGAGTGGCATCAAATTATAACCGTGAAATATAGAGAACAGGTATCATTTTTTTTTCTACTTCTCTAGTTGTAAAATAAATTAATTTTGCATCCATTGTTAGTTCTAGGACTTATGCTCCTACTTTTGGCTTTACCTTTTACAGTTAAACAAATGCAGTGCAGCAAATAATTCATGGGAGACATTGGTACGGATGAGGGATGAGGATAGTGATGATGAAATGGTAGTTGAGGAGACAGAAGAACATGATGAGGTCCTGACATCAACAAATTATTTTGTGATGCAGGAGAGGCAAAGGATTGTAGAAAAGCAGCTAGCTGAGATGAGAAAGGGGAAGTGTTTGGAATCGGGGGGGAGTTGTTATAGAAATTCAGTGCCAACTCAATATGATAATCAAGATATAAAAATTATATGTATAAAGCAGGTAGCAATTTGTCAAGTTTCTTAGTGCTAAAAGCTAAAATAATGTATACTTTCACATTCTTTGTTAGTTTGTATATGGATAACTTTCTTCTGTTCTGCTTTGATCTTCTTTATCCAGCTAAACAGAGACAGTGCGGCTTATATCTACTAAAGTAATTAGAGATGTGGGAGGAGATTAATGATGACGAAATTTTAGTTGAGAAGAGAGGAGAACTTCATGAAATCCCGTTATCAACAGACGATGTCATGATCAAAGATGAGAGCTTGGATTTGGATGAGAGTAGTCTTGGAAATCTAGTGTCATTGGAGCAGGATGATAATGGGAGTTCTTTAGATATTCCTGATGAGATTTTTGAGGGAGAGATGTTGGTGATAAATGATGAGGTCAGAGTGATGCTCCAAGAAAAGATAGTTGAGATTGAGAGTAAGTGATGATCAACGAGCTTAACTGGTGAAGGTTACGAAATGATAGTTGAGGAGACGGAAGAACATGATCAATGAGGTCATTATGTCGACAAATATCTGAAGGGACGAAGAAGGAAGATAGTGATTATGAAATGGTTGTTGAGGAGACAAGAACATGACGATTCCATGATGTCAATTAGTGATATTTTGGTGCAGGAGTGATGAGGCACTATAGAAGAACAGCAATTGCTGCTAAAAGCTGAATGGAGAAATCAGAAAAGTTCGAAATTGAGGAGTATTCATAGACATCTGGTACCACTGTAGATGATAATCAAAATATAACAATTACATAGAGCAGGTACCAAGCTTTTTGTCTATATATATATATATATATATATATATCTTGTGCCGAAATAAAGTTTACTTTTGCATTGTTTGTTATCTTTCTACATTGATAACTTCAGCTTGTTATGATTTTGTTCTTCTTTATCCAGCTAAGATTTTTAGGGGAGAGATTTTGATGATAAATGATGAGGTCAGAATGATGCTTCAAAACAAAATAGTTGGAAATGAAAATAAGTGATGACGAGCTTCTAGTTGTCAAATGGGGATGGTGCTTGTCTTACATGAAGCAGAAGAGTTTCGCAAAGGCAACGAGGTACTACGGCGTGTAACCATGCATGGAGCACCAACTCAATTGATTTATAGCTGGGTGTCGTCAGGGTAATTGTCTAATTACATTGGCAAGGAACACCATACACTAATTCTTAAAATGACTTAGCACAAAGAAAAGGGACAAATGGATATCTCAAGGTCATATCATCTAATCAATATCACAATAACAGCAGTGTACTTTTATGTTTTGTAGGGATACATGTGAAACTTTATTATAGAGGCAGTAATATTGTAGCATTAAAGTATTATTTTTTTTTTTTTTTTGCAGGCCATTTTTCCAATGCCTTTAGCTCAAGAGTCTTTGAGAGGTACAAGAAATTAACAGAAGAAAAAGATTGCGTTCAACCTGTGTTCAGCATCATCTATGTTTATAATAAGGATTATAGTCTACAGTTTCAGTACCTTATATACCAGTCAGTCTGAGATGCACACAGCAGTTCATGCTGAAGTTTTGTTTGTTTCAGATTCGTTTGTAATCCTGGTTGTTAAATGTGTTGGATTGAGCTAGGATATGTAGTTTTCACTTTTTAATTTCTTTTTACGAATTTGATAGATGTAACTGAAGATGCGAATTATATATTATCTTCAAACCGCTAGGGATCAAGAAGTGGTTTGTTGAACTCCTTTTGGGGCAATTATGTTAACATATATGAACTTATTTTTCTTGTGCAATTTTATTGAAGCTCAACTGCACAATTTATGGTTAACTGAATGTCAATTAGTGTCTAATTAGGAAGTACTGTCCCAATTTCAACTTTGCAATTTCACAATAGCACACAATTGGATAATCTTTATTCCATGAGGTTACTTCAGGCTGAATTGTACAATTAGACTTATTTAACGGTCAATGATGATTAATTATAATCCCTTATATTTAATTTTAGTAATAATTTTCTTAATTTCTTTGGAATCAGTGTAATTGTGCTTTCATCACTATTTTGCCAATAATTCCTAATTCATCTGATTCAGATTAAGAACATCTAAACCCCCAAATTTTACATGTAAAATAATCTCCCATTGAATAAAAAAAAGGCTATTTCAAAAATCTAGAGCACACACCAGCTCAAAGAAATTTCATTCTTATATGTGATTAATTCTCTTTATTTTGAAAACGATTTTCAATGTTCCACATGGAAAGTTTCCTTTTCTCAAATTAGTTGAGTATAATCTCAATTTAATTTATTTGTCTGCTAGCCCTATAATTAAACTACAATGAGGCCTTTACTTTTAAAATAATGAAGGTTTAGAGAACATGTAGTCTGTTTTGGTGGACAAAATCCACAATAATTTAGTACGGCAGAAATGAGCTTTTGATCTTCTAGATGAAATAAACGAAATATTCGGGGAAAAAAAACTGTATTGGTATTTCCCTGAAAGCAAAAGCAAAAGCAAAAAAAAAAATGAAACATTACTAAATCGTCACATTTTGCTTATGAAATAATTAAGTTCCCAAGCACTACATGATACAGATCCAGAGCGGGAAGGAAATCAACGATAGTTTAACTGAAAGTACGATCGATGGACAGAAAGAAACCAATTAAAGCATCATACAGTCATCACTGTCGTCCCCACTGAGATCATATGCATTGCTTTCTTCTCCACTTAACTCGTCATCGCTCTCATCTTCACTCATATCCCCCACCGCCAGCGCTTCCAGTGCTTCATCACTCAAACCACCAGTTCTGTTTAGCTGAGCAATGCAAAACATATATAGTACAGTTAGCAATAACAAGTTGTTGTGCTATTAAAGTGCAATGTGCAACAGCTCTCCATTAAGATAGCATTGAAGCACAATAATTCAGCCTCTACACGCTGGTTATGAGTTTTGATTAGTACCCATACTGCTACAGACGACATTGCCGCAATAATGTTCTCGACTAAAAGTAATGCAAAGCAACCATTAAACCCCGAGGTCAACTGAAGACCACCACTAACTCTACTTGAAAAAAAAAGTAAACAATAAATAAATAAAAAATACAGATTGAAATATTACCATATCGCAGTTAAGCATTAGTCTATTATCAGAAGAAACCTAACATCTACTCCTCACAAATAAGTAAATTATTTCAATAACAGAAGGTATAAAATTCATACCTGACTAAAGAATGTGGCGGTTTGTTCTTTCTCCCACTCACGCAGCGCAGGGCAATTCGTAATTGTCAGAACTTGAAGCGACGGTGGGATTCCTTCACTTGAAGAGAGTCTCAGCAAATAGCACCTGACAATGCTCAGTTGCCTAAGAGAGGAAATATTACTGATCCCAACTACCATCTGTAGATTTTTACATCCCTTAATTACTAGTACCTGAAGTGAAGTTAAACTCTCATAATTGAGAGAAAAAGACCTTATGTTTTTGGAGGACATGATTTTGAGAAACTTGAGGGATGGAAGTTGCAAATTAAAGAATAATTCTTCACTAAGGTCGCCTGTCAGAATCAAGGAACTAAGTGAAGGGAGCAATGGAACTGCTCTTAGTTCCTTGCAATTTTTTATCACCATTTTGATCAGAGAGGTTGAAAACGGCTGAGGTAAGCACCTTAATTCACGGCAATCACTAATTCTTACAGATTGGAGAGAACAAAACTCATCATTTACGACTCCAGACCATTCGAACCATTTGGGCATGCACATAAATTCCAAGGTCTCGAGAAATCGAAACCCCTTGGTTTCTGGATCACGACAACAGAACTCACGACCAACACGGTGAATATTCCACATCCACTCAACTGAGAGGAATTTAAGGTACACCAAAGATCCCAGTGTGGGAAGCTCATTGCATCTCCCACAACTGCTGATGGTTATTTTGGTCATTTTGGAGAAAGACACATTGCCTAACCAGCTTGGGAATTTTAAACCAGGATAACCATTTACATACAACTCTTTAAGCCTGTTATGTGGTTGAAGACCTTGAAGCACTTTTTCCTCCAAATTCTTGGCATTACTTATATCCATACCTTGTCTATGATGGATGTGACAGGCACCTCCAGACCAATCCAATTTCAAGATTTCAAGGTGCCTTTTGGTAGGTAAATGAGCCTCCTTAACACTTTCAATGCTCATCACATTGTGCAATCCGAGGATATGAAGCTCGCCATGAAGGTTCACCAAATCTTTTAACTCAGCTATGTGACAATGCAAATCGCCCCATCCAATAGGGAACTTTGGCAACGTAATTAGGTTTCTCAACTTGCCAATTCCATGACGAATACACACATCCTTTTGCAAGAAATTCAGATGCCTCAAATTTACCAAGCAGCTTATACCAGCTGGAAGCTCTTGAAGAGGACATTCTCTTAATTCTAGAGTTTGCAAATAATAAAGAAGGCAGATCGATTCTGGAAGCTTCCTGATGTTGGTTTTCATGAGATTTAGATAACGCAGTTGTTTCAAATTGCCAATGGAGTCGGGTAAGCTCTGGATATTGGTGTGGCTGAAATCAAGAGCTCTTAAATGTTTCAAGTTTTCAAAAAGCTTGTCTGGCATCTCAATGCTGATATCATTGTTGAATTTCTTCATAGCACTCACAATTTGGAGTATTCTTAATTTTCTGGGTTGACATAAGAGGTCTAGGTTGATTCGTTCAGGTAAGTTATTCGCCACAATTGATAAAAATCGAACTTCAAAAGGTAAATCCTCCAGCTCCTCAAATTCTTTCCTTGAAAAGTCTTTACCGGCCATGAATTGGGCAAGATCGTGGCTAAGGTCATGCATAAAAAAACCATCCACTCTTTGATTGTAGTAATTCTTTTGAATCATCGACCGTTGAACCAAGTTATCAAAATAAGAACCACCAACATCTTCAGCCAACTTTTTTCCGTCTAGTTGGATAAAGCCGAGAGAGATCCACAACTTAACGATATTCTCTCTTATAAAAGTAAAATCTTTTGGGAATAGGGAAAAGATAAGAAAACACTGTTTTAAGTCAGATGGCATTTGGTCATAGCTCAATTTTAGGGCTGGCAGAACCTCCATCTCACCTTCTGTTATTTCCCATAGCTCACTATTCAAAACATCCAGCCACACTTCTTCATCAGGTTCATCTTCACCATTGGCAATGCGAAGAGCATTCCCCAGTGCTTTGATGGCCAATGGCAGCCCGCCACACTTCCTTACAATTTTCTCACCAATCTCAAGCAAGTTTGCATATTTCTCTAGATCCTGGTGCTCAAACACAATTTGCTTGAAAAGGGACCAACAATTATCAAAAGGTAAAATGCTTAAGGGATAAGATGGCATTGTTCCCATCAATTTTGCCACGGTGTTATTTCGAGTTGTCACAAGCACAACACCAGATCGTGCATAGTTCAAAGGTAACCTCAACTTGCTCCAAGGGTCTTCTCTATCACTCCATACATCATCCAACACTAACAAGAACCTCTTTCCCTTCACTTCCTCCATTAGCCTCCGTTGAAGATTGTCTAAACCTATGGGGTCCCACTTCTTCTTAGTAAAAGATGTAAGTATGCTCCTTGTTAACTTTTCAACATCAAAGTTCATTGGCACACATACCCATGCCATCAAATCGAAAAATTGACCAACTCTAGGGTCATTACAGACCAGTTGGGCAACTGTTGTCTTACCAACACCGCCGAGTCCGGTAATAACTAGTACCGAAATGCCATTATCACTTCCATTAGCATCTCTGGGAAGCAACAGTTGAACAATCTCCTCTTTTTCATTTCCCCTACCATGGATTGTAGACGCATCTACCAGAGAGGTTGTCAAATGCCTCTTCACCTTGTAATGATTTGACCGCTTTTTGCCATCGCTTGGTTTCAAATTTAGGTCACGCCAGTCCTTGGTGATCTCCTCAAATTTCTCTCTAATCATTTTCACTCTTACAGTTAATTCCTCTGGAACAGGAACTGCTATAGAGCTCAAACACAATTCAGAAGCCTCTTTGCCCGAAGTGCGCTTCCGCTTGATGCAATGGCTCATGGATAAGTCATTTGGTACTTGGACAGGAACAAGGTCAGATACCTGAAAAATAAATACTTCATTCTTATTTTAAGTGTAGAAACAGGGAATATATTATATACAGTGGCGTCAACATTTTTGTAAAAATTGAATTCCAGGAAATGATTTTGATCCCAAATTCTCCACTCATGCACATCACTATAATTTTGATCAATTTCAACATGCACATCACTATAGTTCTTCTCAGGCATTAATTCAAGCTGGTATTATTAAAAAAAAAGTTGTAATTTTAACCTGACTGCGCTCCTCCAGCGACGAAACATCAGATTGGTGGTGGGATCGAAGCACCTCGTACTGATACTCATCGATCACATCCTCTGCATCGTACGCCACCTCGCTCAGCTCGCTCAGTCGGAGCGTTTCCGCGTGCGATGTGATCTCCCTTTCATCCGCATCGCGCAAGATCGCACGGATCCTCTTCATCGTACGATGAAGCCTCCTTAGATCCTTCAGAGTTGGATCACTGGAGCGTCCAGTAGAGGATGAGGAGGCGGAGGAGAAAAGAGAAGAGAGCTTATCGGTGGCCTCTGCTAGTATCCAACTCCAACTGGAATGCATTGCTCTCGCCATTCTCACACTCTCAGCTCCTCCTCCTAATTCCTACAAAGAGACAGAGAGAGAGAGAGAGAGAGAGAGAGAGAGAGAGAGAGGCAGTTTTGATAATTGATATTTTTTGGATTATTTGAGTTGACTTTGACATTGACTGTGTTAGGACTCACAGAGGTGTTGATCTTCTGCTGCAAGGTATCACTGCGCTGTACATCGCACAGACGGATGAATTATAAAAATATTTTTTTTAGATTTATTTATACGAATTTTAATGTAATTGAACAAATAATATATTATACTATACAGTATAATATAGTAGAAGATACGAATCCAACTCTCACAATCATGGTGAACCACACCAACGACAACGAGATCGTTTCAGATTCATATCTTCTATTATGCTATATTGTATAATATAATATATTATATGTCCGATCATATCAAAATTCATATAAAAAAAATATAAAAAAAAAATTAATTCATTTGTTCATACGTTGTACAGTAATGCACAACAGAAAATCAACACCAGATCGTTTCTGGTTCGGTTCAAAGTTCAAACCAAACCGAACATGATCAAACCAAAATTTAATTTGATTCACGGAAACACAATCGATTAAATAAAATTCCAAACCGAAACTCCCAACCCAACATTTTAATTTTTAACGGGTTCCTCTGTGATTGGGGGAGTCTCTGCAATTATATCCTCTGCGAAATTATAACATACTTCAAAGCTGGCTCTTTCATTTTTTTAATCAAAAGATAAAGATTGATTATTGAGTTTCCCCCCAAAAAAAAAGGTACCTTCTCTTGAAGTTTTCATTTACATTCAATTAGTTTTTAAACAAAATTATTTTTTATCATTGGAAAATAACAAAAATCGGTTCTTTAATTTTTATTTGCACCCAATTAATCAGTGACTTTTAGAAAAGAAAAAGATTGGTCTTTTAATTTTCCTCAAAATAATAAAATTAGTTCTTTAAGGAGGAGGACTAATTGAAAGACTAACTTGGTTTTATTTCAGAAACTTAATAACGAGCATTTTGTTACAAATGAAAATTCTGAAAATAAAAGGTTTAAGAAAAATTTGGTTGGAAAAAAAATATTTAAAGTAAGTTGGGGATTCGTTGACAATTTCAAAAAAAAATTGTTTGGAAAAAGTTTCAGAACTAACACGTTAGAGTTTAAATTGACAAAAATTTTAAAACTTGGAACTTTTGAAAATTTGTTGTCTGTTAAAAAACAGACTTTTCAAGTAGGAAAAAAAAACAGACTATTAATAATGATTAACTTGATATTTTTTTAAAATTAAATTAAAAAACTTAAAAATAGGAAAACAATTTATAAATATATTTTTATATTTATAAATTAATTATGTTTCAAATTTTATGTAATTTAAGTATCATTTGATATCCCATAAAAGATGATTAATATTATACGAAATTTACAACGGTCCAAAGTTAATCGTCTTTGATCAAATATCAAATAAAATTTAAATTATATAAAATTTTAAATACAATCAATCTTTAATGAAATATAGGGATAAGAATACATCTATAAACCTTTTTTATTTTTAATATTTCTTAAATTTATTGAAAAAAAAACATTAATCATGGTCTATTTTTCAAATACAAAAGTTTGGCCCAAAATCACCCAATTTCACCAGTAACTTTGTCTCAGTATCATAAATTCATAATCACCCAATTTCACCAGTAACTTTGTCTCAGTATCATAAATTCATAATCACCTACACCTGTAAAATATCACCTCTCTCACACACTGAATCTCTCCTTCCTTATCTGCTCAACCCCTTCATTAATACCATGGTACCACTGGAGAAAATATAGACTCAAAACAACACATTTCCTTTTCCTTTCTTCAATTTCATCACTATCAGTAAACACTCTTTCTCTCTTAAAGCTTCTTTCTCTCAAGGAAAGCTTTCTCTCAATCAGACTCATGTCAGCGCATCGTCTCCATCTACTCAGACCTTAGAAAGTACATCTCATCTTGCATCCTGCCAAACTCCTACTCAATTTGTCAGAATTATATTCTCACACAGGAAAAGAACAGGCTCAGTTTTCGAAGGCGGGAACCGGGAACCCGTTAGAACAGCACGGTACCAGAAACCATCAGAGCACAAGATCTAACTAGATCGTATATATCTGTGTAATTTCCCCTCCTTCCCTTCCCATAATCAACAAAAGAAAAAAGAAAAAAGAAAGAAACTAATAGAGCGTCTTATTTAGCACCGTACAACCGGAACACTCGGTTCCAATAAGCTTAGTTTAAAATCCTGTTTCAATTACTGGTCAATTTTGTGTAGCAATGAGCCGAAAACCAGTCCAGCAAGAGAATAAACTGAGAGGAGCATGGGTGGTTGGACCTGATCCCAACACCCTGTCTTGGAGCATCGAATCGGTTAGAAAGAGATTGTCGTCTCTCATCACTGCCTTATCCGCACCATTTCCCCGAGCTACCTTCCTCAATCCACTAGCCATCACTTCACTCCAGGAACTGGAGCTAAAATTGCTCAATTTGCAATCCTTTCTCAGCAGGATGCATGTTTTGAACGAGCTGGTGGTAACGGTTTTTCTTAGAGATGTGAAGTGCGTCAGTAATTTCATGGAAGACTTGCTAGATGAACTTGAGTATGAGATTTTCGATTTGAGATCTCGAGCTCTTTATAGATTCTCTGGTGTAAATGCGTTGTTTTCTCCCGATGAAATCGATCTAATTAACAACCAGGTGATTGAATTGAAGCAATTTCAAGCCAGTATCTGTCAGAGCAAGAGGAAGTGTGCTTATGTTGAGGAGACGCGAGAGATGATTTGTCGAGTAGATGAATTAGTCGGGAGAGAGGAGTTGGCCTTGGTTAGGGATGGCTTCTTAGGTACCCAAATTAACTGTAAGCGAGGGAAGGTGTTTGATGAAGGTGATGTCTTACAATCCGGTGTCGAAGGAGCGGATTATGGTTTCAATTTGTTGGCTGGTGCTTTAACTGTAAAAGCAAAGGAACTTGGAAAGAATTTTGATGAATTAACAAACACTTTTGCTTTGCTTTCTCTTCGTGATCGTGGGCCTCATAATATCATTAACCGGGCGCAAGATTTTACTCCTACGGCAAGACCTCCACCGTCGATCGAGGATGGCAGAGAAATAATTGGGAGGAGAAAAGATTTGAGCAATGTGCTTAAAATGATACTTTCAGAGAAAGATGGGAGAATTTCTGTGCTAGCTGTGACCGGAATAGGGGGATTAGGCAAGACAACTCTTGCTCAGCTGGTTTATAATCATCCCAAGATACATAACCATTTTGACCTACTTGGGTGGGTTTGTGTATCCCGAAATTTCGATGTTAAAGCCGTGACAAGGAGTATGATAATATCTGTCGAAAAGAGGTATTGCGATTCATCAGAATTGGACAGTCTTCAAAGAAGATTAAGTGATCGAGTCACGGCGAAGAGTATCTTCCTAGTTCTTGATGATGTATGGAACGAGGATCATAGTCTTTGGGAAGCCTTGTTGTTGCCGTTGCAAAGTGCCCGAGCATGTCAAATATTAGTAACTTCTTGCAACAATGAAGTCGCTAGAACCATTCAAACAATGCCGACGTATCATCTGGGTTATCTACCTTATGAGGATTGTTGGTCCTTGTTCAAAAACTTGGTGCATCAAAGATCAACTCAATATAATCTAGATGTAGATGGTGAGATGGTAGAAATCGGTAAGAAGATTGTTAATAAGTGCAGAGGGCTGCCTTTGGCTATCAAGGCAATTGGAAGTGTTCTCTCGTATCGGGGTATCGACTTTTGGAAAGAAACCTCAAATAGAGAGATATGGGACCTAGATATAGATAATCATTGTGAAGACAGCATGTATAAAATTTTACCAGCTTTAAAGTTGAGCTATGATCAAATGCCCAAAAATCTAAAACTATGTTTTACTATTTTCAGCTTGTTCCCAAAAGGATATATCTTCTTAAAAGATGACCTGACAAAATTGTGGATGTCATTGGATTTGATTGAATTGAACAGCACTAGTGAGCCAGAGGACACCGCTGGCTATTATTTTAATGATCTCGTGCAACGCTCTTTGATTGAGCAAGTTCCACATAACAAAAGACCGAGAGGTTTTGTTATGCATGACCTCGTCCATGATCTTGCGCAATTTGTGGCCGGTGGAGAGTTCAAGAGAGCTGAGGCTGAAAGCTCAAGTATGAGATTTACTGAGAACCACGTATCTGATTTTTTGTATCGGGATCAAAGCAGTACTCTCGTACTCGCCAATGCATGTGATGCTGAATTTCGGTACGTATCCATAGTTGTTAATGACCTTCCAAAGATTATCAATCTTCGACCCATGCAACAACATCGATTGAGGTTGCTGAAAATAATAAATTTGGCCGATAAATGGAACAACTGTATCAACATTGACCTGCCTGGTGATCAACTGGGGAGATTGAAACATCTACGGGTATTAGATTTTAGCCATACTGGAATTGAAACCTTGCACGATTCAATTGGGAACCTAAAGCAATTGCGTTATCTGAACCTTAACGAAGTCAAATGTCAAGAAACTTCCTGATTCTATTTCTTACCTCTATAGGTTACAAACATTAGAACTAAGAGATTGCCCTATTGTAGAACTACCGTTAGGAATGAAGAAATTGATTAATCTTCGGCATCTCAGTTTCTCAGACAAGAATACATGTATGCCACAGGGAATTGGGCAGTTGACAAACTTACAGACATTGCCGATTTTTAATATTAAAAGAGGCAATTGGCATTGTGATATCTCCGAACTTAAAGGATTAATTAATCTCCGGGGAGAGCTAACTATTACTGGGTTGGAGAACGTATCGAGTGTTCAAAGTGTCAAGGATTCTAATTTGCAAAGTAAAAGAAATTTGCTAAATTTAACATTGCAATGGTCCAACGGATTACAATCTGGATGTGATCATTACAACAACCCTAGTTTCGGGGCTGCTAGTTCTTATCATGAACAACATGTCGACTTAATGCCAGAGAAAATCGAGGAGGTGCTTGAGAACCTTCAACCGAATATTTTGCTTGAAGAGTTGCACATAAATGGTTATTTAGGTTATAGATACCCGAGATGGTTAGGTGATGCTTCCTTCTCTCAACTATCCAAAATTACACTAACCGGATGCGGTGACAACTGTGAAGTACTTCCAACCCTCGGTCTGATACCGGCTCTTAAATACCTCTCTATTCAATGGATGTACAGTATCCAGCATATTAGACGAGAGTTCTGCTCTCACAATGCAGAAATCAAGGGATTCCAGTTGCTTCAAACACTAGAGCTGAAATACATTCCCAATTTGGTCGAATGGTCCGGGGTTGAACACGGAGAGTTTTGCCGACTCCACACACTAAGATTAGTGCGTTGCAATCAGCTGCAGTCTCTTCCGGAACCTCTGTCGTCCTCTCTCAGCAAATTATTGATAAATAACTGTGCGGAGTTGAGTGCGCTTCCGTATCTCCCTTCCCTGACTAGCTTAACTCTATCTGGCGAACTTAGTGAATCTTTGCTATACAATTCGCACCTCCCATCCCTTAAACATTTAAAAATCGCTTGCTCTCAGAACATAACATTTCTTTCGCTAAACGGCAAGAGGTTTGCTTCGCTTGAGGTGCTAATTATCAAAGGATGCAAGTATTTGCAATCTATAGTTGGGCTCAGCAGCATTGCTTCTCTGAAACGGTTGGAGATTGTTCGGTGCAGCTCACTGCAAATCTCCTCCAATGAAGAGATTCCGCTGTCGCTTCAGCAATTGACAATTGTAAGATGTTACTGGTTGAGAGAGTGGCATCAAACAACAATGGCCAAATTTGAAAACCAGGTAGCACCGGAATATTTTCGTATTTCAAAAGAAATCTAATTATTTCAGCACTAATTGTTAGCTCTGACATGCATCCTCTCTTCTTTGTTTCACTTATTCAGCTAGCCAGAAACAGTTTTACAAGCAACTCATTACAAGTGTCGGAAGGGAAGAGTGCAGAGGACAGGGAAGATGGATATTAACTTGGAGTGTGATAGAGAGTAATGGAAGTAAGTATTATTGCAACATATAAAAAAGTGCAAGTAAGAGAAGAACATTTGGATTTTATGACAGAGAAAACACCAAGGATGAGGAAGTGTAGTTAAAGGCTAGATGTAGGTGAAAGATGAAGAACTTGGACTTGGGACAATGTAATCAAGGAAGTCTTGTATCAGCAGGAGGAGGATCAGAATCAGAATCCGGTTGATTCTTTTTTTGAGTTCTGAGATCGGTGATACTGTTGATAGGTGATGAGGGTTCGGATGGAACCCCCAAAAAATAGCAGGGAATGAGATCAGTGATGTCATGTTGTTGGCATGATCAGAGGTAACACACCTTCACCTTTGGGATCAGGCACATTTCTATATTTATTAATTTATAACAAATATTAACCAATTTTGCATATGCTGACATACTCAATTGGATCTTATATTAATTCTATATTTATGTATCTCTGTCTGTTCTATCTTTTTAAGATAATCAGCAGGTCTCAATACCACTGCAAAACATGCAAGAAAGGAACCTGATAAAGATAATTAATTAATGCAAATAGGAGCAACCTTGACAAATATTTCAGATGGTTTCTCTGAGGGAGAGATTGCAAGCGTTGAATGATGAATTTAGAAGCCTAGAAGGCAAGAACAGTGTCTTGCTATTCTGTTGGTTCTTTTTTTTCTTATTTTCTTATATAGATTGCACTTTGGGATCTTGTAATATTTATATTTTTGCACCTAGATAGTGTACCAGGTGCATTGACCATTTAATTTGTTATGAAAATTGTAAAGAAATACGAGTGCTTTATCATCCTTTCAGAATGTATTTTGTGTGAATGAAAACTGTAAAGTGAGAAGAATCATGACAGCATTAGACTCATATTTTCTAGTTTAATGGAATGTGCTACCATACCACTTGCTTTACTCCCAAATTAATACTCAATAGTTTTTATTTGCTTATTGTCTTGGCATGTTAGTTATGTAGTCCGAATCATCTGTCTTCAACATTAATCAGCCATCCATAACACCCCACCAACCACAACGCAAATATAGATCTAACTACAATAATAGCTAAAAAGATAATAAACCAAGTGAACCGAATAGGAAATGAAAAGATTACATGAAAATATAATAATATATATACAAAAGCTGAAATAAGAAGTCGACGAGAGGACAGAATCCATTATAATTAGTTCCATACAGATAGATGCCTACATGATATATAGAGTTGCCACCATAGACCACCGTCAGATGCCAAGTGGTGGTACTGGTGGCTACATGTTTTGATATATATTCACACATTTTACTATCTATATTTACATAGATACATATTTATATAAACTACCCACCATTTCATCGGGTGTAATGGGCCCCACATATCAATCCACTTTATATTTACATCATTTTTAGGCCCAGTTCTTTTTCTTAGCCCTAAGCTGATTGAGTCTGTCCCTCCACAAAGCTGTATAAACAGAATTGTTAGCTAAAAATCAAAGATTACTTGTGAAAGATACAGCATGAAATGCTACGGTATATGGTGCAATGAAGTTCTGAATTTAACTAAACCCTCAAAAAAAGCAGAAATATCATACCAGCATCCTTGTACCGTTCTTCAACAGCCGCAATAAGCATGTTACGTACCAAACCAAACTCCTTGGTCTCAAGGCAAGGTTGGCCATCAGGTCTACATCATCAATGCAATTATTAATGATAAAGAGAAAATGTACTTATCAAGTTCTACAAGGGCATACGAACAACAATGTACCTATCAAGTTCAGTGAATAGTATTCCATCAGAATGAGTTGCCGGTGCAAACTTGGTTTGCTCAACCACTCTCATACCGTCACTGTATACAATCTTCCTGTTCACTTGTATAGGTACCTGAAATTCAAAGTTGTTTTACTTTGCATAAAAGACAGAAACCGCAATATTATACTTCCATTGAACTATTATATAAATGTAAGAAGAAGAGAGTCAAAACCTTGCAACGAACAGCGACATTTATTGCGTCAGAAGGGCGGCAATCGATAACTTTAGTATCATTGTCATCTCCAATCTAATTAACGAGAAAAGTCAGAACCACAACTTATAAATATTTAAATTAGCATGAATAAAACTATTAAGAGGTGTAGTTCATAAAAAACCTTGTAGAGTTCTAGGAAATTATTACTCTACAGGACAAAGGGGGAAAAAAGCACCATGATGAATGTTCATCTAAATATGCTTCATAGTGGTCTCTAGCTAAACACCCACTTGTTATCCTAATTTGCAGACAGACCGTGGTTTTGTGATTTGCAAAACAATTGAAAGGGTTATAGAAATGAGATAATGAATGAGGAAAAGATATATATAAGGTTTAACTGTGCGAGTCATATTTTTGGATTACAGACTATGGATATGAGGTTTAGCTTTGCGAGCCATATTATTGGACTACAGATTAGAGGCATAGTGGCCATCGTTCACTCGTTTCACTGAATTCACACTTGCGCTATTTATGGATAGTTCTTGTACTGCAATCTTTGTTTTCATTCTTATTTGTGCAAATACTGATAAACGGTCATTGTAGAAGACCAAAAAAGTTCCGTTACTTTACTAGAAATGATTCATACCTTGGCAAAGTAAATCTCAGCATAGTATGCATCATCCACACTTTTTGTGACCCGAACCCGTTTCACCTAAGTACAAAAGAATTAAAAATTGTCAATATCATCCATGACCAAAAGAATATTCATGAAGTACATACATTTGAAAACAACTCAAACTTACTTCATAGCCCATAATCTCTGTCATCACTTTAAAAACTTCATAAATAGTCGGTCTAGCCTAAAAAAAAACATAAGCCAACCAATCATGATCAACAAAGGTCTTTATTTTTCTTTCTTTGAAACCTGATTACCACCATAAAAAGAGTGGATTTGAAGTGCCCAACTAATTTGTTTAAAACTGTTAATCATAGTAGATGAATGTTTTACAGAAGTTCAAATCTCATATTTTACAAAAAAAGTCTCGGAGAGCTTTTTTTATCTTTTTTCCAATTGAAATAAATAATAAAATTAGAATCATTTGATTTGTTCAAGAGTAGGTCTTACAAGTTTGACATCTCGAACAGCAGCCATAAGCAGAACAGATGGCAACTCCACTGAAAAGTTATAGAAGATTGAGAGTTTCAATCAAATTTTGTCCCTACAATTTTCTCAGATTACAAAAAACAACAAGAAAGCTCGTTTTTCAAAAATTTTATGCACAATACACCTTGCCAAGAGAACAAATAATCCTTTAAAGGCAATCAACCAATTATAGCCCTCATTCTAAAGCCAAATATCATTCACTTCTCTAATAAAATAACATCAACCATTTGACATATCCCAAAAAAAAAATGAAATAAAACATCAACCATTTGATGTTTGACTTTTTAAATGACAAAAATAATATTTTGAGGACTTTTTAAGTGGATACAATAGTTATACTTTAATTCCCATTCCTTAAGCAAGAACTGATAGAATAATGAAAATATTGTCATCCAACATAAATTTTCAAACTCAACACGATTCTATTTCACTTTGCAAAAAGCAAAATAACAGATGTGATTTATGCTTCCCTAGGAAAGAACAATAGAAAGAATACTAACAAACAATAATGGGTAGGAGAAGGTCGCTTCCATCTTCCATCTTTAAAACAATAGCTGGGTGCGGCTTATAATCAGGCAAGCTCCCTGCTTGAGGATTGTTATATACACACCTCAGATTTCTACCGTCCCGCATTTCTATTATAACACCCTCGGATCCCCTCCTCACTCTCACTGATACAACAAAAACACACAAAATCAAAAGTTAAAACACAAAAGTCACAACTTGTCCGTCAGGATGACCCATAAACCATCTTTTCCTTTTCTTTTTTCCTAATCAAGCCCACTGACTATTTGGTTTTATTCAACTAGACCCTGTCATATGACATTTCAAGTTGTGCGCCCGACATAGAAGATAAAACTGCAACGAAAATATAGGTTAACACAACATATACTATATTTTGCACGAACTAACTCACCGAAGGGACAAACTCAATAGAAACCACATTTTAAAGAACGAATTGAATGAAATATAGTTCAGGAGCAAAATGAACAGACACAAAAGTCAAGGGCCAAATAAAAAAAAAATGTCTAAAGGTTCCATCAATTAGGTAATACTTTTGCAAGAACTGGTCGTATTATTGAAGGAAGGGGGCAAAAAGAAGAGAATTCAAGGATTGAAATGAAATTCCGGGACAGAATGAACAGTCATACACAAGTTCAAGGTCCATGTCGGGACTTGACTCACAAACAAAATTAAGCAATAGGAAAATTAGAAATTACCAGCCTCCATGACACTAGAGTTGACATAGTCTCCATCCCTTTCACTAAAGTTACCAGCCGTGCTTCCATTGTCGTCAGAAGAAGAACTAAAGCTACAGCAAATAGACAGCCCCTTGCTATTCCTAATGGATTTCCCAAATGGGACCGAATCAATGCTTCTGTAATTACATGTGAAGCCCCAGAAACTGCTTCCTCTCTTTGTAAAATGACTTCCTGCAAATGTAGCTGCAGTGGGTAGTCTCATGCTTTTCAGATGTGCAACCGGGCGGCATAGCACAGGTCCTTCCAGAGTGGCCATTTTCTACCTCCTAATTAAGCAAGAATGTAATACTCATGTTATTTCGATAATTTGAAGGTTATTATTGAGAAAGAAAATTATACTTCAAAATTGCAAGCTGATTTGAGTGAAAACAAAATTTATATCAAATTAAAAGTTAAGATTTTCTAGATCAAAAATCAACAACACTACAAGAAGACAAGATGTTACTTAAGCTTAATACCTTGGATGAAATAAAAATATTAAACAAAAAAAAACCTAGTATAAGCAAGCAAAACCATTCAGATTCATCTACAACTCTACTTAACTATTGATGATTAAACAAACAACAACAATCTCTCTAACCAGTCATGATCCTTTTCAATGAATTAGTTATCAAGGTGCCGAACAAAGAATTAACAATTATCAGAACAAAGGGAAAGCAAGCACCTAACCAGCATGTGTAGGAACAAACTAGAAGCAACCTGGTTCAAATCAGGATCAATCAAGAGAGCAGGAACAAGACAAACAGCATATACAGTCAATCGATCGCAAGAAAAAGCAATTGATTCTTCTAAGATCAGGTTTAGCTAAATATAAGGCTTGAATTACACAGAATAACGACACGAAAAGTTCCGAGTCGAACTGATTTTAGTAAAGGGAAATGATTCCTCACCAGTGAGAGAGAGAAGATCGGCGAAGACGAGGTGGAATCACACTTGATCCAATCCGAGAGAGAGATATAGAGAGATCGAGAGAGAGAGAAGAGAGAGAGAGAGAGAGAGATGATATGATAGGAGCAGTGTATTCTTCTTCTTCTTTATCTAAAAAAAGTGGATGAAAGGTGGGACTGTACTCTGGGTGAAAGTACGATTTTACCCCTCTGTGGCTCTAAAGCTATGTTATAGGGGGTTCTTTAATGGGATTTGTTAAATGGAAACGGTTTACGAATTAAATACTCTGTCTATTTATTTGTAAGAAAATGCTAATAATATAAAATCGTTTTTTTTTTATAAAATATACTATTATGTGTTCAAATTTGATATGGAAAAAAATAGTTTAAAAAAACTATTTTTTTGTTTTGTGAAAAATAGACTTTAATTTTTTCTTAATGTTTAAAACAACATCTTTTTGGTAATTTGATCCATGAAAGATTTTTTTTTTTGTTCTTCAATATTTTTAACTCTCATTAGATTCAATAATTTTAGAGCGGAGAATATGAATCAAGCTTTTCTTAAACCGTAAATCTCTAAATTTTCGTCATTTTTTTTCTTTAAAGTTGAGCTAATTTTGTTAGTTTGCAAGGAAAAAAATTATTAGGAATTATATATCATTTTCAATCCAAGAACATTCTTTTTTCTAATCTCTTTTTCTATCAATCTCAAAATAGTGCTTTAGATTATACTCTTTAATATGAAATTTATTCTATTTATTTTACTCTAGTTGTGAACAATAAGATTGCAGGCATATACAATTATAATCTCTCAATTTCTATATAATATATGTGAATAAATGGAAGCTAAAATATTTTTTACAATAGATGAATAGCATAAAAAATTACAATATTTGTATGAGGGGTTTTTTCTATGGATTAAAAATTTTAGCTATTATTGTATTTGGATAAATCATAGCCGTTAATCTCAATTTGATTTTTTTATCTATAATACAAATTCCAATCCATAACAGAATTAGTCTATTTATATTATTCTAGAATATTAGATACTTGTTTCCATAATACAATTTTTGCACAAAATGCTTCAAACTTGTTTTCCTATATTTAGCATGTCATGTCTAATAAGGCTTTGGTTGAAGCAATGCAATTTGGTAATTTTTAAGCTCAATATAGATTATTACAATAATTATAAATATTAAAAGTAACTATTATTTATATAGCTTCTATGAAACATTTCATAGAATATATTAGGTTGGTTTGGTATAGTAATAAAGTCATGGAAAAACAAAAAAGATAGTAAACTACTATTTTAAATGATAATAATATGTGTTTAACAAGAATGAAATAGTGAAAAGTGAAAGATGTTATTTTAATCATGAAAGATATATTTTCACTATTATATAACTTGTGATATAGTTTATTTATTATGATGAAATAGAAGAGGGATGAAAATTATAACATCCCATAATTTTAGTAATCTTTTCTAAATTATTATTATTATTATTATTATTATTATTATTATTATTATTATTATTATTATTATTATTATTATTATTATATCCATATATATCCATATATATGTATTGTAAAGTTTAGGATACATTTATGAAATTATAAAATCTAAATTTAAATAAAAATGGAGAAGAGAGAGACGTTTTATTGCCATTCACAATATTTAAAAAATTTAAGGTTTAAAATTATAAAATCCAAATTAAAAAAATAGATGGAAGAGAGAGAGAGTGTGTGTCACATGTTACCGCTATGTTGTTCAACCCTCCCAATCTATTTTTCTATAATAATTCCTAAAAAAATAATACAAATTGAATAAAATTAAAAAATAAAAATAGAGAAAAAAAGAAAATTAGGAAAAAAATATATGTGCTTGATAATTTAGTTGATAGTTTGATTAGGATTTCAATTTTTGTCACTATTTATAAATAATTTTGCAATCTAAATTGAATTTGGACCACGCGCATAAGACAATCTAACTTCTCTATAATATGAGTTTTAATTTATTTAATTAATTTCTAACGAATAATTAATATATGTAGTATTAAAATACATGTAAAATGTAAAAATTTAAAAAGAAAATGAAAGACATTAACTCTTATTGCTTGGATTTAAATTCACTCTTTTGTGGAAAATATATAGAAATGTCTATTGTTCACAAAAAAAAATTAACTTTCTAATTTTGTATAAAATTGATTAAAAAATTCCATTTAATTTATCACATCTGAATTTTAGATTAATATAATTTACTTTAAACCATAAAAATTGGATAACATATAGGAGGGAGATCCTTTAATAATTATTATCTTGACAACCTTGACAATCAAAATTTAAATAATTTTGAAATAATTTTTAGAAATTCTCAAAAATAGAAAAAAAAAAGTTGACAAATATATTTTTTAACTTTTAGATTGATTATGTTTCAAATTTCATGTAATTTAAGGATCATTTGTTATTACATCAATGACCGTTAAATATAAACAGTTGTGAATATCATGATCTTTGATGAAATATCAAATAATATTTAAATTATATAAAATTCAAAACATAGTCGATTTATAAGTTAAAAAATATATTTATAAATTTGTCTCTATTTTCAAATTTTATTTTAAAATTATTTAAAAATTTATTGTTAAAATTATCAAAATAATAATTATCCAAAAATCCCTACCTAACATATAAATATAAATATCTATGGATAAACCTCATATCATATCATTGTGATGATAGATACAATAAGCCGCAACATTTGGTGCATCTAAACAATACTAGGGGCGGTCCATGGAATTATTCCGAGAAAAGGGCATTCTCGGTATAAATTTTCAATTCCGAAAATACCCTTGTGGCGCTGCCTCCGTTCCGAGTCTACTACAGTACTGCCTCACACCATAATCTGGAATCTTTTTGTCTATAAAATTACGAAAGTACCCCTGGAGGCATGAGCCTACCTTGTAATTAACCGAGATGGATTGTGGTTTTATTGTCATTTCACATTGGTGGCGACACTGTTTGTCCTTTAGTGAAAATACTGGTCCCCCAACTTGTACCCAAAGAGATATTTCATCGTTAATTCCGAGTGGGTCCAGTACTTCTTACTCCTGTTTAGCGGCGCGAGAACAAATTGGGGGTAATTTGGTGGTCGCAAGGCAATTTCTTAGAAGATAAAATCATTTTGCAAATAGATAGAATCAAGTAAAAAATCGTAAAATATCGTAAAAAATCTCTTGATACCAGCGATTGACACGTGTACCCAAAAAAAGTACTGAAAGGATAAGGCACGCCGTAGTTTATGAAAACAGGAGGAGTTCAAAATCTCAAGAAAAAATAATAAATGGTTTTAATTGTTTTTCTTTGGAGACCTAATTTGCCAATTAGATTTTTCATTTGGGGAAATTTTGTCTAAAAATTAATTTATTTTGAAGAGACTCTCAAATAATTTTGGCAATTGGCAAATATTAAAAAAAAGAGATAGGTGGATATTTACTAACTATGTGGGGAAATATTTGTTATTATTATTATTATTATTATTATTATATAAATTTATTTATTTATTTTATAATAAATTTATATTGATGAACTCACCAACTAGAACTTATTTTGGAAGTTTGTAATATTGTGTAAAAGAGACATAGATATTAGATAATATTGTTTTTAAGTTCTTGGAATTTATTTTCTCCAACAAGAGTAACAATTGGGTATTTATTTTATAATAATATTTCTTTGGGGATTCAGCAAATCCGCACAATGTTTTCCTTTTGGAATTTTGTAATATAAAAATAAAAGTAGATAAAAATAAAATAATGGATGATAAGTTTCAGAGACTGCTAATTTATTTGAAGGAAAAAAAAATAAAAAAAGTGATAATTATACTCATTTAATCGCATTGTTATTTGTACCTCAGATATGTTTATATTATTTTTATAAAGTGTTTATATCTGATAGACATATTTATATCTTATGTTATTGATATTATAAATTTTGTAATTTATATTTTTACTTGTATAATAAAGTTGTTAATTTGAATTTTTCTATGATCATTATAGAAGGAAAAAAGTGATAAATATTTTTATATTAACTATAAATATTTACAAATTCAAATGTAAATAAGTTAAATATTTAGTACAAATACTTTTAGTGTGTAGATAAGGGGTACAAAATATGAGAATAATTTCTCAAAAAATATTAATGATTGTAAGAGGAAAAAATATTTGTGTGTATGTATTATTTAGGTTAAATTTCATTACTTAATTTCTAGACCTCAGTAGACCGAATGGAGAAATTTGAAAGACTCATTTTTTTGACCAATTAATCCATTAAAACAAAATACTTTTTCATTTAGTTTTTTATTTAATTAATTATTTTTTTATTTAATTTTTTATTAAAAAATATCGAGTTGATCAATTTATCCTTGCTAAAAAATAGTGACATCTCATTCATAAAAAAAAAATTAGTACATTTCACAGCCTTGAGATGGAGAAAAAAATATTTTAATACCTTGCAAATGCATCATAGCTTGGTGGTTTCTAAGTTAATTATCGAGTTAAAAAATAAATTAAAATTACTTGGTATATTTAGGAAAGTAAATTAAAAGTAATTGATTTTCTCAAATTCATGCACTTCCAAAATTGAATATGGATTTGAGTCTTATTTGAATTTATAGAATACGAAAATATCATCGATTAATCTATAAATTCAATAATATGTCGATAATTTTTTTATTTTCAGATTTTTTTCGAATTTATTTATTTAAAAAATTATTATTAAGATAAAATTGTCAAAATAATTATTGTCAACTGATCCATCCTCATATTTAAATGGAGATTATATATTTAGTGGATCCATGCATCTCCAAAATCATGCCAAAATGAAAAATAAAAACCATATATTCTGACAAAAATATGTTTTCAAGGCGATCATGGATCAAGTCCTATCATTTAATCTTTTGATAGTTTTAATCTTCTAATTATAATCTATATATCTGATACATTTTTTTTCCTTTTTTAATTAAGAAATCTAAAGTATAAGATATAATTGTTAGGAATAACATTTCAATGGGACCATATATTAATATTTTTTTTAGTATGATTCAAAATTTTCTCTTCCTATAACTAGTTCAGATTCTGAATCTCTTTTTGGGTTTAATTAATTAATTAATTAACTAATTAACTAATTAATCAATCAATCAATTAATTAATTAATAATGTTGTCAATTAATTCACTTGGATCCACCAACCAAAAAATGGACCACCAAATCAAAATACAAATTTTTATTGAACCTCATTAAAATATTAAAAAAATCATGATTTATGAAGAATTAATGTGCAAGTTCAAAATATCTATATATTCATTACAATTGTAAGAAAATTAAATATCTTGTACTTGAGAATATAAATTTATTGATGGTGATCAAATAGCAACTTAATTAGTGAGACATATATATATACTACCCACTTGTATATCTTACTATCTTATAAACTCTTTTTAATTTAATAAATAAATAATTTTTCTAAGTAGGCCAGTAGGCTACGCCTACTAATTAAAAAAAAAAATAAAGCAAGTGCTACTATATAATAATTTGATGAATAGGAGTAGAGAAGTCATGAAAATTATAATTAAAAATGCATGTCTCTAATATGGTAATAATCAACTAATTAATTAATTAATTAATTATGGTCATGTAATTCATATTCTTCCGTGCTCCATCGCACTCATAATTAATCAATTAATTTGTGATCACAACATATGTATCACTAGGATAGAGACTATTAAATTAATTAATTAATTTTCTCCAAAAGACCTCATGAAACCATTTTTTTATTATCCAAACATCTTTAAAAGTGTAATTGGAGGGAGGGCACAGAAATGTCAATCCAAGGATATTTTTATGTTCCAACATAAAATTACAATTTGCACATATATCCTTTTTTGTTTGACAAGTGAAGTAAAATTAAAGCGGAATAAGTATTAAGTCACTTTAAATCATTAACGTTTGGTAATAGTGAAGCAAGTAGATGAAGTGGTGAAAATAAAAAATGTTAAAAGCTATGAAATTTGATGATTTAACTTTACTCTACATTTATAAGTGTTTTAACGTACTCCACCTTAAATTACCTCCATTTTATATATTAAAATATCTTAAACACATAAATCACTTCTACTTCAACTTGTCAAATGGGGATAGTATGGTGAAGTCTAAATTTTTTATATAATTATTGGTCAACATAAAATATCATGATGTATATATTGCCAACTCATTTCCATGTTTAATTTTCCACCGACTTTATCCTGTACAACTACAATAGATAAAAAAATAAAAAAATAAACAGTTGCGTATACCAAAATAACATCAGCAGATTCATCCCAGATAAAGAGAAAAAAATCAATTAATCTTTCAAACAGAGAACTTCGTCTAATTAATTTAACTAGCAGTCATAATTGAGTTAATATACTGTCACATCTCAAATTTATACCCTGACAAAAAAGTCATGTAAGATTGATTGCATGACACTAAATTAAATTTCATTTGTCAAAATCATGAATCATTAGAGAGTATTGGTTGATCTTTAAACTTCGGTTTGTATTTTCTTCTTTTTTGATACTTCTTGGATGGGGTATAGTTTTCTTATACCTCTTATTTTTCTTGTATTTTGCTTTCAAAAATATGAATGAAAGCTGATACTTTGTGATACTTTTATCAAAAAAAGAGGACCACCTAATCCAAATATAATTTGTTCAAATGCAGGTCCAATAGTTAATGTAAATTAACTAATTTGTCCATTATCGATTGCTTCGCCTACTTTTCTCCTCATTTTTCAATTAAAAATTTAAAATCAATCTCAAAATTAGTGAACCAAACTAGTACCTGTACATATAAGAATAAAAACTAGTATACTTCTTAAAGCATGCAAGTTAAGGTTTAGGGTTTAAAACTAAATTTTTAAGCCAGAGATGGACATGAATAAAACTAAATTTTTACAGTTGCAACCAAGTAAACTGATTATTTCTAAACAGTACAAATCAAATAAAATTTTCCATCTGTAATAATACCAGTACAAACATTAATGAAAAGGGGCAGTCCGTACGAGCTAAATTGCATACAAAAGGTATTTGATTTTTTTTTTCTAGAGATTATTTTCATCTTCTGGATCAGAATCATAACCTGCATCGCCGTTCCATAGCCTTGGAGGTGGCCTCTTATCCATTTCCTCTTCTTCCTACAATGTTTAATTTTACAAGGTTACTTGACTACAGCAATATTGTGACGAAACCAACACGACATATATGATATCAAAGATGAAAGCAACACAACACATGGAATGGAATCCTTTCCCCTCTTTATGCGCAATATAAAATATTTCTCGAATCCAAGCCAGTATTTTCACCTTGTTTAAGCCCTCTCGTACAGCTAATATATTGATCAGAAGCCTAATACTAGGAAACATCAGAATGAATGCAAGTTTGAAGAAATGAAGCATCCTAAAAGATAGCTTCTGATAATATCCTATTTTAGGGGCGCCAATGTAACTTTAAAATATCATGAGATTTTATCATCCTTAACTGTGAATCAAAATTGATGAATGCAGAAGACCTCACAATATGATGCAAAATAAAGAAGTGATATGAAAATTCACCTCTAGATGAAAGGCAAGTTGACAACCAAAATAATAATAATAATAATAATAAAAATAAGAATTAATTAAATTGCAAAAGAAGAAGGAACCTCTTTTGGAGCTTTAGCTTCAGGTTGCCTGGCATGAAATTGTACACTTGGAGCATGCTCTATTCTTGACAGGTTATCCAATATCATGTTCCTGTTATTAAAAAGTATCGGCAATTAAAATAAAATATAAAGAGACAGAAAATATGGTCCACCTATAACAATGAAATAAGGAAGAAGCTTTCTCCAAAAAAAAAAAAAAAGCAAAATAATTTTCAGACAAAATAAGTGAAAGCCAAAACATGAAGTACCTTATATTCTCGAGATCTTTCTCTGTGTTGAGGTTCTCGACATTTCTAGGGTCAATATGGAGGGCGTAATCAGGCCCAAAGTACTCATAGTATTCATTGTATGGCAACCTATTTTCAGGTTCTACTCCTACTGCAACTGCCGTCTAAATACATATAAAAAAAAAGTAAACATAATAGAAGAAATTAGAGTAGCCACATAAAGGGTTCTTAAAGTATCAATCACTTCCCAAAGTATGAGTCACTTTCTTTTCAAATATACAATTTCAGAGCTCCATTTTTGTCCAACAAAATTTCAATTACCAAATTGGTTCTACAGTCAACAATGATTAAGAAAAGGTAAACAAAAATCTAGGTCAGAATCCATATAGAATTACATATACAATCTGCTTATTAAGATGGGTTATTTTCAGTTGATAATGATGATGTGGATGCTAATGCCAACACCTACATTGTCAATACATGACATTGTGTTGATGGTGATATTAGCATACACAACATTTACATCAAAATAATAATGACGATGTATCAGCATACATTGTCATTAGCTTGTTTGGACGCATCCATGTCAGTTACATGGCTGATGTGGACACTGACAAAGTCCATGTCATCTGCATTGCTTTTGGACACTGCAAGGAATATTTCCATCCGTGTCAAAATCCATGTCATCAAGCCAGCATGAATTATGATGACATGGATTTCTATCCACTTTTATAATATATATGTTAATTGTGGGGACAATTTGGTGCAAAATAAAAACTTAGGCACCCATACTGGGAAACTTAAATGAGCACTGTTACTCTAGGACTTGTTACACAATTTCCTGCACATCCCTGCTATAGTCGTCTACATATCACCACAAAACAAGACATATCATGTGTGCCCCAATAAATAATTAGAAATACCATCTATGAGGCTATACATTCTAGTGTTGTACTGATACATGCATGTAGTGGCATGATACCAGTACATCAATTGTACCTGCTTTTACCAGTAGTGGCATAGCAATCGGAAAATAACCTGAACAAATCATGAATCACGACTGTTCTTTCTTTTAATACCAGAATGCAAGGAGAAATCTGATTATAGTCACAACTTTACTTAGTACAGTAACAACACATAACAACATATTATGTCCAGTAATAACTCGAAGAGGTACTTTGACAAACCTAGGGAACAAGAACAATGTACATGAAAATGCTATAAAGGATAAAATAAATACCTCATAACACCAACATCTGGCAACATTCCTTATGGTATAGCCACCACCTCCGAGCACCATCAGCGGCACATTAAATGACCTCAAGTACCTCAAACAATCAGCATGGCCTCTGACCGACAAATTAAAGCACCCCAATCTGTCGCCGGCCAATGAGTCGGCACCACACTGCAACACCACCACCTCGGGCTGGTACACCTCCATGACCTTAGAAATTATCGACTTGAACAAACCCCTGAAACTGTCGTCATCTATCCCATCACTGAGTGGCACATTCAAGGCATAATACTTGCCCTGGCCAGCACCAATGTCATTTATGTGGCCAGTACCAGGGAAGAAATCGCCATACTTGTGGAAGGACACGGTCATGACCCGATTTGTTGTGAAAAAAGCCTCCTCTACTCCATCTCCATGGTGTACATCTATGTCTACATACAATACACGCTGCACAAAAACAGAATCTATTACCAAACAGTATGTCCGACTACAGTAAATACAACTCTAGACTCAGCTGATAGAAACTAGCTAATATGTCTTTTTAGTATTCAGTGCGTCGTGGCCTGAACTTGATATTAGAATATATTGTGTGGCATGAATGATAGGTTCTCCCTTTGCAAGCTTATGGTACTCTGAAGATTCAAAGAGGGAAATACGAACAGTTTTTCTTTTCCAAAGAAACAAAAAACTTGCAAATTAGCACCAAAGTTAGGTTTTGCAAAACCATAATAAGTAAAATTCAAAAAGTTATCACCATTAGTTAGACACTAGGAGCTAGCCCTTTCAAAAAGTTATCACCACTATAGCAATGAAATTTATTAAAAGAAATATACTTTTCCAAATAAAAGTACAGTGCATGCCCAACCATACTGAAGGAAAACCAACCGCAGGCCCTGATTGATTGATTTCCCAACAACACATATCCTGTCCACCTTTTTGCAAATTTATAAAAAAGAAAGGATACATGGTACATCAGTACGTTACATACCCGATGGAATTTCAGAAGTTCAAGGATGCCTAACACAATATCATTGATATAACAGAATCCTGATGCTTCACATTTCTTGGCATGGTGGAGCCCACCAGCCCAGTTTATAGCAATGTCAGAATCACCCCTATTTATCTTCACAGCTGCTCCTATGGACCCACCAGCTGACGCCTTACAAAAGTCAAAAAGACCCTCAAAAACTGGGCAGTCCTCTCCTACATTAAACCTGCTGTACCAAAAAAAAGAATTTCCTTCTCAAATAATAAAACAGTACATTATTTTCAATGATATGCCCAATAAAAGACTCAATTTCACATCTATCACCATGCACACAATCACATAGTCGCCTGGCAGAATCTAGAAGAAACTAATTATTATCTCAAAATTTAAAGTTCCTTAAGATAAATTTTGAACATTATGAAGTTACAAAGGATTGAAGTTTACTTTTCAAGGGAAACTGAGAACAAGTGCAAGAGGTATATAAAAAAAAAAAAATTCCAGACATTTGTCAAGCAACACAAGTTTGGTTATTAAATGGGAATTTTTTTTAAAATATAACCTTTTAAAAGATGCCGTGGCATTCGAGCTAATAACAGTGGGACCTGTGGATGTGTTCGGTGGGCTTTCGGCAAGGAAGGACACGTAGTCAGGATGATGAAACCGCAACAAGTCTTCAGGTGCGGCTGGATACGGCCGAATTATCTGAATTGTGAATTGAACAAGTAGAACATTTTTCAGAAGTATGAGTATAAGATTGCATTACATTTACATCAGAGGTTGATTCTACACAGGTTTAATTCTGGACATTCAGTTTGCTTAAGAAACAGTGGCACATAGCACATTTTCAAACACAAATTTCATAAACTGGCATGGTTACAGGGACAAATACTAAATTTCAAATACAAAAGCTAAGCAAAAAGGCGATAGCGACAGATCAAACTAGTAGTACCAGGCGTCAATTGAGATGGTATTATTAAGTACGCACATAGTGTCAGCATAGAGATTGATTCATTTGTTAGGGATGTCTATGCAAAAAGAAGCGAGAGAGAGAGAGAGTAAGGAGAAAGGGGGAAAGGCAACAACAGAGAAGAGGACCTCCATGAAACGATGGAGCCGATAATGGACGACTAAGCAATGCGCCATTCTAATACGGTGCGGTTTCATCGGATGGCCTTGTCCGTAGTAGTAATCTCCGATCGTCGGCTCGTAGAAGTAGCTCACTCGCCGGCGATTGGCGTCCGGCGCCGCCGGAGATGGCAAGGAAGCACCTCCCGCCGGAGATGGAGGTTCCGACACTCGCGATGCTGACATGATCACAGCTACACTAGTATTTTCCTCCTCCTTTCGTCTCTTTCTCTGATTATATCACCTCAGCTTGGGGTTTTTGTTGTTGTATTTTTTCCCCAGCGAGGGAAATTGGAGCGCACACAGAATCACAGTCGCCTTCTTCTTCCCCCCACTCGCGAGAGAGAGAGAGCGAGAGAGAAGAGAGAGAGGTCCAATGGCCGTCGGACCAATTTTTAGAATCTATGGTGAAATATCCGTTAGATTGCATTAAGATTCGTGTTGAAGTTCATCAGATGCTTTAATAATCGCGTCAAGTATTAGATTTGAAGATATGACGGATATAACTGTCTATCGGACGAAATTTGATCCGATGGGCATTGGACCTCCTCGAGGGAGGAGGAGAAGGGAGAGATGGGCCGATTTGCGTGACAAGTCAAACGGTTTGTTTGTCTGAATTGCAATTTGCACAGGTCTATGGGCCGCTCCGCAGAAATTTTAGAATGCGAGATTTGGACTTTGGGAGGAGGTTTGTTTTGGTACAAGAGGGAAATTAATGCAAAAGATTAAATATTTTATTTTTCAATTGGATTAACCTTAACATATGAATTAATTAATTAAAATAATGAATTCCTATTTATTTTTAATTAGGCCCAGTTAGTGTCGAAATATATTTCTTTTTAATGTCTTTATAAGAATTGAACTTGTATCTCTCTGTTATTTTGTAGAGGGTATGACATCACCATTTGTATTGGGTATATAGTTCATTAATTGTGCAAATTATTTAATTAATTTTTTTAAATAAGGTTAACTCTGATATTTATTTTTTAAATTTTTTTTGCAAGACTTGAATCTGCGTCTTCTCATAAAAAAATGTGGCTTATCATCACTATGTTAGACCTACATTTCTTATTTAATTAATTTTCATGAACTATTTTTTAAGTTTAATCATATTGACTCTTATTTTTAATTCAGTTATATTTATGTCATTTACATTATATATATATTATATTAACATAACTCTAGATGATGTAACATAATTATATTATTCTGACGGAACCGCAGATCTAACACAACGACGATGAGTCTCACCTATTTACGGAGAGAAGCAGGTTTAATTCCAGCAAGAAGCATTTGAAAAGAAAAAAATACTGGGTTAATACGAGCTCTTATATAATAAAAAAATATATTATTCTGACTAGCATATTGTATGGATTAGATGAGACATTCAGTTATATATCATTCTGAAATTATCATATTACAAAATTTGAAAACAAATTTTGTATACATCAATTTTTTCGTAGATGCCTCTAGCGCGAGTTGAGCTCATGTCTCTCTATTCGTGTATTTTGATTCTAAATTTGAATTTAATTAATTAACTAACTAATTAATTAACATAATTAGATAAAACAACACAAACTCATTTTTTATTTATAATTCAAAATTTGTAACTGAAATATTAAATTCAAACTAATAATCTTATTTATTCTCATAAATAAGTGTCCACGTAAAATTTTATAACTTTTTATTTTATGTTATATTAGATCAAAGTGTCAAAAATCATTACAGAGAGTAAAAAAAATTAAATAGTAACAATTGATATTCTATAAAATTTTAATATAAATATTTTATTGAACTACTTAGATTAACGATTTGTAATTTGAAATCTTAACCCTAAGTGTTTGGACAAAAATATTTATAAACGCACGTTAACAAAACATCTAAAAGTCTTGATCTCTAAATAGTTATAAAGGGAGGACATATTTGTATAATTGTACCACCATATATTTGTAAGGGGAGCAGATACACATATACGCTTATTGATACCGTCATCGATACGGGCTTAATTATACATATTAAATGAGTTATTATGTATATTAATGACTTTATTATGTAAACTCATTTTATACAATATTATTATTATGCAACTTAAAATGAATTATAATACATATTAATGGCTTTAATGTAAATTTATTTTGTACCGTATTGTCATTATGCAATTTAAATGAGTTATTATGCATATTAATGATATTTAAGTTAAATAATAGAGATATTATACATAATAAAATCATTAACATACATAATAATTCATTTAATATATATAAATAAGTCTGTATCGATATTTCTATAATATTTTTTTATTTGTAACAACAGCTGCAAAGTCACAATATAAAAATGAGTTGGAACATTTCGAATTTTATTTTTTTCCATCTCAATCTTTTATATGAATGACAAGTTGACAATGACATATTTCTTTTTTTAAAATTTTGAGATGCATGCATGTGCATCTTGCTGTAATAGCAGATGCAGAGTTGCATGTGCAGTATTACATGACAACTATTTAAACATTAAATAATACTTATATATGAATTCATGCTTTCAATAAATTACATTTGAATGCACAACATGTCTTTTAAATTATTTTCACAAGGATTATTTCAACTTACCTTTTCAAACAACTGTCACTCAATATAGATAGTTAGATATATTTATAAATGTATACATTTAAATAATATAATATGATAGAGTTGGTAATATGTGAAGACAATGATAAATGTTATTGTTGTTGTTATTATTTATTAAAAAAATATTTTTGCATTCTATATTTTATATTTTTTATTTATATATAAAAATATTTACATTATATAAATAATTTATTTATATTTATATTAATAAATATTTATAATTAATATAAAAAATATTTTTCATTTTTCATTTTTGAATAAATATAGAAAATTTTAAGTTAAAAGATTTATTACACAAATAAAAATATAATTTTAATTTTTTTAATTTTAATAACATAACGTATAATAAATACTTTCGAAATTGAATATAAATATTTTCTGTAAAAAAATAGAAATACATTTGAATACAAATAAAAAAATACAACCTTTATTTATTATTTCTAAAACCGGGTTAGAAAATAAATATTCCAACGTTTCATAAAGGAGGAAAGAAAAAGAGATTTTTCACTAAACAATGGACCTAAACCTCACCTCACAGGTCACACAGCTGGGTAAAACCGGTGTACGAATCAGATCAGGCGCTCCTCCGAGAGAATATACTCCATAGATCCGGTCCAGAGTATCCTCAACACAAGAGACATCCCCTAAAAACACGGAATCACGTGCTCCATGCCTAACTCCGAGGTAGATACGAGATATCTGATTCGATCCCACATCTCAGGTTTCTCGGTCTACAATTCAAAAATCCGGTCCATACGAGAAAGTCGCTCTACCAACCCCCATTTCCATTCCCAGGTTCCAAACCAAACCAAACCCCAGCCGCCTCTTTTTTCTCCTCGTACGCTCCGCCATTGCCAAATCTCACGATCTCTGTGTATAAGAGAAGAGAAGCAAGAGAGAGGAAGAGAGAGTGAAGAGAAGAGAAGGGAAGAGAAGAGAAGAGGAGGAGAGACGATCTTTCTAGCTACGAACAATGCAGAGCGCCACATTGTCTGTACGACCGTGCTCTGTGCCTCTTGTCAAAACCCCGAAGCTCAATGCACTGAGATCTCCTCTCTCCTCAGGTGTCCTCCCCCAATCTCAGAACAAATTCCATTCTCTCTCCCTCGATGCCACCCGACCGATCCACTCACTGCCTCCTCTTTCGATCAAGAACGGACGGCTGGGATTGAGCGCCGTTGTCAGAGCGGCGAGTGAGAGCGGCGCTGGAGATGCGAAGGTGGAGGCGAAAGAAGAAGGGGGAAGCCTTGTGCGGACACTTCAGCTTGGATCTCTTTTCGGATTATGGTATCTGTTCAACATCTACTTCAATATTTACAATAAGCAGGTGCGTATGATATTTCCTTGTAGTAATTCTATATATATATATCTCGTATAAGATAAAAGTATATTTTATTTCCATTAGAATATGGATATCTGGATCATACATAGTTGGAATTGGTGACATATACGGTACTTTACATTTGGTATCAATTAGGAATTCAGAGCTGGGATATAACTTCAATTGAAATATGTTCCTTTTTTTTCATTTTAACGTCATCATATTCATATCATTTTTGTTTATTTCATGCAGGTTTTGAAGGTATTTCCGTACCCAATTACCATCACGACTGTCCAATTTGCTGTTGGTACTGTGCTTTCTTTATTCATGTGGACCGTTGGTATCATTAGGAAACCTAAGATTTCAACTTCTCAGGTACAAAATTCAATTACTTCAGCTATTCAAAACTCAGAATTTAGATGCTTAAGGCTAAATTAAACCTCAAATTACACTCAACTATATTATAATTTCAGCTTATGGCTATTCTACCGTTGGCCATAGTGCATACAATGGGAAATCTCTTCACAAATATGAGCTTAGGCAAGGTTGCAGTTTCTTTCACGCATACAATAAAAGCCATGGAGCCTTTCTTCTCTGTTCTTCTCTCTGCTCTCTTCCTTGGGGAGGTTAGTGAGACTTTGTCAAAAGGCCTAACTCGAGGAACATCCAAAATGCCTAATTTTTATTTTGATATATTTTTTTTCATTGTGTTATCATTGAGATCAATTGTTACTTATCTTCCTGATTTGTGTCTGGAAAATTGCAGTTTCCCACAGTCTGGGTTGTACTATCACTTATGCCAATTGTCGGAGGTGTTGCGTTGGCATCTCTTACAGAAGCTTCTTTCAATTGGTGCGTGGTATAAATGGATTATTAATACTATACATACTATGTGCATTATTGACTAAAAAAATGCAATTGCGGACAGTATGATAAGATATAATTCCGTATTAGATCTAACTATACCTTGGTTGTTCTCAATTTGCTACAAGTGATCAAATATGCTTCAATTAGCTAGGTTCTATCATACTTCGCTCCAATTACTCCATTGGTAGTTTGGTGTATTATTATGCTCAAGTCATTAAAGACTAATGTCTGAACTTATCAGTTGTGCAACCACGCTCAACGATAATGGTCCACAAGGCAAAAAGCCTAGTTAATATGATAAATGGTACTGGACACTTGGTACATGAATCCTTGTTTTAACTATACCAAGTTAGGCATGTAAAATACTAAACTTTCTTTGATCATCCAATACATTGCCATTTTAAGACAGGTAAGTTGTCCATAATTAACCCTGCTTAAGGGCGAAGGAAAAATAAATCCTAGGATTAGTGTCTCTGAATTCAATTTGCTTTTATCCTTTTCCTCTTGTTCTTCATAGCAAAGTTGGGAGTATATAACTTTTCGATTTTCTTATAATAGGGCTGGATTTTGGAGTGCCATGGCATCTAATGTGACTTTTCAATCCCGTAATGTGCTTAGCAAGAAGGTCATGGTTAAGAAAGAGGTATCATTAACCATTCTTTACTATTCAGTTTCTCCCATTTACTTTCTTTTAAAGAAATGATTTTGTGACATGTGCATGCATAATCATACTGCTGACTAATTCAGTTGGCTAAAATAATAAGCATTTAAGCAAGTAAAAGAAAAATAAATAGAAAATGAAGAGAAGCAGATTCAATTGTAAGTCGGGAATTGTTTGGTATGTGCTACATTCTGACAGAACTGTGTAGTAGCGAGCTGTATATCCAACAGAGTTAAATTCATTTCCTCTCCTTTTATTATGATTTAAATTTGGTTTTTACGAAATCATCCTTGTTTTTAGGTACTTCCATAACTAAGCCCCTAAAGCAAGTCTAACAAATAATAATATGCTCGTCTCTTTATTCTTTCTTAACTTTTGCAGGAATCTCTGGACAATATCAGCCTGTTCTCTATTATAACAATAATGTCATTTTTCCTATTGGCCCCAGTAACTTTCTTTGTTGAAGGCGTTAAAGTAACCCCTACCTTCCTTGAGGCTGCTGTAAGTATTTTCTACTTCTTTTTCCATCCTGACATTCTCTGTTGTCCCATTATCTTGCTAGAATGCTTTATAATTTTTTTTTCTGGAAATTATAAGCAAAACATTCTTTTCTTTTGGCAGGGCTTGAATGTAAAGCAGCTATACACTAGGTCCCTCATTGCTGCTCTCTGTTTTCACGCATACCAGCAGGTGATTTTCTGTTTTATTATTATCCTTTTCTCTTAAATCGCAAGAACTGGTTCCTATTCTAAAGGTGGTTCAAATTATATTCTCTCCTTCTTTGAAAGGAAATTTTCTAGAAATGAATTTAAAAGTTTGATATGCAAAAAAGGTTGCTTGGAGGGGTGTAGGAATTAAGTAGACTCACATCAGAATTAAGTTTTATAACCTGACCAGATATATGTAGCTGTAACATCGTCGGGTTTTTCCTTTCACAATTTTAAAACAACTGAATTCTGTTTTGAAAAAGGTAATTGCAATGACTAACAGTTTTGTAATTGGAAAATGTAAAATAGGTATCATATATGATACTGTCAAAGGTATCACCAGTGACGCATTCAGTGGGTAACTGTGTCAAACGGGTGGTGGTTATTGTCACCTCAGTTCTCTTCTTCAGAACTCCTGTTTCTCCCATCAACTCTCTTGGTAATTCGTTATTCCTTTTTTTTTAATTTGTTTTTTAATTATGCTATTTGATATTTATATCAGAAATAGCTTGACATTTTCATTGCTTATTTACCTTTTGTGAACATCTTTTCTTGCACTTGCACACTAGAATGCCTTCTTGTAAGGATCATTCGCATGCATACACTTAATATTATCATTTTAAACTTGTAGCATTTCATATGTCCAGTTTCATGAAGCTTTCTAAATTAATGGAAGCTTGGTACCCTTTTTTTTGGGGAAAAAAGAGAGTTCCTTGAAGGTCATTAATACACATGACAAATCCTGTGCATTAGTCAAGTATCCTTTTTTTTTTTGTTTTGTTTTGAGGAATGGGGTTGGCAGTTAGATACCAGGAATTTAGTTCTATAAAGAACACCTATGATATTGTCCTGAGCTCATAAATCTTTCTTCGTTTGTTTATAACAGGTACAGGAATAGCACTTGCTGGAGTTTTCCTCTATTCTAGAGTAAAGAGAATCAAGCCCAAAACTGCCTGATGCCGGCCGGACCTTTTCGCGATATCTTCTTTAGGCTCTTTTCCTTAGACTAGTCGCTCTAGGTGGAGTATGTAGCTACCCTCGTTTTCTCTCCGCTTCCTTTTCTCTCTTTTTTTTTTAATGCTTTGCTTTGTGACTGCTGGATTTTGGTTTTATCATTCTTTTGCAATGAACAGGTGTTATGAAGCTTTGTCTAGATGGTAATTTTCTGAGGAAATAAATTGTTAACTTTGTGCAAATAATCATTACTGAAAATATGGTACCTAAGTTTGGTACCTGTCTGTTGAATTGGCTGCCACCATTTGTTACCATAGGAATGTTTAACTGTAAGTTCACAATGAGATTATAGACTTGTCGTAGTAGTAGAAGTAATATATAATAGGGTCCTTGTACCATATAAAACGATTGCAACTATAGGTGGAATAGTGTCCAAGTCCAACTAAACAGGCTTGAGATTTCTTGCGCCAATTCAATGGGCTTTTGATGATTATTTTGTAGACTGTCTATCACAAGGTCACATTACTTTTGGGTTGGGTATCTTTACTTCAATCGTATTTCCTTTTAATTTTCAGTAATTTGACTATACTTGGCAACATTTTCTAAATTGAATTTCTGTAAGAAGGGTTGAATTGGGGAGTGCGTTGTTTTCTAATGAGACGTTAGCAAGGAGATCATGGTAGATCATGGTAGATCATGGTTAACTAAAGTATCTCTGACCATTCAAACAAAAAAGTTTCATATTTTCTCTCAGTTTCCTTCTAAATTCTTCAATCATGTAATCAAATGTGTGACGAAAGAGAAGTGTGATGCTGCCTGAATATGCTTAAAGCTTAATTGATTCAACCAAAGTCCTGGTAATCTCTCCATACCGTTAAACCTGGTTCTATAGTGTTGATTCAGATATCTGATTGAGCATGCTTAATTGTTAACCTACAGAAAAAAAAGAAGGTATGTTTAATTGTACTGTTTTGATTCAGATATCTATGAAGGATATGGAGGCACCAAAAATCATTATTTTGAAGGCACTAATAACCTTCAAAAAGTATCATTATTTTCCATAATAATGACATTGCCATTTTTCCTCTTAAGTGATTATTTCCAAGGGCTAAGTGCTTTCCTCCGGTCAGCTACCGTTACTTGCTCGGCCGAAGTGGTTAAAATCCTCCCCTTCATTTCTCAGTTGTGTTCTTCTCCAGTTGTTTCTTGGTTAAAGGTTTTAAATCCACCTCTTCTCTTCTTGGATCTGCTACAGTAACTGTGACTTCCTTTTATCTAATGCATTAAAGTTACTGCTAATTTTTATATTCTCTTCTTCCAATTTCCAGATCTATCTTACCCCTTCCTTTTCTCATTTTCTTTTTCTCAGATCAATTTTATTTGAATTCTTCAAGTAATAATAACATTTCTTTTTGGTTTCTGGAAGGCACTAAGTGTATGAGCAGTATGACAAATATCAAATATGTGCTTTCCTTCTTGCTGGTCACTGTTTCATGTGCATCAACAGTTCTTCTACTTTATGTTTTTTTTTTCTTTTTTTTTCCTTACTTTTTGTTGCAAAAAGCTAAAGCAAAGATAACATAGTCTGGAAAATAAACTGGATAATTAGCAGTTAATAAATTTTCTTCTACTTTTCTGTTTCATGTGCTTTCTGTTTTTTTTTTCCTTACTTTATATTAGGCCCAAGGGACAATTTCAATTAAACTGAATAATTAGTAGTCAATACTTCATAGAGATATAAAAATAGCTTAATTACCAGGAAATTGAATATTTAAAAAAAAATTCTGATTAAAGATTTTTTTTTTTTATAAGGAGTCTGGAAATCTGTTTTGTAAACATAGTGTTGTTTTTGGTAAAGACACTCTTCAGTAAAAATTGCTGAGCATTTGTTTTGAGAATTTTATTTGAATTTTGAATCCATATAATGGCTCTATTTCATTAAAACTCAAAAGTCTCATATATAAAAATGTACATTTCATAGCTGCACTGGTGTATCTGCCATATAAAAACAATGACAGAATACACCAATCTATACGTCATATGAGTATGACACTCCAATTACATACATTAGATTACATTAAATTAAATTTATACTACAATTAACGTTGCATCAGTACAATAAAATTGTTTTTGTTGTGTTACATGGCTAAAGATCTTGATGCTTGAAAATGGTAGACATGTATGTTTTGTTCTCCAATTAGTTTCCTTGAACCACACTATTTTTTTATTATATTATATATTTACTTTGGTTAGTTTCAACACCACTACCAAGTACCAACATGTAAAGATGTAAACTTGAAGCACATAAATAAATTATGGGTTTCTTTTTTCCTGGTTGAATTCAAAAATTTGGAGGGGAGGCAACCTCAAATATTAGCTCAATTATTTCTGATTCAACATTTGGAAATATGAAGATGGTTTTTGTTGTTGTGGCTTTTCTTGAGCAAACACAAATTGCAATCGATTTATAATTTTTATTTCTCTCTCTTTTTAAATCCCAATGGACTTCACTGATTAAAAATGAGGACAAATTTTAAGAACAAACCTAATTTTACATTGTTTAAAAATTTGATCTGATGTGATATGATACATAAAAGAGGCACTTCTTTTTTTTTTCAGACGCACATGCTTTAACACTATAACAGTAAAATAAACCTAATTTTTCTGTTGCCATTTCCCTGTGAACCCTCGTGTAACAAGCCTTACCACAACATTTTTTATAATTGATTGTGACTCGACACGTAATTGTTTGCAAACATGCTTGCCACTGATAAATCATTGACACTTGTTGCATAAATTAAAAGAGATGGGGAAAGGAAACTGAAGAGCACTAAAAGGAAAAAGAAAACCACATTTCAAAAAGAAATATTGAAAAAAAAAACAGAAAGAAAAGAAACTTAAAAAAGCCAAGTCACAACAGTGCAAACTCTTACCAGTATAAAATTTCCAATTTGCCTTTGCCTATTGTGCCCCTTTTTTTTTAGAGGGGGTGCGCATGCATGGGAAGAAAGGTGGGGGGGGGGGGGGGGGCACTGCCATGTTATTTTTAATTAATTGCAGAAGTATGCAATTCAGAATTAGTGTAGTAACTAAAAAGTTTTTGGGTCCTTCCCCAAAAAAGTTAAAACACATGTATAATATATTGTATAATATATTGAGGAGGAATCATTTGATAATGATTATTTTGATAATTTTAATAATTGATTTTTAAATAAATTCTAAAAAAATTTAAAATAGAAGATTTTTTATAGATATATTCTTGAATTCGTAGATTTTCATTGATAATCTATCCAAAATAATTAAAATTTATATAATTTACAACGGTCTATATTTAACGGTATTTGATAGACTAACAAATAAAATTCAAACTGAATGTAATTTGAAACATGATCGATCTATAAATTTAAGAATATGTTTATAATTTTTTTTCAAATTTATTTAGAAATCCATTATCAAAATTATTAAAATAATCATTGTCAAATGATATTTCCCCCTCCCCATAATGTATTAAGATAGGGATCACTTGACAACTATTATCTTGACAATATTGTCAACTAATTTTTAAATAATTTTGAAATAATTTTTAGAAATTTTAAAAAATAGAATAAAATTGAACAAACATATGTTTTAACTTATAAATTGACTGTATTTCAAATTTCATGTAATTTAAGGATTATATGATATTCCATCAAAATTATTAAATATAGATCGTTATAAACGTCATATAATTTTAATTATCTTTGATAAAGTATCAAATAATACTTAAATTTTATGAAATTGGAAATACAATCGATCTATAAGTCAAAAAATATGTTTATAACATTTTTCCATTTTAAGTTTTTTGAAATTATTTAAAAATTCATTATCAATGGGTTTGTAAACATAAAATTATTTAAAAAATTTCAAAAATAAACTTGTGATTGTGAGAATGGTAGAGGAGATGAGATACTTCCATCAGCATCCAATCTTCACACGCAAACACACAATAAAAGCAATTTGTGCCTTTACCTAGTTATGTAAGCAGATCTGAAAAGAACAAGAAACAAATAAACAAACAAACAAATAAACAAATAAATGGTGGCACCTTTCTCCACCTTTCTCCACCTCTTCCATTCTCTTTTCTTTAATCAGAAATTAAATTAGAGAGAATGAGTGAAAAAAGGAGATCATCTACATTACCTAATCTCTTTTTTTTTAACCCACTTTCTCTCTCTTATTTGATTATTTCTCTTTGTTCCTTTTTTTTTTTCTAGGTTTAGAACATGGATGTCAATTTCGGATGAGATGAAATTAGTAATGTTTCAATAAGTATGTTTCTGTATAAAAAAAATAATGGAGATATTCTGGACTAACATTTAGTGCATGTCATTTCGGTTTCGGAAGTACCGAAACGGTATCGAATTCTGAAATTAAATAATTGATTGCTTTAAGGTACTTAAAAAAATAATAATAATTGCTTTAATTAAATAATTTTATTGTACTTGTAATGTGTGTGAGATACTGTGATGCGGGTCATAAAATGTGGATTATATTATAAGTAAAGTTAGGATAAGCTTAACTCAAAATTCTATCAAATCAAATTCAAACGACAAATTCAAATTGTTTAATAAATTCTTAACATCAAAATCTTGTAGGATACTGAAATTTTCTATTTTTAGAGTTTTTTAATTATATTTTTTCAGATTTTTTAAGATGATTCTAAAATAATAAGAAAATAATAAATGTTTGCACATGAGAATAGATTATTTTAAAAAAAATGAAATAAATATTTAAAAATTTCTTATAAAGGAAAAAACAAGCAAAATTTGAGGTTGGTGTCACTGTGAAATGTGAAATGTGGCGACTACAATTTTTTTTTTCATTTTTTTGTTGGAATTTACATCAATCTTCCACTAATTAATCAGCTTTAATTAACTTAGTGACATGTCATTTCAGTATTCTTTTGATATTAAAAGCAAGAGATTGTGATTTATTAATTAATTATTTTTCAAAAGGTTCTTAATACATAATTAATTAATTACTGTATTTTACAAAAAAAAGGTACAATAGGGAAATCACTAAGGTATTATGTAAAAATAATGGTTGGTACAAATTAAATTTTTTGTATATTTTTAGGAAGGAGAAAGAGATGCACACAATAATTTGATGATTTTATACTCAATTGCTTGTTTTGACTAATTTTGTGCACTCAATTCGCCACATCCAACAGGAGAAATTTTTAAAAACAAAAATTTGGATGTCATTTTCTATACAAAACCAAAAAAAAAAATTATGTCATTTTCTGACCTTTCAGGTGCTTGAATGGTGCTATATGAGCTATGTTGAGGACCAATTGAAATTTTTTAATATAAAAAAATAAAAAAATTAAATTAAAAATATAAGAAAAATGAGAGTAGGATTGCGTGATTTAGGTAAAACGGACTTAACAAGTTTATTCTCAGAAAATTAAGATAGTGATTGATAGTCACATTTTTCAAACCCTAGGAATGAGCTTGCCAAATACGTTCTCAGAGTCTGAAAACGTACTTCCTACTCACGCTATTAGAAATACATTTAATTTGAATTTATTAAATCGTTTTGATCATTCTGAAACCGTATTTTCTAACCCCGCTCACAAACTCTCTGAACACGAATTTAGCAACCCCGTTCCCATAATAGTGAATTTGGGAACTCTGTTCTGAGAAATTTTTTTCCACCATTGAATTAAAATATCTTTTGATTTTTATTTTTTAAGCTGATTGATGTGATATCAGAAGGTACAACGCAATAAAAGAAGGAAGTGAACTCAGTTACCAAATAGGTACTGCTATGTGGGACCCACAGTTAAAAGCTTTTTTTTTTTTTTTGGTGTGTGTTAGTGTGTTACGAAATAAAATACTTTCCGTAAAACAAAAATAAGGGAGGAGATTCATTGATAAATATTAATTTAATAGTATTGATAATAAATTTTTAAATAATTTTTAAAAAGGTTTAAAAATAAAAAATTTATAAATTTATTTTTGAATTTATAAATTAATTGTTTTTTTAATTTCATATAATTTTGATGTTATTAAATATTTCATCAAAAATTATTGAATATGGACCGTTGTAAATGTTGTATAATTTTGATGGTCTTTGATTAAATATTAAATAATATCTAAATTGTGTGAAATTTGAAACATAATCAATTTATGAGTTCAAGAATATGATTGTAAATTTTTTTATTTTTAAGAGTTTTTTTAAATTATTTAAAAGTCCGTTATCAATGTTATCAAGGAATCCCCACATTAAAAATAATTTGGTTAAAAGAAAGGAATAGAAACTATAATTCATGTACTTTAGTTATTTTCAAATTGTGCAAAGATAATCATCTACTTCAGTATTTTTAGCAGATTAATTTGCTTAAAATTGTAAATGATGTTATTATTTTGGAAAGTAAATTATGTAGATAGAAAAATGAGATTTATATATTTTTTTATCAAGAAAAATTAAAATTTTCATAACTACTTTCACTAATTAGATAATAGTATATTGAATTAAATCTACAAACTAGTATAATACTCAGTAATCCCATCGTCATTATCTACAAGGCACTTTTTAGTAATTTTGACATGATATTATTATTTAAAATTTTCTCAAAAAATATATATAAATTTGTTTGAAATAATTACATTTATTATAAAAAATTATTCAAGTATATGCCCATATTTGCATATATTGAAATTGAATATTGTTTGTTCTCTAATACATAGTGGCAGGTCAAAAGTTGGTTTCTTAATCTTGAAACATGAGGAGAATGCTATACAGTGTAGAGAGCAGTGGGGCCCAGCAATACCTCCACCACAAATAATTCATCTTATTGGTTTTTATGAATTTGGGGCAATGCTTTTATGAATTTTTTTAGAGCTGGGAACGGACTTGGCAAGTGCATCCTCAGAGGAGGTTGGAAATATAATTGTTAAATTTGTGTTCAGAGGTTTTGGGAGCGGGGTTGGGAAGTACGTTTTTAGAATGATTAAATGGTTTAATAAATTCAAATTAAATGTATTTCTGAGAGCGTGGGTGGGAAGTACGTTCTCAAGTCCTAGGAGTGCACTTGACAAGCTTGGTTCTATAGTCTGAAAACGGCCAATTACGATCCCGGTTTTTTGAAAACGGACTTGTCAGGTCTATTTTGTCTAAATCCTGTAATTCTGCTCTTATTTTCTTATATTTTTAATTCGATTTATTATTTTTCTTATATTAAAAAATTTCGGTTCTAGAAATGTATAAATTACACCACCTTCTCCATTTTTTTTTACAAATATATAAGCGGCTGATATACAAATACCGTTATCAATATCATTATTAATATCGATTTTATTATTCGTATTAAATAAGTTAGTATTCATATTAATGATTTTATTATGCAACTTATCTGTATAATATTTTTATTATTCAATTTAAATGAGTTATTATTAATATTAGTAATATTTGAGTTGAATAATAAAAACATTATACAAAATAAGTTACATAATAGAATTATTAACATAAATAATAACGTATTTTATATGAATAATAAAATCGATATTGATTACGATATCAACGATGATATCTTCAAAACATTTTTCAATATAAAATTGCTTGTGGATTTCATTTGGGGAATTACCTAGTGGCCACCACTATGTACCCAAATTTGGAAAAGGGGAGATAGAAATGAGCAGCAATTGTACCAACTATCTTCTTTTTATAATGTTTTTCTTTTTGTTTTGTTTTTAGGTTGAACTCAACTTTGCCTTTTTTTTTGTTATTTTCTTTTAATAGGAAAAGAAATATAAATACGGTACCACAACTTGTACCCAAGTTAACTTGAATTGTTACGTTTTATAAAAATACGGTCTTATATTTTTAGAATGAAATGTTTGTAGCGACTTAACTTGAATTGTTAATGAGAAAGTTTTTTTTTTTCTGATACCTATAATTTAGAGGCTTTTAGATACATAATTTAGTTACATTGAATATGTCATCATCACAAATTATTTAATTTAATAATTAATGCAAAATATGCTCATGACAGTCCATGTATATTGTTATATTAACCAATCATTATACACGTAATTTATTATTAAGTTTGATGATTTTTTTCTTTCAATTAAATAACATTTATTTACTACATGTAGTACTAAATAGATCACACTGTTGCATTAACCAATACATTTAAAACAGATGATGCATCAACAAATTTGCTGGGGTAAAAGTTGGGAGATCTAAAACAAAGTACACTCAAATTAATGACTTGAAAAAGCTGAAAGCTACCATCTCTTGTGAACAAATAATTGAAAGAAAAAATATATTAAAAAAAAAAGTTTTTCTTCATTTCAATACAAATTCTGACAAAGAATTTGTCATGACTCTTGACCTATTTTATTGAACTTCTGATAGGCATGTTTTGTCTATTTCCAATCATAAATTTTTGTTTGGATATGGAATTGATGAGGTGTTCCTAACACTTTTTTTAAATTTATGTTTTGTTTAGTGTGAAAAGTTTCTTTTGGGAAATTTACATGACCACCCTTGTTTTTTTGGAAAATGTTAAAGGAGTACAACGCATTAAATGAAGTTCGGTTCAGTGGTCCTAAAATGAGAATTATGTTTTCTATGTTGCATTTATGCATTAATTATAAGGCCAATATATGGGTCTTTTTCATATTGATTTTAATTTGTAAGCAATTTTTTTTCTCACATATATTTCTATCCTAACATTATTAAAAGACAGGTGTATAATTTAGGCACATAAATTTTCACAATTTAAATGCAAAATAGAGAAAAGAATCAAAGATGGAAGAGAAATAATATTAATAAAAATTTCATTAATTAACCATACAGTCAAGTCATACACATAAATTACATTAAGACCCTCTCTTTTATTACTTATTTTTGCACCTCTTCTTCTCTAATTAAGAAAGAAAAGCATCATGCTTCCAAACCCCAACATTTTCCACAAATTGCATTTACCCCCCTGAGCCCAAAAAAAGAGCCCCCAAAAGAAAACCCAAAATATCTTCTCCTTCTAATTCATTTTCCCAACCAAAAATTTTCCATCCCAATTATAAAAACTTGAACAGTAGAACCACATACCAACCACATAACCCCAACAATAAAACAAATGGGGTCCACCACAGTGTTTTTTTTGCAAAATTACTCTTGCAATTACAAGTAATTACTACACCATGGTGTTTGATTCAAAAAAAAAAAAAAAAAACTAATTACCACCGGCCAAGCCGGCGCCGAAGCCGAAAGCGGTGTTGCCGTTGTCTCCAGTGCTGGCATCGGGACATATATGCATGCATTTGATGATTTCATTCAAAGACCTGAGCCTTGACTGCAGCTCCATGGCTTGCATCCCGAGCACGGAGTTCTCCGATTCAACGGTGAGGAATCCGACGGCGGCTCGTTCCAACATGACAAGCATCTTGTAATTCTCAGCGCGGAGGTTGGCGACTTGCGCTGCCATGCCGTCTAGATGCAGCTGCTTGCGCATCCGGGACCGCTTCGCCGACTCGCGGTTCGACTCCTTGCGTCGCTTCCGTCTCTGCTCCAGCAAGGCCTGGAGATCCGAAGACTCCTCCGTCGATGGTGTCCTGGCAGCAGTAGGTCCTGATCCTGACCCGGAGGAAATACCAGAGGAATTCTCGTACGCGCCGGAAGAAGAAGAGGTTATTAACGCTTGTGATCTCTTCTTATTTCTATTATTGTTTTTCGACGTCTTTGTCGCCGGGGTGATGATCTGCTGCTGGTCCGAAGATTGTTCCGGTTTCAGCCCTGATAATGTCGTCCCGGCACTCGAAGAGTTAGAACCACCCGGAGAGGCCATGTATATATGCTAATGCTATATATATATATATATATATATATATATAATTCTAGCTAATTCAGCAAATTAATCTTGCTGAAAATGATATATATATATAATTTTATTAAGAGAGTTCAAAATATATGTATATAGATATGTAGCAAGTATATAGCTAAACTAGAGGGGGGCCCGGGTGTCAGTGAGAAGCGGAGGCCGAGAAGACATAGAACCAGTAGAGGAAGACGACGGAGAAGGACTGGACGAGGTGGGCCCCGCGGGGGAGGAGGGTGCTTGAGAGGAGCATCAGTGCTAGTAGGTACTTGGTTTGCATTGTTGGTACTGGCATATATATATATATATATATATATATATCTTATATATGTATGTATGTAAATACTTATATCTCTCTCTCTATATCTATCTATGAGAATTACACATCAAGAAGTGGAAGTACCCTTGCTAGTGTTGATTAGTTTCCTTTATTGGAATTGGGACTTGAGGAGGAGTTTGTATATATTGGAGGAGAGATATTGAGAGAATGGATAGAAGGTGTTGGAGAGGAAGGAAGGGGAATTAATTAATGAAGGTGTTTTGTTAAGAGAGAGAGAGAGAGAGGGGGGGAAGGAGGAAAAGGGAGTTGTGAGGGGGATGGATGGGGAATTTATAGCCAAAGGGGAGAAGGGGAATTTATATTTTTTGAAGTATTTTATGATGTAAAGTAGTTGTTTCATAAAAATTTATTTTTTTATAAAATATTATGCATAAATTTTAATTTTGTCTAATATATGTGTAAAGTAGTTGTTTTATAAAAAAAAAAATTTCAAAATATTATGTATAAATTTTAATTTTGTCCAATATATGTGTAAAGTAGTTGTTTTATAAATTTTTTTTTTCAAAATATTATGCGTAAATTTTAATTTTGTCTGCTATAGTAGACGCTGCAGTAACTGTGAGTTTTTTCTGTCCCTTTTATGCGGTGAAGTGGCTGTCCACTTTAGAGGATATGAATCCGGAGGAAGGTGAAGAGGCAATAGCTTAATGGCCTAATACTAATATAATAGTTAACATCATATTAAATGTCTTTATTTGATGCTAAAGTGGGTCTTAATGGTCCTTATTAGGATCTTCTATGAGATACCTATGAGACGAGTGGGTGAGCATCTGCTGTGATTATTTTTCAATAATTATTTTATTATCATTGAATCTAAACGGTCTAATTTCATTTAAATAGTTCAGATTTAACTATAAGGGATATTTTTTTTATTTATATTTTAGTGGACTATATATGTCATAGTTCCAAAAAGATTATGATATAAATATATGCCATAGAAAAAAATACGACAGTAGATGTGAATGAGACATAATTTGTGAAATATTTTTTTTATAAGACTTGCATTTATTAATTAATTGTATTTTCCTCCTAACTCGCTACACAAAAGGCTACACCTTAAGCTATTAATTTTTATGATTGACTGGTTAATTTCCTAGATTATAGCCCATAGTTTATGGGCTATTATTAATAAAATTAATTTGTGGGACCCATGATCTCAAAAGTGACATCATACATGGAATGGAATCTCACAAGCAAATTGAGGTTTATTCTCCCTTTTCTAGAAAGTGGATCCAATTCTCTCACGCACCGTCCAATCTTTTTGCAACATAAAGAAATATCTATATATATTTCATGAGCATAAATTGTTTTTAGTTTCTTATTTTAATGTGCATAATTTATAACAATTAATAAGCCATAGGAAATCGCCATAAAACCATCAAGACTACTAAAGTAAAAAAAATTAAAAAAAATGTACTTGATTGTACTCCGTTGAGTTGAGTAAAAAAAAAAAGTATTTTTTTTAGTGAAGTAAAAAAATATTAAAAATGGATAAAAGCCATTGATAGATCACAACTAGAAAAGAATGATATTTGATTATAACATTTGGCAATTCTATTTAATATGAGCATTTTCTAGACTAGGAGCATATATGCATTTTTTTTATTTTTTAACACTGCTATGTCCATAATTTAGTTAGTTAACATTAATTGCACAAAAGATCATCAAGGTGGATATCAAATTCTCCATTTAAACATTTATTTCAATATTTCTAATAAGGACATTTTACTTTTGGAAACTTATATAACACAAAATTTTAAAATTATAACTAATATATAGTTGATATCCAAAAAAAAACCTGAGAAATTTGTAATACTTTGCTTTATAACTGCTTCTATATAAAACTTCTTTCAGAAGCTTTTTTTTTTTAAATAAGGACTCTAATTACCCCCAATTTTTTCTAAGTATTTTTTACGAGATTTGAACTTACATCTTTTCATAAAAAGATAAAATCTATTGTCATTATACTAAATCTACGGTTCACATCTCTTTAGAAGTTAGTGGTAAAGGAATCTAATTCCTAGTACTATAATTTAGATAAACAAAAAAAAAGAAAAGAAGAAATTAAGAGAGAAAGTGGCAAGTGGCAAGTGGCAACTCCTTTTTTCTTCCATTGAATCTACATTTAGATTTACATTCTATGTAAAATTTTATTGTCACATTGTAGACATGTGTGCATGATGAAATAAAATAAATTTGGTAGTGGTCAAGTCAGCTTTCATGTTCTGCTAAGCATCTTTTTTTTTCTTATAGAATAAGTACACATCTAGCGTGTTATTTACATTACATTACATGCATTGCAAATTTGCAATTTTGAAAAATGTGGGGTCTTATCTAGAATTTCTTCCTCTATTTAGATTCCTTTTGATCTGATAAAAAGCATCAGCTCTGAGCTTCTTCTATTTTTTTTTTCTTATTATTTTTGTTACCTAAATAGTATAAGTGAATTGTGACAAAAGGCTGCACCAAGTAGTATAGATGGAATGGCCACAACAAATCTTGGGAGGTTAAGGTCGTCAGCATATGGTGGGCCCTTTATTTATTTATTTATGAAAGGAGAATGTTCGGAGATATCAAAATTGATACCGATTTTATTATTTATATTATATAAATTATTTTTTATATTAATTATTTTATTATGTAACTTATTTTTAATAGTATTTTTATTATTCAACTCAAATACCATTTATTTTTAATATAAATAATAACTCACTTAAGTTGAATAACAAAAATACTGTACGAAAATATTTAGCTCCCTTTATGAAAATATTTAGCATCCACCTCTTTATTGTCCACCCTTTATTAGTTAACGTTAATTATATATCTATTAACTAAAAATATATTATTGTTAACTAATAAAATTTAATCATTCTATGTACAAAATATATATAAAAAGGTAGACTCCTCTCAGCGCTCATTTATTTATTTATTTATTTTGTTTTGTTCTTTAAGCAATACACTTATATATATACAGGAAATTAAACCGTTTCTGATGTCCTACTTTAGGAAAAATGGAAAAATACAAAAATGTGAAATTTTGAATTTAAGATTCAGTTTCTTTTTATCAATAAAAGCCTTGAGAATTAATTGTTTTATTTCACAAATATGGGTGCTAATTCAATATTAAAATGATAATTCCTAGACTTTTTATTTATAAAGAAAAATTTTTACACTGAACAACTTTCTAGACCACATAATATAATTAATACAAATTGAGCATGCATTTTTTTTTTCAAATAAGTATTCTTTTTTTTTTTTTTTTACTTTGAGTGTTTCTGTTTGTGCAGTGATAGAGCTACATAATAATTTCTGAGTGTCAAATAACCACACTAATTTTTACAAATTTACCTTTCAAATGTATATAATTTAATTAATATATATTTTATAAAATTAGTATAAATACAAGTAATGACCCCACTAACTATTTTTTTCTCTCCTTCCATCAACTGTGTTTGTGCCATTTTTCATTCATAAAAAGAAACATGTTTTGATAAGTACTTGACATGGAAGAAGAAAAATTAAGAATGAGACAACTTAATTTTAATAGTTCTTATATTCTTATCATAAAACACATTTTTAGCAAAATTTAAGATTCTATAGAATTTATTTGTTGCGTCTAGAATTAAATGTTCTAAAATATAGGACTAAATTTGGATCTTGTCCCTAATAAAATACATATTGAAAAAATGTTATAAAATAGAACACAATATAAAGAAGTTACATAAAAATTTCAATAGGTGGTCACATAAAAAAATAATTAATTTTTTATACATTGAATTACATTAGATATACATTACATTAATTGATTAACATTTATTAGTAAAAGATTAAATGATTTTCAGCCTTACTATTTGATCTGATAATAATCACCAATTGATTCAATGATTAAAAAGAATGATAACTTGACTTATTTTAATGTACCAATTGTGCATATTTTTAGAATAGAAAATTCTCATCAATAAACATTGCAACATTACCAATCTTTTAAAATGAAAACAAACCAAAAAAAAAAACAACAAAAAATAACAACCAGTCTTTTAATTAATCAGTACAGGAATAATAAAAGCAAGATCTTTCGGAATCAATATCTGAATAGATAAAGAACAAGTACATATAAAATATCAGAGATTTGGATGCATGCATATCTAGATATTTTGAATATTAATTAATGCAGATATATATTATATATAAATAATAAAGAGGAGTGATAATTATATCTCTTAACTGTACCCTTTTATTTACACTCTAGATGTATTTATACTTCTTTTATAAAATATTTACATCTAATGATAAAATATTTATGTCTTGTGTTATTAGGATTAAAAGTTATACAAATTATATTTTTATATGTTTATACTTATGCGATAAAATTTTTAACTTCAATTTTTTTATAATCATCTAGAAAAGAAAAAGTGATAAACAATTTCTATACTAACTGTAAATACTTACAAATTCAAATATAAATAAACTATCTATTTAGTATAAATATTTTTAATGTATAAATAAATAATATAAAATGTTAGATATAAAAATAATTTCTCAATAACAAATATATTAAATAGAGAAGAGAACAATTTAAAGGAAGAATCTAGATTCTCCTTCAATGGAGGAAAGCAATTAGGGAATGTGGAATGAGGACCATTACTTTTTGCACAAACCCTTTATTCTTTTGTTGAAACTAAATCAAATTAAACTAATTAAGTCTCAGATCCCTCATTTGTGACACCTAAACTTAGGTCAATAATCAAATTGAAAATCAAATGCTTCCACCTTAAGTTAGGAATCTTGAAATAGATGTAGGGTTTTTTTTTTGGATAAATGCTATGGGTACTCATCTTGTTCCCTAAATGTAGCATTATAAATGCTCAGTCACAGGGTTTTAATCTTCTGCTGCGTAACATTACTCAGTAAATTATAGATTTTTTTTTAGATTTATTGTACGAATTTTGTTGAATTATATCCTGAGAAATTATTAAAGCATCCTTATTCATATTCCTTATTTACATTTCAAAGAATATTTCAAAATTAATATTTTTTTATTTTCTCTAAAAACATATTCTTTACCATCATAAATGCCTGATCATAAGTCATTATTATATATATAATATAAAGGTTACTTATTCATAATTTTTATGAGTCATGTGTGTCATTTATTGATTTCTTAATGGTTTTTTGTTCTTTATTTATATGATGTAATGTTAATTAAATTGTACATCCATATAATATTGATTGTGAAGAGAATGTTCAATTTTTCATTACATCCTTAAATTAAACTCTTCAACACAAAACTGTATTAAATTTAGTAATTTTTTTTCTTAATATTTTATTTCCCCACTCCACATTTTTAAAGGAGTAATACTAAACTGTCATATTGTATATATTTGATTCCATAAAGCCTGATTTTCAAACAGAGGCAGAGCTCTTTGGAGGTATTTTTAATCAATTTGTTGAAACTCATTCATTTCTAAAGCTCAAATATAAACAATGCTTTGATAATAAATAGTGAAAATAACTTACTAAATACTGACAAATTGTACCATATTTTTTATTACTTAACACAAATCATTACATTAATTTGACCTCTCTTAATTTGAGTTTAAGCTCCGTCACTGTTTTCAAATACAAAGCATGTGTTCATTAATTCCAAATTTCTGACTAGACACACACACATTGACTCAGACTTGAACGCATGTATTAATTTCAGATAGATAGTTTGCACACATGCATTAATTAAGGTATGATTGGTGGAAATTAACAACCTCACTCAATCTCCATCAACAAAAAACCTCTGCACATGGATCAAGAGCATGCGTCAAAACAAAAGGCGCCGAATTGGTACATTGGAATAGCACTATAATAATAGTCTCTTTTTTGGAGTCTCTCTGTAGCACACTCTCCGATCAGTACAATGCTACAATGTGTAACGCACACCTCTCTCTCTCTCCACTGAGTGCATTGCAATGCAACAGACTAATAATAGTGCACAAGTCTATGATGTAATGTATTAATAAAAGCACACGGCATGTGAGCACAGTACGGATGGTATATATTCGGATACGGTTAGAATATGACACGCGTGTTTAGATGTATCGTGTTTGACGTGTCATATGCTGTATATTTATAAGTGTCGTGTTAAACGATAAGCGCACTGCGCATGGTATAGAACGTGGCACGTCTATAGAATTTTAAAAAATAGTTGTTATAATGTATTTTTAATAGTTGTTATAAGCACATTTTAAAAAATATATTATTATAAAAAAATTTCCTCCATTTTTCCTATTTTTTCTGATTTTTTATTTTTTTTGAATTTTTAAATATTTTTTAACAATTAAGAACAGAAATTTAATTAAAAATTAAAATACGTCCAAACACGTGTAGACACAGTGTGCCAAGACGTACCGTGCCGTTAAAAGTGCCGTTCTTAACAATAGTATAAAAAAATACGACACGACACAGTACATATTAATCTTTACACGTATTTACACGACACGATATATCCGATCAACACTTGCGTGCCTGACATGTATGGACAATACACGACACTATACTTTTATAATTCCCTACTCTCATGCATTGATCTTGCTTTATATTCAACACTAAAATGTATTCAGCTGTGGAATCATAGAAATTATTAGATGGTGACACTGAAATCTAATAAAAAGTACGGATTACTTTTTGATCAGTAGATTACAAGGCATATATAATCAATACTAGCATGTTGTACTGTACCAGATGAGAGTTGTTGTGGTACCAGGCTTTGAGGCTTTTTAAATTTAGGCCTCATTGGATCAGTTGAAGAGCCTATTTTTTGGGTTCTGGGAATGGTACAAATTTAGGTGGTGAAAGTAAGTGCAATTGAAGCCCTATTTGATTAAAGTTTCTTATGGGCTTGTTAGGATTCAAATATTCAAAGGTTTAAACTGGAAATAACGGATTTATAGCGGTCGAGCTAGGGTTGTAAATAGATCGGATAATATTTCTTTTTATTCGGACCCGTATCCGGATATTTGACTACGAATTCGGATAGTTGTCAGATACGGATACGGATATAGATGCGGATGTGGATGCTGCGGTTTTCAATTTAGAGTTAGATATGGATACGGATTTGGATAATTATCCAAATCTGATTTTTTTTTGAAATTCGGATGTCTGTTTTAAAGTCTTATTATATGTCTTTCAATTAGGTTTTTGATGCAGATTTTAAATTCAATCAATTTTAATCTAATTTGGACTCATATTTCATTTTTTTTATAATTTTTTGATACATTTTAACTAATAATATAATGATAATTAGTGATTAATTTTTATAATTAATATTTAACTTTTCTAACTAGCGGCTCTATCATGAAAAATATTATGCAATTACTTTTTAATGATGTATATGATATTATTATTTAATATCCAATCCGTATCCGTATTCATTTAATATCTGATTCGTATCCGTATCTGTATCCCTATCCGAAAATTAGAAAATGAAAATAATATGATAAGTCTATTATCATATCCGATCCATTTACACCCCTAGGTCAAGCATTTTGAAAAAATTGTATAGCAGATAGCTGTGTTATTATACAATTAGTTTAATTTAAAAAATATCAAATGGACAAACTATTTACAAATTACACAAAAATGAGTGTGAATCCTACTTGAATTATAGACAACATATATAGATTAATTTTTTTTTTAATTTAACTTCTTTGTAATTGACTATTTGGGGCTTATCTCATTACACGCATATGATGGAGAAAGAAGATTTGAAGTAAAACTGAAGCAACAATAAGGACAGAGATGAATCCAAGTTAAAACTTAAAAATATAATTCAATTCTTAGATTACAGAAGAGATAAAAAAAAAAAGATGATAAAGAAGAAATCTGATTGAGGGGTGAAGTATGGTGAAGACTTGAGGAAAAAATCTTATCTGGAATCGTATTACTTTTAAGCAAAAAAGAAAAGAAAAAATTCTTTTACTCTATTTTGCTAAACAAATTTCTCTATCATACAAGAACCTCACATAATATCAAAACAAGGGATTCTTGAATGAAGAGATGAGCCTAGGGAAAAGAAGCAAGAAAAAGGCGATAAAAGATCCGAATAGCATCTTAACCACATATTGCATGATATCCATCTCACTGCTATCGGTGCAATTATTATTCCTAGCACGAGCAATTGCAGAGGCTGTAGGAAGCGCTTCTATGACGAGGTTGGCTAAGTCGGAGATGAAAGTACTGGTACAGTTTAGAGCTGGTACTCGTCCCCAGTTCTCTATGCCAGATTCAAGGGCTAGCTCTTTGTACTCCATGTCTATCTCTTCTAGGGTTTCAATGTGCTCGCTCACGAAACTGCAGTTATTTATGAAGATCAATGCAAGTAGTCAGAGAAATGTGCGTAAGAAAGATATCAATCATAAACGCAATTTGTAGAGGGTGCTAAAAAAAATATCAATCACAAATACAATTTTGCTAAAAGCACCATTGAAAAAAAATAACATAAAGGGAAAGAAGAATGAAGCTAAAATAGTAGGACCTTATGGGAACAGCGAGGAGGCTTTTTACACCTTTTTGACCTAGCTCTACTATTAATTCATCAGTGTAAGGCTTCAGCCATTGAACTGGGCCCACTCGACTCTGTCAGTTTATGAAATAATAAACAGTGAATAATAGCACAATCATAAACAATAAATTCTGGAGTATAGTACCACTCAAATTTACTGACCACAGCACACCACGCCCCCCCCCCCCCCACCCCACCCCACCAAAAAAAAAAGAAACACCGTCACAAATAGATATGCAAATAAATAAGAACATTATCACAATGACCACATACACCAATATTCTAAACTCAAACTAAAGAAAAACATAAAATAGAACTATCAATTTGACTTCAGATTATATCATTGATCATTTCGTGCAATATGCTTGATTACAACTTCTCCTATTTTAGCCTGATTTGACCTGGAATATGAAATTAAATGCCCATCACAAGAAAAAAAATATTGACAAGAGACATTCACCTGGTAGGCTAGGACATGGCTATTTTCAACTCCTCTCAATTTAAGTTCACACATAATAAGAGAGATACAGTCTTCCATTTGATCTTTGTATGGATCTCCTGCCTCTTCTACATAGCTTACTGGCACACCATGTGCACTGAAGAATATCATAACCTAAAGTTCAAGGGGTAAGAGAGAAAATAGCTAAGAAAAAGAAGTGGACACATTGAAATTTGAACCCTTTCAGTACACCAAAGATTAAATATCAATATTTTGATTCTTGATGTGCAGTACCAGATTGCACAATATCAAAATCCTTGACTTGTTGGATCTTAATTGCAGAAAGAGGACAAATCAAGGCTAAATCAGAGATTAATTGGTAAATTGAGCAATTTAGGTAAATCATTGTTATATTGAGGTTAATAAATTAGAAAATAATGATGGCATGCATGTTGTGCCAAAAAACTGTTCATCACACTGTTCAGCAATGAGATTAAACTGATGCATAACAAGTTGGCAAATTAGAGCCTAACTGACCTTCTGGAATGAACTAAACCTGATTATAACAATTCCCTAATAGACCTGGAGTACGGAGAATAATTAAGAATTAATTACCTCATCAGCATTTGGAAAGTTCGGTAACTCCTTTTGTATAAGGTCAGCCATAGATTTGATATAACCATCTCGCTGATACCATGATTCAATAATAGAAACTGGCAACCCTTCAAAATATCCATCTTCCCTGTAAGTATAATGATGCATTAATTCCATGAAGGATCTGACAATTGTTCTTTTTGCTAAATTCTCTGGAGATCAAAATAAATGAATATTTTGCATGTGTGCTTCTCCGATATGCAGTATTTGCTGGAGTACATAATATGGAGATTTGGAGGGAGATGTGCAAGACAATATTTTACAAATATTAAAACTAATTAGTGCAAAAAATTAAGAGAAATTACCTGAAAATGTTATTGAGGACACTGATGCTTGACCCGCTGGTTGAAATGGAGAATTGGGGATAAAGTGGGAGCACAACAAGCTTTGAAATATGATCCTTTTTAATCTGCCATCACATTAGAAATATGTTATCATCTCGTCTATCAGTGCAACTAAACAAAAAAAAACTCAAAAAGAAAAAAAGAAACATTCTCCATGTTTTAGCATACTAATATTATAATAACTAGAAGAAATGAAGCCAAATTAGTTTAAGGAACCTGATCAATCGCTTCCTCAGTGAAAGGGTGCCAGTATCGCATTCCAACATATATCTTTGCATGCAATTTCTTCTCTTCAAGGGCTTCCTTCAGAGCCTCAGCCTGAAAATACATATGATCTATTTACTACAATTGTATAGATACACTTCATCAAGAAGTTTGAATAAAGAAAGTATTACACAAGTGCCTCCATCCTAGACACTGAAAGGTCATCTGTACTAAAGCAAAATGAGATGTACACAACCCCTCTTACAGATTTTAGATACAATCTGCGTCCAACTGATTTCTTCAAATAACAGCCATTAACCTCTTTTCTCCGTTCTTTATATATGGACATAAAGCAGACCTCTCTGACGAAAAGAGTGGGACACAGAACAAATCTTATCATTCATTGTATGGCTCACATGATCTTTCCTCAGACTTGCACATGCATGAAATTTCACATAATTTATAGGCATTAAATCAACCCACCCCTCCCACAACAAATGCGAAAAAAGTAGCATCTTCATGTTACTGGAATATGAACCCTTTTATAACATAAATTAAGTAAATATTATTAATATTCGTAAGGGATAAACATGTGAAAGGAATTTAGTATACCTGTTCATTTGTGATTCTGAGCAAGGGAGACCCACCACCAATAGAAGCATAAGCTTCTTTACTCTTTGGAGCTCTTAGTACAGATATTAGCTGTGCCAATGGTTTCTGAAGAAATTTGAATAATCTTGGTAGCCTTATAATATCCTGTACATATAAATTCAATGCAAAAAGTCAAAGTAAGTGCCATACAAACAAGTCGTTTTAAAAAGTTACTATCATTGTATTAGTAATCTATAGCTTAGATCAATAAACATGCTGCATTCAATTTCCAAGGCATCAAAACTTTTGCACTAAGTCCCATTTTCTACCCAAATAGGACTCCAGCTGAGTAATGTCAACAAACAGCCAGAGCCTTGTTCATTATTGAAAGGTACAAGAATGAGAAGAAATCAACGTACCGGATCTGCAAATAGGTTGTATAAGAAAGGCTGAACATCATTAAGGGTCTCGGGGCCACCAAGATTCAACAATAAAACCCCGACCTTTTCTTGTTCGGTAATAGAATGTACTTTGTCAGGGTTGTATTTGTCAATTGCACATGGATCAGCAGATGAAAGAGCACTTGTAGCAAGATCATGCCTCCTTTGTGGTCGATTAATCACATTTTGAGGGGCGGCCAAGTCATTCTGGTGCAAAACCAGTTTGAATGAACTATCTTTCACAGGGAAGGCAAAAGTCTTTGTTCTATGGTTTGGACTGAAAAATTAAAAAAAAATAATAAACAAAAGAGAGAATAAAAAATGATTTTAAACAGATCTGTAGTTGCTTGTAATCAATATTAAAGCACTATGAATTTAGAAAAAACTTACAATTTTGTGATTTTATGTTCTCGGCAAAAGTTAGCCACTTTGTTAGAGAGAACCTTGGTTTGCACAGACTCCATGGAATCAATTGACTTTATCTGAGGATCAAAACCTACAAAATGAGAGCTCATTTATTACACTAGACTTACCAAAAACCAGCGAGTATTTACAAAATTGAACCCTACTCCCTGGAAAATTATACAATCTGTTGATTTTTTTTTTCTTTTTCATTTTCTCTAGCAAAATTTCACATGAAGGTTGCCTCTAAGACGAATTTACCCCAAATAACTCAAATAGACAGAAGAAAAACTGTTTTACTGTCAGGCCTGAATTTATGCACGGAGATCAGAGAATGCAGCACTAGGACTTAAACAGGTAGTTCCCAAAATATGATCCATAGCAATACAGTTCAGAGACGGACCGAGGGGCCTCACAATTCTATTGTTCGTTAGGTACCTTCCTATAAAATGGGACCTTCTACCATAGCATTAGCAAATAGTTATCAGATCATTGTTGTGTTTCTACCATGGTTTGGATGGAAAATCTATCTATAGGCAGCCCTTTTAGATCCGATTGTGGAGCGATTTCCTAAACCGACTGGAGAAATGCGATTTCTGGACAGAACCGACTGGACAAAAGGGACTGTTACCCCATGATCGGAGCAAAAGAAGTCTCAGAATTCAATTGATTTCAATAGGAATGATTTTGAGTTGAATTCGAAATGAATGATTTCATAGTGACAGATAAGGGAAACGCGATTTGAGCTCCGACAAATACCATACCTTGACCTTCTCCCGCGATTCGGAAACGTCTGACAATTATTTCGCCCCGAACTCGAATGAAATCGCGATCCTTCTCTTCCTCCGCTTCCGATCACAGACGCCGAATGAAATCGCGGACTCGTTCGTCGATCCGATCAGAGGGTTACTTAGGGTTTACTCTAACTTCGATTCTTTCCTTCCTTCCTTGCTTCTAGTTTGATTGCGTTGCGATTGCCTTGCCTGATTCTTCACACTCCACGCTTTTAATGGTCGATTTGATTCTTCGAAGGCAATGCCAAGCCGCAGAAGGTGGTGGTGATTTAGATTTATTGATTCGATCGATGGATAGATAATCGGAAGAAATATTGGGGATTAATTTTACGCTTCTCTTCTCTTCTTTATTTATTTTTCTTGAGATTAGTCAAAGTTGGTAGCTGGTAGGAACTTGAAATAAATGATCCGAAAAATAATAATAGAAATAAAAATAATAAGAGAGGACAACGGAATTTTTGGAATGAAATGATATCATTTTATCAATGGACCTGTTCTTTCTTTAAATGCGTCAATTTTTTTTTTTTGAAGACTAATGTTGACACTACACATTTATTTGGACCTAATATCATATATATATATATATATACATATTGTAACTGATTTTATTAATTAAATTAATTAAAAAATTAATGATTTTATTATTTAATTTATTTACATAATATTTTATTATTTAATATAAATGAGTTATTATTTGGATCGGTGACATTTAAACTGAATAATAAAATATTATACAAAATAAATTAAATAATAAGGTCACTAATATGAAATAAAATTCGGTTAATATAAATAATAAAATTGATAACCAATAATAGTATCAATGATAACATCTTTCGAAGTTTTCCTTTATTATTATCTATTACTACTACATATATCCAAAGTAAACAAAAAGAAAAAGTAATAGTTTGTGGTCTTGTTTGTGAAGATAGACCGAGTGCAACTAATATTCCCAGCCGCTTTGTTAGGTATGCAAATTACAGATTGGCTTTTTCTAAAAATAAAAAAGAAACAAATTAGAACCTATTTGACCAAAGAGGTGGGAAAGCATTTTGATCCAGATCTTCTGTGGATACTTCTTTATATCTAATATTGTGGCGGTAAGAAAAGGGGGCATTATTGCCAGAGGAAAATTTTAGTAAAATTATAGATGTGTTTTATGCTATGTAAATAAGCGTGTATTAAATTTTGAGAAAGTAAAAAATTCTTTTAGGTTTTCATCGAACTATTTTAAATATTTAATTATGAATTTTAATATTTTTTTAGCGAACGATTCAATGAATTTAGAAATTAGATCAAAATCGACATGCATCATACCTAAATTATGTATGAAACACTTACGATTTTATTTTTAATTTTGATATATAATTTCGATCGCCGTAAACACCAAAAAATACTGAATGCGTGTGTCATAAATCTATCCATTTCTATATGTTATTATTACCATCTAAATTTAAAAGGAAAAACGACAGTGTTTCTTTGACCCGCTACATATAGTTTACAAATTTTCAAAGCAACAAAAGTCTAAAATCATGTTTGGTTTGGTAAAAAAATTTACATGGCCACCGGTGTGTCAACGTGTCCATTGGAAAAGTGTCGACGTTTCTTTGATTTTTGTGCGTTTAAAATTGCAATACACCACGTTTGATGCCTTTTAAGCCACAAAAAGCTCCATTCATCCCCAAATTAGTTTAATTCAAGACTTAAAATTTCAATAATTCGTGCCACTTCACCCCTTCTCTACAATAATGAATTAAATTTTTTTTTTTAATTCAGTTGCTTTAATTAACAGATTAATGGTTTTTTGTATTAAATTATGAGCTTTCATTTTCAAAATATGATCAAATATAGTTGAACACTTTAAATTCAATTTCAACTCGTAATTGTAGTAATTATAGGTCTATTGCATCTTATAAGTGTTTTAAATGCTATTATTATCTCGTTAATCATAAAAATGACAACGATATATTAGAAACTTAGTTCTACAAAAAAAAATCAGACATTGTTAATTTTTTTGTTTAGCTATTTATCATGAAATCATATAACAAAAAACATAATTAGTTATGGAATAAGTTTTTTGTTTTGCAAATAAATTCAAATTTTCTCTCTTATTAAAAAAAGAAAATAATTTTTTAACACATTAGTACAATAGCATAAAAAAAATTGATAACAAAATATCAACAAAACAAAACATAAGATTAAATTATGCAACCTTGAGCTAGAATTTGGTTATGGGTATCAACTAAATCAAATTTTATTCAAATTTTATATTTTGTTTGATTTTATATTTTTAATTGAAAGAAAATTATTATATTGTATAGTAAATTTATCTAAATTTAAAAATAATAAATACTAGATAATATAATTTTTCATTTTTCACCAACTTCTCAACAAAGCAGGATTAATTTTAGTATCATATAATGAACATATATGATTATATATTTTTTTATTGATTGGTTATGAAAAGGAGGTTTAATGTTTAAATTATTAGTCTAGTGATAAAAAATTTGAAAATAAAATGCATACAAGCATAGAAGGATTTTTATCCTTAAATAAATGGAGCATGTAAATAGAATTTGATAGTCATGCAATTTGTGTGTTTTGTAGTGCATTTTCATGTTTTTCTCAAATTTCATTATATATATGCTATACACAATTAATTTGATGATGATTGTCAAAATCAATAATTTGTTGGCACTCATGTGGAAAGAATGATTATCAATTCTAATATAGATGAGGTAATATGTGAAAAAAAGCCAATGGTTGAATTTTGTATTGAAAAAAGAACAGATTTAAGAAATTAAATTATAAATATTTGAAAACACAAAAGATTGTATTTTAAATATTCCACATAATATGCTAAACAAAACCCAATTTAATAATCCAGCCTAAAATACAAATTTAGGTAACAACTGACTTTCAAAGTCTGGTCTATTTTCTTACATAAAAGCCTAAATTGTAATAATTGCAATGCAATGGTGCTTATATATATCATGTTTAAGTGTCATATATCATGTCATTATAAAAATCGCATAGAAGAGTTGGCTAATTCGGCATAGTCAAATACCAATAACGCACTAACACGTGTAAACACATCGAAAAATAGAGTAAATATGTCGGATACGGGTTGATGCATGTAGACACAACTGACATGATTTTTTTTTTGAAATCATAATTTTTTTCCGATTATTTTCAACTTCTTTCAATTCTTGTTCTTATTTTAAATCTCGTAAAAAATATTTAAAAATAAATAAATATCGAAATTAATGAAAGCTCTTGTATTAAAAAAAATATAATGTCTCTACTACGAAGAGACGTAATTTCATAATTTCAAATTCTGAAGTACTTAAAAAAAAATAATCGCCGGAACTAACGTGTGGTGTTATTTAAAAAAATAAAAATAAATAAATAAATAAATAAATAAATAAATAAATAAATATATATATATATATATATATATATATATATATATATATATATATATATATATATATATATATATATATATATATTTATCTGTACTGTCAACAGGTAATTAAGCGGGTCGGACATAGTTACAAGGATCCGAACCCGAGAATCATCTATCTATCTTGGGCCCTATTGTTTCGTGGGCCCGGTTTTGTCTCGAAGCTGGTTCGTCTCGTGCCAGAACAACTTTTTTCTGGTAATGCCAGTTACTCAGAGTTCCTTTCTGTTTATTAGTTTATACTTCAGAGTTCAGAATCAGACCTCAGAGCGGGTCGGATTCCATTGGCGCTGTTTCTCCTTCGCTGAGGAGATTAGAGACTACAAGAGGGAAGGAGCGCGATCGCGCGCGCGAGAGAGAGAGAGAGAGAGAGAGAGAGAGAGATGGAGATGCACTGGGTGAAAGCTAATCCCTCGGATTTCGGGGGTGATCTCCCCATCGCTCGAAGGTAATCAATTGATCTCTCTCTCTCCTGTACTTTCTTTCTTTCTTTCTACAAGTCGGAATTTGCGATCACACCCTGCTTATCTGGTATGAATCGTGTCGTGCGTGTTTATATACTAGTATGACCATGGAAGGTTAGGTATCAGTAATGCAGTTGCTTATTTATTCTCAGTTGTCTGTCTTTGTCCTGTTCAAATCTGCAAATCACTGATGCGAAACCTGTCTTGCAAAATGATAGCTTGTGAGTGGTAGTCAAGCAGATTTGGTGCTGATTAGGGCATAATCGAGTAGAATTTTACATTTGCTAATGTGGAAATGTACTGAAATCTGCATAAGCTAGTTTATACATCAATGCATCCTACATCCGTAATTTCTAACATTTGGTTGATTTGTTTCTGCGAGGTTGCATTCCTTTAATTAAAGTACCTAATTTCAGAACTGAAGTATGGCAAAATAGATGGTAAATTTCAATTTAGAACAGTAATACAAGCAAAAATCATGGACTTAGTTGAGCCTAACATTGTAATGCAGTGGACACACAGCTGTGAAAGTGGGAAAATCAAAGGTGGTGGTATTTGGTGGGTTTGCTGATAAAAGGTTCCTTGTCGATATTGCCGTTTATGACATTGGTACACACAAGTTCTCTTTGCAAAATCTAGAACTAGATAATTTCTTTATTGTACCGTTATCACCTAATTTTGTATGATACCCATATGTGTAGACCTTGTGAAATTTTGGTTGGGTGTTCCATGGACACCCCTTGATCTAACCATACTCAAACTTGGTAGAGTACTGTACCTGTACTGTACCAGTGGGCTCTGAAGTACTAGTGCTGTTATGGACAGTGTGATTGTTTTGTATATGTGTGTGTTCGTTATGTATGGGGACATCTCATGGTCTTTCTTTTCTTTTCTTTCTTTTGTTTTCAGAAAATAAGTTGTGGTACACACCAGAGTGTCGTGGCAGTGGTGATTCTGAAGAGCAGGTGGGCCCCAGTGCCAGAGCATTCCATGTTGCAGTGGCTATTGATTGCAACATGTTTATTTTTGGTGGCCGATCTGGTACTAAAAGGTCGGCACTTCTTTTGGAAGTTTAGATATTTTATATGACTTTTTAAGAAACACATCAATTTCTGACCAATATTTATATTTCTCAGGTTGGGTGACTTCTGGATGCTTGATACTGGTATTGGTCTCACTGCCTCTCTTGTGCTCTCTTTTGATCCTATAATTATATTCTAGATCAACTATCACATAGAATTAAATATTTTTTTTTGCTGTTCCTCTTTTTAATAATATATGATTATTCTATTTTCCAGTATATTCCTAGCGTCTCAAAGATTTAATGAAAAAGAAAAAAAATAAATAAAACACTAAATATAGGTTCAAATGTTATTCCTTTAGTAATGTCAGTAGCTCTGACATTTACTTATTTCTTTTGATATTGTATTTCAAAGAGATATGGCAATGGTCTGAACTTACAAGCTTTGGAGATTTACCGTCATCGCGGGAGTTTGCTGCAGCTTCAGCCATAGGAAACCGTAAAATTGTTATGTGGGTCCCACTCTTTGATTCATTCCATTGGCTTTATCTAATCCAGCTTAATTAGAAGTTCTTTGTGATATTGGTAATGTTATCTGTAATCTAAATTCAGGTATGGAGGTTGGGATGGTAAAAAGTGGCTTTCAGATGTTTATATTATGGACACAAGTGAGTTCGTTTTCATAATTTCATTCCGAAATTATCCTTTCTGCTCCTATACAACCTCAGTATATCAGTATATCAAAAAAGAAATCTGTACCTTAGAAAAAGTGGAGGAAATTTGTAATGGAACTCCTCTTGTATTGCCTTAAAAGGTTACCCAAACTACCTTCCTTTTGATTTAATTTTAGTTGGAGGAGAATGGCGGTATTTTTCATGTTTGTAAGTATATGCATGATATTTATTATATTTGGTTGGTTGTATATATAAAATTGCTTGACTATGCGATCAATCAGCTTAGGTCTGCTCTCATATAATGCAGGAGCCATTCAGAGATGATTTTGATTTTACTTAGATATGTGGGGTATTCAAAAAAGAGATATCTAACGTATTTTCTTTTATTTGTTCTCTTTTCTTTCACTTTGAAAACTAAAAAGTGTCACTTGAGTGGACTGAGTTGTCAATCACTGGGTCGGTGCCACCAGCCAGATGTGGCCACTCTGCCACAATGGTTGAGAAAAGATTGCTTGTCTTTGGTGGGAGAGGTATATCTCCTTTCGTTGCTTTAATACTTTGCTACTCTTTCTTAGCAAATTTCTGGTGTACTGGCTACTCAATTAAGGCCTTCTTTATCTTTCTTGCTCTGGTAATGTGGTTACTAGAGAAATTGAGCAAAAATGAAGCATAGACTTTGTCCATGAAAATTAACTGTCTTTGATGTCTATGCCATGTGTATAATTTCTCAATGTAGTTATGTTGTAAGATACTTGTATCTTTTGTATGATTTTATGTTTTTTTAGGTGGCGGTGGACCTATAATGGGTGATCTGTGGGCTTTAAAGGGCCTCATTGAAGAAGGTGGGTTTTATGCTACATCTTTTGAGCTGTTGAATTAAAAGCACACTGCAAGGTTTTTTCCTATACAATTCATGCATCGTGCTTGTATTGTTTTGACAACGAGGGGTCCTTATGGATTGGTAGTGGTCAAGCTCATTTGTTCTCATTTTTTTTTCTATTCTTGGTTTGTGCTTACCAGTAATAATTCTTTTGTTGAAAAGTTTGTTAAAAATTCAGCCAGTCATGGAAGCATTGTTTGAATTACCTGCTGGTCTGTGAAGTAGTAGCAATAGCAAAATTCTCTAATTAAATTTAAACTTGAATTTAAAGAGAACGAGACACCAGGCTGGACTCAACTTAGACTTCCAGGCCAATCACCAGCCCCCAGGTGTGGCCATACCGTTACTTCTGGAGGTCATTATGTAAGTGTTTTGTTTTTATCTTTTTATTATTACAAGCAGCACTTTGTTGCATTGACCTCTTATTCCTTGATTCTTCCCGAGTACCAACTCAATATCAGGAACAAAGTTAATGTGAAACTTGTAGCTAACCATTTCGAGATTAGACATTGCACTTGGACATGGTCTTTTAGATGTTTTCTAAAGAATTGATGATTCTATTTATTTTGTAGCTGTTACTTTTTGGCGGGCATGGAACAGGTGGCTGGCTTAGTAGATACGATTTATACTACAACGACTGTATAGTTCTAGACAGAGGTGAGGTAGAAACTGTTGCATTCTTTTTTTGAATAAAAAATGCATGTATTCCAAAAGAAAAAAAACTTAAAATATCATACAAACCAGTGCAAAATGAGTCATTTCTCATATATATCAGCAAAACATGGGGAACATCTCCTATTTTTCAAAAGATACCCAAATTATCCTTGCTTTCCTCAGTTATGTCGAGAGGCAGTGAGATGGGTTAATTTAGTTGTATTTCAAGAAAATGATACTCATAATATCTTTCTTTTTTGCAAGGTAAAGTACTTTTATGTTTTCCTCTGTACTTTTGTTCTTTGGCTGTTGATTAAATGTGAAATAAGAAAAACTAATATCTGTTAATGATTCAGTGTCTGTTCAGTGGAAACGAATGAATACGAGTAATGAACCACCACCTCCACGTGCGTACCACTCTATGACTTGCATTGGTACACGATACCTTTTATTTGGTGGATTTGATGGGAAGACCACCTTTGGTGATTTTTGGTGGTTAGTTCCAGGAGGTACTTGTCATTTCTATTTGCATTTTGTGGTTAATGGTTTTACATTCAATGCTTATCCTTTTATTTTTGGCTGTGGACGGACATTTCAATAGTGGTATGGTAAAAATTGTAGATGTGAATTTATATACCCTTTTTGTCTTTTCAGACGATCCTCTAGCAAAGAGACCAACAATAATTCCAAGTGTTCCTTCAGAAGTTGTTGTGCCTTCTGATGGGTCACAAGATACTGATGTGAAGGTACTGAAAATTATTATTTATATATGCTGAAAACTGTCCCTTAGGAACACTACTTGTATATGAAACAAGTGTAGTTTTGGAATTTTAAAGAAATAGTCACAGGATTGTTTACACAAGTAAATAACATTTTGTTTTATAATTACATAGGATCTATATAAAATAGACTAGCTCATGACCAATAACTAACTCGTTCTATTGCATTTATTTATGAATTCAAGGAAAAGGTAGAGACAAGCGAGGAGTCCCTTATTTTAGAATTAGCTGATAAATTGGGCATTTCAATTTCTCCAAAAGGTGATGTCAGCATTATTGATGAAATGGAGGACAAAGAGCTAAGTGAATTATCGGCACGATTTACTGGAGAAAATTTACCAACTAGGGACCAAGCTGCTGGAATACAAGTAATTTGTAGTTCTACTTTTCTTAGATTAGTGTACATGATTAACATAGTTGTCTGTGTACGAAACTCACTTCTATTATTGGAATATTTTAGTACTTCTTATGTATGATTTAGGTTTTTAATCAATGCATAAACTCACAAAGTTTAGAAAATAAACTGGCCCATTACAACAAAGGAAATATGAGTAAGAAAATAAAATGTCTGATTTTCATTGTAATTTTGTACGTTGTGAATTTTGAAGATTACCGTCTCTACCCCTATAAATGAGATCTTGGAATATACTCAAAGCAAAGAAGGTAATAAGGATATGCCCAGAAACATGAAGGGATAACCTATTCTTCCATTTTATATATGAAGTTCCAAAAGGTTGATACTTATGAAACTTTAAGAACCAAAATGATAATTACTTAGGAACCATTTGTGTAATTTACTCTATTATAGATAAGAACACTAAACCTCGAAGGTACTTCACTCATTTGTTGTGCAAAAGTAGATAATTTTAAAGAGAACGAGTGTGTTGTGTGTGTTTTGGTGAGATAGGGGGATGATTTGGTGGTATAAATATGCAGCTCAACCTATACTAAGTCATTATTACTCGTATATTGTTTGACAATTCAATTTGATGGTGAATTTTTAGGCAGTAAGAGATCACTGGAAGAACTGTAGTCCCAGTTCCATACAGCTCCACGAGGTGGGTCCCATGTTGCGCGATTATAAGCGCCTCATTGTTCAAAGCCAACTGTAAGTTACCTTTCATTTTTAACATCGTGTGTTTGTTAATTTTTGGGGTACTACATGAAGGCCTTGTGCTATTTGGGAAATTGCAAAATCCCAGATTTGTTGGAGAAACAAAAAAAAAAAACCTTGCTGCTAGCTTGTCTTTAAAAGCACTGCTATTTAGTATAATGTATTTAAAATGAAATGAAGAAGCTAACTATGGTAAAATAATTTAAACATAATTTTTATAAATTAATTTGATGCAGTGTTTTCTAGTAATGCATCATAGGTTTCTATTTCTGCAATGACACATGGCCTTTGTTTGGAAATACTAGGAGTTAAGAGATGATTTTGCCATGTAAATAGTATAGGGATGTTTTGCAAATTTCTCTTTTTCACTGTTTCTGTTACGTAAATGTAAACATGAATCCATGAGCTGTATGTTTATGGTTGATTGAAATTTGTATCTTGATTTCAGTCACATTTTTTTACAATTTACGCTCCGAATTTGGCTGCAAGAATTTGACTGATATGCAGTTCTACACTTTTCAGAGGAAAATTGAACTTTGATGTACATTCCACTTCATCGGCTCTCTTTGGCCAAGAAAAATACCGGTTTTTCCACTTGAAAAGTGCTTCTCAGGTAATTTCTCTTCTCTCTCTCTCTCTCGCTTTATTTTGGAAGTTAAAGAAAAGGTTATTAGTTTAGTATTAGAGTTAAGAGAAAGTAACTTCAATTTTTAAAGAAGTTGGCTGATGTTCAGTTATTGGTTTGGTTCGCTGTTGGATTCCTTGTATGAATTGCACAATAATACCCAAATTCTGAAGAAAAAAATATACCCTAACCTTAGATCCAGCTTTAGAGTGAATGAGAGGATGTGCATGAGCATAATCATTTCAGCTGCTCAAGGCATATTTATTTTCTTCTATTATCTTATTTTACTTGTTTCATATTTTTGTACTCTATAGTTGCGTATGAATGACATCCCAAGTTTACTTGAAGAATACAAGCAACTTATCTCAAGTTGACAAAGGCAGTTCATCAGGGAATAGTAATGTTAGAAAATAGCAATTTCTTTTCACTGTTTACCCCCCCCCCCCCCCCCCAATCCCTTCTCTCTTATTTTGTGATTACGATTTATTCTTTGTTTATCCTTTTTTTTCTTTTCGAATTATCAGATGTTTTAGTAATCTATGCAACATTTTAAATACAGACTGCTGATGGCAATAATTAGAGCATTACATATCCTCTCATAATATGGTTTCTAGAAAGAAAAGAAACGTTGTATTTCATCATATGAAATATTTCTTTAACGAACTTGTTTGTGACAATGATATTCTGTAAGAACATTTATTATCACCAAAATCCTTTAACAGATGAGTATATTTTATTTGATAAGAGCAAATGTTTCTATTTTAAGCTGCTATATATAATACAGGTTCACCATGAAATAAAAGGTAATTATGCTACCAGGACTCCTTTTAGATAGAAAGTGACACGGTTTTTGACAATTTTTGCAATAAGCTTATTTACCAAGGTTGTATGATTACTGGGCGTCAAAGACCCAGATCTCTTATAATAAAATACATAATGAACAACAATAATTCAACAATACAAAATTTATACAGCACAAAAGGTATGTAAGAAAGAACTACGATTTTGAAATACTAATAAGCTAATTCACCTAAACACAACTTTGATATAACTCTTCTATTAAAAAAAAAATTCAAGAGATCTCCCTCAGTTCCCATATTTTGATTGTACCATCATCACTTGCTGATACCAGAATTCTCGAGTCCTGCATGTTAATTTGTAAGTTTGTTATATAGTTGGCTACATTAAAAAAGTCGGTGAATGCGAAGTATAAATTGTAACTCTAGCCACTTCCAACAATAAATCTTTTCCGACTACCCCCATTGAATCCATTATACTTGGATACTGGTAGTGTACCAAATTGAAGCCACAAATTGTTAAAAATTAAACCTGTTTTGACTTAAATATATCCTTCTGCTGTCATTTGCAACGGCCACAATTTAGTAAAATTAAGAAGAATGAATAAACTCAACCTTGGGATTCCACTGAACAGAGTTAATATCCATCTCATGTGCTTTCTCCTTCTTCGAAAGCAATCTATATGATGGTTCATCAACCTACATGTTTTAATAATTAGAAAATATTGTTTACAAATTCATTTGAATTTTTTTTGTGTTTGGAAACCACTAGATCAAATATTGCTTACTGAAATTAAAATCTCTATTAAGCCAAGTACTATTTGTCATCTATTCCAGGCTAAAAAGTTCATAAGACCGTATGGGAGAAATATTTTAGGATAGCCACAAGTTTTTATGCTCCTTTAGTTTATGATTCTGTAAAAATTCTGAATTACCGAATTGCTCTTTTCCTCCACAAAAAGGCAAAGAGCATCATCACCAGCTCCGCTCGCTATAACACCCTCGCTGTTAATAATAAAATCATCATTATTCTTAAGAGAACTGAATGAAGCATTATGCAAACGGAACATACAAAATCCCTTAATAGTACCATGAAATAAAATAAAAACTGACATCACCCCAAACTTAAACCAAAAGATAATTCCTTGAAAAAAGTATTTGCAAAAAATTAAAAGAAAAATGAATACCTTGACCAGTGAGCTGAAAAGATAGTACGACCATGATACCCAGACAAGGTGCAGAGATGCCTCCTGACATGAATCAACATCTAATTGTTAGATCACATTTATCAAGGGAACAAAAGACAAACAAATCTAAATAAATACAGAGAAAAAAGTACAATATGTACCAAGGTGCAAAGCCTTCAGTGTCTGTTTGAATGGCACTACTAGTGTCCCATATTTTTAGAGTAAGGTCATCACTACAAAATGAACAAACAAGTGAATGTTATACTAGGGTTTTGTTTCTTATTCATTGAGAGGCCATGGATATAAACAAAACATACCTTGAAGTGACCATTCTATCTCCACTCGAGTTGAAAGAAACAGACCAGACTGTTGAAGTATGCCCGCTGTGCATAAAGAATATAAGCACAAAATGTACCCAAAATCAACACCTCGAGATAGGTCAATAAAGCAAAGTATCTATATTACTTCAAATTTTATGGAGTTCAATAATAGTAGTGTTTGCACAGCATCTGGGATATTTCTATGTTGTGCAGGGTCAATCATATTTCATGTTAAGAGTTAGCAGGGTAAAGTACGAATAAATCTATAACTTCCTGTACCTGCTCCTTTCATTTAATGTTTGCACACAATGCCAATCATCGCTGTCCCCATCCTCTGTCCATACCTGTTAATCTCCACAAAAGTGTATTCAGATAGGTGAGAAGAAAAGGAGGTTCTGATGCATTACTGGCAAAAAGAAATTGTGCCTCAACAAAATCTACAAAATTCTACAAGTCCCTGCATAACAAGCAATATCCTACAGAACCCAACAAAATTTGGGAAATATAATGCACTTCTCTCCTTCCCCGTGTATGCTCTCTCTCTCTCTCTCTCAGAAAAGAAAAATTGAGGGGCATAGGAACGATAATATACAAATTTGACAAAAACAAATTCAAAGGGTATATTTGATACTTCACACTTCCCATGTTAATTGTTTAACCCTTTGCAGAGCTATTTACATGATTGATGGCTCTCTAGTGAATAATAACCCCAAAAGAAAATAAAAAAATAAAAGGAAACAATGAAAAAAGCATACCTTGATGGAGTTGTCATAGCTAACAGAGACCAGTACATCAACTAAAGGATGCCACTGCACCATCTTCACATCTTGCGAGTGGCCTTGAAGCACCGCCACACAATCATATTCATCTCCAGGTTGCACCTCCCAAATCCACACTGTCTTGTCTCTACTACATGTTGCCAGATACGCCCCTGAGCTACTCCAAGAGACGCTCTTCACCTCATTCTCATGCCCCTGCCCAATATATTCAGAGTGAAAAAGCTATGGCAAAATAGGGAAGACAGCTTCTTTCTTATCAACAAGATGCTAAAAACCATCCATTTCAGCATTTAAAAACAAAAAGATGCACCCCGTTAAAAAATCAGAACTTAAGCCCTTCCATCGATCTTTAACAACATTAATACTGCCAAACCCGATAAGATAAAATATAATGCTGATTGAAATAGCTTTGACCGATTCAATTTTGAAAAGCTGTAAAGATAAATTAATAGTACAACTGATCTAACTCAAAGGTGCATATAGTCATGTAGCTAGAACCATGTATGACAAATGGAGGTAGTAACTATTGAGACTAAACATGCTCCGAAATTTACCTCCAGGGTAGCAACACATTCAAAATCTCCACCAACATATTTCCAGATTGCGGTCGTGGCGTCAAAGCTAGCCGTGGCCAAAAATTTACCACATGGTGACCAAGCACAAGACCTGACAGTGCGAGTGTGCGTGTCTTCTAGAATAGTCTGTGAAAGTCAAAACAATAATATGATCAAATACTACAATATAGTTCATTGTATCGGACAACAGAACCAAGTTCATGCAACAGAGAAAAAGAAAATGACGATAAATTGTCAACGATCATCTTAGTTTCCGAATAAATCATAACTAGTATAATCCATGATCCAGTACATGATACTGATTCTGCAACAATCATGTATGTGATGTGGTACATACTCATAATGTTCTAACAATCTGTGTCCCTAAACAGTTCGGCTCTTTTTTCTTTCCTTTGTTTTCTCTTCCGTCTAGTATTGCACAATTGAGGCTTACCAGCTACTTTCAATTTCACCTATTCATCTTCTCCACTTGCAATAATTTGACAATTGTTAAAGCAATCGAAACGACACCACCTTTGTTTCTTGCTGTCTCATTACATAACTAATGTTAATTCAGGCAACTTTACAATGTCACACTTTACAATCTTTGTCTTTCCCTTACTTGTTTAATAGCTAAATTGCACAGTTGAGGTTAACCAAAGGTAAAAGGACATCCATCAATCTCTTCCCAACTTAACTTTCTCTCTCTCATATCTTCTAAATTAACCAATTGAAAAATTAGAAGGATCAGCTAAAAGCGACGCACCGAGCAGTCCCACTGACGAGTGGGGCCCATCTGCCAGATCCGCACGGTCTTATCGCCGCTACAGGAGGCAAGCATAGCGGATGCACCTCCGCAGTTGCTCGGAGCCGGGTTCCAAGCCAGGCTCCATACCCGATCGGCGTGTCCTTCTAGTTTCTGTACCTCCCTCAGGTCAACGCTCGAATCCAACAATTCCATCTGATGAGAAATCAGTGTGTGTGAGAGAGAGAGAGGAGAATTGGTGAGAGAGAGAGAGAGAGAGAGAGAGAAGGATCAAGTTTTGGTTCAAAGAATTGAAGTTCACCTCCGCACCTGCGATCGCGTCGTCTTCGTTCGCGTTAGGGTCTTTTGGTTTTGATGTGGCGGGGAGCTGTGTAGCCACTTATGTAGCGGAGTGTTCAGCAATAGTCAACTGAGACTTCTCCCTTTTGAAGCCTTGTACAAGTATTATTTCGATAGAAATTATTATTGTATCTCATATTCTGAAATTTTTTATTTGTATATTAAAAATATTTGTAATTATTGTAAAATATATTTATTTATTTTTTCTTCGTGAATGATTATATAAAAAATTCACATTAAAAATATTATTATTATATAAATAAAAATACAGTTTGTGTAAAACTTATAATACTAATAATATAAAATATAAGTATTTTAAAAAAATATATAAATATATCCGAAATATAAATAAAAATTACATTTATCACTCGTCTATTTTGACTTCGTTTGCTCTTTTCCTTTTTATAATGTTGTATTTTACTGGAGGAATTATAGTTTCAAGTCAAATTAAGAACGTATTTTTTACACGAAATAAAAACGAAGAATTTAAAAATTCTCCATTAAATATATAATACAACATCATATAGAAAGAACACAACATCTCAGAAGTATTTTGAGAAGAACCGTATAAAGATTTTAACTAAACATGATTTATATACAGTATTTTATATTGATTTATACATACGTTATATAATTTTGTTTCATTAGAAATTTTATGTTCTTCGAAAGATAATCATAAAAATAATTATAATTTTTTGATATTTATTATTATCTGCATGACATCTTCAAAATAGTATATTTATTTTTTTTTGCTATACTTTTAGTTAAATTAATTAAGTTTTCAATTTTTCTAGTAATTATCTGTTATCTGTTAATCAAATTGTTTGACATTAAAAATATGTCAAATTTTTTGACGTTGATGATACACCAAACTATTTAACGAAATTCTCACTTTTCATAATTTCCGTTTCTGTATAATCATTCTCATAATTTTGTATTTAATTTTGTCTAGTAATAACAGTTAGAAAATATTATGGAAAAATATCATTATTAATATCGACACCGATACAAACTTTATCATACATATTAAATAAATTATTATACACCTAAACGACTTTATTTTATACAATACTTCTATTGTTCAACTTAAATACTCACTAACATATATAATAACTCATATAAATAGAATAATAATAATATTATATATAATATATAATAACTCATATAAATAAAATAATAATAATATTATATATAAAATTATTTTGTATAATAAAATCATTAATTTCATGTTTTTAATTGGGCCTTAATAGTACAAATTTGAGCCGATTAGAATACTTAGATTTTTTTTCTACATCTCTCTCTCTCTCTCTCTCTCCCCTTTTGGTTCAAAATCAATCAATCAACACTTTGACAAGAATTGGAATCGGAGAAAGAATCCGAGAGCTCTCTTCTCCCCTTCTTCTCTCCTCCGTCGAATCGATTCGAAGAAGGAAATCCAGATCGGGAAACAAATGGGGCTGTGGGATGCGCTATATCGCGTCGTGATGCGTCGCAACTCGGTCTACGTCACCTTCGTCATCGCTGGCGCCTTCGCTGGCGAACGGGTACCTCTCTCTCTCTCTCTCTTTCTCTCTCTGTGTGTCGAGATAGAGTTGTTCGAGCTTAGATCTAGTTAATTTGGTACGAATCGGAGCATATAGATATCTTGTAATGTGTCCCCCTGATTTACTGTCAGGGAACTTGGGGAATTTCATTAGAAATGATCAGGATTACATCATTTAGTTTCGTAGATAGAGATATACTTACAATTTCCCAATTGGCAAAAAAGTTTAATCAAAGGCATCCCCTGCATTTATAAACTTGATGGATTTTGTCAAAAGCAAAGGCAAAAAAGTTTAATCATTCTCTCTTGTGTCAATCCTTTGTCTAATTGTTTCTGTCTTATGAAACCCTAGAATTACGAGAAGAGATTGTACAGATACAACAGGAGAAACATCCCCTGCATTTATATTGAGTTATAGATTAATTATTTACAAGTTTTGTTATGTTATTTCAGGCAGTAGATTACGGAGTACACAAATTATGGGAGAGCAACAATGTTGGGGTATTATATATTTCTATGTTTCTCTTTTCTTTTATCTTTCTTTTTTCAATTTGCTCTGATTCACAAAACCTGATCAGCCGGATAGGTGGCTTTAATTTTGATAGTTCTCAACACTTCCTATATTATAAATAAACCACAAATAAGATTTTTGGTAAACTATATTCAAATTTAGGATATTACAAATCACCTAGAATTTCTCATATTTATTACTAAACCCAATTCTATTGTAGATATGTACTTGTGAATAACGATGGTCTATGGCATGTTTAATTTTAGCCTACTCTTTTTTTCCCAAATTAAATTAATGTGAGCTAAGTTGAAAGCAAACTTGTAGTAAGGCCAAACTAACCATTTTATTAGCTTGACTGGGATTTCATTTTTATGTTTTATGCTAAATAACCCATGGAATGTTGATGTTAAGTGCACGAAACAGAAGTGCTGGGTTTTATTTACAAAGATAGTTAAGTCATTTGATAATTGAAGATACTATCATATACAACTATTTATGTCTAATAACTAGTTTACTAAATAATCTTGGAAATGATTTATTTAGTCGGTAACAATATGTGCCAGCATGGTACCAGATTAGCTGTACAATATTAACTGAACTTAAATTATGGTTCATTTAGGACCAGAATATATTGTAACATATGACGGCATCTTCCTAGGATCATGACAGGATATCCCAGCATAAATTCCGGTGCAGTCAGTGCCCACTATATTGAATTCCTCATATCAATATTGTCCCCCCGACATAGAGATAATTTTGTTAAGATAAAAATAAGTACCAAATTAGAAATGGATAGGCCATGATTTTGATCAGCACCCAACTAATACCAGAATCCAGATGTAGGGTTGTCTAATCTGGCAAACACTTGAGTACTCAATGAAAATCTCACTTCTGTAATTTTGATCCAGTAATCTACCGATGAGAAATTAGTGGATTATTCTGGAAGGCGCAACTCTTAGTTTCCATTGCTATCTTGTAGCATTTAATCTGTTAGGTAGAGGGATTAAAAGAGCAGACTTAGAATTGCCTGAAACTTAGAAGTTACTATATAACGGTAAATGAAGAATTCCTTGAATAGCTCTTAAATACCAGTTAGTTCTCTCTGCCAATCTCTATCACCACCATTGATTGCTCGAGCTCATTAAATAGTTTGTGGTAGGTGTGATTTACTAGAAAAGTAGACATCAGCTCTGATTAATTGCAGAGAATTGAAAGGATAAATATAGGACTTTTCCATCTTACACGTGTCAAATACCAGAGGGAATTAGCGCTGTGGTGTAAATGTAGGTAGTTGTTGGAGTGGGTTAGATATCGGAGGTTGAGCGGGGAGTTTGAAAGAGAATGGAGGGGTGGGGGTAGCTGAGAGAAATCATCAGTGTTTATACTGTAGCACTGACGTGTCAGTTGTAGAGTTACTTGGATCTAATAATTCTCAGGAGACAATTTTACGGCAAATAATTATAATTGAACTGACATCTTTCTATTGCTGTTTTTGTGAATTTTCAACAGAAACGGTATGAAGATATACCAGTTCTGGGGCAAAGGCAGGCTGAGATGTGATGTGTTTGTTTCCGCATTTCCTTTGCATTAAATAATGTAGCCTCTGAAATGGGCAACTCGTTTCAAACCAATCAAACACTCAGTTTTATGTTTCTTTTAATGGAGTATTTTGGATTCTTCAAGGTTTATAGCACTGTCGGGTTTATAAGTCATCGACATTGAGAATTTTTGTGTGTGTTCTTATCTTTGCTTTTGAAGTTTCTGTGCTTAATTTACATTATTGTTTCTATATGGTCGACTGGGAGATATTTTTCATAGCTTTCGAAGATCGTAATTATCCTTAATGAAATGCTAATATACATATATTGTCACTGATACTGTCATCAATATTGACTTTGTTATTAATGCAAAATGAGTTATTATTTATATTAACAGTTTATTATGTAATTTATTTTGTACATTACTTTTATTATTCAACTTTAATGAGTTATTATTCATATTAGTAGTATTCGAGTTGAATAAAAAATGTATGTATAAGATAAATTGTATAATAAAGACGTTAACATGAATAATAATAAATTTTACATAAATAATAAAATCGGTATTAATGATGGTATCTCCAAACATTAATTTCTCTTTCCATTATTCTAATTTCATGTCATTCTTGTCGTCCAACTTAAATAAAGAGAACAACTTTTGCAATCTGTACATTAAAAGTAATCATGAGTGTTCCCTTCAATTTCCATTTTATTTCAATTACTATTCCATGCCAGTATAATTTTATTGTAGGTATATAGCCAACATTGATTCATATTTTTTAATGAGACATACTCCTGATTGGTTATATGCTGGATTTTCAATTTAGAATTTATAACTATTCCTTTGGGTTCTGTATTTGCTCCCCTTAACAAGCTTTATTCAGTGATTCTTCATCTATACTGTCAGACTGACAAACAGAGCCCTGATTATACATTTGTTTGTAAATTGTAATCAAATGGAAACGAAACAAGCGCTCGTTGAAAAACCAAACAGAGGCCTGATTATACTGTCAGACTAACTACTATGCTTTTTTTTTTTTTTTAAATAAGTGGGCTTTTTGTTTGTTGAGACATTTATTTTTTTTAAATATTTTTTATAAAATTTATAATTTGCATTTTTTTTTATAAAAAAAAGGAGATTTATTATTATATATGTTAGGTTTGTAATTTCTATTATGTGTTATCTGATTTGAAGCATTTGGTTCACTATAAGGACCAGATGTGCATTTGAACTATATTAAAACACAATCAATTTATAAGTTATAAAATATATTTGTAATTTTTTTCTATTTTTAAGATTTTTTTAGATTTATTTTGAAATTATTTGAAAAATAATTGTCAAAATATTTATTGTCAAGGGATCCCTTCTCATAAAAAAAACGGAATTAAGCCGGTCGGTTTAAGTAAAAGAAAATCATGAACGATTTTAAAAAAATTTATTGATTTTGAACCCATATAAGGAAATATCGTTTAGTTATGCCATAATTTTTTCATGCTTCTTGCGTAAAAGTTGACCTATTTGAGTTACTTTGCGTTCAATATATAAATCGGATAAGTTCTTAAAAATTTTATTGTGTTAGTACTATATTTTCTAGAAAGAAAAGTAGCATGTATTTTATTTCTTTAGTTTTCATTTGTCAATAATTATGTATGCTTCTTAGTAAAATCTTATTATTACGTACTTCAGATGTATCAACAAAGCTATGTATTTATGATTTTGTGATTTATCATTTTCATAGGTCATGATTACAAATTTTTAGTATAAATAATAGAGTGGGGATTCCTTGACAACTAAAAGTTTGACTATCTTAACAACATATTTTTAAATAATTTAAAAAATATCTTAAAAATAGAAAAAAATTTAGAAACATGTTCTTCAACTTTTAGGTTGATTGTGTTTTGAATTTTATTCAATTTAAGTGTTATTTGATATTCCATCAAAGACCATTAAAATTATATGATATGTACAACGGCTCATATTTAAAGGTCTTTGATGGAATATTAATTTACACTTAAATTATATTAACTTGAAAAATAATCAATTTATAAGCTAAAAAATATGACTACAAATTTTTTTATTTTTAAGAATTTTTAAAAATTATTTCGGAATTATTTAAAAATTTATTGTCAAGGTTGTCAAATTTTTAATTGTTAATGGATCCCCAGCATAAATAATATATCTTTGTTTTTTGAAAAATCAACATCCAACCATTCACCTAATTGATCAATTCATAATATCCAGTTTGGTTTTAATAACATTTGGTCCAAATTTTAAAAAGAATAATGTCAATGTTATTAGTGATCTTAATTTGACAAATTTATGCCTGAAATTAAACGCATGTGTTCCACATTTATCTAAACATGTTCCTTCATTTCAGCATATATAATTTAATCTTTCTAAGTACAAGATGAAGGAAAGAAATTTAAGCACATGTATTTATAACTATTTGAACACATGCATTTAGAAATGAATTGTAAATACATGAAATTGTATACATTTGAAAGCTCAAATTGACTCATACATTCAAATTATGTTGGATAAATGTATTTAGGTAAGCTCCTTCATTATGTTTGTAAAATTCTTAATTGATACTTTGAATGCATATTTTTAGTTAGCACTATTTGATACATGCATTTGAAAATAAGACTTCATGTTACAAAATTTTCAAAATTTTGAAGATACAATAACTAATTTTTAAAAACAATCATAATTCAAATTTGGTGTGCGTACTCGTAAGAACGAGTTAATTTATTATATAGAGTGGGGATCCCATGACAACTATCGACGTGACAATCTTGACGATAAATTTTCAAATAATTTCAAAACACGTTTTAAAATTTTTTAAAAATAGAAAAAAATTATAGACATATTTGTTAGAACTTACAAGATTAATTGTGTTTTAATTTTCATATAATTTAAAAATTATTTGATATTCCATTGAAAAACTATTAAATTTGTACCGTTATAAATTTCACGTAATTTTGTTTGTTCTTGATTGAACACAAAATGATACTTAAGTTGAATGATATTTGAAACACAATTAATCTATTAAGTTTAATAATATATTTATAATTTATAATTTTTTTTAATTATTTAAAAATTCGTTGTCAAAAATTCTCATTATATATGTATAAAAATATGTAGATTAATTTCGTTTAATTCATGTACCATTCATATCTTACAAGATTACTTGGACGAAAATATTGACACGCCAAACTAAGAAAAGATTTCAAAGAAACAGCGGGTCATATCCGCAACATCATTTTTTTAAAAATACATTTCACGTGAACGGATTGCAAATTTGCAACGTAGTAGGTAGGAAAAAAAAATGTGACATGCTAGTTGTGTTCTTGTACTATTCACACACAAAAAAAAAGAATTAAAATTTGCAATTCAACCTCGATTTATGTATATTTTAAATTTTAGTATTGTTTTGTGTCTTGGTGCTCCCCCTGTTTTTTCATGCGAGAAAACAGTGGGAACAGCGCAGTTACGCCAATAGATTGAAACGGTTACCCAATTGCTCCGACTGTGTTGTACTTACATGTGGCGGGTTTTTGGGAAGAGGATTCTTGACCCGCCTCGTTGAGTTAGATAAAGAGAACGCGACAAGAGAATAATATTTCTCGTATTGGGTTAAGGCCAGCTAATCCATCTGGTCTCTTTCTCTGACAAATTTAAATGCTTGAAGGGTACTCTCGTAAATAAGATTCTTTCCAAGGGCAATGAGGTGACGAGTGGCAAACAACCTTTTCAAAAATAGAATAGTAAATAATAAATACATATGCAATTATGCACGGAGGTCTTTATAGAGAAAGAACCCTTTAATTGTCATAATAATTTTAGAGCCCAATGATCTTTTATTAAATTTAATAATAATAATTTTAGAATAAAAAAGTTTTTTTTATTAAATTTTAGATGTACATAATTATATTTCGAAAAAGTTATTCCATCAAAATATATAATAATAGAAAAAATATATCTTTATTTAGAAGCATAACATGAATATTCACTCCCATTTTCTGAATCCGAGTGGGAAGTTAAAAAATAACCAACAATAATTTTTTTAGATTATTCCCTAGTCATTTCAATTACATTATCAAAGATAATTTCAAAAGTATAAATAAAACAAAAATTATATTAAAATTTCATCGACATTCACTTTAATACGTTAAAAAAAATGCACGTCCTATCACTAAGACTAAAATGCAATAAACAAACTTTTTATATACTCTCCCCCCATTTGACAAATAAAATAAAATTAAAGCGGATGAATATTAAATCACTTTAAATTATTGATGTTTGAGAGAAGTAAAGTAAGTAAACGAAATAATGAGGATAAAAAAATTAAAAGTTATGAAATTTGATGATTTAATTTTACCCTATTTCTATAAATGATTTAACTTACCCCATCTTAAATCACATACATTTAGTGTATTAAAACGTGTTGAAACACTTAAAAATCAATTCTACTTCACTTGTCAAACAGAGAATTTATGTAAAAACGCTGTATGTATATAAAATACTTTTGGAGGACCTATGTGAAAAAGTACATCTCTTTATACATAGAGCGCCGCCACCTTTGTCCGAGTTAGGTCACATTTCGACATTTCCAGAGAAGACTCATAGAAATCTCCGCTCCATTTCTCTCTTTCCCCTCTTCAATCTCTCTCTCTTTCTCCCCTCTTCAATCATCTCAGTAAAGAACAAGGTACCTCTCTTTCTTTAGATCTGATTTCCTTTTCGTCTTTTAAAGATACGTACTTAGTCGTCCTATTCGCCTATTCCGTTGTTCAATCAATCTGCTTCTCGCGGGACGGCGGGAGGGGGGGGGTATGTTTTTCTCTTAGTCTGGTCCTTTTCTAGGGTTTCAAACTTAGATTATGAGGGTTTTTCCGATTGGATTTCTGTTCGTTGTAACCCTAAAAGTGTAAGCAATTTGCATAGATAGTTATTTAGGTCCGATCTGATCTCTCGCCTTGATTTATTTATTGTAAAACGGAATTTTGGTTGCGAGATCGGTCTCTAGCAATTATGGATTAAATCGGATTTGAGCAGGTACTGGTGTGTACAAATTAGTAAGTATTTGTTGAGGATTTTCATCAATCCAGCCATAAAACCCTCGAAACAATAGAGAGAACAGACAATAATTGCGCAAATTTACAAAATTCTTCTTCAATTATAGATTATAAATGAATTATTGTTGGATTCATCATGTTAAACTATTACTGGAGCTTCGAGTGAAGGGTAAAAGGAACCGCATGCGGCGTGCATACCCTTCTCATAATGCTCCACAAATTAATTGTGCCGAGTTTTCAATGGAACAAAAAATCCTCAATTTTTTTTTGTTTATTGGTGAAAATTTAATGGCAGATATCCATAATAGTAATTTTGGAATAACTTCTCTTTTTATGAAATTTCGACTCCTCCATTACCTTATGATTTAACTTGCATTTGTACTTTGTTTTTCTTTGACTAGGTTTAACAGGATGGCTTCACTTGCTCTTGGTACCAGTCTTACCTCCGTACCATGCAATGGATTTTTCACAAACACCAACAAAACCAGCTCCTCTCCTTGCTTAATCTCCTTTGCTGAAACAAAGCCAAAACTGGCAACTCTCAAAATGACCAAATTGACCCTTGTGCCGCAAGCCACCTACAAGGTCAAACTTGTTGGTCCGGACGGCAAGGACCAGGAATTCGAGGCGCCTGATGATGCGTACATCCTGGACTCGGCAGAGGCAGCTGGCATTGAGCTTCCATATTCATGCCGTGCCGGTGCATGCAGCACCTGTGCAGGCAAGCTTGCGTCGGGTCAGGTTGACCAGTCGGATGGGTCGTTCCTTGAAGCAGCACAGATGGAGAACGGTTACTTGCTCACTTGTGTCTCGTATCCTAAGTCGGATTGTGTGATTCATACTCACAAAGAAGGAGATCTTTACTAGGGTTTTAGAGAGAGGGGGATGTTAGTGGGAGGATTTTCTTGTTTCTTAGCATTGGATTTGAAATCCTTTTGGAAAATTTGATGTGGTACTGGAAAACTTAATGGTGAATAAAATTGTTGGTTATGTGTAACTTGGTATTATTGGATCATTTCTCTATTAAAATCTTTGATAAAGATAAACTAATTAAGTGTGCCAAACCTTGTTAAGTCTCTGCTATTTGTATTTTTATAGCTCACAAAAAAATCTGTTTGGTAAGTGGAGTAAAATTAAAACTTTAGGTAAGTGGAGTAAAATTAAAACGGAGGAGTGTTAAATCATTTTAAAACATTAATGTTTGATAGTAATGAAGTTTGATAAGTGAAGTAAAATTAAAACGAAATAAGTGTTAAATTATTCTAAATTATTAATGTTTGATAATAGTAAAACATTAATGTTTGGTAGTAATGAAGTTTGATAAGTGAAGTAAAATTAAAACAAAATAAGTGTTAAATCATTCTAAAACATTAATATTTGATAATAGTGAAATAGATTTATAAAATAATGAGAGTAAAAAATATTAAAAATTATAATATTTAATAATTTAATTTTATTTCATTTTCATAAATATTTTAATTTAATTTATTTTAAATCAACCTTCTATACATTAAAATATTTTAAATCACTTTAAATACTTCTACTTCATTTGCCTTTAACGGAGGTCTAAACCTCTAAATTTTAAACTCAACAATATACTTTCTAGTTTGAAACTTCAAAATCAATCATATTTTGACGACGACTTGTTATTTACTTGTCACGTTGTTCTATAACTTGATCCATTGGTCAATTTTGTCACCTGTGAACTGATGTCATTTCTCAGCGGTTACACATGTTATTCAACAACCAACATATTCCTCCTGTTTTCAAGGGAAATACTGAGAGATGGAATGAAATTAAGATCTTATTATTCTAATTTGAACTATTAGATTAAAACGAATGAATCATATTTATTTAAAAAAAAAAATTAATTTTAAATAGAGCCAATCTACTTTTTCATTTGAAATAATAGCAGATACAGGCTCCTAAGAAATAGTCCTTGGTTCAATCAGTTCATATCCTCTAGATTCATGCAGATTTTGTCAAAATTCGTGCAAAATAAATCTAAAAAAAACTCCTATAATCCATCCGTTCATACGCCGTGTGAAACAATGCCGTGTAACAAAAAATTAACACTCTGATCCAACAACTCTTGCCTTTGGTCAATTACCAATAAAGCTAGTTTATGGCTATGAGTTTGGTGTATTATTCAACTGTCACTATACCTACTTAATTTGTGCCATGTCAACGGATGATTAGGACCGGAATCAGGACATATTTGCAGTCAATGTTATAGTTATATTGTATAATTTAAAAATTAAGGATTGTTTTTGACTTTTAGGGTTTTGCATGAATGCGTATGCACTAGATAGCAACGGTTGTAATTTCAGAAATTGAGAATTTTGTTGTTGGATTTGCAAGCATTCACTCTGAAATATGAAGCATGCGTTTTTTTAGATGATTATCTTATTTCTCCATCTGAACACTAAAATTATCTTTGATCATTTCTCAGTTTAAATACAAAATCTTTCTTATTCTCTTTTTATCACCTAGTTGGTGCATTTTACATTAGTTTATCATCAAGTTTTTGTCCCCTTTTGAACGGTTTCCATTGTCTCAGATCCATTTTGTCAATGTGGCTGCTTTTATTCAATAACACTGCTAATCTGTCTCCATTACAAATTAGGAGGCAAAAGAAAACCACTCGGAATTTTATCTATGAATAATTGATGACATAGACAAAATAGAAATCACTTCAGCTAGAACCCAAAATACTGAGAAAACTAAGCGAGATTTTATTCTCCAGTATTATCATCTGCCTCTCAAATCTCAATACATCGGAGTACCAGTTGACAGGAAGGCTACCCCTTGAATTGAAGATCAAAGATAGCATAAATGTAATGGTCAGTTGAAGTGAAGACTGTTAAATTAAATGGAAAAAAAAGGAGAAATTAAGACTTCTATGAGGAAATAAGTAATTCTGATGTGTTCATGGGAAAATAGAAATGTTTGGATTGTATGACAATACTCAGTCCCAATCTATTTAGTGAAGGTTTTGTAATATATATTATCAATGTGTGACTAGCTTAGATTGAAACACATCTCGCAATAGATACTATTGGGTGTTAGCTAACCAACATACTGATTGATTAACATAATCATTTTAGAAAATCAACAACATACATCTTCAATATTTACTAAATAATTCATGCCCATAATTAGTCCGGAATGAAACATTTACTATATTACTATAACTACTGTGTTTCTTCTCTCTTTCTTGTTTAAACTACACCTCAATGCCATTGTTTTCGAAGATCTTGCTTTTGAACTGGAAAGCATTTAGCTTCATAAAATTTTGCTCATTACAAATTATTTTTATTGTTTCCAGTAGATGTTTATACTACAGTTTGCTTGATAGTTTTCCATCTAGCCTATTAAACTCTATTAGCCTTCTTTTAGTTGAATTACTATAGAGGCTAAATCCATGATAACAATATATATTATTACATCAAGATAGAATCTAGGTTTAGGGTAAATAGGATTCAGAAAATAAAAACCAACTGAGCAGTAACAAGCATATAAGAGCAGTAGCACAAAAAAAAAAAAAAATCTTTTGAGCAGAAAACAGAATACCTTTTTGAGGCACTATTTTATTGCAGATTTTTAAGAAAAGACGAATTGAATGTTTAAAACATAATTAGACAAGGCCACTCCAAAACTGCAGTTAAATTACCTGTATAAAATTACAAACCAGAAGTGGCACATCTCAGAATAAAAAAAAATGCAGTAGAAATTACAACTGGATAAAAATTTATGCTCAATAGATATTTTGATTTATGCACAGTAAGAGCATAAAATCAAATATCTTATGAGCACAGAAAGAACTTACCAAAGCAAAGGTTCTACACATGAAGATCATTTCTGTTCTTAAAAAGCAAACTATCAAATATATATACTGATTTAAAGCGATAAAAAGAAACACAAAAATTATTTTTCAACCAAACAACAGGTACTACCTAAAACTTCACAATTTAGTTTGTAAAAAAGGACCAAAATTATAGTTCAGATTTCAGATTAAAATATAATGAGAGCCTTCCAGACCGTTCCTGTTTCCCATATCCCTCTAAAAGAGTAAATCTCTATTTTTGTTGCAACTCTCTTTTAGTCTTGAGCAAATTAAGATTCCACACTACAACTTGCCTCCGATCAACAACTCAACACCGGTACAGAATGACAAAAATCAAGGACCAAACGGACCATCCAATTAAAGATTGAAGTGCTCAAGATAGAAGATTTGAATTCATGAACAGAACCCCGCCCCCAGCCCCCCACCCCCTCCAAAAAGAAAGTGACATCAAAGCTTGTAAAAGGCAACACCTCTCCAATTAAACCGTTGGAAGCTCTTGATTCAGGGCACAAGGATAAAACCCATTTTGTAAAGTATATATTTCTAAGGACAAAATTTTAACAGGCCAAATTATACCAGCCTCCTGCCAAAATGACAAAAAACCAATCAATACTAAATCCTACTAAAATAATTATATGACAATGAAAAACAATGATATGATCTAACATTACCCGCTTCATCTCCATGACGAGTTATCAAAGTGCTAATATTTCATAAAGGCGAGCATTAACAAATCTACCGCTCTTAACTAACGAACCATAAATCTCAGTTGCACATGAGAAGCTCAGTTGCTCGGCCGCTTCCTTAAAAGAAAAGCAATTGTGTACCCAAGCTGTACCCGAGAAGACGAGTAGCGAGATAATATCCGCAAGGAACAAACTAAGGACCGCAAATCACACCAATACACATACGATGCAGAGATCCCAAAAGTAACAGAAACACCATTTAAAGGATCACTTAAAAGGAAAAGCGCACTGCCGCGACCAAACAAAAGGAACATTTACAAGAGAGCAACATTTCCATTTCGCACCAAAATCCAGAGAACAAGTATCAAGAGTACCACACAAACAAAGGCCTTGGTGAACAAGCACCTTGGCTGCATACAGAACAAAAAGCAAACATTTAAGTACCAAATCACAAACTAGATTAACTAACATTGTTTGACACACTAAAACTAGATACCATTACCATCACATCCATAAATAATACTTGTTCATACCTTGATTCATTGATGAAATGACGATTCATCATCTAACTGGTACAAAGCCAGGTTCTTATCTGGGCCGTCCATATGGGCCAGAGCGATCGCGTCCACCACCATACCTGTCACCACCGCCGCCGCCGCCACTACCACCACGTGGTCCGCCACCATCCCTGCTGCGGCCAGAATAGCGGTCCCCACCATTACGGTCTGGGCCATACCTACCACCACCGCCGCCGCCGCCTCCTCCATACCTAATTACACATTGTGTCAAAGACAACGGCATTTATTTAGAATCAAAGAAAACTGGCTCCATGAATGAAAGAAATGCAACATTGCAAACAAAGACTATTCCTTCCAACTTTTGTAGTTATTTCATTTCATTTCTGATAAGATTGGATATGTGGTGCCATATGACAGGATGTCTTAATTGTAAAAATGTGATCTAATGTTAAACAGAATTGGTTTTTACTTGAAATAATCCATTTCTGTTAATTTGCTCTGTGTGTACCACAATAAATACAAAAGATTAGCTTCCAACAAAACAAAACCCCTTACAAAAAATGGAACTGAACAAACCCCAATACCGAAAATAAACACTCACCTATCACCACCATATCTGTCACCATCACCAGAAGGGCACTCCCTTGCAAAGTGTCCTGGTTTACCGCACTTGAAACAATCACCACCACCGCCTCCACTTCTACCTCCACCGCCGCCACCACCATATCCACGGGACCCACCGCGGTCTCGGCGGTCCCCACGGTCATAGTCACGGTCCCTACCGCCACCACCACCGCCTCCACCACCCGGCTGGGCTCGGTCGACAGTAATGGCACGGCCGTCTAAATCCATGCCATTCATTTTCTCTATTGCTTCCTCCATAGCATCCTTGTCGTCAAAAGTCACAAAACCAAAACCACGGGACCGGCCTGAATATTTGTCAAGTACCACCTACAGAGACAGACAAATAAAGATTTATAGTAAGATTTGGAAACAGGTGATATTGTTAAAATATGGACCTCATCAGCAATCTTTTGTTTGCAACCTTTTTTCTGTGTAGAAACTGGTGTATGCTGGAATAAAGATTGTATTTATGGGTAACAAATGACAAACAATCAAACACAAAATTCAGACTAAAAATCATAAATGTAAAGCTATTTTGTTGTTATAATATTAACAACAAGAATAATTGTTGACAGAAAGTACAATCTGCTTAGCATCAGAGAAGATTCAGGCTATCTAAATGAGATCAGAGTAACTACTATAAACTCTGTGAACTCTGTGAACAAATATATTCACAAGAAACCATACAATATTTGTAATAGCTGTGTTACCACTACAGAACTTAGGCTAAGTAATAAAGTTCGTAATTATGTTACTAGAATTCTGATTGATATTATAAAGAGGGGGTCAAAACTCATAAGGTCATTGCATGATACCTTTGCATCTGCAATTTTGCCAAATTTGATAAATGCATCCTCTAGGCTTCGATCGGTTGTAGTCCAAGAAAGATTTCCAATAAACACCCTGTATTCTTCTGCATCAGACATTTTTCAACTCTCTGTACTGTGGAAAAATCAAAAGATTGAAGGTCAAATTTAGGTATTATAAGGCCTCCTTTACCTACTATTCCTCAAAAAGAAGTCAAATTTAGGCAATCGTCCTTTTAAAGCATCAGTTCTCAAAAGATCAGATGCTCAGCACGTAAAACCTTTTATTAACGATTCGCTGAGCGATTCATCAAATTTACGGAAAATAACTAAATAAAAGTTTATTCTTCAGCATCCTCACAGTTAGAACTAGTTAGCGCAGATCTTTTACTCATGTATTTATCAACAAAATTAGAGGTCCGATGAAGTAATTAATTCATATAAACACGGGACATTATTATCCAAATTCAAATTGATTAGATCTAGCTGCAAATTACATGAAAAGATGAATTGAGAATCAAAATAAAAACAAAACTTCACAATACCACAACACGAAAGATCAGATCTACTTAATTCGTCGCTCAACCCTAGTGAAAACACGATATAGTCGAAGAATCAACCAAAATCAGAGCCTACTAAGATAAATACTTCAACCGATCGGAACGAAACAATCAAATCTAGGAGGAAGAAGAAGAAAGAGCGATATACCTTTAAATCGACTACAGATGTGGGAAGAAGAAGAAGAAGAAGAAGAAGAAGAAGATGCTAGCGATGCCTCTTCTTCCTGCGTGTGTGTGCGGCTTATGAAGAAGCAAAACCCTAGATCTCAGATATTTTCTTTTAGAGGAGGGCTTTTTCGTAAATATCTGCAGCGTAATGGATCGACCTAGCCGCTGTTTGTTAACAAACGAAAAATATGCGAATTTTGGGAAGGGGTTTAGATACGGAACCCCCGTACTTGACCCCCCAATTCGTCTCCTGTCGCTGTAAAAGGACCCCACCACACAACTTGAATTTATAAGAGGGAGGGATCACTTTATTTTGACAATTTTTTTCCCTTTTTTTTAAGAAAAAAATGAGGTTATTTTGATAATATTGACATTGATAATGGAGTTTTAAATAAATTAAAAAATATTAAATATAAAAATATTTATAAACAAAATTTTGAATTTATAAATTAATTATGTTTCAAATTTCATATAATTTGTATCATTTGATATTCCATTAAAGTCTAAAGATTATAAAATATAGAACTTTTATAAATTGTATAAATTTTAACGATTTTTGATGAACTACTAAATAAAATTTAAATTATATGAAATTTGAAACAAAATCAATCTATAAGTTCGAGAATTGTATCTATAAACTTTTTTCTATTTTTAAATTTATTTGAAAACTTGACAAATTATTAAATAGGCATTATCAAGTGATTCCTTCCTTTTATATAAAGCACTTTTGACAGTGGGAGACAAATACTGCTTATAGGGGGGGGGGGGGGCATCACTACAAAAATTAATACATTAGTACAATTCAAATATTTTCTTATTAGTTTTAACAATTGCCAAATAATATTAGTAGTTTTAAAGGAAAAAGAATATATCAGAGTGAAGATGGAGATTATCATAAGCATTTGTCTTACTGGTGCAAACTGAGATTGCAACTGATTACATCTCAAAGAGAACAGCTTTCAGGCTGTCAAGTGCCATTAATTAGACTTGATATGTAAATAATGTAACATCTCTTCTTCCTTTGGTGTCAATGGATTATTATTAGGAAAAACCTAGCATTTGTGTAAAGTTGCTTGTTTGCAATTTATTTATTTTTTTGGACTTTTTGTGTAATATATGTATCAAATATTATAAGTGACCAATAGAGATTGTTGTTAAAAAAACCCACTTAAATTTTGCAATATGTAATTTAATTATTTTCTTGGACCTTTATGTTGCATTCAAAAAAAAAATCCCACTTAAATTTGACAATTTGTGGAGTATTCTTTCCTTATTTCAAAAACATTGAAGGCAATCTATTAGAAATGCAAAATGCAGTTTGGTTACTGTCGTAATTATTTTATCCCAAAGATTGTTGAGCAGTTCTGTTATGAATAAAAAATTTTAGTGGTTGATGAATCATAATCATTAATTTCAGTATGATTTTTTCATTTATAATATAAAATTTGATCCATAACAGAATTAACTAAGATTATTTAGTAACGATGTACGCAAATTAGACTTGAATCAGAACCACTTCATTAATTAATATATTAAAGTTAGAACAAAAATTTTCATGCAAAATATGTTTCAATTCAATTAAGAGAATTAACCAAAATTATAAAACTACAATTGATTGTAGCATTACATGTTTTCATAATTAAACAAAGCATCTAAAGTATATGTGTATACGAATTTGACTTGAGTTTCGGAAAAGTATAAATTTATTTTCTCGAGTTTTGTTTCCTTTGCTTCAATATATATAACTGCATCTGTTAGTAAATATGTAATGTAATCTCTACTAATATAAATACTCAAGACCTATAAACATTTATTTTCTTTTATTGTCACATATCCGATGCTTCTTTACACCTATAACACATTGGTTGATTTCTCACTGTAGATGAATAACATTATTAGAATTTTCAATATTGACGTGAGTATGGAATATTAACAGTGTGGGTAGTTCAATACGCACGTCAATAACCTTAATTTTGAACTATATTTACGTGCGTATACCAGACAATAGCGTGAAAAGTATTTACGTGTATAATTATGCACATAAATGCTTTCCACGCTAATGTCTGATTATATAGGTATACGCACGTAAATATAGTTCAAAATGAAGATTATTAGCATGCGTATTGAATTACCCACACCATTAATATTACATACCCATATTAATATTAAAAATTCTAGTAGTATAATGTAACAAATAGTAAACTCATTCAGATCATTTATTCCATTCTCAAAGAATATTCACTTTATGATCTATTTTTTTCTTTCCTCCAACAAATGATCAGAGAGAGAGAGAGAGAGAGAGAGAGAGAGAGAGAGAGAGAGAGTATGTGGGGGCAGAGAACTTTTGTGTTTATAATCACAGCTAAAAAAATGCACAAACCAATCAAATCATTTGATTTTTAATGCATTGTTTGATGGTGGTGTTTATTTTTGATGAATTGTTATGTGGAGTGTGGAATTTTATTTGGTGTGCAGAATTGATTATATGATTTTTTATTTATTATTGGGTTCAAATTAATATTCTAACAACAACTGATGATTGTTTGATGACATACATTTGATATTCATCAAAATGTAACAATAGATATGTCATGACTTATGAATTATAAAAAAATATGTAGCATATATATATAGTAACCTTTTAATTTCAATTATGTCTGAATTTCTTTTGAAAATCCATTGAGATTGTCAAAATAACAATAAGTTTTAAAATTACCCAAAAGTTTATACATAATTCAAATATTTAAAAATATATGACTATTTTATTTTGATTGAATGGTCCAAAAAACTAACATGCATACAAAAAATTCTATATTTTTCTATTTATTTTTCAATTTGAATATCTGATAACCACACATTCAGAAAAGGCTCTAAATATGATTTTCATATTTTTTATGTTGAAATATTGAAATATTGTCAATGCTAATTCATGTTCTTTGTGGGATGTGAGTAAAAGAAATATTTTCTTTAAATATAATTTTATTTTATTGAGATTGTGTACTCCAAAAAGTAAAATTTTTTTTATTGTTTTATATTAATTAACAGCTCAAAAAAAAAAAAAAAACTATTACACACTGTGGAGCGAGTTCCATAACTACTTTACTTCAAAGTTTAAAATTATGAAATCCACTACGTGCTACTGAGGTGTATTATTTGAGTGCATTAATTAGTGCAATATTGACTCACAGCTCATGTTAAAAAAGTTAGAGAGCTTATATATAGATAATATCATTAATATTGTCGTTGATATTAAATTTATTATTTATGTAACATGAGTTATTATTCATGTTAATGACTTTAAAAATAATACTTTTATTATTCAACTTAAGTGAGTCATTGTTCAGATTTGTGATATTGAGTTATATAATAAAAGTACTGAAGAAAATAAGTTGCATAATAAAATCGTTAACATAAATAATAACTCATTTTATAACAATAATAATTGATAAAGTCAGTATCGATAATAATATCAATGATAGTATCTCCTAAATATCCTTTTTAATTTTTGCTTTTTTTTTTTGTAATTTGCTTTCGTCAAAATTTTATTTGATTGAAATGGTCAATATAGTAAAGCTTACGTATCAAATAAGACCATATTTGAAAAATATAAATTAAAAAAAATCTTAAAATGATAAATTTGATATGCTGACATGAAAACGAAAATCTGACCTGTTAGCTAGTACGTATATCACATGATATATATACTAACATCAGTATATTAGCACAATTCAAATATTGTCTTAGTTGTAACAATAGTTAAATAATATTATTGTCAATATGATCTATCTTAATAAATAAAATATTGTTTCCTTAAAATAAAAGTCTTTTGACACGTAGCACCATCAAATGTACAAGCGCGGTCATTTCTTTTTCTTTTTCTTTTTTTTTTAGAAAAGTTAGGAATTGCAATATTGCATGAAAAAAAATTGTAAATTATGAAATTTTAAACGAAAGAAAAGAAATTTGCATGTTTTTTAGTTTTAAAGAGTAGTATTAATTTTAAGAGAAATTATTCATACACTCTAAATTCTACATCTTTATCAACATCTAATGTAAGGTATAAATATTTTTTGAAAATTTATATTTCAAAATTTAAGTTAGAAACTATGTTAATAGTTTAAAATATTTAGAATGCAGGTAAGAGATATAATTATCACTCTAATTTTAATTTTATGTGCAACTTCATAGGAACACCAGTGCAACCTCATAGAAAAAGAACTTACATGCTAACAAAAAGGATTTTCAACTACATGTATATTTTAGCTTTCTTGATAGCCAAGGAAAAGAAAAGTAAAAAAAACAAAAAAAAATTAGAATAGAGTTTATTTTGCAATTTGCTTTCCTGATCAGAAAGAATTTTAGATTGGAATATTTTATACATGTACAGTAGACTTTTTAGAAAGAATAGAGTTTATTTTGCAACTAGAAAAATGATAGTTTCTATGTTTCTTTCAAGAGGCAACAAATCAGTATAAACTGCTTATGAGATTTCACAAATTAACAATCTATCCTCCTCTCTATCTTCATCTCAAACATACACAAGACACACGCGTGCGCACACGCGCACCTTCGCGCTGTCCCGGCATAGCTAGCATGAGTAATAAGATAATTTGTTCATGTATTTGCTTATTTATTCTCCTTGTATTTGGTTTCATCTTAGGTTTGTTCATAGCTTCTTTGGTCATTCCACCACAAAAGATTGCCATTACGAGTGCGAACTTGACCCGTTTCGAGCTAACCACTAACCCCACGACTTCTCTTTCCTATAACCTCACCTTTACCATGAGTATCCACAACTCCGTCTGGAACGACAAAGCCGACTACCACGACATGGAGGTCGATTGCTACTACAACACCGAACAATTCGACTGGATAAGACTTGGAGACTTCAGGCTAAAACCGAGAAGGACCCGCCTCCTTAACATTTCAAGAAGTGGCAACTCTACGATGAATCTCGGAAGCAGCGGTGTCGACGCTTTTAGGAGATCGAACGAGACGGGTTTCTTTGACTTAGAGATCTGGCTTAAAGGAAAGAGAATATTTCAGAGTAAAAATGGAGATTATCGTAAGCATTTATCTTACCAGTGCAAACTGAGATTGCAACTGATTACATCTCAAAACAACAGCACACAAAACAGCTTTCAGGCTGTCAAGTGCCATTAATTAGACTTGATATGTAGGTAATGTAATAATGCCTTTTATTCCCTTGGTGGCAATGGATTATTATTATTATTAGGAAAGATTTTTAGCATTTGTGTAAAGTTGCTTGTTTGTAATTTTTTTATTAACTTTTGGACTTTTGTGTAATATATGTATCAAAGATTCCTATCAGAAAGCCCACTTAAATTTTACAACACTTCCGATGTTGCAATTTTGCACATTTTATCTCATAATTAATTCTCAAAATGTTTCTCATTTTTTTGATATAAAATTATTTTAAGAGATCACCATTCACTGAAAAATATTTTGTATTAGGAAAGAGGAATATTACTTTGAAGCATTATAATAAGTACAGACTAACTGATTAACATTTCCTTTGACAATGCAATTAATTAAGTAAATGTAATGTTATTAATTATAAATCAAAATAACTCTTTAATATATAAGCATCAAACTTTAAGAATTATGCCTAGCTCAATTGTCTCTCTGTCTCTGTGGGAGGTCGTATGTTCGAAATATAAAGTCCACATTATAAATAATTTAAAAATTTTAACCACTATCTAAAGTCCACACTAGAAATAATTTGAAAATTTTAACCACTATCTCATGCTAAAAAATATTACTAGCAAAAATTAGGAACTAAAGGACAATAACTAAACAAGAACAGTCCCCTTATAGACATTTTCAATAGTAATTTTTTTTTCAAAAAACATAATCTACATTATATCTAGAATTAATTAATTAATCATGACACAATAAGTATGGTACAAAATAGTCAATGTCAAACAAATTAGAACATATCCTTTCTTCCTTTTTGTTTGCAATTTGCTTTCGTCAAAAAAAATCTTTTGATTGAAATGGTCAACATAGTAATTAAAGTTCTTTAAAAAAAACCAGCTTGCAGATTCTTCATAATAGATATATTTCTTGGAAGGATCAATCTAGCATCATCTACTTATATTGCTAATTAATATCAATAATCCATCCAACACGTCACAATTAAAAACAAGAATTAATGATGCTTCTTTTGTAAAGAACTTTGCAAAAATGTAGAAGAAATTTGATATAAACTGATACAACCCCCCCCCCCCCCCCCCCCCAAATCTCAAACATAGAAGACAACAATTATTGACACAACATGAATGGTAAGAGAACTTGCTCATATGCCTGCTTATTTCTTTCTCTTATATCTGGTTTTTTTATCAGTGTGGCCATAATTGATTTGTTCATTCAACCACAAAAGGTCACCATTATAAGCGCTAATTTGAGCCGTTTCGAGCTCACCGCTAGCTCGACAATGTCTCTTTTGTATAACCTCACCTTTACCGTGAGCATCCATAACTCCGTTTGGCACAACGAAGCCAACTATCATGATATGGAGGTTGAATGCTGCTACAACACCGAGCAATTATTTGACTCGCTGGAACTCGAAGACTTCAAGCTAAAACCAAGAAGGACGCGCCTCTTTAACTTGTCCAGAACCGGAAATTCTACCATGAACCTCGGAAGCAGCGGCGTTGATGCTTTTAGGAAATCAAACGAGACGGAGTTTTTCGACTTGGAAATTTGGCTTAAAGGACAGAGAATATATCTGTTCGACGAAGTAGATCATCGTGCACATTTCTCTTATCGATGCAAATTGAAATTGCAACTGATCACATCTCAGAATAGCACCACACAATTAGGTAATTTTCAGCCGGTGAAGTGCCGGTAGACTCTGATCATATATGATCGATGCCTTTTCTTCGCTTGATCAATGGACATGTCGACGATGTTGCTATTTGGAAGACTTAGGATGTGACTAAAATTCCTTGTTTGTAATAATATAATTTGTTTTATTTCTTGGACATTCATGTAATATGTTTTGAACAATTAAGTAAACCAAGTTGGTTAATTGATATATGCGTTAATTAATTGAGGAGGCAGTTGCACTAACATGGGCTGGCTCTAATGTATATGAAATAGAAAGCGATACTATTCTCCAAAGTAAAATATAAATTAATGGCATTAGCATATCTCTTTTAATTAATTGTGAGAAGTCAAATTTTAACCCAATTTGACTTGAGCCATTGCCTTCTATAACTGAGAGAGGTCACATTAGAGTACAAAAGCAAGTGGTGATTGGATGATGTTACTTAAATTGGGTGGTGAAGCAGCTGGTGTTTATCGAAGACGTTACTTAATTTTTTTATTATTCTGAATAGAAAATTAATAAATTATATTAAAAATATCAGCTTAAAATAATAATATAAATATAAATTATTATTATATAATAATAATATAATAATTTAGCAGGAAAAAAACCAGATGATTCATCATTTTTTTTATTCTAGAATTTTCTACCTAATTATGTATAATTATAATTTTTAGATTTTCTTTGTTTTTCAAAGCCTATGCGATTTGAGCTAAGGCCTGACAAACCCTGACTAAATAAAGTTACACTTGACCCATTAGCTAGACTCAGATAATAACATTCTTTTAAGATTAAGAATGTTAGAACTATGACTCTATGAGAGATTTAAATTAGAACTCAGAAGAGATTAAATATTCAACATAGATGCAACCATATGAACGTAAATCCTTCAATAGAGATGCTTAATTGGATTATCTAAGGAGAAATCTCTTCTGCTAGTAATAATCATAATCCATTCCACCTCTAGAAAAAATACACCTCAAGGAATTATACAAGAGAAATAGAGCCGATTTATTTATTTATTTATTTATGAAGTTGTTAATCTCAGTTCTTAGCAGAGGATCTCCTTTGAATTTTCAAATAGCCAAATTTCCCTGCACCAGGTGAGGAGCCCTCAAATATTATCGGCAGATAACCCGTTGCGGCCTTGTACCTTTGTTGAATCTGAAACCAACATAACAACAAGCACTGCATGAACTTAAGGATCGATGCCATATGTACAACCAAGGAAAATTGCACAAAGAAGTCTAAAAGCTATCTAGTTACCTCTAAGATCTCTTCACTGCTTCTAATGCAGTTGCGGCCGATAACACAAACAGATCCACCGGAACCGCCACCTGTGATCTTCGCTCCAAAGAGGCTGGATGTACCGTCATGAGACGACTTCCTGTGCTGCATCTCTTGCACCAAGTTTACCAGTCGATCAGTCCCATCTGACCCCAGTCCACATGCATTATAGCTATAGTGGCACTGCAGCAACAAAAACGAAAGATCAAAACATTGGATCCTTGCAAACTTGAATATTTGCTCATACCCTTGAATCTATGTAAATTTCATGTATACCCTTGAAAGGACATCCAATATATCATAGACATAAGTCACCGTCGAAACATCCCAATGTCATATGCTCCTTAGAATCAAAATAAATTCTTATATGATCCCTCTAAGACAATAAAACATCTTGTAATACCTTTAAATATACCAAAATTTCCCATACTTTTATCATCTCTTATGTAGAGATAATGAGGAAGGAAAGAGGGATGGCTTGGATAATTTCTAAAGTAAACATAGAGGACACTTTGCTAAGGTAAATAATTTTTTTTTTCAATTATTACATCAGTAAGATAACATTTAATTCAGGAAAAATAAAGAATGAAAAAATCATAGTAATGAACCTGATACATGAGTTCCCCGAGAGCTGACAATTGCTCATCTGTCTTGGCTGCAGTTAACAATGCCTTGAAAGCCTGCAACCACAAAAATGAAGTAAAAATGATTTGGAAAGAAGTATGAAATAATAACCAGAAACTATTATTTTACAAAACTAAAGAAAGCAGACACGCAACCTCGACACGGAAATTTTCATAGATGGGATGTCTGGTAGGGGCTTTAACACTGTATGATCTCATTGGATCAACAGTTGTCACTCTATCATTATGATCACCGTACTTTTCCAAAAAATCCTCTCCAGTTGTGCTCTCAGGAACAGCTTTATCATATATTCCTTCAAATCTAGACAAAACCAAGAAACTCAATTTCAGACATTGCTCTTCAAAACAATTTCATATTTATGTACTTTTTGCTGACACTTAACCTGTGAGGCTTTAGATTGCATAAATGTTCAAGGGAGGCTTCAGATTTGAGAAGCTGAATGCCATTCCCGTCATATTCGTCTGAATTAATGCTGTCAGCTTGCACAAGACTGTTTGAGTTGGCTGTAGATTCAGAAACCAGAGTTGAGGCTCGAGACTTGATTATTTTCCGTCCCATGTACGTACCCACTCTAACTGATCCATAGTCTGTCCCGCCAACGCTACATAATAAATGCTATATAATTAAGAAAACTTCATCCTCATGTGGCTAAAGAACACAAAAAGAGGGATTAAACATCTTAAAACTGTAAAGTTCCAATCATGTACCTGTGACGTATTCCAGAATCAAGACCCCAGAATCGTATGTGAGTCGGTATAGTTACCATTTCTTTTACCTCAGCTGGCTGCAATCAACAGTGAAAAAGAGCTCAAGACAAAACCAAAGAAAAGGAAAAATAAAAGCTCGGAAGGAAACTTATACAACAAGTTGATGAGGTTGCAACACAAACCTGACAAACCATCGCAAGCAATTTGTTTTCTTCACCACAAGCAGATGACATCTGATCCATGACACCACAAGGAGCTCCTACTATGTGATTCTCAACCTAACACATTTAGCAATTTACATAAGTATTGCATCTACAATTACATCCAGATTCAAAAGACCATATATATGATTAATTAGTTTTCAATAATACCATTTGACAAAGCAATGCGAGCTTCCTTGGTTCAATATTCAAACCTAATGTAGGGAAAAGAATCTCCAGTAACCATAAAGATTGACAGAGAATACATACAAGAAAATTTGTTTAAAGAAATAATAAAAAAGAATAACCGTGAGCTGCAGCAATGGCAGACATAGTGGCGACCTCCACTGAAGCAGAAGAAGATACTCCCTTTCCTTCTGGTACTGCTGATGATACCTATTATTTCATCGTTATTATTAGATGAGCAGGAATACTGGTATAATCAAGAATTGCAATCTTGCTTATTAATGATAAGAACTCTAAAACCAATCTAATGTTGCTATTGGAGTTTCCATAAGATATCTCTGGGAAGTTAAAAGGAATAAGAGATAGGAATGTAATGTAAGACGTACCAGAATCGAAATGCTATCAGTAAAACGAACACCTAGCTCTGTCATCAAAACCAGAATAGTCCCAGCAACATATGCCGCCCATCTAATATATAGACAAAGCAAAGTTAAAATGAATAATTCACAATCAACACAAGAAAGTGTGCTTATCCATGAGAAAAAATATGCAGCTTGAAATTACTTCTGAGATGGATCCTGGGAGAAGTATTTGTTAGCCTTCTCATAAGAAATTGGCTCATCTCCTTCCAGTAAATCTAAGAGGTCCATATCAAAAGTCGGGGCACGATTGCTTAGCTCTGACCCGAAAGATACCTATGCATAATGTTTAAGAAACCAGAAATGTTAGCTATAACATGTTTATATTTAAGGATATAGAATAGAAGGATTTTTTGTTCCAAAAGAAAACAGCAATAATTAACATATATAACATACAATTTGAAGCACGGGAATGGGGCCATGGCCTTTCTCGAGATGTCTGGCTTGAGCATGTTTCCATAATTTATGTTTGCTTGGGTGGCTCCTCTGAACAGCAACATGGCATGCCTCTCTAATCGGCATCTTTTCATTTGTTCATTTACATAACCAGACAACAAGGACAGTGTCAGAATATAATAATGACATAATAAAGATATACTCTCTACGGAACAGAAAATTTAATTTCAATATCTAAAACCAGGTAAATGGACATATAACCTGTAAAACGAGGCTGCCAGAATAGTCAGCGATGCCACCCATAACATCCAGTCTCCCAGGTGCTCTTGCCACATAAATCTCTTCCTCCCAGTTAAAAAGAGCTGAAGCAGCAGCTCTCTCTCTGAGCTGCCTTTCCTCAGGGCTGTGTGGGTCCCCGGAAGCAGCAAGCACAGACAAGCTTTTCAGAAAAGCCAGTGTATCAGATAAACCTTGTGTATCCCCCTCCAGTACCTCGAAATCCTCAACACACCTTCAGTAACAACAATTTCCATTATTGTGTATTAGTTAATACAACAACTGTCTGTATGGCAAAAGTACATGTGAGCAAGAAGAGAACTTACGAGTCGGCATGAAATATATTTACACTGGTGTCAGCAGTAGGGGTTTTAGCACGAAGACCAATTTCCTTCTCAGAAAGAGAGTACCAATCAGGGACACCGACATCTCTTCCTGGCATTCTTTGCAGCTGGTACCCCAGAACTATAGCATCCCTAAGTCGCCTTGCTCCACTCAACTGCATTTTAATAAACATGGATAGATCAAATACTCATCAAGAACATTGCAAGTACAAAGAATTAAAAACGTATAAGGACATAATGATGTTACTTTTCCACTACATAATACCGACAGTAATGCTGTAAGTATCGTTTTGAAAATGATTTAAGTTAGTAACATACAAGTAATCTACCTTATCGGAAGCATACTTCTTTCCAACAGCAGTGTCTTGTAATATGCGAGCAACTATCTGCATAGAAAATTGTATACAAGTTATGAGACAGTACTTAACAAGGGTAACAATGGTGCATGCTGAACGACTGAATTAAACAAACATGTAAGAGAAACTACAAGTTACCTCTCCGCCATTAATCTGACCATCATAACAGGGTTTAAGAATAAGAGCACGCTCAAGATAAGGCTTCCATTGTCCTGTAAGTAGGTCCCTCCTTATCATCTCCACACCTCCCTGGTAATACTGCTTACAAAAAGAAAAAAAGAAATTTGGTTGTTAAACATACTCTTAAAGCAAGTAGTTTTCTAATATACCTTTCATCATTAGAGAAAGGACCAAAACCTCGAGCATATTCCTCACAAATGGCTCTTCATTGAAATAATCCCTTCGGACGAAAACAAATGGTAACTTGTAAGCCAAAGCCTCGCTAACTGAGCCATATCCAATTTTCCCTAAAGGAGAAGAAAGCAAAGGCGGATAATTCTCAGATAAAATCATGGTACGTTTCACGAAGTTGAAGAAACAAAGAACATAAACATTCATTATCTGTGCATCATACCAAGCATGCAATCAGATGCTGCAATAAGGTCAGGTGTATAAACATCCTTCGGAAGCTTCACAAAATTTGGAGGGAGCTCTTGATCCTCTGATGCACCACACACCTTCAAATTGATATTATCAACAATTTCTCATATAATGATCTTGTAAACAAAATTCTGCAGTAATAAAATAACATACTTAAACAGTAGTGAGTACAATACCAGACAAAGCCAACCATCTGGCAACCATTCTTGCTTTAGGTTCCATCCTGCCGGCTGACAAAGACAAAAATGGCATGAACAATAATACTTAAATCTTCATGACACCTGAAGTTGGTACTGGTATTTTTTAAATGTAAACATCAACTGCTCTTCTCTTTTTATCTTTTCAAAATATGCTTAAATAACATAAGGTAGGATTACCTGTCCCCCAAAATTGAAGATCAAAACCTTCACATCAGCACTGATCCCTAGTTCCTTCCTCACCTAAATTGGTAGGAAAAACCAAGCTAAGTAAAAGAGACACATTGACTAACAGAGCATTTTTGGACAATCTTTCAATAGAAGAAATGCAACCTCTTCCCGAGATTTTTTTAATCTTCTGACAACCATTGGTACGTCAATCATGTCTCTAAAAGCTGGCACTGCAAGACACGATAAGTTTAAGATTAATTACCACGGATTTCATAAAAGAAGAATAAAGAAAAAATGTACCAATTGTGCAAGTGGTATGACATACTTGGACAATAGCCAGGTAATCTGAGCAAGAGTTCACAATGAGAATAGTCTTCAGCAATCTGCAATTTACTGGTACTTGGTTTCTGTTTCACATTTTGACAAAAAGATAAAATAAATAAACAGGAGATTAAGTCACACCTGCCACACGATGGAGCGATGGTGATGACCAGCAGCCATCACATACTCTGAATATATAAAATCCCAACTACAAAGCAAACAAAAATTTCGATAACTGATACAGCAAACAGTTTATGTTTTTTAATGAGACTTTATTCAAGGATAATAAGTAAACCGTAATAAACAAGAACATAAGAAAATGAAATAAGAAAACAATTGTTTGTACCTGAAATTTGTTACACAAACTGAGCGAATTCCAGCATCAGCTGCTGCCCTGCAGGCAATAGGCACAACATCCGAGACCTTGCGAGCAATAAAATTATAATAACATGTCATAATACATAGGTGAAACACATATTATACTTACGAGATAATAGAGCAGCATCATATATGCTATGAAGTACTGATGCATATATATTTACCACAAGATCAGCCTTAATAGAGTTAAGCCATTCAACTTCTGTAGCCAAAATAGAGTCACGTGGCACAACTGCAGTCTGATGATACTGTATTCCAAGATTGAAGAGTAGGTTTAGGGGAAAAAACAATAAGAAGGGTAAATCTTGTGCAGTGAAGATAGGAAATGAACAAATATTAATACAAAATAACATTGCTATTATATTTGCAAAAAAGAATGGTTCTGAATAGTTGTAAAAATGTACCTTTTCTAAAGAGGCAAGTCGATCCACAGTTAATGCATCAGCTTGTACAGCTCCACAGTCAACTAAGACCTGGGATTTTGTTGAAGAATTACTGCTTGATGTTATTAATGACTTTACTTTCATCCCTGTAATTCTTTATCTAAGTTTTTTAACTTGTTTTAACTAGAGTAAAATATCAGAAAAAAAGATAATATTACATCAAACTTATTAGAAAGAGCAGTAACATATACTAAGCATAGACCCCAACATAATTATATCTTTTGTTCATGAATTGGCATCAAAATGGCCTTGAATTAAATTTAAGAGTTAATATCATATATGCCCCTCAAGTAGGGGTGGCCAATTTTTGACCCGACCCGATGGCTCCACCCTAGAAGATCCAAACCCGACCCGACCTGACCCGAAAATGTCCCAAGAGAAAATGGGTCGGGTATGGGTCTAGAATTTTTTACCCGTCTCGGGTCGGGTTCGGATAACTCAAATTGATCGCATAAGCTACACACATATCAACCAATTGTCCTTATTATATTTAGCATCCATCTTAACAACAACATAAACTTTAAACAAGATATACCAACTACAGTGTATACAGAGAAAACACAAATCAGCAACAAGTTCCCAATAGTACCAACTGCTATTGTACCAGTACAAGAATGCACATCCAAAGGACATTAGTGCCAATAAAAGTGTTTACAGTTGTGCTTGCTTGAGTTTCTAATAGAAGCCACTCTGAAATCAATATACACTGGTACAATCTGGTCATGGAACAGAGATCAACTCTGGAGAGAACTTGGGAGACGTGAAGCAGATGGGGAGTTCAAGCAGAACGAGAGCAGGAGAAGAAGCAAGTGAAGGTTTAGGGAAGGGAGTGGAAGATGGACAGGAACAGGATTGAGGAGAATTTGTGCCATGCTTCCTAATTTATTTTTATCATTCTATCTTTTAAATAAGGCAAGGGTATTTTAGTCCTTTAGTTTTCTAACCACAAATATACTAGAACTTTATTGTAAATTAACTAGAGTAATGTTAGATTGTGAAGTTAATGGGCAAATATGAAATAAAAACAAGAGTTAATGGAGAAATATGATATACTAGTGAGTTTGAGGGAGAAATATGAAATGTAAAAGGAGTTGAGGGTATATAAAATATTAAACCTAAATTTAAAGTACAAAGACATAAACCTCACGAATATGAAGATTGGGAGACTGGATCTCTGTAGTGAAGACAAATTTGGGTGCACCTGTTACAACATGCACGTCATGACCAGCTCCTATTAGATGCCGTATCACCTGGAAAGATTATATCAAATATAATTTTATTCTGCCACATGATAAGGTTGCTACAGCCTAATGCAGTGTATGTCTTCCTATAATCAACTTCCTTTTATATGGATATTGAGCTAATCAATTTCAAGGAAAATCGATAGGTAATATCTTTGAAGGTTGAAGCTGGTCTATGATTTTACCCAAAAGGTAAAAAATTAAATCAGGACAATACAAAAATGAAGTGCCTATTATTGCATCAAAGCGAACTGCAGACCACTCTGATAGGATTTGCAAACCACTGAAGCTAAATCTAGACATTAATAACCCTCATATGGAGACGAGCTAGTGCTCCATTGATTTGATGGCAAAAAAGGGAACATAAATGTATTTGAAACTTCAACATGAGATATTATTATATCCGAAAGTAATAACATAGAGAAATGAAATCAAGGCACCAATATTTCTTCTTATTTAAACTGCAAGGAAGTCTGAATCCTATTTATTTCTAGATTTACCCCTGATTGAAGCACATTTGAGACCTAATTGAGTCATTGCAATCTAAGGTCTTCAATCTTACAACTACTGACCCCCTTTCTCAAAAATAGTCGAAAACGGAAGATGAAAACTGTATATCCATAAGGTAGTTTACCTCAATAACCCGGGTAGCATGGCCGAACCCATGGCCAGTAACATAATAGGCAAAGACAAGATGCTCCCTAGAAACTGAGACTAATCCCTGCTGCTCCATTTCACAAATTCTCAATTTCTAGATGCCCTGAGACGGAGCTAAGGGATGGCCGCCAGCTGAAGCTCAGGCTGCACAATTTTTGTGCAAAAAAATTGATAAATTACTTTAATAGGAAAGACTATTTTTGTTTATTTTGACTTTTGACCTTTTTTTTCAGTAAGTAATCCACAATTTTATAGAAAAAAAAATAACACAATACAAAATTCCCTTGCAAAACCAAAACTTAAAAAAATAAAGAGATATTATTTCCAAATTGTATATCTAACATTCACAATGTTAAGGGATACTGTCAAGAGGATTATCACAGAACACCAGCGATGTTTTACCCAGAGCTCCTTTTTGAATACTTGTGTGGATAAAACTTTTCAAATAGAAAGCAATGATGTGAATGTGCAAAGTGTACACGGTAACCTATTACTTAAAATAGGGCCTAGTCCTCTACTATTCAATATTTACACTTCTACTTTTGGTTCGATTTCAATTTGTTAAGCCTCTAATTAGGATGTAACGCTCCCTCTTGATTTCAGTAAACATCCTCAAGCATTCATTTCCTGATTTAACACATAAGAGATGCGCATTGAGTGAATCAAATCGCGGGGTGGGGGTGGGGGGGGGGGGGGGGGGGAGGTCGAGCATTTTGACCTCATTAAGTGAATAATATCAAGAAACAGACGTAGTAATCGATCAATTGAATCGAGAGAAAGGGAGAAGAAGACGAAGAAGAGAGAAGTTGATACCCGCTTCGCTCGTGGATCCGCTAGAGAAAACTTATTCGAGGAATGTGTAGTAGAAGAAGAAACAGATAATTTGGAATCGGGATGTAATCATGTAAGATGGTAGGATCTGTTGAGATGAGATCGACTATCACAGAGAGAGAGAGAGAGAGAGAGAGAGATGAGAGCGATCGCTTCGGATCGGATGTGTTCTGTCATCTGTGGACTTCGGTGTGCTGCTGAGTGGATCAGAGCCAGAGGAGAGGAGGTTGATGGGGGAGGGAATTTTTTTAACCTTTTTTTTTTACTTTTAAGTCTAAATAAATTGAACGAGGTTAAAGAAGGTGAGAGAGATAAATTTTTTATTTTTTTATGATTTATTAATTTTCAATTTTGAGGATAAAACTTAATTTTCATCTTTTTTTTCTCTTCCATTCTCATTTCTTCTCTTTTCTTTTTTATTAAACTTGAGAACATAGTCTTAAATGTCCCGAAAAGTGAAGAGTCGGGTAGAGGATTTGAATGGAGAGAGAAAAAGTTTTTTGCATTCTTGCTTTGAGTTCAAATTTTTTTAGTATTTTTCTTTTTTTTTTATGAGAAAATGCTCTAAGTTTAAATTAAAGAATGTAAAAAAGAGGTGAGACAAGATGGATTGAGAGAATTTATTTATTTGTTTTTTCAAAATTTATTTATTTTGAAGATTTAAAGGATTAAAAACTTAACTTCCTCTATTTTTTTTTGCTTTTTCTTTTTCCTCAAAATTAAGATCACAATTTTAGATGCAAATCAGGTCAAATATGGCCCAATAATGACACTAACAATAAAATTCAATCAAAGTCAAAATTAAAATGAATTCTCATTTTTTTATTAGTAAACTAGAGCAAGACTGTTGACACTATATATATAAAATACTTGTCGCCATTTTTTATTAGTAAACTAGATCACAATTAGTGAAATTGTTTATTTAAATAAATATAATAATATGATCCATCAGATCGCTTTATGATTCGTACAGAATAAATTTCAAAAAAAATCCCTATAAATATATTAGTCTACACGCAACGTAACACGCAGAAGATCAGAACTCGATCAGGACACACAATTGACAAACTAATTTCTCTTTTTTTTTCACTGTTCAGAAACTTCCATTTTTCATCTAGTAAAAATTGATGATATATATCATGATGCCTATAATTCATATTCTCATATTATTTTGCTACTACAAGTTGCATAATTGTGTGAGTTTTATGATATATATATATATAGAGAGAGAGTTGGCTTGGGTGCTACATGTAGTTGGTGGAATGCTGTGCTACGAGCTCATCAGCCGTCCGATTCGCCTTAAAATTCGCGCATGGATGAAGCGCTGAGTGAGAAGTAACGGAGACGGAAAAAATTAGAAAACAAAGGGCTCTCCGTTAGATCGCCTCTCTCTTTCCGGCTGCCACTCAATCTCTCTCTCGTCGAGACGATCAAGCGGCGCGGCGAGAAGAAACAATCTCTCTCTCGTCGAGACGATCGAGCGGCGCCGCGAGAAGAAACAATCTCTCTCTCGTCGAGACGATCAAGCGGCGCCGCGAGAAGAAACAATCTCTCTCTCTCGTCGAGACGATCAAGCGGCGCGGCGAGAAGAAACAATCTCTCTCTCGTCGAGACGATCAAGCGGCGCCGCGAGAAGAAACAATCTCTCTCTCTCGTCGAGACGATCGAGCGGCGCCGCGAGAAGAAACAATCTCTCTCTCGTCGAGACGATCGAGCGGCGCCGCGAGAAGAAACAATCTCTCTCTCGTCGAGACGATCAAGCGGCGCCGCGAGAAGAAACAATCTCTCTCTCGTCGAGACGATCAAGCGGCGCCGCGAGAAGAAACAATCTCTCTCTCGTCGAGACGATCGAGCGACGAGAAGAAACAATCTCTCTCTCGTCGAGACGATCAAGCGGCGCCGCGAGAAGAAACAATCTCTCTGGAGTTCAAGGTTAGGTGAGACGAGAGGATCTCGTTCTTCTTCTCAAGTCCGAAGTGAGACGGTCTCATCTTCCCTTCCCTTCGTACTGACAGCTGAAAAGAGGTACCTCCTCCCCTCCCTCTAGCGCCGGCGGCGGCCATGGCCGTCGAAAATTAAGGGGACTATACTGCTACTTGCTGTTAATTCCTATTGTAGCCAATTCGTGTTAACTTTATTTAAGGGGACTATACTGCTAGATGTTGTAGCTCAATAAACTATTAAAACGGTTTCAAATAACAAATTGGAATAGTTCAATAAATTCTTCGTATCAAAATTTTATAGGATATCAAAATTTTTCATTTTTAAAGTTTTATTAATTTTTTTTTCAGGTTTTTTTTAAAATGATTTCAAAATAATAATAAAATAATGAATATTTATATATTAGAATTTGTCATTTTGAAAAAAAAATCTGAAATAAATACTTAAAAAATTTTAAAAATAGAAAAAAATTGTATTCTATAAGATTTTGATATAAAGAATCTATTGAGCAAATTAAATTTGTCGTTTAAAATCAATTTGATAGATTTTTGAGTTAAACTCATCAAATCTTTTGATGAGCTTAAGCTCACCTTAACTTTACTCGTATATATTTGCATCATTGGTATCGGATCAACCGTTATCCTTTCAAGTTGTCTTTCTTTTTCAAAAATTTTTAATTAATAAAAAAAAAATATTTCTGTCCATTAGAAGGATCAAGTATTTAGAAGCAGCTGGGGCCTTAAAGTTGATGATACTACCAAGATAAAAGAATTCCATCTTTTTTTTCGAAAATATGAATGTGGTGATATTAAGATTTAAGAACATCTTTATTTATGTAATAACAAAAAATAAATTTATCTGTACATAATCAATTTAATATTTTTTTACATAATTTTTGAAATATTTTTATCTTTACAATTTCATTTTCGTTGACATGACAGAAAAAGTAATTTTCAAAAATAGCTAAAAGAAAATTTTTCTGCAATCCCAGAAATGAATACAGCACACTTGTAAAATAACTGCAAAACTTTAGTTTATTTGCAATTGTCTCCTTGATCTTCTTTTCCTATAATGTATAGTCTTTTTTTGAACAAACAGAAAAATGTAATCATTTTTTTTTTGTGATCCAAAGAAAAAGCTACAAGATATTATTAACTTGAAGCAAAACTTGGTTTTGGTGAAATCAATTGATAAAATATAAAAAGAATTCATTCAAAAGGAGAAATTTAATTATGTTAGCTTGCTTATTATGGAATTATGCCGTGTTATGGTTGCTACATTGCTAGAGGTAGACAATTATTTTGAGTTTAATTAAATCTATAATTGCTATGATAAATTGGTCATGAACTCATGAGTCATGATCCTCCTTTATAAGGAGGTTCTCTCTTCTATAGTAGAATCTGCCACATATAGAAATTAAGCAAGTTTCTTTTATATACTTGTAATCTTCTCAGGAAGCAAGTCTCTGTTATCAATTGTTGAATTTTTTTTGGGGGGTGGGAATTATAACAATCTCAACAATGAATTTTCAAATAATTCCAAAAAAATTCTTAAAAACAGAAAAAAGTTTATAAACATATTCTTTAACTTCTAGATTAATTGTGTTTCAAATTTCATATAATTTAAATATTATTTGATACTCCATTAAAAATAATGGTTTATATTTAATGATCTTTGATGGAATATCAAATGTCTCATAAATTACATCAAATTTGAAATACAATCAACCTACATGTTAAAAAATATTTTTATCAATGTTTTTCTATTTTTAAGAATTATTAAAAATTATTTAAAAATTAATTATCAAAATTATGAAAATAATAGTTATTATATAACCTCACGCATATAAATATCAAAGTTTTGTGGGTCATTTTTATATGTTGCGTGTCAGGAGCGGTGACGACCTTGATTTTTGCTACATATTATAATATGATAAGAGATTTAAGCCATTTCTTTTACTAGTCCTTTTAGAGCTGCTTCATGCCTTCATTGCTTTATTGGAGGTCGTTGGTGTTGGGTATTATATGATATAAATGCTTTGAGCTGCTTTCTAGATATGATGATTTGGTCTTATTGGTTGATCGGAATATAAATAAAATATATTTTGATAATTCTGAGGCCAGTAATGCCCATCTCTTTGGGTGGTATGCAGGGATTTGGGAATACTGGTACTACATCTGAGGTTTATGATGTGCCAATGAGTTATAGCTGAGTGATAAAATGATGTCAAAAAAAAAAAAGCACTACACTGATGCTACTGATCTAAATCCTGAAACAAATGAAGTTTGCTGGTATCCCTCTGGGAGTTTGGGGTTTTTGATAGTTTGAAGGACCTATTAGTAATTTTGCTGTAATTTCAAATTGGAGGCTTTTAAGTTCTGCAAAACAACAACTGGATGTCTTGCTTTTGTTTTTTTTTTTTCTAATTCAGTTTTATGGTTGAGAAAGGGCCAGGCTTATTATAAACATAATGAACTAAAATTCTAAAATTAATGGATTATTTTTTTGCACTACTTAAATGCATTGCTTTTGTACAACATAATGTATCTTTTCACAAAAAAAAAGGAAAAAAAGAAAGAAAGCTGAGTGTTCTAATCCAGTCCTCTCTACATTTAACACTGCATGCTCTGCTTAAAAGTTCCCTTTTGTTTTATTCTTAAAAATGTGTTTGTGGTTAAAGGATAATGGTTAATCTTTCTATTTCAATCGACTTAAAAACGTGTTTGTGGTTAGCCTTTCTATTCCTAGTGACTTGAAAATGTCTATGGTTAGCCTTTCTATTTCAACCATATTGTCCCCAAGTTACCATGTAAAACACTTCAAAAGAAAAGGACTCTGATTGTATCTAACCAAATCCTTATTTCACTCAAAGGATCTTGAGAAGGGCAATGAAAAACTATTTAAAATGCAACAAAAAGCAAAATATATATATACAAAATACAAATCTAACATAGAGGTGTATTGATTGATATTGACTGAGAGCAAAATATGTTTCCAGACATGTGTAAAGGCATTATAAATAAAAAAAATGCAGTAGCTGACTTACAGAAAACAAAGGAATATAGAATGCTTCTTGTTATCAGTAGACATACAAAAAAAATACAATTACCAGAACCACAAATATACACAATCCATAAATTAGATATATTACCTATCCAATTTGGTACTGCCTAATGCATCCCTTACATACTAACCAAAACAAAACTACACTTCATGACTTTCTAACCTAGATTTTTGGGGAATTATCATTCATACTCATTCCCACGTCTTCAGAAAATACCATATTTGCCCCTTTTAGACAGCTAGATATCAAATAATTTTCAAAAACCTATGGAGATTTCCAATTTTCAAAGGCAAATGTGGAATTAGGACATTCTCAAGGACGTAATGAAAACAGTTTCAGAGTATATACCGCATGCCTGTTGCATTGAGAAAAATGTTAATAACCTAGTCTCCAATAGCATCATGATCCTCAACCTCAGAAATGTCGTCATTTGTTGAATTTCTGGAGCTCAGAATCGTGTTGTTGCTACCACGGCAATGTAATAATTGAAGCTGAAGGCTCTGTACCAATTCATTCAATTGCTGTATGCTCTTTTCTTGTGATAAGATGATCTGAAATACATCGAAGGTTCCCAGATTAGATGCAATACCTAGGAATAGATATTCTTTTTAGCACGATTCATGTACTTCTCGTACTTATCATCCTAAAGTGTTTTCATATAGAATGTTACTATGTTAATCCTTGATAACAATACCAAATTATTATCTGTGTTTTAGTCCAAATTTTTTTTTTATATAAGGGCTCCCGTTAACCCCGACATTTACTCCTTTTCAAATGCCTTTTGCGGGACTTAAACTTGCATCTCTCCGTAGAGAGGTGAGACCTATTACCACCGTGCTAGGCCTGCAGTTCTTGTGTTTTGGTCCAAGTTAAACCCTAATTTACCCTTCCTAGCACAATTACACATAATAACTAAGCCTCATCCTGCAACAAAGGCTCAGCCAAGTCTTAAAATACCATTAACAATTCAGTTAGCAATATTAAACTAGAACAAAACAAGTTTGGTGCCTGAGAGAGAAATTTACTTTTTCTTTCACAGTTTCTTCTTTTTCTGAAATCAATTGCTTCTTTGGAGAAACGGCCAGATTGCCGTCGGCCTCGATCTGTTGTTTCCACTCAAACTGGGAAGTAATTATGAGAACCAATAGGAGGAAGACAAGCACAATAGGTCTTGATGTCATCCTCACTCCAGTCCAAGTTTGTTAACTTTATAGCAACTGGAAAGTAAGTACAAGAGGTTCAATTAAAACCCTAAAATAGCTTCTAAATTGCAACAATTCCTATATTTCAACAAATCCCCCAAATTCAAAGTTGTTTTAGGAAGTACCTTACTTAAATTAGAATGATCCTTGTACGGTTGTACCATATCAAGCCATAATTCCGTTGTTGCGTGGTTCGGATGGACAAAAATCTATCTATCCTCACCCCCTTTTTCCGATCCGATCGTGGAGCGATTCCCCCAAACCGACTGGACAAAAGCTTTTAAGCGCGAGGAGCACTTGAATCGGAAGGAAGAGACTCACCTTGATTCTAGTCGGAGGTACGCAAGCACGCACGCGCGCCGATTCTTCCTTCCTTCCTTCCTTCCTCCCTTCTAGTCTGATTGTTTGTGTTTGGGACTGACTTGACTAATTCTTCAGATTTGAACTTCTATCGATTCAAGTCTTCAAAGGGAAAGGGGAAGGTAAAGGCAGAGGTAAACAAATGTGGATCGATGTGATGTGATTGACTGATTGACGATCGGAAGAGAGATTTTGGGGATAGCGTCAATGAGCATTAAGAGTATGTATGTATGAATGGATGTATGTATGTTTTGTCAAAAGAAAGAAGAAGACTGTCTAGGTTGGTGGATGGGGCCCATAGGTCAGTGAACGCTGCTGCTTAGAGAAAAGGAAAAGGGGTGTTCCATCATCCATCGGATCAAATTTTGGTCCGATAGGACAATTCACCGTTGGATTATCAAATCTGATAATTCGCACGATTGTTAAAGCATTAAGGGAAACTTTTGTGCGAATTTTGACGCCATTGAATGGTTTTTTTTCCATTGAATCAAATTTTGGTCCTATAGACGTTGGAACTAGACTAGAAGGAAACAATCAAGGCCTGGACCGGGTCGGGCTGTATATTTTGGACTTCTCGCTCGACCGGATATTATTTTTTTTTGCTTTTTTTCTTTTACATAATTAATATTTTTTATTTGTTGCTTTTTTTTATTTATTGTCTTTAACTATTTAGAAATTTCATGAACTTTATAATAATAAATTCTAAAAAAAAATAATAGTTGTAGGATCTGAGGAGAAAAACTTATATAAATTTATCACGAACCGTGTAGGATATTGTGCAAACAAACTACTTTATAATGAATGATGAGAATTGAAATTTTTCACTCATCTTATTATATTTTGGTGCTTCGTATATTTTTAAAACATTTTGTTCATATTGATATGATATGCAATAAGTGTAATACTATTTCAAATTTTAAAAATATGTGCTTAAGAATATTAGATTGTAATATTATCAAAACTCACTGATATACTTCAAATAATGTTTTTAAAATATTTATAAATTTATCTGTCATAGATTAACTATTAGAGATTTACTTATCACTAAGACCATGTTTAAAAAGACTCTTTTTTTATGGGAATGAAAACTCATAAATGTGGGTTCCTCTGAAATTATTTATTTTATGGGTTTCTAAGCTATAGAGAACTCATGTGAATATATACAAATTAGGTGTTTGTTTGTACAATAGAAAATCTTATGGAAATTCTGATATCACTTTGATGCTTTATTTCTTTTTTTATTTGTCATTGGTGATAGTTTCCAAACAAGCAATTTTTTTTTAAAAAATGTTAATTTTTAGTCAATGATGTAGCAACACAAAAAGAAACAGGTACCATGTACCAGTATAGAAGATTTTTTTTTAACAATTCAATTTTGACATTTTATGAAGTCTGATCCAATATCATGTATTATATAATACCAATATATGGTATTGCAAAGCAACGAATCCCTCATTTTTTTATGCATAATGCTGTCGAAAAAGATTGATTAATTAGATAATTCTGAAAATTAACAACATGCCTAAATCAAGCAGTGATCATGATTTGAAACCAATATCTAATGACAAGCATTAATTGAGGATAATACTCAACTATTTATATCATTGAAAGTTTCACAAATCCAAGCATGCACCTTTGTAAAATTTACTTAATGATTTCCGTGTCCTCGTGGGAAAAAATAACTTGGTCAAACCAAATTATAACTTTTTTTTCCCACGGGAATGAGTGTAATATGGGATTCGGATGGGAGAAAACAGCCAAATCCGTAGAGAAAAAAATAAGCATCCGAAACGGTTTTTGGAAAGTTTTATTGGAAGAGTTAAAAAACCTATAAATTCCTACGTAATCCCGTGCATCCGAACAGGCTCTAAGACTTTGTTTGTTTTCAACCCATCCGTGAAAAACTATATAAATATCATTAATATATATAATAACTCATTTAACTTATACAATGATAATAATGTCTAAAATAAATTTGTATAATAAAACTATTAATATACATTATAATTCATTTAAATTATATAATAATAATATTATATAAAATGAATTTGTATAATAAAGTCATTAATACATATAATAATTTACTTAATATGTATAATAATTAAGTTTGTATCGATGACGATATTAATAAACGTATCTGTACATCACCTCCCAATAATAATACCCTATTTCTAAATCCGTACAAAGAAAAAAAAAACAGAGCAGATCAGAGGATAGACGTAGATAGACTCATCCGATTTGAAGCATCGCATCTCTCTTTCATCTCTCTCTGAGCTCCAAAATATCCATCCAATCCGATCCGACATCCCAATTCAATTCCATTCCATTCCATTCCAGTTTGTTTTATTTGCTCTTACATCGTACGCATCTTCCAATAAGCTTCCTCTCTCGCGGCTCCAGCGAAGCGGGTACCAGTTTCTCTCTTCTTCTTCTTCTTCTCCCTCCTTTTTCTCATGTCAATTATTGATTAATAGTTTCTTTTCTTTCTTGTTATTATATTATTCACTTTATGAGAAGCTCGAATGCTCGATCAGTCTCTCTCCCCCCAAATTAGTTTACGAGATTCAAGGTCCATTTCCTTTCTTGATTTACAGAAATCGAGAGTGGAGCAATCGATCCTAATTATTTGAATCGAAGCGGAAACAGTGAAAGTAAAAGATGAATGATGGTAAAGAAGAGAGAGCGCGGATTCATGACAAGGAGACGCATGGGAGGAGTGGGAACATTGATGAGAACACATCTCCTGAGGAAGTAAAGGCGCCGAATCTGATCGAACGAGCCAAGGAGGAGGTCGAGGCTCTTGTGGGAGCCATTCATCATCGTAAGAAAATAGATCATCATGACCAAACCCTAGGTATCATTGCTGCTCCTCCTTTGATTCTTTTACCTTTTTAGCTGAAGGATTCAATATTTCAATTGGAGATCATTCCATTTGATAATTTGAGTACTGCCTCTTTACTACAGGAGTGAATTTCATTAGATTAATTGACATTTTGCTCATAAAATTGTGTGTGTGGTGGTGGTGGTGGTGGTGGTGGGGGGGGGGGGGGGGGGCATTATACAGGAGTCAGTATCTACTGCCATTATAAGACTATGGAAGCTCGCTGTCATAGTATCACAATGGTTCGTTTTCATCACAACGGTCCCGATTTTAGCTTATGGGGGGATTTTTTAATAATTGATTTGTGGGTCCCATTTGCCATTGACTCAATGGCAATAAGCTGCCATAAAAAACTATGGCAGCGGATGTGAATTCCAATATACAGGTCTAAATAGCATTGTGGTGGCGTATACTTTAAATATTGTAATTCAAGTACAGAATTTGGACTACTCTGCGTGTTGCTCTTAGGGTTGATATAGTTTGTTTTTCTGTTATTATGATAGCATGGATTTGCCATCAGATTCAAATTGGCACCCTTAAATAAAAAGAGGCTGATTTTGATTGGATTTGAAACACTTGTGTTACTTTTTGTTGAGACAGGTTGATTAAAATCAATCCCAAAAAGTCAAATGAATTTTCCACAACATGATAGTTCATGAGCTATTTGACAGCAAGCAACAACATAGTGACTATTCATTCCCCTTCATTAAGAAAAGTCTATCACATTATTAAATACAAAATTTAGTATATATTCAAAACATAAATTACTTTTTCCATATTCATAATTTTTGTTTGTTCTTACCTTGTGGACCCTGAATTGTTCTTGTTCCACCCCTAGTGATGGAAAGCGTGTCTAGATTCTTAATAGTACGCTTACAAGATTGGTGCTTTGTATTTGATTGTAGAAAAGGAGGTGTCAAGTGGGAAGGATGAAGAGATGAAGATGCATAAGAAGGAGACACATGGCACGAGCGGGGATATAGACGAAGACACCCCGATCAACAAGGTCAAGGGACCCAACATCTTTGAACGAGCCAAGGAAGAGATCGAGGCCATAGTTGAAGCTATTCATCCCCACAAAGACACTGACAAGTAGCGAACAGATGCTGAGCGAGACCGATAGAGGCAGTTTCTGTGATAGTGTCTAGTTCTGGGTTTGTGTACCACGTGCAGGCTCCTCTTTCATTTCTTTTGTTTTTCCCCCCCTTTTAGTCTTCTAAAGAATTGAAGCTCTTTAACATGATGCTGGTTGATCCCGAGCTCCCGAAAAGAGTTACACTTTTAGTAGTAATAAAATAACTATTAATGTTAACATCATCATTGCTACCGCGGTTGATTTCTTGTGACATATATCCTAATTGTGGGCTTGTATTGAGCAACATTTATATGTGTTATTTCTGAACTAGTGCAATGCTACTGTAGAAATATATTGTGGATTTGTAGTGAGTGTTGCCCCCATTTGTAGCAACTCAAGTACTCAAGCTAAAAGAGGAGAAGTAACCAACATTTATATGTGTTAATTCTGTTATAGAAGGTTTAAATCAACAGACCTAAATCATCTGAGAGAACAATAAAAATGCTAATGAAACAATGGAGGGAAATAAGCAAAGTCTTTCAGGGTTTCAATACAAAAGGCTGATTTGTGATTTGTTTTATGTTATTAGGAAAAAAGACACTTATTTTTTTAATATAAGAATATGAAAAGTTAAATGTGTATATTGAGAACCATATTGGATTTTTTTGAAAAATAAAAAATTCGTGAATATTATTTGCGAACCACTTTTTTTGTTTTGTGAATATTGTTTGCGAACGTTTCTATAACGTATTATATGTAATGACTTTATAAAATTATAAAATAGGTTCACGAATAATGTATGCAAATTATTCTGAACTGATTCGTAGATAATAAATGTGAAATTTTTAGTTTTAAATATATGTAATTTCGAACTCTATTCTTCTATTTTTATTTTTATATTATTATTTAAAATAAAAAAAGTGAAAATAGGATGTACTGAGGTGGTATTGCAAAAGCCCAAAGCCCAGCAATAACACTGACACACACACACACAGAGATTGAAATTGAATCCAAGAAACACACACAGACACAGTACAAACAGAGAGAGAACACGAGAAATGGCGATGGGGAAGAAGGGGAAAACAAAGGGAAACGAGACCTCCACCGTGGCCATGGGCGATGCTCGGGAGTGGGACGAGGCGGCGTACAGGCGGAGACTTCTCTCGGAGAGGCGTCTCTCCCATCGCACCATTTTCAGAGCTGCCTTCGCCCCATCCGTGTCCGACACTTCCAAGCGACACAGCTTCAACCTCAACCTCAACCCCGATCACCACCTCCTCCTCCAAGAGCCTCTCCCCGAAACCGTCGTCGCCGCCTCTAGTGATGGTTCCATCGCCTCTTATTCCCTGAAGGTACTATTCTATGCTTGTATATCAGTATATATGCTTCTCATTTCTGGCTCTCTCCAATTTCCAATTTCATTCCTCACGTTATATTCTTGATATGTTGGTGATTGTGATTGTGACTGATTTATTGTTGCCTTCCGTGCAGCAACAGCAACAGCAGCAGCATTCGCATGAGATGTAAGTGAGACTCTTCTGTATAAGCTTTCTTACTGGTATCTTTTTCTTTTTTTTTTGCTCTATTTGGGTTGTGAAACGGTACAGCTGCTGCAGTATTAATAATATTTACCAATTGGGTTGAAATTTGAAATGACTGAAGGCAGGGAGAGCATCCGACCGGGGATCCGCTTTGCATCATTCAAGGACACCAAGGTCCCGTTTACGACCTTCAGTTCTTTGGAGATGACACTGACACCTTGTTATTCAGGTCAGCAACCAACCCCCCCCCCCTCTTTGTTATAATGTTGCCTAATTGCAGTATGTAATGTACTTTTTTTTTTTCCTTTCTCCAGTGGCGGCGACGACGGTCATATTAGAGCTTGGAGGTGGACAAACGTTCTCAATTCCAAGCCAGGTAGCCACTTTGCTCTCTTTTTCATACAACTCAACTGCTAGGAATCGTGATATTTCTTCCTTATGCCCTTTCGAATTTTTTTACAGGTGAACAGATCAATCCTGATTTAGACATTGTGAACCCACAACAGGAGTAAGTATGTCTTTGTCTTTACTGTCAATGCCCTTCTGGCTTTCCTTTCTTCATTCCTCTGCCGTGAATGCTTTCATATATAAAATTTGATTCGGTACCTCCATGGCAACATTGTATATATAGGGATCCATGGGGTGCCCGATCTCCAATACCTGAAACCAATGCTATTGCTGTGCACCAACAGGTCTGCATATCCTTTTTGCTTTTCAATCTTTCCAACATTTCAATTTTACAGATAGTTGGTTTGATTTTCTTTTCTTTATTTTTGGAACAAGTCAAGTTTGGTTATTTTTCATCGTAATGAGCTTGTTTCATTGGATAGGAAGGGTGTATATTTTCAGCTGCAGGTGATGGATGTGCATATGGCTGGGATGTGGTATGTATCCCCCCCCCCCCCCCCCCCCCCCCCCCCCACAGAGTTCTCTCTCTAAATTACATAGATACGGTGCTCTTAATGTAATTTAGTTCATGTCAGCATAGCCATCAAAACTAGTATGTGCTGGCCAGATGATGACATATGGATCATTAAAAGTTAAAGTGCTTTGTTTGTTAGTTGTCTAAAGCCTGAAACATATTGCACAGTGAGTAGAACTAGGTTGAATTTGCTTATTTCCTCATCACAATACAACTGTAACATGTGTTGCAGGCCACCGGTAAATGTAAAATGGTATTTCGGGGGCATCGAGATTATTTGCTATCTGTTGCAGTCTGTAAGCGGAGCAATCAGGTTGTCAGCCTCTCCTCCAAATTCTCAATTTTTTTATATCCAATAAGGCCTATCTTTTTTTTTCCTGACATTTTTCCTAGTTCAATTCAATCTGGTCATCACTTAATCTTGTTTGGTATCGTCTATTGTTGTTTCAGATAGTAACAGGCTCAGAGGATGGAACTGCCAGAATATGGGGTTAATTCATTATTAAACTTAATACGAGTTTACTTTATAGTTTACGATGCAAAATTTGCAGAAGTAGCTTTTTAGTTCATTGCATTAATGTTCTGTTATTGATGCATGTGATGTGCATCCTTTACAGACTGTAGAAGTGGAGAGTGCACTAACGTCATATATCCAAACAAGAAATACAAATCTGTGCAGAATTCATGGATTAGTTCCATTGCCGTTGATCCAACTGAGAGTTGGCTGGTACATATGAACTACTACTCTTTCTACATCTCTCACTTTCTCTTTTGCCTAGTGATTTACTAATATTGTTCTAAGATGCAGCAAATCATTGAAAATACGGGTTGCTATTTATCTTTTTTAGGGTTGTGGTTCTTTTGGAGGGTTGTCAGTTTGGAGCCTTGTATCAAACGAATGCATCTTCAACATCGAACGTCCTTCTCCTATTCAGGATATTGTATTTGATAACAACCAAGTATGCTTTTCTTCGCTTCCTATTTTTCCTAGTTCATCGACCGACAGCTCTGTATTTTGTTTGCTTCCTGAAAATATTTAATCTATTTCATTGATTAAGTGGTGCACGTCTGAGATTTGATGGATAATAATGGTTTCAGATCCTAGCTGTTGGAGGAGAACCTCTGCTCTCACGCTATTCTATAAATGGGTCTCTTATTTCTCAAGTGAAGTGTGCTCCTAGTTCCCCATTTTCTGTGTCCCTTCATCCATCTGGGGTACTTAGCTCTTTTGATTTCCAATAATTTCTGAATTCATAACCTAGTATCTTAAAAAAAAGAAAATAAGTAGTATTGGACACTTGGACTAAGCAATTAATGTATGATCCAAACATCAAATGGGTCATGAAGCATTGACTGACTGCATATTTGTTTCAGGTGGTAGCTATTGGTGGCAATGGAGGTCTCGTGGACGTCATATCAGAATATGGTAGCCATTTATGCACCTTTTCTTGTGTAGGCTTTGATGAGGTCGTGTGATGAAACTAGTTCATTATTGAAAATCCTTTTAGTTAGGTAGATGTACTGAACTCGCTTCTCTTTAGTAAGCTACAAACGGACTATTACCAGATAAGTTGTATTCTTTCAATACTGAGTACACTTTGTGCTACTTTGTTCTTTTCCAAAAATTTAGCACATTTTAATAATAAAAGAAAAACACACAGGTATCTCTCTTTCCTCAGACTGAATTTTAATGAAAATAAAATAGGCTCATAACACAGTTAAATTCTAGAGGGGAAAAAAAAAGAATGTCTAACTTGGAAACCCACAGGTATCTCTCTCTTTCCTTAAAGAGTTCAGACTGCAAATTTTATGAAGAGCCAGACATAAACAACCAAGGTATGCCTTGCACCATCCGATAGATCAAAATGAATTTTGAAGCAAATCTAAGAGTCAGAAACTTTCTGATGATATAACTTTTATGAGACCTAAGCTTGTTTCATATTCTTAATCATGAATTTTGAAGCAACTATTTGGTCCGCAATTCGCATCATCTTTACCTTTTACAAATAATACCAATTCCTTTTTACATTACTAGTTTGGTAACCAAAGAGAGTAATTTTTAGGTTTAGTGAGTCATAGTAAGTAGAATTTTCTTTTTGATAAAATAAAAACTTCTAACCCTTTTTGGACGAAGAGTAAAACAATTTGGCAAGATTTTTATGATCTGTTGAAATCCATTTATATAGCTGCCAAAACCGAAGGAAAGCATGGAATTGTATATCATGGCCTACTATAAATAAGTGATGTGCTTTGCAAGTCGAAGGACAACAAAACCAGTTGCTTAATATTAGAAGTAATATTTAGTATAGAAAATATAAAAAAATAGGTTCAGGAAGCTACCTTTTTTATTATCAATTTACAACCTTCAGAGATTATATATTCAAATATTCCATCAAAGTTGCCAGTCAAACAAAACTGTGTCTATACTATTTTTAGAAGATTACACTTGGATCAGGAAAATAATTTAACACAACTACTTGCATGTATGTCTCTGGAAGGAATTCCTAATCTAATCTATCTGATTTTTTTTTTATTAAAACATGGTCATCCGTCTCTAAGACTCAACAAATTAGAAAAATTCAAAATAGACATCATTATTAGCTAGAATCCAAGATCAAATGAGGGAAAATCAAAGTTGTCAGTGTCAGCAAATGATGCTTCAACAGAGCCTGTTATCCTGTCTGTCTTCTTCAAATCCTGCTAGAACAAAAATCAATATATGAATCTATCTGATATGCCATGGAAAAGCCAAGCTAACTAAAACGTTTATTATATTGGGATAATAGAGTTCATACCAAGATTACAGCTTCACATCTGTCCTCATGCAAAGCTGAGACAGTGGTATCACTTAACACTGCAAAGCATTTGATATTGATGAAAATAAAGGAATGAATACAGTTCTAGAATAGAGTACATGTCGAAAATATTAGTGCTATTTAAATCACATAATCTAATGTGTTGACATGCTAACCTGATGAACTGTTGTACATGCTGGAACTGCTACAATTCTTTTTGACCATGATTTGCACTTCCGAAGCTTGGATTCCTGATTCCCTATATCCAACAGAAAGTAAAACAGAACATAATGTTAAGTAATCTACACAAATCTTATTAGACTATTTATTTATTTATGTTCATTTTATGGAGCTCACAATTATTATCGTGGTGACTTATCATAATGATTGCTAAAATAAAACTGATTGCCTTATGTGCAAACAACTGATTCAAAGAAACTTGAGTATGCTTCACTTGAGCAGTTGAAGCTGATGACATAAAAACTGCCCAAGTTTTCACATGAGCAAATGTAGAAAGAGTCATAAAGTTTATTACATAGAAAATAGAGAAATTGAGGAGTGGAGATGAGCATACTGATATTTATCATGCATCCCTTCTGCCGATGGAAGCTTGTTGTCACCTTTACTGTCATCAATTTGTATAAGGTGCAAAGAGGGATGAACCTCCTCCGCTGCTTGTGCTGCTTCTCTCTCTAGTACTGTCGGTGGTTTCTTTAGTACTGACATTATCTGGCAAGCTGCAAATGTGTATGAATGGTCCTCTTAGTAGTAGCAGTACTGACATTAGCTGTCAAGCTGTGACTGTGTACATGAATTGCTACTAACAAAATATGAAATCATTATGTGATAAGTAAATGAGACACACCATCTCGTCTAGCAACACTGATACACTTCTTACTGTTTGCTGTTTTTTCCATCTCCATTCTGTTACCAGTCGGTGGACTCATACTCTTCACTTGTTCCTTCTTTATTCCATCAACTGCATCTTTTAGGAAATAAGCATATAATCAAAGGTTCGTAAATATCCTTCCGTAATTATTCTGACTGACCAAGCAGAAAAGAAATATATATATTTTACTGCTCACTTGTAGGGATGCTCTTCATCAATGTCTTTGACTTCACAAATTGCTTCAAAGGGCTCCTCTGATTAGAACCTCCATATCCTACCCCATCCAAAGACACTGCTTATTCATATTTATCCAATGGTATAAAAGAAGTCAGAATATATTATGATCTTTGGTGAATTTTAATACAACATATTTCTGTAAAAACCAAAACTAGCCAGAATCCCTTTTTAGGTCCTATTTGAACACATGGAATTTTTTGCCCAATTTACCTGGGGACATTAACATTTGATAATAAGCTGTTCCAAATGACTGTTCCACATAAACTTCATTCCTAGTATGCTTGATGACGATTACATATTTCAAACAAAAGTAGGAAGAAGATGAAAACAACCTTCTTGACAGACACATAGTCCATCAACTTGAACCAGATATCCAGTTAGCTCGCACTCGGCCCCGCTTTCTATACATTCAAATGATTTCAGATGTCGGCTGGCTAGTACTTGACCATCTTCACTTGCTAAGGTGATCTGGAAAGGAAAAAAAAATGTAAAAACAGTTAGAGGCAACTGTGACCTTCATTTACCATAAAAAATAGAATAATTCATAGTAAAATTTATAGCAGCTACCTGCTTTGTGATTGAACCTGTAGCTTGGGCAAGTCTCAAAATGCCATCATGGTATGTCTTAGCCTTCTTATTTAGTTGGGTCGTGTACAAAACATTCCACTCTGCATTCAGTCAAGGACAATTCTGTTCAAGTTCTAAAACATCTGATTTGATGAAACAATACGAGTAGGTGCCGCATGAGAGGTGGAGATCAGAAGTGGAATACATAGATAGGTTTCTTTTTGCATAAAGCATTTTACTCATCAGATCAGAAGGTAGCATTTCCAGGGCTGATAAGAAATTGTTGTGTTATACTGATTATTTTATCAACACAAAATCTGGCACATGCAGTGATAGACAAAATTACAAGGGATTTTTAAACCTTTCAAAATGGAGTTGGTTTCTGGTGTACCAGCCTCAACAAAGGCTGCCTCCTTCCTGGCTGCATCGAAAACTTGTGTCAGTATACATGTTTAGTCTATTGTTACCTTGCAAGACAACAAGCACTATATCAAAAAGAAGAACTTCATAAAATTGAGAAAAATAGAAACAAAAGGCCAGTACTGTCAACAACACTGCGGATGGTAGATGCAGGCTTCTGAAATGGCTTTCTGAGGGATGAGACAGAGCTGTTTTCTTTCCCAACTTGAATTGTAAAAAGACCAATGTTGACAAGATGAGCTTGCATGATAAGAGTTTGGCCAGGCTCCAGCATGTCCTCTTTTCCTAAGACCTTGCTTTCTAGAAGCCTCTCATTCTCATCGTATAGCCGCACCTGCTCCATTGAATGGAACAACTATACAATCCACCATAGTTAACTCACATTTGAAATCAGGAATGCCCAGCTCAATTTCTAACCTGTTTTGCATGGGAACCGAGTTGAGAAAGTCGCAATGTACCATCATGGTACTTCTTTGCCTTCTGTGTTAGTTGGGTTGTATACAGCACACTCCACTCTACATTAAATGCAAGAGTAACATGACTTATATTCTTTGATAATTGAATCAGCAAGAAAGGCAGAGAGATAAAAAGGAAAAAGGGGAAGTTAAAAACCATCAACAAGTGATTGCGGCAAGGTTGAATTGGTTGATGACGCACCGGTGGAACAAGGTTCAGCCTTCTTCGCTGCCTCTAACAGAAAGTTCAAGTTCATTACAGAAGATTAGCTTATGACATGATTAAAAAAAAGCACAAAACAAAACAAGAAACATTTAACTGTGATGGTATTTACTGACCTTCGTTGTTGCTTGGCATCATGTTGGAGACCTTGTGCAATGGTTTCCTGTTGGAACAGTTTCTCTTGCTGCCTGTACATTTTGGTTCTATAACAGCGAGCATTTGCATGTTATCATCTTTAGGTAACGATACAAGCTGAAGAAGCAAACAGAGAGAGTACCATTTTGTTGTGCAAGGGAAGTAACAGTGGGATTGGAAGCGAGATGTATAGGATCAGCAATATCAACAAGATGAGAACCCATGGTGAAGGATTTGCCGCACTCAACCAATTCAGCCTTGCTCAGGAATTTGCTCTCTATCAGGTTCTCGCTCTCATCATACAACCGTACCTGCATGTGTGCATCCACAATTCAAGCACTCAGTTGACCAAAGTCGGTACAGAGACATAAATGATAGGTACATAGATGGGATTAATAGAAGTTAGATCAAAGCAATAATACCTTACCTTGTCACCAGATGCACTAAGCTCGAGAAATCCATCGTGATAAACCTTTCTTTTCTGTTTCAAATGCTTCGTGTAAGTCACTCTCCATTTCCGTCCTTTGGTGCCTTCTTCCATGCTCCTCCTACAACAACCACAAGAAAACATTTGCAAATGCAAAAAAATATATAGATACAAATACCATTTGATATTTGACATGAAGTATAATTACTTGAGTGTGCATGCTGAAACCTAATCTCACTTAAACAAAGGCCGAAATCTCAGTTATGTCGCCTAGGCGCTCCTCAGGACCCTAAAGCAGTGATTGACAAGGATCTAAAACCAGTATTTGGAAATTCAGAAATCCAGAAACCCTCTCATTGTGCTTTCTGGAAAAAAAATTGGGAGAATTTGCTTAATGTAAGACTTCTACATTCCTACTACTCCGTTTCTATTGAAATTGATCCCTTTTTTCCTGGAATTTTTGGCTAAAGAAGGAGGAAGAAGAGGTGAAACCGTAACACAAGAAAGACGAAGAAGGGAGAGAAGGCTGTAACTCGACCTTCATCCCATCTGAGAAATGAGAAGCGAGAACTGAGATACAGAGATCGATCTCATCTCTTGGGATAAGAACGCAACGAAGGCTCACCTCTCGATCGCCGCCGGTGCTTCTCTCCACTCTCCACCACCTTCCTCCTCCCCTCCTCGCTCTCGCTTTTCGCGCTCTTCGTTTCCTTTTTCTTTTTCAAAACGTTTTCTCACCTCTTCGTTTTATTGATTTATTGGACCTGATTTTAGTTCGGCCCAATAAATTAAAACCCTCACCTCCCCCTTTTTTTTTTTTTTCCTTTTTTTTCTCAAAATTGAATTGCTAATATAACGGGCCAACACTGTGGGGCCCAGGGATCAGAGAACTAAACATTTTTACGCACAATTGATATACTGATAGGTCATTGATACCGTTATTGATACCGATTTTATTATTTATATTAAATGAGTTGTTATTCATGTTAATGATTTTATTATATAATTTATTTTGTATAATATTTTTATTATTCTATTTAATGAGTTATTATTTAGATTAATGGTATTTGAGTTGAACAATGAAAATACTGTATGAAATAAGTTGCATAATAAAATTATTAATATGAATAATAAATTATTGTATATGAATAATAAAATCAGTATCGACGACGGTATCAATAATTGATATTTCTCAAACATTTCTCCAAAATCAATCCATTTAAAAAGCCTTTACAAGTTCCATCTATAATAGAAGCACAAGTTTGAGGTGCATAGGATACACGTGCCAAGCTTTAATTAAGTTTTAAAATAATTATATGATTCTTAATTAAAAATTAACTGAGCTATCCAATGTTGATTTCTCGTTGTACGAATCACACATGTAATGGCATGTTCATTGGTGGATTCAAAAAATAATGGAGTAATATGTCAAAAGGATTCCTCAAACTTTTTGACTTGTATTAGAATTATTTAAACTTTCTATTTGAATTGTTTCTCTTCTCAACTTGCTAATGTTTAACTATGACTACTTCAACTGTCATTGTAACTATACAATTATATTTTTTTACTATGAAATGAATGCTAGTGACAGCTTTATTCTCATTTAAATTTTCATATGAGTTCAAATGTTTCATATTTTCAATGTCAATTTTAAATGGATAATGTGTACTCATGCATTTGTTCTTTTTTTTTCTATTTATATATAAAACAAGTAAATTAAACTAATTCAAATTCTTTGTGTGACAAACAAAAAAAATCAAACACTTAATATATTGTTAGTATACCATATTTATATTTAAATAACATTTAGTCTGCCTCCAAATAAAATGCTAATATTTTAATATTGATAAGTGGCCGGTCATATGCTTACCACTTGAAAGTTTCAATTATTTTTTTTTCTAAAGTTAAGTGTCTTTGATCTTTATCTTTATATTAAAAAAATATTGATAATGCTAAAAAAAATTCATGTTGCAATTTGGTTATTTGAATGTACAAGGTTAACAATTTATAAAATAAGATTAATTGCCCGGAGAGGGTACAATATTAGCAAGCTTAACTAGGAGAAAATGATTGTCAAAATAAAAAAAATGAAGGGACTACTTGCTTTTTTGATACGAGGGTTTCCGTTAACCTTAACATTTATCTCTTTTCGAATATTTTTTACGGAATTGAACCTGTATTTTTTCATAGAGAGATGAGACCTATCACCATCCATGATAGACCTGCTATTCTTGAAGGGACTACTTATAAGTAAAAAATTGAAGAGTTATAACATCATTTCGAATAATGAAATATGAGTTGATAATTAGATAACTTAAAGAGTGTACCCAAACAGTTTATTTCTCACTTGAAAGTAATTTATTAACATCATTCAGCATAAAAAAATAATATAACAATTGTTGGATAGAATCACATGCACAAATTAAAACGACTAATTAATTGATGTACATTTTTTTTTTCTGTTTAAGAAAAAGGTACAATGGAAGGATAAGAGCAAATTAAGGATGGAAGAATACATGCTTGTGGCCATGATTTACATCCAATTTACCATCCAAGGAAAGATGGATAGTCAAAAATTACTATCCAATTTATTTAAAAATCTAGAGAATTTATTTAGTGATAAATTTAAATTTTTTAAAAAGGCCAAAATTCTAGAGAATTTATTTACCATGAAGAATGAATTTGAACATATGATAGCATGTGTGCAACACCTTATTTCAAAATTTCGGAAAAGTGTTAATATAATTCAAATTTTCTATTTTTATACCAAGTTTGCACATATGATAGCACATGATTTACAGGATAGTTTTTTGCGATTTTGCCTCTAACAATTAATAATTAGCAAACTTCTTTCTTCTTCTTCTTTTTTTGTTTAGATTGCAAAGTTTTCAATTAATTATAATATTTTGATATTGCAAATAGATCTAAATCCTTTCAAGTTAATAATTATTAAAATTGTTGATCTTCGCTCAAAAATCGCAAGTCATAATCCTAACAAAAAGACGGAATTAATTTATAGACCTATAGCATAGTACTTTTTTTTTTCCTTCTTATTATTACTTATAACTTTTGATCACCATTGATGATCCATTTAATAAAACTTGAAATTCTTTTCATCAAAGAAAAGTAGTTAGTAAAATTATGGGTGTTACAAAAGCAAGCTAGCCATTCGGATACATGCATGATACATGCATGATATGATAAAAAGTAGGTGCTTTATATAAGGATGTGAAAGGTGTACTTCGCCATGCATATAAACCCATGACTGTGGGGAATGTGCAAGCCGTATTCTCCATGCACGTAAAGATATTATCGATCGCGGATATATACGTTAGAGCTGTCAGAGGAGTCCACCTCTTTACTTTACTGTTTGTTTATTTATTTATTTTTTATTTGTTAATGTTAAATATGTATCTGTTGATTAAAATTATATTGTTGTTAATTTATAAAATTTCATTATTTTATGTACAAAATGTATATAATTTTGTACATAAAATGATTAAATTTTGTTAGTTAATAATAATATATTTTTAGTTAACAGATATATAGTTGACGTTAATAAATAAATTGATGGATAGATGAATGAACAATAAAAAAAATAAACAATAAAAAAATGAACGCTAAATATTTCCGTATATGTTATGTATGGTCGTATCCATTGTTTTAGTTTACACTTTACAAAAATAAACACATAACACACTTTTTGAAGCAATAATATACTTTTGAACATAGTACAAGTTGGTCAGCTAATTATTGACACATGTGGGCTGGTATGGGTTGGGTGATATATTACCCATACAAGGAAAAAGATTTGATTATGAAATCCAAGAACGTACTATAGGTACAACAAAAAAAAATGATAGCTTAATCTGTTGCATTTTCACATTAGTTTTAATCATCTAAAGTACATATATATATACAGAGATTTTGAGTTTACAGGTGGATCACAAAATTGGTTGGCCAATAATTGAAAAACAAAAAAATTGTCTTCTACAATGTGTCTATAATTGATAGTTTGCAATGAATAGATGAAGTTAATTAATTTTTTATCTGTTAATTTTATATTAATTGAACAAGACAAATATAAAAACTATACCATCAATTGAATACACATAATCTATTAAAATTATAAAGAACATATTTACTATTCTAATTTTTTCTACTTGATAGATATATTATTGATTGTTTTGGTTATCAAATTATTTTCAAATTCAAGCATTTAAAAAAAAAATGTGTTTATACCTCTGCTTAAATAGTTTAAACGTGTCCTTTGATGTTAAATTTTTGAAAAAAATGTATTTTACGGTTTTTTGACAATTAAAGGGTTTTAACAGCAACAAAAAGGTTAAAATCCTTTTTTATTTCAAAGCATTTAAATGCCAGAAAATTTGATTGGTGAATTTTACATATTTTGGACACTTCGAAAGGTCCAAGATAAATAGATTAGTTATTGAAAATTAAAAAAACTAACTTAATTTATCAAGTTCAATTCTCTAGAACTTTTTATTTTTGTTTAATCTTTTGTTATTGTGTAGTAGTATTTAAAACTTTAAGTACTTACCTAGTGTTATTATTAATTATTTTTCATTATTTTATTAATTAGTAAGTATAAAAAATAAATACTTAACTTCTGAGAATGTAGAAAAACAATCGATCTTAAATAAATCTCAGTATTAAGATTTAACAGCCGTTTAAATCTCTTCTAAACGTTAAACCATCAAATGTTCGCCTCAATGTCAAGAGCCGCAAACATTTTTAAATGTCTTTTTTTTCTAAAAGTTCCTTTTCAATATATATCATACCTTTAAAACAATACCTTGAATATATATACATTGATTGGTCAGCTTGACCCATATTTTGATTGTGGTTATCTGACCCATACGAGGAGAAAAAGAAAGAAAAATAATCATATGAATAAATCCAAGTACTAAATATATAATCATATGAATGAATCCAAGTACTAAATATATAATCATATATATGAATGAATCCAAGTAGTAAATATATAATAATATGAATGAATCCAAGTAGTAAATATATAATCATATGAATGAATACAAGTAGTAAATATATAATCATATGAATGAATACAAGTAGTAAATATATAATCATATGAATGAATACAAGTAGTAAATATATAATCATATGAATGAATCCAAGTACTAAATATATAACCATATGAATGAATCCAAGTAGTAAATATATAATCATATGAATGAATCCAAGTACTAAATATATAATCATATGAATGAATCCAAGTACTAAATATATAATCATATGAATGAATCCAAGTACTAAATATATAATCATATGAATGAATCCAAGTACTAAAAATACAAGTTAATTATAAGGTATAGCTCAATTTGCAACCGTTATGCACATTGCATGCAATAGGTACGTACGTACGTACTTACGCCGGTACATGATGTGTACGTGCGTACAAAGATATGGAGGTAGCAAATTGGATGACACAATTGGTATTTTAATAATAGATTAAAGATGCATGCTTGTCTTTTACAATGCCCATTAATTAATTAATCATTTGCATTGCAAGTTGATAAAACATTTATTTAGGCAATCATTAATTAGTTGTAGGACCACTTGATGCAAAGTGCAAAAGGAATTAAAGTGTGCATGGCATGAAATTCTTTTCACTATTATATTATCATGTTCACATGAAATATATACATGACTTTCTAATTTTATGGCACTCTCTTAAAAACCATGAGTAGCTAGGTCATTTTTTTCGTAAAGAGAAAAAAGAAAAACCAGGATACCACTGCTCTCTTAAGAAAACACTAATTGGTTTGTTGGTTTTAATTAGCTTCATGAGTTTATTATTTGTTTTAATTAAAAAATAAATAAGAATAAAGTACAATCATCAATTCACAAATTTTGTGCGGCTTATTGGTTTAGCTCATACATACATACATATATATATATATATATATATATATATATCAAGCTTTTATAAAACATTTAACGGATCTTAAAGATGAGGCGAGCGTTTAACAGTTTAAAATTTACACGGAATTAAACGGACATTAAATCATAATACATGTATTCTTGTAAAATCTATTTTTTGACATTTACGAAGAATAAGTTATGCATATTTATACTTAATAATTAAAAAATAATGACAATGAGCAACAATAATAATTATATCATTAGTGAGTGCTTAATCTAATTAATACTACAATATTATCACATCATAAAAGATTAAACAAAAATAAGAAGTTCTAAAGAGTTGGACATGATAAATTATATTTTAATTTTTTCGATCATAAAAATTCAATATGTTTATTTTGGGCTTTTAAAATTGCTCATAATATATAACTTTCACACTCAAATGGATTTAATAGTATTTAATCACTTTAAAATAATATAAATTTTAAACATTTTATTAGGATTAAAATAATTTAATTGTCAAAAAAGATTAAAACGGTTTTTTCTCAAATACTTAACGTCAAAGGATCTAAAAAATGATTACACAGTTTAAACGGAGTATAAATTCTGTTTTTTAAAAGCTTGATATAATTAATGCGCTAACTATTTTTTTTTCTTTTCATAAAAACTCAGTCTTCATGCAGTTAGCATGACAGATAAAGTTAGAAACGAATGATATTTTAAGTTATATATATATATATATATATATATATATATATATTCCAAATACTAAACATTACAAAGTGCAAAAATTAAATGCATTTGACATTTCTCATCGCTTTGATAATTAAAAATGGGATATTGGAAAAAAATCAATAAATGTTTATTCATTAAAGAAAATATTTCTCTCTCCAGACCATCATTCCCCGGATTGTCCCCCGGGCTCTTAGCCCATGTCACTCTAGCAATTTTAAGAAAGAACTGGAAATAAATGATGATGATGTGATGCCAGCTTGGTTGAATATTATCACTGTCATTAAGCATATTAGTGGATACGGAAAGTATACATTTACCCCTAAAAATGCAATAAGTATAGAAGGGAGAAATCTAAGCGACTGTTCATGTATCAGTTTTGATGGATTACTTTGATAAAAAGATATTGAAGGATTCTGATTTCTTTTTCACATACAACTTCTATGAATGGTTGGCTGGTGAATGTTTTTTTGGGTTACTGATCGAAATTGGGTTGTCTATCATTATTTTCATGATATTGTTGTGTTGGATTCGACTTATCTTATAAATAGGAGTGTAATTTGTTTTTGTTTAGTATGTGAAATATTTGCTAGTACAGGAATGCTACTTTTCTTATTAGAAACATCTGTTATTTTTTTTCCAAGAATGACATGTCTCTCTCGTATTGTTTGATGGAGTGAATCATCGTGGCCGATTAATTATTCTAGGTTATGCACTGGTTTGTAAGAGAAGATAATGACTCCTACATTTGTTGTTGGCTTGAAAATTAATTGGTGATGGAAGCAACATAATTTCGCACAAATCAACACAAAAGAAGAAGAAAGATGCTTCTATATATTACCTGACAAAAACTATTGTTTGTGAAGGAATTCAGTATTTGCTAATATATAGTCCAATTTTGAAGGTTGTTTTTAGTTTGTGTGTGATGAAGTTGATACAACTGTTTAGTATTACTTGATAATATAGTATGAACTTGTTTAGTCATTTTTTTTATTCAATGAAATTTATTGTTTTGTGCGATGAAATGTATTGTTTTTGTGTTTTAATGATGTTAATGTTTTTGCTTCATTTATCTAAACACATAAATTCAAAATATAAACACCTATATCAAAAGTATAAACACCTATTTCAATTAACCAAATACAAGATTACAAAATACAAACACTTATTATAATAATCTAAACACTTAAGTTAACAATATAAATACCTGATTCACTTATCTAAACACCTATATATTTCTATAATTTAAATACATGAGTCATTCATGGAGCACTAGAAACAATTAGCATGTGGTCTTTTAGCGCTTGAGCTGATATGCGATGATGAACATGGTCTTGGCAGAAGTGAAATTAAGCACATGGGTTGTGTGGAAAGCGTAATTTGAAGAACGTGCGCAGATAGTTTCTGTTTTTGGCAATCTATTTAGCGAATGTTTTACCATAATTAGAAAGGTTGTTAGGGGGATTTGAGGGGGGGGGGGGGGGGGGGTTATGCTGGGTACTGTTAGTCGGATCTTGTTATAATAAATAACGTATGCTTATTAAAAAATAATTATTAGCTCAACAATCTTAATCATAATTTAAATAAGTACGTAATATTTTCTTTTATACAATTATTATGTAGAAAGGTTTAATAATAGTAAATCTTGTTTTAGTTTGACAATTTAATCCAGAAAATATCTGATGTAATTTGAGTAAATATAATAAGGGAGCTGATATACAGATACCAAAATTGATACCGACTTTGTTATTTATATTAAATGAGTTGTTATTTAGATTAAAACGAGTTGTTGTTAATATTAACGATTTTATTATGCAACTTATTTGTACAATACTTTTATCATTCAACTTAAGTGAGTTATTATTCATATTAGTGATATTTGAGTTGAATAATAAAAATACTGTTAAAAAGAAGCTGCATAAATAAAGTAGCTAACACGAATAATAAAATCGGTATCGATTTTGATATCTCCCAAACATTTTCCATATAACAAATATCAAAACTATACAAGATCATTTTGTGATAATTAGAGTCTATTAACAGTGTGATATCTTTGCTACATAAAATGCAACGGCTTAGAAAACGGAACAAGGAAGACTGTTGAAGCTTTGGACTTACAGTCTCCCACTATGCTGAATTAGTGAGCGCACATTAAGATTTTGACAAAATGGTAAACTTATATAACAAATCTTTTGAGGAGTGATAATTGCATTCTTTAATCGTATTTTTTTTATCTGTATGTTAGGTATATATTTCTTTCAGAAAGTATTTATATCCAATGATGAAAATGTTTATATCTTATATTACTAGTATTAAAAGTTATGTAAGTTATATTTTTATTTATGTAATGAAATTTTTAATTTTAATTTTTCTATAATCATCTAGGAAAGAAAAAATGATAAATCGTTTCTATACTAACTATAAATATTTACAAATTTAAATATAAATAAATCATTCATTTTGTTATAAATACTTTTTGTGTGCAGTAAAAGGTACAAAACATGGGTACAAGAATAATTTCTCATTTTACAAAATTCCAACTAAGATCATGTCCAAATTACTCATTCATCCAAAATTTAGGGCTATTTTTTTCATTCTATTTATTTGTGTAGAGAAAAAAAATTGGAAGATAGCTAAACAATGGAAAACCTTTATCTTTATCTCCATGTTGCTTGAGAAAATGGCATTGAGGTCCAAATTGAAACTATAATGGAGAACGTTTTTGGAAATGATGAAAATAATAATAATAATTTGCTCATGAATCCAGCAATGGAGTAGAATGACATAAATATTTAAGTTTTCGATATTAACTCCATGCAATTTGTCAATAGCAAAACAAAAGAAAAATTATGTATGTGGTATAAAAGATATATTCTAAACCTATGACTTAATTATTTTAATATTAATTTTTTTATACTATGTGTGTATATCAATTTAGAACTTTTTTTTTTAAAAGTCAAATTATTTTATACTTTCTTATATTGTTAGTTATTATCTTCATAATGATTGTAACAAATACTTCTTGTTAGATAAGACAAACATAGTCTAACTAATTATATGCATTATACAAAAAATAATACATATGCCGCTTAACAAAATTTTGTTTGATTAATCACATAACCATTAGTCACTTGACATCATCTTAGCTACATGTCAAATATATTTTGTTCTTTTTTTACAATGCTAGTTCGGGTTATAAAGCAATAGAAAATTTTCTAAAACTTGAAAATTTATAGAAAAATTGTGATTTTCCTTTTTGAAAAAAAATCAAGTTCTATCAAAATTCAATCAAGTTTTGTATAAAAGCTTGGCTTTTTGTGGTGGAGGTTGCAATTTGACATATGAGAACTCAAAGAAGCAAAATGGACCTTATTTTTAGCTCAACAAATAAAAATTACACATTGTCAAGTGAAGTAAAGTTAAAATAGAGTAAAAATTAAATCACTCAATTCAATTAATGTATTGATATTTGATAGTTTATAGTGAAGTAAGGTATAGTAATTAAATGAAGTAATATTGAGTAAAAAAATATAGATAGAGATATTAAATTTAAGAATTATATTGAAAAGATCAAAATGTCCTTATGTGTCATATTAAAATGTGAAATGTATTATGAGAGTATTAAAATGTAAAACATAAAAATAACTAAATAAGTAACAAAATAAATAAATTAAGATAGTAACATTAAATAATTATTTCACCTACTAATTAAGATAGTAACATTACAATCACTTCTAAAAAAAAAATTTGATTCAATTGATAAGATACGCAACTAACAAAATAATAAAATTAAATTAATTAAATATGGAAGCATAATTTCTGGTACTACAGACTCCAAAATATCTTTTACAAGTCAAGTATACACCACAATATCACATAAAAAAAAGATTACAAAGTCGTGCAAAAAAAAAAAATACATATCTCATTAGAAATTTACAATAACATATCAACTAGACAACAGATCACATACACTTAGCCATATTAATTTCATCATTTTCTTAATTTAAGAACAAATGAAGCAAAAATTAGATGATAACCCAATTAAATCATAGAACATAAGTTAAATTGAAGCATGATATATTCATATATTATAGAAGCAGTTGCTTTCCTAATTAAATTGAACTCACAAAATCTTGTAAACAATGATCCCTCATACCTCAACTTGGAGAGAGAGAGAAAAAAAGGTGGTCCCTGACTAATGATCACCATATAAATTAATATGATCAGAGAAAGAGAGAAAGTGTGTGATATGCCACTATCAAACGAGTTCTGATCTTTTGCTATATAATATTGCGCCGTATAACGTACATACAGATAGATTATAAAGTTTTTTTTGTGATTTACTTTATATAAATCTTAATATAATCAGACGAATATCATGTCGTTGTACGGTATAGCAGAGGATATAAACTGCTATCAAACTATCCCTAGTAATTTTAGGCGGAGGAGATAATAAAAATGTCAATCTTTACCACAAATTAAGAGATGTTGCTCCTCTTCAACATAACTTAAGAATTTCAGAACAAAGAAGGAAAAAGAAAGAAGAAAGAGTTTGGTTGGTGAAAAGTTGAACTATATTTTAATGACCTATTCTGAAGTAGCAGAGGTAAAAGGGTAAAAGATGAAACTATTCACTGCATGCATTAATTTTTACTGCACTAGTTATGATGAAATAAATTTTGAAATAAATGTCCTCTTTAAATCAACTTGCTACACTTTATATTAACTCCATTTGGCAGAAGTAGAGTGGGGGTTAATGTAGCACTGTCAAATACAGATCTAAAATATGGGATACAAATATTATATCATAATTGCAATCCCTCCAGTTGAGCCAATATCTTTATATTTACAGTGCCATATTAAGCAAATCTTTTTTTTTTTATATCAATCTCATATTATCCTAAAAACCTTTGTTCAATTTCTTTTCAGTAAGACTAATTTGTGATTTTGTTAAACAAGTTCACAGTATACTGAGAAGTAGTTTTTGGTCTAGTAGTAAAAAATAATATTCTTTGTACAGAAAGTAGCAAATTCAGAAACCGAATGAAGAATCATTTGTAAATACTTAAAGTTGAATGATTTTGTCTCTCATCTTTATCTAAACAAAAGTTTACGGTATACCTCTGCTAATGGTTCGATCCCCTATAATGCTGATGTGTACTGTGGGGATTTAGCCTATCATTTTGATAAAATCTAATAATTATCTGAATGAGTTTGAATTTGAAATTTAATATTATATGCATGTTCTATATAGTACATCATGAAGATTGAAGAGATTTTGTGCGTATTTGAATGTTTCAATATTTTAGAGTTAACAGCTCTAAAAACACTAGTGCATTAAGAAATGGTATGAAATTTGATTAATAAATATATCAACAATATTTCTATAAATCCTTTTTCTAATCTTCTTTTCTAAATCGATTTGAGAAAATTATCGTCAAAGTAAATCATATATATGTCAAGTGATTCTATCTCGCTACGATTCTTTCTGCTATTCTAGATGAGACGAGAAAGATCTAAAAATCAATAAATAAATAAACAGAAGAAGAAACAATGGGCGGAAGGATAGTCTTATGACCACTGTTTACAAATTAGCAAGCACACAGAATTAAACAATTTTGAAGAATAGCATTCTTCTACAATCATTCAGTACTACTTAGACAATTAATCTTGCTTTTATGGACAGAGTTTGAAATCTAGAATTTGATGTAATTTCATTTTATTAGGAAGCTAAATTATATTTTAACTTGAAATTATCACAAAAATATAACAAAAAAATTGTAATTTTTTCAGTTCATAGCATCTTGGCTAACCATATGAATTGAAAAATTACAATGTTTTTTTTTTCCGTTATTTTAAATAAATTAAAGAATGATACTATCTCATACAAATGCAGTTGTCAAATACTAATTTTTAGCCTGGTCCCCTTTTGCTCCTTGCTAGCTTTCTCTGCCCATGCTTTATATTCCAGCATTATCTTAAATAAATTAAAGAATGATACTATATATCTCATACAAATGCAGTTGTCAAATACAAATTTGCTATTAGAAAGAGTGCTTCAATAACATTCATTCACTATTGAAATAATTAGAAAAGAAAATTAATATAGAGAGAAAATTAATATTTTTTCTAACACTATTTTTATTGAAAAACACACCATATGTTATTGGAAGGAAAATGTTATGGAGATATCATTATTGATACATATATTATTATTAGAAATCAATTAAAGAATATTTTACAATAGAGAGCTGATATACAGATACAGTAATTGATACCGTAATCAATACGGACTTTATTATACACATTAAATGAGTTATTATATATGTTAATGACTTTATTATGTAAACTCAGTACTATAATTATGTAACTAACTTAAATGAATTATTATGCATATTAATAACTTTATTATGTAAACTTATTTTATCTAGTACTGTCATTATATATATTTAAATGAATTATTATATATATAATGATTTTATTATGTATAATATTTTTATTATTTAATTTAAATACTACTAATATATGCATAATAACTCAAACCGCTACTTCACCTGACGTATCAAACAATGGGCGGAGCTACTTGAAAAATAATGGGTCCAAATAAATCCACTAAAATTTACAAACTCCATTTATAAATAAATTCATTCAAATTATCTGTTCAGAAAAACCGATTAAAAATAATTAATTGACACCACTACAACACAATTCTTCATCATCCGCCACTGGTATCAAAATATAGTATCCTATATTTTTTAATAATAACAAACCGCTAAAATACTGACAGTTGATATTGACCACTATTCTCAATGACCACTATTCTCAATACAAATAAAATAGAGAAATTATTCTTGTCCACTACATTTTATACCCTTTAATTACACATCAAAAATATTTATACTAAATAGGTAATATATTCATATTTAAATTTATAAATATTTATAGTTAGTATAGAAGATATTTATCGATTTTTTTTAAATATTATAGAAAAATTTAAGTTAAAAATTTTATTGCACAAGTTCAAATACAATTGACATAATATTTAATCTTAATAATATAAGATATAAATACTTTTATCATTAAATATAAATATTTAAAAAAAAAATAAATATATCTATATACAAATAAAAATGTAATTATTACTCCTCAATAAAATAATCATTACCTTTGTAATTCGTCACCAGCTTCCAGAGAAGTAGGAAGTCAACTTTGTCGCTCTTGATTTTATTACCCTCCATAGATTTTTACTTCTTAATTCTTACAAATTAACTTTTTTTTCCTTGACAAATCTCACAAGTCACAAGCTTACATTCTAACACTGTACCCATCAAGATACTATTAATACTCCCTTCTCCAACTTATTGTGTTACCTTCTTGTCTACCTTTATCCTCCATCTCTCTCTCTCTCTCTCTCTCTCTCTCTCTCTCTCTCTGATTCATTCTCTCCTTTCTCCCAGCTCTGATCACATCATCTCTATCTCCAAATCGATGTCGACATCGTTGCTAGACTTGGCGCGAACCACTCAGTTTGCGGATTGGTTGATATCTACTCGGAGAAGAATACATCAATGGCCAGAGTTAGCTTTCCAGGAGGTGAAAACCAGTGAGTTGATACGGTCCGAGCTAGACCAGCTCCGTATCGAGTACACGTGGCCTTTTGCCAAGACCGGTCTAGTGGCGACGATCGGGTCCGGTGCAGGCCCGGTTTTCGGGCTCCGAGCCGACATGGATGCGCTTCCATTGCAGGTTTGCTATCACAGCTCACTTGCTCTCTTTCCTTTCTTTTGCTAATTTTTGTAATTCGCTCGCTCTTTTGTTTTTTTCCCCCTCCACAAATGCTTATGTTTTTACTTTTTACATTTTCTTGGAAACAATTAAATGACTTATTTCTTCTTAATATTATGCAAAAGGAAATCTTTTTTATGATGGTAACTAAAGAATTTGAATTTCTTTTTGAAAAGAAAAGGTCAGAAACTTGATTCTCAAAATATTGTGTTTTTTCTATAGTTTCCTTTAAAGCAGAGCTATAATTTGCTCTGAAACTATGATGAAATTGACATGCTTGATGCAACTAAAATGAAGGAAAAGGTAGAATGGGAGTATAAGAGCAAGGTGGATGGGAAGATGCATGCGTGCGGCCATGATTTACATGTCGCCATGCTTCTAGGTGCCGCTCGACTTCTCAAACAACACGAGGATCAACTCAAGGTACTTCCTGGTCCTTCTAAATATCATCTCAAATTTTTGTACAATTAGTCGATTAGTCTTCGCAAAAAGATGTAGCTATATTGAGATCAATGTTGACATACCAATTTAACTAAAATTTGTTCAAACAATTTTGGTCCCTGAATTCTCTTGTTGAAAGTACTTTTTAATTATGTTATTAGTAATGCAACCTTCACCGATTAATTGCGATCTTTTTTGAATTGCAAAGGGAACAGTGAAGCTCTTCTTTCAACCTGCAGAGGAAGGCCATGCCGGTGCATACCACATGATACAAGAAGGCGCGCTGAATGGCGTGCAAGCCGTATTTGCCTTGCACGTTGACCCCTTCAATCCTACAGGGGTCGTCGGATCGAAACCGGGTCCTGTTCTCGCGGCCTCTGGAAGGTTCCATGCCACCATTAAGGGAAGGGGTGGCCATGGGGCTATACCCCAAGCAGCAATCGACCCAATAATACCGACCTCTTTTGCAATTCTCAGTTTACAGCAACTTGTTTCGCGGGAATCTGACCCCATTGAAAGTAAAGTAAGTTTTTGCCGTGAAAACAATTAGATTTTTCTTTGCTAGCAAAGTACACGTGACTTATATGATTATCAGCTCATTCACAACATTTTGAATTTGTTTTAGTTTTTCTTCCACACAGTAGTTAGCACTGGTGTTGTATGTAATCAGTACCTCTCTTTATACCAGGTAGTATCGATCGGGTTTGTGAAAGCAGGAGAAGGAGCATACAATGTAATACCAGAGACGGCGACATTTGGGGGTACATTCAGGAGCCTTAAAACTGAAGGTTTCTCCTACCTTAAACAGAGGATCAAAGAGGTACTATTGTGCTACTGTCCCAAATTTTCACGATGGAAAATGCTTAATATGTCCTGTTATGTTGTTTGCAATTATTTATACGTTCTAATTTGTATCCGTTATCCCACTGCTTCAGTCTGTACCAACTAAAATATTTTACAATTACACAAAAAGTACACAAATAATACACAAGGCCATGGCCCATTATGTACCAGTCTGGCATTTACCAGAACAGTAGGTTGTTCATTGATTCTATTTGTTATACTAAAACCTTTTGCTTTATCTCTTATTAGATTATAGAGTCCCAAGCAACTGTACACAGATGCAGTGCAAGTGTGGACTTCATGGAAAATACACTCATACCATATCCCGTACTAAAAAACCATGAGTCGATATACAATATTGCAAAGTCAGTAGGCGACAGACTACTCGGTGCAGCCAACATGCGGATGTTTACGCCAGCCATGGGTGCAGAGGACTTCAGTTTCTTTTCACAAAAGATCCCAGCCGCCATGTTCATGCTCGGTATAGGGAATGAGGCTACGGATCAAGTCCATTCGCTTCACTCGCCACGCTTCTTTGCTAATGAAAAAGCTCTACCTATAGGTGCTGCCTTACATGCTGCTGTTGCAATCGAGTATTTGGAGAAGAATTCAGCAGATATTTGACAAATAAAAAATAGTTCGATATATTCCTGTAATACCAATTTGAAAACAATGATATGCAAGTAATTGATATAAAGTAATTATACCAACAAAAGGAGTAAAAATAGTTCCAGAAATGAGATAGAAAAATGAAAGAAAACATCCCCTGACCGGCGTGTTCATAGATCATGGCTATTGATAAACTATTTTCTCCCCCAATTTTCTTGGGGCTCATTCAATATGCACTTATGGAGATCAATTTCAAATAATACTTTATTCAGCCTACATTTACATTTCATTGCTCTGGATTTTATGATACTTTCGTGTCTGACGGGAAATTTTGAGAATACTCAATTAAGAGCCCGGTTATTAGAACAGAATTGAAAGAATTATCTTGATAAAACAGATAGGTATTATCTTGGAGCAATCAGAAACATGACATAAGAAACAACAAAAGTAAAAAACAACAAAAAAAAGCAAATAATTCTGTACAATCTTTTTCTCAGAAAATAATCCATACTGTAAATTTTTGCTTGTAATGAGGAATTTATACAAAACCTTCATATCAACTAAAGACACCAGTGAGGAGTAAACTCAACTTCAAGGTGATTAACCATGATTTACATATTAAACAACACCATGTACCAGTCAAATAACATGTACCACATACATTCTGAATTCTCTAGGTTTTCATTTGTGAACATCTTGTGACTTCAGGCAGGAGGTGCTCAGACAGAAAAAATATTGCATCAGTGCCTAAATGGAATCGTAACCTTAAGCATTTTTTAGCACCATCGGTGGATTTAAGTGTGTTAAATGGATATAATGTCCCCCATTTTTTTTTTTGTGTAATTGCATATGCATGTGTAATATTTTTTATAGTATATTAGTATGAGAGGAGATCCTTGATAACTATTATCTTGACAATCAATTTTTAAATATCTTGACAACTATTATCTTGACAATCAATTTTTAAATATTTAAAAATAATTTTTAAAATTTAACATGTGCCGTACCGTGCCGTATTTTTTTTATAATAGTATTAAAAACGACACTTCTAATAACACAACACGTCTTGTCATGCCTTGCTTGGACGTGCTTATAAGTTTTTGGATGTGTTTAACCTTTTATTTTAAATTTTAATTGTTAACAATATTTAAAAAAAATCAAAAAATAATAAAAAAAGAAAAAAATACGAAAATATTCATAGAACGAAAGAAAAAAATTACAATCATATTTTTTTGAAAATGTGTTTGTAACGTCTATCAAAACACATTATAATAGTTATTTTTTAAAATTTCATAGATATCCCTAAACGTATCTAGATATGTCAGCTAGACATTTGAACATGTCATGTCATACTATATTCGATACGCTTATCGTTTAATTCGACACTTATAAAAAAATCCGTACTATGCCCATGTACCACGTACTTTGTTAATACATTTAGCTAATGTATTACTAATAAATACTGAAGGGTAGTTGAATTTTGAATGTCATATTTGGGCTAGCCCAGGGAGAATAGCTCTGGGCACTGAGGAGATGATTAATTAATTAGCATGGGCTCTTTTAAGTTGGGATTCAATCTGACACACAATAAATTCAGCCCAGTCAACCTTTCTTTCAAGTACCACACATTTATTAGAGGGGATAACCTCATCAATGGACCCCACTCCCCTCTCCCTTTTCATCGTACAACATACATAAATGCCAATCAACCCATGGAATCAACTATTATTGACTTATTGTCAGTGTCTCTTTTATTCCCACAGTAAGGAGTGTGAATAGAAACGGTACGAGTCGGTTGAAGATATTTTTATATTTATATTTGTTTTATATTAGTTTCATTTATATTCTATCATTATTTTTTAAATTTAATTTTATTCATATTTTATGTTTATTTGTTAAGATTAACATATATTAAATGAATAATGGATGATTATTGAATAATTTGTAATTTATATAGTTAAAAAAATATAACAAATGAATAAATATGTTACTTTAAATACATCATATGCATAAAAAAATATATAAATTATAATTATCTATTTCATTATCTATAAAATAATATAAATTAAAATGTTACATAAATCAATCTTATCCTAAATTACACTATAAAATATTACATATAACGTAAATCAATCTCACAAAAATAATAAGTCAACAACAATGACAATAATAACAATAATTATTTACTATAATAATAATATTAATAATGACAATGATATTATATATTATGTAAAAAATATCATATATATTATTTTGTATATCATTTATGCTATAGAGTAACGAGTCCTTACCCCTATCTTTACCCAATAAATTAAGGAAATTTTTTCCTTATCCATTAAGTTAAAAAAAAAAAATTCTTATCCATATCCATCTTATTATTGAATACAGCAAGGATGGAGTAAACGAATAAAAAAATTTCATTGACCGCCCTATCCATGATCAACGACGGAGGGAACAAATTTGGACAGGTATCAAGATATGAATTGATATAGGGCCTCACCAATTCGGCCCAAATCTGCTAAAAAGCAAGTCCATAGCTTCCTTCGGCCCAACTAAGGAAGGGTTAGTTGTAGCGAATATTATAACGAATAGCATCGAGATTCACATGAGATATTTTATAAGAAGGATTTTTAGAGGATCTGAATTCATCCCGCTCTTGGGCCCCCTCGCGACTCGGTCCTTACATGAATAAAGCTAGTATATATACACTTTAAGTTCACAAAAAATCAGTGCATTTATTTTTCATCATTTTTTTACCAATTAACTATATATTAAATGAAATTAAAAACTTATAAATTTTGTATATAAACACATCACTCACTCACTCGTGTGATTTATCAGTTTCAACAATTAAAATTTTTCATTTGAAGTCAATCTAATAAATACGAAATTAAGTTCACCAATAATAAAATAATAATTTTGATGAGGTTAAAACACATACATTATTTTTAAGATATATTCTCCGCCGGAGGATTGTGGATGCCCCATAGGTGTACCTTTTGATTGTTCACTTATCATTCTCATCATTTAATTTATAATCCCATTCATATACCCTTTTTAATTATTTTTTCTCTTCTATATTAAATGCAGACATTTATTTCTCCTCTTACGAAATTCTTGCATTAATTACCTCTTTAACTGCATTTAATTTAGCAGTTCCTATGGTTCTGTAAAATGAAAAAAAAATCAATTTTTTTGTAGAATATTTTTGGGTTCTTTGGCTCATCAAATTCTACTTTTTATTATAAATTTTTTTTATGTTTGATCCCAATATAAAAAACCACTTTTGGAATTTTTCAAGACCCATTAAGTATTGTGTATCTAGCTATAATATGATATATATGTATTAGTATTCTTATGTGAAAAAAACGAAAAATATTTTTTTTTGAGGTAAGTAGACTACCCAACTTCATTTTTTTATTAAAATAAGAAAAAGAATTTGTGCTATGTTATTATTCTATGCCTACTTTTCATTTATTTTAATCCCATCAATATTGTAGATGGTATTGATTTTTGTTGAAAGATCCTCTTATTCATTCCAAACATTCCATGAATCCCTAATTGGAAAAAAAAATGAAAAACATTAGTCAGACTTGTTTTGCTTAATTAGAAAAAGTTGTACTGAAGCAGTGAAATTTATTGTTATTGTCTTTGAAAAGAAATACATAATTGTTTATTTGATTATGGTAAAAATTAATTATATTATTATGTACCTCAATTAACGGATAGGGATTAAATTAAATTAAATTAAATTAAATTCTTACGAACCGGATTTGGATGTGGCTTAAATTCGATCCGAACCCGTTAGTGACTTCTTCAAAGTCGTTAGTCGTCAGCAATGATGAATGGATTGGTTTTCTGCTACTAAAATCTTGTTTCATTGTGTAACGAATTTGTCAATACTGTCAAATCAAATCAAATCAAATCAAATCAAATCATTAATCGACAGTGATTCGCTACAAATTATTAACAGAGAGGTCCTCATTCTAATTTGGATATATTCTTTCTTTCTTTCTTTCTTTCTGTTTTCAAAAGTAATAAATGCATACTCAATTAATTTTTTTTCCAGTTCAAAAGCGACATCATCTCATGGAAGATTGGGAGCTTATCTTACATATATCTTATATAATGGCTAGACACGATCGAATTCATCCCAAATTAAGTTGCAAAAATTTAATACTGATACAAACATAAAGCGTTCGAGAGAGAGAATTAATTAATTAATTAGTTGTGAAAAGGTTTTGATTGAAAGAATGGAAGCGCAACCATTGCTGACTCCATACAATTTGGGAAGATTTCAGCTTTCTCACAGGTCTCTTATAACTCTCTATATTATGTGTTCTTTCTTTCTTTCTTTCTTTCTTTCTTGCTTTCTTTCGTTGAGCATGCAGTCATATGTTTCTTTTTTGGCATGCTTAATCCATTTAATCAATTAATACTTCAAAGTTCTGAATTCCTTCTGGTAATGTTGATTAAAAGATTTAATTAACTGAAGTTTAGTTCTGTAGTTACTTCATAAATTACGCTTCATATTACTGATAAATGTTGGAAGCATATATATATATCTATCGCCAGTAGTCGCTACAGAGGAGAAAAAAGAAACTGCCTTTAATAAATAATTAAATAGAACCATAGATTTAATATAGTGATGATAAATTTCATTTTTCTATGGAGAGACATATGTTTAAATCCCATAAAAGATTGAAAAAGAATAAATATCGTGATAATTTATACAAACTCTTGTTTCAGTAATGAAACAGGTGGCCACATTCTTAGCCACTTGCCTTACAAAAAAAGAAAAAAGAAAAAAGAAAACAAAAATTGATAAATTCATACAATTTGCTCAAGTCTTCTGATGTAACTTATACAAGAGCTGATGCCATGATGTCTTGATGAAAATAACATATATGTCTTGTATTATGGGACATAATCTCAAGCTTAATTTTTCTGATGAATTATATATAACTAAAAATTCATAATCTTTTGGTAAAACAAAGGGTTGTATTGGCACCGATGACAATGTCAAGATCGTACGGCAACATGCCACAGCCGCACGCAGCTCTCTACTATTCTGAAAGAACAACCGAAGGAGGCCTCCTCATTACCGAGGCTACCGGTGTCTCTGATACTGCCCAGGGGTAAAATTGGAATAACTTTATATATAATCAAACTTGAACTTCCTTCACTTGTCAATGCTGTTTTTCTGAAATTCCCCCTAAAATATTTCTTTATTGTAAAAAGGTATCCGGAGACACCGGGCATTTGGACAAAGGAGCATGTCGAGGCATGGAAGCCGATTATCAATGCGGTTCATGCAAAGGGAGGCATCTTATTCTGTCAGATCTGGCACTGTGGACGTGCCTCTGACCATAGTAGGCTTTGCTTAATTAGAAAAAAAGGATATATAATTTGAAAACAGAATCATTGCTGAAATCTAATATATATGAAAAATTCTGGAAATGTGCAGGTTACCAGCCGAACGGACAAGCACCTGTGTCAAGTAGTGCTAAGTGCATTACACTAGAAGTCAGAGAAGGCGGACAGCCGCTTAACTACCCGACTCCAAGGAAGCTAGATTCAGAGGAGATACCGCAGATTGTTAATGATTTTAGACTCGCTGCTCGAAATGCCATCGATGCTGGTACGTAATTGACATAATGTTGTTGTGTTTTGCAAATTGCAATAATCTCTTAACATTTTTTTTTCTTTTTTTTTTTCAATGTTATAGGTTTTGATGGCATAGAAGTTCATGGAGCAGGTGGCTACTTGATCGAGCAATTTCTCAAAGATGGTGTGAATGACCGCACCGATGAATACGGCGGCAGTCTTGAAACCGTGCTCGATTTTGCTTAGAAATTGTTAAAGCCATCACAGACGAAATCAGGGCAGACCGTGTTGGTGTGCGGCTTTCTCCCTTCCTTGACTCACTCGAATGCTCTGACTCGAACCCCGATGCACTTGCCGTGTACATGGCTGAGGCTCTATCAAAATTAAATATTGCATATCTTCACGCTATCGAACCCAGAATGGTACATGTCGACAACAAGCTAATTAAGATACCTCACGCACTTTTGCCTATGAGAAAAGCGTTCAACGGCACCTTTATCGTGGCCGGGGGTTACGACAGAGAGGAAGGCAATAAGGTGATAGAAGAAGGATACACCGATTTGGTGGCATTCGGTAGACAGTTCTTAGCGAATCCCGATCTGCTGGAGCGTTTCAAGTTGAATGCGCCGTTGACAACGTATGGTATATAGGAGTCTTTCTACACGCACGGCTACACCGATTACCCGTTCCTTGATGCTTGAAATTTATGATTTAGTTTCAACTTGATATATGAGATGTGATGAGATGCGAAGAAGTTAATTTATCTCTTGGATTGAATGAACTTATGATTTAATTTCTCTACTGATAAAGCTTTTCTGTGCCATCTGCAGCAGTTGTTGTTCTACTTCTTGGTACATTTCTTTTCTTTCAATCAAGCGCCAGAATAAAGCTAATATTTATTTTCCATTTCCTTTGAAAAAGATTCTTGGGAGATTAATTTTTTTTTCTTCAACGCTTGGAAAAACTTTTCAATTTATGTCTTCATTTGCTATTGCGAGTCTTATAGATATGTACAGTGATTGATTATTGCATATCAAATCTTTGCTGTCACAAATCTTAATGACATCTCATGAACTAAAATATGTTATATCTTTTACTATAAAGAATGGTAGAACGCAAAATGAAGAATAGTAGAACGCAAAGGTGCATTCTAATGCAGCCACGTCATCTGAATTCTAACAATCGTCGGATCAATGATGTTAAGGGTCGTGATTTTATCATTGTAGATTATTTACGCAACAGCCGGAAGAACTTGTGCAAAGTGTCACTTGTGATGTCTCCTTCCGAATAATTTCTTCTGTTGCGCATCTTCATTCGAACAAAAATTCAAAAAAGATAATAAAGTCTTACCATTGCTGCAATTGACGAAAGAAAAAAGAAGAAGACAGTATTACTATTAAAACCAAGAGGTATGGATACTTGATTATAATCATTACTACTCTTTAAACTTAGATTTAGTCTTGATTTTTAGTGAATCGAAGAACTATTTTACCAAATAGTTGATCTTTTTGTGATTTGTGTATGATGGAAAGTGGTAATTTTTACCAAAGTATATATATTTTTCCTTTTTTTTACCAAATTATTGTCAGCAAGAGGAAGAGCACGCGCCTCTCTCCTTCTTTGAGTCCTATAAAAAATTAGAAACTTAAAATACTTATTTTCATAAATAAATATAATCAACATTTTCTAACATTGTGTCAAAACGATTCCAAAATTAAAGAATAAGTTCAATTGTTGTAGTTCCGGAAACATGTTTTAATGAAAAAGGCAAACTGGTTAAGGAATTAATATATAATATAAGTTATGATCCAACTTTCATAATTTCTTCTGTCTCTCTTAGTATTGATGACCAAAAAAGTTGTGATATTTAGTATTTACCCAAACCAACAAAAAGCAAAAAGAACAATTAAAAATAAATGGGGCATAATAATCAAGAAGCTTACAATCTAGTAAAAGAGTAAAAAGGAGAAAAGAGGGAGGCTGAGAAGAAATTAGTGGACGTATTGACAATAAAAAAATTTGTTTCATGTATTATCAATATTAAGAATTGAAATTGGGCTACTATATATTAGTAATTGTGATCAGAAAGACAAAAAAAGGTTGGTCTTGATCTGGCAACTTTCTATGATGCCTTCAGATCAATAGTAAGTATGAAGGAATTGTTCTTTTGACTGATTTCTTACTAGATTTCCTGTTTACTTTATTTATTTAGATATTTAATCAATCTATTGTTAGATCCTCTGTGCAACTGATTTGGTTCAAGCAAGGAGAATCTGCTCACTCATGGATAAATAACTGATAGAAAACCTGCACAATTTGTCAGATATTATTTTTTTCTTTGAAGTTATTTTACAGAGGTGATTATCCTTCTTTTGTCTTTTTAATTTTTTTAAATGAATTTTAACAATTTTTTTTTTCAAATCCTCACCATTTTTAAATCTTTTTCTGATTTCCTTCATCTACTAATTATAATTTTCTGATTTTATTGAGTTTTGCTGATTTTATTTGTTATAACTGCTTTTAATTTTTTAATTACCAGTTTCAAATGCAGTACCATTAATAGGTATCTCTATTTTATTTTTAAACTATAATCTATGTGCAAATATTTGCACTGTTTGAAAATATTTCTATATATCAGATCCCGTGCATGCATGGGTATGGTTTTAATGCTAGTCATTATAAATAGCAGAAAAATTCCAAAACAACCACACGCATTTGGTCATTCTTGAAAAATCCACTCGACAAAACTAATTTATCTTAAAATATGTTTCAATGAATAAAAGTTATTACATTATTTTTCTAAATGGAGAAAAAAACATTTCAAATGATACAAATCATACAGCTTTAAATGGAAAAACAATGTTTAGCAGAGAGTAATGAAGACCCTTACATAAAACTTTTTAAATACATTTTAATATAATTTGAGATGAAATATAGGTCATAATTTATTAATTTGACTCCGAAAAATATATAAATAATAAATAAATATATTCAGTAATTTATGTGTGAATTTTGATAATATTTCAAGCAGAAATAAGACTAAATTGATTAAAAATGCGTATAAACATGTGCATAAGTATTTTAAATGTATTTTAATGTATTTAAAACACTTTTGAAATAAAAGCATAAATAATCAATTTAAGGTGAAATATAAGCATAAATAATCAATTTAGTTATAAAAATAAATATCAATAATAAATAAACATATCTAGAAACTTTTATGTGAATTTTCATGATATTTCAGTCATAAATGAGATCAAATTCATTAAAAATATATATAAAAATGCTCAGAAGCGCTTTCAATGTATTTTAATACAATTTAAAGTGAAATATATATCATAACTAATTAATTTAATTCTAAAAACTCACACAAAAAATAAATAAACAAATTCAACAATTTATGTATGAATGTTGATGATATTTCAATCAGAAATGAGACCAAATTGATTGAAAAATATATAAAAATGTTCAAATTAAAGCGTTTTTAATGTATTTTGATATAATTTAAGGTGAAATATAAGTCATATCTAATTGATCCAAGTACAAACCAATTCTAGAGACAACTCAAAAAATTGTAAGCTATAAGATATTGGTTTCTTTAGGCACAACCTATGAGATATTCACAATCTTACAAACAAAATATATTCAAAGCAAATCAATGCTAAAATACTCACACATATCGGGACTATCAAGTTAAAAATGAGGGCAATAGTATCATGCACCGAGCTTGTGACAATAACAATCTTTCTTGGTGTTGTTGGTAATATAATTTCTTCGGCAAAAGCACAAGATATTCTCTCTACTGCTCAACCAACTACTGTACAAAAAAACACAATATATGACAAGGCAAAATCAACAATTGGTAGACTCTCATTTTTCAGCGCCTCGTTTCATGAATATCTTCTATTTTTTTAATTAGTTAATTAGTTACATAATTATTTTTAACCAATTTTAGGGAGCAAGATAGGTGGCATCAATAGAGATCAGGAAGAGAAGGTAATAATTGCAATGCCGAGACTCAATATCGTCTCTCGCCTCCCCCCTTTGCCACCAATTCCATAAGTTACGAATTTTCCACAAGTTCAATTGGTGTACTAAGAGAAGGGGTAGCAGTGACTGTTCTCAAAGATGTGAATTGAGGATCTTATTTTCGGGAATTCTGATTTATTTTAATTTGTAATAAAAAAATGGATATCAATTTATATAAATTAGTCCATTATAGTTTATACAAAAGATTAATAATAAATTGAAAGGCTTAAATTTCTCCCTACTGTTACAGCTGTATCCATCTGTGATGCATGATTATGTCCTATAAAAAGAGCAGATCAATATCTGCTTCATGATCATTGCATTGGCATCGAACAATAGCATGACTGATCTATTTTCTTCTTGTGCCAAATTGCCAAGCTCCATATCCATATAGCAGGTTACCTTTATTCATCTTTATATTTGATTGAATGGTGTATTGAATAAATTTTGGGATTTGATGCATTCAATCCTCCTAATTAATAAAATAATATTTCCTAATATAATTTGGGTAGATATTTGTATTAAACTATGTACCTGACATGTTATCCTATCGAATTTCTTCAATTGGGCAATTTAAATTGGTTGTGATCTTCTTTTGCATTTACATATTGTCCACTATCTGCTTTAACAATCTCATAAATGAAAGATGAAATTTCATGTACTATGAAGCTTCAAGATAGCTTCATAAAAGCATGAAATGATATGGAACCTACAGAAACACCAATAAATCACATATCCCCCAATAAGTCACATAATTTTAGGACTTAATGCATTCAATCCTCCTAATTAATAAAATAATATTTCCTAATATAATTTGAGTAGATGTTTGTATTAAATTATGTACCTGACATGTTATCCTATCGATTTTCTTCAATTGGACAATTTAAATTGGTTGTGATCTTTCTCTGTATTTACATATTATCCACTATCTACTTTAACAATCTCATAAATGAAAGATGAAATTTCATGTACTATGAAGCTTCAAGATATCATTCATAGCTTCATAAAAGCATGAAATGATATGGAACCTGCAGAAACACCAATAAATCATATATCCCCCAATAAAATTAGCCAATTATCATTAATAACCCTACTATCATTTGACTATTAAGATCTTTTATTTGTTTACATTAAATCAAAGTTAATCTATCTTGATTCATAAATAAAATTATAATACAAAAGAAAATCCTTTCACAATTTAACAATAGGATATTAATATCCTATTGTAAAATCTGGTTGGTTGGGGATGGGTAGAGGCAGTCATGAATTGAGATGGATCCATTGTAATTTTGAGATGACAATTAGCATCCTGATAGGGTTTCCATTGTAATTTTGATTTTGAATGATACTTGAAAAAATTTACCCAAATTCAAATATTCTGATCTTACTTAGTTGACAGTTTTTGTCAGAGAAACAAAGTATGGCTGAAGAACATATAATTGACATAGAGCAGTTGGTCAAATCAATGACAAGAGAATATGATCATGGCCGGACAAGAAGTGACGGTGATGAACTCGAAATTGGTAGACCCCTAATTTATAGAACCAACCAAAATCTCCGTCATAAGTATAAGAATCCGTATGAGCCAATCATGGTCTCTATAGGACCATACAACCATGGAATTCCAGGTGCTCATGCTTTGCAAATGACAAAGTACCAGCTTCTGGATCATGTTCTCAATTTCAACCCTGGAAGAACCTTATCAGATTATTTGAAAGTAATGATTCAGTTGGAGAAATCAGTTAAAATTTGTTACGCAGATGAAATTAATCTGGATACGAACAACTTTGTTAAAATGCTTTTGCTCGATGGGTGCTTTTTGCTGGCCTCCCTTTCGGGGACAGAATGGTACACACCAAATCTGCAAGAACTTGAAGACACAATTGGACGACCCAATGTTAGCATGCACAAGGTCATTTCAAATTCAATTTTGAATGAAAAACTTAATGAAGATGAAGCAAAGTTAGAAACCATTCAAAATAACAACATGCGAGAAGATAATCGAGAAAAAACCTACCCTATTGATCAACTATATAGTCTATATCTATCGCATGATTTTCTACTCCTTGATAATCAAATTCCCTTCTTTGTTATATCAAGGCTCTATGAATTCATTGTAGGTGGAAGCAGCGTAAATACTGTAGTTCTGACTGAAAAAATCATTGAGTTTGTGGAAGATGCACTTTATAGCTATCCAAAATCAATTCAAAAGCATAACCGGCCAAAAGAGTTTTTTCATTTGCTTCACTTGTGCCACATGTACTTCAAACCTTGCATTATAGCAACCGAGAGCTATGAGAACCAAGTAAAACACCCACTGTTTCATGATGATCAGCAAGCAACACAACAAGCAATTGCATCGCGTCGGGCAACAGAATACCATCAAGCAAAGATTGATTTTAAGAAAAGAAAATATTCTTCTGAAAATCCGCATTCCCTCCTTGACATTGTATTTTCCAATGGCACAATAGAGATTCCTGCGTTGACAATTAATCCAAACACACAAACTTTATTTTGCAATTTACTCGCGTTTGAGCAAACATGTCCTCAATTTGGAAATTATGTTACCGTATACATTATATTTTTCTGTAGTTTGATTAGAATGCCAGATGATGTATCGCTACTTACCAAGAGAGGCATCATTGTGCACCAGCTAAACAGTGATGCTGAGGTGTGCAACCTTTTCAGGATGATTAGTGAATGCGCCGTCTCTAGCTTCAATGGTGACAATTATCTCAAGCCTCTTTGTAGTGAAATTGAAGCACACTGTCAGAGTTGGAAACCTGTGTTAAGGGAGTTGCTTAGCTCAATCACTTCAAAAGTTTATGATTGGATCCAGACAAGTGAGTCCTCTTAATTAATGATGACTACATCTCAAAAAATACTTGCCCACTACAATTTTCTTTATTTTTTTTTATTTTGTTGTATTTTGATAAATTTGATTTTAGCAACACTTGTATATACATAGTAACATAGATTAATAACTCTAAGCTAGATGTCTCGATTTTTCACATTTATGAATTCCCTGAACTTTAAATGGAAAAAAGCACTAGGGGCCATATTTATTGTAGTTGTTTCTCAAATAGAGACTCAAAATGTGCAACTTCCCACCCTTTACTTTTGAATTTCTAGCCTGTCACAATGGCCTGCACTTTTGTCAGCATGTCATAGTGTACTCTTAAAAGTATCTATTTTTTCTCATATAGTTTAACAAAGACCAACTTAATTTGTCCTCTCAATATTACCTTATATCAACAATAACTGCTAGTATTTCACCATTATTAAAGAAAATTAAAAATAGAAAATGTTAAATGATATCTTGTAATTATCTACAAATAAACAACATCACAGAACTATAGATAGAAATCTTACAATAACAAAAGTTCAAAGGAACTTTCAAAGAACACGAGTGAAACACTATTATCGATAAGTGCACAAACATATACTAACATTCAAAGACATGTATGTTACTGAGGAAATGTAAAGCTAGCGTGTGTTAGATTTGTGTTCTAAAAGTTATCATTTATTGATTATCTTTTATATATGTTATATTTATGAATTGAATGTAATTTATATTTTGTTCCATGAGTTTTATATTTATATTTAGAAGTATTAAACTAGTGTACTATTGTTATATCTAGTAAATATTTGATGACAACAACAATTTTTTGTTAATTTTGGAGATTTTTATTGCATTCCATGCTATGTAGTTGTACTTTTCGTTTTCGCTGTCCTCTATATGCTGTATTGGTTTTGTTTCCAGGATTCTGCTCGGCCCCCTCGTTTTATCCTAATTATTGGAAACCTTTCCCTGGTGTTGTGATGCTTGTTTTTTGCACTATTGGAAAGGAATACCCGGACTTGGTATTATGCTTCATTCGACCTCTTAATCCAACTAAATGTTACTAGTACCCCCCCCCCCCCCCCCCCACCAAGTTAGTCAGAGGCAAGGGAAAATAAGCAAGCTGGGCTTCATTTTCATATATAAAAAAGAACGCTCGCCTATATGAGTTTTGGAAGCAAAGCATGAGAAGCAGCTATTTGATCCCAGCGGATAAGAATGTATAGCTTCGGACGAACTTACTATCACTACAACAAACCATGCTATACAACAAACCATGCTTATAGAGACGGTTATTTGAGTATGTAATGACGGTTAAGTCTGTCCGAAAAAAAATGTACTGGCGGTAATATATCCGTCTAAAGCCTGTTGCAAGAATTATCGTTTCAAAAGATCATAGAGACGGTGGAATAACAGTCTCTACATTTTTATCCTTCAGACGGATCAACTGTCTATATGAATCCACCTTTCAGACGGCTCAATTGTTCCTATGTAGGTTCTTGTTGAGACGATTCAACCGATTCTAGTAAAATTTTAGAGACGAATTGACCGTCCATATTTGTACTCTCTTAGAGTCAGTGAGTTTGTCCATATAAAAATTTCTAACGACGGTTTAACCGTCCAAAATTAGATCCTCATGAGACGAATAAATTGTCCCTACTTTTGCTACATAGAGACGCCAAATCCGACTCAGTAAGATAATATAAAAGCGGTCTAACCGTCCTAAGTTGAACTTCAAACTGATCATATTTTTAGCTTTGAAGGACGGTGATCACGTCACGTAGAGTTTTGTTACATCAATTAAACTGCCCTTATATTAAATCAATGTAGAATCAATAAACCATCACTATAAAATCTTATTTTATTATATGGTCCCTATAAAATTATAAAACCAAACAAACCACACCTACATTAATCTATTGGTAAAGCACAGCATATCCTTGAAATTAATTGGAATTTTAAATGAATAAATCTATATATTTAAATATATTTTAAATGTCAAAAAATTAATTATATGCAGAGCACATGTAGCAGATATTGCCCAAACAAAAATCATCAAAAACCATGATATTCAATTGCAATAAACAATTATAACAATATCAAATCCAATAATTGTACATTCCGAAATATTTAAGCATACTAATATTAATACAAACAATAATTACAATCACATATGAAAAAATTATCATATTTATTGCTCGTAGCACAAACATCATTCAAACTTAAAAAATGCTCTTCTGATGTCTTCATGAAAGATATTCTGAAATATTAAAAGAACCACTAGAAACTTTCATTCTTTCTCTTTTTCTCTTTGCTACTGAGGATAGTAATCTGAAATATTAAAAGAAAAAATAGTCAAATGGGGGTGCATCAAAGTAACTTTCAGATTCTTAATTTCCTCAACGAGAATTTCATTCCTTGTTTGCGCATTAATTGGTTATGAAATCATTTGTCTGTGCGAACAAAAAATCAAAATCTACACCACCGAACAAAACAAATTTTTTTTAATTTGTAATAAGGAAAAAGGAATTTGACCTTGTAGTTCTCATTTTTCACACGCGGAGACCTTCAGCAGTTCAGCCTATGCACAAGCTCCTCACAAGAATAATCAAAAGCAAACAATCTGCATTAGTTAAACAAATTGAATTAGTTCGTCGAGAATAAAATAGCTCAGCAAATTCTCTGAAAATAACCTCCCCGGTCTCGCCCTGACAAGATTAACCCACTTTTACAACTTACCCCTTTAAATTTTATGAAATTCCATCCCCTTACCTCTTTACCAGTACACTTATAATATCAACTCACCTTTTTACTGATATCGCCCTGACAGGATCTCGCTCAGCAAATTCTCTCGCGCACCTATGCTCCTCACAAACCATTCAAAACCTTCATATTGATAACACCTTACCTGAAAGTAAAACACTTATCTTAGAAACGAGAATAGAGATTACAATCTTAAAAAAATAGAAATGAAAAGGAAATTAAAAGGGGTCCCGGCAATATATGTCATCATCCTGTTGCTAGAGAGAAGCTTCTTAGCCTATGTTACCCACCAGTCGGCGCCTCGCAACCCAGGAAGAGTGGGGATATTGGGAAATCGATGCCTGGAGGGGCTCGAGGGAAGAGCCTTGTGCTGCTTCGTTGGGGGGTTGCTCCACTAGGAGGTAGGCGGTGGTTTCTCTGGTTGCGTCATCGCCTGCTGACCACCTGCATTATCTCTCTCTATCTCTCTCTCTCTCTCTCTCTCTCTCTGCGTTGTACAATCTATGAAAAAGGGGGGATTGTGATTTGGGTTGAAGTTGGAAATGAATTATAGAGGAAGTTAGCTGCCTGGGGGGAAAGAGCGAGAGAAATCATTGGAGAGATTATGTCTAATTTAATTCCAGCTGCATCCTGTAATGGATCGTGCATTTATTATTTTCAATCTTGTTTTTTTCTTTTTTTTTAATCACAATCCCGGTGATTTTTTTCCTTCTTTTGATGTCAATAAAATTATTTTAACGACCTCTCTTTATTTTGTAAAAAAAATCCTTTATTTTTCTATAATTATAAATGATTTATTTGAAATATCCAAAACAAGTATGAACAATATGTATCAATTAATTGACGGACTATTTGTATATTCTCAAATATCAACTATTATATTAATTATTATTGTATGCATAAATTGACCATATATATATATATATATGTATATATATATATGTATATATATATTGGGGAAGTATGAATTATCAAACAATTAACTCATTTTTTATTACAAATTTTATGAGGCAACATATATTATTCTTTAAAAATATTGCTATGTATCAAAACTTTTAAACTTTTAATAGCTATTTTATTTAGATTAATCATAGGATCGCATCTGTTAATTTGTTGTGCAAATTATGATCCATTGCATAACTTGCATTTTTTTTATTTTAGTCTATTAATCATAAGGTCATTACACATATAACTATGAGAAAGAATCACTTCATACTTACTGTTTAAATATAAATTTCAACATTATAGGCATGATATAATGATGCATATATCGTCTATAAAACAATGTTTAGGCTTGATGTATGTTTCATCATATACCAAGTATTGAACATTAATTGAATTGATTTGAAAAACTATTATCAAGTTTATGAAGATATTGTTTTATCCCCTATAATTATTATATCATATAATATTTAGAAAGTAATATTTAGCAAATATAACCATTATATTATAATAGGTTTGATTTTATCATTAGCTAGTAGGATTGCATTGAAATATTTGAGTTATCCTAATATTTTATTGCATATCTCATACCCTAAATTGAACTTGATCAAATAGTTCTGATGTATAGATTACATGTACATTATGATGTTGGTATCAATTCAATAAAAGTTGGAAACTAAGATTATAATTATGTTCTTTATCAAATACTTTCGATCAATAAAAATGTAATTTTTACATTACATATTATATTATATGAAAAATAATGAAATTTTTTGTAAGTTTTATCATTCATCAAATGATATTTAAATTGCATGAAAATTGATATTTAATTCATCTATAAGGAAAACACTATGTTTTAAAAAAAAAATTGAAATAATTTAGCATATTTTGAGAAATTATTATTAAGGTTATCGAAATAAAGGATCAGACCCAATTTTCTTTTTTTTCTCATCAAGAGATGACCACTCATATTCGTAACTACATTGTCTTATATGAGTGGAATAGTTATATGTATAATCGATATTCTTTTATGTATATCAAAATATTTTGTATTAAATTTGACATAATTATTTGATGTTATTTTTTGTATGAATATTTTGTACTCATATTAGGTAGATTTACATATGGAATTTCGAATAGTTGTGCATTTTTATGCCACATTAAAAATGTGTCATGGCATCTTTTGTATGCAATAATATTGACATCTTTTATATGCAATAATGTTGAATGGATATTAATTCGAAAAGGTAAAAGAAATATCAACAGTATCTCTAGAAAAATCTTATATAAATAATGCAATGGTGCCTTGCTGCTTAAAGACTTCTCCAGTTGCTTTTGTGCTTGGTCTTTCTCTTTTCTATTGGACCTTTTCAATGTACTGTAGGGCCCACGTCAAATATTGTCTCGATGCTTCTTTGCTCCAAGTGCTAATAATTTAAAAAGAAGGGTCTTGTACATATCAGCATACATAGGAGCCGCCCCATCTGAGAGTCGGAGTTTTTTCTATCTTGCTCGTGTATAATAATTTCGTCTTCTGATTAAATTCTCTGTAGATGGAAGGAGATCCATGGAAGAGAGGCATGGCGCAAGTCAGATTTTACTCTCACCCGCCAATTTCTACAACCAGTTTGGAAAGATTTTTATTTTATCTTCCCAATTTATCTTCAACAAATACATTTCAATTTGTTGGAAATTTTTATTTCGCCTTCATTCCCGCCATGGATAGTCAGAAGAAGAAGGATCACTCCTTGTATATATGGCTTATCTTCATCACCCTTTACTGTCAAACGAAAAGCACCTTGATAACCCCTTACCTCCTGTTATCATCAAAATCACCTCCATCGCCTAAGAAAATCATCTATTGTGCTCCATTAATTGAACTTACTGAGGTACTTTTCTTTTTCTTTTGTGTGTAATTTTTTTTTCGAATATGAATAATTTTCTTTTCAGTTCAGGCTGTTGTTTTGTACGGTTATTGGAATTGTGTATGAGGTTTTGTCCTAAACTGAGACGTAATTTTGTTTGTAATTGATCACATAAATTATCACTTTATTTGTAGGTATGGGTCGTAAGGGGCGTTCTTGTGTAGTACTACACGATTTGGAAGAAGAAGTTCCCATTTCTCAGACCGAGACACAAGATGAAAGAGATGAGATGGCTAGAGATGAAGAAGAGTTTTGTGAGGGTGCCTACTCAGAAAATGAGGATGTAGAGCAAAATATTGATTCTTCAGCAAAGGCGAGTAACAATAACATCATATGGATCATAAGTAAGTCACAACTCAATAACAGTATGAACATAAACAATTCATCTGTCATGTTACCTAACTTTCCTTTGTTTCTTTGAAGGCTCTGATGGTAGTGAAAGAGAGCTAAAAGGACGACTTAAGGTGAATGACGTGTATGGCTTACCAGCAGGAGAAAAAGTGAAAGTACCATATGACGACACACTTAAAGCTCCTTATACGAAAGCTGCAACACTGCTAAGCTCCTTTCTCTATAAACTAGCTACCATTGGTACTTTTGCTCCTTTGAGTATCTTGACTTGGGATAATCCTGCATTTGATGAATTCAAAAAGAAAATGATAAGACATGTGGAGGTAGTAAATGTTTACATTTGTTCTTTCTCACTGATATGAAACTTGTTATATTTAGGTCTAACTAATTTACAAATTAAATGTTGCAGAGTAAATTCTCATACCCAACTGAAATGCGCATTTGGGTGTTGTGAGAAGATGACTGAAAAAAGAACAAATCGATACCTCAGTTCAGTTCTTTCACCTTGGAGAAGACCTAACCACTACTCTTGTCTCTGCAAAAGCGATGGAGACAGATAGGAGTTGTGAGAAGATGACTGAAAGGTAGAATAGAGAAGTGACAGTAGAAGATAAGGTGGGAAAGAACAAAATTTCATGGAAAAACGGAGCTACGAATTTGGAGAATTTCCTAATTTGGAGGAGGAATCGGGTGGGGCTGAGCTTTCACGGAGACTCTTTGATTTCAATTGGAAAAGCTCAACTGTTAGAAGCGGGGTTTAAGCGCTGTGCTAATTTTGTAGAGATGGAAAAGGGTCCGTTTAGATAATTGGATTTATCTCGTCGCAATTTGTGTCTCTTTGGGCGGTAGACAGGGTGTCTCTAATTAATCGTTGAGACAAGTCATATTTGTTGTAGTGTATCCGATTCAAGAAGAATTCATTACTGAACTCAGTCAGCATGGCTGTTAACAAAAAAAGAAGAAATTTTTGGTTTCCATTGCCAGGGAATGCGCCATGTTCCTTGTTCCACGGAGTTACGAAATGAAAAGCAAAGTTGCACTTCTTTTGAATTAGTGGCAACCTAATTACCAACCAAGTGAGTGTGAATAAAACTATTAACTAAAAGAAATAAAAGAGGTCAAATTGCGTATCTGCAGCTTTGTTGCTCCTGTTCATGCTCAAATAAATATCAATAACAACTACAAAACAAATTATATATATATAGACCTTTGGCAGGGCTCCAAAGTGATGATTTTCATATGAAATTTGGCATTCACAGAAAACAGATGAACAAAATTTTCCAGCTTGAACAGAACTTCAAAGTGATTTTTCATGGGTCAAGAAATAAATGATTTTTTAGAGAAAAAGAAGTTATTATTCATACCAGTTGAGCTATTTACTTCCAGATGAACAGAAGTTTCTAGCCCAGAAACTACAAGCGATTGATTTATTTACGAAGAAAGTGATTATTAAAGAGACTACATGTGATTATGCATCTAGCCAGAAGTGAATATTTCAATAAGTGAACATGGAAAAGCTTTAGTAAATTTATACATGAGTGGTTATGCACAAAAGCAAAAGTTATAATGCATCAATTACCTGGACATGCGAAACAGTTGGTACTTATAAGATATGATACTAGAATTGACTTTATAGAAACTTTCTAGCCAGTGTTAATGAAAGATTATTTCAGAGTTATTATGGCTTTAGTGACATATTATGATCTTGAGTTACATTAGATGGATGTAAGGACAACGTTTTTTAATGATGACATTGATGAAACAATTTATATGGTGCAGCCACCACAATTTGAGTCGGATGATCCAAAGAAGATTGTCTGCAAATTAAAGAAATCCATTTATGAGCTCAAATAAGCATCTCGACAGTGGTATTATAAATTTCATCAAGTGATTATCTCATTTGATTTTGAGGCTAACTTGGTGGATGAATGCATATATCATATGTTTAATGAGAGTAAATTCGTGTTCCTGGTATTGTATGTTAATGATATATTGCTTGCTACAAACGATATAAACATGTTGCACGATACTAAGAAATTTCTTTTTAAGAATTTTGAAATGAAAGATTTTGGAGAAACATCATATGTGTTAGGTCTAAAAATATATAGAGATTGCTCTAAGGATATTTTGAGTCTTTCATAATAAGCATATATCGACAAAGTTCTTAAGCAATATGACATGAAATATTATAAATCAGATAATACCCCGGTTGTAAAATGAGACAAATTTAGTCTCAAATAATGCCCAAAGATAGAACTTGAGAAGTCAGAAATGCAGCAAATTCCATATGCTTCGGTAGTTGGGAGTTTGATGTATGCTTAGTTCTGTACGCGTCTGGATATTGCGTACATTACGGTTATGCTGGGCTGATATTTGAGTAATCTTCGATGGATCACTGGGGAGCAGCTAAAATGGTACTATGGTACTTACAAAGAATAAAGAATTATATGCTCACGTATTGAAGATCAGACAAGCTTGAGATCATTGGGTATACTGATTTCGATTTTACGGGCTATCAAGATGGCATGAAGTTTACATCCGGTTATATTTTCATGTTGGTTAGTGAAGCTATCTGTTGGAGAAGTGCAAAGCAGATGCTTATTGCCCCATCCACCATGACAGCATAGTTCATTGCATGTTTCGAGGCGTCGAATCATGGATATGACTATGAAATTTTGTCATAGAGTTGTGAATAGTGGATACTATCAAGTTACCACTAAAATTGTACTATGACAATAATTCTATGGTGCTATATTCAAATAACAACAGAATCTCGTCGAAGTCAAAGTACATCGACATAAAGTTTCTTGTTATGAAGGAAAGAGTTCAAAGTGGTCTAATCAAAATCGAGCATATTAGAACAACTTCCATGATTGCAGATCCGCTGACTAAAGGTTTAGTACCCAAACAGTTTCATGAGAATGTCACTCATATGAGTATTTGTATAGCAGAGGATTTACAGGTTTCGTGGGAGATTGTATTTATGCTTGATGTTTTATATGATATGTTTTTATAGATATCATGCGGTTTTATATAATATACTTTTGTACGTATCATGCGATTTTCAGATATTTAGTTTTCAGTTTGCACTCTGAATTTGTGATTGATCACAAAAATTATTATAAGGTGATCAAATTGAAGATAAGCATGTTGATCACATCGCATGTAATTTTCAAATTATACATCACTTCATGATTCATATCATTCAATTATGTTTACATAGTGATTTATGTTGGTTTAGTTTCGCTTTATAAGACGAATACTACTTAAGTCCTTGTGAATATGATTGATGGATGAAATTGGTTGATGACACAAAATGTTATGACAACACAATTATAGTACTCAATTCGGTTTTATTAATATATATATTATTTGGATATATATATATAGCCCAAGTGGGAGATTGTTGAAATTAATTTCTATTAATTATAATATATATTGAATAATAGACTGTCAAATATCTAATTAAACCCGTTATGAAGTGATCAAATTAAGTATAATTTATCGGGTTCAATATAGATAACTTTATGATTTAGTGATGGTTTAAATTATATAAAGTTTAGTAATAATAAAATTATGCTATTGGTCCCTGAAGAACACAACTAATAGGCGGTTTTCTGATTATGAAAGTAAACCCAATAAGAGAGAAATTGGATCTGATATAAATCCACTAAGACATAACCGTTGATTTGCCAACCTTATAGGTGAAGTTTTTCAAGTAATAAAACACCAGAAATAAATGAAATAAGTACAAACTTTGTTGAGAAGACCCTGAATAAATATGACGAGTCATGATTGAATTTCATCAAACTGTTCTTTGGAGCTCATATGAAAATGTACATATTTCCCAAGATATCCTTCTTAAGAATTCACATCCAGTGCCACAGTTTCTCTGCCATAAAACAAAAATATAAGCTTTCAGAATTTTCCACATTTCCCTCCTATTAAATATCCAACCAAACAGTCGAGGTGGAACAAATAGAGAAGGCGAAGGAGGTGCTGCATAGCATGGTTTCAAAAGGGCATGAGCTCAATGCCCTGACTTACAGTACTCTTATCGATGGGTTGTGCAAGAAAAGGGTGCTGGATAGCATCATTTCTAAAGGACACTAGCCTGATTTCATTCCATTCCCTTCCCTTCCATTCTTCCCATTACCGTCTATCCAAACAAGGTGCAAATAAACCTTGGAGAAATAGTTGTTGTACATTCTCATCGGGCTTCAATGGAGAACACATTTTTTAAATCTCTGTTCTTATACCAATTATATCATCATCAGGCCTTCACAACAATAGACAGAATGCATGATTATATAAGAAGAAAATATCATAACCGAAGATGGAAAGTAAAAGCTCTTAAATCCAACATAATTACTTTAACGACTTGATCGAAATCCAGATATTTGAACCACAGAAAAGAAAAACTTTGTTTGCTTTACAAAAGAATAAATTTGGAATGAAGAAACAGAAAAAGCATCAGAGATTCCCAGTTAGATCAAGTCTTCATCCCTTTAGAGCGTTACAGATTTCCCTGTCTACTTTCTCGTCATCGATCACTCGCATTACATTGCCTAATCAACAAAATCTCAAGGGTTTATGCACGCAAATTATCAAAAAATTAGAAGCTCAAGAAGAAAACGCTTCAGTTTCTACTGAATCGTTTCAAGAAAATCAGCCACTATATGCATTATTATCAAAGAAAAGAGCATAGAACAAACAAAAGATCAAACAAAAGATTTATACTAAACCTACGGTTTATTATTATCATTAAGATTATTAAAAAGATAGTTATTTATGGATACCCATCTATTATAAAAAAGGAAAGTATATAAAAAGGAAAAGCCTAGCTAGGTCTGATTTTAGAACACGATTAGATTTTAGAATAGGTCAAGAGACTCGGCCCGTTTGCAAAAACGTATTCTACTCGAGTACATGTTGGCTGGAAGAACCAAGGACCCAAGAAATTTAAAAAAATGGGAGAGGAATGTGAGACTGTTTGTTACATTCAGTCATTCACTTGCCAATTATGGCAGTTATTTTTGCTGAGATATGAATATGAGAATGGGAATGTGAGACTGTTTGTTACATTCAGTCATTCACTTGCCAATCATGGTAGAGAATGGGAATGTGAGACTGTTTGTTACATTCAGTCATTCACTTGCCAATCATGATAGTTATTTTTGCTGAGATATGAATATGAGAATGGGAATGTGAGACTGTTTGTTACATTCAGTCATTCACTTGCCAATCATGGTAGTTATTTTTGCTGAGATATGAATATGAGAATGGGAATGTGAGACTGTTTGTTACATTCAGTCATTCACTTGCCAATCATGGTAGTTATTTTTGCTGAGATATGAATATGAGAATGGAAGCTGATATACAGATATCATTATTGATATCATAATCATACTGACTTTATTATTTAGATTTTATGAGTTATTATTCATATTAATGATTTTATTATGCAATATATTTATACAGTACTTTTATTATTCAATATAAGTGAAGTATTATTCATATTAGTGATATTTGAGTTAAATAATAAAAATACTATTAAAAATAAGTTGCATAATAAAGTCGTTAGTATGAATAATAACTTATTTTATATAAATAATAAAGTCGGTATCGATTATAGCATCAATGATGATATCTGTCAAATATTTTCCTATGAGAATATCGGTGTCGCTGGTAAGTCCAAACACGTGATGGACCAAATCAGCCGCGGATTCATGAAACTAAGTAAGATTGAGTACAGTAAATAATTAAATATTTAATTAGTCTAATTTTTTACGTAAGTCTAGATATGATAAAGTTTTGGACTATAATTTTACATGCTTAGAAAGAAAAAATATTATATTAATAGTAGACACCGACTATTCACATACAATGGTAAAGGAGCCCAAAGAAGATGGTTCATTTTGGGTTTCCTCTTTTTGAGTAGAGGCAAGCTCTTGCCTCACTGTTTTAGAAAGGAATACATATGTAATTTATTATTTTTCAGAGGGATAAATGAGAGAATTTTTGTTCTATAAAAGAATAAACATGACATTTCGAAATTTTGATGTTTATCAGGCTTATGAGATATTCATAATCTTACATACAAAATATATTCAAAACAAACCAATGCTAAAATACTCAACACATATCAGAACTATTAAGTTAAAAAAAATGAGGGCAATAATGGCATGCACATGGCTTATGACATTAACAATCTTCCACAGTGTCGTCGGCAATATAATTCCTCCGGGAAAAGCACAAGATATCCTCTCTAATGCTCAACCAGCTACTACTCAAGAAAGCACAATATATGATAAGACAAAATCAACAACTAGTAAATTCTCGTTTTCCAACACTTAATTTCAATAATTTGTTCTATATTTTTAGTTAGTTAATTAGCTGCATAATTATTTCTTAGGGAGCAAGATCGGTGGCATCGATAGAGATCAAGAAGAGAAGATAATAATTGTGATGTCGAGGACAGTCAATTTTATATCTCGCCTTCCCCCTTTGCCACCATATCCATAGGTTATGAACTTTCCACATGTTCAATTGGTGTACTAGGAGAAAGGGTTGCAGTGACTGTTCTCAAAGATGTGTATCGAGGATCATGTTTCCTGGAGTTCTAATTTACATTAATTTGTAATAAAAAATGATATTAGTTTATACAAATCAGTCTATTATAGTTTATACAAAAAATTAACATTAAAAATTCAAAGGCTTAAATTTCTCCTGTACAATAGTTATATCCATTCGTGATGAATGATCATGCGATGATAAAAGACCTGGCTTCTTTATGAAAAGACGTCAGTTTAAATTTCACAAAAAATATTTGAAAAAAAATAAATATCGGAGCTAATGAGAACGTTTATTTCAAAAAAAATTCTCTTCAAATATCTTTTATGAAACTTAAACTTATTTTATATCAGAATCATTATGTCAGGCCAACGGTACCTTGTGTAAGGTACTAAATGGGTTGGACAAGTTCGGCACTTTCACTTGTTAATTTGATTAGAAAATCGAAAAAATTTTAATATAAAAAGTACAATATGTAAATTAATTATATAGAAAAATAATATAAACTTTTTATATATAGACAACATAGGATTGAAAAGCCCATGCTCAGAAATCTGACCACATCACTAATAGTCTTCATTCTCAAATCCTGGACACGGACCGAGTCCGTATCTGTTATTATTTCAATTAGAAAAATAGAACTCTATTATTCCGATTCAGAACGTTGGATCAAAACAGATGAATCTGATCGGTTCTATTTGAAATTTAAGGATTTTTTTTAAATAAATCTAATTCTTTCGTTTTAATCTAACGGTCCGAATTTAAATAATAGAGCCCTACTTTTTTATTTTGAATAATAGATAATTTCATTCCGACACGGGACCTACCAAATATGTTTCCAATCTCTAGGCATGAACTTAATAAGTTTGTTCTTAAACCATACTTCAAAAATCCTCCCTTTCAAAGGATTGAACGAGTCAGGTAAAATTTATAAAATCGTCTAATGCTTTTTTTCTGAGAGTGTAGGTGGAAGTCTCCCATTTAAGGGATATATAGTTCTGAATTTTCTAAAGATTTAACTATTTATTAAATGATGATTATAATAAAAAAATTCGGGTTAGAAAATAGATTTGCGCGCTTCTTCTGGAAAGCATTATCTATTTACTTACTAATTATTAATTCATCATCATTATTATTATTTAACATTTTTGTATTTTGCACTAGAACAATAGTCGCTTTGATTTTTTTCGGCTCATTCTTTCTTATGTAGTACAATATCCTTTATAGTATGAAAAATATTAGGAGAGACATCATTATTGATACATCATCGATACCGATTTTATTATTCATTCAGGTTAAATGAATTATTATGTACATTAACGATTTTATTATCTAATTTATTTTCTGCAGTATTTTTATTATTCAACTAAATATCACTAATCTAAATAATAACTCGTTTAAATTGAACAATAAAAACATTACGTAAAATAAGTTACATAATAAAATCATTAATATAAATAATAATTCAATTAACTTATATAATAAAATCGATATCAATGATGGTATCAATGATGGTATCAATGATGATATCAATTCCCTTGGATCGGAACTATCCGCTTGATATATGCAACTACGAGAACTGCCACATAGATTCCATCTATGTATCATAAAGCATCTCCACTTCCAAGTGAGTGGTGACTAGGGAATAAAAAACGGCACGGCGTGTCAAGGCACGGCACGTGTCGGAGGCGACACGGCACGGCACGGCGTGTCAACGCGTGCCGTGTTATGCGTGTCGCGTGCCGTGCCGTTATCCGTGCCATGCCCGGTTTTTTTTACTGTAGACACGGCACGGCACGCACGGATAAGGGAGGCGACACGGCACGACACGGCACGGGACACGCATAGGCACGGCACGGGACACGCGTAGGCACGGATAGGCACGGTTAGCACGGGTAGGCACGGATAGGCACGGGTAGGCACGGATAGGCACGGGTAGGCACGGATAGGCACGGCACGGGTAGGCACGGGTAGGCACGAGTAGGCACGGATAGGCACGGTTTAGGCACGGCACGTGTAGGCACGTGTAGGCACGGGTAGGCACGTTTAGCACGGTTAGCACGGATAGCACGGATAAGCATAGTATGCACGGATTGTGGGCCGTTGGATGTTGATCGGACGGTTGATTTTGTAATTTTTGGAGGGATTTTGAAAAGGGATTAAAAAATAGGCTAATATGATATATATCCCCCAATTTGTGTACCCCGCCGTATCTCCTCTTTTTAACAATGTTAAACACCCCCTAACTAATGTACCCCAATAAACACATTTTAATTTAAAATTCAAATTTAAAATAAAAAAATGACCAAAATACCCTCATTGAATTTTGTAAATAATTTTTTCAAATTTTTCAAAAATAATTTTCGGATTTTTTTAAAAAAATTTCGGATTTTTCTAATTTTTTTGGCAATTTTTACAAAAATATTATTTTTTTCCAATTGTTTGTTTAATTTTTTAGGTTAAGGCACGTAAATAATTTTTTCAAAATTTTCAAAAATAATTTTCGGATTTTTTTAAAAAAAATTTCGGATTTTTCTAATTTTTTGGCAATTTTTACAAAAATATTATTTTTTTTCAATTATTTGTTTAATTTTTTAGCTGCAAAGAAATTTAAAATTTTGATTTTTTATATTTTTTAAGATTTTTCCGATTGTTTTTTCAATTTTTTTCGATTTTTTTTTTTGAATTTTTTTCCCACCAAACACGTTTAGCACGGTTAAGACACGTGTAGCACGGCTGTGCGGCCCTTTTTCGCGGCCCACGCGCGAGGCATCGGCGTCCTCGCTCACGGGGGAAGAAGGTGCAGGTACATCCCTGCGCGTGTTTGTGCGCTCAAGGACTATTATTTAGGTGATTGTGGGAACTTTTATTTTCCGACGGGCGCAAGCCCCCGCCGTTAATTACCCCGGCTCTCGCCTCGGGAACCTCTGATTAATGGGCTAAACTAATTAAAATATATGGATCAGATTTATGACTTTATTTCTTCCTTCCTCTTTTATGTAATACATGTTTAAAATAACCAAAAGATATAAATAAGACTAAAGACGTATGATCTAAAGTTAGAGAAAACGTATAATTTCTCATAAATCAGAGATCGAGGACGTATAATCCTGTTGATCTCACGGAGTTCGAATATGAAGCGCACTGCCAACTCGATACTCAAGGAACCAGAGATGTTTAATCTCTATAGAGGCTCACGTCAAAGACAAAGGCGTATCGTCCTAAACAGTCTATTGACCTTTCAAATCCCGAATCTGAAGCGCTATGCCAATTCGAAACTTGAGAAATTTGGAGAATCGGGAACGTATAATTCTTTATCGATTTCCAAAATGAGGTACGTTAAACCTGAAGCGCACTGCCAGTTTAACGTTCTCGAAATATGATTTGATATGATTTGATATGTTGGTATGTTTTTACCAAGTTTTGGACTTATTTGCATATTTGGCATGTTTGGCCAAAGATTTGGACATATTTGCATATTTGACATATTTTTGTCAAGAGTTTGGACTTATTTGCATATTTGGCATATTTGGTCAAAGATTTAGACATATTTGCATATTTGACATATTTGGTCAAGAGTTTGGGCATATTTGCATATTTGACATGTTTGGTCAGAAGTTTGGGCATATTTGCATATTTGACATGTTTGGTCAGAAGTTTGGGCATATTTGCATATTTGACATGTTTGGTCAAATATTTGGACATATTTGTATTATTAACATATTTAGTTAAATATTTGGGTATATTTGCATATTTGACATGTTTGGTCAAAGATTGGGGCATATTTGTGTTTTTGACATATTTAGTCAAATATTTGAGTATATTTGCATATTTGACATGTTTTGGTCAAATATTGGACATATTTGACATGTTTGGTCAAAGATTGGGGCATATTTGTGTTTTTGACATATTTAGTCAAATATTTGAGTATATTTGCATATTTGACATGTTTTGGTCAAATATTGGACATATTTGACATATTTAAATATTTTGATTTGTTTTATCAAAGTTTAATTATTTTGAACATTTTGATTTGTTTTATGACATAATTCAATCATTTTGAATATTTTTGATTTACTTTATCAGAATGTGGCATAATTTGATTATTTTGAATATTTCAATTTATTTTATTAAAATATAATGTAATTTGATTATTTTGAATATTTTGATTTGTTTTATCAAAATATAACATAATTTGGTCATTTTGAATATTTTGATTTGTTTTATCAAAATATAACATAATTGGGTCATTTTTGAATATTTTGATTTGTTTTATCAAAATATAACATAATTCAATCATTTTTGAATATTTTGATTTGTTTTATCAAAATATAACGTAATTCAATCATTTTTGAATATTTTGATTTGTTTTATCAAAATATAACATAATTCAATCATTTTTGAATATTTTGATTTGTTTTATCAAAATATAACATAAATTGATCATTTTGAATATTTTGATTTGTTTTATCAAAGAACATGACATAATTTAATTATTTTGAATATTTTGATTTGTTTTATCAAAATATAACATAATTTGATTATCTTTGAATATTTTGATTTGTTTTATCAAAATATAACATAATTTGATTATTTTGCAAATTTTAATTTGTTTTATCAACATATAACATATTTTAATCATTTTTGAATATTTTGATTTGTTTTATCAAAATATAACATAATTTGATTATTTTTAATGTTTTGATTTGTTTTATCAAAGTTTAACATATTTAATCATTTTTTAATATTTTGATTTGTTTTATCAAAATATAACATAATTTGTTTATTTTTAATGTTTTGATTTGTTTTATCAAAGTTTAACATATTTAATCATTTTTGAATATTTTGATTTGTTTTATCAAAACATAACATATTTTAATTATTTTTGAATATTTTGATTTGTTTTATCAAAATATAACATGTTATAACATAATTTGGTTATTTTGAATATTTTGACTTGTTTTATCATAATTTGATTATTTTGAATATTTTGATTTGTTTTATCAAAATATAACATGATTTGATTATTTAAAATATTTTTGATTTGTTTATGACATATTTTAATTATCTTTGAATATTTTGATTTGTTTTATCAAAATATACATAATTTGATTATTTTGAAAATTGTTGATTTGTTTTATCATAATTTGATTATTTTGAATATTTTGATTTGTTTTATCAAAATATAACATGATTTGATTATTTAAAATATTTTTGATTTGTTTATGACATATTTTAATTATCTTTGAATATTTTGATTTGTTTTATCAAAATATACATAATTTGATTATTTTGAAAATTGTTGATTTGTTTTATCATAATTTTTACTTATTTTTTTAAATATCCTATTTGGTATTTTGAATTTTTTTTTTATACATGTATCATATATCTTGAATTTTCTTTTATTTATAATATAAAAAAAGAAAATAAAATCAAAATTGACATTTTATAGTCTTAAAAATATTCATAAATGAAATCATGATTTTTGATGTATTTTTCATAATTTTTTGGGCTTGAGAAATCATTTTTATTTGGTGTTTAAAGTTTATTTTCAAAACAGATTAATATGGGCCGTTGGATCTGGGCCCATGCATCAAGATCTGAACTTAAGTTCAGTTTTTAAAGCATCTTTTAAACTGGGCCGTTGGATCTCTGGCGCGCATCAAGCCTTCTCTGGGCTGTTTGAATTTCATCAAGATTCGCACTTTGAGATGCATCAATATTCGTGCTCATCTTCCCCGACACTGATCGAGGCTCTGCCGGCGTCGGATCTCCGATCAGGAGGCATGGCTGGCATCGCCGGAGCGTGGGGAGTCCATCGGTGGTGGTCTCGGCGACGGCGGCGGCCTGGATCGCCGGAGATGGGGGTAGCCACTTGGTTTCGGTTGAAAAGTTGGCTGGGATGAAATTTTGAGGAATTTGAGCTGATTCTTGACAAATTAACTTGATTTCTTTGTCATATGACATCGCCAGAGCATGTTTAACCAGTTTTTGAGGTTTAATTTGGGTTTAATCCATCAATTTTGCAGCTTTGGCCATTTGGTACCAAACTGGTTTCGGGACATTGGTACCAAATGGTATTTCATGGCTTTTCCTTGCAATTTTCTTCCAATTAACCCTCCAAACAGTGTCGTTTAGCATGTTTGAACATGTTTGGATGATCAATTTCATCAATTTAGATGTGCATTGTCCTTTATGCATATTGGGTCATTTCTGGTTTTATTTTCAATTTGGTTTTCTTTTGATTTCATCACATTCTTCTCAAATTGCATGTTTAAGTATGTTTATTTGGGTCAATTGCATGTTTTAGAAAGGTTTTATACTAGATTTGCATGTGGATTTCATTTGTATGTAAGTTAATTTCATTTTTTCCTTTTCTGGCATTTATTCCAGAATTAACTCAATTCTGATTTTTACAGATCCAATTTCAGAAATTCATAGAAAATCACAGAAAATACCAAAAATAGTAAAATTTGGTGAATGAATGCATTAAGACTTATTTTATATGCCTATGAAATTTCAAGCTAATTGAATAATCAGAAAGCATGTTTTTTGCATTTTTACCAGACTGGACAGAAATGCCCTTTCAGATCTGTTAAAAATCAAATTTGGCTTAACCTATGGATTAAAGCCTGGTTTAATTATTCTAAACCCTTTAAAACATCACATGAGGTGTCATAAAGGTGAATTAATCAAGAAATTTTGGATTTTTGAATCAAAAGAAGAATGAACTTCTCAGTTTGACCCAAAGTTGACTTTTTTGGAGTTTTTGACAGATGAGATTGTAAAATTCATAACAATTCACAGAAAATTCTAAAAATTATAAAATTTATGTGGTAAGTTAGTATAAACCTAATCTACATGACTGTGAAATTTAATAAGAAATTAACAACCAGGCTGAGAGATATGGATTGATCTCTCAGCTGGACAGAAACTGGAATACACTGGATTCAAACCAGTATTGATGTATATTGCTTTTCCATTGCTCAATTATGATTTTGAGCTATCAAGCACATCAGAGAACATGAAAGAAGGAACTAAAGAGGGAAATAAAACCAATTTGCACCAAAATATCATATATTATAACAAATTGAAATACAATACACATATAAAACATGGAATTTTGTTTCTCCATGGAATTTTGACAGCATAACAGCTTGTATAAAGCCATTATTGAGCTTTACACAGCCACTGCACATGTGCACAGAGCTTGAGAGAGAAAGGGGATGAACATGTGCCCATCCCCATGGAGCCAGATTGGCATGTGCCAATTGGTTGGAGTATACTGTCAAATTCCATGGTGAACTCACCATGTGAGCTCCTGAGACTCAAGCTCAGCCACCAATTGAGCTCTGGAAGGAGGGAGGCACATGTGCACCTCCCCAGTCAGAGGCTAGCCATCTCACCCAGCAAGGTGAGACTGGCTCCTTGGGCTCAATTGGGACTGAGCCAAGCTCAAGGCTTGGCTCCTTTATCCCTTACCTAGCTGTTCAAGACTTGATTTCTTCTCAGCTAAGCTTTCTTTTTGTGGAAATTGGGTTGAGTTTTGATTTTGGCAGAGTTTCAGCTATGTTGCTCTCTCTTCCTTCTTCTTCTTCACTGGGGGTCTATTTATAGCCCAGAGGGCATGGTTTAAGCCTCAGGGCTGAGCTGGTATCATCCCAGCCCTTGGTTTGATCAAATGGCCAGGATTGAGCCAGCCAGGCCTGTGCTGGCCTGAGGCTTGTCCTTGGAAGATTCCTCCAGCTAACTGGCGCTCAGAGCTCTCCATTGAGGTGCCTACACGTGTCCCTGACACAGGCCTGGGGAGAGAGAAGGAGCCGTTGGCTTTGTCTTCTTCCTTGGGTCAGTGTGTCATGCCTTTCGGGTGTGAGCATATCCCGAATATTCCTTGGCCTTGCTGGCGCTTGACATGTCACCAAGGTGTCACTGAGTGTGCCCAACGTGTCAATTTGGCTGCTTGAGTGCTGAGTTGTGCCAATTGACCACCCCCAGATCAGACTTGAGTGCCAAGTGGTGCACCTGTCAATTGAGTGCTTTTCACTCCAAATTGACACTTCAGGCAGCGTCATGGAAGCATCTCGGAGCTCCCCCAGGTGTTGGCTTGGCCTCTCGAGCTCCCAATTGCCCTGTCACCTTCAAGGTCGAGGTACTTTCTCCTTCGATTTTCTCCTTGTTTACTTTACTATTTTCAATGCTGTTTGTGGCATTGAATTCCCCTTAAGGTGTAGATTAAGTCCCTGAAATGGTTTAAGCCAACTCGCGTTGTACACCTAGACTCCATTTTCGAAGCTCCACTGAGCTCTGGAGCTCGAGGAGGAAGAAAGGAGGGAGAGAGAGAGAAATTCAAAAGGTTTCTCTCGCTTGGGTTGGGTGCACGTGAACCGTGCTTTGGTTTCGGGCTTGTCAGAGGGAGGGAGCGCTTGCACCGCGCTCACCTCTCTTTCCCTTCTTTTCTTTTCGCTGGCCAAAATAACTCTGGGCGCTGGGCCCCCTTGGCAGTGAGACTGAAGGAGAGGGGCCCAGTCGTCAGGTTTAATGAGACACAGCCCCAGCGAAAAACTGAGGGTTGGGCTGTGGGCTTGGTCCTTGTGCACCAAAACGTATTGTCAGTGGTATGGTGCATGTGTGCTGGGTCCACGCAAAGCGCCTTTAACACTTTGTGTGTATGACAGGCGGGTCCCAAGGGCAGAAGTCGTGTTTGAGCTCCCCAGATTGCACCCAGAGTGTTGCACATCCCCCAAATTGCACCCAGAACTATCTCCAGTTCTGATTTTTGGTATTTTCTTTATTCTTTTTTCCATTTTATTTTATTCTTCATGCAAAAATCCATGAAAAATTACTGAAAAATCACAGAAAATATATTCCATGATTCTGTTATTTTGGGTAATATTTTTGGTATTTTTGGGTGTGAAATTAGGCATTAATTTCACTTAAATCATTAATTGTATATGATTAGGCATATTAATCTTATACAATTAATATTTTGGCATGATTATCCCAAAGAATCATTTTTAATTCCAAGGGATAATATTTGGGGCATTTTTCATGAATGAAATTCATGATTTTTGGATTTGGCATGTTTAATTATATGAAATTGTTTTCTTGATTTCATATAATTAGGGTTTTGTGCATAGATCTTTTTTGCACACATGTGTATATATTTTTTTGAAGGAGGTTTGGTATGATTATTTCATGAAATTATTTTTTAATTTCAAGAAATAATTTTGGGATTTAATACATCATGAGATTGAACATAATTTCATGATTTAATATTTGACATGGCTATTTCATGAAATTGTTTCTTTAATTTCAAGAAATAATTTTCACATATAGTAAATTATGAAATTGGACATAATTTCATAATTTCAAATTTTTGGTATAAAAATCACATGGAATTATATCATTAATTTCATGCAATTTAATTTGTGTATTTTCTGGCAACTTTTAAACAGCAAACAACGGCGTGTCAACTCGACACGGCACGGCACGGTTAAGGCACGTCACCTTTAGCACGGCACGTGTAGCACGCCGTGCCTTATCCGTGCCGTGTCTTATCCGTGCCGTGCCTTAACCGTGCCGTGCCTTATCCGTGCCGTGCCTTAACCGTGCCGTGCCTTATCCGTGCCGTGCCGCCCTCTCCCCATTTTTGGCACGGCACGGCACACACGCCAAAAAAAAATTTTCACCTCCCGTGCCGTGCCGTGCCGTGCCGCGGCACGCCGTGTTTTGACACAGCACGGCACGGCACGCACGGTTTGAGAACCCTAGTGGTGACCAAGAAGTCAAGTCAACCCCATGGGAGTAAAGTTAAAGGCAATGTTATCATAACAAATAAAATTTTCTAATGATAAATTAAACTATAAGAAATAAAATTTCTTATATAACAATATATTTCTTATTTGAAAATTTTCTAATCTTGAATTTTCATTTAGTTATTACCAATTTCATCAAGTTTAGAAGTATACAAAATCTACATATATTTATAAAACTTTTCTATGTTATAAGAATCAAAAGTTTTCAATATTGTAAATGAAATTTTTTCATAAACAATTAACAAATTACTCTCATTAAGATCTCGAAGCAAAAATATCAACCTAGAATGTTAATAAAAGTGAGATTAATAAAAGTTGGCCAAATATAAAAATAATACTATAGAAGTTTCAATCTCATTGAGAACTAGCATTTGATTTAGTGACGAAAACAATATTCTCTGTACAGAAAATCACAAGTTAAAAAATTGGATATTTAAAATTGACTGACTTTGACTCTCATCTTTATCTCAAAAAAAAGGTTTCAATCTCATTAACTAAGATCTCGAAGCAAAAATCTCAACCTAGAATTTGAATTAAAATGAATTCGTCCAATATATTGAAAGTAATATGATACTACATTATTACAAATTTGGTGGAGTACACAATTTTCAGATTTAGTTTCATATGCACATCTAATTAATTTCAAATGATTGATAAATATAATAAAATTTATAAATTATTAAAAAACTAGTTCGAATGTTAACTTTTGTATATTACTTTTACAATTTTCTCTTTAAAATGTAGTTCTGAATGTATTAATTAATGCTGAAACTTACCAAGTGCAAAATGAGAAAGTCGACATGATGTAAGTGCAAACTTGCCATAGGTGCAATATGAATTTAATTATAATACAAATATATGAGTTTGGCTAATATACTTTCATAAACATTTCGGAAATAGTTATGGGTCAAATTTCAAAATTCTGCATCCGAAACATTGATCCAAGTAGCTTAATAAATTCTTCATATTAAATCTTATAAAATACTAAAATTTATCATATTTAGAATTTTTCTACTATTTTTAATGATTTTTGAAAAATGAGCCTAAAAATAAAAAATACCAATATATGAAGGTAAAAAATGGTTATCTTTCAAAAAATCATTAAAAATAGTAAATAAATTTTAAAAATGATAAATTTTAGTATTCTACAAGATTTTAATATGAAGAATTTATTAAGCTACTTAAATCACCGTTTCAAACACGAAAATTTGAAATTTAACTTGTAAGTATATCACCGAAATGCTTATGGAAGCACCGTAGCCGAACTCTTTATTTGTGAGTTTGGTTAATGTGCTTCCATAAGTATTTCAGTCCAAAACACTTACAGGTCTAATTTTAAAATTTCACGTTTGAAAAGTTGATCCAAATAGTTTAATAAGTTTTTCATATCAAAATCTTATTAAATACTAAAATTTATCATTTTTAAAAAAAATTTAACTATTTTTAATGATTTTTAAAATGACCCAAAAATAATAGAAAAATATCAATATTTGAACGTGAAAAAGAGTCATCTTTAAAAAAAATCATTAAAAATAGTTTAAAATTTCTAAAAATGGTCAATTTTGGTATTCTGCAAGATTTTAATATGAAGAATTTACTGAGCTATTGAATGAACGTTTTGGATACGAAAAATTCAACTCATAAACTTTTCGATCAAAGTATTTATGGAAGCACATTAGCCAATAAATATGGAAGTTCATTATATATAAGAATTGAGTGGGTAGTTGTTTGAGATGCGCACTCTGCACCTTCATCAAAATGGTGAGCAAATCTCTTTCACTCTTGGATTTCATTTTGCTATCAATTTGCTGGCTTGTCAACTTGCCATCACCACCTCCGATTGCCATCACATACAGAGAACTGCCACACCATCAGTAAGCATTTAGGCTTGCAACTATTTGGTTTTATACTTTTATGATTGCAATTATAAATTGGCTTGCAAGTTGCAATGGATGTGTATTGTAGTTTCTTTCTTTCACTAATTCACTAGCGACCTTCAGTAAATATCCTTTTCCACTACTAAATTGGTCGTTCTTGCTCGGCATTTATTATGCTTTGAATTTGTTTCTACAACCATTTCGTTGTATGAAACAAAATATCTTTGTTTTTTGAGGGGGAAAAAAAGATGTTTTGTTGCAGACAATGAAATAGCTGTAGAAACAAAATATCTTAATTAATTAATCTGCTTTCTTTTCTTTTTTTATTCATTGATTGATAGAATAAAGGATATTAATTTTCCATGAATATTAATTAGAACCTAAAGTATGATCAAATAGGTTCTCTGTTGAAATTAAGGGGATAGTTTTAATATTCAAGCTATAACAGAAACAAATAGCAGATCACCTAGTTAAGTTTCATCATTAACTGCTTCTATTATATAATGTCTTCATTGTATAGTTCATCTCGTCCTTTTCTTCCTCCTACGTCAACAACTGTTAGCCATAACAATAAAAGAAAAACTCTGCACCGAAAGAAACTGTCCTGCATCTAGCTAGCTCGAGCCCTAGAGAATCGATCGGAGGGAAGGAAGCATGCTTAACGCTGATTCAATCGCGTCTCTTAAAGGATGGCTCAATAACTTGTCTCCAATTATAAGGAACAAATTAGCAAATATGAATATTTCCTGGCTTGTACTACAGGCAGAATGAAATATTAATTTGTATTGTGACCGATCTCTTAAGAAGCTTTTATAGATCCATGTAAAATAGTGTTTATCAAATATAAAGCAAAGGACATGCTTGATCGATCCTTCAATAATTCAATAATATAATGTATTTTCAATTTTCTGAATATTAAAGCAGCACCGAGCACCGGCCAAATGGCATGTTTGCCTTGTTATCTGAAGCTCCCTTAGGTTGCAAGGACAGCCGACTAGGCTGTTTTACTTCATCCCGTCATCCCGTCATCGGTCACGGTCAGAAGGCAGAAGGCACTATCCATTCGGATCTTAAAACAGCCGTTGGTTCAGCTCATACAAAGAAAGAAAGGCACAAACGTTATGCTCTACCACAAGCAACCTTCTTTTTTTTCTTAATGACAAGAAGAAAAGAAATTAAAGACAATCAAACAAAATTGAAGGATCTTTGTTATTTTGTTATAGATAATTAAAGCGGCCTGCATGAAACTAGTAGCCCAATTATGATGATAATTGTTAGCTATGCACTATTTATGTTACTTGTTTTAGTTTGTATGTGAGCTTTTCTGGATTGTTAGTTCAGTTGGTTTGCTTGTTCATCTCCCTGCTATGGAAGAGAAGGGTCTTTTTTTTTTCAGTTTATTTTTGCGTATAGTCCCTTAAGTTTGTATGTGGGCTTTTCTGGATTATCAGTTGATTTTCGTTGTTTGGTGCTCATTTATTCTTATCTAGTACCGGATTGGAACTATCTGCTTTTATATATGTAACTATAACTAATGTATTAACATAACATGTGGATACGATAAGAATTATACGTATTCGATCAAAATATAGCACGTATATTTAGACGGATCGTATTTTACGTGTCATATGTTGTACCTTTATAAGTATTATATTAGACAATAACTACACTGGGTATGGTACAGTACATTCAAGTGCCTAACTGATACGTGATACGTCTAAGTACGTTTATGTAATTTTAAATTTTTAAAAAATAACTATTATAATATATTTTTAATAGCTATTATAAGCATATTTTAAAAAATATATTATTGTAAAAAAATTTCCTTCATTCTATGAAAAATTTCTTTTTTTTCTGAATTTTTTTGAAATTTTTTAAAAAAATTAAAAATTTTAACTAAAACAATTAAAATACGTCCAAATACTTGTAAGTACGTATAGATATAATGCATTAAAATGTACTGTATCGTTAAAAATACTGTTATTAGTCTTGTTATAAAAAAATATGATATAATACGTCAAATATTAATCTCTATATATTTATATGACAAATAGAATATATCCGACTAATATATACGTATCTAATATATATAATATATACAAATAAGACACGAAAAGTCAATAGTTTACTATATGTAACTATGAGAATTGCCCATAGATTCTGTTTTATCGTAAAAGCATCTCCATTCCCAAGCGACCAAGTAGTCAAGTCAAGCCCATCTGATTCTAAAAGGTTAAGAGGCAGTTTGGCTACTGGATTTGGATTTTGCAAGGATCAAATATGAAGTTTCTATCAATTCCAAGAACAAAGGTTGGGACTTGGAAACAAGACCAGATAAAAAGTCTTTCATTTCACATTAAAGGAATTATTATTGTATTCCAATTTCTACATTTTTTTTAATATATTTTAAAATTTAAGTTATAAATTATATTGAATAATTTTAAATACTTGAGATGTAAATAAGAGCGCGGATATAGAATGCAGTTATTACTCATCTTCTTTATCTTCTAATAATAAAATAAACTATAAGAAATAAAATCACTTAAATAACAATAAATTACAAATTTAAAAATGTACACAATTTTCAGATGATTGATAAATGATAAAATTTATAAAATTCTTAAAAAACTAGTTCAGATGTTATTTTTTGTACATTACTTTTACAATTTTCTCTTTTTATGAATGCAGTAATTAATGCTGAAACTTAAAAATTATTTACCATACATGAATACATCTAGAAAAGAAAATATCCAAGTGCAAAATGTGAAAGTTGGCATGATGTAAGTGCAAACTTGCCACATGTGCAATATGAACTTAATTATTATAATATGAATTTATAAGTATGGAAGTTCATTATATAAGTATTGAGTAGGTAGTTGTTTGAGATACGCACTCTCCACCTTCATCAAAATGGTGAGAAAATCTCTTTCACTCTTCTATCTCATTTTGCTATCAATTTGCTTGCTCATTAACTTGACAGCAACAGCGGAAGAGCCACAAGCTGTACCACCATCTCCGATACCATCATCGTCAAATTCATCTCGTTGCGGATACTCGTAAGTGTTGTTTACACGTGCAACTATTTTGTTTTATACTTTTCTTTTTTGGCAATAAAGATAAGAGTCAAAATCACTCAACTTTAAATATTTTTAAAGGATTTTCATTCAGATTTCGAACATATAATTTCCTAAGGTGAGAGTATTTTTTTTTTTACCACTACATCAAAAGTTGAATCTCAATTTGATTTTATACTTATTGCAATTACAAATTGGTTTGCAAGTTGCAATGGTGGTATATTGTGGTTTCTTTCTTTTCTTTCACTGTTTCAGACTTCGACGTTCAGTAAATTAAATATCCTTTTTCATAACTAAGTTGTTCGTTCTTATTCGGCATTTATTACGCTTTAGATTTGTTTCTACAACTATTTCATTGTATGCAATAAAATATCTTATTCTATATATAATCAATTAATCTGCTTACTTTTTTTTATTCATGGATTGATAGAATAAAGAACCCTAATTAATTTTCCTTTTTCAGCCATTAAACAAAGTATACAAAATTCAAAGTATACATCGAAAGGGGATATTTTTAACCTTCAATCTATAACAGAAAAAAGAAAAAGAAACAGCAGATAAATTTATCAGTAAAGATTTTATCATTGCTTCTGTACTTGAAATATTTTTCATTTGCTTCCTGTAGTGCACCAGCTAATTCTCATCCTCACGTATCATCAGTTGCTTCTTCTGGAAACAACATCTGCACTGAGAGACGCTGTCCTTCATATAACTTTGCTGGAGAGATCCACAGGAAGAAGAAAAAAAATAAAGCATAGTTAGTTAACGCTGATTCAATCTTCACTTAAAAGATGAGTTGATTACTTCTCTCCAAATAATGAAGCGAAATAGTGAAGTTATCAATTTTAGAAGAATAAGATGTCATGTTTCTTTCTTCGTGTACTCATCTTTTTTCTTTTTCTTTTTTTTATTTCTGGCTTGAACTATAGGAAGTGTGAAATATTTGTATAGTAATTGCAAAATAAGAGGATCTTTTTTCTTCCTTCGTTTTCTTTGGTAATTAATTAGCACAAGAGAATTTCCTGCCAGCCGTTACAGTATATTGTACATTTCTTTTGGTTGAAACTAAATAAAAAGTATTATGAAATGGATCAACTAATTAAGGAATTTAAATTTGTTTATGCAGCGGGATATATTGACCGGTCATTGAGATTTGAGAAATAATAATGCGGCGGATAATGATGGCCGGCCTATGGTACCATAGTGGCATAGTATACAGACTACAGATTAGAGAGCAGCAGAATTCATATCCGTTGTTATATTTTTTTATAATAATTTATTATTATTGAATCAATGATATATGAAATTTATAAATTAATTATTATGAAATTTTCTCTATAAGTTAAAATCTGAACCGTTGTGATAAAAAACTAGGGGTGTAAATGAATAGAGTTGGTCAGATTTCGTGTATGCCGTCAATCTGATTTACTATTATCGGATTGTGATATTTTTAATCCATAACCAACAAACTTATGATAAAAATTATTCAATTCGAATTTCTTGTTTGATGGTTGGGTTTCATAAATTCGGTGGATTTTGTTTTAAAAAAATATATTATAGAAAATATAAGTAAAGATAAGTTTTAAGTGTAAAAATACAAACAAAAAAAAATTCTAACTGACGATAACATAAAAAAATTTCAATTAAAAAAATTAAATTTTAACAAGATGTTATATTATTTTTATAATGATATTGTAATTATAGTTATACTAAAAATATATTTTTTAAAGAAAACTAAAGTATAACTATCGGGTTTTACTCAATGTATTTTATAAAATCCGTAACCATATTTTAGTTGTCGGATTATTCAAAATTCAATCCATATCCAATTAATTAAATTCAGAATCCATATATCTTGGATCGGATCAGTCAGGTTGATCGGATTTGATAGGGTTAAACATGTTAAAACTTACACCTCTAATGAAAATAGATCATTGTGATTTCCTATAAATTAAAATCTCGCTATCATAATCTTATAATAACAATAGATACGGACTCCAGAGCACCACTTGGTCTCAATTTGACCCAAACAACCTTACCTAGTTACATTTTTGCAACATGTTACCTCTTGCAATAATATTTTATCAACGAAATGCAAACAAACCCAAAAGAAAATTTAACTTCACAAGTACTTGATCTGTTTCGATCCGTCTAGCACGAATTGATCTTTTGAGAAACGGAATTTTGACGGTGATTAAACCATTTAGACTGATTTCAGACCCTCTCACGTTAAGTTATGAGAAAAATGAGGAATTTAATGAATTTTTTTATGATTAAATAGTTTTAACGTCAAAAAAGTTTTTTTTTTAATGTATCTAAATGACGTATAATATGAATAATGCATCTCACAATTTTTTCAAGTCTATAATAACTTGAAGGGTCCAATTAAAGACAAATATGCTGAGAGTTTTAATAATTGAAATTTGAAAATTTGAAATTTGAAATTATGAGTTCAACTTTTGAATCTAATTAATCTAATATTGTTAGTTTATTTGAAAAAAAATTATATGAACCATTATGTATCTGTAAGCTTTTGTCTCTTTTACTTCTTTACATATACTAGTATAAAATTAAATTATTTAGTATCTAAGTTTGCGATTAATATATTTTGACTTCAAATCATTTTTCAACTCAATGCAAAATATTCCACGGAATTTGAATAAAAAAATTTGACCTCCGTATTTACGTCTAAATTATTTCCAAGTTGAGTTAAAAAAAAATGGTTCTAGTTGATTGATAATGCTATCCCATTTATATATTATTTTTATAAAAAAAAAATAAGACAATGTTGTCACATTTAGTGTGACTCTTTCGTAAGCTGCACGGTAATTTCTTAGTAATTTTAATTGCGTACAGATAAAAAAAATATGAATAATGAATGCATACGCATACGCATACGCAATTAAAATATAAATAATGAATGCAATTATCACTCAATTAATTAAACAACTCCAAACCTCACTTAAGCTTCCAAATCATTTCCTAGACAAACACTAACATTTCTGAACCATGGCAGGACAAGTCGGATCAGTAGTGGCCGGGGAGATGGTCAGCACAGCTGCATCCTTCCTCGCCAACAAGTTCGAAAAACTGATTGAATTCGAAGTCTCCGACAAGGTCGAACGACTAGAGTGGAAGGTACTCAAGATCCAGAGCGCAGTTGAGGAGAGCATGAAATATGATATAACTAAGAATGAAGCATTACATAAGATGCAACAAAAGCTCATGGATGTAGCACAGGAAGGAGAGAAGGTGCTTCAAGAGTTCAACAAAAACCAAGTCTCCGTGCCAGGAGATATCCGAAACTTGAATCAGGCCGTGACATCGCCAAACTCAAGTATTGTCCGAAGCTCGAATTCGGGTGAATTACATCAACCCGTAAAGAAGGAGCCTGTGGAAATGAAAGGGAAGCAGGTGATGGCTCCTCCCCCTCCGCCCTTGAGTTCAAGTCTTCTTATCTTACTTGAATATGCCGCCCGCGGTGAGCTTTTGATGCTTGTTGACCATTTTGGCGCTTTTGGCTTTATGATATGGGCATTCAGGACAAATCAACTAGAAAAAACCGTTGCCAAAGAAAGCATTTGTTTAAGCTTATTCGTTCGCGCTAGGCTGATCAAGCATGTGATTTCGCTTTGGAATCACTCGACAAAGACTTTTCTGGTCAAACTCGTGCTAGTGAATTCACTAGGCGCGGAGCGAGGCATTTTTCCCAAAGCAAGTAGCCCGAATAAATCCATAGGGAGAAATCCTCTTTTTCTTTCCACCTCCTGCTGTCCCCCTGATGTTTCATGGGTCAAGAAATAAATGATTTTTTTGAGAAAAAGAAGTTATTATTCATACCAGTTGAGCTATTTACTTCCAGATGAACAGAAGTTTCTAGCCCAGAAACTACAAGAAAGAAAGGCAGGCGGGTGATTATAAGTAAGTAAGTTGCCTTATAAGGTTGTTACTGAGTTTTTTTATGCTCTTAAAAAATGAAAAAATCTAGGTTTATTTATTGGAAACATCACAACCTAGAACCAAAGAAAATCAAAAGATAGAGCCTCCTGCCGTGTATAAAATGAATTTAGTAGCTGAAGTTCAAGCTGGAGTACAAAGTAAAGGAAGGAATATTCCTAGCTCCTAAGAGTTACTGTCTGATCACTGACAGGGCCCATCGGGAATCTCATTTAACGAGGGAGGGGAGCCAAAATACCAAGGCATGGGAAAAGAAATCCAGGGTAACTTCTTCCGTCTCAATATGCCTTTTTCTTTTGTATAGTTCCAGCTTAGTCTGCCTACTTCCAGTGATCGGAAAGCACTTTGTATTTTTTCTCTTTTTTTAAGAAACTCTTTTCATCTAGTCATGAACTCGCTTCTATGTAATATCTCAATCATCCGACCGATATCGCAGTATGTGAAGAATATGCTCATAAAAATGAAGGAAAGGGAAAAACTAAACCGCATCCTTGTGAGAATAGAGGTGATCTCTGAAGACATTGGTGATTTTCTAAGCATGTCAAGAGAGCACCGTCGTAAAAGAAGGAGAGATAAGAGGTGGAGGTACAGACCCTATTTGGATTTCTTCAAGTTCTTCTGCTTCGAATTGGCCCAGGATGCAGTGGGTTATTGCGGGGCTCAAATCTCCTGGTACCGGATGCGATCTTTGATACCGGAGACAGCTGCTGTTGTTGAAACAAAAGGAGAATTTGGATTGAAGGCTGCTGGTGGTGTCAGCATATCTCAAGTACCCAAAATGTTGTTCTGTGTCCTTAATTAAATCCTTGCATAAGGTGTGTTGGTGTTAGTTTGAAGTTTGAACATCTTTCATGCGTGTTTGTGTTAGTTTGAGGATATATGTTGTATTGTATGGATTTGTGATTGCAAATAAGTGCCATTGCCTGGGATGTACACTTTGTTGTTGGGTTTTTGAGTTATTTCCTTATCTTTGTAGTTTGGTTTTGTTTGAATTTTTCTGTTATCTCTATGTCTGTTGAGTATTTTCTTTTTCTTTTTGTAAACATAAGATTTGAATTAAAATTTTCAATTTTTTTGTAGTGAGTGGTACTGAATTTTTAACATGGAACATTTCACATAAAAAAAAATCATATGTTAGCCATCACAAAGAGAATAATAATTTAGCCATCAATAATATATGTTGTTCTCTATTCAAGTACTCCTTTGAAATTAAGATTAAAGATTTTCAAATTGCAATGAAGAAAATCATTGAAAAATGTATCAGCAGAGTTGAAATCAGGGCACGGAATAGGACTAGAAAATAAATTTGGGATATAACATAATTTCTTAATTAAGTAAAAAATCAAGCATCTATAATTTCTTACTTTTTTAATTTAAAATTATAATTTTAGAGACATATTTTGTAAAATATTATATGACCTAGAGCATATTATTTTATGATATTTTGAAATCCAAACATATTTTATAATTTTTTTTATATATTTAGAAATATAGCTTTTAAGATGTGTCCATTACAAAAGATTTTTGGAGGAGCAAGTCCCCCCCCCCCCCCCCCCCAACCTATACATGACTCATGACATAGGTCAATTCATCTTGAAAAGTTAAGGATAAACATAATATGTTAGTAATGGGGTAATGGGGATTGAATGGTTATTGATAGAGAAATCAGATGGATATAGCCATTATAATACTTCCATATCATCATTAGATACACCTTTATAGAAGTATTAATTAAGCTGAGCTAGAAAAAGTTAACCAAAAGCAGTTAAATGCACATATATAAGAATGATATTTACTACTCCGAGCACCCAAATCAAAACCGAGGCTGTACCCGCTGTCTTGCCGGGAGGCACACCGGCTGCTAAATCAGAAAGCCCGGCCCGACCTGTCCTAATAGGCACGACACATTTGACTTGGCTGCTTCGTCACAACAGTCGGAACCGATGACATTTGAAAGAAAGAAGGAAACACAAACAGTCGAACAATCCCAGCAAATATTTCCGCAAAATTCAGCAATAACATGTAAAAGTGATGAGGATATTTCTTTTCTGATAGTGAAGCTGAGAAGATCATACTTTATTCTGTGGTATTTGTATTTATGATGTCAAACTAACAATATACTGCCATTCATCTTGATCTAATCCAAGTCTATTTTACAGATTAAGTATTTTGGTAATAAAGAGTAATAAGTGTATCTCTTATATGAATTTATATTTTTCTTGAAACATATTTATAATTAATAAAATGATGGGGATTTATTGACAACTATTTATTTGACAACCTTAACAATAAATTTTTAAATAATTCTAAATAAAATCTTAAAATAGAAAATAATTTATAGACATATTTTTGAACTTATAAATTGATTGTGTTTCAAATTTCATATATTTTAAGTGTCGTGTGATACTTCATCAAAAACTATCAAAATTGGCTGAAATTTTCAACGGTTCATATTTAACGATTTTTGATAAAATATAAATTGACACTTAAATAATTATTAAAGGATCCTCACCCTTAATAAAAAAGATATATTTATACCTTATGCTAGTAAGATTAAAAATTTTAAAATATATATTTTAAACTATTCAATAGAATCTCTAACTTTAATTTTTACATAATCATTCAAAAAATAAAAAATAAAAAATATTTATATACTAAGCATAAACAGTCCAAAATTAGATATAAATAATAGTTATATTAAATATGAATCATTTTATGTACATATAATAGATGTAGAATTTGGAGTATAAAAATAATTTTGTTATAATATGTATAATTGTAAATAATTTACTGTCTTGGCACTTAGGCCAGCATGCACTTTTTGGTTCAAGTTGTGCCTCACTTGATTATGACATCTTCATCTTTTGGCACACCTTGGGTCCTGTGTGTTTGACTTTATTTGTCTCCATTTGGATCAGAAAGTAGTAGATCAAAAAACTTTATACAACATGTGTTAAAGTTATTGTTTAATAGTAGATACATTCTTTTTTACAAGTTAATATTAGAATATAAATTCTAGTAAGAGCTAAATTATAGAAACTGATTAATAGGAGAGATATAAGACAAAGTAGGATATATAATTCTTATGAATGAATTTTTGTTTTCCTTTTTTTAGACAAAGATATGATTAAATCATTCAAATTCCAATTAGTTTGTAATTTTGAATTTTTTTTTTTACTTTTTTTTTTAGAATTTTCTTATTATTTTTAATGATTTTTAAAAGATTACTCTTTTGACATATAAATATTGATATTCTTTTATTTTTAGGCTCATCTTTATATCAAGTTCATCCCCAAAAAAAAAAACATGTATTATATATAAAATTAAAGTGTCAAAAGTGAGCAAATTGGCACCATGATCAAATTAAGTGCAAAGTTGACATGTACATCCACAATAAAAAATAAAAAAAAGGAAACCAACTTTTCATACACTATATAAACTGATAATTAAGAAACGAAGTATCTTGCACTGCATCTAAATTTGGAAACAATGAAGCAATCTCCTTTTCTGTTATACACCGTTTTGCTATCAATTATTTACCTTTACATTAACTCGCCAACGGTAGTAATGGCTCAGGATCCTCCCATACCATCTCCAGTTGCGGCTCCGGCACCTTCTCCGGTTGTCGCTGTTACTGCTGCTGTTGTGCCGCCTCCTGCAGCAGCTCCAACACCGCCTCTGGTAATTCCTTTCAGAGCAGACGAGCATTGCAGCGTCGGCGATGTGAAGTGTTTTACACATGGTACTTCCTTCCCGGCAGTAGGTCGTGTTGTCGGCAGTCGATCGCCTTACAGAAGGTCTTGCTCCGAGTCGCATTGCTCTTGAAATTTGAATGTATGATCAATGATTGTTTTGAAAGAATAGTACTTGAATGTATGTATGAAGTTGTTAACTTTTCCTTTTACTTTTCTAATCCGACACTTTTGAATCATCAGGACACGGTTCCAGGACACGGTTCTAGCAAATAATACCATCCGCTTAATTTGTATATGGTTTGCTCTTTGACGCATCAAAATTTATGAGGCAAATCAATTAATATTCATGCACATGCATTAAAATCCGTGTTGAAGAGGAACAGACATTTTTCTCCAACAATAAAAATCACTAGGTTCGATGCCTCACGATGCTTCGGTATGATTCTTTTTTTCATATTGTGATTATATGTTAAAGTTTATGTATATTTCAATCTAATTATTAATTGTATTGTAGTATATTTTGAAGCTAAAACTTATGGACTTTGTAATTTTTTTATTGATTTTTGTATTTTTTGTACTAGTTATTTACATTGTGCTTCTGAGTATTACGTCTTGTCATCAAATTTTAAAGAGTTTTACGTGATTTTTGTAATTATTATTTTTTAATTTCTTCTATTTAGTACTATACAGTTAGCAAATATCTTGACTACTATGTAGTTATTTGGAAAAATTGGCAGCAAGTCACAACAATTATGGAAGAAACATTTTATTTTAGTATGAATTTGAATGTGTGGGATACTGAGTGACGTCTGTGTTAATAGAGAATCGTTATGTATTTATAATGAATGATTCAAGGATTGAAATATTTTAACATTAGCAAAATCTTTTCTATGCCCGGTGGAAAGTTTTCAAGTTAATTTTGTTATTAGTTGAGTTGGTTAACAAGAGGAATGCGCATAAGGAATAATTAATTTTTATAGTAGATATGTCATATATGTAGTGTTTTATATTGTCTGAATACGTATTGCTGAGTTATTGACATGTTCAAGTGGTGATACAGTGCTGGTGGTGTGTCTACACGAATATAGAGTACGTAATTTCTATGAATACAGACATATAGGTATAAAGTCTAATATATTTATATGTATTAAAAAGTTTCTCTTCAGGGTCTTTGATCTTCTTTCAGTTTTTGTTTCTTGAATGTCGAAATGATCTCTAGTATTTAGAAAATTATATTAATGATTTTTTTTTTCTATGGGTTACTTTTTTAATAAAAGCAATCTGCTTATCATTTGCGAAGTGGTGGTGCTTGCTTTGTGTTTATGTTGTACACTTGTATACGAGTTGCAATACTTGTTCTTTACTCTTTTGCTCTTGGATGAGAAAATCTCCAGTGATGCGATTCTACATACAAGTGTAATTTTTTTTTGTTCTTATTGCTCCATTGAAACAATATATGCTTTTATTGGTGTGTTGGTCTTTTTTTTTTTGAAAGCTTGTATGATGTTACCCTTTTTTTTCCTTCCTTTTTCATGGTAGGGTGATGTTTCCTCTTCATCGATACCGCTACGAGTTTGCTATCATATTATTTCGGTACGGTATTATCAATTCTTAATTGTTGTATCATGTTTTTTTTCAAATAGTCAATATAGATGATAATTGACCCGATTAAGCCTTAATTTAACACAACTTGGCCTCAATATCTCCCTGAATTTTCTACTCTATCAGTAAGATAAAAGTGCATACTTCATCTGTAATTAGGAAGCGTTATGCGAAGCTTTGGAGATGCATCCAGTTCATCTTTGGTGAAGACCTTACCAGTTGGATTGGGGGGACTAAAAATTAATCTTGAACAGTAAATCATTTGAAATGCTTGAAAGATGACAGAATTATAAAGAAAAGAGTGTTGCATTTCAATTTTTACTAGGATATGCAGAATCTTTTTTTGTACCAGATTAGTCTTATTGATAAAAACAAGGGAAGACAACTACATTGTTATTTTGGTAGAACTTCATCTTCAAAATTGTTCAGCTCATTGCAAGATACAACATCCTTCAACTTTTCACTTTTTAGAGCATGCCATCCGTACCGTTAGCCACTTCATTGCTTCAGATTGCTGCTCTTCCATAGCATCTCAAGTCTATCACTCAGTAAATCAGTGCTCCAAGGTTGAAAAAAAATATTTCAGCTTACGTCTTGATACATGAATCACAAATTGTATAACAAGCACTTGTACTACCTTGACTTCCTATTTGCCCACATCACTTATCCACAGTTTGTTTGATTTTATTTACCGTGGCTTATTATGGAATCTTATATAGCTGGTTAAGTTACATTTGAACAACTCATTCTTACTTATGAGACCATGCTGGTTTTGACAGACAGTAACAAGCTTATCCGAAAAAAACAAAAAAAAAGAGGGGGGAGGGAGGGAAGGAGAACAAGAGAGCCCTTTACAATCTCTACAGCATCCTGGTATTCAGTATCACTCTAACAAATAATTATAGCACAATTAGATTTCTCTTTAGGGAATATCATGTCACCTTACTTTACTGAATTTCTATTGCAAATCAGATTGAAGTTTGATGCACTAATTGTAACAGCGTTTGACTGACCAGCAGTTTTAATTGGAATCCCCAACTTGTAGTAAATTCTTTTCACTTTTAAAATATACCTAGTAGTTTTTCTGCCTACTAATTAACTATACTTTATTGTACCCAAACAAATTGAATATAACGTTAAAATCCAGTTTGAAATATGCTTCGTACTAAATTCGCCAAACTGATAAAATTCAGCCAAAATTTACAAAAGTTCTGAAAGTGGAAAATTTCACAAAATTGAGTTAAATGACACTTTAGAATTGATCAAGAACTGCAACTTTGTGCTCAATTTTGAATTTCATTAATATTTACAATATAAACCCTTTAAAACGAATGAATTTGCATTAACCCAAAAATCCTAGAAATTGAGTAACGAAGAAAGGAAAAGTGACATAACCCACATAAGTATTTTTATTCTCATGTTCAAAATTAGAATTGATAAGATTATTGAGTTCAAATAATAAATTTTGAGGCATCTTTCAATGAAATCCGAAAATGGAAGAGAGAAATAGGAAAATGAGGAATGGAGTACCATTGCTCATGGGAAATGGTCTACCCGTGCTCTGCCGCCTCTGCCGCCTTCGGCCAATCCGTCGACGTTCTCCGTCACCATCCCATTACCACTTTTCACCGTTGACACCCATACTTGCCAGAGGAGAGAATGAAAGAAAGAAAGAGAGTGCTATGTGAGTGGGCACCAAACCGAGACGAGGAGAGGAAGAGGGCTTTGTTCTTGGAAAGAGGTCATGCATCATGGGGGGGCCATGAGGAGAAAGCAAGAGGGAGGCGTGTGGGGAGAGGGATAGTGGGGAGCTGGGAAGCGAACCAAAATAGGCAAAAGATCGGCGAGATGAATGCCGGAAGGTGAAGCAAAAAGAGGAGGTTGCCGCGACGGCTTCAGTTTCAGTACATGTCGCCGTAGCTCAAAGAGGAAATGGAAAATCGGAAGTAAGGAAAAAAAACAGAAAACGGGAGAGAGAGAATGGAGGACAGAATGTACAGAAAAGAAGAAAAAATGGCGATGAGCGTGCTATATCGGTCGGAAGGAGGTCTCATGTGTGTAGCGTTGCGTGAAACGGGCCTTTACACAACTTAATACACATTTCAACACAAATGTTATGAAGGAAACGGCACAAATAATCGTGGGTGATAGTTTCTGCGGACTTTCCGATAGTTTCATGTGCGGAGCGGCTGATTAGGCTTTCACATATGTATCTGTCACAGTTACGTAAGCATCAATTGCCGCAGAAAATCAAGAACGACCAGAAAAAAAAAGCGTTAATAAATGTGTAAAATCGGAAGCTCCTTCAGCAAAAGTGTAGAATAAGATACGGGGCTGATTGACTTATCTTTAATTGATACATTAATCGAGCTGGACAACTTGCATAAGTGTCAAAAAAATTCCGACTTATAGAATGTTGACATTTGATAAATATATACATACATATAAAGTATGGTTACGATGCTTCTATAAACATTTCAACAAAACGTTTACGGATCAAATTTCAAAATCCCGCATTCAAAACGATAATTTAAATTGCTCAATAAATTCTTAATATCAAAATCTTGTAGAATACTAAAATTTACCATTTTTAGAATTATTTACTATTTTTAATGATTTTTGAAAGATGACATTTTTTACCTTCAAATATTGTTATTTTTTTAATTTTTAGGATCATCTTTTAAAAATCATTAAAAATAGTTTAAAAAATTCTAAAAATAATAAATTTTGACATTTTATAAAATTTTGATATGAAGAATTTATTAAGCTACTTAGATCAACATTTCAGATGCGAAATTTTAAAATTTGATCCGTAAATGTTTCGAACCGAAATATTTATGAAAACATATTAGTCAAACTCTATATATATACATGCCTTCGCGGAGCTTCGACGATAAGTTAGGGGGACCAGCTAATTTATTCTAGTAAATAACTTCATCTCTAAAAAAATGAGTGAATGGTTTTCTCCTTGACCATTGTTACTTATATTGAAATTTAGAAGTGTTTAAATATCAATTGTCAAAGTATAATTCTAAAATAATCTTCATATCTTTTTTCAACTAATTATTCAAAATCGAATTAATTCATCATGTGGCATTGGAGGCCTGAAATAGAAAAGGTTCAAAGATAAAAATGCATTCTATAAATTTTGATGTCGATCATGTGGTCCATAACCTACATAATCAATTTTGATTAAATAACTAAGTTCTGTAAATTTGCTTGTAGGCCTAAAATTGAATTTCATTAAACTAATTATCCAAATGTTCAATGGCATAAAACAGGGCATTACCTAGGAAAACAAAAAGAAAAACACGGTACACGGTACAAGGCTCTTGCCTACTGCTACCTAGTTCAATTACACAACAACAAATTAAAACTTAAAAAGATTTCAATTTTCAAATTAGCACTAACTTATTTCAATCTAATCCAATTTACTGAAAAATTGATATTTGAAAATGAAGCAAAAACAAACCCAACCACTAGGGGCAGATGCAGCCTAACAGAGAACGGAGAAACAGAGGATAGCAAACAGCGATGAGTTGGAAGCACTAACAAATTCTTTTCTAAGCCCAATTGATAAATTACATGAGAGACTAGAGATGTCATTACATGTTTAATTTTTTTAAAATTGGAAGGGGGGCCGCTGTCCAATTTGCCCCTTAAAAGCTCCGCTACTGATTACATGAACTTGAGAACTTCTATGTGAACTTGTAATGCAAGGCCCTTGATTCTTATTAAGAATTCTAAAACTTTTCATGTAACAATTCTCAAACTCACTTTAGATTACCTTTTCTTCATTAGAAGCAAAATTTATCCAATTTTTATCCAAATACTCAATTGCAACAGCAGCATGAAAGGCAGCACCTATAGGTAAGCTTTTCTCATTGGCAAAGAAGTATGGTGAGTGCAGTGAATGGAGCTGGTCCACGGCCTCACTCCCTGCACCAATGAAGAACATGGCAGCTGGGATCTTCTGTGAAAAGAAACTAAAGTCCTCGGCACCCATTGACGGGTTTGTCAGATGGACATTGGTCCCGCCAAGCAGTCTCTCCCCTACTGCCTTCGCATGGTCGTATATTGATATGTCGTTTATCAACGGAGGGTATGGTACGAGTGTATCTTCCATGAAGTCTATGCTTGCGGTGCATCTATGTACAGTTGCTTGCATCTCTATAATCTGCAAAACAAATAGAGTGCCTCCCTTTAGTTGGTTATTTTTACATTAAAAGTTTCTTTTAACAAGATTTTGTTTCATATTATTGCCAGACTTGTATATGTCATCCTGCCAATTAAGAAAAATCTTCTTCTTCTTTTTTTTTTATAATTATCACTCTCATTCCTGTCTTCATTGGGCCTGGACTGGAAAATGAAAATTTGTTTATTGCTTAGTGAAAATAAAGGGGATAAATTATGGAATAATACCTCTTTGATCCTGTGCTTAAGGTAGGAGAAACCTTCAGTTGTAAGGCTCCTGAATGTACCCCCAAAAGTCACCGTCTCCGGAATTACATTGTATGCTCCTTCTCCTGCTTTCACGAACCCAATCGACACCACCTGAGCATGAAACAAAGGTAAAGATATGCTTCATATAGCAAAGCAGGGTGGGATCCAGATTTTGATCTTTCTTAGGGTCTGATTTGTAATAAACAATGTGTTTTTTCTTGAATGAAAACAGATGGTACCTCATAGCGCACCATTATGTTGAAATAAATAAATAATAAACAAACAGACAAATAAATAATAAGCTAAGCCAGCCTCTTGGGATCCTGGACGTAATACAATTTTTATTCAGTTTTGTGCATCTTGATTGACATATCGCCCAATTTTTATAATTTTGGCAGACTGCCTTTTTTTTTACAAGCTGAATCTATATTTTCATTTGACTGGTCTCAAATATGACAATATATATCTCAATACTGGAATAAATATCATATATTCTTTCATGTTATTAGTTGTTCGCTGCTTTTGAAGGATTTTGCCAAAATATTATGGCATCAGTAATGATTGGAATTCTGTGATTCAACTAGCAAAATAAATTGTGGTTTCACTGTTTGATCTCTACTAATCCAGCACAACAAACTTACTCTACTTTCGAGCGGGTCAGATTCTCTTGAAACGAGTTGCTGTAAACCAAGAATTGCAAAAGAGGCCGGTATTATCGGATCAATGGCTTGTTGTGGTATAGCCCCATGGCCACCCTTTCCATTAATTGTAACATGGAACCTCCCGGAAGCCGCTAGAAACGTGCCTGGCTTTGACTTGACAGTGCCCACAGGGGTAAGAGGATCCACATGCAGTGCAAACATGGCTTCCGTGTCTTGCAAAGCGCCTTCTTTTATCATGTGGTATGCACCGGCGTGGCCTTCCTCTCCAGGTTGAAAGAAGAGCTTCACTGTTCCCTTTTGCAATTCAAAAAGGATAATAAGGTAATTTTACAAAAACCTAAAATAATTAATTATAAGTAAGAACTAGGAAATACCTTGAGTTGATCCTTGTGTTGTTGGAGAAGGCGAGCGGCACCGAGAAGCATGGCGACATGTAAATCATGGCCACAAGCATGCATCTTTCCATCCACCTTGCTCTTATACTCCCATTCTACCTTTTCCTTCATTCAAAAACAAAAATCATACCGGAATTTCAGTTTCCAGCAATTTATATCACATTAAATTCTAGTTCTGAATACAAATAAACTAAGGACAAAATTTGAAAATTATATATTGACATCCGTTTCTTATGACGTGGTATTTTTCAAACTATATATTGAAATGCATAATTTGATATTGCCTTCTATTATCATGGACACCAATGCAAAACTAGAAAATTTATGGGTAGCCTTGCAAATGACCAAAACATAAAAGAAGCTGCCATCAATACTATTTTGTGAATAGGCTGTTCAGTATTTGAATGGGTCAAATGTTATTTTTCTTTCTATCTTTTTTGTAATTTGACATCAGTTACTGCATTCATGGCAATTTTTTAGCACATTCCATATTGATATATAAGGTGACTGCATGCTTTAAGCACCAATTCTTTTTCATTTTTAAACTCTTATTAATTTTAGTTTTTGAGATCCGAATAACTGGCAAGCTGCTCAATGTGATTTGCATATATCAAAAAAATTTAGAATTCAAAATTTTGTATTTTTAGACTTTTTTTAATATATTTTTTTGATACAAGGTAAATCATTATTTTCAAACATTGTAGACCGATTTAATTAACATATAACAATAAATTTCTCCATATTCAATAAATAGTTTCAAAACTGCTAAAAATATAAAACATGATTCCATATAAGTTCTTGATATGTAAATCATCATGAAGTGCTTTGGATTGGCCTTTGGAACCTCTAAAGAACCATAGCCTCTATACTTCAATAATATTTCAGGGACATTTACAATAATCCAACCAATCTAGTCTGACATCCAATATTGTAATTTGAGGGTTTCACAAGGGTTCACATGAAATACCACAAAAGTAAGCTCCATGACATGGCCTTTTATGGAATCTTCGGAAAAATCAGAGATCAGAGTCCCAATAATCATCATTTTAAGTGTACAGGTAAACACTAAACACCACCAAGCACTAAACAACTAAGACCTTTAAATTTAATCAGCTCCCATTTTGGGGGAATAACAATGTCTTATAATAGAGAGAAACTATTTATAAGGGATGCTTATCAAAATCAAAATTATCCAGGATCTAAATCGCAAAGTTCTCCAAAGTATATAGAATTAGAAGTAATGTACACTCCATGATGATACAATACACGCGCACCTGTAAAGAAAGCGCATCCATGTCAGCACGGAGTCCGAAAACCGGGCCTGAACCGGACCCGATCGTCGCCACCAGACCGGTCTTGGCGACTGGCCACGTGTACTCGATTCCGAGCCGGTCCAGTTCGGACCGGATCAACTCGCTGGTTTTCACCTCCTGGAAAGCCAATTCTGGCCATTGATGGAGCTTTCTCCGTGTAGATACGAGCCAATCCGTGAACTCGGCGCTGTGCGCCAGGTCGAGCAAGGAGATCGACATGGATGTGGAGAGAACAGGGGTAGGTATTGGTACCGCGAGGAAGAAGAGAGAGATGAGGAAGCGAGAGAAGGTGCGAAATGGAAATACCATTGGAATGGAAAGACTCAGCGAGCTTGTAGCGAAATCCAAATTGCGCGCTGTTGTGAAATTTGATAGGTTAAGAGGGGGTTTTGCGCAAAATTGGTGATATTATTTTATTTATAAATAAAGCCGATGATAATTTTTTTTGTGTTGTACTGACAGTGCTGTGTTGTGCGTACTCAAATTCGGTTCTTTCTTCCACCAGGAGTGGGGATATTTTTAATTATCAAAATTCAACAGGGTTATTCGAAAACAGGAGCAATTTCATTAGGCGCCGTTGGAAAAAGGATTTGAGAGATGAGATGACGTTGATTATTAACAACTAATTGTACTATTGTAACTGAATTTCTTTGCGAGGCTCTATTAGTTTACGTAAGAGGTGACGAGAATTATATAAGAGGGAAGTTGAATTTGTATTGATACGCTAAAAGGCAAAATTAGGTACGCATCAAATTTCAGTTTTTTTAGATATTTTTTCATCAAATGTATATATTTAGGTATTTACTCATTTAAATTGTAACTAATTAAATAGACAGTAAAATTTTATAGTTAATATTTTGGACTAAATTGCCCTTCCGTTGTTTTTTTTTTACTCCCTTCTCTTTTAGTCCCTTGTTTTTTTCTCGTCTAAGAAAACAATTTATATATGATACGAGACAATAGCATATCCAAATTTGAAACTTCAGATTGTAAGTTTTAAAATTTTTGGGTGATCTTCTCCATTCAAATCAGTTATTTTTTACTGGAAACATCCCAGTGAAACTGCGTAGATCAACTTGGCAGGATGTATTGTACATGAAATTTCTCAATAAAGATGTATTTTATAGGTTAATTTTGGCAGGTTTTAACAATGTATATAACTAATATAATCATTTTGACTTTTGGTGTTAACACCTTACTGGAAAGTTGCGAAGCATCTCGACCAAGCCGTGTTACGGCCTGTTTGTTTCGGCGGACTTGAATCTGCAAGCAGTTCCACCTACTGCATTTGCAATCTCCATATGTTTGTTTGTGCGTAATTATTTTTTGATGTTATGTATGTGGGTCTGATTTCACATTGAAAAATTTTGAAGCCCATCTGGTTAATTTTGGACAGTCTATTTTTAGACTGTGCGATTCACATGCTATTTTCGGCTGTATTCTAGAATTAGGGTTTTTTCCCGGTCTATAAATATATCTCTCTGATGTACTCTGTAATAACGACCTTTTGAGAATAGTAAAAATTGTGTTGGCGGCGGCCGTGAGTTTTCTTCCCCTTGAGGGTTTCCCACGTAAAAAAAAAAATCTGTATGTTTATTATCTCTCTCTCTTTCTTTCTTTATAATTATGTCATTGCTCTCTCTCGAATCCTAACATTTTAACATTTGACAGTACAGTTGTACTTCCAAATCAACTCCAAATGCAGCAGTTGGTTCTACCCTCAATTTTAATGCAGGAGCAACTACGATGCTAACTATAGAATGTTTTCGGATTCGTGATCAGTCCTGATGCCTTGAGAACTTTCCTTCGAAAGAACTTTTCGGAGTAAATTTACGCTTGGTCCTTGAGAATGTATTCGGATTTGTAATCAGTCCTGATGCCTTGCTTTCATACAGGAGTTATTTGAGTTGCAGAGGAGGGAAGTGATCAAGAAGAAGAATGGTGGTACGATACGATACGGCACGACTCTGACTGGATAGAGGCCAGTTCTGGTACAATCAAGACATCAAGGACCAGTAACACTCTTGTGCAATTTATGTACACAAGTAGAAAATTAAATATAAATAAAATTCTCTATTGATGGTTAACTCAGGTTGCTCGGTATATATTTCATTCGATGGATCGAAGATTAACTAACCTTCATTCCCATGGGATTCCTTCTTTTCTTGAAACCAAACAATACACATGTACACACAACACTCAAACCTTTTTGTTTTAAAAAGAAACACCCCTTTAACTTCCAGGATTATCAGTCCTGATTGCGAACCCGAATATCAACTAACTTCTATCCAGCTGGAAAACATATGCCGCTGCGCTACCCCGACAACCAATTTACTCTTTAGTTATAAACCACAATCAGTTTCACTAAACATCACAAAATAAAATTAAACTAAACAAAATGAAGTAAATTTCAAGAACAATTTCTTCCGAGCAGCATCGCTCCTACATTTCTGAGTCATCGGTGTCCTCCGCTGCTCTCTACTCCATTTATTGTCTGCCCTCCAGCCTCCTCTGCATCATCAGCAGGATCCTCCTCTTCATCACTTGGCTCATATCATTTATATGATGCATTCTAATGTTGGAACCTCAATATGGATCCTTCTTTGCAAAAGGTGTAGAAATCATTGCAAAAAGCTGCATAATGGTTGACAAATAACTTATTTGTTAATGACAAAGGAAAACTGATGTCAAAAAGAAATGCTCATATATCCAATCAGGAGCAGTTTCCCAACCAATCCATGTTATGCTTTATACTTGAAGAAACGTTAAATGGTAAGTGATCGAAATATTCAAAAAAAAAAAACAGAGAGAGATCATGTACCCGGGCAATCACGAATCCTCACCTCGCAAGGCCCAGACAGAACCAGCCCATCTGGCTGAACACGAAGCAGAGGGCAACGCTCGATATCCAATCTTCTAATTGATGAAATGCATTGCCGGGCAACATGTGGCATTTCATGAGAGGAATCACCAAAAGGTTTGGTTGATTCCATACAGTGCAGTTCATCCGTTGTCAGTGACTTGAGAGCTCTACATAAAATAATTTTCACTGTAGCCAACATCCCCGGATTCCCTAGTCCAGTAATCGCCTCCAGCTGCCAGCATGACAAGATCTGCAATATTTCAAGCTGGGAGGACAGCTTCTCCAGCTGCAGAAGTCGGATACTAGAACATGCATTGATGTAGAGGTGCTTGAGAGTGTGAATATTACTGAATGGAAGAGATCCAAGATTTCGACAGGCTTCTAACCTGACTTCTTGAATTGACCTCAAGAAGGTGTCCCCAATCCAACTTGGTGCATTAGCAGAAGGATAACCTCTTATTCGAAGCTTCTTCAGATGCGGATGTGGTTGGAGCCATTCTAGCAAGCAAATACCCATATCTGCACCAACTAGCTTGCCATCATCAACTTCTTGTTTGATTGTGATCTTCAGTTCTGATTCCTCATAGACACCACAATTCCAGTCATGATGTTCATGCAAGTAACAATCCCAGCCTAGCTCCAAAGTCTCAATTTTACACTTACTTCTCAGGTTAGCACGCTGGGCATCCACTAAACTAATGTTATTTAATCCTTCAATAATAAGCTTGCCTTCAAGGTCCTTCATATGCTTTAACCAAGCTATAGTTCTAACTGCCAAGCATGCTACCATTTTCTTTACTGCCGGAAAATTTACAAGGCCGTGAGGGTTATAGTTCAACAAGCACTGTGGGACTTTAATTGTTTTGAGTTTGGGACAATTTCCTACTCCGCTCGATAGCTCTAGAAGCGAACCCCTGCAATAAAATTCAAGCACCTCTAAACTACTGAGACGCCCTATTGCATCAGGCAATGCTAGAATTTGCAAAGAATTGATTCTTATTTCTTGGAGGATGCAGAGTTTTGCAAGGTCTGAAGGTAGTTCCTCTAATTCATCACTTTTAATAACTAATCTCAACAATTTACTAAGTGAACAGAGTGAATGTGGTAGTTTTTTAACTTCCCTACATTTAATATACAGGTAGTGTAAGTTAGCAAGATCACCAATGCTTTCAGGTATATATTTTAATGGAGAATGCAGGCAATCAAGAATTAAAGTCTGCAGGCCATAAAGGAGGCCAATGGATTGTGGCAACATTTCAAGATATGAAGAAGTAATACGAAGATGTGAAAGATGTTTCAACTTGGAAATGGAATCAGGAATATCTCTCCAAGGATACTTCTCCAATTCCAATGCCCTGAGTGCTTCAAAATTTGTGAGGTTAGTTATGGTTTCATTTTTCAAACGTTTCAAAACTCCTCGAAAAACACTTAAATCTATACAAAGTGTTCTTAGACCCATGAAATTCTGATGAATAACATTCTTTTCATGTAACATGAAACCGTTCGCATATAAATGGTAAACTTCTTGCGGGATATTTTGCTCATCCATGTCAAGTGGTTGTCTGATTTTGACAGAATAATGTTCTTTCTCAGAATTAAGTCTAGCAAGATCATGGATTATATCATGCAACTTACAGAATTCTGAAAACCCTTCTGAAAAATCATCAAGGAAGGACCTCTCCATTAACTCCTTATAATATTCAGAATTTCAAACATGAAAAAGTATAATTTGGAGCGTTTGCACTTTAGACCGAAATGTAAAGTGTTTTCACAATAGTTTATCTCTTTATATATATATAAATATAAAAAGGTATATTATATAAATAATTAAAATCAACTTGTATGAAAATTTCTAGCACGTTGTCGCATGCATGGATTGATATTTTCCATCATGAAATAAAGTCTCCTAAGCTAACGGTTAGTCTTCAAATATTGTCTAATAATTTCAGTTTATTTTTTTTTATTATCAATGATACATTATGGATTTGTGCAAACAGAAGCTAACGGAATGTACTTGAGTACATTGTGTATATTTGTTTAAATTAATTTTAGTATATATTCAATTCTTACGGTACATATTTTTGAGAAATATTGATCAAATAAAAAAACTAAAATTTTAGATATGCTTCTAACTATTTAGATAAAATACGTATCAAATTTGGATCAATTTGAAAAAGATTTTACCTTCCATCAAACAATTTTAAAATTTTAACGGCGGAATTTTAATGATTTTGTGATGAATGATTAATTAAATTCTAAATTGATTCAAAATTGATAAATGTTCTATCTAAGTAATTGTAAATATATCTACAATTTTAATTTTTTAATTTGAACAATATTTCTCAAAAAAATGTACCGTAAAAATTGAATTTATACTAAAAACTGAATGCACGCTAAAATTACCCATCTATTTATGTTTTCTTTTATCAATTCAAGTCAATTTTTAATTCATTAAATCATCAAAACTAATAGTTACTAAATATTATAAATAGGTTTAAAAAAATATATTATTTATCAACATTTTTGTAAAACAATAATGCATTTGCAACCCATGACTTATTTCTATTGACACTATTCATCGATTTCATACTTTATTTCAGAACATAAAAAGTAAAATCGATTCTACGTTCCTCATTTTATTTTTCTAAGTCATAAAAAGGAAGAACGCATAAATCATACATGAAAAAACCAATCAATCATTAAATCAAATGTTATTGTAATATTTCTATGTAGCCCCAGAAGCGTCATGCTCAGATGGTCTTCTTTGATTCGTTGACCACTTGTCGTGCGCGCCGCATAAACAACCCTTCGTCGAGGCAAAAGCTCGGTTCACCAGACTATTACCATGATGGTCCCACATTCAGTCAGCATTTCTAGTCCAACGGAGTACAACTATTCATGCTCCTGGTCTATTCATTAAGGTCTGTTATGTTCCATGGATAATGCCCGCATAATTGAGCTCCTAGTTCAACGACCAGTCACCACTAGGCGCTCGAATAGAGAGCGAAGGCGATAACTGGAGAGAGAGAGAGAGAGAAGGAGAGGGAGAGAGGGAGGTGGTTTGAATTGGATCGGGTCTGATGGAGTCCGATTCGGATCCAATGGCGCTTCCAAACGGATCGTTGACATCGGGTTCGGTTCCTCCGCCGACGGATCCGATGGTGACGCCGCTGTTAACGGATCTTTACCAGTTCACTATGGCGTATGCTTACTGGAAAGCTGGGAAGCATCTCGATCAAGCCGTGTTAGTTTAGTTTTTGTTGTTAACTTCCCATGAAATTAACTTTTCTGGAGTAAATTTAGCGCTAGGTCCTTGAGAATGTATTCGGATTTTGTAGTCAGTCCTGATGCCCCTTGCTTCCAGTCTGGTACCTCTAAAATACATCTCTTATGGATCTTGCATTCAATTCTTTGGCATCTATTTTGAGATTGGTGCATTACAGGGTAAGATGTGGAAATATAGAATTGTTGCAATCCTATTCATAAATTAACCAATGCAAAGAAATTTGGAGGATAGTGTTTATAATTGATAATTCTTAAATAATAGATTAATCACTTTGACGAATTAATTGGTTACTTGTCTTTTATTGCAATAGAAGGATACCATTATTTGTGTGGGAATTTATGCAAATCATAACTAATAGCGCTGGCCTGTATCAAAGTTCATAATGGTAACACATCAAGAGATTCCTGGTTGTAGCACATTCTCTTATATAGTTCAAAATTTATGGAGCTGCAATCTGTTTTGTGCTGCAGTTTTGATCTGTACTTCCGGAAGAACCCCTTTGGAGGAGAGTATACTGTTTTTGGTGGCCTTGAAGAATGCATACGCTTAATAGCTAATTTTAAATTAAGAGAGGATGAGATTGCTTATTTGCGCTCTTCCATGCCTACATGCGAAGTTCAGTTATTAATTGATATTTTACATGAGATGTGCAATTTGCCACCACTTACTTCTTGTTATGTAAGCTAAGACTGATCCCCTTTTCTGCTAATATTTTTGCCATTTTAGGATGGGTTTTTTGAGTATTTAAGGGAAATAGACTGCTCTGATGTGGCGGTATATGCTATTCCAGAAGGGTCTATTGTTTTCCCAAAGGTGCCTTTGATGCGAATCGAGGGTCCAGTTGCCGTAAGTCCACTTGCCTCGAATTATTTATATAAGTTCACTTGCCTTAGTGCTTATTTTCTCTTTCTTGCTGTTAGTGCATATTCACTCATTTACTAGGGTTGCTTTGTGTTCTTTCATATTTGCAGGTTATACAACTACTTGAAACTCCCTTCTTGAGTCTAGTAAATTATGCATCCTTAGTAACTACAAATGCAGCTAGACACCGCCTCGTTGCTGGAAAGTCCAAAACATTACTCGAATTTGGCCTTAGAAGGGCCCAGGTACTTCTTACCATATATGCTTTGTAAATATTGTAAATTTCATCTATAAATGTCTGAGTAGCTACTGTGGGTCATGTCAAGTAGAAAGAAATTGAGTTGAGAAAAAGTGAAAAACTTTGTGCTCCGTTACAATCTCAAAAACCTAGGATGTTCAAAAGAAGTGCTCTTGTGCTAAGCATTCATTAACTTGACGATACTGTTATGTTTATCTAATTTTGAAATTAGGGACCTGATGGAGGAATTAGTGCCTCAAGATATTGTTACATGGGGGGTTTTGATGCTACAAGGTCTATTTCAGTTTATCTATTTGCATTTCTTTTGGAATTTTTGAGAGGCACAATAGAAGTAGTCACATAACATTTCGTTTTGTGATGATGATAACATTTTGAAAATTTGAACAGCAATGTTGCCGCTGGAAGGTTGTTTGGCATACCAATACGTGGGACTCACTCACATGCCTTTGTGAGCTCATTCATGGTAACAATGACCAAGGAAGCTTGTCGCTGTTCTTTATTTTTAATTGTATTCACATCTCTGAGCAATTAGAAATAGTGAGTTTTTCTCAGATGGAACCCTGGCAAATTTCCCTTTTGTACCTGATATTTCCAAGAAAATTAATGAGGAAAAGAGGGCTGTTTGCGGTCAACATCTTTTAAAGAGATAACGAATTGTGGATATACCGATGATACTCTTGATACTTGGGTTTCCACATGAAATGTTGCCACTTCTAAAGGGTGTTGCATTGAGTTTCATGGGGTTTCGTATGAATTGCAATTGTTTAGGAGCTACTCTAGTTTATTTTGGAGTAGGATTACTTCAAAGTTGGTGCTTGATGCAATTTTGGCATTGCTCAGGGCCTTGACGAAATAGTTGACAAAACCCTTCTGTCTCATGATGGATCAAGCCAGTGTGAAGATTTTGTATCGCAAGTGGAGCATTGGCTCGATAAAATTCAGGTTTGAATTAAAGCATCGGAGGTAGCATGATGTATAGACTTCTTTTGCATAATTTTTTTGTTCAGCTCCAAAACATAAACATTGTGAGATATATTTCTCAACAAACGAGAAACGGCATGGACAATCTCAGAATACATTGGAAACACCAAATATTACAATTTTTTTGCAATAGTATAAAAAAATCCGTTTACACCCTTCCTGATTTCCTGATTGACTTCAAAAATATGATTAAACAAATCCTGCTTCAAGGAAGAATAGAGAATAAGGTAATTGAGCTTTTCGATATAAATGAGTAAAATGAGGATATTTAACATGCTGTAACAGAGCATGGTGTGAGTTTTCTTGTTTGTAAGGATATTCCCATTGTTTTCTTTTTAATATTTTATTGGTGGTTTGCATGAACCTTTTTTCCTCTAAAAATTATATCCTCATTTATTTTAATGGTATTTGCATGATTTTCTCTGGGTTTTTTGTTTAGTAACTTTGTAAGTGCTAATGCATTTCAGGGGTTAAAATCCTCAATTGGCATATATGGAGAAACAAACAAGAGTGAGTTGGCGGCTTTCGCATCATATGCATTGGCTTTTCCAAATAATTTTCTTGCACTTGTTGATACATATGATGTGGGTTCTTTACTTAATTATACAAAATGCTTATCTTGGATTTCTTTTTTCTCTATTACAGCCTCAATCATAATAAATAGTAAGCTGTTAGCCATAAATGCTTCCACTTATAAGAAAGATTTTCTTTGTTCTTTTTCCAATTATTAGGTTATGAGAAGTGGTGTGCCAAATTTTTGCGCTGTTGCTTTAGCTCTAAGTGATTTGGGGTAAGTTTATCCTCTGACAATTCAGTATTTTGAAATGAGTCCTTTAAATGCTGACTTCTAGCAGAAACCAAGGAGGTGATTTTTATGTATTACAAATTTTTGCATAGCTTAGTGTTCGGTGATGCACAAGTACAATTGACAAACTAAAAGCTGTGACAATAACGGAAATTCATAGAATATGAATTATACCCCAGTAAAAATAGAATTATCTTGCATATCCCTACAAAGTATGTGGAATATGTTTTCCATTATCACTCCCTCCTTTCAAAAGTATCAAAATTATTCCAAATAATTGAAAGATATATATAATGTTAGAAAGGAGACATGTTGGCTAGTTTTTTCTTTTTTTCCTTTTCTCTTTTATTGATTGAGCAGATATGTCTCATGTATTACAGGGTAATGACCTATATAAATATCCAATTTTAGTATTCAATTTTGAAAATTTCGGAATTGTAGGTATAGAGCAAGTGGAATTAGGCTAGATTCTGGTGATTTGGCCTATTTATCTATACAGGCTAGAAAGTTTTTCGCTGCAGTAGAGAGAGAATTTGGTGTTGTTGGGTTCGGAAAAATGGTAATTACAGCCAGTAATGACCTAAATGAAGAAACTATTGATGCCCTAAACAAGCAGGTATCCCTTTTATACTGAATATTTGTAAAAAGACCCTGTATTTCTTGTGGTTGCTAATGATGTCTGTAACTCAGTAAGCACTGACTGAGTATTAAATCAAAAGATAAAGTTTGATCCCTTTGTCCTTAACTTGATAGTTGTAACATAACTTTGACACATTAAATGATTATAGGACCAACAAAAATATATTTCCTCTGAAATTGAGTTTTATTTTTTATTAAGAGAGAGTATTGACATATATGGCATTTCTGCAGAGATAATAGAATGAGTCGTGAGAAAATACTAGTTGTTCTGATGAATAATCCATCAGGATATGTTTTCTGTCATGTCCGAAGTACCTATTTTGTACATATATATATATGTCTATAGTGTAATATATCTCAACAAAAAGTGCTTATACTGTACCTGAAATGTAAATCTCAATCAATAGTTTGTACTATTATTAGCTATATTGCATGATATTATGCTTCTTTTTATTTTAATTTGTAGGGGCATGAGGTCGATGCATTTGGAGTTGGTACAAACCTTGTAACATGCTATGCACAGCCAGCATTAGGTTGTGTTTTCAAATTAGTTGAGATCAATGGCCAGCCTCGAATCAAGTTGTCAGAGGATGTCACCAAGGTAGGTTATCAGCATTTCACTCTCAACATTGCTTGTATGGTTTCTGATTGATACAGTACTGGAACTTAAGAAAAAACGATACCAGAGTGACAGAATTTGATTGGATTGGTCTTCATAGTGTTACCTGAATTTGGTCAAATCCTTGATTCAGCTGTTTATTCTTTTCCTTATATTCTGACAGGTCTCCATACCATGTAAGAAAAGATGTTATAGGTTATATGGGAAAGAAGGGTACGCTCTATTGGATATCATGAGTGGAGAAAATGAACCAGCTCCTAAGGTAAGTTTTTTTTTTTTTAATATTTGCTATGAAGTCCCTGCTTTTATTGGAGAATTGTTGAAGTCCTTTGTGTCGTTTGCAATAAGCTCTTGCTATATTGAAAGTTAAAAAATGAATATACTGTTAGTTTGTTCTTTGAACATTATTTCTATTATGTGCTTGCTAATAGAAGGATCCAGATTAATGGAAACGGCAAGCATGGCCTTGATGTCAACCATTTGTATCTTAAATAACCCATTGAGAATTACTAAAATGTAATGCTTTCTTTTTGTCCATTTCCATTTCTTTGGGAATGAAAAAGGTAGGGGAGAGGATATTGTGTCGACACCCTTTCAATGAATCAAAGAGAGCATATGTCGTGCCTCAATATGTAGAAGAGCTACTCAAGTGTTACTGGCCTGGAAATTCATGTATGTGTTTCTGTACTTCCTTTCTTTTCTGTTTTTGAATTTTCTTCCTTTGACAGTTTTACTCTTATCTCGTGTGTTTAATTTCTCAAAAGTAAGCCTTGTGTTTGTCTAAGATAGTAGAACTTATTGTAATTTTCATATAGTTAAAGCAAATGCCTGTCCCACCATGTGGACTGCCCCCTCCCAACTCACATATACACAGAAAAGAGAGAGAGAATTTAAAGAATAATGTATATACCAATGGAAGGAGAAATTGTGGTCTCATTGTAGGTAAAACAGTAACGATTTGGTAATTCTCTGTTATACAATTTGAAGCAATTTAAATCGTATAGCTTATAGTTGAGATTTGATACGTGTTTGTTTATTTGTTTCATCTTTTTGTTCAATTTAACTTAGCAAAAGAAAGAGAAGAACTGCCATCAATTAAATATATAAAAAGGCGGTGCATGGAACAGCTAGACCAAATGAGACCTGACCACATGAGGAGATTAAACCCTACACCATACAAGGTCTTTTTTTTCTTGTGCACAGGTTTAGATTATCGTTTTCTAGATATCTTTGAAATTCTTCCTTTGAAATCTATCTCTACTTGAAGAAGAAGAAATAAGCATTTTCCGGGTTTATCAAATGATACACAGTGCAATATGGTAAGAACAGAGTTTTTCTTATTGATTCTAGTATGTATAAATACTAGATAGATACAAAGGAAAGTAGCAACTTCTTCCTCCTCTTTTAGCAACATAGGCACGTAGTTTACTGTAATTCAAACATGACATATTGTAGAATGAAATTCCTGATACTTCCAAATTCTTTTTCTTGGAATATCTTCCACATGTACATGTAAAGAGACAATATCATACACATCCCACTCAAGTAGTAGTTGCAAAACTAGACGAGTAATGTCTTGTCCTATAAAATGTTGTGTACCTGTACAGGAATAAGCACAAGCTTCCCTGTATTTTGAATGATGACAAAATTACCCCTCATTGTTCTTTAGGATGAACAAGGGTGAAAGGATATGGTTTTGGGTGTTATTTTTCATGTTAAGTCAAATGAGTAAATTCTTTGTTTTTTGGGTTTGTGGATGTACAAAGAACAAATCTGTACTCTTTCTTAAAGTTACAAAAAGTCATCCTGAACTTATATTAGTTCATAATTTTTCTGAACCAGGTTAGTGTAAGTGCAAAACTATACGACTTCATCCATTTCTTATGGCTCAGTGAGGCGCCGGTGGGTGAATTGCAATAGATGAAGATGCACAGGATTTCAAGGACGGAGAAAGATAATGCAATGCTTTAAATTATTACATGGTTAATAAGGGTGTGCATCAAAGAGGGTTAATGGGGAAGGAGGGAGGTAAAGAGAGGGGAAAATTACTTTTCACCTTGTTTTCAAATTCTAATTTTAAGAAATTAAAAGAAGTGAACAAAAGAAAATGAGGAGAATCTCTCTATTTATTTTTTCAAAAAATGTCCCCTCCTAAACTAGGTGTAAAATAGTTAACTTCTCTTCATTTTCTTCCCTTTCGTTCCCTTTAATTCAGAGCAACAAAGCATAAAACTTGTATTATACTTTTGGCGTGAATACATGTTGTAGAGTTAATTTAGGGAACATTCTCTTGTAACCTAACATCTCATATTATACACTGAATAAATATTTTGTAAATGAAGTAACGGAACATCACATTTTGAAATGATTTTTTCCACCTCGTATTGTTATCTAAAAGAGAGAAGGACTTTAATACATATGTATTTGATGTCATAAAATTATTTTTTTATTTATAGTTTGAAATTTAAAATTCAAATATGGAATCTAAATTGTTTATTTTTTATACATTTACATAAAATTTTACAATTTTTGGAGAATATTAGATCAAGATGTCAAAAAGTGAATAGTTAAAATAAATAATTTATTGTTAACTAGATTTGTTTATTATTTAATCATTTACTCTCCTGTAAAATGAATTCAAAAAATCATTAACTTTTTTACATACATGGATCTCTTATAAAAAAAACGAACAAGATTCAATTCTCTATCTTAAAATAAGTTAAATCTTTAGGGGCGAAAGACTGATGATCTTTTTGCAAAATACATTACATAATCTTTGCACTTCTAATGAGTTTAATTTTAATTATGAGCTCACTGGAGAGAACAAACTGACGGTCAAGTTAACACATGATCTTCAGAAGCATTTCTATTTTAAGCAGTATCACACACTCTATATAAATCATTTTGCAGGACTTTATGCGCCAATGATATTTTTAATCCATTACAAGTTTATTACAGTCACTCACCTTTCCAAAATTAGCATAGATGGGACTCAATTAGACTATAGTTGAAGATATGCAACAAGTTAGGCACATCTTAAATTAACTTTAAGAAAGATGACATAATTAAAGGAAGTATCCATAAATGCCACTCTTAAATCCTACCATTCTAATTCTCCCTACTTCCTAATGTCTAATCTTCATAAACCCCCAAAAGAAATGCTAAATTCCAACTACTTGAGCAGATAAATAACCACGGTAAGTTTTACACAATTTACATGCACTATTATCTCACGACCTACTTCTGCCTCGCCTCTTTGATGCTGGCGGTGGTTTGGCTGCCTCTTCTTTCAACCTCTTGGCTGGAGGTGGTGTCACTGATGGTGCTGGCCTCTTAGGCGGCCGGCCCACGCTCCTCTTCCCAGGTGGCGTAGTCTGCTTCCTGGATGAACCATGCTCCCTTCTACCCTCGGTTTTCACTTTCTTAGCTGTTTCCCCATGAGAAACCTTAGAAGATGTAGATGCCGGGTGGTCCTTCAGCCTTTTTAGGAAATCAGCTGCATTTCTTTTCTTCGGCAAATTTTCTGATGTGGCAACACTCTTATCAGACCCCTTATCGGATGACTGCTTCTGCGATTTCACGCTAGAAGCGAGCAGTGTGGTGTTGCTACGTGTCTTGCTTGTCCTAGGCCCTCTAGTGCTAGTCTTTCTCAGGTTCAGATCAGGATTCAAGACTGGACCCTTATCCTTATCCTTATCCTTATCCTGCTTCTCTTCCTCAACTACGGAGTTGGCTGAATTACCGATGGCAGCAGAAGCAGATTTTGCCAAAGAGCTCCGCTTTCGACAAACAATGATTGCAGGTTTCTCCAAAAGTGGGCCCCCAACATCTGACTCAACTTTTGGTTTTGGCAAGTCCATTAGCTTTACTTCCTTACGAGAAGAGGACGAAGATCCGTGAGGCTTAAGAGGACCAGTGGAGTTGATCTGTTTTGTGACAAGCGAACGGAGGTGCAAGGCTGCGGCATGCTCCTGGGACGACTTGGGGAAGAATACCAGTGCATTGGCACAGAGGAGGAGGAGGTCTCGGTAGAACTCAGTTGCACTGGTGTACGAGTCAGAGCTGCTACGGATCTCCAGTTTGGTCCGGATCATCTCCAAATCCAGATGTCGCCTTATTGTGCTCCGGTAAGTCTCACTCTGCTGGTATATATCAAAGGAAGAAGATATTAATTGCTTGTTGATGCAATCCAGAAACTGCTCTTTTTTGCTCTAGTTCGGTTTAAAAATTTAAGAGGTTCATCTGCAAATGAAGTCATTGTTGAGGCCCAAATTTTGCCTTGGGCTTTGGATCAGGCAACCAAGCATTAATTCACTCATAATACCACAAATACTTCTAGCCCAATTTATCATATAAAACCAATTTATAGTTCAGACACGTCATCTGTCATATATAGGGAAATTGGACCCAAAGGGCATTAATGGAAGAGACTCATTGTAGGGTTCTTTCACCACACCACGTGGCAGCCAATTACTGGCTTGACGTTAACATCTATGACCCATTAATTAGCCATGAAGGTTGAAAGATCGCGCTTCAGCTGCCACAGGATTCTTCTCTCTCTCTCTCTCTCTTATCTCAACATATTTTGGTACATCTATTTTATCTCCCAACCAAACCCAGGATCGGATGCCTCCCACGTGTCCCGCTAAGTCAATCGGACGGTCCCAAGCAGGCGCCTCAATTTGGAAATATTTTAGTTATTCGTAAAGCCCTCTCATTACTCCGCCTGAACTTTTGAATAGTCAACATCTCGTGCTACAAACGAAGTGCTGTGTTCTCGATTAATCAAGATAAATATCGCGAGAAATTGACAAGTACCTGATCCTCAAGACGGCGCTCGAAAACGATTCCGAACTTATCAGAGCGTATGATCTCAAGAAACGCGATCAATGGCTGAGATTCGGCTTGGGAAAGAGCGGGTCCCACCTCGGCCTCACCGCTGGAGACAGCCTTTCGCCGCCGCGAAGAGAGAGATGCCGAGCTCTGGACGTCGCTACTCTCCTTCGACTCCGCAACCGACTCGCCGGACTCGCCGCCCGGTTCCCCCACCCCTCCGGCGGTACGGTCCGTTCCGGTCTCTAATCCGGTACCGGTACCGGACTCGTCTCCTGGTTTCGCCTTCTCATCCTCTTTCAGATCTGTGGAGTTGGATTCGTTGGACTCCTTGCAAGATCTGCCGGAGATCTCCGCTGCTACAGATCCCGGCGATCTGACGTCATGCTTATGATCCTCGACCGTCGGATCTTGTTTCTTGTCTTTCCCACATGGATCCGTCTCCTTCAGGCCGCGTTCCCGTTCCTCTTTTAGACGATTCACTTTCAGCTCTAGTGATCTGAAAATCCAAAAGAAATAAATGAATCTTTACTCTCAACTATCAGATCTTGATCGTGAGGCGGGCCATAACAGAATACATGAGAGAGATGGGATTACACGATGGAGAGGTCGCATCGCTCTACCTCACGGCGGAGCTCGGCCACTCTGAGCTTGCGCAGCTCTTCCACCCAGGCGCCGGCGTCGGAAGGGTCGGGATCTTCGGTGGTTCCGGATTCTCCAGCGGAGGAGGCGGTGGCGTTCTCTGGTGACGAGGCGGAAGAGAACCGGCGATGAAGGTGTAGATATCGAAGTCGGCACTTGTGAGCGGTCAGAAGGTGAGAAAAGTGACTACGCGATTGTACCTCCATGGCCACCGAGTCCCAGCTGGAGGTGCCATGGCGAGTCACAGAACATGCTAACAAAAGCTCCTCCCAAGTGCCCCAGATCTCTCTCTCCGTGTCGTCTGTGTCGCCTGATCTACCCATGGAGCTTCTACTTGCCTCTCATGGCGCCTGGTGGGAAACTGGTGTGTGTGATTGTAGGTGTCTCTGGAGGCCCCTGCTGCTCTCCTAGGGTTGATTTTCTGTTTTTGTTCTTTCTATTTCTTTAATTCCAATTTTTTTTTTTAATTCACTAGTTCAGAGTAGTTCACTACCTTACCGTTCATCTGCATTAAAATCTGGATAAGATTTATCAATCGCACGGTTCGGATCGTTTTCACTATCAATCTCGGATTTTCTAGAGGGTTAACTTGTGCAACAACTGTGCAGTGGGTCATTTTTCAACGGATAACGGGTATTGTATTTTCGACCGCTTCAGTAAAGGACTGAAGGTTGAGGCGAAACTTTTGAATTTGTATCTCAACCGTCCCTTCAAAGTTCAAAGCTCAAACCATCAGTTGAGATGTGACCGGATCTGCCCGTGTTACTGCCCGACTCTCAGTCTCCCATCTAATTTCTCCTCCTCCCAGTCTTTTGAAAGCAGATACAAAATAATCCACATCTGTACGGGCCATCCGCAAGGCCTGCCCCAAATTAAAATTTGACGGCCTAGATGTTACAACTTTGTTGATTGGTGACGTGTGGGCCCCACAATCTTAGGCTATGCTTTTTCTTTAAAAAAAAAATTAATGGAATTCCACGGTTTATTGACAATTACGCCGTTTATAGTTTATTATTGACGATTGCTACAAGAAAAACATGTAATTCGTGACACATACGAAGAACATGTAGTTCGTGACTTGCTCGAAGTTAACTGATTATTGTTTGGTATTAAAATAATTTAGAAATAATTAGAAAATAAAATTATTTTTTGTAAGAAGTTGTGATAATTTTATTTTTTATTTATTCATCTTTCAAACACGACCTTATAGTTTGAACTCGATTCATTAAATCTTCAATATCATTTTTATTAGCTTACTCGAGTCTGACTCGAAATAATTTAATATATAATTTATATTATTTAATGAGAAATTATTGTTATCCAAAAATTTTGTATTGAGATAATGAGTGTTACGGACCATATTAATATGGTCTGATATATGTTATGGACTGTAACAAACTGTCACGGATCGTAACACTATGATTTGTTGTGTTTATCTTATATATAAACACATTTGAATGTTAGTATAACATTTTTATTTCATATATAAACACATTTGGATGTTAGTATAAATATTTTTATCTTACATACATATTTGAATATTAGTATAAATATTTTTATCTTATACATATACATAGAATAAGAAGTATGAGTCTTAAAAATTTTGAATGTTTCACTTCAGATCTATATAATCTACATTTAGAATCTTGAAAATATGTGTTCAAAATCTTATGGGAAACAAAATTGAGATGCAATTATCGCATCTCTTATTTAATTTGGAGTATTAAACAATTAACATATAGTGATATGTTTATTGTTTAGAAATATAAATGTGATTTTTTTCTTTTCAAATTTTAGTATAATATCACTAAAATATAAATAAATAAATATAAATAAAATTTAGAAAAGAATGAAAATATGTTTATTTAAACTTCAATTATTTAAAATAATATGAAAAAATATAAAAGTTTCTTAATAATTGAGTTTATCTAGAGCTCGAGCTTTGACACGATTTATAGTCAAGCCAAACTTAAATTAAAGTCAGCTCATTCGAATTCAGCTCGACTCAATTTATTATCGAGTCAAGTTTAAACTATAGTCAACTCGCTCGAGCTCAACCTCGTTTGCAGCCCTATATGCAATTCTAATCACTTTTTCTTTCTTTCCGAAAATCACTTATCTTCATTTCAAATTCATTTTTAATCACCGAACTTTAATTTATCTGATTTTAATAAATGAACCTCATATTATATTTAATTTTAATCACTTTGTTACCATTCTGTTATTATGGGGAAGTTTCAAATGGTGGAAAATAAGAGAGAATATTTTCCTTGTTCTTGCTTTTCTTGGGTTGTTTCATGTCCAAACTTTCCAAAATTTGATAATTTTGTGGGGCTTTATCCCCTCTTTTAGCCTTCTGTTTTTTTTTTCTTTTCAAACTAAAAATAATAAAAGCTTCCTTCTGTTTTTTTTTCTTTTCAAACTAAAAATAATAAAAAGTACATGAAAGACAGAAAGGTGGAGCCCATAAATCAATTAGTTAGACAGAATCTTATTTGTTTGTTGATTTGACTATACATTATACATGTAATAAATCTTATAACCCATACTTTTGACCCGCTATACGGAATAGTTTTGGTTTGCTATGCATATGATCTTTGTCAATCAATTGTCTCTCTCCTCATTCCTTTTTATTTTTCTAACACATCAAACACTCCAATAAAAATCAAAATAATAAAAAACGTTAGGAAAATAAATAACTCTTCAAGTATCAAATTATATTTCACCTCTCATCTTTTCATTCACCGAAAACTCAAATTCAATTTCAAAGAATCTGAAATCTTTGATAATTGATATTCATACGCGATAACTATATTTGTAACATATTTACTAAGAATTCAATTTTAAAATTTTTTATCTATTATTTCAATAAGGATAAATGAGAAATTTATAATTATGAAATTAGTTTTGCATAAACTCGTTTTTAGTGTATGGCGCTTTTCATTTCTGAAAAAAATTATATATTAAGTAAATATAAGAGTTTTAATAATTTGAAAGGATAAATATGATATTATAAATTTTAGAGGGAGAATTTTGTAATTTTGAAGTTTTAAAAGGATATATACGAAATTCTACTTACTTATTTCATGTAAATAATCTGAGGCCCAAGAAAACGGGGAGAATTACAGCCCAAGTAAAATTAGGATAGCATCAGCAATCAATTCTCCTTTTTACTTTCCGACAAGTAAAATCAGCCTCTTTTTTCTCCCGCGCTGGCGATTCTTCCCCCCTTTTTCTCTTTTCCCCCTCTTTTCTGAAACCCTTTCCTCTGACAAGGCGAGGGTTTTGCGAAATCGGAGCTTAGTTCCTACTACACTAACTCTCCAGGTATCTCTCTATCCATCCATCCCTCTAATTTTGTCTCTATTTCTTGATCAAATCTGATCACTATGATCGCAGTAGGAAAGTGGGATTGTTTTAGGTCCCTTTTTTTGCGATACTACTATATTGAAGTTTCTTTTGGTTCAATTTTATAATTTATAGCTTACCTTCTGCTTTCCTTCTGGTTAATTTTTGTACTAGGGTCACCTCTATTGGTTCATATCAGTACTAGTATAGGCTATCTTTTTTCTTTATTTATTTTTAATGAAATTAGAGGTAAAGTTTCATTCAGACTCCATAACATCCAAATTCAACCCCAGAAAAATAAGGTTATTTGGCCAAAATCTAGTACAATTCGGTAAAATAAACGTGGTAGTAAACGATGCAATGCTACTGGTACAACTGTACCAGGCTTGACCAACTACTAACAACGGGTAGCCTTTGTTCATACAGGTGGTAATGGCCTCGACATCAAACCAAGAGGGGCAAGCACCACCTTCAGATGAGGCGAAGAGAAAAAGATATGCGGAATTTGAGGCCAAGGTGAAAAGGACTGTGTACATTGAACACCTCTCTCCCCAGGTTATTGATCTATTTTTGCTTATTTGTTTTTGTGACTTATTAGTATTTTGCTCGTAGCATTTGATTTTGTACAAGTCGGGTTTGTATGAATGGCAGATGGTTGACATCTGATACAACATGAAAGAGCTAAGAATGTACATCCAAAAAGGGAAAAAAATTAAAGAATTGATGTTGGCAACTTATAGGAGCACCGTTAAAGATCTCAGATATTCTTTTTGGTTTGATGTACCTCCTTTCAATATGTCATATTTTCTCTGATTCAATATCAGCTTTTCCAGTGAACTTCTTTTCCAAATTTTTTAAGTTTAGCTTGTTTATTTTCTTTGGTCGTTATTATCACCCAATAAAAATAAAAACAATAAACAATTAAAGTATATAAATAATATGACAAAAATTTTTGCAAATTCAAGAACCTGGAAAGATCCAAAAAGAGAAGGCCAGTACTTGACACAGGAATTGTTTATGTAATTACAAATCGATATACAATCATCATCTGTACTGTGATGCAAACACACAATTCTTTCTGGTGTCAAGAATTCACTTTATAAAATAAAACTTCAAGGTACGTACAATATCACTGCGGAAGAATAAAGTTGTTCATTTTTTACACAGATCACAGAGGCGGTGATAAAAACTGCTTTGGGCCAGGTGGGCCAAGTGGAGAATGTGGATTTCCTTCCCAATGAGGTGATGCAGTTCGCGAACTTGGCTCAGGCGGCTCTTGTTGAAATGGAGAGTGAGAAAGAGGCCAAGGCTGTGGTCGCCACACTGAACGATTTCCCTTTTATGATCTCGGGCATGCCCCGACCCATCAGAGCGAAGGCTGCCTGGCCTGAATTGTTCCCTAACAGACCTACTCGGCCTGGGAAAAAACCGACCAAGTTTCGGTGGGTCAATCCTCTCGACCCAGATTCGGATAATATCAAGAAGCTGGAGCTGATGGCTAAACGGCACCAGGCTGAGAGGATTGCACTTATTAAGGTGATCTGATAAATATTTTTTTATTTTTGAGGCTGATAACTGTTACTTGAAGTTTGTATGTATATATTGGACAAAATTAATGGGATGCTTGACATTTGATCTAATCCATAAAACATCAGCTAGACACTCTTTTGCATATAGCACCTCAGTTTTTTCTTATTGGCAAGAAACATTCAATCCTTGTGGATATATATAAATAAATGGTATCCAGTTGTTAGATTGAAGTGTAAGGATGGTTTACTCGATGAGTATTGATAATTTTGCCCCCAATTAAAGTGACCTATTTTCATTTTTGTATAAATCAAGTTGAGCTGATAATACTGCATTGCATTTCATTATATACGAGCTAGTTATGAAGATATCTAGATCAGTCGATATGAAAACTGTATGGGCAATTTAGTCTTTTGTTTGTTGTTGTTAACTGAAACACCCAATAACTTTATATGGAAACTTGCAGAATGGCTGACATGTAGTGATAATAAGGTGTCAAAGTCTGGTGTCTAGAGCTTGCTGTTTTTGCATTTTGTGCTGTCAAGCTTCTATATTATTTAGGTATTATGTAATGCAAAATTGATATGGATGTTTACATAATTAACATTCAGCAAATTGTAGACACTTGACATCTTAACATTCTAAAAGGGAGCATTAGAAGAACACAGGGACCAAAGTGGGAAAAACAGTAACACCACAGGGATGACTCGTGTAATTCACTTTATTATATTTTACAATCTATGGAATAAGAAACAAGATTCAGAATTACAGGCACAACTGGAGATGGAGCAGAAACTTGCAGAGCAGGAACAAGAAGTTCTGACAGCTAACTACAAGAAGTACGAGATCATTGACAAGTGTATGCATGACGGCACCATTCCCAAACTCGCCTCTAGTTACAACATCTGCCTTGCTGAGGAGATTTAATTCCCCCCCCTTTTCTGTTTTTTTCTGCTTGCCCCGTTTCTTCAGAGAAAGGATAACTTTTCATGGTTGTAGAATATAGTTAGAGCCGGTATAGATACGGGAGTTTTAACTGTGTATATGATGTTTGCTTAGCATCTCATGATGCCCTTCTTGTAACAATGTAAACCTGGTCGCTAATGAGTAATGATAGTTAGATTGAATGGTTTATCATTTACATAAGTACTTATGGCCCCAAAATAAAGAAGACAAATCATTGTCAATGGACCCCTTCCCCCACATCTCAAATTAGAATTGTGGAAAGATAAAATGCCATGCCCAATTATGGCAAGCCAAACTATACTGAACTGAACTAAAATACACCTTGTGCTATTAGCCTACTATTATAAAAGAAGTACGTATTAAAAAAAAGAAAAGACACACAAGTTGGTACACAGGATCTAAGCATATAGCTGATTTCTAGAAGGAAAAAAGAAGAAGAGGCAAGTCTATTTTGAATATATTGTTTAGGCACTAAGGCGTCAGTCCCAATCTTCCCGAGTCATGACCAAAATCATCATCAGAGCCACCATCCAAGAAAGAGCCAAGGGATTTGCGAAGGATGCTGAATGATTTATCATCCTGCTCAAACAAACAATTTATTGATTATTTTATAGAAAGGTACTCAAAACAAAATAAAATCAATAGCCGACATGTACAATTTTATAGAAAGGTATTCTGCACTGCTATTGTTATCAGGACACCTAGATCTTTCTAAAGCAAATTATGGCTTATTTTAATTTTTCGAAGTTCCATTAACAAGAAAAGGCTTATGTTATTCGTATAACAAGTACCTGCTGCTTCTTTTTGATGGATTCTTCAGCATTAGCTATCTTCTCCTTGCACACTTTCTCTATTTCAGACAGAGTAGTCTTCTCCTTTCTCCCTGAAAATTAAATAAAAGATAACTAAAAATGAACAACTGAGCAGATCTCATCTTTGAGTTGTCTTATTCTTACTTTGTTGCTCATATTTGGCGATTAGTTTCTCCTTTTCATCTTCAAATTTTGTGAACATATCTACAAAAAGAAAGGAACAAAGATGAAACCAAGCTATTTAAACACAACAGATTATTTCGAAAAGAAGTCAGAAAACATCTCATTCATTGGCATTTACGAGTAGTTCTCTGACCAAAAGTTAATTAACTCATCAAGTGCAAACAATCAATAGACATTGTATAGCCTTGTTATGTACAAAGTCAGAAAGAAGGCTGTGCAAAGGTACCCTTGAAAGATTGTAAAGATGCAGCTTTATCTTTGGAAAACTTATCATATGCTGCTTGAAACTTGGCATATTCATTCTTCAGTGAGCTTTCACACTACACCAATCAATCAAGCTCAGATTAGACAAATATTTTAACTAAAAATGTTACCAAAATATCCCATAGGTCTATCATTACCTCTTTAGAAACTTTGAGTAGGGACTTCAAGAAATTTTGTCTGAAATACAAAAAACAAAGAGTTAGTTTCAGGTCAGGATACATAAACTTCATTCAGAAAAAAACAAGCCCTTGAGAAAATTTTGCAAAAGCCATCCTTAATATTAAGTAACTGAAATAGACCCTTGCTTTTAGTTAGTTTGAAATAATTTATTGTTGAAGCATATAAGGTTCCCTCACACCATCAAAATTACCAACAAAGCATTTTTTTATTTTATTCAAAACAAAACAATTGTATTTTTTGAAAACAACCAAGTTTGAGGAGCTTTTGTAAACTTCTTAATAATGTAAACACACTTGTTGCAAAGTTTTGTTGTTATTCTTTTTCTAATCTAGGTGAAAAAACATAGGTACTAGAGGCAAATGAATCATTGTAGAATCAGGAGTGATAAAATGAAACCTCAAACTAAGAGTACAACTGACAAATTGTTTTCATGAGTTGAACATAATACGGCACAATGCAAGACAAGCAAAAATAAACTATTTAATTCTTTTTTTTTACCTGTCTTTGTCAGCCTTAGACTTGGCATCATCTATCATGGTTCGAATTTCTGATGCCACACTGTTTTCAAGGGAAGCCAATAATAGCTTGTCATATGCGATATATGTTAAGAGTTCAAAATGACCAAAAGAAGAATATCAAAGCATGTGATTCATTCAGCATTGCAACATTAATAGAACCATTAATAGGTGAAATAATTGAGGACTGCTACTGTATCAGGATTGTAGTACACTAGTGGCTGTAGTACAAACACATAGTTAATGTTAATCCTTCAATAATAATATAATCTCAGCAGAGAAGCATTAAAGTAACTACGATAGTTAGAAGGAAAAAGATGAACTTCTATCTTGTCAATCTACTTCGGTGAAGCAAAATATACAAATGCAGTTCTTTGACTAAACATTTGTCAGATCAGAGAAGGATCCAATTTTAATCAGGAAGATCAATCCATAAATTGATTCAACGAACTTCGATAGGATTGCATGAATAATTTGAACAAAATATATTCAGATAATAAGTACCTTCCGATTGTTTCTTCGTTCTTCCTCTGGCCATCTTTTTGCGCCTTCTCTCTGATGCTATTCAAGGCTGATAAGACTCCTTTTATATCACTGAAATTGGCAAAAATACATCTAATGAAGAGCTACACTACTAGATGAGAAATTTATTGCTCATCTATTATAGAAGGAAACGTTTATGTCTCTTGATTAAAAAAATGACATATGCTAATTGGATGACTTCAGCAGAGAAATGTTACAGTTAATTGGATTTATTCGCTGACAATTGACATTAACATATAAGTCCAGCTAATGTAGTAACATGAGGGAAGAACTAAGATCAATCTGATTAACACAAAATTCAAATAAGATATGAAAACAAAAACAAGATAACGCAATGATAAATCTAGGCCTGACTAAACCATCATAATCTAAAATCGACAATTGCTCCAATGAATGAGTTCAGTAATCCATTCAAACAATATATACAAATAGATCAAAATATACTACGTAAGAATAAAGTGAAATACAGCTAGCTAGGCTTATTATTACCTTATTCAAGAGCAGTTGAAGCAAAAGCAGATAACAAAATTCCAAAATAATCAACAGGTAAGCAATAGATCTACACGATCGATCGATCAAGGGGGATGAACATTAGAAGGTCACGAAGTACCTGGAGATATCCAGATCTGGATCAAAATCGTCAAGATCTTGATCTCTCTGCTTCTTCTTCTTATCAGATCCAAGTCCGATGAGGCTCTCTGCGCTGCTCTCCTTCGATCTCTTGTTATTCGCTCTGGTGGATGACATTTTCTCTCTTCGCTCGTCTCTCTCTCTCTCTCTCCCCCAGTCCCAGCGCGAAATTCAAATTTTGAGTTCAGACTTCACGACTCTAGTATAAGAGAGAGAGAGCTTGGCGGTGTTCTTTTTTTATAAGTTGAAATTTGGTGAAGTTTACATCTATGCCCTTTAAAGGTTTTATATTTAAATTTAGAACCTTATCAAACTTTTGCCCAATTCTATGGCAAATGGTGGAACCAGAACCAGAACCAGATCCAGACAGAGGGTTAATGCCACGAGACACTGCATTTGGGCCCCACACATCAGATAAAGGACCCGAACTAAGCCAGACCTGATCGGACTTAACGCAAAATACTGCAGGATGATTCATGGCTTATATTGGGCCATAGTAGAGATCCTCTGTGACAGGAAAAAGAACAACAGTGGTGTGGCGAATTCTTAGAACTACTACAGGATCCCCTTGTTAATTAATCTAGTTCAGTTCATATATAGTGCACGAGTGCTGATGTTTTGCTGCGCAGTACTGCGCTGCATGACGTACAAATAGATGAATTATAGGGGTTTTTTTTAGATTTGTTTTGCACAAATCTTAATGTAATCGGACGGATAACATGTTGTACTATACGGTACAGCGCAGTAGTGGATATAAACTCATAATGTACCTATTCCTTTTGTCGTCTAGAGAATCGAGTTCAAATAGAGAGAGTGTTAATATATTATATATGTCCTTCAATTTTTTTTTACTATTTTATATTTATTTATTAACTATTTGATATATTTTTTATATATCATTGAAGTCTTTAAATCCTTTCATATTTCTCCATAACTCATTAATATATCTTATATGTTCTTTAATTTTTTAAATTATTTCATATATATCCGTCAACTCTTTAATATATCTTTTATATATCTTGTATAATATTTAAATCTTAAACTCTTTTCATAATTATCTATCGATTCTTTGATGTATTTTATACATTTTTCAACTCTTTATATTTCTTTTATAATATCCACAAAATTAAATTGATATATTAACTACAGTTAATATACTTCAAATATATAGTTTATGTGTGATTTAAAAATAAATTTACATTAGTATCCTTGTTTCTCTAAACATAAATATCTTCATTTATCTTCGATAAAATAGTTTTCATCATCACCTAATTGTTCATTTATTGAAATTTTTTTATGGAGAAATTAAAAATTAAATTTTATTTGAAAATGGAAGGACAATTATGTCAATTCAATTATATCATATTACTCTTTCAACAGACGAATAATTAGGCGAGAATAAAAAAAAATATTTCTTAAAGAAGATAATAAATTAGTTTTAGAAAAAAATAATTATAAAAAAGAAGATGAATAATGTCAATTCACTTCAAAACAACTATAGTTATAGTTTTGATGTATATTAAATACTAGAGTTAATATATTAATTTAATTTTATGGATAAAAATGAAAAATAAAGAGTTCAAGCAGATACAAAATATATTGTATAGTTGATGCATAAATGTGAAAGAAACTAAAAAGAAAATTAAATGTTATGCAAAATATATTAACGAATTAAAGCATATATAACATATATTAAAAAAAATAATGAGTAAATATAAAATAAATAAAGAGTACATATAATATTAGGATAGAAACATTTAAATTATATGAAATTTAAAACACAATAAATTTATAAATTCAAAAATATATTTATAAATATTTTTCTATTTATGAGGTTTGTTTAAAATTATTTGAAAATTCATTATGAAAAATTATGTAGATTGTCAAAATGTTTAATGGATTCCACCCATTATATTAACCCATAACTTATGTGGCCACACAGCGCTCTCTCTTTCCCGCCGCACAAATATCCATTCCTCCAACACAAACACAAACACAAACACAAACACTAACACGGTGAAAGAAAGAGAGCCACAAAACAAATCCAACGTCTCTCTTCCGAATCCCCAGTTCACTCCGCTAGTCCACTGCCTCCATCTCCATGAGAGCTCTAGGCTCTCTCACCTCTCCTTCCCTCCATCCAAACCCTAATCGTAACTCCACACCCAATCCCCTTCGCCATGATCACTTCTCCATCGTTCGAGTTGAAACCAAGACCGCCGTTGCGGTAACCAGAGCTCAGAAGAACCCGAATCGATCCAACGCTGCAAGGAAGAGGCCAGAGAAGGAAGGGAAACGAAAGAAGAAGGAAGAAGAGGAGCCAGGTCACGTGCGATGCGACATGCACGTGATCTCTTGGCGCGAGAGAGCGGTTAACGCCTCCGTTCTAGTCAATGCTGACGTGGACTCCGTCTGGAGCGTGCTCACGGATTACGAAAGGCTCGCTGATTTCATTCCCAATCTTGTGTATAGGTACCCTTCGTTTTTCCAAGGTTTAATTATTGAGTCATTTCTTTTTTCTTTTGTAAAATTACCCTAGAAGTTTTTCAAATTAGGGTTTGTAACATGCAGTGGAAGGATACCATGTCCACATGAGGGGAGGATATGGCTAGAACAAAGAGGGCTCCAAAGAGCACTTTATTGGCACATCGAGGCACGAGTAGTTCTGGATCTTCAGGAGATACCCGATTCGGTAATTAATATTTGGTTTAGGTGCTCAAATTTGAATGTTTAATTAGAAATTCTGAAATTAATTTGTGATGAATAGGCTAATGGCCGTGAGCTCCATTTCTCCATGGTTGATGGGGATTTTAAGAAGTTTGAAGGCAAGTGGTCGGTCAAACCCGGTACAAGGTGACTTTAATTCTTTACTGGACTTCTTATTAACTATTTGCATCTGGACCAGTACTGCACTGTTCAACAATTGCATAAACATACTTGTCAGTTGTACCAACAAATCGAGAGCAACTGGTGTGGTACCAGTTCAGATAAGCAGGAACTACTTCCATCTTCTAGTTTTATAAGTTTTTCTCCTAAACCGAAGATAATTTTTAGTATTTACAAATTACTTATCATTCCAAATTTGAACAAAAATGACAAATACCATATGAAAAGGGGCACATTGCATTTAAAATCTTATCCAGAGTGAAAAATGGGTATAAATATATGAGGATCATTTAGTCTACATATGGAAATACATATAAATTTGTATATCCTGAAAAAAGGAGGTTCACCTAAATTTTATTTTGTTTTAAGGTTACCAACATGGTCCTGTTCTAATGTCATTTCTTGTCATTTTCTTCCTTGCGTGCACTCTTATAGTTATTAATTTATTTGAGTAGGCCTGGCACAGCAAAATTATCATACGAGGTAAACGTCATACCAAGGTTACACTTCCCAGCGATTTTTCTGGAGAGAATAATTAGATCTGACCTTCCGATAAACCTTGAGGCCTTGGCTTTCTGGGCAGAAAGAAAATCTGAAGAAATTGCCACTGTAAATGGCACTGGCATAGATCTGAAGGTGCCTGTCTCTGGTCTTAAGGACTTATCTGGATTTGAAAAGAGTGGTGGCACGGATCTCAAAGCTGATGGGTCATTAAGTGGGAAAAAATGGGGTATTTATGGAGATGCCTGCAGGATTGATAAACCTTGTGTGGTAGATGAGATACACCTTCGCAGATTTGATGGACTTTTGGTAACTTTATTCTTCTAATAATCTGAGGTTTCATCTTAAATTTTTTGCAAAGTAAGAATTACCCTTTATCTTTGATAGAAATATTCTCATTTTTATCAGGATGATTAATAAACCTATGATTATATCATTTAACTCTAGAGTGGAAGTTTTCTGGGACAAGTGCCCTCATTCCACTTCTGTTTTACAAAACTCTTTGATAAAGCAACTAAGAGCTATAAGTTAGACAAATAGGAATCGATAGCAAACAAGGAAGAAGATTTGAAAGATTAAATTCAAATTAGAGGGCTTGATGAAGATTGTCCTTTTTAGCCCAACGTTGGAGTTCAAGCTGATCCACTTCTATTGTTGTGATGAAATTTACGGCAAAATAGTTATTGTCTGTTTTTCAAAGATGAAGCCAGAGTGAATGTTTTTGCAAATATGACAGTATGGATCTTTCTGCAATGGAGATAAATGATCGGCTATTAGCCAAAGATAGTTTGTTCTGTATGGTTTTACTTGGTTAACTTCCATACTGACTGAACAGGAAAATGCAGGAATTTATAACTTACAAGATTGTCCCTAATTAATGTGTACAAAATATCAACATGCATTGATACAGTTATTTCTCTCTTTAAATATACTAAAGGAAAATGGTGGGACCCACCGATGTGTTTTTGCTAGCATCACCGTTAAGGCACCGGTTAGGGAAGTGTGGAATGTGTTAACAGCCTATGAAGAATTGCCAGAGTATAATGTTCTTTCATTCAGTAATTTAGTTTCTAGTTTATCTTCTTTTTATGAAATTATTAAATTTATTGTCTAAGTAGGTTTCTGACCTTGTTTTATTGAATAGGATTGTACCGAACTTAGCAATCAGCAAAGTCCTCTTTCGAGATAATAACAGGGTTCGCATTCTTCAGGTATTATGAATAACCATCAACTGCCCTACCCCCCACCACCTTTCCCCTCCGTTTGAGACGTAATGATTATTGTACTAGCTGGTACTGAACATTAAAACTTTCAATTCATCTGCAGGAAGGATGCAAGGGGTTGTTGTACATGGTACTTCATGCACGAGTAATACTTGATTTGAATGAAGAATTAGAGAAAGAAATAAGCTTCGAACAAGTTGAGGGAGATTTTGACTCCTTTCAGGGGAGGTGTGTAAGAATTTTGACTGCCAATTAACTACTGAAGGAAACATCTGTAGGGAATATGTTAATGTGATCATTGTTAATTGCCAATAAGGGTCATTATTTTTTATCCTGACAAGGTGGCGGCTAGAACAGTTGGGAGATCGTCACACCTTGTTGAAATACATGGTTGAAACAAAGATACACCAAGATAACGTTCTCTCAGAAGCCATTGTTGAAGAGGTATGCAACAAATCAGCTCCTGGTAACCCTACTACTAGAGCATGATATTTGATCTGTGTATGGTACCAGTGTGAGAGAGACTCATAGACCAGTTGCTATCAAACAAGTATTGACTTCGACAAACATAGCAGTTAGATCGGTTTTTGTACCACAAGGCTAAAAGGCACTCTTTGAGTGTCACCAGTCTGAGTTGGTACTGTTTGACGGCTAGATAGAAGGCAGAGATGCACTAACAAATTTGGTAAAAGCCAAAATTTGCTCAGGCTTTTATTTCGGTCAGTATCTATTGATGTGAGTTTATTCCGTGTTCGTTTCATTGAAAATGGAATTGTATGGACTGAAAATTGAACCATTCAATAAACGCTAAACTAAAACAATGCCCCAGAAAGGTTTCTTCTACTTAGCAAAAGGAAAAAAAGAATAATGAAAGATTTATCCACTTGTACATTCTTTAAGGCACTACTAGTAGTTTAACTGATGCAACTTCTGGTGAAAATTTTAAATGTTCTTCTTTTTTATTCTGTTTTAAATTCAGGTTATCTATGAAGATCTACCATCAAACCTATGTGCAATTCGTGATTACGCAGAAAAAGTAGAACTTGATAAGACTGGTTCTATCGAACCTGCTGCTGCTCCAATCTCACCTGATCCCGAGAGCTTGCAATTTCTCCAAAAGAGTCTTTCCGACCAAGTCTCCATTTTCCAACCTTCTAAAAGCGCCAATTCGCAAAGACCAAAAGTGCCAGGTTTGCAAACCAATTTGGAGGTGTTAAAATCAGAAATTCTAGGTTTCATTTCAGCATATGGCCAGGATGGATTCATGCCCATGAGAAAACAGCTGAGGCAACATGGAAGAGTGGATATAGAGAAGGCGATAGCAAAAATGGGTGGTTTTAGAAAAGTAGCCGGATTGATGAATTTGTCTCTGGCTTACAAGGATAGAAAGCCAAAAGGTTATTGGGATAGTTTGGATAATTTGCATTTAGAGGTACTACTATATCCTTCGATGCTTTTGTAAAACCTTGAACTTTTCTCCTTTAACTATGAAGAGCTCTTGGAACCTGTTCTGTTGAACAAGTTATAGTTAATAAAAGCTGACATAAATACTTATATATTTGTTTGATTGGTTAAATTTCAGATTAAAAGATTCCAGAGGAATTGGGGAATGGATCCCTTGTATATGCCAAGCCGAAAATCATTCGAGCGTGCTGGTAATTCAAAAATATCAAAATATTTCTGTTATTTGGTAAAAAAAAAAATTAACTTTGGTAGATTGGCTAGTATGCTTTTTTTCCCCTTCACTTTCTTTCAATGTTGTTTGCCTATTAATTAATTTAAAATAGTTTTTCCTTCTTTGATGGTTGTCACTACATAGGAAGGTACGACATAGCACGAGCCTTGGAGAAATGGGGAGGGTTACAGGAGGTATCAAACCTCCTCTCTCTCCAGTTGAGGAGGCCCAGGAAGCGGTCCGGTTCTGATCAAGAAGACGACCCCCTTGATTTGAAACTAGACAACATTAATGGCAGCAAAATTATTGTGAACAAGGCGGTCGCATCTCAAGAAGCACAGAAATGGGTTGCGAAATTTCAAGATTTAGATATTGACTGAGTAGACTATATTAAACGAAAGAAAGAAAGAAAAAAGAAAAAAAGAGAACTGAGCAGAGTAGCAGTTATTAATGCGAATAAATAAAAATGATCTTTTGTTGATAATGCATTGACATCTTCTTTGTAACAATGTTTCTTGTGAAAATGCATTCTTTGTAACAATTTTATTTTTTTTCCCCAAAAATGGTAAAATAGAGTTGTGAATTTACAATAAGATATAACCTCTCATGTTTGTTTCTTTAAAATCAATTGTAATTTGTTTAAAGTGTTACTAAAACTAATATCAGCAAACGATTTTCAAAATAGTACAGTTCCATTCCATAGTTATTTTGTAATTTTGCTTCAATACAAGTAGTAATTTTCACTCGACATAGAATACATCTTCAATTTTGTAAAGATTTTACACCATATCAGCATTTATTGTTACCTCACTCCAGTGTGGGTTGAAAGAAGGCATTTTACTTGTAAATAATAAATCTAAAACAGCATTTACGGTCATCTGTCTCAATCCAACTTATGTAATATTAAAAAATTTACAAGGTCCCACCGGGATTCGAACCCAGGTCGCCAGATTCAAAGTCTGGAGTGCTAACCACTACACTATGGAACCATTTACGAACTGTCGCCATTACATAAAATTAATATATGTAATACTAAGTACAAGAACGACTTCACAGAAGGGAAGTTTTGGTTGATTCAGCAAACCAATGAAGAGCAATAATTGATGATTCCTTGGAAATTTTAGTATAGTAAATAAAATTAGAAAATACATCGATCTAATTTTTGTTGCTATTATGTAATACAGTTTTGAGTATTTGCTGATAGCTTGATTTCTCTTTAACCTAATATATATATTTTTCTACCAATCAGCAAACATTTTAAATTAGGTTAAGAATGTGGATGGAAACCCTCATCTTTTCATCAAAAAAAAAAGAAAAAGAAAGAATATGGATGGAATTTTTTTGTGGATATTTAAAGATGAGAAGTTTAATTTTTAATTTCAGTTTTTATCTAAAATTCTCTTTTAACGATATTGATTAAGGAAGTCACTTAATCAAATGAAGCCGTAGAAAATTCAATAAATATTGTTCTTATAATTTTGATCAATCATCAATTAATGGCAAATTGTGCCAAATCAAAGAATAGCAAAATCACCATTGCATTTAATTTAGAGAGTGAATCGATCATACAATCTCTGATTTTTCATTTTTATCTGATCTCGTCCAAATTAATCTAATATCCTTACAATATATCTAGAATACATGAATTTGCAGAAGGTACCTAAAATTACATAAGCCTAGTAACAATAAAACCTTCTCCCTGCTCAAAAAGAAGAAAAAGAGAACTTGATTAATTGTACGATATTAAAATATAAACATATATACCCTATTTTCATGTACAAATCTTGATAAAATGCAGCATCCAGTCCTTCTGTAATTAATAACGAGGAAAACAAATAACTATTAGTTTTGTTTCCTAACTGGATTGAACCAATTCGACATCCTTCATCAAAACCGACTCCGGCGATTGATCCGCCGGTGCACCCGCTGCAGCAAACATCGAAAACGACCCTGTGGCGTCCCCGTCGCCTCCACCTGTAACATTCAGACTCGTCTCCAGCGGCACTCTAGGTGGCGGGGCTCGCTCAACCTCCATTATTCCTTCTAGCATTTGCACCACCTTCCCCATTGATGGCCTCAGAGAAGGCTGCTCCTGTATGCACCAGAAACACACCTTCAGAGCCCTTTCGATTTGCTCCACATCCAAATCAACACAAACAACTCTTTGATCCAGTATTTTTCCAATATCTCCCCTCTCAAACTCCTCGTAAGCCCACACTGAGAACTTCTTTCGGCCGGTCTCTTCTGACACATCGAAATTTCTTCTACCGCTTATAAGCTCGAGCAATACCATGCCATAACTATACACGTCTGATTTAGATGTGATCGGTAAATTTGCTAGCCATTCAGGCGCTAGGTACCCGCGGGTCCCACGAACACTTGTTAGTGTGCGGTTTCGGTGGTCCTTGGCACTTATTAATTTTGCCAAACCAAAATCAGAAACCTTTGCATTGAAATTCTCATCGAGTAAAATATTCTCGGGCTTGATGTCGCAATGCACTATACAATCACGGCATTCTTCATGCAAGTATGTCACACCACGAGCTGTACCGATAGCTATGCTGAAGCGGGTTGGCCACGGTAAGTGCTTCCCGTCCCCGAAAAGATATGCATCAAGGGATCCGTTCTTCATGAACTCATATACCAGCAGCCGATGCCTCCCTTCAGAACAGAACCCTATCAAACGCACCAGATTCAAATGGTGAGTGCTACTAATAGTTGCCACCTCCATGCGAAATTGCTTCTCGCCTTGTTCGATTCCTTCGAGCTGTTTCACTGCGACCAGGATGTGGTTCACCAAGCCGCGGTACACTGTTCCAAATCCACCTGATCCCAACCTTTCTTTAAACCCTTTTGTGGCACGACTCAATTCCTTATAAGAGAATTGCACAGGAGCACCTGATGCGTACTCAAGGAGTGCATATTGACCGGATGTTGATCCGCCATACTTCGGGCTATTGCGACAAAAGCACCACCAAAGGCCCCACTCGAGCATGACCAACCCGAAGATTGTCCCCACCACAACTACTATAACCACCCAAGAGCGTACCTGTGAGGAGTCCCCATTTGACCCGGTCAAACTCGAAGGAGCCGGGTTTGGTACTGCAGGTGGGCACACCTTTAGATATGATGTGCTAGGCAAGGTGGCTGATTGGTACCCGCTAACAAAGTTAGTCACCTTTAAATAGCACAAACCTGATCCGTCACCAAGAGCTGTTGAAGCAACACATGATGAGCCCGATAAGCAGTTCTGTTGGCATGCAGTTAAACCGACAAAATATCGCTCGCTCAATACCTCAGGTGAGTAAGTTAAAAACTGTGTGTTATCCAATGTTAACATGGTAGCATTCGAAGGGCACTCGCTCAGATCCTTTGTCCGCTTACATCCATTTCTCGGGTTGGTTGAATCAATGAATTCAAAATTTTCAGAGGGGCAGATGCAATGAGGAGATGTTTCATTGTATGTGCACATGCCGAAGTTGCCACAGTACCCAAACACATCACACTGCTCAGTCACAGCTGACCACTGTTCATTTGCAACAGATGATCCGCTAGTCACGCTGTAAGCCCGAAAGTTGCCATCATTGTCAAGCCGTAAGAACCGAAGCATGTCAGCAGTATCGCCGTAGTTGTCGCTATAAGCAATGACCACAGCTGAGTTAAGAGAGCCATCATAAAGTTGAACTATGCCATTAGTTTGTAGGGTGAGAACCGGCGAGGTAATGTTCCGGTTCTGAGTGTAAGTCGCATTGTAGCCGTTGTTGAAGTATGTGATGGAAGTGTTGGAATTGTTGAAAGTGAGAGTGAGGTTTCCTGATTGCAGGAGAGAGAAAGTGTATGAATTTGAGACAAGGGTTTGCTGTAGAGTGAAATTCTGACCCTCTAGAATCGTGTCCGTCGGGTGTTCGAAGGATTGCCAAACAGAAGAACTAGAATTTTTCAGCACAAGGTTACCACTTGTAAGCAAGGATGCAGAGGTTACCCCGAGAGATGACGTGGCAGTCTCCCATAGGGTGTTCCCAGACGAATTGACAAGCACCAGGTTACCTGATTCGAGGAGGCGGAGTGACCCGCCTGAGTCGACGAGCGGCGGGCCCGGCGGGTTCCAGATCGGCACAGAGGAGTAGGAGATGGCAGGATAGTAGAGGTTAGGTGAGGTCTGAGAGGAAACGAAGGAGAAAGTGAAGCTGTCGTTCTGAGAGATCCATGAAGAGGAGGAGTTAAGAGGGGTTATAATTGAGCCGAGTGGGTAGTCAGTGGAGGTGGCGAGGAAAGGGAGGAGAGAGAGGAGGAAGAAGAGGGAGAAACAGAGATTTTTTGTTGGAAAAGATCCCATCTTTTGGTAGGAAGAACTACTAAACTGAAGAGAAAAACAAAACAGTGAGGCGAGATTATGAGTTGCAGTTCCTCTCAATTCAGTGATTGAGCGAAATCATCTCTCCTTCTCTGTCTATCTCTCTCTCTCTCTGAGAAGATAATTTGGGTAATTTAATGGTAAAAAGCCATAAGAGAAGAATAAGAAGAAACGATTGACAAAACAGAGAAATTAAGAGCGAAGCAGACTGGACTGAGAAGAAATACTGAATTGGACTCGGTACAAAGTTTCTCGATAGACCAAATCTCTATTATTGGGGTTATAATCGAGTCGGAATTGAGGAACACTGAAGAAGTTCAATGCACCATTCTTTAAACCGCGCGTACGTCGGAAATTTCTCCAATTATACAGCACTCCTGAAGTGAAACAATTCTACTCTTCAGGTATCCAGAAAATTGTTACTGCACCCGGTCTTTCATAAACCGTGCATAAGCTACCCCCCTTATTATCTAAGCTTTGACGCTGATCAATGTCGTAATTCGTACCGTGTCTATGCAATTTTCAATCTACGCGTAGGTCTTTCGGCTTAGTTGACGGAGTCTGGGTTCTCTTCTCTGTTTCCGATTTCCTTGCTCACTTCGTATTACATGTCTTTTACAAGTGGGGTCCATCAGTTTTATTACTCAGCTGACCCCTTAAGCGCCACTGGGACCCAGATGTCAGTGAATTCAAACATGGGATCTGATCAGGTTCGCTTGAGTCACTTGACGGAGAGACTTTACTCGTGTGCCGGGTTCAGCACGGTTACCTTTTTCGCATTAATTAATTAACCTCCAATCTGTATCTGAGATTTGTTGTAGTTTTTCTTGACCGTTGGATGAGATATTAAAGCGATTTTGAACGGTTGTAATAACTAGGAGAAGAACCAGTGGGGCCCAATGAGCAGTGATTGTGCGGACATTAATGGAGCCGTGTGAGTCGGGTGAGCGTTGAGAGTTAATCAAGTCAACAAAGGCGGTTTTCTTTTTTTTTTCCCCTTTGACAAGTCAAAACTATTGTTTATTTTTCATTGTAGCCCTTCAACTTTCTTTATTTACTGATACTGAAGCAGGTCAACGATTGCAAATTCAATATTTTCAATGCCTGAATCCTGATGGTCTTCCTACCTCATCGGACCGTTATTTGCATGGAAAAATTAAGTGTTGATTGGGTCTATTATTTTGACTAATTGTTTATATTAAGACCTCACTTAACAAAGTCTAAAAGTCTTTAACAGACTCTCTTTTTGCTTGTTCTGCACAAAAGTTATACATTTTGAGGTGATGAGCAACATAGATCAATCAATATAGTAAAATTTTATTTGTATAGACTATAGAACTAAATCATACATTCCTATATTTGGGCAATTTATAAGAGCGCTGAAGACTTGATTAATTAATGAATTATTTTTAGTGTACACTCATTAGTATTGTCTGCTATTGACTGTCATTAAAAATGTAATAAAAAATTGAAGTTTTTTTTTCTCAGGAAGAAATTGTATTTTTAAATGTGATGTCAATATCTAAAGAATTTTTTTGGCTATTCCCCAATTTATAGTGACGTCATTGAACTAACAGATAGGAACTTAATTTGCTAAAAATAGAAAAAAAATGAAAAAAAATACTTGGGGATTACAATTCCCCATAATGTATAACAAAAGAAAAAAAAAAGGTGTACTGGTGACACCAAAAATATAAACAATTTCAAATGTATCTACCAATTAGCTTTGATTTACCTCAAAATTTGTTTGTTCAAGTATATAAGCTATCCAAAAGTCCAAAAAAGTAATTAAACCAATCAGACAAAGAAACAATTTAACAAACAAAAAACTAAAAAAAGAAAAAAAAAGGTTACATATATAGTTTCTAACCCTTATAAAGAAAAAAAAGGGAGAAAAAAAAAAGAATACATATGTTTGAAAGCAAAAAAGGACATGAAGAACAACTCATCTCTCTACCTTTGCATCTTGTTATCTTCTTTGGTATTTCTCTTTGCTCTTCCCATTACAATGGCTTCAGAGGAGAAGCCTTACATGGTGTACATGCACCAGAAACCGGAAGGCGTGAACTGCGAGACGTACCAACTAAGCGCTCTGTCTAAGGTCCTTGGCAGGTTTGTTGCACCCTTTCTATTCACCATTTTTGTTGAATTATTTCTTTCAAGTTTTCTTAATTCTTTTCTCTATTGTACTTTATTTAATTTCTATGAACAAATATCGGATAGTTTTGACATAAATTTATGTTTTATGTTATGGTTAGTGACATCTGTTCCAATTTTTGACAAATGCTTCTACAAATCAGAAGTTACAATTTATACAATTTATAGATGTGTTTTTCATGATTTAAATGGGATATAGTGCAAAATTTGATGCAGTTGAAAATTGTTTGGTCATTTGTAAAATGGTTTGAACATTTTAGGAATATAATATAATGAACTTTTGATAGATGACAAGCAAATTTCAAATTTGACCAACATTAATATGTACCCTATTGAATGACATATCAACAATTTAGTTTTTAATTGACAAGTATTGATAGCATATGGAAAATGTAGAATAAGAAAGGGATATAGAAAAAATTCTTGTAAAAAAAAGAAATGAACGTAACAAACAAATATGCTATCAAATAATGAAAATAATGAATTTGTCGTTTAAAGAATTTGTTGAGCAACTTGAATTTATCGTTTGAAATCGATTCAATAGATTTTTTAGTTAAGTTCATCAAAGAATTTGATAAGTTTAAGTTTGCCCTATCTTTACTCAATATAGACAGCTTTAGGGGTGTTTGGTACCGATGCCGGTATGACTGGTGCCAAAAGTACGTAGTTTTCTTCTTTACTACATGTCACCAAAGCACGAAAACCAGGATCAGAAATTAGACAGATAAAAAAGCTTTCGTGAATACGAGAAAAAATCCCTAGAAGTCAACCCAAACTATTTTTCATTGTATTTTATCTTTATCGTAAAAGATAAAATTTAAAAAACAAAAAAAAGAGAAATCGTATATATATATATATATATTGGATGACATAAGAAGTATTCACAATTAAAAGAATATAAGTTATATTTATGTTCTCTATTCCTTAAAGGATCACCATTTTTTTATTGGTATGTATGTAACATATGGATGTCTCCATCTATTCTAGAGAACATATTTTGTTCTTCTATTTGCTATAAAAACTTTCTAAACTTCTTTAATTTTACATTTTGAAGTGAGGAGGCAGCCAAGAAATCTATAGTTTATCACTATTCTGATGTTGTAAGTGGATTTGCTGCAAAATTGACTCCTGAACAAGCTGAGGAACTCAAAAGTAAGTTTCAAATATCATTTGATTTCTTTCAAACTTTTATTACCTTCTTTTAGGACACATTTTTTAAGAACAAGTGAGATCTTAGATCAACATGATTGACTGTTTAATAATTAACAATTTAAAAAAATATATATATAATTCAACTTATTTAATGAATTCATAGAATTATGATACTTGCTAGTAAATAGTATCCAACTGGTACAAAATAAGGTAACATAATTGTGATATAGATCAAAATTTTATATTACAAACAAAAAAATCAGATTGAAATTAATGATTATGATTCATTAACCATTAAAATTTTTGATTCATAGCAGAATTTCTCAATAAGGTATAATTATCAGCAATTAAACCTCAAAGAAATAATAATAAGGAGAAATCAAAATCAAAATCAAACAGAAAGCCAAATGCAGCTATATATCTCCCTAGCTAATAATTTTCTCTATTCATGTTGTTCTAAACTAATATTAGGAAGGTACTTAGAAATGTAAACTACATACTTTGAAAATAATTTCGTTTTAAATTCTTTTTTTACAGAGTTACCTGAAGTTACTAGTGTTTCCATTAGCAAGCCCTACACACTTTTTGATCCAAGCCACAAGTTCTAAGCTGTTTGCTTAAATTAAACATGTAATAATTTTGTTAATTTGTTGTTTTGAGGATGTTTTAACTAAACCTCTTATTGTGATTTTTATGAGAAAATCTACCTCAGTCATGTATTACATGAGTATATATATAAATGAAACAGGTGCATGCAATTTACCTCATGTCAGACAACTCATATCTATATATATAAATGTTATGGTAATATTATGGGAAATATAAGTACTTTTTTGCTGCCTTAATTTCACAGTAATTTTAAAAAATTTTACTTGATCCAACTTCTTTTTTTCATTATTAAATGTTCATAAATTATCTCTATCCGAATTTCGAATTTACGACCTCTTACATAAAGAGCATTGATAATAGGCCAAAAGTTGGTACTTAAGTCTATACAGTTTTTAGAAGTTACCAGTACCAAAAAACTTTGAATTGTGCTATTCTAATTATCATCAATTTATACTGTAAAAGGCTAGAAAAAAACCTTACCAGAGCTAGTTTGCAAGTAGTAATATTGCATGAAAATTATTCCGTGATGTTCCTTTTTTGGTTTGCCATGTTGTCCAATTTGTACCTGTTCTACCATGCAAGTATATAATTTAAACTGTACCTGTTTATGGAAATGTTTTCTTAATTTGGGCTTTGAATGGTGTTTGGAGAAGCGCTATTGACAGGCTTTACATGGGACAATATATTCAAGGTTTGACATGACATCACACGGCAACTACCCCCCCCCCCCCCCCCCCCCATTTATTAAGAAAAGAAATGATTTCTTTTGTAAGTTAATGCATCTGAAATTTGCGTCCCCTATCATATTTATTTTATAATATATTTATATCATAATTTTTTTAATTTATAATATATAAATTTCATTAAAATATAAATAAAAAAATATCTCTTATGAATTAAATTTAAATTGTTTAAATTAAATCAAACAATTTAAAATTTTATAGTAGCTAACGTGTTATAGAATTTATGACAATGCATTTGTACTCTCAACACTTTTTTTTTTGCCTAGAAGAGAAAAAGAAAAGATTCATGACAGATGTAAAACATTGATGTTCTGCTAGTAATAAAATTCAACAACTTACGGAAGAGAAAAGGGGGCAAAAACTAAAAGCATTCAATTGATCATAAGGAGTTGTAATAAACTTTTGTGTCATTATTTTAAAAATTTTCACACGACTCTATCATTTTCTTTGTAGCATAATTTACTTTTTAAAAAGGAATTTCTCATTTTCCTTTTACTTCAAAAAAGGAATTTCTAATTTTTTTTAGCTGAGATGAAGCATAAAAAAACTTCTTTCAGCGAGTCTATAGAGTCCATATCCTCTTTTGAACAGAAATTAAATGTGTTGAGCACTAAGAGGAGTACATTTTTATTATTCACTCGTGTATTCATCTTTTATTTATTAATATTAATTATTTATCGGTTAATTGAAAATATATTATTGTTAACTCATAAAATTTAATAATTTAATATATAAAATGTATATAATTTATGTATATTTTGTACATGGAATGATTAAACTTTATTAGTTAATAATAATATATTTTTTAGTTAACGGATATATAATTAACGTTAATATATAAAAATAGATAGATAAGTAAATAGTAAAACAATGGAGGCTAAACATTTTTGAAGTACTATAAAGAATTGAACTATGTAATATAGCGGAAAGATTTGAGATTCGTATTAAATAACTTTCAAAGAAATGTTTTTGCTCAATACTATAAATAATATGAACTCGTGGGTATGACTGTATCTATTAATAAATATAGTAGTGATGGAATCATAATTATGATGTATGTTTGGTTCCATTTTTTTAGGTGCATACACTGCATTATTGGAGGCAGCCCATGCAATTGTCAGGTCGTAGTTTTGCTTATCTATTTTTTATGGGCTCACCAGGAAATGCCAGTAGTAAAATTGAAATCAATTTACCTTCAACTCAAAAAAAAGAAAAGAAAAAGAAAATCATTGTATCTTGTAAATAGTAATGGTAGGTTTTGTTTATTTTTCTTAAAAAAAATACTTCATATTTAGTAAAATCGAAATAATTTTATCTTTTTTTATTATTATTATTATTTTTTTGCAAAAATTAAGTATCATCGGATTGTCTTACCATGCTGTACTATATAAATGTAAGGAAATACAAAACCGTTTGTACGTGTCACAAATCACAATGTTGAAAACACTAAACTAACATTCTTTGTAATTAAGCACAAGAATTGTGATCAAATTGGCATTTGGTAAAGATCAAATAACAAGGAGAAATTTAATACTTTTGACTGAATTATTTAAAATATTATATACCTTTAATAAATCAGAGAAAAAAATGTCACAATTTCATATTTATTGTTATTTCATATATTTGAATCATATGACCCGAAAATTATTAATATAAGAAAAATAATAAATCGAATAAAAATATAAGAAAATGAGAGTGAGATTGCGAAATATAGGCAAAACAGATTTGACAAGTCCGTTCCCAAAAAAAGGACTATGACCGGCAATCACGTTTCTAGGCTGTGGGAGCAGGTTTGCCAAGTGCGCTCCCAAGGCTTGGGAATGAGCTTCTCACCCATGCTCCCAGAGATTTCATTTATTTGAATTATTTTGAACCGTTTGACTTCCCCTTCATTCCTCGTGATCCCAATCCCTGGGGCCGTGGTTGTTAAGCCCGCAGTCAGGATCCATCTCATATTAAGAAATATCGACTTAATATACCACTCAATTTTCGATACCAATTAAAAAATAATAAAATTCCGAATTTGATATAACGATGTACCAACTAAATATCAAATGATCCAATACAATTAATATCATAAATATCCATCTAATTAAAAATCCACACAACATTTAAATAAAATAATGTCTTAAATGAAGATCAATAGTGATAAATTAAAGAAGATTATATATCATAAATAGGTATGCATATTTATGGAAATTTTAAAATACATGAAGATTACATATCAGAAATGTTTTTTCCCTTTGTACATACTAGCTTGTAAACATTTATTTTTATCAATAGAATCATGAAAACAGGCAAAGCTTGTTTCCTTAAAAGAAAAAAAATACATGAATATTTATGATATGTAATCTTCATATATTTAAAAATTTTCAATTTGATATTTAGTTGATGTATCGTTATATTATATCAAATTTGCAATTTTATTGCTTTCTAATATGTATCCAAAATTAGATGGTATATTATGCTGATATTTCTTATTACGAGATGGATTATGAGAGCGGGTTTGATAATCACGGGCCTATGGGAGCATGCTTAGCAACCACGGCCCCATGAGAGCGTGCTTGGCAACCACGATCCCATAGGAGCGTCCTTGGCAATCACGGCCCTAGGGATTGAGATTACGAGGAATGGAGGGGAAATCAGACAGTTCAAAAAAATTCAAAATAGATGAAATCTCTAGGAGCATGGGTGGGAAGCTCATTCTCAGGTCTTGGGAGCGCACTTGACAAGCCCGCTCCCAGAACCTAAAAACGTGATTGACAGCCACAGTCCCAATTTTTTGAGAACGGACTTGTCAAATCTGTTTTGTCTATATCTTGCAATCCCCTCTCATTTTTTTACATTTTTAATTTGATTTATTAATTTTCTTATATTAAAAAATTCCGATCAATGACCTTACTTTCTTTTGTTCGGACTGTTTAATATAGCATCTGTTGACATTATCTCTGGATGACTTTTCATTATGTCCCCGAATCGATATATCGTATCCAAAAAATATATAATACAGGATGGATCTTGATGTTCTTGCATGAATGGATGAATTATAGAATGATTTTTTTGAAATTTATTTTGTACGAATCTTAACATGATCAGACGAATAGCACACTGTGTTGTATGATATAGTGCAGCAGATGATACGCACTCACGGAGCCAAGGGGGGTTTTGGGCGGGGGGGGGGGGGGGGGGGGGGGGGCAATGGCCCCCTGATTTATTGAAAATATCAAGCTTTTATTAATGAAAATTAAATTAAATAATTATATGTTTTCCAAATTAAATCATAAAAGATGAATAATTAAGCAATCTTTAATCAATTGGCACTAGATATGGCATATGTCAAAAAAAAAAAAAATTTCCCTTTTCCAAGTCCAACAAAGATCACCAAAAGATTTATAAAAAATGATATTGTCAAAAAAATTAACTTATAATTATATAATAAAAACATTAGGAATGCAGAACACCAAAAAAATGAATTGAAATTTTTGCTATATAATTAAATTTTAAAATTCTTTTAGCACTTCAAAAAAATATGTTGAATAAAATTTATCCCTATAAAAATATTTTCTGACTTCGTCACCGACGATACGAATCCATACAAAATTGTTCAGTGGAAAAGAAAAAACTTCCCTGTTGCAATTTACAAAAAGACTTCAAATCTCACTTCTGATGCAATTAATAAATGCTTCTATGAAAGTAGGTTTAGAATCCAACAATTAATTAGCCAACCGAGTCACTGATGCTGACTATCTTTTTTTCCTTTTATGAATTAAGGTATCTTTTTATGTTGGATCTTTTTTTTTTAATTTTTTGTATTGTATATCCCGTTAGGTAAGCATTTTCTAAAGGAAATTATATAAATTGTCCTTAAAATATTATTTATTTATTATTTTAATATTTAATATTTTACAAATATCATTTTGATTTTTAGAGTATGACTTATTTACTAATTCGGTCCATAAATGTCAAAAGTATCATTTCGATACTTAAAATTTTTGTTTGTACAACATTGATCATATATTGGTGTCATTTAGCATTGAAACTATAAAATTATAGTTGGCAATAAAATATAGATAACATTAAATCAAATATAATTATTCACGACATCATATATCTTACATTAATATAGCATTAATTTTCATGCTATCATAAATTAATTAAAATATTATTTACATTTTACATATGTCTTATTTTAATATCGTTATGACATAGATACAAATGTAAATTTTCATTTATTTTTATCGGTGATGATGGTACAATTAATATATTACAAATAGAAAAAAAATGAAGGACGAAGTGATAAATAAATGATACTTTAATGAATGATGCTTATAAAATTTTAAGAATCAAATAGTAAATGAGTGATATTCTAGACCAAAATGTTATTTTTTTTTTAAATTTAAAGACCAAAATAATAAATCAATAATGCTTTAAATATCACTTATATAATTTTTTTCCTTAAAGTAAGCATACTAATTATTTCCTACTTAGAGTGTTTAATAATTTGTTCTGTGCATGACACACAGAAAGTTTATTTGACATGATGCCGCAGAAAAACTTGATGTCCAAGTCCAATAATGCATATAATGCATTATGGTTATGCAGCAGTAGACTTGTGAAGTTTGAAGTCAACTTCTTTTTGCGTGGTTTCTCTCTTTTGCGTCCCTGGGAACTAGAGATCTCTCTCTCTCTCAATCTCTGTCTTCGCTCTCTCTGTTTGTCAGATCTCAATCTCTGGCTAACAATCTGTCTATTGGCAATTTGCTTACTTCATTAAGCGATCTCTTTCTCTTTTCATCGATCCATATTTCAATTCATCTATTAACCAACGATTAGGCAACAAACTACTACGAATTCTTAGTGTTCTTTCTGGTTCTGTACACAACAATTCTTTCCAAATTAAAGACAAAAGAAAAAAAAAAGATCAAAGAAAACAGAAGAGAAAGAGAGAGAGATTGTAAGGTAGAAGAACATATCAACGACATGGCTCTCTCGACCCTTGCCGGATGGATGGGATCCGCAATCATTACCAATATAGTCGACACGGCTTATTCATACTTGGGTGAGCGTATGCTACCAGCTGATATTGAATCTGAGCTACACAGGTTGAATGCAGCTATTCCCAAGATCGCAGCCGTCATGGGAGCTGCCGAGGCATTGAAGTTCAAGTGCCCAAATTCAGGGGTGAATGCATGGCTCGAGCAATTCAAACAAGCTTTCTTAGCTGCTGAAGATGTGCTTGACGAGCTGAAATACCGGGAGCTGGAGGACATGGTCAGAAATAGAGACCAGGTGAGTGGTTTTCTTTCTTCAGCAATTGGCTCACTGAAGAGAAAATTCCCCAAGTTCTTTGGTTCTACCATCAATGATATTACCTTGAGAAAGTTGAGAGATGCTGTAAAGATGTTAGATCGGGCTGCCGTGGATGTTGGTCATTTCATTCAATTTCTTACTTGTTTGGATGGTCCTTTCGAACAACATTTTAAGGATGATAAGATTTCTAGTCGAGAAACTAGTTCCCTTTTAACTGAAAGCAAAGTGTTTGGTCGTGAGACCGAGAAGACCGTGATAATTGAATGGTTAAAGAAAATGGAATCTCATGCTTTTATCTCAGCTTTTTGTATTGTTGGGGCCGGTGGATTAGGGAAGACAACCCTTGCACAGTTAATCTTTGAAGAGATTAGCACAGAGAACCATTTTGATGAAATAATTTGGGTTTGTGTTTCAACAAGCTTTAGTGTTGAAGATATAACAAGAAACATTCTCAAAGAACTAGGAGAAAGAAGCCATGATAATGAATCATTAAATTGTCTTCAGATAAACTTGAAGAAAAAGATACTTTCAAAGAAAGTTCTTTTTATTTTAGATGATGTTTGGAATGATGACAAAATGTGTGATTGGGAGAAATTGATTGCTCCCTTCAAATTTGTAAATCAAGGAAGCAAAATTTTACTCACCACTAGAATGAAATCAGTGGCAGACATTCTTGCTCGTGTGCTAGATGTGGATCAAGAATATCTAGTGTTAGAGGGTTTGGAAGAACAAGAGTTGATGTTGCTATTGAGTAAGTATGCATTTCACGGTCATAACCCCGACAATTATAAAAATTTGCAAAAGATCGGAAATGATATAGTAGAGAAGCTCCGAGGTAGCCCACTAGCAGCAAAGGTGATTGGAAGCTTGTTGAATTCATACATGGATTACCATTACTGGAAAAGAATTCTGAATTCTGATTCATTGATGAACCTAGAGCAAGCTAAGGATGTGGTAGATGTGCTAAAATTAAGCTACCACCATTTATCAGCAGATTTGCAAGAATGCTTTAGATTCTGTTGCATATTTCCCCAAGATTATAACTTTAAAAAAAATGAGTTGATTAGAATGTGGATGGCGTCTGGATTTATACGGCAACAACCATATCAAAGAGAGAAACTAGAAGATATTGGAGAAGAGTATTTCAACCATCTTTTAAGGAAATCTTTCTTTGAACGACAATCTAGGGGTGTAAACTATTATGTTATGCATGATTTGATGCATGATCTGGCTCAGAATGTATCCAAAGGAGAATGCTGCAGAGTAGAACCAAATGACAAATCCAATCTTATACCTAGCACTGCACGACATGTCTCTATCCATGAAAGTGAAATCGAACGGATATTCAATCTTAGAACTTTACGCACCTTGATAATAATCCTGTCTGAAGTCCACATTAATCTAGATCATTATGTTCTCCCAAATGGTGCACTTAAGGAAACTTTACGTGTATTGATCATACAAGGACCTAGTAGATGTGAACTGCCAGAGGAGATTGGTCGTTTGATACACCTTCGCTTTCTAAAAGTCCAGGTAGGTTATGTGGTGCAATCATTTAGATGTTTGCTTCCAAATTCAATTTATAAGCTCCACCATCTACAAGTGCTAGAATTATCCGGAGGAAATCTTAATTCATATTATGAGGGTGTTGAGACAACCGGAATTACCAATCTTGTAAGCTTACGCTATATGAAACTTCGTTACCAGATTATGCAAAACATTCATGGAGTACATAAGCTGACTTCTCTTCAAAAGTTGAATTTTTTGGTTGAATTGGAGAGTGGTCGCCATATAGATGAACTAAAGGCATTAGACAATCTCCGGAGCCTTTCTATTCAGAAAATCGAGAATGTAGTGGATCCTGTTGAAGCTATGAATTCCAACCTATCCAAAAAGGAAAATCTTATTTCACTTTCCCTAAATTGGACCAGAGGGAGCAATTCTGATAACCCGGAGCAAATCATTGATAACCTCCGTCCCTATCCCAATCTTAAGAAATTGACTTCGGCTTACATGGAATGGTATCATGCATCATGGATCCCAACTTTCTCAGCTTACATTGGTTTTTCAAGTGACAGGGTGCCAACTTGAGAGCGGTTAAGTAGACCAAACCGTACTTTGAAGACCTTGGTATGAGTTTTATTATTCAAAAATTTCATTATTTCTTTCATAGTCATTTATAGAAGGCTTATTATTTGTCAAAAAATTTATTTGCAGGTTAGAGAAGTGATTGAACTAGCAAAGAAAGCCGCTATCAAAATGCAAAGGGCTCTCAACAAAGAGTTTGCCAACGAAACTTTCAAGTTTTGTCGTGATGTTGTTAAAATGGTTGATGATGAAGCAACATTCAATCAAGCTCTCGAAGGGGTGCAAAACCAACCCACCTTAGAGCCAATTGTTGAAAATGAAGAGGTACAATCAGATGAGGATATGGGTTCCTGGGAGCACGTGCCACTGAGTCAAATGAGAAGTCAATTAACCCAAGATCGAGGACCTGCTCCAGATGCCAGAGAAACTCGGCTCAAGCGTAGGAAGAAAGCCGCTGGTAAAAAATGAGTCAAATGAGAAGTTAATTTGTAGGACTTGAGTCTTTTCTAATATTTAGTTATTGATTTAGCAAAAACTGATGTATGACTAAGTTTTTTGTGAACTAATGATCTGTTATGTTTTGTAAGACTTAAGTATTTTGTGAAATGCAGTTAGTAATGTTAGTACAAACATTTCTGTGAATTTTAGTTGTTGGATAATCTGAAATGCAATGACTGTAAGTGCTAAAGAGTGATTTACCCTCAGCTCTAAACGCAGACGACCTTAAACGCGTGCGTTCACTATGAAATGTGAATGCACAGCATGCTCCCTGGCTGGTGCTCACAAACTTGAAGTTGGAAAATTGGCTTATGTCTTTACCTATAAACGCAGGCGATCTGAAACGCGTGCGTTCGCTATGACTTGTGAACGTATAGGGTGCTCTCTGGCCGGCACTCACAAATTTTGAGCTCAACTTGTGAATTTTTATTTTAACTTTAAATGCACCCATCTATGGCTGTCTGCGTTCACGTTGAACAGTAAATGCACAGGTCGCTCTCTGGCCAATGCTCAGAGCTTGGAAGCTTGAACTTGCGAATTTTTATTTTAACTTTAAACGCACCCGTCTGTGGCCGTCTGCTTTCATGTTGAACAGTAAACACACGGGTCGCTCTCTGGCCAGTTCTCAGAGCTTGAAAGCTTGAACTTGCGAATTTTGAAATTTAACTTTAAACGCACCCCTCTGCGGCCGTCTGCATTCACATTGAACAGTGAATGCACAGGTCGCTCTCTTTCCAGTGCTCAAAGCTTGGAAGCTTGAACTTGCGAATTTTGAAATTTAACTTTAAATGCACACGTCTCCGGCCGCCTGCATTCACACGGAATTGTGAACACACATCTCACTCTCTGTCCACTGCTCAGAGCTTTGGAGCTTAAACTTTTGAACGCACACATCTACGGATGCCTGCATTCACAACAATGAACGCACAGATCTTTGTCTGTATGGTGCTCACGCCTGTACATTATATAGAATTACAATCCACTCAAGTATAAATTCCATAATGAAGTTAAACAAGACAGAGAGTACTTAACAAGATATATCAAATTCTAATAAAATATATCCCCTAAATTACTAAGTAGAATACTTCCCCAAAAGTTAAACAAAATATATCAAGTTCAGTGTTTCAAGTATGAACTTAATTAAGCAAGATATTTGAAGTTCTCCTTTTCCACAACTCCTTTGTCATCTAAGCTTGAGTGTTTGATGGCCCTGCATATTTATGGCAAAATTAGATTAAAATTACTTACTTGACCTTAATTAAGCAATGTAAATAAGTTAATTTAAAATTAACCTCTTATACCAATTCATAGAGTACATTTTCGCACGTTATGCCCAACCTCGCAACAATTACCGCATCGACTTTTCACAGCCTTCTCCATCTCATCCATATCATTATGGAACCGCTTGTATTTTCGATGCCTAGGTTTCAGATGTTTCACTGACTCGTCAAGAATGTATAGTGGTCCTTCATATTCGGACCGGTAATCCACATTGGGCAAGGGTTGGAAAATAGGCGCCCAAGTTTTTGCCAAATGTTGCACTGAGTAATGTCGGGAAATAAAACAATTATAATTCAAGGCCATGAAAGAACAAGCTGCCAATATATGTGAACAAGGATAATGCAGAAGTTGGGGTTTATGACATGTACACTCGCATTTTTCTAAATTCACAGTGTATGTCCTACCGCCTTTACGGCTACCCTCAATCCAACACATAGGAGTGATGATCTCAAATAATCCTCTATTGTCATCAAAATTTCTCACATTATGTGAGTTCGCTTTGTCAATCTTTTTCTAAATATATTCATTGATTTCATCAACCCACATTAGGCCTTTGGCAAGCAATGCATTAGCCATACCCTATCTCTCCATGAAATACTCATTACTACGGTAGAATGTGAGTTCCAAAATTGCTGCAACAGGCAAGCTGCGAGCACCTTTCAAAATTTTGTTATACACTTCTGAAATATTAGTTGTCATCATAACATATCGATGACCTCCATAATCATGTGCTAATGACCATTTCGGCAAAGGGGCGATTCTCAGAAAGTTAGTGACATTTTGTTTATTCTTCTCCAATTCATTTTTTCTCTTTTGAAATTTACACTTGTGGTTTTCACAACATGCAGGTTTTAAGTCTGCCATTAAGCCCTTGTCTTTCACACGTGCGTAAAAATTTTGAGCAAAGTGACGCATACACCATTGATGGTATGCCATAGAAGGAGCCCAACCAGTATTTCTGTCATTGAATATTGTTAGGGATCTAGGGAATGAGAAAGAGAGAATATTCTGGCAAAGGAAACCTTTCTTATTATTCTCATAACTTAATACAATACATACAGCCCTTTATTTAAATAGGAGAAGTGAACCTAAAAATAGGAGTTACAGGCCACGTTTTCTATTCTTAGCAAGAATGTGCACCTTAAAGAAATAGAAAAAACTCCCCATAACCCTATTACATGTTCTACCCAAAATAGAAAAATAAAAAATAGAAACAACTAAACAGATGTGTAGCTTTCATCTCCTGGCTGTGTGATTGATCATGATGGAGTCGCATCACAAATCTCCACCTCGACTTCATTCATGAATCCTGACTCCATGTTTCCCTTGCCCTTAATTTTGTTGACCTTTCTCCTTGCTACACCAAGTTAACCAAATCCAAACAATGTTTGAATTTAGTTAAAGTAAGGACTTTTGTCAACATGTCTGCTGCATTGTCATTTGTACTGACTTTCTCCACAATTATGTCACCTTCTGCCAAAACTTTACGTAGCTTGTGATATCTCACATCTATGTGCTTAGTACGCTCATGAAACATACTATCTTTAGTTAGATATATTGCACTTTGGCTATCGCACATAATCCTTAACTTTTGAATGCCTTGAGTTAATTCGCCATGAATATTTCGAAGCCAAATCGCCTCCTTAATTGCATCCGAGAGGGCCATGTATTCTGCTTCAGCAGTAGATAATGCTACACACTCTTGAAGCCTTGATCTCCAACTTACTGCACATCCTCCAAAAGTAAACACATATGCTGATGTTGATCGTCGAGTATCCAAACATCCTGCATAATCTGCATCTACATAGCCTATCAGGTTTGTAGTATCTCTTGAAAATTTGAGGTGGCTTGAATGTGTGCCCTTGAGATATCTGAATATCCATTTCACTGCTCGCCAGTGTTCCTTCGCTGGATTTGCCATAAAACGACTCACAATACTCACGGCATGTGCTAGATCTGGACGAGTGCACACCATTGCATACATCAATGATCCCACCGCGCTTGCATATGGTATTTTTGCCATTTCTTCTATCTCTTGTTGAGAAACAGGTGCTTGTTGTTTTGACAGTTTAAAATGTGCTGGCATGGGTGTGTTTACTGGTTTTGCTTTATCCATCCCAAACCTCTCCAGAATTTTAAGAACATAATTCTCTTGAGATAAGTACAATTTTGAATTCTTTCTATCTCTCAAAATTTCCATGCCTAAAATCTTTCTTGCTGCCCCAAGATCCTTCATATGAAATTCAGACTCTAACTGCAACTTAATTTCCTTGATCTCCTCCAAACTTTTAGCAGCTAAGAGCATGTCATCAACATATAGTAACAAATATGCAAAAGAGGTATGACTTCTCTTACAGTAAACACAAGGATCATAATCACTCCTCTTGAAACCAATTTGTAAAACAAAATTATCAAATTTCTTATACCATTGACGTGGTGATTGCTTAAGTCCATAAAGCGACTTTTGCAATTTGCAAACTAAATGATCTTTTCCTTTAACATGGTTACCTTCCGGTTGCTCCATATAAATCTCTTCGTCTAACTCTCCATATAGAAAAGCTGTTTTAACGTCTAGTTGCTCCAACTCCAAATCATCTCGAACAACCAACCCGAGGAACAATCTAATTGATGTATGCTTGACTACTGGGGAGAAGATATCATTGAAGTCAATACCTGGAATTTGACTGTACCCTTTTGCAACCAATCGAGCCTTGTAACGCATGTCTTCTACCCCCGGTATTCCTTCTTTTTTCTTGAAAATCCACTTGCATTTGATTGCCCTTTTGCCGGGGGGTAATTTCATCAAACGCCACGTTGAATTTTGTTGAAGTGACTGCATCTCCTCCTGCATTGCCTCCACCCATTTGTCAGAATCTGGGCTGCTCAATGCTTCGCTATATGATGTGGGTTCGTCAGACTCCAATTCGGTTGCCACTGCACATGCAAACCCAACAAAATTTGTTTCTTCAATCAGCCTCTTTGGAGCCTTTATTTCTCTTCTTGAACGAGCAGCAGCAATTGTTTGTGTTTGAACACCTTCTGGAGCCACAATGGACTGTTTCTGGCCTCTTTCTTGCACTCCACCTGAACCACGTCCAGGTCTGACTTGATTTTCTGGAGCGATGGGCTGCTGCTGGTTAGTCGTGCCAGTAAAGGTTGCATGCTGTGTCACCTCACCAGGGGTTATGCTAAATTGAATGGTGGCATCAGGTAATGCATCGGAGAGTTGGGTCTGTTGTGTTTTCTCCATTTGATCACCATCAAAGGATAGAGAATTGCTTGATTCTGTAATGTCGTGCTTATTTTTCAAAACTGAATTTTCATCAAAAACTACATCTCTAGATACAAGTATCTTGGATGTTTGAGGGTTCCAGAGTCTGTAACCTTTTACACCAGATGAGAACCCAAGAAAGATACACTTCACAGAACGTGGATCAAGTTTACCCTCTCTTACATGTGCATATGCATGGCATCCAAAAATCTTCAAGTCACCATAATCTGTTGGTTTTCCTGACCACAATTCTTCAGGTGTTTTCATGTCAAGAGAAGCATGTGGAGAACAATTCACAATATGGGACGCCGTATTTACCGCTTCTGCCCAAAATCTCTTTCCCAAACCGCAGTTTGAAAGCATACACCTTGCTTTCTCAAGAAGTGTACGGTTCAATCTTTCTGCAACTCTGTTTTGTTGAGGGGTATATGGAACTGTCATATGTCTAACAATTCCATTCTCTTGACAAAACTGATTAAATTCCCCCGAACAAAATTCCATTCCATTATCGGTTCTTAATTTCTTTACTACACGACCCGTTTGTTTTTCTATCATAGCCTTCCAGACTTTAAAATTACTAAAAGCATCTGATTTATTTTTCATAAAATAAATCCATACCTTTCTTGAAAAATCGTCGATGAAGGTGACAAAGTACCGGGCCCCATTAAGCGATGCTTGACGCGAAGGCCCCCAAACATCAGCGTGTATATAGTCTAAAATGCCTTTTGTCACATGTTTAGCGGTTCGGTTGAAAGATACCCTCTTCTGTTTTCCAAACAGACAATGCTCACATAAACCAACTTTGAAGATATTGCATTTGCCAAGTAAACCACGCTTACATAATTCATTTAAACCACGATCACTCATATGGCCTAGCCGCAAATGCCATAATTTTGTGTCATCTTTGGCCTCAACAGTATAAGCGCTACTCTCTATTGTTTCACCTTCAAGTATGTAGAGGTTGCCTTTTCTTATGCCTTTCATCACCACTAATTGACCTCTTGAAATTTTCAAAATACCATCCTTTGCTGAAAAATGAAAACCTTTATCCTCCAAAGCACTTAAGGAGATTAGATTCCTTTTCATTTCAGGAACATACCTCACATCATTTAGAGTGAGAACTGTGCCTTCTTTGGTGCGAATTTGAACTGAACCTATTCCTTTAATTGCACACGATGCTTCATTTCCCATATATACTACCCCATTTTCTACAGCGGTATATCCTTTAAACCAACTTCTATTTGGTGTTATATGGAAGGTACATGCTGAATCAAGAGTCCACTCATGTCTCCTCCTATCCTTTAAATTTTCGACGAAAAATGCATTTGAACTCTCACCATCAATGTTCCCTTCTACCATTAATGCGAGATCATCAGAAACATAAACTGCACTATCATGATTTGATGAATTTCCTTCCTCTGCTTTGGCCTTATTCTTATTTTGCAACTTAAAACAATTCTTCTTAATGTGACCTTTCTTCTTACAATAGTTGCAAAGAAGATTTTTATGTTGAGATTTCGACCTATACCGTGTTTTCCCAGAATTGTCCCTCTCAGTCGATCTACCTCTTGTATACAAACCTTCTCCACTATTCTCAATTTTAGATGAGTCCATCATATCCTTTGATAGAAGGCTGGTCATGATCTCATCTAAAGTTATGGTCTGCTTACCATACAAAAGGGTATCCCTGAAATGAGTATAGGATGCGGGTAGATGGTACAACAATAATATGGCTAAATCCTCATCATCTGTTTTCACACCGAGGTTTTCTAGGTCATTAACTATCTCACGAAATTCCTCTAAATAAATTTTCAAAGCTTTACTTTCCATCCTATGAGAGAAGAGGCGGGCCTTTGCATACAGCCGCGTTGCGGGTGTCTTTGTCATGAGCAGAGACTCCAACTTCTCCCATAGGCTCTTGGTGGTTGTCTCCTTGTGAACTTGTTGTAGAATTTCATTTGAGAGATTTAACATGATCTGTGCAAGAGCTTTGGAATCTTTCCTCCTTTTATCGTCATCTGTGCCTGTCATTTTGTCGACACCAAGAAGAGCTTCTTCGAGGTCTAGAGAAGTTAGGAGAGATTTCATCTTAACTTGCCACAGATGGAACTTGGTGGTAGAAGTCAGCGGTGCCAAGTCGATTCGAGAAGATGCGGATGCCATTGAAGAAGCCAAACTGAAACCCTAGCGGCAGCGGACTGATCTGAGAACCCTGGAACCACCAAACGGACTGTCGGCAGCGAACTTGGCTCTGATACCAGTTTTGTTAGGGATCTAGGGAATGAGAAAGAGAGAATATTCTGGCAAAGGAAACCTTTCTTATTATTCTCATAACTTAATACAAATACATTCAAAATACTTGCATGCCTGTCTGATACCACACAGATACCTTCACGTTGAGTCACCAATTCTCTTATAGAGTTCATGAACCAACTCCAAGTTTCTGTGCTCTCCTTCTCAACTAATGCATAGGCGACAGGTAAGAGTTGTTCATTAGCATCGACGGCGGTTGCAATTAGCAGGGTCCCTTTGTATTTTCCATATAAAAATGTACCATCAATGCTTAATAAGGGTCTGCAACAATGAAATGCTTGAATTGCTGGTTCGAATGCCCAAAAAACCCTCGCAAGATACGTGTGCCCTCCACACTAGTATGGTCTGACCATTCTTTGTAAACGGTTCTAGGATTCATTGATGCGATAGCACGAATCAAACGAGGAAGCATGGCATAGGCCTCTCTCCACCCACCGAACAAGTGTTTCAATGCCTTATTTTTTGCACGCCAAGCTTTGCCATATGAAATATTATAATTGAACTTTGTCTTTATTATCTCCACAATTCTCGTAGGAGTGGTCCCTAGCTGCTTTTTCACCACCCCAAGTATATATCTAGAAACGAAAGCACTACTTAATTGCCGATTCTCGACTTAGGTTAGCATTCAAATAGATGTGCGGGCCTACTAGAGTCTTGATCTTAAACAGTCCATTTTTTTTTTGGAAATTGATGCATGCAATCTCCAAAGACACCTACCATGTTGCTTACAGTTTATTGTGTACACCGAAGGGCTGAGTTATAAATTCACGATGACGAGAAATGTGTCATTCTGCCACTACATTTTTCAAGTGATCACAGCTTTGAAATTTCTATCCCACGTACAATTCACTTCTCTCATTATTAACTCCATAAGGGCCCCCATGATGATCACCAATAGCTACCTCCACATTAAAAAAATTGTCAGGAGCAGACCAACAGAAATGGTCTACACCATGAGCTGCTGTGAGTATAGGTATGTCTTCCTCATCTTCTTCTTCATCAGAAAACGCTTCTTTACCTTCATTGTTATCTACAAGGTCATTGTTCACTGTAGCTTCTTCAAATAAAATGCTCTCTTCATTCACAATTCTACCTACTTCTCCAACTACTACACCTCTAGTGTGATTACGGATATTTTCATTATCACTAAAACCTTTGGAACATCAAGGTCTGGTTCTATTTGTTGAAACACAATCTATTGAAGGTTAATTCAAAATTAGATTAGGATGTGTTTTAGACGTGTAATATTAGTTTCTGCTATAATTAGTTTTGTTGTAGCAGAAATATAAGTGGGTAGTTATTTAATGTTAGTGGGGATTATACTTAGCATTTTATTTGTAACAGTAGCTAAAAATAGCAGAGCTGCTGGTTAATTAGGGAGTCAAAAGTTCTAAATTTAGATAGGTAGTTTTGAATATGTGATGCTATATAATGAGCATTTGTAATTGTATTTAGATACAACATGAAAGTTGATTAAAAATTCTGAAAGAGAGAGAGAAAGAGAGTTAATAAGAGGTTAATAAAAGAGAGTTTGCTGCTGAATTCTTCTTTTATTTTGTAATCTGTTTTTTAATAGTTCAATTTCTGACAATTGGTATCAGAGCTTGAAAGGGCGCAATCAGAGAGTAGAAGAAAATCTCCCATTGACGAAGCATCGAACCTATGACTTCAGGCGCAAACATGGCGCAATTTCCTGCTCCTATGCTTACCGGTAACAACTACGGCATATGGAATGTGAAGATGGAGACTCTACTACTCTCACAAGGTTTGTGGGATATCGTTGAAGATGGATACACCACGTATGCTGCTGAACATCAACTAATAGACGAAGAAAAACAGAAATTGAAGGAGGACAAGATGAAAGATGCACGGGCTCTATTCCTTATTCAGCAAGGGGTAGCAGAAAATATTTTCTCACGCATCATCAACGCAACCAAATCAAAGGATGCTTGGGATATGCTGCAACAAGAGTTCAAAGGATCAGCTAAGGTGCAAGTAGTCAAATTACAAACCTTGCGGAGACAGTTCCAAAATCTGCAGATGCGAGACTCGGAGAAGGTAAAAGAGTACTTTTCACAAGTTATGGATTTAGTTAATCAGATGCGTTCGCTTGGTGATAAAGATATTACCGAACAAAAACTCGTAGAAAAAATGTTGATTAGCCTTCCTGAGAGTTTTGACTCTATAGTTACCGCTATAGAGGAATCTAAAGACCTTGCAACCTTACCCATACAACAGCTGATTAGTTCTCTAGAAGCCCATGAAGAGAGAAAATTGCTGAGAAATATGTCCAATGAAACTGCCTTCAAAGCAAGTTCAAATTTCAGATCTGAAAATTTTCTCAAAAAAGAAAACCTGAAAAAACCAGAAATTGATGTTTATGCTGAATCTAGTAAGGCCAAACGGTGGTGTGCAATCTGTAAGAAAGATAGCCATGATATTAAGTATTGTTGGTCTACTAAACATTGTAACAAATGCAAAAAGAAGGGCCATATAGCACGGCTCTGTAGAACAAATGGTTTTCAGCAAACAAATGAAGCCACAAGTCAAGCACAACAGCTTCCTACACAAGCAAACTTCATTGAACAGAAGGAAAATTCAGAAAACATCTTCTATGCATGTCACTCTGCAAGTGAAGAAAGAGGCGATGTATGGTATCTAGACAGCGGATGTACAAATCATATGACCGGCAACCATCAGATATTCCATGAAATCAACACCTCATTTGAAACCAATGTTCGAATGAGAAATGGCGCATTGGTTCAAGCCAAAGGCAAGGGCAACATCGCAATACACACTAAGATGGGTTCAAGGTTCATAAGGGACGTGCTACTAGAAACAGATTTGAAGCAAAATCTTCTCAGCGTGGGACAACTTGTTCAAAACGGTTATGCAGTACATTTTGAGAAGCATGGCTGCAAGATAATTGATCGACATGGCCAAGTGCTGGCGAGTATTGGGATGGAAGACAACAGAAACTTTGCGTTAAACTTGAAGCATACTCCTCAACAATTGGTCCTTCAAACCAATACAATTGATGAGTCAGTTCTTTGGCACAGAAGGTTCGGTCATCTCAACTATAGAGCACTCAAACTGCTACAAGCAAAAGAGATGGTGCAAGGACTACCTGAGATCAACTCAAACTGTCAAACCTGTGAAGGATGCATTCGAGGCAAGCAACATCAGAAATCTTTTCCCAAAAAAGGTGCATGGAGGGCAAGTTCACCATTGGAGTTAATTCACACCGATATCTGTGGCAAAATGCAAACACCATCAGAAGGACAAAATTGGTATTTTTTTATCTTTGTGGATGATTTTACAAGAATGACTTGGGTATATTTTCTCAAAGAAAAGTCACAAGCACTTGAAGTATTCAAAAAGTTTAAAGCTCTAGTTGAGAACCAAAGTAATTTCAAAATCAAGGTGCTAAGAAGTGACAGAGGTGGAGAATATGCATCCAACCAATTTGTTAAATTCTGTGAAGATCATGGAATTAAAAGACAACTCACAACTGTCTATACCCCTCAACAAAACGGTGTTGCAGAAAAGAAAAACCGTACCATAGTGGAAATGGCAAGAGCCATGCTCAAAGACAAGGGTATACCGATAAAATTCTGGGCTGAAGCTGTTTCTTTAGCTGTCTATATCCAAAATAGAAGCCCTACAATAGCTGTGCCAAATAAAACCCCAATTGAAGCATGGAGTGGAACAACTCCAAATATTAGCCATTTGAAAATTTTTGGTTCAGTATGCTATGCACATGTACCAAAGGAAAATAGATTTAAACTTGATGATAAAAGTGAACGGTGTATTTTTATGGGATATATGGATGGCACCAAAGGGTATAGACTATACAACCTTAAGAAAAAAAAATTGGTTATTAGTAGAGATGTTATCTTTGATGAGAAAGCAGTTCATAATTGGGAAAATAATCAAGTACCTGTGTGTCAACCAACACCAGTGATCATATTTCAAAACCAAGATGTCTAAGGTATCTCAAATATAGCAACTCCAAATCTAACACCACAAACAACCCCCAGCCAAGGCCCGAGCAGTAGTTCAGCTGCACAACTCGATGACAATCCGCAACCAGAAGCCTCTAATTTACAATCAGCTGGCTCCAATCCACAATATCCTGATGTAGAAGCTCCTCCAAGAGGAGTTAGAACTTTGGCAGAACTGTATGAAAGGGCAGAAAGATGCAATTTCTCGGTGGTTGAACCACAATCATTCGAGCAAGCCCAACAGCAAGAAAACTGGAGAGAAGCCATGAAGCAAGAAATTGAGATGATTGAGAAAAATAATACATGGGAGTTAGTGGACAGACCAACCTATAGAAATGTAATTGGAGTAAAATGGATCTACAAGACCAAGTTGAATGCAGATGGTTCAGTTCAAAAGTTTAAGGCAAGGCTTGTTGCAAAGGGGTTCAAGCAAAAACCTGGAGTCGACTACTTCGAAACATATGCACCGGTTGCACGTTTAGAAACAATCCGCACGATCATAGTTCTAGCAGCACAACAAAGATGGCAGATCTTTCAACTTGATGTCAAATCAGCTTTTTTAGATGGAGAACTTGACGAAGAAATTTTCGTTGAGCAACCTGAAGGATTTTTGGCTCAAGGGGGAGATGACAAAGTCTACAAATTGAGGAAAGCACTCTATGGACTGAAACAGTCTCCAAGAGCGTGGTACAGTGAAATCGACAAATATTTTTTGCAAAACGGGTTCAAGAAGAGCAAGTCAGAACCAACTCTCTATGTGAAGAAAAGAGGTACTGATATTTTAATTGTTGCTTTATATGTTGATGATTTAATCTACACCGACAACAGTGAAGCAATGATGCAAATGTTTAAAGAAGACATGATGAAAACCTATGAAATGAGTGATCTTGGATTGATGAAATACTTCTTAGGCATAGAAGTGGTTCAAGGTGAAGATGGGATATTCATATCTCAAAGGAAATATGCTGAAGGCATATTGAAAAAGAATAGAATGCAAGATTGCAAGAGTGTCACAACACCACTGGTTCCAACTGAGAAATTCAGAAGAGAAGATGGCTCTGCTAAAATAGATTCAACTGATTATCGCAGTTTGGTTGGAAGTTTACTGTACTTGACGGCAACAAGGCCAGACATCATGTTCAGTTCAAGCCTTTTATCAAGGTATATGGATTGTCCAACCAAAAATCATTTTACAGCGGCAAAACGAGTTCTCAGATATATTAAAGGTACTGTTGCATATGGCATATGGTACAAACCAGTCAACAACCCAAAGCTGATTGGTTACACCGATAGCGATTGGGCGGGATGTCAAGACGACATGAAGAGTACTTCAGGCTATGCATTCTCTCTTGGATCAGGAATTTGCTCTTGGTCATCTAAGAAACAAACGGTGATTACCTTATCAACAGCTGAGGCAGAATATGTGGCAGCAGCAAGAGCCGTTGCACAGGCCATTTGGCTCAAAAGAATACTGGAGGATGTCAATAGCAAATGGAGGAACCAGTCACTATCTACAGTGACAGCAAATCTGCCATAGCAATTAGCGAGAATCCAATCAGCCATGACAGAACCAAGCACATTGCCATCAAGTATCACTACACTAGAGATGCAGTCGAGAAACAAGAAGTGCAGCTGAAGTTTTGTCGAACTGACGAACAGTTTGCAGACATCTTTACGAAGATGCTAACAAAGGAGAAGTTTGAACTCAACAGGGAACACATAGGTGTATCCCAGATGGAATCGTTTTACCGCTAAGGGGGAGTGTTGGAACACAACCTATTGAAGGTTAATTCAAAATTAGATTAGAATGTGTTTTAGACGTGTAATATTAGTTTCTGCTATAATTAGTTTTGTTGTAGCAGAAATATAAGTGGGTAGTTATTTAATGTTAGTGGAGATTATAATTAGCATTTTTTTGTAACAGTAGCTAAAAATAGCAGAGCTGCTGGTTAATTTAGGGAGTCAAAAGTTCTAAATTTAGATAGGTAGTTTTGAATATGTGATGCTATATAATGAGCATTTATAATTGTATTTAGATACAGCATGAAAGTTGATTAAAAATTCTGAAAGAGAGAGAGAAAGAGAGTTAATAAGAGGTTAATAAAAGAGAGTTTGCTGCTGAATTCTTCTTTTATTTTGTAATCTGTTTTTTAATAATTCAATTTCTGACACTATTTGAGTGTCTTGATCTGGTTGTATTGGATCATCAAGGTCTGGTGACATTGTTTGTACAAGCCCTTCTCCAACAACACTATCACTGGCTCCTTTTGATAAGTTCTCAACATACAACTCTATCAATGACCAATCTATCTTACCTCTTTCAGTATTTCGAATCAAGCTTGTTAGAGCTTCATCATCTGTGATAACAATTAATACAAAAAAAGACTTTCCACCCCGACCTGCTTGCCATCTTGCATTAATTCCCAAATCATATAGGCTCTCTGACCATCCAATTATTGAATAAATTTTACTTTTTAGTCGAACGAACCGTATTTTAGGATTTGCGTGGAATACATTTGGACTTTGTCCTTCATAATTGCAACCATTAGAGTCTTGGGTTATGGCGCCCCCGTGATATACACACATAGCAACAGGATCATAATCCATTATCTAGATGAGAAAAACAAATTAGATTTCCCAATTACATAAAAATCCTGATTTTAAATAAGTAAAAACCAATTTACATAAACTTTGAAATTTTACTGCAGTATATAGAAAACATAGATAAATCCTCCAATATAACATTTTATTCATGAGCAATTGCTACTAAAAATGAAAAAAATCAAATACAACAATAAGATAAAATCACAATAGCAAAATACTATAAATAGGTGAATATCTAACCTTTATAATAGAAGAATACAACTCTCCACTTCAAAACAATGAATTGTGCTTTTTTTGAAGACTAATTTTCATGGGCTAGTTGGACGGGATGAAAACCCTAGTTTTTTTCCGCAAAAGCAACTGCAAATATCATCAGAGAGGGATATATGGTGGGGAAGACAAAGCATTAAAAGATGGCACCTAATATAAATGCAGGCGTTTAGAGATAGAGGCATGCATTCATATAACGGGTTTTGAAGCAAGTACAGATTCGAAATATGCAAGAACCTAAATGCATGAGTTTGTAAACACATGCGTTCGCAGCTTGGATAGAGGAAAAAGGCCAGCTGAACACAGGCGTCTATATTACCCTGTAAATGCATGTGTACATGAACTAGGCATATAGTTGCTAAAAGTATCAGGACGGGGGCATTTTCATCAAAAGTTTTAAAATCAGGGGTAGACAAAAAAAATTCGTCCAATAATGCAGTAGACTTCTAAAGTTTAGAGTCAAGCTCCTTTTGTGTGGTTCATATATCCTTTGCGTCTGTGGGAACTAGCTTTCTCTTAGTATCTTCTTTGGCTATCTCTGTTTCTAAATCTCAGACCTCATTCTCTACCTCACTCAAAACAATCTGTCTCTATTGGTTATTGTACTTCCTTTATTAACCGATCTATTTCTTTTGCCATCTCCATTTTTCAATTCATCTTTCAAGCAACGATCTAATATAAATTCTACATTTTATGTTCTTTCTGATTCAGTACAAAACCCTTCTTGCTAAAAATTTATAAAAAAAAAAGACAAAAAAAGGGAAAAAAGAAAAAGAAAAAGAGATAACAAGGTATAAGGAAAAAAAAAATCTCTAACGAGATGGCTCTCTCAACCCTTGCTGAATGGACTGGAAACGCAATCATTAGCAACCTACTTGATGCAGCTTCTACATACGTGGGTGAGCGTATGCTGCCAGCTGACACCGAATCGGAGATAAACAGGCTGAAGACGGCTCTTCCCAAGATCAAAGCTGTCATGAATGTTTCCGAGGCGCTGAAGTTGAAGCACCCCAATTCGGGGGTGAATGAATGGCTCGACAATTTCAAACAAGCTTTCCTTGTAGCTGATGATGTTATTGACGAACTCAAATATCGGGAGTTGGAGGACATGGTAAAAAACCAACATCAGGTGAGTGGCTCTTCCACTTCAATACTTGGTTATCTCAAGAGAAAATTCCCTTGTTCTAACATTAATAAGGATACGTTGGGGAGGTTGAGCGAGGCTGTGAAACTGTTAGATTTGGCTGCCACAGATGTTGGTGATTTTTTTCAATTTGCAATTGCTCTACATGTTCGTGGTCTTGCAGAACCACATGGTGAGGCTAGTCCAATTTCCGATCGAGAAACTTCTTCCTTTTTAACCGAAAGCAAAGTGTTTGGCCGTGAGAGTGAGAAGGCCATGGTAATCGAATGGTTAAAGAAACCAGCATCTCATGTTCACATCTCTGCTTTAAGTATTGTTGGGGTCGGTGGATTAGGGAAAACCACCCTTGTCCAGCTAATCCTTGAAGAGATTAGCAGAGAGAACCATTTTGATGAAATGATTTGGATTTGTGTTTCGACATCTTTTCATGTTGAAGATGTAACACGAAAAATTCTTGAAGAACTAAATGAGAGCAGCCATGTTGGTGAAACATTAAATGGCCTTCAAAAGAAATTGCAGAAACGGGTTCTTTCAAAGAAAGTTTTGCTCATTCTAGATGATGTTTGGAATGAAAATATATCTTCTAATTGGGAAAAGTTGGTTGCGCCTTTGAAATTTGTACAACAAGGAAGCAAAATCTTACTTACAACTAGAATGAAATCAGTGGCAGACATGCTTGCTCGTGTGCTAAATCTGAAAGGAGAATATCTAAATTTAAGAGGCCTGAAAGAACCAGAGTTGATATTGTTGTTAAACAAGTACGCATTCCATGGCTGTAACCCTGAAGATCATAAAGATTTACAAAAGATCGGAAATGATATAGTAAAAAAGCTTTGGGGTAGCCCTCTAGCTGCTAAGGTGATTGGGAGCTTGTTGAACTCAAGCATGGATTTTAATTATTGGAAAAGAATTCTGAAATGTGATTCCTTGTTCGATTTAGAACAAGTTAAGGAAGTGATAGATGTGTTAAAATTGAGTTACTTCCATTTACCAGCATATTTGCAGGAGTGCTTTAGATTTTGTAGCATATTTCCTCAAGATTATGCATTTGAGAAAAATAGATTGATCAAAATGTGGATGGCATCTGGATTCATACGGCAACAATTATGGGGAGAAGAGAGGCAACAGGATATTGGAGAAGAGTACTTTAATCATCTATTAAGGAAATCATTTTTTGAACCGCATCCTTGGATATCAAACTACTATATTATGCATGATTTGATACATGAATTGGCTCAGAATGTTTCCAAAGGAGAATGTTGTAGAGTAGAATCAAATGACAAATCGGTTAATATACCTAGCACAACACAACATGTATCTGTACATGAATGTGAAATCGAAAGGGTCTTCCATCTTAGGAAGTTACGTACCTTAGTAATAACCACGTCCGATAATAAATTAGTTGTTAATCCAGCTATACTTAAGGAAACTTTACGTGTATTGGATATAAATGTAGATTATACATGTAGATGTGAACTCCCAGAAGATATTAGTGGTCTAATACACCTTCGCTATCTGGCTATGAGAGGACAATGTGGAGAATTGTTTCCAAGAAAAGGATGTGCAATTTTTCACTCAATTTATAAGCTTTATCATTTGCAAGTATTAGAGTGGTACGGAGAAAATTTTGAAACAACCGGAATGAGCAATCTTGTCAGCGTACGTTATATGATACTTCTTGATAAGATAATGCAAAACATTAAAGAAGTCCACAAACTGACGTCCCTTCAAGAATTGACATTTTTTGTTGGACAGAACAGAGGTCATCTTATAGATGAACTAAAGACGCTTAACAATCTTCGAAAACTTTCAATTAAGCAAATTGAGAATGTAGGAGATCCAGATGAAGCCAAGAATGCTAAACTATCCAAAAAGGGAAGTCTCATTTCACTTTCCCTAAATTGGACTGAAGACAACAATTCCGATAACCCTGAGCAAATCATTGATATCCTCCAGCCCTCTCCAACTCTCAAGGAATTGACAATTGAGTCTTATAAAGGCCACAGATCTCCCGTTTGGATGACAGATTTGCCTCCTCTAGGCCTATCATCGCTCAGGCTATCTAATTGCCCTTTATGGCAGGATCTACCTTTACTCACACAAATGCCCCATTTAAGTAAACTCACTCTACTCGGAATGAATGGAGTAAAAGAAATGGACTGCTCATTTCCTTTTCCCAATCTAAAGGAACTTAAAATTATAGATTGTCCAAACCTGGCCAAATTACCAGAATTACCTGTTTTCCTATCCAAAATCAAAATGTCTAGAGTGGGACTTGATTCCCTTCCAGATATATACCTTAGTTCTAATATTACGATTGCAGCACCATCATCGCTAAAATTGTCACTCAGAGTTGTGAAGATAGAATATTGCCCAAACATAAAGTCATTAAATGGATTTCTACAGCAAGAAAACCTAGATTTTCAAGCTATTGTGGTACTAACTATTATGTGCTGTGAGAATTTGGTACAGCTACCAGTCGGTGCCTTTGGAAAATTTGAGTCATTAAAATACTTAGCTATATATGGAAATACAAAACTGCTTGCAGTTGATAACCAGAGAATTCTCCTTCCTGTGAAGCTCCAAACTCTTCGTTTAGGAAACTGTGGCGAATTTGATGTGCAATTGCTTGATTCCGCATCACGCCTGACTACTCTTCACAATCTTTACATACTAGAGAGTGCAAATATTACTTGTATTCCTTTCTCAGAAAATGCATTTCCATCTCTCAGAAAATTGGATATCAAGGGATGTGACAAGCTCGTTGAATATTCATCTATGGAATATGCACAAGGCGTTAGCCCAGGAAACAACACGGCCTCTTTAAAGATCAATACGCTTTACAGTTCTCACCTCTCTCTTCATTTTATTGAACCACTTAGAAGCCTTAAATTTGTTAGCACATGTCGAGTAGAGGATTGTTCAGGGATGGAGACCTTGCCGGAGCAATGGTTGCTGCAAAACAGCAGTACCCTTGAGTATTTGTCTATCCATAATGCGAGCTCCCTGCGGTCATTGCCTGGTACAATGGTGAGGCTCACTGCCCTTAAACATCTAACCATTAAGAATGCCACTTGTCTGGAAGAAATCTCAGAGTTGCCTACTTCTCTGCTTTTTAAGAGCATTGAAGGTGCTGGTGGCCGCCAGCTGGTCTGAAATACTCATTATTCGGAAAGTACTTCCAATCATTGTTCTGAAGAAGGGAGGAGCAGTTTTTCATGGGCTAAGCTCTCATTTAACTCTATTTCTACCCTACTTGTAAGCTACCAAACAACTTTTTTCTGCCTACTTTTGCTGGTTTTGTGCTTGATATTTATCCAAAATATGAATTCTATTAGTGGCTCTTACAATGATTAGGTTCTCGTTTGCAACCATTGGTCTTTGCCTGATATTTTTTACTCTTGGATACATAAACATTGACCTCACAACAAGTGCCACATGGCTGTTGCATAGGTGTGGATGTCCGGAGTAGAGGACAAAATCACACAACTTCCACGGCATTGAGCACAGCGCAAAATGTAAATATTTAATATCACTCAGAGTTGTGGTATTTTCATATGCAGGTATATATATCTCTTTCTTTCCAATTTATTAGTTTTTCTATACATTTCTATTTTTTATTTAAATTTCAGAGATACTGACACATTTTCAAACTTTTAACTCCGCCTATATCTAAATGATGTAGCCGGTCCCAAGCCCGGAAAAAAGGAGGAGGGTTATCAAAAAGTTTGAAAAGTGTCAATTTACAATTGAATCACAATTGTTGCAGAACATAATAGCTGCTTGTTTAAGGCACCAATGAGGAAAATTTCCAAAGTGCAGGGTGTGAGGTTTGATTACTGACTTAGAGTTGCACAATCGGTCTGTTTAAGAGGCTGTTTCCATTAGATTAAGCAATTCTGATATGGTCTTTCCTGTTCTATCTTGTGTTCAGTGGTATATGTGGGTGTACCAGCTTGCGTTTTTGTACCCTGGTTTACTAATTTCAGTGGTTCAGACCAATTCTTGACTGCTGATTAGTTTCAATCATTTTGAAGCCATACCAGTCCTTGCATTTTGAAGTTACTCAGTTCAATTTGTGGCTATTTAATTTGAGCGATCCTCTACTAAATTTCTTATGGTAATACCAAAGATATTAGCATACACCTTACCGTACTGGTTTTTGAATATCACTCAATTCTGATCTGTAATTATGTACTTCAACTGGACCAAAATATGTTTCATTATGAACATTATAAGATAGGGACAAGTTAAAGGACAAAACAGTTACCACAAGGTGCTCTTACTGAGTAAAAGGATGCAAGTTAAAAATTGCCAAAGGTGGGCTGAGCTGCAATTTCTGATGAGGTAAGAACTACATGAGGTCAGATGAAGTTGTTGTATTCTGTTGCTGATTCCTTCACACCTGTGGTTTTAGACTGCTGTTATTCAGATAACATCCAAATTGGCAGCTCACCTCAAAAAGAACATACGAATTGGTACAACATCAAGTCTCTAGTGATAAATATCCACCTAGCAGAGTTCTGTTTGGTTTATACTCGGTTTCATTTCGTGGCAATTTGAGTAGAGTTTTTTGGAACTTTTGGTGAAATTTGAGAGAATTTCTGAGAACAAGCAAGAAGGAAAAATAAGTAAATAAATAAATAAATAAAGGTTTCATGTCTCTGGCTTATATTAATCACTGAATTGACCGAGCTTTAACAGGAAAAAAGCTGAGAAAAAATAAACAAAAACACTAACAACTTCAATCGACTCCATGATCAGCTGCCAGTATCAGGCAGATTCGTTTCTGTGCCCTTCTCCAGTCTCTCCTTCGCTTCTTTTCCTGAGAGGGCAGGAACCCCTACACAGTGATCAATCTTCCCCCTCTTTTTTTATTTATGACAATCAAGTTACTAATTTAAAACAATTAGATCCCCAAATGTTAATCTCACTCATAACTGACAAATTTGGATAAAAATGAGCCAAACTACCCTTAAATTTTATAGTATGATTATTTAAAAATTAATATTATGTGATTTGAAAAATAAAATATTTCTTTAATAATAAGATTGTACTATATAACTGAAAAAATATTCAAAATATTGTGCAAATGGACTATGTAAATATTAATATGTAATTAATTAATGTAGAAATCATATATCATGATCGTACTTCAGATTATTAATTTTAAGTATAAAATAACTGTAATATCTTTTAGTAATATTATTTTTATAAGAGTTTCTTCATGAATTTTATTGATGTATATTTCCCAATAAAAATTTCAAACAAGGATACATATTGTTTAATATTATTTTCTATTATTATTTATAAAATACAACATTTGTACCTAAATTTTATCTGTTCATGAAATACATTTTTTCTATGACAATAAATCCAAGCATACAAATTTAAAATATAAAAATCTAAAAGTAGAAATAAATAATTTGAATAACTATATATGAATATTTAAATAATCAACTTGCACAATATTTTTTATTATTGAAAAAATATTTCTCCTTTTAAGATTAGATGATTATTAATTTTTAAATAATCATACTATAAAGTCCCAAGGGTAGCTTGGTCTTTTTTCACCCAAAATTGACAATTATGAGAGAGATTAACATTTAGAAGATTAATTGGTCTTGAATTGCTAAGTTTAGAGGTGATTGTCACAAATAAAAAAATTGTTATTTGTTACAAGTGAAAAATTCAGAGAACATTGTAGACATTATCCTATGATCTGTTTACTTTGCTTGACTGAGCGGTGGGTCCCATATATGTTATTAGTGGATGATAACTTTAATTTGTTTGCAACAGTGTTTAAGCACAGGAACCCCTCTTCTTGAGTGCAGTGCAGCACAATTTGTGCTCCTTTGCAACCAATTATTGGTATCTTTTTTATTTTTTTACTGGAGCATGGAGCATGATGTTATCATTTTTTACATGCATCACTACATTTGTGATCCGGGCTTTATCATAGTTTTTGCTTGTGCACATTTATTTATAGGGGTAGGTTGGTTTGTTTTTCCAAGATAGAACTGATTGGTGCTAGCTTTCTTTATTTATTATTGGCTTACCTAAAAGATTCTCTTTTGTGGAATTATTTTATCTGGAAATTGACATTAAAAATGATTGACGCTGGTTAAAAGTCATTGTTTATCGTTCTAATCCTTACTTCAAGGTTGTCAGGTAAAGGATAGAAAAGTGATCAAGTTTGAAGATTCTCAGAAGAAATTTTATTCAACTAAAAAAAACAATAACAAAGTTTTAGAGGAAAATATTGTCCCCTCTCTTTGGTGCACAATACCCCTAGATAATAGAGAGAGGTCATTTGTTCTTCCTAATACAGCTCCCTTAATTAAGTAAATAAAATATTTACCTATATTTTCCTACTAAGTTTAGATAACTTACATACTATCAATAAATGCAGAATAAACCAATAAATCTCAATAAATCTTTCTAAATTTGTAGGAACCACTGACCACTTGTTGCGCCTCTTGTATTGCTTGGTGATTGATGGCCTCATTGGAAGCTGCATGCTTAACCCATGGTCAGGATTGACCTGAAGTGGGTCCAGCTCCGCGTCATGCTCCCCCTCCTCTTGAAAGCTTGCCCTCAAGCTTGGGTTACCACCATGAAAATGATACAAGTGCCTTATATTGAAAACATTTGTGATATTCATGTCGTCGGGCAATTGCACACGGTATGCGTTATTTCCCAATTTCTCTAAAATCTGACAGGGTCCAAACTTTCGTGGTTTTAGCTTGTTGTATGCCCCTAACGGATATCGATCACGGGACAAATAAACCCACACCAGATCACCCACATCAAAGTTTACTTCCACACGCGAAGCATCAGCCTGCTGTTTGTACTTAGCATAAGAAGCTTCCGGATTCTTGCGCACATGAGTATGTATGTCAAGAAGATCCTCTAGCCGTTGTCCCACCTTCTGTGTCCTAGTATTCGGCCCCTCAATAGGTAGTAAATCAAGAGGGCCTCTAAGATTGAATCCATACATACTTGGAAAGGAGAATAGCCCATTGAACAATTAACTGAGTTATTGAATTCAAACTCTACCTTTGGCAAAACACTTTCTCAACTGGCTAAAGTTTTTACTTGGACACGCAGCATGTTACCCAAACTCCGATTCACCAATTCTGTTTGATCGTCTGTCTATGGATGATATGGGCTACAGAATTTTAGGATAGTCCCCATCTTCTTCCACAATTCCTTGCAAAAATGACTCATGAATTTCGTATCGCGATCCGACACAATTGAAACCGGTAAGCCATAATGTCTCACAACATTACCAAAATACAAATCTGCCACCTTTGAAGCATCCATATTTGTCTTACAAGCGATGAAAATAGCCATTTTACTAAACCGATCAACGACAACCATAATACTATCCTGACCCTTCTTGGTGCGGGGCAACCCCACAACGAAATCTATCGATACATCACTCCAAGGTGTTGTTGGTATGGGCAGGGGAGTATACAAACCTTTATTGCTATCAGTCTCTTTTGCTTGCTGACACAATCGACATCGCCTCACGAACAGTCTCACATCCTTATCTATGCCTGGCCAATAAAATCTCTCTTTCACCAACCAGGCTGTCTTTTCCTGACCAAAATGCCTCTGCTGGTGGAGTTCTTGAATAATGAGGATTCTCAATGATGTGTTTGGTATGCACAGACATGAGCCTCGGAAGAGATATCCGTCATGCATTGAGTAGTCACTTCGCATTCTACTCTCCACCACCTCAACGATAGTTTTAAACTCTTCATCTTCACGGGTAGTTTGTCGAATATGCTCAAATCCTAGTGTATGCACGGTCATAGCAGCCACTAAGGCATGGCGCCTACTCAAAGCGTGAGCCACTTTGTTCACCTCACCTGATTTGTACTTGATTGAGAACGAAAATTTCTGTAATGATGCAACCCACTTAGCGTGTCTCGAACTCAGCTTATGCTGCCCTTGCAAATACGCCAAAGCTTGATGATCGGAGAATAGAACAAACTCACGATGAAGAAGGTAATGTCGCCAATGTTGTAATGCTTTGACTATTACGTACAATTCTAGATCGTATACCGAATAATTAAGTTTTGCACCGCTTAATTTCTCGCTATAGTATACCACGGGCCTTCCTTCTTGACTAAGCACAGATCCTACCACCACTTTGGACGCATCACAATCTACTTCAAATAATTTTTTAAAGTCAGGAAGCATTAATAGGGGTGCAGAAACTAGCTTTCCCTTTAACTCTTCAAACGTATGATGTGCCTTGCTATTCCACTCAAACTGGGGGCTTTTCAATAGGTCAGTAATGGGGGCTGCTATATGACTATAATGCTGGATAAATCTGCGATAAAACCCAGCTAACCCAAGGAAGGATCGCACCTCAGTAATGGTACTAGGGTTCGGCCACTCCACAATTGCTTGGACCTTGTTTTTGTCAGGGCTTATGCCAGCTGTTGTAACTACATACCCCAAAAATAGCAGCAGCTCCACTTGCCACATGCACTTCTTAGGATTAGCAAATAGTTGTTGGTCCCTTAATGCTGCTAAGACTTGTCTTAAGTGCTGCATGTATTCTTCTTTAATCTTGTTGTAAATCAGGATGTCATCGAAATATACCACCATAAAATCATTAAGAAAATGTCATAAGACTTGATTCATCATTCTCATAAAAGTGTTGGGTGCATTTGAAAAACCAAAAGGCATCACCACCCATTCAAATAGACCTTCTTTTGTTTTAAACGCGGTTTTTCACTCATCTCCCGGTTTAATTCTCACCTGATGATACCTGCTCTTGAGGTCAATTTTCGAGAAGATTTTAGCACCACTTAACTGATCTAGCATGTCATCCAAACGGGATATTGGAAAACGATATTTAACAGTGATTCTATTAATGGCCCGACTGTCCACACACATACGCCAACTCCCATTTCTTCGACACTAATAGTACCGGCACAGCACAAGGACTAATACTTAGAGGTGATAGGACATCAGGTAGATCAGCGAGCACGTCCTTGAACTCGGCTAAAAACTCTTGAATCTCATCTGGCACGCAGCTCTCAGCCTCTACAGCAGCAAACGTGTGTGAAATAATAGCAAAGCAGAATTCAGAAGCTGTCACTTCTTCCTCAAAAGCCTCTTTCGGTAGGCAGATTACTGTTCTTTTCTCACTTGACTCTTTTTGTCGCAAGGGCTGCACAACCACCCTTTTATTGTCTACGTGTATGGTATAGGTGTGAGCTCTTCTGTCATATATGACATGATTGTCATACTACCAAGGCCGCCCCAATATGATGTGGGCAGCATCCATCGGTACGACGTCCGCCTATATTTGTGTTTTGTAATGCAGTCCAAAAGATAAATTCACACAACATCGTTTATCTACTCGAATATCAGTGCCTTGTTTCACCCAACCCAAGTGATAAGGATGAGGGTGCTGGTCTGTAGTTAGAGTCAGTTTGCACGCCGCATCTTCAGAGATCATGTTTTCCCAACTACCGGTATCAATAATCACCTTGCACCGTTTGTTGTCTATAGTGCAGTTTGTGGTAAAAATATCACGCCTCTTCCAATCCTCATCAATTTTCGAGGCCAAACACAACCTTCTACTAACTAGGCTCTCCCCTTGAACATCATCCGGTGCTACATAATAGACATCCTCTTCATGGGTCGGTTCCTCCCACGCATCTGCTGAAGGATCGATTTCTTCCCCTCCTTCATTGATGTATAGTGGGAACGCAGTTTAGGGCATTCATTAGCATAATGGCCAAGCTCTTGGCAGCGATGGCAACGCACATTAGACCACCGATTTACAGGTTTCGGTCCAAAATTCGTTGGAGTTGTACCAACGGTGTGTGGAAAAGCCTTACTGGAGGGGTTCGTGCTAGAAGAAGGTTTTGCAATAGGTGGATTTGGGTTGTCAATTGGACCAGCGTTTCCCCGATTAGTTGCATAAGAGCAGTTGCGGATCAAGCCTTTCAATAGCTCGAGCTTTAGATTGGGCCTCTACAACATTCTGAATAGTATGGACATGAAGCGCATCCTGAATCTGTGGTCGAAGGTCGTGCAGATAACGAGCTACAAGTTATTCCTCTGTTTCTCGCAATTGATTGCGAGCAACCAGGCGATATAACTCCAAGGTATAGTCATCTATGCTTCTTGGCCCCTGTATCAAACCTTGTAATTGTTGATAAAGAGTTTGACGAAAATTCAACGGCGGAAACTCTTTAGTCATCTCTCGCTTGAGTTCGCCCCAATCTCTTAACAACGGTAGTCTATCGAGGTAACGCATGTAGCGAAATGATTGCCACCAAGCAGTTGCTCTGTCTTTGAAATGAATAACGATTAGAGATACTTGTTTGTCGAGTGGCAGTTCTTTGAGGGAAAGAATCTCATCAACAGCGGTAACCCAATCAAGGAACTCACCGGCACTTAGACCACCTGTAATTTCAAGAATCTCTACTCGGAAACCACCATCCCGCCGATTATTCACGACATCACGATGTTGCCTTTCCTCCTGATTTCGCCCTAATAGATGGGCTCCGGGCTGAGTCGCAAGCTGTCCCATCATGGTTGTGAGAACCTGCATCATTTGCTCCTGGTTACGTTGGAATAGCTCGTTAGATTGCTGAATCGCCTCCAATATAACAGCCATAGTCGGTTCAGTTGGTTGATCACGATTGTTCATTTTTTTATGTGTAGCGGTAGCAATCGGACCTTGCTCTGATATCAATTTGACGCCGGTTAAAAGTCACCATTCATCATTCTCACCCTTACTTCAAGGTTGTCAGGTAAAGGATAGAAAAAAGATCAAGTTTGAAGACTCTCAGAAGATAAATTTTATTCAACTAAAGAAAAGCAATAACAAAGTTTTAGAGGAAAATATCGTCCCCTCTCTTTGATGCACAGCACCCCTAGATAATAGAGAGAGAGATCATTTGTTCTTCCTAATGCAGCTCCTTTAATTAAGTAAATAAAATATTTATCTATATTTTTCTACTAAGTTTAGATAACTTGCATACTATCAATAAATACAGAATAAACCAATAAATCTCAATAAATTTTTCTAAATTTGTAGGAATCACTGATTACTTATTGCGCCTCTTGTGCCTCTTGTATTACTTGATGATTAGTGACCGCATTGGAAGCTGCACGCTTTAACCCACCGGTCAAAATTGACATGAAGTGGGTCCAGCTCCGCGTCACTTTACAACTAATTATTGGTATCTTTTTAATTTTTACTCGAGCATGGAGCATGATGTTATCATTTTTTACATGCACCACTGCATTCGTGATCCGGGCTATATCATATTTTTTGCTTGTGCACACTAATTTAAAGGGGTAGGTTGGTTTGTTTTTCCAAGATAGAACTGATTGGTGCTAGCTTTCTTTATTTATTATTGGCTTACCTACAAGATTCTCTCTTGTGGAATTATTTTATCTGGAAATTGACATTAAAAATGGTAAAAGAAAAATATTTTTATTTCGTTTTTTTGGAAAAAGAGGTTTTGTTTCGTTGTTTTATCAGCAGAAACAATAATATAGATGCGTCACAATGTTAAAAAATGCTGAACTAACATCGTTTTTGTAAAAAAAAAAAAATTTTTGACCAAATGAGAATATGGGGTAGAATAAAATAACAAATATCCAATACTTCTTGACTGACTTGTTCATAATTAGGGGTGTCAATGAGTCAGGTCGGGTTGGTATTATTTTATTATTATTTTTGACCCGATCTATTTTAATTCGGGTCAAAATTCTTTGACCCGTATCCGACCCGATCCGAATAAATTGATTAAGTATTTAATAATTATTTTTTTATATTTTTAAACAACTTAATTTTAATTAATATATATTTAATTTTAATTAGTATATAAATAAATCTTAATTAATTCAAAATTTCAAAATTAAATTTAAAAATAATAATTATTCAGATCATTTTGAATTGATCCGATCCGATGCGAGACGAGTAAAATATTATTGATCCATATCCGATTTATTTTTTCTCATATCACTTCAATCAGATCAAGTTGACCTGTATAACACCGCTGTTCATAATATTGTTTTCGCTTTCTTATCACTTAAAAGAGAGATACAAGTTAATTATTGAGTGTTATATCGGAGAAAGTTGTTACCGTGTACCGGGTCACTGACAGTGCCCATTTGATTTTACGAAGGTTGCTTTATTGCTTTAATATAGAACATAACCGTTGCCACAGAGAATGTTCAGTCTGTATATGCCACAGAGAAATAGTTGATCTCCCCAAAACAAGGCAAGTAGACTTACGGAAGTGCGAAGTCAAAGTTTTTTGCATCTGTGTAAACTTGCTTCTCTCTCTCTCAATCATTTTGCTCTTTCCTCTCTCTCGTTCTCTATCTTTGGCTATCTCTGTTTCTCAAATCATAGTGTCTCCGCTCAAAAATCCGTCTCTTGGCAATTTACTTCCTTCATTAACCGATCTCTTTCTCCTGGCGTGCATCTCCATTTTTATATTCATCTTTCAATCGAAAATCCACTACAAATTCTAGCTGCCATTCTTTCTGATTCTGTACACAACACATCTTGCTGAAATTATAGGAAAAAAAAACAGAGAGAACAGTAAGTTAGAAGAAGAAAATATCCAACAAGATGGGTCTCTCAACCCTTGCTGGATGGACTGGATCCGCAATCATTAGCAACCTAGTCGACAAGGCCTCTTCATTCTTGGGTGAGCATATGCTGCCAGCCGACACCGAAGCGGAGATAAACAGGTTGAAGATAGCTCTTCCCAAGATCAAAGCTGTCATGAATGTTTCCGAGGCGCTAAAGTCAAAGCACCCGAACTCAGGGGTGAATGAATGGCTCAACAATTTCAAACAAGCTTTCCTGGCAGCTGATGATGTGCTTGATGAACTGAAGTACTGGGAGCTGAAGGACATGGTCAGAGATAGAGACCAGGTGGGTGGTTTTCTCTCTTCAATAGTTGGTTCTCTCAAGAGAAAATTCTCTAGTTCTACCATTAATAAGGATACGTTGGGGAGGTTGAGGAAAGTTTTAAAAATGTTAGATCAAGTTGTTGCTGATGCTGGCCCTTTTTTCCAACTTGCAACTACTCTATATGTTCGCGATCTTGCAGAATCACATTGTGATGCCGGTAAGATTTCTAGTCGAGAAACGACTTCTTTTTTAACTGAAAGCAAAGTGTTTGGCCGCGAGAATGAGAGGGCTGAGGTGATTGAATGGTTAAAGAAACCAACATCTGATGCTCATATTTCTGCTTTCTGTATTGTCGGGGCGGGCGGATTAGGAAAGACCACCCTTGCACAGTTAATCTTTGAAGATATTAGTAGAGAGAATCATTTTGATGAAACGATTTGGGTTTGTGTTTCAACAAGTTTCAGTGTCGACGAAATAATAAGAAAAATTCTCCAAGAACTAGGGGTTAAAACAGATGGCAGTGAATTTTTAAATGGCCTTCAGAAAAAAATAAAAGAAAAAGTTCTTTCAAAGAAAGTTCTTTTCATTCTAGATGATGTTTGGAATGATGATCAAATGTGTGATTGGGAACAATTGATTGCCCCTCTGAAATTTGTACGAGAAGGAAGCAAAATCTTACTCACGACTAGAATGAAGTCAGTGGCGGACATGCTTGCTCGTGTGCTAAATGTTAACAAGAAATGTCTAGATTTAGGAGGTCTGGAAGAGCAGGAGTTGTTGTTGCTATTCAACAAGTATGCATTTCATGGTTATAACCCTAACAATCATAGAGATTTGCAAAAGATGGGGAAAGATATAGTAAAGAAGCTCCGAGGTAGCCCGCTAGCAGCAAAGGTGATTGGCAGCTTGCTGAATTCAAATGTGGATTTTCAATACTGGAAAAGAATTTTGACATGTGATTCCCTAATCAACTTAGAGCGAGCTAAAAGTGTGGTAGATGTGTTGAAATTGAGCTACTATCATTTACCAGTAGAATTGCAAGAATGTTTTAGGTTTTGTAGCATATTTCCTCAAGATCATGGTTTTAAAAAATGTGAGTTGATCATAATGTGGGTGGCCTCTGGATTCATACGACAACAATTAAGGGGAGAAGAGAGACCGGAGGATATTGGAGAAGAGTACTTCGATCATCTATTAAAGAAATCATTTTTTGAACCGCATCCTTGGAGTGAAAACTATATTATGCATGATTTGATACATGAATTGGCTCAAAATGTTTCTGAAGGAGAATGTTGTAGAGTAGAACCAAATGACAAAGTGATTAATATACCTAGCACTATACAACATGTATCTGTCGATACATGTAAAATTGAAAGGATCTTTCATCTTAAGAATTTACGCACCTTGATAATAACCACATCTGAGAATATAGTGGGTCGATTTATTCTCCCAAATGATTCACTGAAGGAAACTTTACGTGTATTGGTTATAAATGTTGGCTGTGAAGTGCCAGAGGAGATTGGTAGTTTGATACACCTTCGCTATCTAACCATATCAAAAAATGCAAAATTGGTTCCTCACTCGATTTATAAGCTTCATCATTTGCAGCTATTAGAGTGGTACAGAGAAAATTTTGAAACAACTGGAATGACCAATCTTTTTAGCTTACGTTATATGATGCTTCATGATGATATAATGCAAAATATTAAAGGAGTACATAAGCTGACATCCCTTCAAGAGTTGACCTTTTCTGTTGGACAGGAGAGCGGTCGACATATAGATGAACTAAAGACGCTAAACAATCTTCGGAACCTTTCAATTCAACAAATTGAGAACGTAGGAGATCTTGCTGAAGCTAAGAATGCCAGACTATCTGAAAAGAAAAACCTCATTTCACTTTCCCTAATTTGGTCTAAAGGGAGCAATTCTGTTAATCCTGAGCATTTCATTGATAACCTCCAGCCATCTCCAACTCTCAAGGAATTGACAATTCGGTATTATGAAGGCCACACATCTCCCATTTGGATGAAGAATTCGCCTCCTCTAGACCTATCATCGCTCACTTTAGCTAATTGCCCTATGTGGGAAGTCCTACCTTTATTTGCACAAATGTCCCATTTGAAGAAACTCTCTCTACTCGAAATGAATGAAGTGGAAGAATTGGACTACTCATTTAACAGCTCAAGAAATGACTATCCTTTTGCGTCTTTGGAACAGTTATGCTGTCAAAAAATGCCAAAATGGCAATCTTGGGCAGGACCACTCGGCGATTACGGTTTCCCAAATCTGAGAGAACTCATAATTGAGGATTGTCCAAACCTGACAATATTGCCTGCGATGCCTCCTTCTCTATTCAAATTTAAAGTGAATAATGTGGGACTAATTACTCTTCCTGATATATACCTTAGTTCTAGCATTACAAGTCCAGCGTCATCATTTCTAAAATCGTCACTCAGAGAAGTGGAGATAATGAATTGCCCAAACTTGAAATCATTGAATGGATTTTTCCAGCAAGAAAACCTTGATTTACAAGCTGTTGAGAGATTATTTATAGCAGCCTGCGAAAATTTGGTACAGCTACCAATCGGTGCATTTGAGAAATTTGAGTCGTTAGAACACTTAAGTTTTTATGGAAACCCAAAACTGCTTGCAGTTGGTAACCAGATAATTTTCCTTCCAGTGAAGCTTCAAACTCTTGATTTAGGAAACTGCGGTGAATTTGATGTGCAATTGCTCGAGTCAGCATCACACCTCACTACTCTTCGTGTTCTTCACATTGTAAACAGTGCAAGTTTTACTTGTATTCCTTTCTCCGAAAATGCATTTGCATCTCTTAGAAAATTGCTTATTGAGGAATGTGACAAGCTTGTTGAATATTCATCTATGGAATATGCGCAAGGTGTCAACCCGGGAAACAACATGGCCTTTTTAAATATCAATGAGCTTTACATTCCTCATATCTTTCTTCTTTGTACTGAACCACTTAGAAGCGTAAGATTTGTTAGGATATGTCAAATAGCAGAATGCTCAGGTTTCGAGGACTTGCCCGAGCAATGGTTGCTACAAAACAGCAGTACCCTTGAGCATTTGACTATATATGATGCGAGCTCCTTGCGGTCATTGCCCGGTACAATGGTGAGGCTCACTGCCCTTAAACATCTAGACATTGTTAACGCTATTTTGCTGGAAGAAATCCCGGAGTTGCCTACTTCTCTGCTTTATAAGAAAATTAGAGGTGCTGGTGGACGCCGGCTGGTCTGAAATACTCCTTAAAGTACTTCCAATCATTGCTCTGGAGAAGCTTTTCAAGGGCCAAGCTCTCATTTCACTCTATTTCGACCCTCCTTGTAAGCTACCAAATAACTTCTTTCTGCCTACTTTTTGCTGGCTCCGTGCTCAATGTTTTTCCTAATTATGGATTCTATTAGTGGCTCTGGCAATGATTATGTCCTCATTTGCAACATTTGGCCTTAAATGATTTTCAACTGATGACCCTTGAATACACAAACATTGGCCCCACCAACAAGTGCCACATGACTGTTGTGAGGATGTAGAGGATGAAATTACACAAGTTCCACTGCATTGAGCACAAGGCTAGTGTACGAGCTACAAATAACTGCCCGCTAGTGTGGTATTTTCTTGCAGGTATATATCTCTCCTTCTTTCCAATTAGTTTTTCTGTACATTTCTCCTTTGATTTAAATTTCAGAGATACTGACACATTTTCAAACTTTTAACTCCGCCTATATCTAAATGATGTAGCCGGTCCCAAGCCCGGAAAAAAGGAGGAGGGTTATGAAAAAGTTTTAAAGTGTCAATTTACAATTAAATTGCAATTCTTGCAGAACATAATAGCTGCAGTTTTAAAGCAAAGATGAGCAAAATTCCTAAGTGCAGGGAATAAGGATTAATTTCTGACGAGCACCACCAAGAATGATTTTGAGTTGCTTAACTGGTCTGTTTAGGAGGCTGTTTTCGTTAGATTAAGTGATTGTGGTCTGGTTTTTCCTGTTCTATTTTGTGTATTCAGTGGTACATGTGGGTGTACCAGATTGTGTTTTTGTACCCTGGTTTACTAATTTTGTACTTTGGTAAACTTTTTGGTTGAATAGAGCAACTACAGGTTCTAAAGCATTTTGTTCCAAAACTACAGAACTCTTTAGGGGTTTTCCATTAAAAAGCATTTGCCATATGTACTGGTTTTTCAATTTCACTCAATACTGATCTGTAAAAGGATACAAGTGCAAAATTGCCAAAGGGGGGCTGCACTGCGATTTCAGATAAGGTAAGTGAGCTCAGATCACGTAGAGAAATTATATATAATGGAGATCAGTATTGGATGGAAAGTGTTAGTGTTGGATGGTTATTTCAGTTGTCGACATTCATTCCAACGAGAACATGAGGGCACTACTAAAAACCCAGTCCAATTAAACAATTCAACAAAGACATTTCTGCAAATCCTACACTAGCGGGACCCCAACCATTTTACCCAACGATGCCCCTTGAATGGTGCATCTACCAAGAGAAGAACAATGGTGCATCTACCAAGCGAGAAGAGCGGTGCCGAGCAAATGCCTGAGGAACTCAACAAAGAACCGCAGCCTGAGAGCAGCACCACAGTATGTGCTATTAATGAGGTTTCAAGGGGATTTTAATTCATTCGACCGGTTCACACGTAGCTCCTGCAACTCAGGTACCTCTTTCATCAAAAACAAAGTAACGTACATGTTTAATGCAAATGTTTAATTTTTGACACTCAGAAAATGTCAATGCTTCTTAGCTAGAGGAACATATTATAATTAGTTTCTCTACATAGTTTATTGTTTTTAAGAAAACCATTGGTTACTTGATTTTGTTGTTATTAGCTATATATCAACAACATACATTATGCATTCGACATGGTCAATCAAACTTTGCCTAACAATAGAAAGTGCATGAGTAATTAATCAACTTAACAAATACATGACTAAACTAAGATGATTTAGTATAGGTACCATCTTCAATTTGACGGCGGACGAAGAGGGATGGAAATTGCCATTCTTTGACTTGCCAGTGGAGCTAATCAGAGGCCGAATCAGTGACACTAAATCGCCCGTTAATGCTGCTTTTGTTTTCAGTTGCGACCCAAAGAAAGACCATGGAAACAAAAAGGGCATTATTGAGTGCTCAAAGTAAATCGCTTCAATTGAAAAATAAATCACCTCATGTTGACCATGACTTTGCAAGGCTTCATTTTCATGTCCCACATCTCCATTGGAAGCTCACATTTTGCGTTGAACTGTTTGTGTTATATGTGCTTGAATGATTAATTGGTACCTGTTTTAATCATGGGGCATTGAGCATCTCAAATTTGCACTTCGCCAATTATAGCAGATTGATTAGTATTAGTTTAAGTGACAATTTTATGTGGAGTAAATGTCTACCGTTGTTGAATTCTAAATTATATTTTGTATTCATCGAACTTTGGGAATGGTGAAAGATAACGGTTTTCACAATATTATACTCGCAACAATCATGAGAAGCTGCTACGGACCAATTAATCAACTCCAGCATTTTCTGAGAGAATAGTGCTAATTATACTGAAGCAGTTGAACCTAAGAATAAGTGTAACTCAATCAGCAATTTCTCTAAAAATTCACAACAAAATACAACACCATTCACAAGCACAAGCTAGTCCCTCTTCAATTAAACCCTACTTGCAGTTGCAACTAACAAAACCTAAAATCTAACCTTAATATTAACTGCAAATACATATCCAAATGCATAGAAAGACACTGTTAAACCCTGAGGCAACCAACCAAAACCCTAACGCTCAAAAAGGTTCAACAATGGCACTAATTTCTCGGTATCCCAAGCAACCCTCATAATACCGCCATTTTGTGTCACTGCCTCCTCAAAAGTACGACCAGTAACCTCAGACGGGTTTAAAACCTCCTTTGAGTTCTCTACTTTCAAGTTGGTTACATCCACCACGCACCAGCCAACGTCTGCTAAGCTCTTCCCTTGCCACCTCCCCTCGACTTGGAACACCTTTCCTGTACCTACCTCATTCCGATCTCTATCCAAAATTGAAACAAGCATGCCAGGTTCATAAACCAACTGATCAAGCTTTGAGATAAAAGGTTTAGGTTCAGGTTTGTTTTGGTTAACCGGTTTCGAACTGGAAGGCATGTTGGGGTCTTCATTAGGGCTATCAGGGTTCTCACCTTCAGATGTGTGCCGGGTTTCCTTGGCCACCCGAGCCAGCCGGGCTTTTCTGTTGTTCAGCCTGTGCGATAAAAGAAAAGAAAACATTTCAGAATTTAGTATAGTCATCTTTCTGTACTCGCATTTTCAAAAAATTATTACCTGAGAAAAAAGACAAGCTGAACTAAGTCATATGAAAGCAATGTAATGTAAAATCCATCTGTGAAGCACCCAAAAATTAAACCGAAAGTACTGAATGAAAAACATAGAAATATCATCTTACCAATTTTTCAGCTGCGATGGTGTAATTTCTGAGCCCTGAAAGTATTAACAAGTCTGTATTAGTCAAAAAAATCGACACATTACCTTTTATGGCCTCATTAAGGTAAGCATTGTAACTTTACAAGTATTCAATGTTGCTAACTCTGTGTTAACAACCTTGGAACTTTACAAATGAACCCAAGAAAATTGACATGATCAAATTGAAACAATTTCAACTACTTTTTTTTTTCAATCCTCTCTCTCAGGCTAACCTCTCCCAAATAAGTGAGCAACCAAAATAAAATTAAAAACAAATAAAACATTGATCTGTAATAAGCAACATTTGTAAAGATGTATTACCTTGTTGCTAAGAGTATCTGCCCAGGACTGAAGAGCAGCTGCATTCCTCTGCATCTCAGGTTCATCCAAAAGAGCCCTCTCTATAAGTTTTATTTGCACATCATTCATGATGTTTCTCTTTCTCTTCTTCCTTTGGTCTTGTGCATTTGAAGTTGAGGCTTCTGTTTTTTCATCCTCATTTGGATCGCTTTCTTTGGTATTTTCCCTGGTAATGGCGACTTTGTCGAGATCGACTTTCTCTGGTTCAGGTTTTGGATCAATATCCATTCCCTTTCAATAATTTTGAAAAAAAAAAAAAGAAAGATTAAGTTGAGAGTTGGCATCAGGCAAAACAAAGATTAATGTATCTTGTATTGCCCTCACATCTGGACACATTAAAATATGCTTTTGGGCCAGCATATTCTGGTAACCAACCTATTAAACTTTTAGTGAAATATATACAAAAAGGTTTCTTTTCTTGTCTGGCCATTGTAAGATGTATATTCATGCAGCAGTCACTAATGAATGGATTGGCAAAACACAAAATATTTATTGAAAAGTACCTTTGGGTTGAAAGCAGCAGCCAAGTTCAGTAAAGATTGCTCACTATGATACATGTTTTCAGTTTTCGGTAATTTTGCCAGTTCATCTGTTCCTATCTGAACAATGCAAAACAGATAACCTCTTCAAATATCAGTGTTGTACCAGGTAGATCAAGTAACAGAAATTTTAGGAAGCACCCAGACAGGTTAAAAAAATATTATAATGTGTCATGAAGAATGCATACCTGCTCAGTGTTTTCTCCACCTTGTAAGTTGCAATAACCTCTTAGAGTGTCAGTAAACACTCTGCAAAAGAGCTTCAGAAAATGAAAATTATAGATCTTACAAGTCAATCAATGTTTATCTCAACTCCCGAGTTCCACTTATCACACATACCAGTAAATGCATATTGTATGGAACCTGACCAATACTGTACCTACATTTTGTTCTCATATGGCACTTTTGAGTTCATATATTAAGGTTTCTATTGTGATTCCTAATTACACTTGTACAAATGTCCTTAAAATCATGGATACATTACTTGGTTCTCATCCCCAACCCCTTCCCCCTTTGCTCTTTTCCAACAAAACATCTAAAGATAAATTACCTTAATAGCTGCACATCATCCTGATTTATTAAGTTTGGAATCAGTGTTTTTACGTACTCGGCCAGAGAACCTACAGTACAATAAGTTACATTCAAAAAACAGTAATTTATGAGTCATCTTAACAGCACAAAAGTCATGCAAGATACTAATCTGATACTGGTAGCAGACCCAACAAAAATATTTCCAGCATTTTTATTCAATTATGTTATTGTTTCCTTTCACAACACTCCCAGTATATGGTAAGTTAAGATCCCTCAAGGAATTAGGCAACAAAAAAAGTAAATTTCAAAAAAAAAAAAAAGCATGTAACATGAAAATTACTCAAGTTTTTGCAAACTTCAGCTGCTGAAGATAGAGGTCTCTCTTGAACAAGGTGCTTGTGAAACTCACGTACAAACAAATCTCTTTCATGCTCTGCCAATACCATGTATAATTTTTTTGTTAGACAAGTACCCGTGAAATAACTGAGAATTACGAAACGGTATTAATATCCTATGAGATATGAGAAATACTACAGGAGGTTACTAACCAGTATATATATTTTCAGCTTTTTTGCAGGCTTGCTGCTGTTGGTTTGGTTCCATATAAGTGCATGGATGGAAATGTATATGTATGCAAACATACATAAAAAAAAAGAAAAAAAGAAAAATAGAATCACTCATACAAGCAGAAGCACAAGGGTTTTGCATCATGCATGTGTGTTGGTTGGTGCTCAAGATATTACATGTTGAAGAAAAGCTGACCTTCACATATATTGGGGACAAAGATATGCAAGTTGGCTATGATCTTGACAATGCACGAGGTTCGCAACTGCGCATAAGTGACTGCATGCATGTTACTCGGGCTGAGCTGACATGCATAATTGGCTTCGGAGATTGTACCACCTGCAACTGCACTTAGAGCAAAACCGGCTGCACTGAACATGTCATACTCCAGATTAGCCTCTTCTTCTATAGTTGGTAGATTAACAGAACACCAACTTGAGACAAATTCTTCATGAGGTGTTGCTAATATTTCGCTCATAAATGGAACCTAGATAAGAGATTATATTTCATCTTTACTTTCAAATCATTTCATTTTTCCTTGTAAAAACAGCAGCATAAAATGAATGGTCCCGCCAAAGAGAGACCTCAGAAAAAATCATATGAAGCTCTATAATTTGACAAGTATCATCTGCACATCCTCTCATAACTTGGAATGCCCAAATAACTTGGTTTTAGCATATGTAGAGGTGCCTTTAGATAAACTTGAGTGAAAGCAATGAGGAAATTTTGATGTCCTGTAAGCAAATTTTACATTAATTTTGCTATGGTATTTTGTCAAGCATTTTTTTTTCCAGTTAATTCAGAGTTTAGTTTGTGCTAGATCACTATAAAGCTCCTCAACTGGTTCCGGTCAGCAGTCATAAAGACTGGCTGGTATGTCACATATGTTAGTATGTTTTTTTAAAAAAAAAAAAAAGATCATGCAACAAGATACTTACTGTGGTGGTCATGAAGGAAAACCTAAAGTTCGAGTCATCAGAGAAGATATCAACCAGACGAAGAGAGTTAATGAGCAGAAAACCCCTAGGAATTTTCGTACTTTTATTCTTCTTATATGCATTGAAATGTTTTGATTCTTCTCTTCTGAAGGCTGTCTTCAGCATATTAAGAAACTGAAACAAAACAGGTTTCATAAAATTTCAGCAGTATTTTTGGAATAGCATTTTTGCCATCAAGTTTCAGAATGGCAAGGAAACAGATAATAACAACAAATAGCTTTGACATATACTCCTGTAAAGCAACAAAAAAAAATATCATGCATGACTCAACTGATGACATATATCACCAAACAAGTATCAAATATTATGTAAACATTAGCATCAAAAGAGCACAAACTACCCACCATTCAAAACTAAATGAAAGAGAAATAGACACATAGACACACACACAATACATAAAGCAACAGAAGTTAAACAACAAAATGAAGAGGTAAGTAAATACATAAAAAAGAGATCCAACCTCTAAAGCAACCGACTGGCCCAATTGCATACTCTTAGGAGATCCAGCAACCTCATCAAGGTATGATATTGTCTCGGCCTCACACAGCTGTAGCAACTGCAGAACAGAAAAAGACTAAATTAAGCTTCTCAGTACACTTCTTCTCGAAATCTAGTATCAACAATCTTTGCTTCTTAAAGAACCTTGTTTTCTTTTTTGTCCATATTTTTCTTCTACTTTTATGGAGCAGAGGTCTTAGTACTCACAAGTGCAAGTATTTTGGCCTTGAATCGAGAGACGGAAGCAATGATTTCAGCAGAGTCTTGGAAGCATTCCGGGACCCGTAGCCTTAATATAGTATGAGCAAGTGATAAAATTCCACCATTTTTACAAAGTTCCTGTATCATTAAACAATGTCATGATTTCCCAATGTTATTGAACATACCAGCTTATGAGAACCTTTTCAATTTCTAACTTCACCAAATTATTTTCAGCATTTCTGTGCGTAGTTGTTCTTTTAGGTAAATATACTGGCTTCATGCTGTACTACTCATTGAAAAGTAAACAAAAGGATGAAGAAATTGCGAGAGAAGAAATTCCCAAGGTAAAGTTTTGTACCTTGTTTTTTAGTACTCGATCACGAAACAGCTTTTGTTGGCATAGAGAGAGAAGAAATTGCAAGGAGGCCTCACACTGTTGGCTCAGAAAGTGGGACATTTTTATGGCACATGGTAATTTTGATTTGTCTGATACAATTTCACTAGATAGCTCCATCAGCTTCTGTCGAAAAAGCCTAGTATTTTCATGAAGGCTGCCAAAGGCGGATTCCACAAATCTCTCTACCTGAAATTAGAGGCAACAAAAAAACAAGAACATAAAGATATGGATCAAAGTGCAAAGCTTTACCTATCTGCACATGTTATAGCGAAATTGACCACATTCAACTCGAAAAAGCAGTTTCTTCAATTTTAGTTCAAAGAAATCAGGAACTATATCTCACAACTAAGCCTGAATAAAGAACCTGGTTTTGCAGTTACGCCAATAGAACCCGACTCAATTTTCCAATTACTTACGAACTTGCTGCTTGGCACTGAATTATGAAATTAGGCCAGAATTCAACCTCAACTGAACAATCATTGTGGAAGTAAATCATAGTTCCACCCAAATGTGCTCTTTAATAACCCCAATTTGAGAATAGGCTGAAATATAATACTTAAATAATAAAAAATAAAAATATTCATTGAACCCAAATTACCGTTCATTAACCCTCAATTCTAGGATTAAACAATGAATCAAGCAAAGAAAAAAGAAACAACCAGAAAGAGTCAACATAACATCACAGCAGTGAGAATACCCCAGCATCAGACAAACCAAAGGACGATATCAATTCAACATTCTAATCTTCATGAGTTATCGCTAACAATACAGGAGTTCCATAAGCTGCTACAGTAATTGCACATTGCCTACACCTACCTTTGGATGTGCAAGAAGAACAACAGCTAGTTCATTCCAGTGCGATGAGAGAAAACTGCTCAAGAGATGAAACATGCAAGTGCCTAGAGTGGTGCGTATAATAGGAGCGGTATCGAGATTGCTACCCTGTTAAATGAAGTCAAGGAAAACTCTAAAAAAATGCAAAAGAACAAGCATGAAATCACAAGAATATTGCAAACCTCCACATTTCCAAGTTATTTTCAAAAAGACTGGTTTTGAGGTGGACTAACGATAATATAAACAGCCTACTAGTTATCAGTATCAAATGAGACAAACCTGGTATCTGTGCGAAAGAACAATCAGGGTGAAGAATGCTAGATCCATGACTTGCTCCAATACTTTGACATCATCAAGCAAAACCTGAAAAAAGAACAAACAAATTAAAATATATAGCAGATAAGTCTTCAAAAATAATGAACAATTTTAGTCCTGGGATGGGAGATCAAATGCAGATAGTTCTCTATATAACAGATACATAAGCTTCTCCCATTTGTCAATATACATGATTTAAAAACCTGCTCAAGTTTAGCATAGCGGGTAGCCACATCAGACAGAGTATATAAGAGACGGGCTCCACGAAGAACATATGCCAAATCTTTGTCTCCATCATTAGGCGAAAGTAGAACAGCTACAAGATTTAAGGGGAGAGCAACAGCGAGTTTCTCTATATCAATCTGAAAAAAAAAAACAAACAAAGAGGCATCTTATGGCTAGCAATAGAAACTTTGTTTATTTTTCTTTTGGTGCAAATTACACCCAATAAACCCAACAATCCCCTAATTTTCAACTAACACAACATCTATTGGGTCAATTTTCAAGAGCAATGAATTATTACAGCTAGGTTAAAAAAATAAGAGTATATCACTAAATTTCCTGTAAAGTAGGAACCTGCCTCTTGCATTGACCTTGCTTTAATTTATTGGGTCTCAGGAAAGATGGCAAATTCAGGGGCAAAATCACAGATACTGACAACTTACTGATAATATCACGCTAAATAAGAGCGTTAGAAATACTTCCAAAATACTAAGTGCTAGTTGTCCCCTGTAGATAATTTTGGTCTAATCTCTATATCAAAGTATGAGGCTTCTCCAAGAAACCCTAACAACATGCATTAGTATAAGCAATTTCATGCTTTGTCGTGCAATTCAGGTTTGGCTGAAACTTAAACAGTCTTGAAATTAACCCAGTCCAAAACCAATTTGGTCTATACTCCATACCAGTAAAATACCTGTTTTAGACTTCCATCTTCAGCTTTCCAGTTAAAGGTGGAATTATCTGAATCCTTGAAAACCTTGCTCAAGTCCTTTGAACTGTAGCCATGGAATTCCTCAACTGCAGAGACAATATCCATGACCTGTGCCAATACGATCGGATTTTCTGATCAGCACGGGAATACAATACACCGAGAGGTGGGACCTGAGAGGGGAGGGATGAGGTCTCTGAAGTCTCCTCCTCTCTTTCTCTTCGCCGAGTCCGAGTCTGACCCCTTCTCTCTCTCTCTCTCTCTCTTCTTCTTTCTCGGTACAATTTGGGGGTGGAGTGAGGATGTGAGACAACAGTACCGAGAGAGAAGGGAAGAGGAGAGAAGACGGACTGGGCCGCCTCCTCGGGTACGAATTGGGGATCGCAACGATTTCGAACTAGACTAAGTCTATTTCATTTCATTTTACTGATTTAGATTTTAGAGAACTTAAAAATCAAGGTGGGCTTTTAGGAACCGGGCCTTCCAAGTTTCAATGCCCATGGAATTATATTTTAGTTCGATAGACAAAATTACGATTGAATCATCAAATTTGATTATTTATACGATTATTAAAATATGAGAGTGAAATTTTGTGTGAATTTTGATGTCATTGAATGGTTGTTTTACTCATTGAACTAAATTTTGGTCCGATGGGCGTTGGAACTCCCCAGTTTCCGAACTTTTTATGGTCGGCCTGGGCTTTGTTGGGCTTACACAAATCACTCGGAGTTCGGAGCACAAATTAGTTATTAGGAAAATATTTGGGAGATATCATCATCGTTAATACCGTCATTAATACCGACTTTATTATTCATGTAAAACGAATTATTATTTATGTTAATGATTTTATTATGTAATTTATTTTATACAGTATTTTATCATTCAACTCAAATGTCACTAATCTGAGTAATAACTCACTTAAAATGAATAATAAAATATTATATAAATAAGTTGCATAATAAAATCATTAACATGAATGATAAAATATTGTAAAATCATTAGCATGAATAATAATTCATTTAATCTGAATTAAAATCGGTATTAACGACAGTATCAATAATGATATGTACATATCAGCTCCCAATTAATTAATTAATCGATTAATTAGGAGCTAAGAGTTTACTCCTAAATTTGAGTATTTTCACTCTGTTAATTGCTTCCTAATTCATATCACCTATTTTTATTGTGTCTCCTCTTATTCCTACCATCATAGTATACTTATATTAACTTAAAACTTTTATTTTAAATTAGATCGTGCAGTGCACAGTCCAATTGTTAGTTTCTATATAAAATATAATAAACAATTAAAAATAAATAAATTGTTTCTTGTGCAAGTACTTAAAACCGTATGAGTCATTTGCTTTAATATTGTTTCTCTCCTAAAATTCGTGAATATAATTGTATTAAAATTTTAAAATTGAAAATTACTATTGTTCATCAAACTTTGTACTTCAATTATAAAACTTTAATGACAAACGCTGAACTTTCTGACATAAAAAAAACAGAAATTTAAAGCCAATTTCACCTCGCTAATTTCTTTAAAAATCACTAATTAGTGATGGGATGGTTGGCTCTTAAAAATATTAAATTAAACAGAGTTGTTGCAACTTGCAAGCAATCGTCATTTCTTCATAAATAAATATATGCACGTAGTCAAATTGGCAAGATAATCTTTTTTTTTTTTTCAATGATGTGGCTCATAGAGAAAAAGACCTGATGTAACTAATTCCAATTTTTTTAGAGTTGCCTATAGAAAGATGCATCCAGGAAAAAGGAAAATGTTTGGGAGAGATCAAAATTAATATAAATTTATATAGAAATTGATATCGATTTTATTATTCATATTAAATGAGTTATTATTCACATTAACTATTTTATTGTGTAATTTATTCTTAATAGTATTTTTATTATTCAACTCAAATAACATTAATATGAATAATAACTCACTTAAGTCGAATAACAAAAGTACTGTACAAAAAAGTTATATAATAAAGTCATTTAATATGAATAATAACTCATGTAATATGAATAATAAAGTCGATATCGATTATGATATCAATTTTGATATTTATATATCAGCTGCCCAGGGAAAAAAAAAAAGAATAGCAAACCTTTCATTTTGAAAATTTTTTAATACACATAAGTGTTCCTAAAAAAAAAACTTATACCCAACTCCTTGAGTTGCTCAAAAATAAAAATTGAACTTATCATTTTAATCCTGGAGCTTTCCAAAATTTAACCAACTCAGCCTCCTTTTGAATAAAAATTATCTGTCTATATTTCCAATCATAGATGTTGGAGAATATTTATCCCTTTTAAAATATATGTTGCTGACTAACATTATTTTAGGGAGCTGATATATCGATTAAATAAATTATTATTCATATTATAGATTTTATTATATAATTTATTTGTATAATACTTTTATTATTCAATTAAAGTGAGTTATTATTCATATTAGTGGTATTTGAGTTGAATAATAAAAATACTATAAAAAATAAATTTCATAATAAACTAATTAATATGAATAATAACTCATTTAATATGAATAATAAAATCAGTATTAATTACAGTATCTCCCAAATATTTTCCTTATCTGAGCGTCGCCCATCTTTTTTTCATAAAAGAAGTAATGACAGAAATAAATGTTGTAAGAAACTAAAAATACATGGACCAAATTGCAACTTTCTGGACTAGATTTGAACAAGAAACTAAAAATACATGGACCAAATTGCAACTTTCCGGACTAGATTTGAACAAGTCCCTCGTATTATTATCTGCATTTGCTCAAAAATCTTTTATCTACAATCAATCAATCAATGAAATTGCAATTCTAATTGTACGGTACGGCGGCGCACCATAGCATAGCAGCGCTCTTGGAAACGAAAAAATTGAATTGGAAGTGTACTTGGAAGCGAATAAAAGAGGAGAGAATCTGAAATGGTCGCTATCTCGCTCTGAGCGCCGCCTCCTCCCGTGCTGGTGCTCTGCGCATCTCTCTCTCTCTCTCTGTGTCTCCTCCTAGCGCCGCGTCGCAGCGGCATCTTCACTGGTGCTCCTTTCGGTGAGATGCTTCTCTCTGATGTTTCTTTTTTCGCTAACATAAGTTGTTTGAGTTGTTCCTAGCTAAAATGGTTCCTGAATTGCGGTACAATTACAATTAGTTGAATTTTGAGAGTTAATTTCAGCATTGTTTCTGAATTCTGGGCTGATTGTGGATAAATTTCGGAGGCTAAACTTATCTATTGGGAATTTGGGATAAACTGTTTCCAGTCTTTTACTGGTGTATATTATTTCGTATTTCAAGGGTTTAGTTCGACTGAAATATCAAATTACCAGAAACACACCTCTCAAATTCCAAATAGTTTGTTTGTGATCAAATAGGTAACTGAAAGCAAAACACGAACAGCCTTTCATGTGTCATTGCATGTATATCAGCCCATCAATGTAATTTCTAAGTTTTTTTTTTTCTTGTAGTCATGTGCTTGTTTTCAGTATTCCCCTTTTCATGTCAGAACTTATACATGGCCTAATAATGGTCGCCAGCAAAAGCATCAATGACTTAACAATAAACACAAGCTATGTTTTGTAAGTGATGCAAAAGTAGCTTATTAGAAAATAAGAAGGATACACGTACCAAAATTTTTTATTACATTAAGAATCAATTATACATGTAACTGAGTAACTTGAATGAATTATATGATAGGTTTCAGACATGGTTAGACTGATTTTCAAATGTCATTGACTCCTCATGCTGAAATGAAATTTGCTTTTGGTTCAAGTATTCTCTTTTATTTTGTCTCCTTTTCCTACCTTGTCAGTATTTACTTTGTTTCATGCTAGGGTTTACTTGAGGCTTATAAATCTAATAATGGCTAAACAACCTGAAATGAAATATTCCAAACTTTTTGTTAGTAATTTTGACTAGGACATCTGATATCTAAACTGTATTCTCACCCCTTGCTTCCTACAAATTTGGTTTTGTAATATCTTTTTTGGTAGCTAAATTGGTTAAATTTCACTAACAAGTATCAGCACCACTTGATTCAGTGTCTCATCTATTATATTGGTTTGTGTACAGAAGACAAGGTTGCACAGTTGTAAATGTTGGGAGTTCTCTGAGCCGGGCTGAATATTGGTACCATTTAGGCAGGGCTTAGGCTCAAAATAATCTTAGCTAGGTTTTGACTTTTCTCCTCAAGTCAGGACCAAATCAGCTGGGAAGGGTTGGAGCTAAAGCCTGCCCACTGGCAGGTGTACTTCCATTTCAGCGTTATTCCTAGCATTTCAGTCTTAAATGGCTGTTTGCGGCTCCCGGTTGGTTAAGGGAATTGTTCCCTCCTATCACTCACCTAGAAGAAAAAATGGTGCTCAATGCGTCACCTTTACCGGATTAGGAAGCAGTAGAAGAGTTCTCAGGCGCAGAGCTATGCGAGTACGATCTGTTTTTGATGCGGATTTGGATAGCTCCATTTCAATGAAGCAAGGGGATGCGAGGGAGGAAGCACGATTTGTGGATTGGTTTAGGCAGGCATGGCCATACATAAGGGGCCACAGAGGGAGCACCTTTGTCGTTGTCATCTCTGGTGAAATTATGGATAGCCCCCACTTGGACACCATTCTCCAGGTATGAATTTGATTCGTTGTGCATGCATTTTTTTTCCTCCAACCAAATTGTTTGTTTCTAATTATCCCCTTTTCTCTTCCTGCCAAGTACGAATCATAATTTCTTAGAATGAAAATCTTTTTAGAATGGCTAGCACCCTTTTTTTGAGTTAATACATAATACCACGATTGGATTTATAGAAGTTAAAAGGACTGTTTCTCTAATACTGCTTTATTAAGTTGTGATTTACATATCTAACATCAAATTTGCCTAATTTCTCAGTAAACCACAATCCAATGTTACTCAATCCAGGGTGAGAAGTTGCTTCTTTGATTGTGCTAATCATAACTCAATCTTTTGTTCTCGTTTTCCTTTGACTGGGCATCTGTCATGCTTACCCATCAATAGGATATTTCACTGCTACATGGACTGGGGATCAAGTTTGTGATTGTTCCGGGAACATGGGTGCAAATAGATAAGATCTTGAAGCAGAGAGGAAGTGAGGGGAAGTATGTTGGACCATACAGAATTACTGATAGCGAGTCACTTGAGGCAGCAATAGTAGCAGCAGGGAGGGTTCGTCTAGCAATAGAGGCCAAACTGTCCCCTGGTCCTCCCATGTTGAATCTGCGTCGGCATGGAGATAACAGCCGGTGGCATGACCTCAGCGTTGCCGTTGCAAGTGGCAATTTCCTTGCTGCTAAGGTCTGGTGCCTCTTGTACTCTTCTTCTTTTCACCATCTTATATAAGTTAGTAATTCTTATATGGTTTGAGTGTTTCAATGTATGTTTTGGGTTGTTAGAGAAGGGGTGTAGTTGAAGGTGTGGATTTTGGAGCAACTGGTTTAGTGAAGAAGATAAATGTGGAGAGCATCAGAGAGAGACTGGAGAGGGACTGTATTGTCATTGTCAGCAACTTGGGATATGCCAGTTCTGGGGAGATTCTTAACTGCAAGTATGCTCATCTTCTTTGTTTCCTGCTATCATTTTCTTATCTAGTATTTGCCAGTAGAGTTGGTGAATTGATAGCAATACATGTAGTCGGTAGTTCTCTATTTTTACTAATGTGTTTCATGCAACTAACGAGTACAGCACATACGAGGTGGCAACTGCAAGTGCACTGGCTCTACAGGCAGAAAAATTAATATGTATAATAGATGGTGAGATATCTGATGAGAATAACCGTCTGATTCGTTTCATGACGCTGCAAGATGCAGACTTGTTGATCCGAAAGAGAGCTGAGCAAAGCCCTACTGCTGCAACATATGTTAACAAGAGCTCAACTGCAAGTACTGGAACTAGTAATCTCTATAACAGGGTCAGAGAATATAATGCCAGATTTCAAAATGGAGTCGGGTTTGACAATGGAAATGGGCTATGGACTGGAGGCCAACAGGGATTTGCTATAGGTGGAGAAGAGAGGCAAAGTAGGTTGAATGGCTACTTCTCTGAACTGACTGCTGCTGCTTTTGTTTGTCAGGTGAGTCTTGGCTATACAGGGCCCTCCCTTGCCTAGTTAATTTGTCTTTATATATTAACTATACAATGCTTGATTGGTTTCTTGTGTTTTGTAGGGTGGGGTGCAGAGAGTGCATTTGGTCGACGGGAGACGTCATGGAGCGTTACTACTGGAGCTATTTACCAGGGATGGAGCGGGTACTATGGTTGCTAGGTATAACTATTCTTTAAATTCTATCACTTTTTACCCAAAAAAGTTGTCGGCTTATTGCACCTTTTGTTGCCTGGTGTAGCAATGCCTCCTGGCCCTCTTTTGGATTCACAAACTCAATGACAGTTGTGCAATTTAATTTTGTCATCCACACTGAATTGAGCCCTAACAACTTCATGTATTTATAATTTCAACTAACTACTGCTCATAGACAAGGACAGAATAGAGGCTTATTCCCTTAAACGAGACCAACGACCAGCCAGTTATGAACCTGTAAGGTCCTTGCTTTGGGCTTTAAAATATACACAAATCCAAATGGCTGCACGTAAATCTGCTATGAGGTACTCTTTGCTGCTGTTAATCCCTAATGGCAGCTCTAAAGTTTCATTGTAACTGCTTGACATGAGTAACATTTGGCCTTTTACTAGTAACTACATTATTTATAGCTTAAAATTTAATTTTTTTTCTTTCCTGTTTCTTTACTTTTTGTTGGGAAGATGGAAGTTGGTTTGTTTATTCACTCATTATCATTTATGAATCAGTGATATGTATGAAGGAACAAGGACAGCAACGGAGGGTGATATAGCAGGCATCAAGCTACTTCTGAAACCTCTAGAAGACTCTGGTGCTTTGGTGCACCGTACGGATGAAGAGGTTTTCATGATCATGAATCATTGATTTGTTTATTGAGTTAATTTCGTAAGTACATGTCTTTAATATATAATTTTCACTTCATTAACACTGTTTAATATTGGGAACAGCTGGTCGAGTCAATTGGAAACTATGTAGTAGTAGAAAGAGATGGATCATTGATAGCATGTGCAGCCTTGTTCCCTTTCCTTGCTGATAAATGTGCGGAGGTTGCTGCCTTTGCTGTATCTCCTGAATGTCGTGGAAATGGTCAAGGAGACAAGCTTCTTGGTATTTTTTTTCTAATCCTAATTTCTCTGTCTCTCTCTCTTTTCCTGGAAATCTTGGCAGCAGCTGCCAACTCTCTCTCTAGTTATTCCTTTGCTCTTTTATTGACTGGAAAGTGTAGGCCATAACATAAAGCGTACTTATTCTTCAGATTATATTGAAAAGAAGGCTGCATCACTTGGACTTGAGAGGCTTTTCCTGCTGACAACGCGTGCCTCTGACTGGTATTTTCCTTGCTTTAAGTACAACCATATGCATCTGTGCCTGATGAAAGGGATTACAGCTGCTTTTTGCTGATACTAATCAGTTTATTTGAAACTCGTCCAAGAAGACAATGAAAAGAAATCACCAATTGTAGTCTGTCTTTGAGCATATTTTTCTTAATCATTTCCTGTATGTGACCACAGGAGTTCTTCTTGAACTACCTAAACAGCAAACAAGCAACTTGCCATTCTACCAGAACATGACCACAAGTTGTTCTTTTTTTCCTTGATAGATTGTCTTGGTAAATTTACGGTTAGTAGAAATGTAGTTATGGCAATTGAAACTGAAATGGATGTACCACATGTGCTAACTGCTACTAACAGGTTTGAGAGGCGAGGTTTCTCAGAGTGCTCAATGGAAACACTACCAGAGGAGAAGAGGAAAAGAATAAACAGATCTCGTGGGTCCAAATGCTACATGAAAACACTGCAACCTGAGCAAGGTGGCTTCACCATAAATGGTCATTCCTTTGGTTACTCTTCTTTGTAGGGGTAGTATATGAAAAGGAAAAATATAAGATGTCCCAAGGTTAATTCCCAATATAGCCCCTACACCTCACTGACAAAAGGGTTCCCTATGAAAATGGCACTGTATTAGTACCCATATGAAAATGGTGCACCTTCTTGGTGTCAGATTTTTGTCAGGATCAGAACTCAGAAGTACATGCTGAGTTATTTAGATTTGCTTTGAGGTACATGAATCTTTGTTTTCTTGCGGTGTATTTATTCTATGTGAGAGGGTGTTAGGCTTTTCAAGTTCCATTTTAAGTGTTCCTTTTCAATATTTAATAATTTTTTTTGTTGGCAATGTGCTAACTGATATTTGTATTATTTAATTATTCCTTTTTGCTATGCTAAGACATTTTTTTCTGGATTGAAGGTAAGTGTAGTGCAGTTTTACTAAGGTGATGCATTATAAGCAGAACTTGCTTTTGGTGCTATTTGGGTAGTCAGGCACATTACCTCTGCTATAAGTAATTATATATAGATAATTACTCAGGAAAGACTGTGAGTGGAATGCTATGGGGCTTTTTATTTCTGAGGCATATATTCAATATAAGACAAGTAGAACTAGAATTTTCATTCTGGCTGCATTATGACCAATTACTCCATGTTCCTAACATGCACATCATTTAGAAAAAAATTAGGCTTGGAGGGAGATTATCACATAATACATGATGAATTTACAAGTATTGCAATGGTAAATCATGCAAATGGGTGGATTCAAATATCAGAAAAAACAAACGAATTCTGTAAGACATCAGAAATTTTTACACATTGCCTCCTAATCATTTCCACCTCTGAAAGATATAAAGCTCTTTTGTGCTCAGGAAATACACTGCCTACATTTTAAATCAAATGGAAGGTTAGGCTTGTGGTCAATTGTTATGAGCAAATAAAAATTTTCATTATATAACTGAGCATATGCATGTCCAGTTCTTTTTGTACATGTTACACGGAAGATTCAAAGTTTCAAAGGTCAACAAACATGAATTCTGTTTCTAACAAAGTTGTACGTTATAATCCAAATCTCAAGATAACATCTCAATATATAGGTCAAAGTATAGATGTCTACTTGTTATTCTTGTACAATATGCTACATTAGTATAGATGTCTACTTGTTATTCATAACATTGTTCCTGTTTTGTACAAATGGGCCTTCAAGACTTTCAATATTTTCTGTGTGAGGTTTTCTATTTTTTTTATGTTCGAGAGTACCACAACTGGTATGCAACAATTAACTAATTGAACTAGACAGCTCAACAAGAAATTTGGTAAGAAATGAAAAAGACATACACAGGCGACGCATTGGCACAAGATTTAGTATTTTCAGAGCAGCCATAGGACAACCAAAAATTCATGCACTCGGCTCGTTAATTTTTGCCTAGTAAAATTAATCAAAATAGTAAACCAAAGTTTCAAACTGAACCTTTGCCATTCTAAGTCTTCTAAAACTGTTCTAGCAGTCTTAATTAAGAGCTGAAATAGCTGTGGCTTAACAAATAAAGCTCACCGAAGTCATTGGCAACTCCACAGAAAAAGGATATTAATAAAGGGAGGGGATCTCTTGACAACTATTATTTTGACAACCTTGACAATTAATTTTGAAATAATTTTTAGAAATTCTCAAAAATAGAAAAAAGTTAACAAACATATTTTTTAATTTATAAATTTGATTGTGTTTCAAATTTCATATAATTTAAGAGTCATTTGATATCCCATCAAAGACTATTAAATATTAATCGTTGTAAATGTTATGTAATTTTAATAGTCTTTAATGGAGTATCAAATAATAGTTAAATTGTATGAAATTTAGAACACAATCGATCTATAAGTTAAAGAATATATATATAAACTTTTTTCTATTTTTAAGATTTTTTTTGAAATTATTTGAAAATCCATTATCAAAGTTGTCAAAGTGATAGTTGCCAATAGATCCCCGTCCATTAATAAATTATCAATACTAACACCAAACCTAAGCATCATATGCATGACAAGATCAACGGGATGTAATTGGCAACATAATATTTACTTGGCTGACCATTTTGTCTAACTTTTATCTTTGCTACTTTCAGTCACTCATAGCTACTTAATGGAAGCAATACTAATAGCAAACTTACCCGGGCAATATTATAAAAAATAAAAAAGGTAGATCAGTAAGGTTTTTGTAATCAAGAGTAGGAATCTTACAAATTGAGATTAGTCTTGTAATCAGGATTGTGTTTGTGTACTGCAGATGGCAACATTATATTAAAAATCTGGAGCATATCAGTATGTACATTTCCTAGTACAGAAGAAAGAAAAACATAAAAAGAAAGACAAAAATATTATACATACTCGTCTCCAAAGAACATCCAATTTGCATAGTTTTGTTGGAACCTTGTAAAGCATATACAATGGAAGGCATATTGGACATTGTTTAAAGAATTTAGGAGAAAGGAGCATCATGATAACTTGCAATCAAAAAGAAAAGGCACTGCCAGCATGTGGGTGCAAATGTCACATATAGTCCATTGATCATTATTTCAATGGACTTGTACCTGTTAGATGCTACATTCTTGGAAAACATTTTATGTTCATGAGATTAGTCTTGTAATTGGCAACATAAACATTTACTCGGTTGGCTGATGTTTTTGTCTAACTTTTATCTTTGCTACTTTCAGTCACTCATAGCTACTTAATGGAAGCAATACTAATAGCAAACTTACCCGGGCAAAATTATAAAAAATGAAAAGGGTAGATCAGTAAGGTTTTTGTAATCAAAAGTAGGAATCTTACAAATTGAGATTAGTCTTGTAATCAGGATTGTGTTTCTGTACTGCAGATGGCAGCATTATAGTTGACATCTGGAGCATATCAGTATGTACATTTCCTAGTACAGAAGAAACAAAAACATAAAAAGAAATACAAAAAAATTATACATACTCGTCTCCAAAAAACATCCAATTTGCACAGTTTTGTTGGAACCTTGTAAAGCATATAAATGCGCATATTGGACATGGTTTAAAGAATATAGGAGAAAGGAGCATCATGATAACTTGCAATCAAAAAGAAAAGCCACTGCCAGCATGTGGGTGCAAATGTCACATATGGTCCAGTGATCATTATTTCAAAGGACTTGTACCTGTTTGGTGCCCCATTCTTGGAAAACATTTTGGTTGGCCATATGGAAAAAACAAAAAAAAAAAAAAGTTGGGAGCTACACTAAGAACATCTTGGAACTTTATATATATATATATATATTTTCCAGAGGAGTGAACTTGCTCTCTTTTATGAGTGATTGAGTATCTCTCAGCCTTTGGCTAATATGAGACAAAAATAGAGAATAATATATTTGAAAATTCATATAAATTAACAAAACAAATAATAAAGGAATCCTACTCACTTAATCCTCAGAAGCGAATAAGGTGCATCACCAAGTATCATTTACCAAGAAGCAATAATCCCGATACTCATCACAAATCAGCTTTTATCAATAGTAGCAAGATGATGTGCTCACTCCAGGCTGCAGTTGTTTGTATTCTTGTCGTGGTCCTTTAAAAATATTGGTAAGTATGAGCATTTTTGTGCAAATTAGCACAGGGGCTATCAAACTGCAATGCTTGTTTTTGCGGTTTACACTTGTATGTTGAGTGGCTTTGGGTGTCTGCCAGTGTATTATTATCCTGGTCAATCTGCATTAAAATACAAAAACCCTATGGTAAGCTTCCTTACACTAGAACCACTACAGATAAGGAATCATTTTGATGATAAATTTTACTGGGCCTATCAGAATAACTTACCTCACTGACGATGTCAGCAACAAAGTAAATAATTCATTGGATAAAGATTGAACAGCCGAGAAGTAATGAAGAATCCTGTTAACATTTGGCAATGAACAGTGAAAGAAATTTTGAATTGAGGAATTATCATTCTGCGCAAGCAAAAACTAATGAATTTGCTGAAATGACAGATCCTCTCTACACTGCTCTGTAGACAAAAAAATTCATCCATCACCAGCTGCACCCAGGAGTCTTGTCAAGTCCAGTAAAGGCCATAGCCACCCTCACATTTCCTGCATCAGACCACCTACCTGTTTGAGCATATATGTTAGAAAGCACTGCATAATGTGCCCCATCTTTGGGTCGTAGTCTAGTCAACTGCTGCAGCGCCACCTCTCCCAATTTTGAGTTTCCATACATCCTACATGCACCCAATAATGCCCCCCAGACACTTGCATCAGGGTCCATCGGCATTTTTTGGATTAATCTCCATGCCTCATCCAACTCTCCCGCACGACCGAGCAAATCTACCATGCACGCATAGTGTTCCACATTAGGCCCTGACCTCTTTTTATGTTTCATCAAGTCAAAAATCTCCCTCCCTTTTGAAACCAGACCACCATGTCGGCAAGCTGACAAAACTCCAAGATATGTCAGTGCATCAGCTTCTATTGAGTCATTTTCCATCTGTGAGAAGAGTAAAATTGCCTCATGACTCAGACCATGTATTGAATAACCAGCCAGCATAGTGTTCCAAGAAGCTGTATCCTTCTGTGCCATTTGATCAAAGAGCTTCTGGGCACAATCGAGTCTCCCGCATTTTGCGTACATATCGATGAGACAGTTCCCGACTTTTGCATCAGACTCAAAGCCAGACTTCACCACGTAACAATGGAGAGCCAGACCACCTCTAAGAGACACAAGATATGCAGCAGCAGGAATAATGCTAACTAGTGACACAAGGTTGGGTTTAACATACTCAGCCATCATCTGATGGAAAATTACCATCGCCTGTTTCGCTTGACCATTGTGCATGTACCCAGCTATCATGGTATTCCATGAAACTATGTCTTCACAAGACTTGGTCTCAGAAAACAGCTTATGTGAAGATTGAACATCCCCACATTTGGCATACAGATCAAGGGTAGCATTTTTCACACGAAGATCAGAATGAAATCCATATTTAATTGCCATGCCATGTACACTCGCCCCTTCTTTTAGGGCACTTAAGAGGGCATAAGCAGGAAGTACACCAACAAATGTAGCATGATCAGGATTTCGCCCTGTCCATCTTAGCCGGTGAAACATTTGGAGAGCTTCCAATGGCTCATCAATCTGTGCATAACCATTAATTAATGCATTCCAGGAAACCACATCCTTGTTATTCAACCGGTCAAAGATGGCATGTGCTAATCCAAATGATTTACACTTGGCATACATAGCCACAAGCGCAGGGCCAACTGTCCCATCCAAAATCATATCAGATTTTAGTACAAAACAATGGATGCTCTTACCAAGTCTGAGATCCAACAAGTCAGCACATGCAGGAAGAGCACTGACAAGTGTGATTGTGTTGGGTTTTACTCCTTGTACTTGCATTTCTTTAAGAGACAACAGCGCTTGTTTGGCGTTACCATTTTGGGCAAAAGAAGAGATGATAGCTGACCATGCCACCACATCCTTTTCTTGGATATTTTCAAAGACCAATTTTGCCTTTTCCGTAGCTCCACACCTTGCATACATTATCACCAGTGCTGTGTTCACTCGAAGATCAAATTTCATTCCTCTCCGAACTGCATAATCATGGACATCTTCTCCCCTCTCCAAATCTGCAATCTCACCTGCAGCCGTTAAAGCACCTAACACAACCACCTGATTCAATTTTACATTAGAGATTCTCATGCCATCAAAAAGTTCCAAAGCTTGTGTGTAATATCCCTCATGCACATAACCAGATATTATTGTTCCCCAAGAGACATCATCCCTGGTACTTGACATTCTGTCAAAGACTTTGTGGGCGAGCTCAGCATGACCACACTTGCAGTATGCATCCAACAACCCATTAAATATAGACTCAAGAATACCTCTCTTGAGAGCAAAACCATGAATTTCCTTGCACAGAGTCAGAGCAGACAGCTGACAGATAGCAGGAAACAAGTTCAAAATAGTGACTGAATTGGGCACTTCACTGGCTGCTTGCATCCTTCTAAAAAGATGCAGTGCTTCATCTGGGGCCTTACTGTGTGAAAAACCGGCAATCATGGCATTCCATGTGACAGCATCCATGACAGGCATTGAATCAAACAGCTCACGTGCGGTTGAAACCAGACCAAGTTTGGAAAAGAGATCAACCAATGCAGTGGAAATAAACATGTCAGTAGTGAGACCTCTACGTTTGATGTGTTCATAAATGGAACTAGCATTGCGGGAATCGAGTGCATCGGCGCAGGCCTTGAGAACAAAGGTGAAGGTGTAGTTATCAGGGTGGATGCCGCGTTGTTCCATGCGGCGGTACAAGAGAATGGCCGTCTGCGGATGACCTGCCCGGCTGAGAGACCGAATTAGCGAATTGCAAAGGGAGACAGAGGGATAAGGTATGGAATTGAAAACAGCAAGCGCAGAGTGGGATTGAAGGAGGGAGGTGTAGGAGGTAATGAGGAAAGAGGCAATGGAAGGAATTGGAAGGGCACCGAGCGTGAGGAGGCGAGCGTGGAGTCGGCGAAGAGAGGGAAGGCATTTGCACGAGAGGAGGAGGTGCCTGAGCTTCTCGCTTCTCATTCCGGTTGAGGGAGGGATACAAACAGTGCTGGAGCATGTGCGTGTAAGAGAGTTTGATTTAGCTCAGAATAAAGGTGATTTCCAAATACTAAATCCTGAAATAAAATTAAAATAGAGTGAATAAATAAGTAAAGTAACATTACAGTAAAATAAATATTAAAGTATTTTAAAATATTTATGTTTAATAGTAATGAAATAAATAGATTAAGTGATAAGAATAAAATATATTAAAAGTTATACAATTTGATAATTTAAGATATTTTAATTTATTTAATCTTAAATTATTTTTGTTTGATGTATAAAATATTTTAAAGTATCTAAATCATTTATATTTCACCTATCAAACAGGGGAAAGAACTTAGCTTAGTCTTTCTAATTTGAGTTTAATGTTGTATTTAGAGGACTATAAACTTTCATGTTATTGACTTAGAGAGGAGATTAGATTTTCTTTTTTATTCACTTGTACAAATTAAAGGATCTTTACTTAATATCCACCCAATGTTCACGTAAATTTCTCCCCCTTTTCCTTGCATCATTTCAGTTATTAATCAAAAGCTCTAATTATCTTGACATATTGTCATGAAAGCTTCTTCGAAACCAACCAAGTTGCCGAGCCGCCAAGCCGCCCGCATGTCTAAATAAATTTGTCGGTGACCAGATATGTATCGGATTCTGGCGTAATCGGGCGGTCAATCATCACTGGAAGCAGTGATGATGAGAAATTGAGAAATGATGCATCCAGGCAGTAAGAATCAAGAACAGATATTGATACAAGGAATGAGGAAACTAACTCAGGAAGAGCCTTGATGAATCATAAATTACTGTGAATAGGCTTCATGTCAATAGAACAGATACATTGTTTATGAAAGGTCCCTCACACAAGTTTGTTTCTTTTATTTTTTTAAATTAGTAGATCCCCAACATAAGTTGCTGATAGTGAATGTCGTCAGAGAAGAAGCTCATGAAGAGGAAGGTTATACATGATCTGAAGCTAGAGAAAAACAGACACAAACCTCGACAACTCGGATTAAATGTTTTCAGAAAAGCTGAAATTCCACTTGTGGAGGCTAACACATTTAATTGGATCTGATTCGTTTTCTCAGTACAAAGTGCAAACATGATAAATGTTTACTGATTTGATGAATCAGGTATCAACTTCTCTCTTTCAGGGGCCATTTGCATATTTGGTGAGTGGTGACCAACTGAATTTCTTTTGGAGCTTGGTATTATCTTTTACCAAATGTACAGTACCAGTCTACCGGTACCCACAATTTTTTTCAATAATCATTGCTGATAGATAGTAATGCAACACAGCAACAATTTAAACTTGACAAATTCCCAGTTAAGAATTCTTAAGATATGAGATTTCTGCTCAAAGTGTGGGAGAGTTCAGTTGTACAAAAAGACAAAACATCAGAAAAGATAATTATCAGCTCGGAAGATTTATTTGTAAACTGTTTGTGTTCCTAAAAGATAATTCCCAATCATACTGGATGAAATCTGTTTCAAATGGAAATCAAATATATCAAGTTATCACCACAAACATTACACTTTCAAGAGGTAAAACCAGAACCCACCAAGATACAGCAGAAACTGAGAACAAAATGTCAGTCTATTTACATTTGGGGGAATTGTCAAATTTGAGATCCTAATACAACATACAGTGTCCTATTTTCAATAATAATTAGTTCTTTTTTTTGAGTAAACAATGATACTGGTAATTAATTAAATTAAAACTGCAATCAGCTAATTCTAGTAAATCTCCTAAAATTTGCACAAGCAATCAAGAACAAGACATTTAAACCATATATCCCCAACCATACACATCCAGATGGAATAAATCACATGTAATACCAGATTTTTGCTCTCAAAATCAACAGATTCATACCACAATTGTCAAATTGACCAGAAAATTCATCTATTCCAAATCTAAATCAAACACTCATATACATCTCAATCAAACTCCAGCCCTAATCCCCACTACTTTTAAAATGCCACCAAAGAAACAAAGAAGATAAAAAAGAAAACAACTAACTAAAGACCTAATCCACCAAACCAAACCCAAATCTAAGCACTGGTAAACTTGGTGACAGCCTTGGTTCCCTCAGAAACAGCATGCTTGGCGAGTTCACCAGGAAGCACGAGCCTAACAGAGGTCTGGATCTCACGAGAGGTGATAGTAGGCTTCTTGTTATACCTCGCCAATCTAGCTGCCTCCATGGCGAGTTTCTCAAAGATATCGTTGATGAAGGAGTTCATGATCGACATGGCCTTGCTGGAGATACCGATGTCGGGATGCACCTGCTTCAGCACCTTGAAAATGTAGATCTTGTAAGTCTCAATGCTCTTCGCCTTCTTCTTCTTCTTCGACTTGTCTCCGCCGGCGCTGTCCTTCGACGGGATGCGCTTCTCCGCCTTAGGTTTCTTCTCCGCTGGCTTCTTCTCCGCCTTCTCCTCTGCGGGCTTCTTCTCCGCTGGTTTCTTCTCGGCCTTAGGCGCCATTTTCTTTCTAGTCCTTGAGAGGTTTGATTAGGGTTTTGAGGGTTTGATCAGGGGAATTGATTCTCTTTTCGGCTGTGGTGAGAATGAGAGAGGATTGGGTGCTCTTTTAAAAGGGATCGATTCGCGTTTTGATTGGTGGATTGGGAGAGGCGCGGATCGATGACGTGGAGAAGATCTGGCCGTTGATTGGTAGACAGATTGGAGGGTGGGGATTAAAGAGAGCGGGTGCATTGGCGAGGTGGATAGTGGATGAGAATTTCTAGGTCTCCTTAACTGTTTTGTTTGAGGGTGAATTTTATGTTTGAAAAAAAAAAAAAAAATTAAAAAATAAGAAAAATATTATTTGGAAAGGTGTTTTTTTATAGTATTTTCCGTTATGAGAAAATTATTTTTTCAAAATGCGATCTTTTTTAGAAATGAAAATAAAGATAAGAGAAATGATGGAGGAAGAAAAGAGAAAGAGGGAAAAAAAGAGGACGGAGTGAATAAAATGCGAGAAGACTGTACTCTTTGTGATAGCTATGATTTTTCTGATTTTTAAATTTTGCTGAAATATTTTTTTTATTTTATAATTTATTTTTTATTTTTTTCCGACATAAAAATCACCCACTGTTTGAGTGTTTGCCTATTAAATTGATTTTATGTAATAAATTGCAATTCAATTATTCAATCCGTCCAGTCTATTAAATTGATTTTGCCTAATGAATTACAATTCAATTATTCAATCCGTCCAGTCTAAATGTCTAATACACATAAAATCGATTTTGTCTAATAAATTGCAATCTTTTTTAAAATATCAGCAGTGGAGATCTCATATATGTGTTTTTAATTTGAAAGTTTTGATCAAATAAATTTTATAACGAAGTGTCTATTAAATAATTATGATAACTGACACGATAACAATTATAAGATAAAAAATTAAAATCGTACATATTCTTTTATGCATTTTAAAGGATTTTATACGTATTGTTTGATCTATATTCTTAATTTTCAGACTAATAATATGCATTCGTAGAGGAATATGTCAAAGATTATATGTCATTTTTTGTTGATATTAAAATCATAAATGTAACTTGCATTGGATAAAAAAAATAGACAATACAATATAACACACTGTAAGTGCATTGTAAAAGTACTTTATCTGTATTATTTGATCTATTTGTTTGATTTTTATGCATATATATTCATGTACTTGTACAACACATATGTTTCAAGTTATATGGTTATTTTGGTGACATTAGAAGCATAAATGTGACCTAAATTAATTAAAATCATCAAACAGAGACACAAATAACACTTTAAATGCATTCAAAAATTTTTATGTGTAATATTTGATCTGTCTGCTTGATAATTGCAACTGACACACATAAGGCATAACAAATACATTTTAAGATGATTTTATGTGTAATATTTGATTTTAAATACAATATTTGAAATTTCACGAGTCCGCTACACAATATGAGACAAATACTTCTCTGAAAATTACATTCACAAATATGTTTCGATCTTATACAATGGATGAACTATGACGACAACCTTATTATTGTTTGAACTTTTCTAAAAGAAATTGCAATTTCAAAATCAACATTATCAAGAACAACATTTAGTTTTTCTAGGGTACTCCCTATGAATTTTGTGTTGGTATCTTTGCTTTCATTAAAAGTTATTAATTTTTGTTAAATTTGAGACAATTCAACCATTGGCCAGGAAATCGGATTTACCTAACTAAACATGACCTGACCTAAATGAACTTGAATCAAACCAAACTATGAAATGACCCGAACACGGTTTATTTGAAAGCCAAACTCGATCCAAACCAAATTGGACTTAAAAAGGCTTATGGAATCCGTTAATAAAATTCAGAGCAATAACAAACAGAAAATAAGATCCCCAGTCCAGCCATCTTACTGCACCCCAAACCCCCCAACCCGGGTTTGCTCAAATTGAATGATGCTAGGGACGATAAAAACCGCTGAAACTTGTTTAAGAAGAAGAATGTGAAAGGTGAGATGGGAAGAACACCGGCAAATTACATGACAAAAGGGAAGCCATTGCATGGACAGTATATTAATTTTCATGAGCTATCTTTGCTAAAAAGAGAAAATTCTATCGTATTAGAAAAAAAAGATGAATCAGAAACAATTCTAAAGTTGTAATTGGAGTTCATCAGAAGGTCCTGAACCTCATGTCTACTAAAATGAAAATGCACAAATGAAAGACTATAGTGCAAATCATATTCTTGACATATGAACAATACATGTGACATGTACAAGAAATATACATATACTCATTGAGACTATTATCTTTTCTTATCTCGGTATGTAGGAATAAAAGGAGGTCCTAACTAAAATCAGAATCTAACCCAGCACCTTGTGCATTTCGCTATGCAATCTCCTCTACAGTCCACATTATACCCTAGAACTTTAGGGTTTCGCAAAAGAAGGCTTCTGAGTGTTTTCCCCGAAATGCCCCAATCCTTTTCTAATAATCCCACATTTAGCTTTATTTCTTCATCAAGGCTACATCCGAGTACTTCTGGAAACTTCTTTAACAATTTCTGTAGGTCTTCATCAGACAGGCCCAAGCTTGTTAAATAATCCAAAATTTGATTTATGGTTTGAACTTTTGGGGTTTCTTTCTCTCTCTCTTCACTCCAATAAGGTGAATTCACCCATCCAAATGCTTTTTTCAGCATTTTGTCCGATTCTTCTGTAGAAAAATTAAAATGGGAGAGAACCTGTTTGGATTCTTCCCATGATTTCGTGTCATCTTCTAAAACAGCAATTCCGGGTTCACCGGTTGAATGTATCTGCCATCTGTCTGGAGAATAGCTCAATTTTGGAAATTTTAGTTTTCTAGAGTTCGGCTGAAGGCATGGCATCAGTTGATTTGTCAGAACACACGGATGCAAGTTTGGTCTCGAGATGCAAATATCTTGCTGAAGGAACAAAAACATTTAAAGAACGTAAAACTTATGTTGTTGCTTTGTTTCAACATAAAGAAACATTAAATTTATATGATTCTTATATGTATATAATGTCATACGTACCCTAGGGTTCTTACCAAAAAGAAATTTGAAAAAATAACAAAAATTAAGTGAGAATTCTTACATTTGGAAACAAGTAGAATGCAGAGGTTTTGATTTTCACCGGAGTTGCCATCGGTAGTTCTCCACACACTATCAGGACAAAATTTAGATTACATTAACAGCACAAAAAACATAAAGATGCTTATCTTGATAACAATAAAGAAGAAAGGGGTTCTTTACTGTCAAAATTACCAGAAAAAGAAAACGCTACAAACTACACTATCACTACGGGGTGTATTTTGACTTTTGAAATCCTCTTTCCTTTTTGCAATTAACCAAAAGGTAATCCAAATTGAACAAGGGCTATTACCTAAGCAAACGGAAAGAAGACTGAATCGTCGTCGTAGCTACAATTCGGATTTTACAAGGGCGATTAATTAAGCATAGTTTGATTAACTCGAGATTAGGAAAACAAGCAGGGAGACGAGAGAGAGAGAGGAGAAGAAGAAGCTCATACATAGTTTATTCTCTCTGGTAGAGAAACTGGAGCTCAATCGGCTGAGCTGCTCCGCTTGCGACTCGCAACCTCTCTCTCTCTCTCTCTCTCTCTTTCTCTCTCTCTCTTTCAAAAGAGATGAAATGAGAAATGGAGAGGAGGAGAGGAGCACAGGCCAGAGAGAAAATATGCGACACTGGAATTTGTGTGTCCGAATTTATTGGTTTTATTTATTATCTTACGGCCCAGATCTTGCCACGTAGTCACCTTCCCTTGTTTGTTTATTGAGGCTGATTTAGAATTATTTGGGATTTGGTATCAGAGTCAATGCTCTTGAATTAACCTCCTCCTTTTTTTTAATCTTTGTTAAATATATATTTAATAAATTTCTACCTCTATTATGGGATTCATATTCTCCGCTGCGTTATATCGTGCAACGTAATGTATTATTCATCCGATGACATTAAAATTCGTGCAAAATAAATTTCAAAGTAATTCGCTCCGCTCGTCCGTGTGTTATGCAATATAATGCTGCACTGTAAAAGATTGAGACCCTCTATTACATATTTTGTTTGATTGTGTACCTATTTCAACCTATTCCATTGTGTTTATGTTATCATTTCAAAAGAATTTCTTTGGAACTACGTTAGTTAAAACCAGACTACTTAATTAAGCAACCCAGCCAATCTATCAGAACAACTGTTGCATGATGGCGTATTAACAGATGACCCAAACACATTAAAAAAATAATACAGGAATTATTTTTGGTTTGCAAGAACCAGGGAAAGCAAACAATTACTGTACATGATTTCCCCAAAAATAAGCTCACCCCTCATCACACATAATTCACATGTTAACAAAAATCATCACAAAGCAATGAATCAACATGTACTTAAAATTTCTGGGCTGGAAGTATATTAAAAGACAGATCCAAGCCCCAAAAACCAATTTTAACCAGAAATAATAATATGGATTTGAGAAGTTGAAGGTTGCACGGTTGATTACAATTTCATGCCTTTATATATATAAATCAACGCCATGGCAGAGCTGGATGCACCATGGTAGACGCTTGTATGCCCAAAAAGGTCTGTAATTGCATATAGACCTGAATTGAGAATCTATCATAGACCTCATGACATCAACATCAAACACAAATGGGAACCAAAGAATGGTAAATAGGAGAAATAAAGGTCGCAGGAGCATAAAACATTGCAATGTTTCGTTCCAGTATAAGACAGCCACCATAATACACTACATGGGAATTCATATACAACTACCTAATTTGATGCTTTATTTATTTAACCTTTTTTCAGGGTGGTGGAGATAAAAAGGGTTAAAAAAAAAAAATTTTAAGTGCCACCATGACGGTAAAGGAGGAGAGAGCGGTAAAGAGCAGCAAGATGGAGAAAAACAACAACCAATATCAGCGCATCATCCAAGAATCCAGCCAGGCCAAATATTCCTGTTCAAAGTATTTAACAAGTCGGTTGGTTAGGATAACAATATTACTGTTTCAGAAGGAAAAATTGCAACCAACTCCACAAAATTCAGCAGTGTTGATCTGACTGTCCACATCACATAGCAAGTTGGTTGGGTTAACAATATTTTGAACCACTAATAATAGGTCAGGTCCGGGTCTGCTTGAAATTTCTTGACAATCTGGCAGCTATTTGTTCTAAACTGCACAACCTGATTTATTATCAGCCTTGCAAAGAAATAACCCCAAAATATTAATTATTAACTATTTAAAAGGTTGTTTTCAACATGCTTCACTATTCTACTCTTACTTCCAACATAACAGCAGTAATGAGTTACATGTTGAGAATCATGTTAAAGGGTAAAATTTTTTTTAGCTTCAATGACTGTAGTTGAGTAACAAAATGGTTGCTCAACTATCTATTTGTGCCCCTCCAAGTTCTAAACCATTATTTTGTCCAAATCAAAACCCCATACCCTTCTGTAAATTAAGATAACAGTATAAACTTTCTCTATTTCAATCTCATGACAGAGAAGCAGGCAGAAATGGGAAGAAATGTATTAATATATTGTAAGGTGATAGAGAAGTGGGAATAAAGAGAAAAAGTTACAAGGTAATACAGATGTGTCAAAAGAGAGAGGACATGCAAAAGAGGACAAAAAAGATTGAATTTCATACTCTATTTAACACAAGGTGACAGAACAGTAGATACAATGGTTTTGAAGGGGGCAAAACAAAGTTGAGTGAGCACATTATGACTTGCATTTTTCTATCTCCCAAAAATAATATACCATTTGCAGTATCATTCAATCGCTGAATCCAAGGTATTAAAAATAAAAACTATTCATCAAAGATTTACCTTCTGGTATGATATCGACCGGGCTCAGAACATAAATTGCACTCAAAGCCATCTGCAAAATTTGAATCATATTATTCTTCACAAATTAAATACCGAATACTGAAATACATTCCTCTTTTTCTGAGATTGACCATATATCACACACCATGATATAAGAGATATTAGGAATATAACCAAACAGAATGGAAACAAAGTCCATTTTATTGTACTTTGACTTTGAAGATTCCTTTCTTTTGTTTTTGTAAGAAAACTTACAGCAAAAATCATGCGAGCACGAAAAATAAGGGGAAGGGTCCTCTGGGGATCCATCATTTCTCTAAACAGCCTCCTCGTGAAAAATGGCAAATCTTGCAACCTCTGCCAGACAAAATATACAGAAAACAAGCATTTAGATGCATAATTCCCTTTCTTAACAGGACGAAAGCAGCAGGAAATTTCACAGAATTAAGACTAATATAAGTTCAATATGATAAGAATCCACCCCTGACCTAATTTTCCCATTTGTATGTTTCAGAGCCCAAGTCTACTCTGCCAATATTAATAATTTCACCTATTCATTTATTTTATAAAATTTACAAATCCAAATATTATTTTTAATTTATAAGTTCTAGTGATTTGTTTCTTGAAACTTTGTACATCTCAATTACAACCATACAAGAATAGTAATAACAGAAGAGAGGGGTGTGGGACCTGCATGAGGGAGCGTGGGCCCCCACCAAAAAGGCCGTTGTACTTCTCAACATCTCTCAGCACCTGATTGGATTGTGGTTGCCCCAGATGTTCTCTTCGAATTTCACCAGGTACCAGTAGTGTTATCAAACGCCGGCATATCGGGCACTTACACGGCTGTAGTGCTGACCCGTGGTGCCACACGGCCATTATGCACTTTCCTGTAGAAATTACATAATTGCCCACATTTGAATACAAAATCCATGCATATAGGAAGGGTATTTGGAGAACTAATCTATGATATATGCATATAACATTTTCCAGCTCTAGTCAATGCTTACCTATTAAGTCATCTCTTATTCTTATACCCACATAAATAAGCTTTAAATCATATACATATATATAAAAAGAGACAGCCATAATGCATATTGCATTAGATCGACTCTAATTGAAGCTAAAATTAAGATCGGCTTCAAATTTGGGGATCTCGAAGATCAGATCATGGACACCTAAAATTCAATAAAAACGAAAACAGAACACACACAAACACAATCACGGAGAAGCGGAAATGCAGGGGAATTGAATTTGTTACTCACATCTAAGCAAAAATAATTAGAAAAAAATACAAAAATTACCACAGAACCAATGGGAACAGTTGGCTTGAAACGGCAGGGTAAAGTCGTCATGGCAAACAGAGCAAAAGTCGTTCTCCGGCGGTCCCTCCATCTCCTCCGTTTTCTCCCCCTTTCAAATTCCTCTCTTTCTAACCCTAGAATTCAGCGATCGTTTTGAAATCTAAACCATCAGATCAAACAAATCTCTCCTCCTCTTCTCTCCCCCTCCTCTCTCTCTTTTTCGACAAACAGCCCCCCCTCTCTATCCCTCTCTCTCTCTCTCTCTCTCTCTCTCTCGGCTGAGCTACGAACCTACGACTAATTAAGTCGCTTGATACTCTCCAATCGGTTAAAGGTTTTTTATTTTGTTGGAAGAATTTTGGTGCCTCGCAATTTTTCAAGTAATTTTCAAGGGGATGAATTGATCAATCAAGAGATATTCAAGAAATTTGAACCTGGTCTTTAATATTTCTAGTCATGTGGTCGTGAGTGTCAGTGACTGTTGGTCCGGTACACCTAGTCTATTCGTTTTTTAGTTGACGCTTGAAAGTACCTTGCATCAATCGAAACTTCACTGAGAGAAGAGAGAGAGGTATATTTCCTGGTAAAATCCTGGAAAATTGCCTACGGGATATGGAGTATGGACCTTCGTTATTACAAAATAAAAAAAATTCAGGGACGAAAACGAGAAATTAGTTTTTCTCTTTTATTTTTTAAGAAACGATATATCAATGATGAGAAGTGCTTTTTTTCCACATCGATTTGTCATCTTCCACAAAGCTTTAGACGTTGAATAAATATATAAAATGACATGAATAGAATTACAAAACAAGTTACAAAGATGAGCTTCGTGAAAGTTTCATATTTGGTGAAGAGATATTTGCATAGTAATCTGAGAAATAAAGGGGAATATTGTGGTTATTTCTTTTGTAGAAGGAAAATTAAGTAAACGGATGACTTAAATTATTGTTTGACATAGAAAAATTTGTCTATTTCTGATCCCAATCCAAACATGCGAGCACGATTAGATCAGATCTTATTCGTTTAAAACTTACTATATATAATCGAATCAAATACAAATCTAGATTTTTGGAACTTTAGGGGAGAAAACCATAGTTTCCAAAATTACATGCCAACATTTTTAATCACTTTACTATTCTGATTTTATACAAAACTAATAAATGGAAAATGGAAAAAAAAAAACGCTAAATTACCAGTCCAACAGAAAACATGCAATGAAAATAGAAATAATGTTATTACTATTCTCAGGAGTGACTTGTAAGAACAACGACCAAAAATTAAGGACTAAAAGCCAATTGTTTCATATAAACTATGAAGTAAAAAAAAAAAAAATTCAAGCTAATAATAACTCCGATTTGCAATAAATCTATAATTTACAAAGGAAAGAAAAATATTTGAGAGATCCTGACATTGATACCGTCAACGATAACAAATTTATTATTTATGTAAAATAAATTATCATTCATATTAATGATTTTATTATGCAACTTATTTTGTATAATGCCTTCTTTATTATTCAACTCAAATATCACTAATATAAATAATAACCCATTTAAGTTGAATAATAAAATTATTATACAAAATAAGTTACATAGTAAAATCATTAACATGAATAATAATTTATATAATCTAAATAACAAAATCGATATAATGACAGTATCAATGACAATATTTGCATATCAACTCTCATTTACAAATGTCTGGACTTTATTCCTAGTGGTAAATTAAAGCATACAGCAACCATTTCAAAAGCTCAACAACAAACAAAGAAAAGAAAATAAAGCACTTCTTTCCTTTAACCTGAGTCAAACCATAGTTAATTCTGAACTATTTCGTTTAAGAAAAAAGAGGGAGCTTTTGATCCCCCATGGCATAAGTGATAATATTCTTCTTTAATGGCGCGATATATTGAGCTCCATGAAAAGCCGTCGCCCGCAAAATATTAAGAGGCCAGAAATCGACCGAGTAAGCCCTTTGGAAACCATCAAGAACTGCCATCATAGCTATGTTTTCCGCCTTCCTCTCCCTCTCGTATTTCTTCAATAAAGTTAGCTGTTACAAGAAAAATGGCCGGTTAAAAAGGGGCGGCAAATTCATTGTCAATCATGCAAAACAGGAAGTACCATGCATAGAGTTACATAGTATGGCTCTATATTTTATTTTCCTCTGCATTCATGAATGACGAGAGATATCACATGCAAACCCCGAGAGATTACAGGAATATCTTGTGCCTTAAATGCTTTTATATCCGCTTTTCAGTATCAGACCCTACACAAGGAAAGAGCAGCGCTTCTGCTTATATAAATAAAATAAGAAAAAGGAACTACACGTACAAGATATTTTTTGTATAGTTTCCAGATAGGCATATGAACTGCTTCTCCATTGACAAATTTGCAAGATTTTTGGTATTTCGAGGAGTATATATAAATAAAAGAAGACCAATTTTTAATTTTCACATGAAATATCATGGGAAGATGAAGTGCATGTGCATATATACTTCAAAAGCTTCCAAAAGACAAAATATGGTGTTTAACAAAATAGTATATGATCAAAGATTATGGTGCTTAAATGTTTGAACACATACCTCACTAATATCAGTACCAACTGAAACACCTTCAGCTAAAATCTTTGCCAGCGCTGATGCATCACCAAAACCTAGATTCACACCTTGACCCGCCAGAGGGTGGACAGTGTGTGCCGCATCACCCACTAGAACCACATTTTTTGATGCATAGCTGTTTGCATGTTTCAGCCCCAGAGGAAATGCCATTCTATCTGACACAACCCCCAAAACCTTAGGCGGTACCTCAAATTTCTCTCTTGTGGACATTACCGTACCAGCAATAGAGTCAAGTAAGTTACTCAAGCTGCTAGACTCAGGGTGGGGACCATAGCCATAATTCAATGCATGGTTCACAGAGTTAATGAATTTATCTTGGTCCATGGATTTGTGCTCCGTGGCTTGGTCCGGGGACATGGTCCACACAATATTGCTGTAGTTGTCACCAATTGGGAGAAGTGCGATGGGGCCCGATGGGAGAAACCTTTGTAATGCAAGGATGTGAAACTTAATAAAATAGATTAACATAGGGTTTTCTGCAAATAACGACCATTCTCATACTTGCAACTAAGAATGCTATTTTTTCTTAATATTTGCACACACATAACATTCAATATCAAACTCTTATGGATTTAGACGATTTGGTCGAGTTAATAAGAATGTCTAGGATTGCAGGTTGACTTTTGCACAACTTAACATTAGGTATGATAAATATTGGGCTGCGAAATTGGTAAGGTTTATTAATACAAGGAAATGTGGTTGTTTACAATTAATACCATGTCATACAGCAAATACGACTTTCAACTCGATAAAATCTAGTTCCTTTTCATATTTCATGAAAATTATCTCTTCATGAGTTCTTGAATTTTATTAATGAATTGAGATTTTGCCATGTGACACATGGCATTCTTCTTAAAGAGTGCACCTTACAACAGGTGCAGATAAGAGATAAAGATTAAGCACAAAACATACATTTTACCTTTGCCATGCGCAATGGTTCTGGGAAGGATGTTCAACTGTGCAAATTACAGCACTCTGGGAGTAATTCCAGCCAGTAGTTGTTATACCAGCTGCCTCTCTCACACGCGAATTGGACCCGTCAGCGCCCACCTGAAAATAAATACAAGAAGAATACCTTACGTGGAGCTATTTTCATATAATCCTCTCCAATTTAACATTGGCAGATTACACTCACCCCAGTTTGATTGATTTGTCTATTTGGGATTGTTCTTTAAGGACAACTTCTAATATTTTGCATTTTAGCTTTGTTTGTTCACTTATTGATCAATTATTTGTTAATAATCTACATCTTTTGCAATTTTATTTTCTTTTTCTTTCTTTTCATTTGCTTAATCTTCTCAACAGTAGGTTTATCATACAGACTGGTATGCACCTTAATTTCTGAACTTGACCATATGTTCTCCTACAGCATATCTGAACAATATAACCTTATACGAAGATAGTAAAAGAAAGCATTTCAGAGTATGAACACAAAAGATTAATGGAAGGAAAGAACATACCACCAACTTTGCATGCAGAGCTTTTCCATCGGTCAAATCCAGCTTTGCGAATTTACTGTGGTTTATATCTTGTTCTTTTAGTGAGCTGCCTTTTGACGGTAGAGTCAGTGATGACACTCTGGTGGAGTATATCATATTCTCAAACCCCTCCTTCTAATGCATAAAAGAGAAAACAGTAATGATAATTAGAGATTTAGAGGTTTTGAACTAGATAACATTCAAAGCGACTTCCTCCAATTTCTTCAGCTGCGCAGACAGTTAATTCTCTAATGTACTTCTTACGCTGATAACATCCCTTGATTCCACAAACAACCAAGATTGCATTCACATGCCAGTACAAAACCTGATCAACGTGGTAGAAGACTGCACGGTATTGTTCAAACCCAAAAGATTGAGTAACTACTGATTCAGTAAAATTAGCACAAAATATGCATTTTTCGTCAGGGGAACAAACCTCACATAAATAGCACAACCAACCCCGAACTGTCTAGCCAATAATAAGGAATAAAGAAAGGAAAATAGTTCTCTAAGGAAAAGAATATGGTCAATACCTGCAAAGATAAAAGAAGAGAGTTGCAAAGCACTTTATTCTCCACCACACATCTAAATCATTCACGTAAAAAGTTGAGCACTTTCATAAAATCAACAAAAAATATAAAGCAATGCATTGACAATACTGAATTTATGGGGAAAAAACAACTAGATTACCCAAGGTATTCTTTTCCCACATCTCTTGCATTGTACCTAGTGTATCCAAAACCGGTATAATCCCAGACCTGAAATTATCAGTCTAGTTAAAAAAATATATATATCAAATAATGTGAGGGTGCTTACATATTTTACAGAAGTATTAACCTGCATTTGGTCAAAGAAAGCATGCCTCTGGTGTAGAACATGCTCCCATGCACCAACCTCTGTTCAAAATTAAATAAAGTTCTGCAACTGAGTACATCAATTAGAGGTCACTTACATAAGTTTCATAAAATAAAATAAGTGTTTACCTTTGAAAAGGTTGATAGTAGCCGGCGTGATTGTACTGACCCTGGAATCAGGCATCTCATCCTTTTCCAAATAGCCCCTCGAAGCCAAGAAAGGGTTATTATCTACTATTGCAACCCTTAGATGCTTCGTCAGGGGCATACTAGCTAATTAAAATAAGAACGAAAAGGGAAGAAGAAGATAATTAAATTATATTTAAGTTCCGTTTGCAAAAAAACTGACATGTTTAGTCTCATAATAGACAGGTTCTTTCTAATTTCTATTATTTGTTTGTTTGTGTTATTTCTTCTCATCAGTTCAAGACCAAAATCTGTCTTTAGTAGTATACCAGTTAGGAAAGGTAACAGATGAGGGTAGAAACCAGCTGTTATATAAATTACACCAAAATTATAAAATGATTTTGTCACAAGTTATAAAAAGAGGAACAGGGAACCTCATCCCTTCACTATATGGGATGTCGCAGGAAGCTAGCGGTACCATACCAGATGGAACTGGTACAAGCTGGTTCTGAAGGAAAAAGAAAACAGAATTAAAATGATATAAAAGATACCTACACAAAGCCGAAGCAAGAGCCAGTCCGACCATTCCTCCGCCAACGATCGCCACATCGCATTCTTCCCGACTTCTCTCCGTTCTCACACCATCACATTTCGATCCCTGCTACACACTCCAAACATACTTGACTAATCACTTGTGCTCGTTTTTCCAGATTGAGGTGTAAAATGTAAACAGCGAAATACGAAAGAAAGAGAAGCTCACAGTCACAGAGGAGAGAATCCGCGACGAGTGCAGCCACCTCCGGTGCGCAAAGAATCGCTCCGGTTGGGTTGATCTCCGCCACATCACTGCCGCGTTGTACATCGTTCTTTCTTTCTCTCTATCGCTCCTGCTCTATCCAGAAATCGCCAGTTCGATTTCCGACGAAGTACACCCCGATCGGAAGAGAGGAAGCGGAGCGGAGATAGTCGGTTAATGGGCCGGGCTTGAGGAAGGGACCCGCATCCGATATCACTTCTTGAGTTGAGGAACTTTAGAGCCCATACCAAGTCTACATATACAGAAACGTGTGTTCTTTTATTCCCGAAATTTTTTTTTGACGTAACAAAAATAATAAATCAAATTAAAAATTTTAAAAAATTATAGGAGAATTACGGAATTTAGGTAAATCTGTTCCTAAAAAATTGGGACTGTATTTGACAAGTGTGTTCTCAGATTTTCTCTTTTAATTAAATTTTTTGACTCTGAAACTGTATTTATCAAGTATATTCTCAGAGTCTGAAAACGTGACTCTCAGAAATGATCCTAATTTTCTGAGAATAGACTTATTAAGTTTGTCGTATCTAAATTCCGCATTTTTTCTATTATCTTCTTACAGTTTTAATTCGATTTATTATTTTTCATATATTAAAAAATTCAGCTTTATTCTTCATGTTGAGAGCTCGATCCTTCATTTATAATTTATAAAAGAAAAAGTGTGCCATAACACAAAGCGCCCGTGGCCTAATGGATAAGGCGTCTGACTTCTAATCAGGCGATTGTGGGTTCGAGTCCCACCGGGCGTGTTTTTCTTTTTCTTTTTCTTTTTCTTTTTCTTTTTCTTTTTCTTTTCTCTTTCTCTTTCTCTTTCTCTTTCTCTTTCTCTTTCTCTATCTCTTAATTTTCGTCATTTCTCCATTAATTCTTGACCTACTAAAACTACCCGCACTATAAATAGTTGTCAAAATACAAATGCTTCTGCAAATTATGAAATTAAGCACTAAGCAGTCATGGGATGTAAAATAGTGATGTTAAATTTGAAGACTATAACAATAGATCATCAAATTTGATATTCTGCACAATTATTAAAGTATGAAAGCGAAATTTTTATGTAAATCTTGATATCATTTAACGGTTATCCTGCCCATTGAATGTAAATTTGATCCGATAGACGTTGGAGCTCCTCTACTTCCATAACAATGATACATAGTTGGGATTCACATCCGTTGCCATACTTGTTCTATATATTTTTTTTTTTATCTATGGTACGTGGGGCCCACTAAAATATAACAAAAAAAACATCCCCTATCAATCAAATCTGAACCGTTTAAATCATTTAAAATTCTACGACAGTTATTATGTCATAAAATTTATGACAGCAGATCCGGACCCGCATAGCCGGCTATAGCAAATCACTTATTACAAGTATGAAAAATGAGAATGGGAAGGTAACCGTGAATATATCTCTTCTAGTGTTGCAATTTGCAATGCTAGTCGACTACTTCCACCTATCATTAGGCTTCAGTGTTAAAACCTCCTCTACATCGGCCTTATAGTTATAGAGATACCAATTCATTCAATAAGAGAGATAATGTTAAGTTTTTAGTTAATTGGTTAGGTTGGAATCAGAATAAATTTTGAGAGATTAATTATTTGAGAGTTGATATAGAGATACCATAATTGATATTATAATCGATAATTATTTTATTATTCAGATTAAATAAATTATTATTTATATTAACGACTTTATTATGCAACTTATTTATACGGTACTTTTGTTATTCAACTTAAGTGGATTATTATTCATATTAGTAGTATTTGAGTTTAATAATAAAAAATGCTGTCAAAAATAAGTTACATAATAAAATAGTTAATATGAGTAATAACACATATAATATGAATTGGTATCAATTATGGCATCTCCCAACCATTTTCCTAATTATTTTAATGTATTGATGTAATTAACTATGTCTTGTGTCAAATTGGAATTTGTTAATTACAATTATTTGTTTCTCAAGAAAAATTCATTCTCAACAAGTATGTAATGGCTTTTGGTTATTACTTGATCTACATTTTTTCAACCGGTCAAAATTTAGTTTTAGGGTTTTGAATTTACAGAGAATTAATTAAAGGCTAGAAAAATAGCAGTTAAGTTTGTTTTATTCATCTCTACATACAGGTGAATTTCTTTTAGTTGTAAAAATGAGATTTAAGTTATCCAAATTCAAATTTAAATATTTATAAAGAACTCAAATCTTTTATTTAGATTTTGAACAAACGACATTTTACATGAAAAATATTGTGTTTGTCACCGGACCAAATATCGGTTTTCAAATGTCGGTGAATTTTCAGTTCGACAAATTGAACCATTCATAATTGTTAAATTAAGGACTAGAATTAGCACTCTTATTTATGGTTTATCAGAAAGCATCATGTGTAAAATTGTTTGGTCCGGAAAAGGGTTGTACTTAGCCTAATAAAAGCAATAAATGATCCCATTAATAACCTTCAAGGATATATACGTACCTATCTTCAACTATATTTCATGTTATATATTGTGCTTTTCCTCCACTAACTAGCTAGTGGAAATAGAATGGGGTTTAATTAATATATAATTAATACCATCTATATATATTATATGCACTGTTCCTTATAAATTAGTAAATTACGTTGAGTAATATATGAAACATGCAATTTTAACATGGTAATAATGTGTCTTGTACGAACTCAATTAATTAAATTGTCTAGTCAGGGCAGAAATTAATTTGCTTGGGGTAATTAATTATTGAATATATATATAATCATATATATAATCATGATCATCATGCATGAGCATTATAGCATATCCTATATTAAAGAATTGGATTGTTTGGTTAATGGCTACAAATTAAAAATGAATACCTAAGTGAGCATATGATGCAGCTAAGAGGAGGTTGAAGTGTGCACCTTTATAATTGTCCATCTAGTTAAACAAGTATATTTTGTTTTTATGTTAAGTGAAAAATACATTAATAATAGTTATTAATGATTTTCTAAAATATTTCTTATTTATTAAATTTATGCAAAGTTTGTAATGTTTTTATAATTAACAAATATATAGGTTTATTTAGGGTGGGGATCCATTAATAACTTTTACAATCAATAAAAAAAATATTTTTGAAATCCAACATTTGAAATGTGAATTATACCATACGTATGTCATATACATAAAAATAAAAAAAATATTTCATGTAAGTTTTATTATTAATCAAAAGCTTTCAAATTTTAAATGGTCCAAATTTAATGTTATTTGATGATATATTAAAAGATACTGAAATTGCATAAAGTTTGGAACACAATCAATACGTAAATTCAACAATACATCTATAAACTTTTTTATTTTTAATTTTTTTTTCAAATTTATTTAAAATGATATTATCAAGATTGTCAAATATATCATTGTCCATAAATTCTCATCCAAATAAATAGATAATAATTATACTTAATAGAGATAATGAGATGGACAATTGAATGGAGGTAGATGCATATATACAGGGGCAGATCTATGTATAGGCAAACTCAGGTCAAGTCTGAACTTATATTTTAAAAATAATTTTTAATATAATAATTTTTCTTTTCATATTTTAAAAGCAATTGTTAATGGAGTAATTTCTTTTAAGATATATAGAAATATAGCCCTTAATTTCTAATTATCTCTAGATATGATTGAGATTTTGAATTAAAAAAATATATAATTTTAGTATACCATCTTGGATCCACCCCTACATACATATAAGGTTTTTCATATTTATTTGGTTTCTTCCATATTTGTGACAGATGGTGCAAAGTCGTGAGACCATGACATCACACCCAAGTTACAGCATTTTTCCTTTTTTAAATGTCCATACATGACCAATTACTTCCACCAATAAAAAAAAATGTGCATATGATTATAAGTGTATACATCAGAGAAGAAAAATATGTGTTGGGTTTAGCTAAGAATTGACTCCGGCTAGTTAATTAGTACCTAAACCTGAAAAGTGTGTTGGGTTTGGTTTTGTTGGGTATTTTGTCTATGCATGTCATGTCATAATGTCATGTTCGGCTAAGAGCATGATGTTGTTATATAACTAATTGTAAGTTTGGTATCACTAGAATATATATATATATATATATATATATATATATATATATAGCATTAGGCAATAAAAAAAATAAAGAACAGAGAGAAAATAGAGGATTTGTGGATTCATATCGTAAGCTGCACTGCACCGTAGCGTTTTATCCGTCTGATTGCGTTGAGATTCGTGTAATATAAATTTCAAAAAAATCTCTCTATAATCTATATGTTTGTATGCTGCACGGCAGAAGATCGGGATATATGAGGAGGGATCACTTGAGAATAGTTAATTTGATAATTTTCATAATGAGATTTTAAAAAAAGTTAAAAAAGTTAAAAAAAATAGAAAAGTTTATGGATGCATTTTTATGCACTGATTAAATTTCAAATTTCATGGGATCTAATTATCATTTTTGAACGTATGAATACATTCTACCAATCTATTGTCATCACTATGTTTGGAGATAACATATCTATTTCAATCAATCTACAACAGTATTTCAAACAAAGTGCTCCACTAATATTAACCTGTCGATTTTTTTTTTTTTGTTAATTTTCATGAATATCTAATGTCTGTGTGCTAGAGACTATAGCCTTTTTATATACTATATAGAGTAAAATTAGAATGAACTTAACTCAAAAATCTATCGAAATGACTTCAAACGATAAATCTGAGTAGCTCAATAAATTATACGTATCAAGATCTCGTAGGATACCAATATTTTCTATTTTTAGAAGTTTTTAACTATTTTTTTCGAATTTTTGAAAATTATTCTAAAATAATAATAAAATAATTAATATTTTTATATGAGAATAGATTATTTTCAAAAAAATCTGAAAAAATAGTTAGAAATTTCTAAAAAATAGAAATTTTCAGTACTCTACATAATTTTAATATGAAGAATTTATTGAACAACTTAGATTTATCATTTGAAGTCAATTCAATAAATTTTTTAAGTTAAATTCATCAAAAAAAATTTAATGAGGTTAAGCTCTTCTTTACTCTACTCTACTATATATATATATATATATATTATGAGTAAAGCTATAGTTGTAGTTTTATGATTCTCTGTCGAACTTTTTGTATCCATTTAGGAGACAACCTTTGAGTAGAATATTTCATCCTTTGGCTAAAAAGCAAATCCAACTATTCTAGCTGGCTAGTTAGGCAGATAAGGTTTCATGATCTAGAAAAACCCTAATTGCTAGTGCGTATTAGATGTGCATACATATATATGCCATTATAACTTAATATCATATATCTACTTAAAAATTTTGATATCACATATACGCATGCATGGAAAAAAATATCAAATAATTAATAGACATAAGAGAAACTATCTATATGCTGTCTCAGAATATATATTTTTATCATTTCATTAATTTTTTATATGCACTGCTAGTTGTTCGCTTGAACAACTGAATCATATATATTTGAATTTTTCAATATACTTTTTTTATTATTTAGATAAAACATATATAAAATTGGATGCAACTTAAAATGATTTGGTCATAAATTACCATCAAGAAACTGCAATGTAAAGAAATATAGAAATCAAAGGTAATGATAAGAGCATATTTATACTTAAGCAAGGTCGAGTCTCCGGATTTTTTAGACATGCGACATCATCAATACTCTCATCCATACAAATTTTTTTCTTCATTTATTTTGATCGAATGATTCATATGTCACTCCCCTTTCTTTCTAATATATATATATATATATATATATCAAAAATGTAAAATAACTCTTAAATAAATTTAATCTTTCTATATATGTTCTTCTGCATGAATTACTGTGCAGCTAATTGCATTATATACTAATGTGAAAAAAAGTAACTTATTTGTGTCGAAATTTATGAAATGCAAAGTATGTTTTGCCGAATTATCTCTTTTCAAAATTTTAACTTTCTCAACATATACTTTATTTTTTTGTAAAGGAAGCCCCAAGAACAACATTAAAAAAAAATATCATGGAGCAAGTGAATTAACCATATTAAATTTCAATTGGTTTGATCGTCTGCTCCTATTTTACTGAAAAATGATAAAACAGTTTTTATTATTATTGATTAAACCCATTAAATCAGCTAGAGGGAAACATCATTATTATCACATATTAATGGAGGTCAAATAAAAAGTTTGCGTTGACATTTGATAATGCGGTTGGACGTTGTGCATTTTCTTTTATCTTCTCTTCCATTTGTCATTTTCTTGTGAGAAAATATTTCTCTCTCCAAATCTCAATCATTCAATTTATCTCTCACGCATTTTTTACTTTAATTGGTTCATGTAACTTTTATCATTTTCATTTGAAAGTTTTTACCTCCAAATTAATTTCGTTATTCAATTATATAAACATATGTGTCAGATATATTTATACATGAGATACTTATATAAACACTTAAGTCGCTTATATGAATATCTGATTCAGATATGTGATTTGTCCTCCATACATTTTTATTTTTCGAGACTCTCTCTCTCTCTTCTCCCATACATTTTTCCTTTTCCAAAATTATTTTTTTCTCTCTCTCCTCTCTCATGTCACTGTTTTTGTCTTTTTCTCCCATGTAATTTTGTTTCCCGAAACTCTCTCTCTCTCTTATCTCTCTTATTATTTTTCTTTGTGATAATTTATCCAAATATCTGAGTCTCATATATTAATACATGAGTCTGAAATATAAACGTCTGAGTATAAAATAAAATACAAACATCTACTTAAAATATATAAACACCTGAGTTAGTTATATAAACACCTGAATATATAATACAAATAGTTTAACTCGTTGTACTTAAACATTGAGAGCACATGAATGTATTTTTTTGTCAAAAATAAAAAATTAGTTAAAAAATTTATTAATAAATTTAACTTAAGATACTATTAATCACTCCCTTTTCTTTTATCAAAACAACACAAATCCAGAATACCAATTATTTGCCTCAACTAGCATGAATGTAGTTTTATTACATTCACACCAACGCAACTGATTGTACAAAACCTTTCACTTCTCTTCACAGAAAACCTCACTTTCCTTTTTCCTTCTTTTTTTTATTTGCGCATTCCCTTGTACAATCACAATCACAATCACAATCACAGTCACAATTCACAATTCACAATTCACAATCACAGTTCACAACAGTGACGACAATACAAAAACAGGGATACATTTCCCTTTTTGAGAATTACAAGTCTGAAAAATAATCCACTCCTCTGACTCAACACAGAACAAATTAAATCCTTGGCATTTTTGGCTGTGGGCAATCAATCAGCGAACAGCAAGAAGAGTGCAGTACGCCAGTACGGTCTGCGAGCGCCGTAATTTACCCAGCGGTCATAGCCTCGACCAGTCACATCAGACCACGTGGCATCTGCAACCGTGACACGACACCTCTGCCGCTCTGCGGCTCTCTCTCACGTGATATTTGATATTTCCCAATTTTAACACCACGTGCGGGTACGCTGAACAGAGACACTTTTCTTTTTAATAGTAGTGTAAAAATAAAAATAGTAAGGATGATTTCGAAATTATATATATTTAAAATTAAAATTTTATATTTATTATTTGCGAATCAGTTCCGATTTACGTATATTATATATATTATTTGAAAATTTATTTTATAATTTTATGAATTTATTATGTATAATATAATCGTAGGAGCCTTTACGGATGATATTTGAGAATCGGAAAAATGATTCACAAATAATGTTAACGAACTTCCTATTTCTCAAAAGGAAAAATGTTATGGAGATATTATTATTGATACCGTCGTTGATACAGATTTAATTATATACATTAAATTAGTTATTATGTATGTTAATGACTTTATTATATATAATATTTCTATTATTTAACTTACATATTATTAATATATATAATAACTCATTTAAGTTGTATAATTATAATACGGTACAAATCAAATTTACATAATAAAATCATTAATATACATATTAATTCATTTAAGTTACATAATAATAATATTGTATAAAATGAGTTTATATAATAAAATCATTATCATACATAATAACTCATTTAATATATATAATTAAACTCATATCGACCAGAATATTAATAACTGTACATATATCGATTCTCTTCTTAAAAATATTCATTACGATTTCTAACACGCACACTTTAATTTTTTATTTTCTCATAATAAAAAATAAGTGACCCAAAAAAAAGTCCAAAGTAGTAAACAGTAGAACTGCTAAACATCTCCGGAAACGTACCAATGCCCGGTGGCGATCCTAAACAACACCAAAAGTATCCCCATAAGGCATAAACTCATGGATATTTTATGATGTAACTGGAGACTTATTTTCCAGTTATTGTTAGAAATGTTTTTCATGTCATTCAGATATATTATTTAGGTTAGTTTGAAATTAATAAATAAAATATAAATTGATTTGGACAATTTTATTTCTACATTTCACTATCAATTTTTTTTTTAGCAATTACTCCCGGATACTAAATTGCAAAGAAATTTCGGACAATTTTGTGCTAATTAATTAATACAAGGGTATATATATGTATATAACATTATTCCAGCAGTGTTATCAGGCGATTATAATGGCAACTACAATGTACATTACATTTCAAAATATTGTTAATCAAATCCATAAGTAAACCTCTTAAATGAAAAAAATATATATGTTAATCTAGCACTAAGAGTAAAATTAACGCATTAAAATTAATTATTGAGAAAACTGAAATAATTTTACATAGGTTAAAATCTGATGATAGTAATGTATGTCTTCAATTGTGCAGATTCAGAATAAAATTATATTTTTGAATGAAAGGTTCAGAATAAAATTATATTGTATAACATAATGGTGATGGCATATGTAATTTATTGAAGAACAAAAATTAATAAATTATAGTTTACCCTCATATCTAACCAGTTTAAAACTAAAATTGTTATATTCTTTTAGAGTCTGTTTGGCAACTCATATTGAACGCGGAATAGCGCATTATTCTGGTGGAATGAAGTTATTAAACACAAATAAAATTCTAAAATAGCTGCATGAATAGACTATTTTACTATTTGGACTAATTGGTCAAATAGCGAAATAACACTCATTTTCAGTGCGCGGAATACCAAAAAATTTATGATTTTTTACCAAAGGATATTTTCACTCTTCCAAATAATTTGAAAATAAAACTCTTCTGCTCACTCTTTTAAATATCATTATTATATTACTATTCTACCTTTATTATTCTAATAATATCATTTTAATATATTTCTTGATTCACAAAAGTAACCCTTATCTAATAAAAAACATGAAATTTTTGCCAGAGTTAAATAAAGTATATTGTGGAAATTTGACAGGAAATAAAGAATGATATATAAAATGATAGAACAAACTAAGAGACATCATATATTTTCTTTTTTTCAGAAAATAACATAAGTGCATGGAAGCTAGTGTTTTATGAGCCAATTGTGAAAAATAGACTTGAAAGCATACATACACCTCATAAGAAATAGAAAAATATCTAAATATAATTCCTGTGGCCTCTGGTGATGCCAACGAGGCATGAAATATTATAATATGATGATTCCTTTGACAACCATGATATGGTTCGTGGCTGATAATCAACTTTTGGTTATATAATATATAATATACTAACAAATAAACAAATAAATGCATTTTTTTTATTGTTTTTAATATTAATATATTATTTTTTAAGGTGTTAGATATAGATGTAATGTATATAATAAAATTTTACTTATATAATAGAAAATGTTAATTATTTTTAACAATAATGTAATTAATTAAAATGCTATTAGGAGTATAAATATTTGAGAATTATAAATAATTGCATATAATGAAAAGATGATATATTGTTTCTAATTTACATTTCAAAAGATCAATGAACCGAAATACATAATTTATATTATAACCAAAAAACATAGATGAGATGTCATATATGATATTGTAGATATTCGTAGTTAATTATATATGGATCGACTATAAATTCATATACAATAGAAAATAAAGCGCTCTGCTGCACTATAAAGACTTTGTCATGAATTTCTTATCACATACGAAATAAGGTCACTAACTAATTGCATATGACTGTGAACATTATTTTTGCAGGATGAATAGTAATATAAACAGTATCACGAGCAGTAATCTTGTTGAAACATTGTTCCTCGCTGCTATGGATAAATAGCAATCTTCCTGAGGATTTCCTATAGTGTGAACAGTATCTTCTCGGATTACTGTGGACAATAATTGTGAACAATATCTTCTCCGAGCAGTAATCTTATTGAGTTACTGTTTTTCCCTACTGTGGATGAACAATAATATTTTCTGAGAATTTATATAATTATAAGTACCATCTCCATGTAAATAGTTATGTTCGAAATTTGCTCAAAAATTAATTGTGAATATTTAAAATTAAATGATTTAATATTTATTTTTATCTCAAAAAATAAAATACAATCTGATTGATTATTGAGAGAAATTTTGTTCTTTAAAATGCATGAATCACACATTATAAATTAAGTTCTTTAGTGAAGAAGTTGGCGTGAGTAAGCCTAGAATGCTTTTAGGAACATCAAATTTTTTGATGCTCTTAACTCAAAATTTATCGTATTAATTTCAAACGCTAAATTCAAGTTGCTTAATAATTTTTTTATATCAAAATATGACAGGATGTCGAAATTTTCTATTTTTAGATTTTTGAAAATTGTCTATTCTTTTATGCAAAAATTCATTATTTTATTATTATTTTGGAGTCATTTTTTAAAAACCTAAAAAAATAGTTAGAAAACTCTAAAAATAGAAAATTTTAGTATCTTATAAAATTTTGATATTAAGAATTTATTAAGCAACATAAATTTATTATTTGAAACCGATTCGATAAATTTTAAGTTAAGAATACCAAAAAACTCTGTGCTCTTAAAAACACCGCAGCTTTACTTTCTTTCTTCATACTTTTTTTCATACCCAAACAAACAATCTTTTTTATTTTTTTAACTCAATAGTTTAGATTTTTCTATAAAATATTCATTTATTCTTCTTTGGAGTTAGGAAATTCCCTCATTTTTTTATGTCCACATGAGATTAAGAAAAGAGTACCTCATGCAAATGGTTCTTAAAAGCATTACATTTTTTTTATCATTTTAGTCCCTATAGTTGTCAAATTAATTATACAAAGTTAGTCCTATCATTGAGATTTGTTTTAAGAAAAGTAGATGCAAATCCACATCGTCATACTGATTTGATGTTATGATATTTAATGTCGATAAAAAGTTTTGAATATAAAATAGCATCATTGTTACATTTATCACTCACATCATCAATAAATATGACACAATTAATGCTATCATATAAATCATTAAATACTCTACATTAACATCAACATCCACATCATCTTACAACAACATAATTCATTCATTTTTCTTGATATATTTCAAATTGTAAACTTTGGGGGTGAATTAGTATTTTTTTTTACTTTCTTTTTATTAATGGTGAAAACTCATCTCGGAGTAAGTCATCACGTCTCAAAAACAAAATCACAATTAATACATTGAATTTCTGATACAACATAAATAATATATCATAAATTCAAAGCATTTGTAACAAGAAAAAGTAATTTAAAAATCAATTTTTTTTTATAAATATTTAAAATTAAACGAATCGACTTATCTTCATTTAAAAAAAAATCTTCCGAAGGTAGAAATGCAAAAAAAAAAACGTCAAGATCTTTTTAATTAAAGCGTACAAATTCAAAACATTTGTACCATGAAAAAAATAATTCAGTTTTCTCATTTTACATAAATAATAATTATAACAATGAATAATACATCAGGAAAATTGAAAACATTTACAACAAAAAAAACAATTTTAAATTAAAAAAAATTTATAAACTTTTTAAACTAAAATTAATAGAATCAACCCATCTTCCTTTACAAAAAAAGGAAAAAAAATCTTTCCGAAGGTAGAAATGCAAAAAAAGTAAAAAAAAACCAGGACATCTTTTGAATTAATTAAACTTAAAGTGCATGCGTGAAAAAAGGATAGAGCCCATTAAATCCCTTGCGAACTTTCCAAGCTTTGGCTTGCTTCGCTTTAATGCCATTCCTTTTTACTATTCCGAATAAACAAAAATTTAAGCACTTTCACCCTTCTTCTTTTACAAAATATCATTTGAAGGTTCAATAAATTGTTTTTAAGGTTCAATAAATTAAGTTCCCAATTTTTATATCATCATCATCATTATCATCATCATTATTATTATATATTAATAGGAAAAATACGGTAAGTGGGAAACAATTGATTGGAGAGGATAAGAAGAGGTAAAAAAAAATATATGGGCTGAGATTAAAAAAATACAAAATACAGTGCTTGGCAAACATCCAGCAATTATATTATTTTAGATGTGTCATTTTATATAATTCAGTTGCAAACTTGAACTTTGGATTTGGCAAATGAATTAAAGTTAAAATAGGAGTATACTATATAACTTTAAGGCATTGAACATTGATATTTGATTGTAATAATTAAGTAAATGAACTATTATTAAACAGATTGAAATAATAATTAGCCCAGCTGGTACCAGCATGAGAAGGAGAAAATACAAATATTCAAAATTCAATTTTTTGGACACTTCTTCAATTAATTAAGCCCCAAAATTAATGCCCAACAATGCCTAATGGAGCAAATTAGAAATGTTAGAATTATCATACTTCCATTAATTAAAATTTAGCATTATAAAAAACACTTTATTTCTATGCACAAATGGAACAATACACAACACAAACAATGATTAGAAAAAAACTTTGATTAGTTCCTCTTCAGAGGAGACATCAATGGTGCATAACAGATTAATTTTTCAAAAATAATAACATGGGAAAAAATGAATTTTGATTGAAAATAAATCTCTGATGTAGTGATTAAAATAATATTTTTTTTCGAATAAAAAAATCATAAGTTTAAAATTCGACTAAATTTTATTTTAAATATTTAAAGTAGCAAGACTTGTTTTTTTTTATCTCATAAAAAAATTAGATAAATCATAAATAAAAAGTTTAGATGAAGAAATATCTAAAAAAAAATACATTCCAATTAACTACCATCCAAAATTGAACTTTTTAAACATAGGGACATAGAGTAGGAAAAGGAGATGGATATTCTCATTTGCGTCATAAAAATGTGTATTATTTTATTTAGAAAGTTTATCTTTACCAAGAGGCAAGAATCTTATTTTTTTCAACAACATAATTTTTTTTAATTTTGTAAGAAATTTCAAGAGAGCACCACAAAATGACACATTCCAATATTATTTCTATAAATATGAGTCTATTTTATTATAGAGGGAGCAGTGGTAAATTTTTCACTACTCCCTTCTCTTTATTATTTTTGATTTTTTATAGATTTTTTTTGTTTGAGATCAAAATGCACAAAAGTTTTCTAATTCATAAAAAATTACTTAATCAGATTTTGAACTTACGATATTTTATACGGAGAGCATTATATTAGATCAAAGATTTGTTCTCAAATTTTTTTGTTGAAACTATGAATTGCAGGCGTAGCACAGATGGTGATAAACCTTGTATTTCTATGAAAAAACGTAGATTTAAATCTCATAAAAATATTTAAAAAATGAATAAATATTAAAGTTAATGGAGTTCCTTATTTCAAAAAAAAGAACTGTTGAAACTTGAAACTAATGACACATAATTCTTGGTATTCATGCAATAAATATCCCTTCTATATATTTTGCAATAAATTAATTAATGGCACATAATTAGTAATAAATGACTTATATATATATTGCAAAGCAGTCCCTATAGATCATGAAATCACTTCCTCTAATAACATGACATGTCAGGTCTGGCACATGAAGTGAACAACTGAGAATAAGTCGATGCTGAGACATATCAATATTTAAAAAAAAGATAATTCTGCTATAAATTAGAATTTATATTATAAACGAAAAGATCAAATTAAAATTAACGGTTATAAGTCACTAACAACTAAAATTTTGATTCATGATAGAATTATTGAAAAAAAAAGATATGCAAACCTATGAAACCATTTTCCTATTATGAAACAGTAACATATCTTTCCTTATAACTTTTAAATCTGATGCAACTTTTGAAAAGGTGAATTTTATTTCAAGGGGTATGATCAAAATGCTTAATTTGAATCATTAATTTTCAAGTGTTTTTTGAATTAGAGTCTTTTAATTAATTTCCACCATCATTTCAAAAGAAGAACAATGTTCATGCATTTTAAATCCAGCAACAACAATACCACCTAAGGATGTGTTTGGTTTCTTTCCATTTTATGAGAATTGAGAAGCATCTTCAAATCTTTTCATAAAAATTTGGAAAAAAGAAAACAAGTTGGACCTTCTTTTTTTTTTTTTGCAACATCTGAGAAAAATGAATCATTTATATGCAACTTGTAACTATGTTTGCATAATGAAATTAGATTTAGGAAATACTTCATCCTTTCAAATATATTGCTTAAGAGGAAACTTTCTTATATATATTTGTAATTCAAGATTAAATTTTAGTATATTATTTACTTCAAAATGTGCTATAATTCTATTATTTACGGGTAGATATATTTATATATGTTCTCTATAGTAATATTTGAACATGTACAAGCATCACATTTGATAAAAATAAAATTTCTTATAATTATTTGATCATATGATATTTTACTAAATAGTCATTTCTGTATTTTTCTCTTAAATATTTATGTAAAAACTATTGAGTACAAATTCTGATAAACTGTTGATTTTTAAAATTTTATATTCGTAAAATCTCATCCTACACAAATGAAAAATAAGTACAAATAAATGGTGTCCAATTATTTAGGTATATACACTTGTCACTTTATCAATGAGTATCTCTTTATATTACCTACGTTATCCTTTCACAAAAATTAATCTACATTTATATGTTTATTTATATCTTTTTTCTTACTTATTCATGTAATTAATTATAAATCATGTAAATTGTACAATAGTAGTGTCTATAGTGACACGGTTGACAACACATCATTGATCACAGTTGTTCTACCACCAACCACCTATAGATATTACAAAAAGAAGAGATTCAAAAATCATAATTATTAGTATTTATGATATTTACTTTATTATTTATATTTTAATTTATATATATAAACCATCAGATATATTATAATATATCTCAATAATATATATATATTATATATATTATAATATATTATAATATATCTCAATAATATATATATATATATATATATATATATATATATATAAAATTATTGAATTTTAATTTTGTTTCGGTAGTCATCAAGAGAATAAATTAAATCACAAAATTTGGTCCGTTGCTTTTTGTTAGTGCTTGATGCATATCAAAATAAAGTTGAAATGATGTAATTTTTTATATGTAGCATGATATATATATAAAATGTGCAATTAATTAATTTTATTATTTAAAAGTTTAGCAAATAATTATTTAAAATTTAATTTTATAGTCATTGATATAACATCAATGATCATGGACATTGGATCCCTCCTCTATTATAAATAATTATTTACATTCCGTTTGATAAGTGATGTAAAATTAAAGCAGAGTAAATATTAAATCACTTTAAATCATTGATGTTTGATAATAGTGAAATAAGCGGATGAAGTTATATGAGTAAAATGTGTTAAAAGTAATGAAATTTAGTGATTTTACTTTACTTCACCTCCATAAATTTTTTAACTTACTTCACCTTAAATCACTTTCGTTTGATGTATTAAAACAACTTAAAGCACTTACTCTACCCTTGGGAGTAGAGGTGATTTAAGTGCTTTAAGGCTTTTTAATGTATCAAACGGAGGTGATTTAAGATAGAATAAGTTAAAACACATATGGAGGTGGAGTAAAATTAAGTCACCAAATTTCATAGCTTTTAACATTTTTTTACTCTCATACTTCATCCACTTACTTTACTACTATTAAACATCAATGATTTAGAGTAATTTAACACTTACTATACTTTAATTTTATTTTACTTGCCAAACAGAAGGTTAGATTGTAAATAATAAAGAATCCATAAAGTTATCCTAAACTCTAAAAAGAAATTAATTAGTAAATAAAAATAGTATGAAGATGCATCATAGCTAGGGCAGCACAAAATGCTCGTAGCTTGTGACTCGCTCGGGATCGACTCGAGATTCAACTCGTCAAAAGCTTGCTCGAAACTAGCTTGAGCTGGCTGGCTCGTTTGGCTTGCGAGTCGAGTACGAGCTGAGCTCAGCTCGCTCGTTACTAGCTCGTGGCTCGTGTATATGTATTATGGGATATAACTATGTAATATTCCAACCCTACAACCGGTCCACCCAAACCCAACATTAATCAAGGCCTAACCTAACTCTCTAGTCTCTACCGCACTCTCTCTCAATCTCTCTCCCCAAATTCCCTATCTCAGATTGCAATCGCGATTCACCCCTCCCCTTTGTGGTTCCGCCCCTCATGCTCCCCCCCGGGGCCGTACCCCCAATCATTTCGCGCGGCGTCACCGGCGCAACAACATTCTAACGGCCCGCCTCTTCCCAGCGCGGCGTTGCTGTCCCACCTCTTTGACTCACCAGTCGCGCTCCCCCGCCCCCGCCGTCGGCCGACCCAAGGCCTTCCTCTCTTACTCTCTCGGCGACGATCCGACTCTAAGAAACTCTGAACCTGCCTCGCACTTTGCTGCCATCGCCGACTTCGAGAGACTCCAAACTATTTCACGAGCAACGAACTGACTCGAGCTTTTGACGAGCTGATTACAAGCTAGGCTTTTAGCTCGAAATTTCTTTACTATTTCAAGTTATCTCGGCTCGTTAACATGAGCCGAGTTTGAGTTGATCTCAACTCGCTCAAACTCGGCTCATTTGTAGCCTTAATCATAGCAACAATTAAAGATATTCAAAAAATTTCTCATAAAATCTTTCTATACATGCTTTGTCGGTTTGCGGTCAAGGCTGGCTAGCAAAAAGATCAAGAGCATTTTCACTATATATACACAATTTCATTTTCTGACAAAATGTGAATATTCCACAGTGTGTACCATAATTATTGTTTTTTTCTTTTTTACTTTTGAAATAAATAATATTTATTTCAAAAGAAGATAATTTATGAATATCATATCGATATTAATTTTATTTTTCAAATTAAATAAATTATTATTTATATTAACGACTTTATTATACAACTTATTGGTACAGTACTTATGTTATTTAATTTAAATGAATTATTGTTCATATTAATACTATTTAAATTGAATAATAAAAATACCATTAAAAATAAATTATATAATAAAATAATTAATATAAATAATACTTTATATAATATAGATAATAAAATCGATATCATTACCTTATCGATTTCCATATCTCCCATACATTTTCCTATTCCAAAATGCATATGATCCATCCAACTCAATACAATGCAAAGCATATTACTTTATTTTTGCTAAATATCTTGACCCCACCATAGCAACCTGTACTATAAGTCCACTATTACTTTCTTGTTTATGTTTTTTATGTTTGGAACATAAAAATAAAATAAAACGCTCATTCCCAGAAGTTTCTGTAATAAGATTAGAATATAAGGTGGAAAGTGCAAAATTTCCCTCTATATAGACCCCTAGAGCCTTCTTTTGCTTTTTGCTCTTTGCTCTCTTCTCACCACCGTTTAGAAACCACAACTTATACTTACAAGGGAAAGCCTCTCTCTCTCTCTCTCTCTCACACACACACACACTCACACACACACACACACGCGTGCGCGCGCGCGAGCACACGCAGAGAGACACAAAGCTAACACCTTTCTCTCTCTCTCGAGACGACAACAATGGCCATTTCAACGAAGACGAACAAACCCCAGTACACAAACCAAGAGCAAGGCGCACAGGCACAACCGAAGGTGAAGAAGGAGGTAGACGACGACGACGCAGAATCGGACCCCAGTTTGTACGATCTCACCATCAAGTCCAGCGAGAAGGATCCAGTTGTGACGGAGCTTGGCGAGCTATGGTCCATGGCTGCGCCGATTACGCTCATGAACTGCGTCGTGTTTCTTCGCGCCATGGTCTCTGTTCTCTTCTTAGGTCGTCTTGGACCGCTCGCTCTGGCAGGTGGGCCCCACCTCTCTCTCTCTTCTTTCTTTCTTTGTACCTTGGATGCAATGGATGGATGGATGGAACTCTGATTCCTACGGAATTTTCAATTTTCATCCAAAAAAAAAATGAAAAAGATTTGAACAGCTGGTTCTGGTTGTACGGGATCATTTTAGATATCCTGTTTTATAAAATTGATTTTCTGAAATGATGAAGCGAATTTGAAATTTGTGACCAAGAAAAGTGTAAGTGTTGTGTGTGAGGGGGGTAATAAAGTATGAATTTTTGAAATTAACGTCTGGGTTTCTTTTTTCTTTTTTGGTTTTTATGGCAGGAAAATAAAATATTTTCCTATTTTATTTCGCTTAATTTGTCTTTTTTTCTTCTTCTTCTAATGGAGCTGTATATATGTGACTTGTTACTTTGACAACAAAATATTACCTTGTGAAGAAAAGAAAAAGATTTTTTTTATATAAGGTTTGGTTAATTTTGACATTTATTTTTTTTTTAAATATTCTTTGTGAAATTTGAACTTACGTCTCTCCATAAAAAGACATTTACTTTTTTTTTAAATATTTTTTGTGAAATTTGAACTTACGTTTTTAAAAAGACGACCAGATTTATTATTATTACGTCTATTATTACTGTGCTTAGATTAACTTTGTAGCTATTCAAGTTTTGGTCTTTATTATCCATTATGATCCAATTAATTTGCAACATCTTCCAATTAATCATGAACACAATATTTTACTTGGTACAAATACAACAAATACAATTAGTTATTACCTGGACAAATAAACTGTTCAAAAAGTATCTATCTATCTATAGTTATATCTTAATGTGTTTGTCACCAAATATGGAATGATGATGATGCAAGTCTTTTTTTTGCCTTCTTTGACTGACAGGTGGGGCCCTCTCGATAGGATTCACCAATATAACTGGCTACTCGGTTCTGTTCGGGCTTGCGTCAGGTCTAGAGCCTCTCTGCTCTCAAGCTTACGGCTCGGGCAACTACGAAATGCTCTCTCTCTCTCTCCAAAGGGCATTTCTATTACTTTTCCTAGCTGCGGTGCCGATTTCCCTTCTCTGGTTAAACCTGGGCCCCATCATGGTCGGCCTCGGCCAGGACCCACATATCACGGCTGCTGCCGCATCTTACTGTCTGTACTCGCTACCTGATTTGTTAACTTATGTCGCGCTTCAGCCCCTTCGGGTTTATTTACGGTCCCAGGTACATTGCATTTGACACCCTGATCTTGTTAAATGGTTGGTTGATAATATGACATTGCCTATTGACACTTTATATATGTATGTAAATATACACACTGTCTTGGTCATTATGGTGAAAATAAGTTTGTATAAAATGATGATATTGAATTAAGTAGAGATATAATGAGGAGTCTGATGTTGGTCAGGACCACACTTTTCTTATGTACTTAAAACTTACTATCTTTAGAGAAATAATAGGAAGAGGGACCATAGTTTAATATTAAATTTACTAGCTTTGGAGTCTCATGTTCTTGATTGGTAACCTTTATTAGGATTATAATGAGGAATTACATGTTGACACCTGTATGAATTTAACAAATATGTGCACCAATTATTGTACTTTTCTCATATAGTAAATAGTGTTCTGAAATTGACCGTCACTTGTTGCATCTCACCCCCTACACTTTATCTATATTGCAGAACGTTGTATTGTCAAATTAAGAACTTAAATTTTTGTTTTCCCCCTCACTTGGGAAATTTTTGTAGGGTGTGACTAAACCTATGGCGGCATGCTCGGCAGCAGCGGTGGTACTTCACGTACCGCTCAACATGTTCCTGGTTTTTGTGCTGGGTCTTGGAGTACCAGGTGTTGCGATTGCATCAGCTCTGACAAACTTTAACATGCTAATGTTTCTACTAATCTACTTGCGCTGGGCTGGTACGTGCCAGCTGACATGGCGCGGATGGGCGGCCCCTGCAGAAGTGGCTAGTGGGGTTGCGCCACTTGTCAAACTGGCTGTGCCGAGCTGTCTCGGTGTCTGTTTGGAATGGTGGTGGTACGAGATCATGACGGTATTAGCTGGATACCTCCCTGACCCCACCACTGCTGTCGGGGCTGCTGCAGTGCTCATACAAACCACTAGTTTAATGTACACTGTGCCTATGGCATTAGCTGCTTGCGTCTCTACCCGAGTAAGTACAATTAATCAATATAATTTTCTGTTACAATTAGACATACAATTAATTTAGTACATTTGCCTGTTGTATCAATTTTTTTTTTGTACCCCTGTAAAAGAAAATTGTACTTTTACTATAGAAGTGATATTCAAAGAACTTTCAATAACTATTGAACAACTTCTTGTTTGTGGGGTTGGTTTTTGACAATGTAAACTTTTAGGGTGGTCCTCGAACTTAAATTATTGTATGTTTGTCGCATGTTTATACGTTGCTTTTTTTATATAGCTTATAGTAGAATTGTTTTACTGGAACAACTAACTTTTAGGGGTAATATTCAAGAGGATGCATTTACTAAAGTACATCCAACAATTCATTATTGGTCTGAATATTATTATTATTTTTTTGCCAACAGGGAGTTTTTTTAAAAAGGGTGATATTTCTAGGGTGGTCCGTGAAAATTTTAATTTGCTTTTGAACTGTCATGTTTCCAGTATGTGCATTTTCACTGGACTGCTTCTAGTATTGAATTGCCACCAATGGTCAGCGTTTGTCTTTATCAGCATTTCTTCAATGCAAACCTGACAATCCTCTAAAGAAATCTGGAATCAGTGGCCCACTTGTCAGCAACAATTATTTGTGCCTTTTCATTTATCTCATTTTTCCAAAAGAAACTTTATATCCATGGACCAGTCTATGCACTGTTCCAAGGTTTCCTGTAATATCTGGCAAAATCTATCAAAACGAAACAACACGCTAATTACCATCCAAAAATTTGAACTTGCCGAGTTACTGTCTTACTGATATATTGAAATGAAATTGTAGGTTGGAAATGAGCTTGGGGCAGGGAAGCCGAGCAAGGCCCGCATGGCAGCTTTGGTTGCCCTTGGATGTGCCCTCATGATTGGTGCCATCCATGTCATCTGGACCTTTGTATTCCGCGAACGGTGGGTCCGGCTTTTCACAAACGATGCATCCATCATCAGGCTGGCATCTGCTGTGATGCCCCTAATGGGTTTATGCGAGCTGGGAAATTGCCCACAGACGACTGGTTGTGGGGTCTTGCGTGGCACAGCTCGGCCAGCCGTCGGTGCAAGGATCAATTTGCTCTCCTTCTATTTGGTCGGTTTACCCGTGGCTGTTAGCCTGGCATTTGGGGCCAATGTGGGCTTTAGTGGGCTGTGGTACGGGCTTTTCTCGGCTCAAATTGCATGTGTCGTCCTTGTACTAATCGCGGTTCTAGTACGAACTGATTGGGAGTTGGAGGCCTCGAGGGCGAAAAAACTCACCAATGTTGAGATCACGGCGGTAAATGAGGAGATGAAGGGGCTTATGGGGGACAGGAATGGGGAAGTGTAACAAAACCCTTAATCAATAATGGGTTTCTTTTAGATGAGCAAGAGGGGTATAATAGGAAATATGTTAAGGGATTTTTGTGGCCTGTTATTTTCGGTTTTAAACCGTTTTAAGAGAATAGAGGCCTCAAGGAAAGGATAACCCTTTTGGTTTTGTGGAGTTCTGTTTGTACAAAGGGAAAAAGAATTGAAAAATGGGGAAGGGCATTTTGGGTATCTATTTGGTTTATTATTCCTCTTCCTTTTTAACTCCTCTAATTGAGCTTAATAGAAGGTGGTGGTGGTTTGAAAGAGACCACACAAAAATTGAACCAAGTGGGATTCTTTCTGGGTTGCTAAAAAGAGGAAGGAATTAACGTGTAAGATGATATAAGTGAAGAATAAGTATATCCTTTTGTACCTTTTCAACTAAATATCTAATAGTTTAGTTGCTTATAAAGCTTTATTCACAATATAAGTGGATATATGTCTAAAATACAATATGTCGCACAAATAGATTCGATTTGTGTAATGGCTCAATATTATCAATTTGAAAATAAAAATGATCGATTTGAACCGTTTAATATAATTTTTATGTCAAAATCTTATAGAATACAAAATTTTACATTTTTTTAGAATTTCTTTGTTTTTTTTTGGAAGGAAAAATCAATTGATTTAAGAGTTTTGGAGCATTCAATAAGAATAATTTTCTCTCTATTCAAAAAAATTCTAAAAAAATATAAAATTACGTATTCCATAAGATTTTGATATGGAGATTATATTGGACGGTTCGGATCGGTCATTTTTAACTTAAAATTTGAGATTTTGACGTATTATATGGATCTATCCATACAATATGTTGTATTTTAGCCTTTATCTATAAGTGGATATATATAAAGAAGAATGATAATTGTATCTTTTAACTGTATCTTTTATTTATATTCTAAATATATTTATAATTTGTTTAGAAATTATTTATATCTAATGATAAATTTTTTTATATTTTATATTATTATGATTAAAAGTTATGTAAGTTGTTTTTATATTTGTGTAATAAAATTTTTAATTTCAATTTTTTATAATCATTAAGGAAAGAAAAAATGATAAATATTTTCTATACTAATTATAAATATTTATAAATTCAGATATAAATAAATTATATATTTAGTATAAATAGTTTTAATATGCAATTAACGAGTGCAAAATATTAGTATAAAGATAATTTCTCCTATATAAATTATAAACAAACCTGACCTTTTGCTCCCCCCTCTTTTTCAGAAATGTGCTATAGATTTAGCATCTGGATTTCTGTATATAATGAGATTATAAGATCTTCATTATATAAACTCTGAACATAATTAGTGCTATATATATATAAAAAAAATATATTGATGTTGTTTAATATAGATGGCCACGTAGATGAGCACAAACATTTGTACTAGATTCTAAATGCACAATGCTTTGGAAAAGCACCTTTATTTTTTTGTGTCAATTTGTTGTTTTCATTTTTCTATTAACCTTTCTTGGAGAATATTTCTTGTTTCCTTTCCAACATTTTGCATGGTGTCCATAGAGAATTAAAGGTTCTATAAATTAATAAAAGCAATCAAGCTTTTTTGCATAAATAAATTAATAAGTACGGTCGTATATATATTATTGCATGTATATATACTGTATTTCTGTGGCTTGGCTACATTTGTATGATAAATATATAACATGTCAATTTTAAAGTTTTGTCTTTTCAAATTTAAAATTTGAAGTAAGATTGATATAGAGTACATATAGAATGTATAGGATATATAGGATAATTCTAGTAGGTATTTTAGTTTTACGTATATTTTGTTTTAATATGTATTATTTTATTTGGATCTATAATGCAAACTTTTTCTTTTCATCTATCTGTTAGTAAACTAAAGTTACTTAAATACTCTTTTTTTGGGAGCGTCGATACCGATTTTATCATTCAGATAAAATGAGTTATTATTCATGTTAGTGATTTTATTATGTAATTTATTTGTCTATTATTATTCAGATTAGTGATATTTGAGTTGAATAATAAAATACTATACAAAATAAGTTGTATAATAAAATTATTAACATAAATAGTAACTTATTTTACACGAATAATAAAGTTGGTATCGATAATTGTATCAACGATGGTATCTTCCAAACATTTTTCTTATTATTTTCATAAGTAGGATTGTGATGATAAACTTGCTCCTTAGCTCCATCTTAAAATAACTACAAATTATTGTTGCAAATTGCCATGGAGCATTACGTACAGAAATTGATAAGATACAATTAATTAAGATTTAAAACCAATAATTTTTACATGTTCTTGTCTGGACAACAAAACAAAAATGAAAGATTTTAAGGAAAATTTTGTCTAATTGTCTCTCATTCCCCATACAAAACATGCAACAAGTGGTTGCTTCTACATTAACTAAATTTGCATGTAATGCTACTTGCAATATGCATGTCCTTTTTCATTAATTAGCAAGATTTAATTTTCTTTTGTCATATAGTGTGTACTTGTAACTTGTCAGTTTACCAGGTGGGGTACCCAAAAAAAATGTACAAAGCATCTGGTTTAATTAATGGCTTTAGCTGAAAATTTTTTGGTTAACAAAATAATTTTGCAAATTATTTTTTTAAAAAAAATTAAACCCAAATGCAAAAGATTTTTAATTTCCCAGTTCAAGAGCTCACTTGTATGTTAAATTAGGAATTTTCCCCACTCCACTCAAATAAAATTTTCACATTCTTTCCTTGATAATAAATTAAAAAATAAAATCATCCTACATTATCATAATTTCTATGAATCATTCAAAAATTTAAGAATTAGGCTTTGGTTTAGTGACAAAAGCAATGCTCATTGTGAGGAGTTGCATATTCGAAATCCAGATGCAGATTTTTTTATAGATATTTAAATTTGAATAACTTAGACTCTATCTTTATATAAAAAAAATAATTCAAAAAATTTTATTGGGTAATATTGATTATGAATGAAGCATAATTAATCTACAACAAAACAATCATACAATTTACAATTTGTTGGGTTTGAATTAATTGTTGGCATTTAGTCAAAGAGAATAGGAATACAAGAACTTGGCCATTGTGTTGAAATTTAATTAAAAAAAAAAGAACCCGGTTTGTTGAGGATCAATGTTAATCTTTTTTTTTTTTACTAATAGGGACTAATTAATATTTTCTTCAACATATATTTTTGTTTTCTGAATGAAGTTTGAAAAATAGTTCTAATTTTGTCCAATTTAAGAACTATTTGGTTACCAAACAAGTCTCTATAAATTAGAACCATTATTTTTTCCTTTTCAAACTTACTATTAGATAATCAACTTAATTTCAAATTTCATCAAACACAAATCTAAAATACAAATAAGATATAAATAATTTTACTTTTCTATTTTTAGATTCTGTTACCAATTGTCATAGTTGTCAAAATAAACTTGTCACTTACATATATAGCTTTGTTTTCATAGCTTATTTTGTTATAGTTGCCAAATAAATTCCTTTATTTTTAACAAGATGCAAAGATCAAATCTAATTTGCAATATAGACCGTCAAACATTGTAAACGGAATTTTCTTTTCCCTCATTAATTAAAAAAAATATTTTTTTATATTTTCTTCGTAATACAATAATATATTTTTCATAAAAAGAATCAATCTTTATCTGGGTGACAAATTTGGCACAAATATTTTTCATAAAATTACCTAGATTTTGTTTGGGACGGTAATAACCGAAGAATAAAATTATCATCATCTCTCATAAAAAATAATTTTATTCTCTAATTATCCTCAATTTATCTCACTGCCAGACAAACACCTAATAAATAAGCCTTTTTTACATAATGTAAAGTTTCTGTTACACATATAAAACCCCTAATAAATAAGCCTTTTTTACATAATATAAAGTTTCTGTTACACATAAATAAAAAAACTAGACCTATCACCTATGCACACCAAAACCTCATACACTACAAATGCATCATGTGTTCATGCACAATTTAAGGGGTCACATTTTATTCTGTGGAGCTTTAAATTATGCACTCTCCACTACAACAAGGCACTAACAAGTTGGAGGATCAGACATGATAAGGGATGTTTTTCAAAGAAGTCCCTATAATACTTTATTTTTCTCAAGGATCTAGAATAAAATGTAAGATCCCCATCAAGTAGAACTTATTATTAAAAAAAATATAAAAATATTGTATTTGTCACTAAATTAAAATATGTTATTTTTAAGTATAAATTTTTGATAAGTAAAAAAAATTGTGAATCTCACATGGTTGTTATCTTAAATGTAAATAGTTAATTATATTAAAACATTTCCTTCTTACTTTTTGCATGTACTAAAGGTTTCTGTTATTTAATCTATATGGCTAACCGTGTAGCGATTGATCAGTGAATATGTATCCGGTCAAAAGACAGTGCATACACTGATCTCTTCTTCTAGAAAATCCACAAAAGATCTTGCGGTTCTGTTACATGCAACACGTGACAGAGTCAACCTTTTTTAAGATGCTCACCAATGAAGAAATGCCAAGCTGGCATGTCGCTAGTTAAATTTGCTGTGGATTAATCTGTGTGGTCATAGGTGTTGTTGGTGACAGACTCTATATTAAAAAAAATATCTTAAACCACTTACATAATCTTGAGAGGATGTTCAGAATATTTTTGTGAGGAAAAAAATTATCCCTTTTAGAATTGTAATTTTGTTTCTGAAAACACATTCGGAATTCTTCTTTTATTGTTCTTCTCATTAATTTCTTAACATACAAAAATTGTTCTATCCGTATTTAATTTGATATATGTTAATATATTGTACAACACAACAAAAAACTATTATTGTCATTTCCCTTTTACTTATAGAATTTGAAGTCACGAAATATTAATTAAAATATATAACAATTTCTTTTTTTTTTTAATTATTTTTACCTTAAAGTAGTTGTTTTATTTTACTAGTCTCTGCATTTTTATATATCTTTTTAATATACTAAGAGAAAATTCAATAGTATATGATGGAATAAAATTCAGTAGTTATTTGGTAAATCATATTTAAAAATTAATTAATATTTCTAGAAAATAATAATATGAGAAGTTTTGCACAAAATATAAAAAAACTAGATGATGTAAGAGAAATGACAATGAAACTACTTGAAACCAATTAATATTGACACAACTGATTTTAAATTAATTAGAGTCTAACTTCATCCAACTCAAGATAATATAATTGTAATTAATTAAGTTGGTAATTTGTATGACATTGGTGCACTTAGAATGAGAACTCTTTTCTTTCAACTTTCAAATTAAGTAATATATACATTTTTTATGGTTCATAAACAATAAACATGACAAAGTTTCCTTAGAAAAGAAATGCATAGAGCAGCATCAATCATTGTTCAATACTTCAAATAATATATTACCACTTGTTAGGTTTAGGTGTATATGGTCATACTGATATATATTCAAATAACTTAACATTTTTTAATACAAAAGGCAAAGCACAAACATCACTTTTCATTTAACTTAGCTTACTAAATAAATTGTTATGGATTTGTTTTGTTAGCACATAGATAAAATAATAATCCAGAAATAGGAGGGATTTGATGTGATCAAACTTTTTAATTAGCAAAAATATGTGAATTAAATGACAGAGTACATATTAGAAGCTGCTTAATCATATTCCATAAGTATCAGACTATAGGCTTGTAAATAGGAATGAAAATTCTATAATTCATACAAGAAAATACTGAAGAGATAGAACATGTGAATTAAAAAATAAGCATGGATATATTTTTGATACAATATAATGGAAATAATTAATGATTAGGATATGTGTTTGATACAATGTTGTAATTAATGATTAGGATATGCTACATCAACAATGTATACTTCATATATTATCTTTTAGAAATAATTAAGCATGAATATATATTCAATATTTGAATTATGGAAATAACTGTTCTTGTTAATTTCAAGAAATAGACACATGAAATTTAGAAACAAAAATCATTATTAATTATCAGAAAATAATGTAGATAGGAACAAACTTATAACTACATGGCAGATAAGAACAAAACCAAATTAATTAATGAAAAATACAGGGGCCAAAATTAAAAAAAAAATCTCCAAGTATTATTATTTTTTTTTGAAAATACATAGCATGGATGTAGCTGTTGATGCCTTCAACATTTCTTTTTTTTTTTGATGAAAGATGCTCTATTGCTATGTGTTTGTGGACATTATTAACTATTAAGGAATTATTCCATAATAAATAGTTAGTGATTAAGAAATATAATATTGTTCGTTATTGTGTGATTAAAATAATATATTATTATATTAATACTTCTAAAAATAAAAAAATATTTTTAAATTTTATGAATAATATTATATAAATATAATATAGTTCGTACAATTTATCAATTTTAGAAATAAATTCAGATATGATACGAAAAGAATAATTTCGACATAATATGAATAATATTCGGAAGCATCTACTATGCTTATTTTTTTAGCAAAAATGTTTATAGCAAATTTTTTGTCCGTATATTATTGTATTTTGTGTAGTTGTATTATATAGTTGTATGTTAGTCTTTTTTTGTATCTATTGTCATTTTCATTTTGAAAAGGTGGATATATATATATTTTGCAATATGAATCATTTTTCATCTAATTTAAAGAAGAATTATATAAATCCATTGCTATGTTAATTTTACAAAAATTTTTTTTACATGAAATTCGATCAGTCTGTTTCAGATCGGAATATTTGATATGAATCAAGCTTATTCAGAAATTTAGAATCAAGCTTATTCAGATATTCTTGTTCCCAAGAAAATATTTCACTATTTCTATAGATTATACTTGAAAGTTGAAACTTGAAAAAAATAACATAATTCGAGAATAAAGTTTTATAGAGATGGTGATAATCTTTTTCATTTCCGTACATAATAAATGTCAACAAAAAGCAGATGCCATTATTATTACTTTTGTTATTATTATTTTCTTTGAATATTTAAAATTGAGTGAGTTTGATCCTCATATTATAATATTACAATATGTAGATGTTTTGTAAAAAAAAAAAAAGTTACAATATGTAACATTTATCAAAGAGAACCTTATACTTTCTGGATCCCTACATTTCATGTACAAATTAATTATTCAGGAAATGGAATATCAGCTAGGTCCTCTCTATATGGCACAGCCTCATTCTCACCATCTCCAGTGCATCTGTGCACCCCTTTCTCCATCTCAATCGGCGTCGAGTCAGACGCCGGTATGAATGTGATCACGGTGTCTTTCCGAAGCGTCAAGTAGCCGATGGAAATGATGTAAATTGCCATGAGAGGGAAAACTATGATGCCGATTATGACACGCCCGGATTTCGGTAAACTGCTTTCAACCAACCAGTCGACGAAGCTGGTGCTGAGGAAGTAGATGTTTATGGCAATTATCATCAATCCAAGCATCCATGAAACTATAATTATCTGTTTTGACATGAGTATACATATTATTAGATATTAATCACGTTAGATTTTTGTGAAATTTGCAGAAAGAAAGAAAGAAACCAAAAGACAGTATATAGCTTATTCTTTTGTGCATGGTTTTATATATTGAACTTATAGGTGAAGATGACAGTTCAATGCAACAAATTCATACATATTAAATAAATATATGAATTAGTAATTTCCATGGTTGGAGAAAGATATATAATTTGTGAGACTAATTACCAAGATTGAGTTTCTGTGGGGCCCCATTTTAGTGCTGCTGCTGCTGAACTTGAGAAGAGGTATAAGAGCAAATGGCAACTCAAATGATAATATCATCTGCAACCAACAACCTATCAGAATAAATGAAATTTTAAATCAATTAATTGAAATCTGTTTTCTTTTGATTTCTTAGAATTATTATTTACCGATGCTATAATAATAAGCCGGCCAGCGCCAGAAGATCCACTGATAATTGACACGATCAGACTGGGACCAATCGCAATGATTCGTGTCATGAGATTTTGTTGCCATTTTCTTATCTTTATGTTCAAAAATCCCTGTTTAAAATCATCTATCATCAACAACTTTAACAATTTATTCAAAAGCTAAAAGTAGTCATTTGTAAAATTAAATGATGGAATTATGTCAACAAGATAACAATATCTTACCTGCATGACATACTGGCCAGCATAGGTACCGGTAATTGTGGAGCTCTGGCCGGACGCTAACAATGCGATTGCATAGACGACTGAGCTTGATTTACCTAGAACATTCTGAAATTAAAATAATAAAATGATTTTGTAATTAATAACTGAGACCTATATATTACCTGAAAAAATATTGAACCTAAACATAATTGTATAATCTTTAGTAATAAACATACAAATGATCTGTATTTATTGCATTTTTCCATGGTATAAGATCAGTACTGACAGGAATTGAACAGAGAGATATTATGAGAAGGATTTTACCTTGAGCAAGAAAGAAGCAGAATCTAGGGTTAGGTCGTCACATCTCTCCGCATCATCCGCAGAAAGATCACTAGCCTTACATACTGTACCGGAGACTGATACCACCGAGATATTTATCAGCAGTGCAACAAACAATGCGAAGCCACTCTCGATAAGAAAGAACCTACAAGCATCCTGAGAGAAAAAAAATAACAAAAACCATTGAAATTTTACCGATAAAGAAATACAATAACATAAATAAAAATTGACTTATACAAATTTGTCAAGAATAGAAAGCTGTTTTTACTGTTAAAAGATACACAAATTATATAACACACGAATTATATATTCACACTTATCAATTTAAAGCGTACATTAATTCCCTTAACAGATGGTGGTGTTTTCCTTGATAGCACCAGAGCAGAATGCAGGAACAAATTGTGTCTGCACAAAACACATAACATTTTTTATTTATTTTAATCCTTCAACAGGATTGATTTGTGAACTGGTAACTGCGTGTTAAAGCTTACGGCATGACAAGAGCACCAAGCAAGGCGATTGCATCAGCTGTTGCACCTTTTCCATTGAGCTTGGGTACAAACAATCCCTTCATGACCTCGCCGGCAGGAGGCTTGACGTAGCCCATCTCTCCGAAAAAACATGCCGCCATGACCAAAACTAGCATCGATATTATGAACTCCAGCTTTCGCACCTTACGGAAAATAACAAAAGTTGAGGTTCGGTTAGTTAGTTATCCAGTGTTTGAGTAGAGGATTATCAGGTCAAAATCACAATTTTATTTTCAATACAAACAAAGACCAGTCACCTTTTATTTAAAGAACTGTCCTGTCACATTCTTTCCATTCTAATAAATTATTTGGGGTTGGAAAAGTAATTATTCCCCAATTTTCCAATGTCTATTTTATTTAACTTTCTTTCAATAAAACCCCTCTCAATTTCCCAATGTGCTTTTTCATTTTTTATAGAACTCTCTTCAAATTTCTTCCGAATTATTCTACTGTAACATAACTATAAAGAACTTAGACCTTTACTTTTTACTCTGATAGTTCAAAATTTTATTATATTGAGACATTTTTTTCATGTCTATCTCTCATCTTAACACTTAAAAGAATACAAAAAAAACCCTGAAAACAAGGCTGGTACAAACCTACCCTATATTGGGCCTAGTTAAGCTTGGAGAAAAAAAATCAGAGAAATTTCAATTGATATATAGAATTTACCCCATATCGTTGCAAACCCAAAAGTAGGAGAGTACTTGAGCCTGTGATGAGAACGCCAACCCAAATTGGGATGTGAAACAGTATGTTCAAAGCGAAAGCTGTCCCAATCACTGCACCATGACATGACGATTGGAGAGATTATTTTAAGGATGAGAAGAAGATAAGAGGCGTTTACTTACTACAATTTAATTAAGCTTCAATGCATGCATGATGGAAGTGAATTTTCTAATCTAATGGCAAGGTTATAACAATAATGTAAAGAAGAAGAATCTTTCATTCTGCTTTTTGCTTTCACACGAGAACAGGTACTTGAAAAACTAAATTGGACATTCAGTTAAATTGAAAATTAAAGTCAGTGTACGGAGCCTTTTTGATGCTCCTAATCCAAAAATTTATTAAAAATCGACTTCGAACTAAAAATTTAAGTTGCTCAATAAATTCTTCATATAAAAATTTTGTAGGATTCCGATATTTTCTATTTTTAGAGTTTTCTAATTATTTTTTAAGGATTTTTTTAAAATGACTATAATAATAATAATAATAAAATAATGAATTTCTCCATATAAACATAGGCCATTTAAAAAAAATGAAATAAATAGTTAAAAAACTCTAAAATAGAAAAATTTAGTATCCTACAAGATTTTAATATAAAAAAATTTAATCAGTAACTTAGATTTTTTGTTTGAAATTGATTTGATAGGTTTTTGAGTTAGAAACACTGAGGGGCTTTGTGTTCCTCAGGGTACACTAGATTTATTATATATATATATATATAGAGGATGGAGATCCCTTAATAACTATTATATATCTTGATAACATTAACAATCAATTTTGAAATAGATTTGAAATAATTTTTAGAAATTCTCAAAAATAGAAAAAAGTTGACAAACATATTTTTAACTTATAGATTGCTTGTGTTTCAAATTTCATGTAATTTAAGGGTCATTTGATATTCTATCAAAGATTGTTAAATATGAACCATTATAAATATCATATAATTTTGATGGTCTTTGATGAAGTATCAAATAATATGTATATTGTATGAAATTTGAAATACAATCGATCTATAAGTTAAAGAAAATGTTTATAATTTTTTTCTATTTTTAAGAATTTTTTTTGAAATTATTTAAAAATTTATTATTAAATTATTAAAAATAATAGTTATGAGGAGATCCTACCCATAGCTTGGATGAACTTTACAAAAAGTGAAAGTTTACTAAGGAATTAATATTAATATTGTACAAATTCATGCGTCATATATATGTACATAAGTTGACTAAGTGAATTAATTGGTGTTGAGCTTCACAATCAGAAGCTTAAGAATTCATGAATTATTTTCTCAAAAATTAAATGGACATGAAACCTTCTGGTATATCTGCTGCGATAACTGCCACCTCCGCGAGCAACCACAGACAGTATCTGATAAATTGTGGATATTCGCTCTTGCATAACTCGGCTAGATGCTTCCCTACATTCAACCGCACCGATGCATGCATGTAAATCATAAATATTCACAATCTGAGATTACTTTCTGCTGTCAAAGAAAACAAATTAGAATTCTGGTTATTTGAAGTCTCAGTACGTACCTGTCACCACGCCGAGATTAGCTGCTAACGTTTGGATGATCAAGGCGAAAATTAAACCGATCAGAATAACCCACAGGAGCTAGAAATTTATACATACAACAAGAGAATAGCAAAGTGATCTTTAGTTCATTGACTATTGCAAAACTGATTGATGGAAAAAAAAGAAATCATGTAATGAAATTTTATATACCTCGTACTTGTGATTAGCGCCGGCTTGGAGATCAGTTTCCACTGTTACAGTAATTAAATCAAGAGTTATTATACATATATGTAAGCCCATTTATTGTTCAAGGAAGTGTTAGGGTTGTTTATATATCATCATATATGTTGAATTCAATTGAAAAAAAGTTTCTTTAAAATGGTAATTAGAACAGGCGTCATGAATTATGGAATTGATTAGAGCTAGCAAACACCGGATAATGTGGACAAGTATTTGTAAATTGATACAGAGTTAGCTATAGAATAATTGTACAATTGAGATGAAAACAACTTACAATTGCCGGGGTCGAGATATGCCATCGAGACGAGGAAACCGGGACCAACATGTGCTAAGAATCTTTTCCATCTCGGCGCCTGCTCGATATATTGTTGTGTTAAATTCATGTTCCACGCTAACAGTACATTTCATCCTTGTTCTTTTAATTTTATTTTCCTTAATAAAATTTGCAATATTTCATTAATTTGCTTATTTGCAGCATTTCATTTTGTACATAGTCAACTGTTCCATTTAAATGCTTCTTAAATAAACAGAGATAAAGAAGAACCAAAGGGAGAGAGAGAGAGAGAGAGAGAGAGAGAGAGAGAGAGAGAGAGAAGGAGACCTCAAGTTGTTTATCTAATTTGCACTTGTTCTCAGCATCAAAGCCTTCTCTCTGTACATAAATTGAAGCCTCATCTACTTCATCTATGGAAGCAACTCTTTTGCTGCTAACTTTTCCATTCTCTCTCTCCTCTCTGCTAACCTCCATTAATTCTCTAGGTGTAGCTTGTACTAAGTTTGTTATAAACTTTAGGCAATCTAGCTATTATATATATATAGCAGAGATGGTCTTACATCTGATCTTGTGTGGCACTAATTATTATCTAGAAACAGCCGTATTCTGGCAAATTAGAAAAATAATAATAATACAAAGCCCTTAAAATTTTCAAATGTGATACATGATACTAAATTAAATTAACCGTTATTGAAAGAAAACCATAAAGTATAATTGCCCATATGACCAAGGACTGAAGTAAATTTTATTTAATAAGATGTGCATGTTTTGCTTATAAATTAATATATCCATATGTCTATTCAAGAATGGCATATACTGAATAAACAAAGAATTTTGATTAGAAGTTTATGAAATGGAAGATAGTACATCTCTATCTCTTCCAACAATATGATATGTCACTATCGGAAAAAAAACTTTAGCATCGGTTTTAAAATGCATTCAGCACCAATTATGGTACCGGTGTCAATGGAAGCGTCGTTGAAAGTTGACAACGATTGTTTGAATAACCATTATTACAGGTAGGACTTTTAGCACCGGATTTTAACAAATAATCGATGCCCAAGGTTCACTTTCCGCAACGGTTATTAATAAATAACCGGTGCCGAAGGTTCACTTTTCACACCGGTTATTAACAAATAATCGTTACCAAAGGTTCACTTTCCGCACCGGTTATTAACACATAACCATTGCCAAATGTTCACTTTCCGCATCGGTTATTAACAAATAACCGTTGTCAAATGATGTAATTTTTGCAACGGCTATTTGTTAATAACCGGTGCTGAAAGTCCTTTTTTAAAAAAAAATACCTTATAGCCACGGTAGGATATTTATATATGTAAATAAATCAATTTCTATATGGATATATATATTATTAATTAGTATCCTTTACTAAAATATTTATTTTAAAATTTAATAATCTTAACAATTTCCGCATGTCTTATAAAGGGAGGTGAAAATAATAAATAAAAAAAAATAATTTCAAATGACATATAAAAAAATCTTTGAAATTTTAGAAAATTGTTAACAAAATATCGAGCTTCAAATGAGCACAACTTTTGATTAGAGAGTCTACAGAAAATGTTTAATATCTTTTCAGAAAACTCGTAAAATGATCTACGTTCATTGTTAGGTATAACCCACAACTGCCTTTTTGGGCCCAAAAAATGTCATCTGAGCCCTCTAAACTTAGATTTTAATTTTCTGAAATTTCAAAGATTTTTTTATATGTCGTCTGAAATTATTTTTTTTATTTTCGATTTTCACTGCCCTTTATGAGGCAAGCAGAAATTGTTAAAATATAAAAATAAAATTTTCAAATATTTTTAACTCCTAACTCTTTATCTGAACTAATTCATATCCGTAATTAGAGTACTAACCTTAAGAGAGAAAGAGAGGGAAGTCGGGAGAGAGAGGCAGAGAAAAAGCTGAAAATAGCGGCTCGGCTGGGAAGCTGGGCGTGGCAAAGAAGGGCTGTGCGATAAAGAAGAGCTGTGCTCAGCAGCTCAGCTCGGAGATAGAGAGAAGAGTATAGTCGGATGAGAGAGAAAAGAGTTTATAACTTAAAACCCGAAGGGAGAGAAGGGATTTAAGGGCAACTGTCAAAATTTTGAAATCAGGCACACTCAGCACTGGCGGGAGATTTCCTTCCAGAACATTCAACATCGGTTACTTAAAAAGAACCATTTAGGAAAGTTAGAGAAAAATAAAAAAAAAAATAAAGATTTGACAACTACTAAAGAACTGTTTCTGAAAGTTGAACATTCCACATCAGCTTTTTGTAATAACCGTTGTCGAAAGTCAGATAAAAATTGAAAAAATAAAGATTCAGCAATGATTTTTAGTAAATAACCGTTTCTAAAAGTTAAACATTCAGCACTGATTTTCTTATAATAATCATTACTGAAAGTCAAACAAAAATTAAAAAAAAAATTAAAGATTCAGTAATGGTTATTATTAAATAATCATTTCTGAGAGTTGAACATTCAACACTGGTTTTTTATAGGAACCAATGTTGAAAGTCTTTCGATTTTTTTTTTCATTTTTGGGCAACAATTTAGCAATAGTTATTTCCTAATTACCACCAGACACTTTCATTAACGGTTTTCTTGAATAACCGTTATTAAAAAAACGTTTACAAAAGTTATTTTTGTAGTAGTGTGTTTAGGAAAAATATTGAATGATGTATCAGATTGATAACTTTCTAGCTAGTTACTAAACTAATTTAAATGCTTTGACAAAGCCATTTCATCATATTTAATTGTGCAATCTATTGTAGGCAACTAATTTCTGCATCCCACTACAAAAATTGGCCTTAAAGACTTTGAAAACGTTAGATTCATATACAATAATTCTTTTCTTCAATTTTGTTTTACCCACAGGTTAGAGACACTTACTATAAAAACGTAGCTGCTAGTTTGGTGTAGGGGTATAAGTTTAATATGTTTAATCCAATCAATCTGACTGATCCGATCGAAGAAATTATAGATTTTGAATTTAATTTGTTGGATATGAATTGAATTATGAATAATCCGATAATTAATGTTTGGTTAAGAATTTTATAAAGAACGTTGAATAAAACCTGACCTGACCGTTGTACATTATTTTCTTTCAAAAAAATATACTTTTGATATAACTATATTTGTAATACCATTATGAAAATAATATAGTATCTTATGAAAATTTAATTTTTTTAATTAAAAATTTTTCTATGTTATTGTTGGTTGCCGTACGTTACTTTTTATTTATATTTTTTTGATTAAAACTTATTTTTATTTATTTATTTTTAAATGAAGCCTATCAAATCCTCGATATCAGAACGCCTAACATAAAACCTGAATTGAATGGTTTTTATCATTAATTTTTTAGTTATGAATTGAAAAATATTATAATCCGACTATAGTGAATCGGATTGACGATGTACACGAAATCCGACCAACCCAATCTGTTTACACCCCTAGTTTCACATCCTTAGTTATTTCGCACATGATCCATTTAGATATTATTTTAAACTAAGAAAGTTATGTATTAATAAATTGTTATACGTTACATTAATTAAGGAAAGCGGTACAGACGACACATTGTATTGCCTTCTTGTTTGCAACTGTTGCAACGTCTTAGCACACACTTGTACTCCTACTATTTGGGGATTATATTATTACGAGAGAATGCTTGTTTGACATAAGATATAGTTTTTTAGAATGAAGGTAGGGTTCTATGTCCCACTTTTTCCATTTGACCTAAGATATTTGGAGTTATATCAATATAGTATGATTGGATTAGTGAGTGCGGTTAGCTAGCTAGTGCTGACTATGTAGTTATATATGGAGTATGACACAAACATTAGTAGTTGTATATTGAGTATGACACAAATATTATTAGTTATATGAAGGCTGATGTAACTAGTGTCATCATCCATCAGCATCTTTGTATATCCAAGAAAACTTGCGCTAGTTAGAAAAAATTTTGGAACTAAAAAATGAGCTCAGCTCGTTAAGATAATTTTGAATTTTTTTTAGTTTATTTGTATATAATAAAGATTAAGAGATAAAATATTGTTGAGAATGGACATATATACTGAAATATTTTTTTTGAGATATATATTATGATTGTTTTTCTTAGTTTGTTCCGGAAAGCTATAACTAATTATTATAGGGGGATTTGTATTCTCTGATATATATTGTAGCATGTTATTTGTCCGACCATAACAAAATTCATTCAAAATATATCACAAAAAAAAAATCCTTCTAGCTATAATTTGCTTGTCCATACGTCTTGTAGTACGTGTGCTGCGTGACAGAAGATCAACACACTCAAGAAATGAGCTTGAAGACATAATTTCTTTATATACAAGTATAGAGATTACAACCTAAAAATAACCTCTTTATTAAATAGGAAAATATTTGAGAGATATCATCATTGATACCGTCATCAATACCGACTTTATTATTCATATTAACGACTTTATTATCCAACTATTTTATGCTGTCCTTTTATTAAACTTGAAAGTTTAGACTAATTGTCATAAATTAGAAGCTCAGGAGGGTAATTAAGGGGGTGTTTGTCAAAATGATTTAAAAAAAATTTGTGTTAGGCTGCCTCGTGAATTGCATTGTGCCACTTAATTAAAATGGTATCTAATGAATGTGTGTAAACTGATGTGTTAACATGTGGGATGAGGAAGCCTATGCTTTTGTCAATATTTTCTTAATTAATGAAATCTATCTGGCAATCGCCTACTACAAAAAGTAATAAATTAATGGGTCCTGATAATTAATTCCATAGTTATTGCCCCATTATTTTACTCCAAACTCATATTAGAAAAGTATTAAGTTAAATGCAGTTAAAAAATAAGAAGTCGTTAGAAAAGAGAACGTCAACTTGATTTTGAAAAATACTGAACTAGTGAAGCATTCCGTTTGAAAATTTACTTCACAATTCAAACTTCTGATATCCATAAGTTATTATTATATAGCAGTGAAGTAATTATTATCAAGTGATTATTATGTAAAGATAAAGTGATTTTTACCTTTGAGTCTGTGACTGTGTTACAGTCAAAATTTTTTATTTTCACAAGTGATTATTATACAATAGTGAAGCGATTATTTTGAAACATATAAGTTATTATTATATACATATCAAATTATCATCATCAAACACACAAGTTATTATTATATATAGATCATATTATTATTATATATAGATCAAGTTATTATTCTGAGACACATAAGTTATTATTATATGCAAATCAAGTTATTATCATCAAACACATAATGTTTGTATCTAGAATAGAGATCTGTTAACTTCTACGAACTCGATAGTACACTAATATTATTGTGGTATCAGAATTTTGACATTATTATAGACATATCAAAAGTATTACAAACAAATGAAGGAATTATTACAGACGGATCAAAAATATTACAGACATAAATATTTATAAAAAATAATAAATTCTTGCACGATCTCAAGATCTTATATTACTTTCCAAATCAGGGACAATATTGTCAACTTCATAATGAAAATAAAAAAACTAACAATTATAGGCATCGCAAAATCGAAAACATGAGGTATAATTGAATTCAGTAAAAAATAATTCATTTCATAAAAAAAAAGATCTATCAAGAATGAAGTGAAATTATACCTTCATTCAAATAAAAAAATTCCATTATCTATGCAAAAATGAAAAAGTTAAAAAATTATAATCAGAAATCACAAAGCCAAAAGACAAAATATAAGTGAATTCAGTTAATCGGTGACTATGTGCTGATCATACCTTGAAACTCCATGTTCATCGACGATGATTAGATTCAGATCAGATTCTCCAATCAATTTCTTTGCAATCGACGATTATCCTCTATTTGATCAGCCATGATGAGCTGTTTGATTAGGTCGATTGGAAGATTCGAATTAAAAAGATAAAGTTGATTGGAAGATTCGATAACATATAAGATTAATTGGAAGATCCAATAATGAGATAATAAAGTTTTTCTCTAAATTCATGGTATAAGTTTCATATCACGTCGACTGTACTCAATAAGAATAAATAAATGAATGAATGAATGAATAAATAAATGTTAGTGTGCTATTGATAAAAAATATGTAAGTATTGAATTATTAGTTACTGATAAATTGGTATTGACTTTAATTTTTAAAATATTGATCATGTATGAAGCATGTTCGAAATCCAAATTATATGAAATGGATGAAATGCTACGCTTGTCCAAGATTTTAGAAATAATTATGGAAAATAATAATTATGATTGCTGATTTTTTTATGACAGTAATTGCATATGCACAAGTGGGGAATTAAAATAATAATTACCAATAAAATTAATGTATGTCATCTTTTTTTGTGTAACACGTTGAGATCACATAATCAAGAATTTGATTCAGCTCAGGATGAAATTGTTAATGAAGATTGTTAACTAATTGTCATATAAAACTCATTCTTCTTTATTATTCACGTTGTTTCTTTTTTATTCAAATTTATTGATTTATCATTATGGAATTAGGAGGACAGCAACCCCCCCCCCCCCCACACACACACACACACACAACCACCCAAAAAAAAAATGATATGTTAATGACCTTCAACCTCCGTCAAAACTTTTAACCTTTAAATTTAGATTTGTAAATTGTGAATAAAGTGAACATCTAGATTGATCCAAGGAGTACAACATAAGCTAAAATTAAAACATTGCTTATATCTTTAATTCAAATCTTTTTTAGTTTGTGAATAAACAAATTTACTAAGTAATTTACTTCAGAAAAATATAAGTTCTAAAAATCCATCACTTCCAAAAAAATTATAGGAATAAATCTAAAAGTTCAATTTAGACAAGTTACACTTGTGATTAAACAAATATATTACATCTTCAAATGATCTTTAAGTATAAATATTCATACAAATTATAACTATAAAAAATCATATTCAATTAGATAGAATAAAAAATAACAAACCAATTGATTTTCATAATCTACTTTTAAAGTAGTTACTATACAAAAAAAAATCAAATTCAGAAAAATGAGTAAAAACTAAGATTAATGAAATTTCATGAAAGCTCATTAAAACCAAAGCTTCAACGAAGAAGATATGATCCGAACAAGTAATACTAAGTAATTTAAAAAATTAATCGATCGATTATTAGTATGACAGTCGTTTAATCAGTTTGGCGGCCGATTAATTAATTTTGGAGAGCGACTAATCATCCAAATCCGCAAATGATCTATAAATATATTATAATTCTAATTTTTATCATTGATGTCTTACAAACGATATCGTGTGTTGTGCAGACAAAAAGTGATTTGATCAACTCTACAATGTTGATATCGACTTCAGTATATCTATATATTAGCTCCCTATTAAATATATAGGTGTAATTGTCCAGATTACATACTAACCCCCGTTTAACAAGTATAGTAGATATGATTTAAGTGTTTTAAAACGCTTTAATACATCAAACAGAAGTGATTTAAGGTAGAATAAGTTAAAACATCTATGAAGGTAAAATAAAATTAAATTACAAAATTTTATAATTTTTAACACTTTTTACTCTCACTATTTTATATACTTATTTCATTACTATAAAAAATCAACGCATTAAAATAATTTAATATTTACTTCAGTTTAATTTTATTTCAGATGTAAAACTGTGGGTAAAAATTGTACATGGATCTATTGTGGTTTAGGTATTTCAATACGTCACTTGTCTTTCTTTTTTAACATTCTTAATTTCTTCTCGCCAGTTTATTGGTGGATTGATGTACAAAAGTGTTGAAACAAAAACAAGCTGACGTGTCCATTTTTCTTTTTTAATTAACCATTGTTACTTGTAATTTGATCATGTCTTCTTAGCTTAGCTACCATATCATTATGGGGTTTTGACTCTTCTCTGGTAGGTCTAAATATTATTGATAATTTGTACGGTCGTGAGTAAATCTTGTGCTTTGAGTAGACATATATATTATGAAAATTAAGTTACTTGCCAAGTCGGACATGGAACTTAATTTAAGTTAATTGCTTGTCAAATCCTTGAACTTTTTATGCATGTATATCATACTCATAATAAAAAATGACTTCATTTGATGCAAGTTTTATTAAGTGCCCTCAAATGACTCGAAAATATATAACGGTTTATATTTAATAATATTTGATTGAATATCAAATGAAATTAAAATTGTATAAAAACAAATAAAATACAACTAATTTATAAGAAAAATAAAATATTTTAATTTTATAATTTTAATATTTTTATCTTGATTTGAAAAAAACATTGTAAAAGAATCTTTATTTAAACTCAGAATATTCACTTGATGACTTAACGTAATAAATACACATACCGAATTTTAGTTGATAATAATTTATAATGTCTCTAATCAGATATATATCTTTGTATATTTGTGTCTGTATTTCTCTAGGTTTAAGTTGCAATCGTGATCCAATGAATATATGAAAAGAATTTCTCTGATGTGATGCAAATATATATGTAATGTATTATAAGATATAACTCCATGTATGACAACTATATATCCGTAGGACCTTAATTAATTGCTTTGTAAAAAGTCTAAAGCTTACATATTCTTTTTAATAAAACATCATATATAACTGACATTAAAATCTGAATTTAGTCCAGTGATAAGTGGAAAAAATTAGGGTTAGAAATACTCTACAGAGAGCATGTCTTTGACTTTGAATTTGGACCTTTAATTCCGAATAGAATTTGATGGGATTTTTAGTATTTTACTAACAAATTAAGTTAAAAAGAGTTTTAAATCACCGTCCATGCATGGTGATGATATATAGTATTCAAGGATAGATTTCATCCGACGGCTCTTAACGAGGTTTTGCGCCGAGTGCTGATCTTCTGCTACGCTGCACGACGAACGAACAAATAAATTATAGGGTTTTTTTGAGATTTATTTTGCACGAATTTTGACGTGATCAGATGAATAATATATTACGCTAAACGGTACAGCATAGCAGAGAATATAAATCCTTTGCGATAATAGCTCTTATAGCCGCCAAGCTCATTAGTTCAAAGATTGATTTTCTTTTAATTTAATTTTTAATAGAATCAATTTTACAAGATAGATAATTATTTTTGCAATATTATTTTTGTTCATGCATGGGGGATTTTTCTGATGTGTTATTTAGGTTACTGAGAATACTGATTGCCATTTCATGTCCTTGTTATATGCATATTTCACAAATTGATTTTCTTTTAACATTTTAATTGGTCACATATATTTTGAGAAGGGATTATACTATCAATGATCATTAATATTAATGAAGTCAACTTTTTTTTATTTATTTATATTTTAATTAATATATGTAAATCGTTAGATACATTGAATCGCTTTCTTTTTTTCCGATCCAATGGGCGTATATATGAGACGACTGATAGAGATGTATCAAGTCAAATGGGTTTGTAAATGAGAGATATAGGGATAGATATGTAAGTTGGAACCAAAGAAAGATTGAGAGAAAGGGGAGTAAAAAGTTCCAAAAAATAGTGTCATCTTTTTTATGTAATTTTTTTTTGGAATTGATGTTCTTAATTAAGTTCAACATCTAACTAATTCTATTGCGAGAAATTATTTTTAAACACAAAAATTAACTCAAAATGACACAATTAGAAAACCCAACTTCTGAATTTAAGAAATGTGGTCACCATCAACTCAAATTGGTAAACATATCCACCAAAGTTGTTGCATTTTTAAAGAACGGGACAATGCATACCGCCCAAGTTGCTCCTTCTCATTAAATTGTTGACGAGTACACAATGCCTAATATTGTACAACGATAAGAACTTGTTGTATTTTTGGTGTAGAGATATGTGATGTGATATGCATATTTTTTCAATGTATCATTTGATATTGTATATATTTGTTCACTTTGTATCTCTCTAAGAGTGCTTGATAGAAAATTTATTGTACACAATCTTTAGATAGATCTAGAGTGAGAGAGAAGAGAGACAAATATTATGGCTATTTTTTTCTTTCATATTGGAAGTGAGAACGGATGATTTTCATATGAGATACTCAAGACTGAAGCTCTTGGATTTTAGAGAAATATGCTCGATTAATCTTATGGTCTATCTTCATCCAGTGAATAATTGAAGACTTATGATATGAAAGACGTTGCAAAAGGACTTAGACTTGTCAAACTTAATTGAAACTATAAAATCAAAGGGAAACACCTCCGTTACTCCGTTACGATATTTCTTTTTCCCTATTTTTCTTACAAAACTAATTAGAGGGAACTAAATTGTGTCACCTTCTTCAATTTCAAGGTCCTAATAAAATGTAATTTATTAGGTTGAACTTTTTCTAATTATATTGGTGATTAATACAGAGCAGTGACTAATCTTAGGCTAGGCCAAGCTACTCTTACTCTACAATCTACACTGTTATTTTACACAATGATGCATTAAAATGTAATTTATTAGGTTGAACTTTTTCTAATTATTTTGTGTATATATAGGAAAATAATATTTTGATAAACTATACCATATGTTGTTTGACATAATTACATTAATATAATTATCAATGTATCATTAGATAAGTTGTTTATATAATTAATTGATGCAATACAAGAATTACTTAATTATTGATCAAGTAATGAGAAAATTAGATTATTAATTTTTCAAAAAAAAAAAACCTTGATGAATGACTGGTCAATTTTTAAATTTTAGTAAATTTGATATGTAATTTAACTAAATGATAGAGGATATATTCATAATTTTTTATTTTAATAATCATTAATCAGTATCTATCGTTATCAAATAAATTTAGGGTCAACATATATAACCTAGATCTGACTAAATGTGTCCATGCTATGTGTACATACATGCACCTAAAAGGTTGGTGCATATATATGCAAAGAATTTTTAATCCATGTGATAATTAATAAATGCTAGATAGTACAAGAGTTCTCTCAAATTAACAACTCCATGACAAAACTTCTGGAGGATTCAGCAAAATTTAATAGCATGATATGCACAAATATTGATGCAAATATATACATATCACAACATTTATTGTGAGATCCCCAGCAATTAAATAAGAAGAGACAACTGCACATTATGCTTCCATAACATTATGTCAAAGTTAGTTAAGGTTGTAAACGGATCGGATATTATTCGTTTTTATTCAGATTTATATTCGAATATTTGGTAGATATAAATATGAATACGGATTTGGCAGACATGAATATAGTTTCAAATATTTTTTTTTATTAAATATGGATGTAGATATGGTTTTTAATTCGGAATTATATACTGATATATATGGATTCGGATAATTATTTGGATCTGAATTTTGTTTGAAATTCAATCTCAAAAATGATATGAAATTTTATTGCAAAACCTATTAATTTTAGATCTAATTTGAACTCATGGTTCACTTTTATATAATTTCTTGGTACATTTTAATTCATAATTATAATGATAATTATGATTAATTTTTATAATTAATATTTAATATTCTAACTAATGTATCTATCATGAATAATACTATGCATTTATTTTTTAAAGAAATGTGTGACATTTTAATTTAATATTCGAAATGTATTTATGTCTGAATTCATATTTATTAATATCTGATTCATATCTGTATTCATTTAATATCTGAATTCATATCTGATCCAAAATTATTCATATCCGAATACGTATGCAATAATAAAAAAATGATAAATATACAATTTGACTGTACGTATCCAATCCGTTTATACTACTAATAATTTAGTGAGAAAATTAAACAACATGGGCCCACTGGCATCAGCAAATATTATTCTATCAAAAGATCACAAAAATCATCTAACATTTACTTGTAATTGGTCCACTCTACGCCACCTATAATGCACATTAATTTACATTAATTTGTTTTAAAATTCTGAAACCATGGATCGGATTATACTGCTTTTGTTTCATTATATTGGGATCATTGCAAATTAGGATCGTTGTAAATTGTATAAAATTTTAATGATCTTTGATGAATTATCAAATAATATTTATATTGTATGAAATTTGAAACACAATTAATTATTTATAAGTTGAGAAATATATTTATAATTTTTTTCTATTTTTAAGATTTTTTGAATGATTTTAAGAATTAATTGTCATGACTATCAAAATAACCCTTTAAATAAACATTGTTCATCAATAAATTTTGATCAATTTTTAGTTTGTTAATATATATCATACAAAAAAATCTCAAAACATAAATTTAATAAAATTGATTGGCTTATCGTCAAGTAGATCGAGATTAATAGTTCATGTTCGTCATTTAAAATTGATTTGACAGTCTTTTAAATTAAACTCACGAAATTTTTATTGAAGTTAAATTTACGTTAACTTTACTCCATTCTCAAAGGCATGTATATTATGAGAGAAAATGATAAAATAAAAAAAAAAGATTTATTACTTTCGTCGAATTTTTCTAAAAGAAAAAAAATTAATTAGGCAGATCTTTTTTTTTGATATAGTAGAGTATTATTTTAAGGTGATTCCACCAATAAATATTGAAGCTAAAAATAGCAAATATTTATTGTGATTTAGATAATTGAAAGCATTATTTTATTAAACTTAATTTAAAACCAGGAATTCAATTCTAAAAATTGTATGTACCAGGCAATGAATTGGACCATAGGAAATTAACACAAGCTCACTGATTAATTTATTTTTGACCACAATACATACAATTGGAATATCAATCTTAGATTATGATGTCTATTCATGCCATTAAATAAATAATTGACAAGACCTAAAATGGTGCCATCAACAGCTCCATGTAAATTATTCTGTCTAATTAATATTTAGTGTAGTTTTGTTTTTCATGCTTAATAGTAAACATCATAAATTTATTCTCTAAATACTTTTTTGCAAAACTTTTCAAACATGTTAAATTGTATATTTAACTATTACATTTTCAAACATCTTGAAATGTATATTTATTTATTGTGTTGATGCACACTTGTCTATTGTGATTGTGACAATACACACTTTTTTGTATACCAAATAATTTTTTCACTAAACTAAAGACAATAAACTTTCAAAAATTACAAGAATTTATAAATCATGAATAATAAATTTCGTCTGGGACCCACGCATTGGACTCCTTTTTGTCCATTTTTGTGTTGGCTTTTAATGAATTTTTTTTTGTTTTTCAAAGAAAAAGACATTTGGAAATTAAAATAAAATTTAATAGTACTTGTAATTCTCTTGAGATTGTAAGCATAGAGTTGTTAAACCTTATTTCATCAATATATAGGGGCCGAATAAGAAAATAGAAATAAATAAAAGAGACGAATTATGAATATAATATAATTTCAATTGTATATTAGATGGAGATATTTTTATTTTTGGGATGTAATTTGTGTTTGTGCGTTGGTGATGAATTTAAATATATTTTGTAAAAAAAGAAAAAGAAAAAAGAGAGAGTAGCTCTAAAATAGATATTCAAATAAGATTCAAAAATATTATTATCTTGCACTCTTCAAAGATTATTTAATAGCATAAGAATTACAAGTACTATTGGATTTATTCAATGTGTTGAAAATGAATTTAAAAATAATTAAATTAAATTAAAAATTAAAAAAATCAACTAGGACTGTTGAAAATAATGAAATATATAACAAATCTCATCATATTTTATAGACATAATATATGGATTACATAGATCATAGCTATAAGTCTATAACATTGTTTTTAAAATTTTAGCTTACTTTAAAAATTAAAAATTGTCAAAATAAAAAAAAATTGTCAACTGAATGATAGTTAGATATTGGCTAATTTATTGACATCTCTACATCTGAACTTATTGAACATTAATGAAAGAATAGCTGTTGATTTATTAATTCATATGAAGTATAAACTTCATTACTGATTAATTATATACATATGGAAGTAAGATTGGAGGTTGCACCTACCCATTAATAATAATGAAAATGCTTTATTTTGAGCTATTAATATTGACGTCCTTGATTTGACATATACTATATATATATATAAAGTTGGTGTGTGAGCTCTTGAGTTTACAAGGATAATATTTTCATGAATCATTCTTATTGGGTAATTAAATTAATATATGTTGATCGTATATTCGAAATCCGAATACAAATTTTATTATTTTTATGAAAATTTAAAATTAAATGATATAAATGTAACTTATACATAACATTTCAGATCAACATAATTTAGTAGAAACTTTTTTAAATAGTGCAAATTTCCATCATTACTTTTTGTTAATTTCAACATCTATTTAATTATTTTAGATGAGAAAGGATCTAATGGCATTGTCTTTACTTTGATAGTATTGAATGTCATTTAATTAATCTTAATAATTCACCATATGTTTAATGAACGACTAGATTTAATTTAATTGTCATTTTATTACCTTCCCTCTAAGTTCTCCTCTATACTCACAGTTATTAAGTTAATTAACAGATAAAAGGAAAGACAATAAAACAAAAAATAGTGTGACTAAGAATTAGTTTTTAGTCTAATGATAAAAAATAATACTCTCTGTATAGGAGGTCGAATGTTGAAAATTCAAAGAAATATTTCTTTATAAATATTTAAAATTAGATGACTTAGATTTTCATCTTTCATCAGCAAAAAAGAAAAAGAAAAAAGTTAGTGTGACTGATGCACTTATCTCATCTAATTCGTCTTCTCTCATCTATTATTGCTAATTTTTGTTTGTTCCTTTTCTCTCTTTGTTAATTAGCTCTTCTCACCTATACTATTTTGAAGATATCCTTTGCTAAAGTAATTTACCAACTCATGGTGTTATATATATATGTATGTATATATATATATGTTGCACTATGTATAATAACACATCCTTAATTTGTCAAGCACAATATAAAATTAATGAGATGAGTACCAAATCCACTATATATGGTTTCCTTTCAAACAAAAGGGGAGCATTCAACTCTATCTTTCTATGAATATATCTTGCCATATTAGAGGTTCAAGGAATGAGAATTGAGAAGAGAGGATTTTACCAATTTAATTAATTGCAAAAAGATTTCAATGAAGTCATTAAATAGAGCAGTTATCAAGAAAATATACAACTCAACAAATACAAATACAAATACAAATACAGGTTGATTGATGAGACATATTTTTGACTTGTAAGATACCCCATGACCATATATATCCAATTTAGGAGAAAAATGGTTAATTAAATGAGTGAGAAATTCTGAAAAAAAAATAGTATATAGACATCAATTAAAATATATTAATTAACACGAGTTAAGCTAGTGTGCTCCTAAGAGCACTGAACCTTTCTGTGTTCTTAATTTAAAAATCTATCAAATCAATTTCAAACGAAATATTTAACTGCTCAATAAATTCTTCATATCAAAATCTTATAGGCTACAGAAAATTTTCATTTTTTGGATTTTCTAGCTATTTTTTTCGAATTTTTTAAGATAACTCTAATAATAATAATAAAATAATAAAATTTTGCATATAAGAATAGGTCATTTTAAAAAATATGAAATAAATAATTAAAAAAATTTAAAAATAGAAAATTTTAGTATCCTACAAGATTTTAATATAAAAAATATACTGAACAACTTGAATTTGTCGTTTGAAATTGATTCAATGAATTTTGAGTTAAAAATACTGAGAAATCTGATGCTTCTAGAAGCATGCTAACTTTACTCTAATACAATAAACTAATAGTTCAAAGGTAATTTTCATCCAATGAGATTTCTGCTTTATACATAGTTGATCTCTTACTCAACTTCTCAATAAGGCTTACTAAACTTTTAGCATAAAAGAAATTAAATTGTACACCCTAATAGAAGTAGAAATAAAAATTGAGCTTTTGTGGAAGCTTAGTCTTTGAAACTAAAATTGATTGAGTGATAACTGTTTTTTTCTATTTACAATTTAGATGTGTTCATATTTTTATCAAAAAATATTTATATTTGATAATAAAAATATTTATATTTTACGTTTTTAGGATTAAAGAAATTCAAAACATGTATTTTCAATTATTTGACAAAATTTTTTAACCTTAATTTTCATATGATCATGTAGAAAAAAAGTAATAAATAGTTTTTATACTAAATATAAATAGTTTTGAAATGAGATATAAATAACGTCTGTGTTAACTATGAATATTTAAATAAGTGATATAAAATTTGAGTTGCAAAAATAATTTCTCTTTTTTTTTTCTTTTTTTAAAATCTTCCTATTTGAACGTGAAAAAGAGAACAAGAAAAATAAAAGTAAATTAGATCTAACCAATAATTAAAAATGTCATAAAGGATAAGGATTGGTTGGTATTCTATGCCACGTAATAAAGAGAGTAGCATTCAATCTCTTTTAAACTCATTTAAAAGTCTCTGTATATTATTTTTTTTTATATATAAACGTAAGATTTATCATCATCTGTATTAGAATGTGGTTCTTATTAAGTTGCCAGTTGTCATTGCAGCTTGGACGGTCTTGCGGTAAGTAGAAATTTATCGTGATGAAAATGAAATATTTATGGTGGTGTTGTTAGTATATTATCCACAAAATGTACGAAATAATCAAATAAAAAAATTAAAATAAATAAATTGATCAGGCATATCATCAGAATTGAAATAAAAATCCTAACATGACTATACTATAATTAAAGCTATAAACATATTGATCTTTTTTTTATAGTTTTATTTATTCGTCTTCAAAAATTGAATATATTTAATTAATTTCATATCCACTGCATTAGCATATATAGTCACATAAAGGAAAATGTTTAGTTAAAAAAATGAAATTAAACAACAAATTTTGTCTTCAAATTTTCTATTCTATTGGAAAAGAAAGACAAGTTATTAATTCTATCTCATTTCTCCTTCCTAGAGCATTACTTTAGCATGGTTAATACTAATGGCAAGTAACAATTATGGATTATTGATATTATATTAATGTACCTCATCAGTCATTATAAAAAATATTCAATTAGGCATTGAAAACAACGGTAGAGATATAATAATAAAAAACAAAGTGGATTATTTAATCCAAAAATTGTAATTAAATATATATTTTTTGAAATATGGATATACCACTGATTCTATTAGAAACATAATGTCTTGAGGTACCACACCCCGGTATCCCTAGGTAGTTTATAAAAACTAAAAACATAACCATAGAAGAACAACTAAAAGCACTGATGCAAGATACCACAACCCGGTATCATAAGCATGCCAATCAACAAAACATCCAAAAACTAGAACTAAAGCAATGTAAACAAAAGATATGCTGTTCATTTCTGAGCCACTCCTCTCCTCTCTTTCTTCTCACTGACATGTACCAACCTACAAAATCTTTTTAATTGTTTATTTTGATTAGTGAAGATATTATAGTAGATCTTCATTAATACAGTATGTCGCTGAGAAAGGTAATTAGTACATTGTTAATCACCACTCAAAAGGAAGTAGGAATGAATTTTCCTCACCATAAAATTTCAATGATGGATCCCTTTTTATTAGCATAATTAACATCATGAATAATTCTAGTGTATTTTTTCAACTGATAGTCTACATTCATTCTTACAATACAATCAGTGGTCCAAATTATTAGTGTCCATGAAATAGGTGAAGGAAACTTTTCTTTTTAATTTTCTAACTTCATTAAATAGGAGCATATTGGACTTAGTAAACAAGATGACAGGTTTATAGAAGGAATAAGATTTGATGTGAGCTAAATTAAATGAATCATTAATTAGGCAGCTGTATTATCATTAACATGATTCAAAGAAAAACGGCCAATATAGGGAGATAATTCCTTGACAATTATTATCTTGATAACATTGACAACCAATTTGTAAACAATTTTGAAATAATTTTAAAAAATTCTCAAAAAAAAAGTTGACAAATACATTTTTTTAACTTATAGATTGATTATGTTTCAAATTTTATATAATTTAATTAGGGTCATTTGATATTCTATCAGAGACCGCTAAATATCGACCGTTGTAAATGTTATATAATTTTGATGGTCTTTGATGGAGTATAAAATAATACTTAAATCATATGAAATTTGAAACACAATGATCTATTAGTTAAAAGAATATTTTTATAAAAAATTTTTAGAATTATTTGAAAATTCATTGTTAAAGTTGTCAAAATAATAGCTGTTAAGAGAGCCTCACTCATATTTTATTGAGAGAAAGTAAGATGGGGTTGGAGCCTGAAAGTGGTTATTGAGTCAACCGTTTTAGGTTTATTTTTATCGATCATTAATTTCTAGCTATGAACTTAGCATTAAAAATCAGAACATTTATGATTGAATTATGGGTTTTTTCCTAGTTATAAAAACCGTTTCGTCCAATTTATTTTATATTCATGAAGAAATTTGACTTTGTTTCCGAGATTTAGTACTAAATCATCGAACTAAGAATTATGTCTATAATTTAATTTTCGTCTAAATTTTACTTTCGTTTCAAGGCCTTTAGAGAATTCTAAACCCCGTCAAACTTTAATTTAATATTTTTTTAACAATACACGGTAAAGTATTTCCCGTCCCACCTCCGAATTTTACCGGTGCCCACCCTCAATTATGTTGAACGGATTTTTTTTAACGTCCTTTTTTTTGAAGCACCACTATAAATAGCCTGATAGACGTAGTATCTTATATACAAACTCATTCATCAAGAAAATAAAAGAAAAATAAGTTGGCTGAGTTGAAGGTTCTCAGAGTCTCACAAATCGGTTAGTTTTGAAATTTAATTTATTATTTTATAATAAATTATACCAATAGTCCTTAAAACATCACTCATTTATCATTTATCACTTAGTTATCATTTTATTCTTTAAAATTTTAAATGTACAAATTTAGTCCCTGAAGTTTTAAAATTTATACCAAATTGATCCTACATTTGTTATTCATTTAAAAAATTATAATCACGCCTATCATGAAAAAATGATAATTATACCTATCAAGTTTTTAATTTATATCAAATTGGTCCCGATTTTTTTATTTAAGAAAATAAATAATAAAAATAAAAAATTATAATCACGCCTACATTTATATTTTTGAAAAAAAATATATTCCTTAAATGGCACCAACATAAATGTTAATATTAAGTTAATTGGTATGTGATGTGGTGAATAATATTTTTTTAATATTATTTATATTTTTTAATAATTATGTCTAGATCAGTCTTAATAATTATTAATTTAATATTGTTTATATTGTTTCATATTATTTTATATTATTTGTTGTGTTTGATACTTATATTTCTATGATAGATGTAATTATCATTTTTTGAATGGATACTTATATTAAAGGTCGATTTATTTTATTTAAGAAAATAAATAATGTGTGCTTCCGATTTTGTTTTTGATCTTTATTTATTGTTCTTATTGTTATTGCTATGTAATATGTACGATTTTGTAAGAATTTATTAATTATTATTTGGAAAATTTGTCATAAACATGTGATTTTTTATTTTCATACAAAACAAATAATTATAACCAAAACTATAAATAATATAAAATCCATAAAATAAAGTCCATAAAATAAAGTCCATACAATAACCTCCATAATAAAGTAATAAAAATAACAATCTGACATACGGCTGGGGTCCTTGGATCGTTATTTTTATTACTTTATTATGAAGGTTATTGTATGGACTTTATTTTATGGATTCATATTATTTATAGTGTTGATTATAATTATTTGTTTTGTATGAAAATAAAAACACATATTTATTACAAAATTTTCAAATAATAATTAATAAATTCTCACAAAATCGTACATATTACACATAAATAACAATAAAAGCAATAAATAAGGATAAAAAATATAATCGAAAAAACACAGGAAAAAAGTTTCGAAATTACACAGGGCAATAAAACACAGGAAAAAAATTAGAGATTACACAAGGAAAAAAACAAAGGCAAAAAATTCGAAAACAAATCCGAAAAAAAATTCGAAAAAAAAAATCCGAAAGTGTGCGTCCAAAGGTGACGGACAGGGATAGAAATCCGTCCTTCCTATTTTTAAAAAAAAGTTTTCTATTTTCCTACTTTTTTAATTTTTTTATTTAATTTCCTAAAGAAAAAATATCAGGGACGGGGAATGATAATCTGTCCATCTCATTTTTAAAAAAAGATTTTCTGTTTTCCTATTTTTTTAATTTTTATTATCTTTTATCTTAAATAAAAAAATATCGGCACTGGGTTTGGTCTAATATAATTCTTGGAAAAAATTGGTCACTTTTGAGTCTCAGTTATTGTTCCAAAAATGACATCAGGTCTGAATGTTGATGCATCTCTCTGACAGATCTACCCCACTAAAAGCATATAATTTACCAGACAAATTGAAAGGATGATATCTTGCAAGCTTTTATTTTTTTAAATAAGAGCTTCCGTTAATTTCCGGCATTTATTTATTTTAAATATTTTTTATAAAATTTAAATTTACGTCTCTTCGTAAAAAAACGAAATCTATTACTACTGTACTAAATTTGTGACTCTTTGTTTGCTGTTTCATAAATCCGTCCAGCCTCTACAGTCTTCATGACCTGCTCTGGTGGGTGGCTCTTTGTTTGCTGTTTAAAAATTGCCAGAAAATGCACCCAAATTAAATTGCATGAAATTAATAGTATAGTTTCATGTGATTTTCACACCAAAGATTTGAAACTATGAAATTATACCCAATTTCATAATTCACTATATGTGAAAATTATTTCTTGAAATTAAAGAAACAATTTCATGAAATAACCACGTCAAATATTAAGTCATGAAATTATGTTCAATTTCACGATTTATTAAACCTCATAATTATTTCTTGAAAAAAAAATTTCATGAAATAATTATGCCAAAAGCCTTTATTTTAAAAAAAAATATATATCTATATGTATATGTGTGCAAAAAAAAAAAATCTATGCACAAAAACCTAATTATGTGAAATTAAGAAACAATTTTAATATAATTAACCATGCAAAATTCAAAAATCATGAATTTCATTCATGAAAATGCCCCAAATATTATCCCTTGGAATTAAAAAAAATAATTCTTTGGAATAATCATGCCAAATATTAATTGTATAAGATTAATATGCTTAATCATATACAATTAATGAATTAAGTGAAATTAATGCCTAATTTCACACCCAAAAATACCAAAAATATTACCTAAAAATGACAGAATCATGGAATATATTTTCTGTGATTTTTCAGTAATTTTTTATGGATTTTTGCATGAAAAATAAAATAAAATGGGAAAAAGAATAAAGAAAATACCAAAATCAGCGCTGGAGGCTCCTTGGTGTGCAAATTGGGGATGTACAACACTCTGGGTACAATCTGGGGAGCTCAAACACAACCTCTACCCTTGGGACCCACCTGCCATACATACAAAGTGTTAAGGGTGAGTTGAATGGACTTAGCACACATGCACCATACCACTGACAATACGTTTTGGTATACAAGGACCGAGACCACAGCCCAACCCTCAGTTTTTCGCTGGGGTTTGTGTCTCATTAAACCTGACGACTGGGCCCCTCTCCTTCAGCCTCACTGCCAAGGGGGCCCAGCGCCCAGGCGCCTTTTGGCAAGCGAAAGAAAATAAAGAAAGGATGAGGTAGACACGGTGCAAACTCCCTCTCTCTCTGACAAACTTGAAAACAAAGCACGGCTCACGTGCACCCAACCCAAGCCAACACCTGGGGAAGCCTCAAGACACCTCCACGACGCTGCCTGAAGTGCTAATTTGGGGTGAAAAGTGCTCAATTGGCGGGTGCACCACTTGGCACTTGAGTCTGATTCAAGTGTGGTCAATTGGCACAACCCAACAGTCAAGTGACCAAATTGACACCTTGGACACGTCTAGTGGCACCTTGGTGACATGTCAAGCGCCAGCAGGGCTAAGGAAGATTCAGGATATGCTCTCACCCGAAAGGCATGACACACTAGCCCAAGAAGAAGACAAAACCAACGGCTTCCTTCTCTCTCCCCAGGCCTGCGCACAGGGACACGTGTAGGCACCTCATGGAGAGGCCTGAGCGCCAATTAGCTGGAGGAATCTTCCAAGGACAAGCCACAGGCAAGCTATGGCCTGCCAGGCTCCATCTCAGCCATTTGATCAAACCAAGGGCTGGGATGATGCCAGCTCAGCCCTCAGGCTCAAACCATGCCCTCTGGGCTATAAATAGACCCCCAGTGAAGAAGAAAAAAGGGGGAGAGAGCAACATAGCTGAAACTCTGCCAAAATCAAAACTCCAACCAAATTCCATAAAGAAAAGCTCAATTAGGAAGAAGTTAGCCTTTGAATAGCTAGGTAAGGGACAGGAGAGCCAAGCCTTGAGCTTGGTTTGGTCCCATATATTTTGATTAGTTTAGCCCATTAATCAGAGGTTCCTGAGGCGAGAGTCGGGGTAATTAACGGCGGGGGCTTGCGCCCGTCGGAAAATAAAAGTTCCCACAATCACCTAAAATAATAAGTCCTTGAGCGCACAAACACGCGCAGGGATGTACCTGCACCTTCTTCCCCCGTGAGCGAGGACGCCGATGCTTCGCGCGTGGGCCGCGAAAAAGGGCCGCACACTGTGCACATGTGCAGTGGCAATACAAAACTCATTAACGGCTTTATACAAGCTGTTATGCTGTCAAAATTCCATGGAAAACCAATACTCCATGTTTTCTGTGTATAATGTATTTCAATTTGTTATAATATATCATATTTTGATTCAAATTGGCTTTGTTTCTTCCTTTAGCTTTTCTCATGTTATGTTTCCTGATATGCTTGATAGCTCAAAATCATAATTGAGCAATGAAAAAGCAATAAACATCAATGCTGGTTTGAGTCTAGTATAAGCCAGCTTCTGTCCAGCTGAGAGATCAATCCATATCTCTCAGTATGGTTGTTAATTTTTCATGAAATTTCACAGTCAGGTAGAATGGGTTTGTATAAATTTACAAACCAAATTTTATAATTTTTGGAAGTTTCTGTGAATTTTTATGAATTTTCCAATCTCATCTGTCAAAAAACCCCAACAAGGTCAACTTTTGGTCAAACTGAGAATTCCATTCTCTTTTTGAGTCCAAAATCCAAATTTTTTTGATAAATTCACCCTTATAACACCTCGTGTGATGTTTTAAAGGGTTTAGAATAATTAAAACAGGCCTTAACACATATGTTAAGCCAAATTTGATTTCTAACAGTTCTGAAAAGGGCATTTCTGTCCAGTCTGGTAAAAATTCAAAAACATGCTTTATGTTCACCTAATTAATCTGAAATTTCATGAGCATCTAGAATAAGTTTTAATGCACTCACTCACCAAATTTTACCATTTTTGGGAGTTTTTGTGAATTTCTGTGAATATTTAAAATTGGGTCTGTCAAAATCAGAATTGGGTCAATTCTGGAATGAATACCAGAAAAGAAAAAAATGAAATTAACTTGTGTAAAAGTGAATTACATGTGTAAAATGGATGTAAGACTTTTCTAAAACATGTAATTGATCTCAATGAACAAGTTCTAACATGCAATTTGAGATGAATGTGGTAAAATCAAAGAAAACCAAATCGAAAAGAATACCAGAAATGACTGAATGTGCATAAAGGACAATGCACACCCAAATTGATAAAATTGATTATCCAAACATGCTCAAATATACTAAACGACGCTGTCTAAAGAGTTAATTGGAAGGAAATTGCAAGGAAAAGCCATAAAATACCATTTGGTACCAAAGTCCCCGAAACCAGTTTGGTACCAAATGGCCAAAACTGCAAAATTGATGACTTAAACCCAAATTAAATTTCAAAAACCTGTTAGACATGCACTGACGATGCCATATGATAAAAGAATCGAATTAATTTGCTAAAAATAAGCTCAAATCCCTGAAAATTTCATCTCAGCAAACATCCCAAACCGAAACCTAGTGGCTACCCCCATCTCCGGCGATCTAGGCCGCCGCCGCCGCCGAGACCACCACTGATGGACTCCCCATGCTCCGGCGATGCCAACCATGTCCGCTGATCGGAGATCCGGCGCCGGCAGGGCTCTGATCAGGGTCGGAGGAGGAAAGTACGAATATTGACGCATTCCAAAGTGCGAATCTTGATGAAATTCAAACAGCCCAGTCTGGGCTTGATGCGCGCGCCCTTGAACCAATCGCCCAGTTTAAAAGATGCTTTAAAACTGAACTAAAGTTCAGATCTTGATGCATAGGCCCAAATCCAACGGCCCACACTAATCTGTTTTGAAAATAAATTTTAGACATCAAATTAAAATGTTTTCTCAAGCCCAAAAATCACGAAAAATATATTAAAAATCATGATTTCATTTCTGAATATTTTTGGGACCATAAAATACCAATTTTGATAATAAATCAAAATATTCAAAATAATAAAATTATGTTATATTTTGATAAAACAAATCAAAATATTCAAAGATAATCAAATTATATAATATTTTGATGAAACAAATCAAAATATTCAAAAATGATCAAATTATGTTACATTTTGATAAAACAAATCAAAATATTCAAAATAAACAAACTTTGTTATATTTTGATAAAACAAATCAAAAATATTTAAAATATGCCAATATGTCCAAACCTTTCACCAAACATGTCAAATATGTAAATATGTCCAAAACTTTGACCAAACATGTCAAATATGTAAATATGTCCAAACCTTTGACCAAACATGTCAAATATACAAATATACCCAAGTATTTGACTATATATGTCAAAAATGCAAATATGTCCAAACTTTTGACCAAACATGTCAAATATGCAAACATACCCAAATATTCAAACAAATATGTCAAAAATATAAATATGTCCAAGTATATGACCAAATATGTCAAATATGCAAATAAACCCAAATATTTGACCAAATATGTCAAACATACAAATAAACCCAAATTTCTGACCAAACAGGTCAAATATACAAATATGTCAAAACCTTTTGACCAAACATGTCAAATGTACAAATAAACCCAAATCTTTGACCAAATATGTCAAATATGTAAATATGTCCAAATATTTGGCCATGCATGTCAAATATGCAAATATGTCCAAACCTTTGACCAAACATGTCAAATATACAAATAAGCCCAAACCTTTGACCAAACATGTCAAATATGCAAATATACCCAAGTATTTGACCATATATGTCAAAAATGCAAATATGTCCAAACTTTTGACCAAACATGTTAAATATGCAAACATACCCAAATATTCAAACAAATATGTCAAAATATAAATATGCCCAAGTATTTGACCAAACATGTCAAATATGCAAATATGCCCAAACTCCTGACCAAATATGTCAAATATACAAATAAACCCAAATCTTTGACCAAACATGTCAAATATACAAATATGTCCAAATTTCTGGCCAAATATGCCAAATATGTAGGTAAGTCCAACGCTTGGTAAAGCATACCGACATATCAAATCATATCAAATCATATTTCGAGAACGTTAAACTGGCAGTGCGCTTCAGGTTTAATGTACCTCATTTTTTTTGGAAATCGATAAAGAATTATACGTTCCCGATTCTCCAATTTTCTTAGGTTTCGAATTGGCATAGCGCTTCAGATTCGGGATCTGGAAGGTCAATAGACTGTTTAGGACTATACGCCCTTGTCTTTGACATGAACCCATATAGAGATTAAACATCTCTGGTTCTTTGAGTATCGAGTTGGCAGTGCGCTTTATATTCGAACTCTATGAGATTAATAAGATCATACGTCATCGATCTCCGATTTATGAGAAATTATACATTTCTCTGACTCTAAGATTATGCATCTTTAGTCTTATTATCAAAAGTTATGTCTTTTGGTTATCTCAAGCATGTATTTAAGTATAACACAAAAGTAAATAAAAAAAAAAGAGGATTAAACAACCATGTCAATAAACAAACCGCTTTCATACAAATTTTTATCCAAAATAGAATAATAAGTTGGAAGGAAGAAGTAAAGCCACGAATCTGATCCATATATTTTGATTAGTTTAGCCCATTAATCAGAGGTTTCCGAGGCGAAAGCCGGGGTAATTAACGGCGGGGGCTTGCGCCCGTCGGAAAATAAAAGTTCCCACGGGCTACGGTCAAAACCGTCCACCTATATACGGGTGGCTAAGCCCAAAACACGGGCTACGGTCAAAACCGCCGCTCTCTCGAAAGATATTGAGAGTGAAAGTGTATTTAATAGGCTGGGGTCAAAGATGAATCCCCAGGCTTCAAACATGACTGTGTTTGACAGGTTAGGGCAAAAAATAAACCCTAAACCATTAAAGTCAAGGAAAGGACTGGTTATCACTGTCCCTGACCAGGCCCGAAAGAAAAGACGGGTCTCTCGTTCAGCTTCATATGCTGATGACGAAGAGGAACACTTCACAGTCTATACTGTGGGGGTTTATGACGAAAGCTCCTCTGACGATCAAGAAGAACGTCATGCCACATATATGGCTGATGATGAAGAAGTGGGCTCGTCCAATGACCCATCGCATGGTCGAGATGTCGAGAATGCTCATGCGGCCAGAACTAGAGCCAGGACCAAGAGAGGGCAGAAGGGAGGCCCTCCAACTGACGACGAATCAGCCCACAATGAGGCGGAGATGGAAGATACTGGTGGCTCCGCGAATGATTTCGTCGCCCAATTAAAACGACAACTGTCTATACGAGAACGAAAAATGGAGGAGTATAGGTAGAGAAATGAGCAAGAAATGGGAGAGCTCAGGAAACAAAATCAAGAAGCCTTAAGTTTAATCAAATCCTTAAGTGACTTTTTGACCAATAAAGGGATCACAAAAGGAGTGGAGGATGAAGGACCCTCCAAACATACGGGACCTCAACCATCACAACATCCAAGCTTTAGAGACCCCGACGGTCATAAAGAAGATCTCCCATGTGGAGGAGAGAGCTCTCGAGTCCATATTGCTCGGGGTTCCAACACCCGTACATATACTAATGAGAATCAAGGATTGACCAAAAAGGAGATCTAGGAGATAATTAGTCAACAACTCCAAATAGCGGGCGCAGGATCTCACCCTTGAAATGAACGAGGAGGCTGTATCCAGCCGATTACGACGCTATACCTTATCCAAAAGGGTATATAGTCCCGAAGTTTAAATCCTTTTCGGGAGAAGGTGTGAAAGACACTAAACCAGATCAACACTTGGCCCATTTCATGACCTCGTGTGGGAATACAGGGAGCAATGACGCCTTGTTGCTGCGTCAATTCCCGCAAAGTCTAACGGGTCCCGCCTTTGAATGGTACTACTCATTAGAAAATGGGAGTATTAAAACGTGGGATGACATGACTGATGCCTTCAGGGCAAAGTTCGCGGTCATGACTGACAAAATCAGCATTGCGGACTTGGCCAATACCAGGCCCCAGAAGAATGAAAAAGTTCTGGAATACATTAGTCGCTGGCGAAACCTCAGCATCAGGTGTGATCGCCCAATAACCCAAAGGGAGGCGGTCGAACTAATACTCAGGAACGTTGACAACTGGATGACACCGTTCTTAGGGATAGCCAAAATTACGACATACCAGGATTTGATAAACTGTGTGTCCAGGCTGGAAAATGCACCTCCAAATTCATGGCCTAACTACTCAGGTCAGAGATTCCAAAGACGAGGAAAGGCTGAAGCCAAGGTAGCCAGTACAAGCAAACCCAGCGGCAAAAACACGACCGCTAATGTCAATACTATAAACAATGGTGGCTCATCAAATAAAAATGACGGCGGCAGCAATGCAAAACCCGTATATGGAAGCGGGCGGCCTCTTAAGAGTCTGGAGGAGTTGAAGGGCAAGCTTTATTCATTCAAAAGGGATAAGGTCGCGCGACTTTTCAAAGATGCTTTGAAGGACGGGCTCCAATTACCTAAATGTAAACAGCCCGCTGATATGGAGAAATCCAGTGACCCGAACTACTGTCCATATCACAGAGTGCTTGGGCACCCTATAGAAGATTGTTGGGTATTCAAGGACTGGATAGAAAGGAGGTATAAGAATCGCGAGATAACTCTGGCTGATAGCATCCTCCAAACGCCAGCCCCGCATGAGCAAGTGAATGCGGTCTCTCATATAGAGGTCAATATTGTGGATTCTTCAGTAGAACCTTGGAGTATCCATCTGTCCCGGAAAGCAAAAAAGCTCCTCAAATCCATCCAGAAAGAACCAGGTATTTTGTGGAAGAACGATGTAACTCTCATTATCCCTGAACCACCAAGAAAACCGGTGGCTTTCTATAAAAAGGCGAACAAAAATGGCAGCCGTAAACGGGACAAGATGCCAGTAAAGCCAAAGGAGTTCCCGGAAAAGTCAGAACTCCAGAAGTACATTGATGCGCTCGAAGAATATGAGCAAGGCCAACCGATACCGGCCGTACTGCGGGACTTCATCCCTAAACGAATCCTCAACAAATTGCTGGGTATAGTTGATGAAGACGAAACCACAGATGAAGGAAATGAGTTCTGGGATGAAGAATGCTGTGTCATCACCCACGTAGAAACTCATGAGGTGAGCGAATCGGAAGACTCTGATACTCTCCCTTGTCGGGAGGAGCTTGACGAACTCGACGCTATGGAGCTTGACGAACTCTTTCGGGCATCCCGAGACGGGGAAAACTCATCCTCGGGATGCCCGAAAGAGGATATGGTGATCATTATTTCTCATGGGCATCAATCCAGAAGTGAGGCATTCCGGCCGGGTCAAGCCCAAAGAAAATCTCCTAGTGTATTTTTAGTAAATATAGAAGACAAAGAAACATTGGAAAGCGTGGCATGGCAAGATTGTGGCCACGAAGAAAGGCTGATGATTGAAACCACAAGTGTAGAAAGGGGTGACGAATCCCAGGCCATTTCTACTCAAGCCAGGAACTTCTCTGTGTTAAACCCAAAGAGAGGGTCAATCAACCCTGAGTCAAGGAAAGATGGTAGATCTGTTGATGGCCGAAAACACTCTTTTAAGATAGAAAACGGGGAGGAAGGGCAGTCAAACCCTCATAAACACACCTATTCCATACTTGACCAAAAAGAATAGTGCCATGCAATTCATCATGATAGCGACTCGGAAGAAGACGCAAACTTTCCCGGGAACCTATTCTATCCTGAAGAAGGTAGTGAGGCCACTACCTCCGAAAAGGAAAAGACGGAATGTCAGGTTGTTTTGCGTTCGGGCACTTATATCCCTGAACGTCAACCTCCGAAAGAGTCTGACTGAAATGTGGCAAAGACTAAAAATACGGGCAAAGAGCCAGAGAATGGCCTACCAACCCGTGAAAAGTCAAAACTCACGGTAGGAGATTACAATGTGCTGGCACATCTTCGTAAGATCCCAGCCTTGCTTAGCGTTTTTGACGCATTAATGATGTCGAAGGATATGCGTGATATACTAATATACGCGCTCCAAAATTTGCCGAAAAACAATCACATGAGACGGCATACGTCAACAGCCGTTCAACAGGTATCCACTTCACTGATGAAGACCTGTTAACTGACACCGCAGATCAAAATCGGCCGTTATATGTGACTGGCGACTGTGAAGGGCAAAGATTGAATCGCATTCTGGTTGATTCAGGGTCATCGATAAACATTATGCCCTTGAGGATCCTCAAGACTTTAATGCTGGACACCAAGCCATTGTCGAATGAGAAAGTGACCATTCATGGGTTCAATCAACATTCCCAGAAAGCCATGGGTGCGGTGACCTTGACACTTCAATTCGGGGGCCTGGTAACCTCGACCAAATTTTATGTCATCGACGCTGATACGTCATATAAGGCCTTGCTTGGCCGCCCTTGGCTGCATGAAAACCGAGTAGTGCCATCAACTCTCCACCAATGCATGAAATACATGAAAGACGATAAGCAAAAAAGGATAAATGGGGACATCAAACCTTAGCGACGCCCGTTATTTCCTAACACAAGAGGAGAAGGATCAGCATAAAGCACTGATGGAGTCTCTGAGTTCCGTCTTGAAAGAAAATGGCTTGGAGATGCAAATAAGTCAAGCCAAATCCACGTCCGGTCTGGTGTCATTGCATGATAAAGAGGCACCAACTTTGAGCAATAAACCCATTTATGGGTTGTCCTCTGATGAAGAGGAAGACAAAAAAGAACGAGTGTATGGTATCACTCCTTTATTTGGCACCTCTTCTGATGAAGAAGATGAGAAGATCTCAACGCGCAGGGTTATCCCGCTATACGGGGCCTCAACAGATGATGAGTCAGAAGAGGAAGCTCCTACAGATGGAGAGGCATATGAATCGGAAAGTGGATCAGAAGAAGAAATTATGTTTCATGTCAAGCCGACATACAATTTCGAAATTGACGAGAACCATGAATCGTCTTTAAGGGTTGAAAAGGTACCAGAAAAATGTCACAAGGACCTTTCCCCCAAAGAAGTAAACTGAATCCAGAAATTGCAGACATTCATCGTTCCTTCAAAGGTCGAACGTTTGCCAGGAAAAACGGTCACTCATAGACCAATCAGATTCTATAAAACCGATGCGATCAATCCTGGCGACAATGCCTTAATCCATGAATGGAGTAGCTTACTGTCAGAAGACTCTGATGATGAAGAAATCAATATCGAGGCATCCCGATACTTCGGGAAGAATCAGGGTCAACTGATGAAAAAGGCCCGTTGTCCTCAAACCATATCAAAATCCAAGATGTATTACTTTGAAAGACTATGGAATGAATCGACTAATACAGTCAGGGGCCTTGATGACAAGATCAAATACACTCGCGGTTTGGGGTACTACTCCGAGTCAGGAGAAGACGGAGATCCCGACGAATATTGTCGAAGTTTCTTCAAGAATCGTAGAGTTACCTGTCATATGGTATCTGAGGAGCCGGAAGAAGAAGACTTCATCCTGGTGGCTAAAAATGCACCAAAGGAGTTGGAGGACGACGCGCCAAACACCATTGACGAGTTGGTGGAAATTAATCTCGGGTCAGACGAAAACCCCAGGCCAACCTTCATAAGTGCATCCCTCCCTCAAGAGAAACGGGAACCCTTGAGGGCCTTGCTCCAAGAATATGCTGATTGCTTTGCATGGAGTTATGAGGAAATGCTGGGTTTGGATCCCAAAGTTGCGGTCCACAAACTCAAAATTGACCCAAGTATAAAGCCGGTCAAACAGGCACTACCACGAATGAGAATAGAACTCGAAGAAAAAGTCGTGGTCGAAACCAAGAAGCTTATCGATGCAGGCTTTGTGCGGGAAGAAGAAACTCCCGATTGGGTGGCTATCATCGTTACTGTGAAGAAGAAGAACGGGCAAATACGTATATGCGTCGACTTTCGGGACCTGAATAAATCTTGTCGCAAAGATGACTTTCCTTTACCCGTGACTAAAATCATCATCGACCATACCTCGTCCTATGAGGTATTCTCTTTTATGGATGGGTATGCGGGGTATAACCAAATCAAAATGGATGAAGAAGACCAGAAGCATACGGCCTTCCTCACTCCGATGGGCATTTATTGTTACAAGGTTATGCCTTTTGGCCTAAAAAATGCTGGTGCCACGTACCAGCGAGCCATGACAAAAATATTTGACGATCTAATTCATAAGATTGTCGAATGCTATGTGGACGATTTGGTCTTAAAGGCGACGTCCTATGACGAGCATCTCAGAAATCTCAAAGTCGTGTTCGACCGTCTGAGGCAACATGCGCTTAAGTTAAACCCACTGAAGTGCGCCTTTATGGTTTCATCGGGGAAATTTCTTGGGTTTGTCATCCGACACCGGGGGATAGAGATAGACCCGAGTAAAATCAAAGCGATACAAGAATTGCCGCCACCCAGAAACCTTAAAGAGCTTCGCTCACTTCAAGGGCGCTTGGCGTATATAAGGCGATTCATAGCCAATCTATCGGGTAGGATACAACCTTTCACCCGATTAACTAAGAAGGATGTCCCGTTTAAATGGGACGAAACCTGCCAACAAGCCCTAGACGACATCAAGGGCTATCTCCTCAAACCGCCAGTATTAGCTGCTCCAATACTAGGAAAAGAGCTGATATTGTATACAACAGCCCTGGATGGATCTCTCGGGGCCTTGCTAGCACAAGAAAATGAACAAGAGAAGGAAAACGCCCTCTATTATTTGAGCCGCATGCTGGTGGGGGCGGAATACGCCTATACGTCGATCGAGAAGCATTGCCTGGCATTGGTGTTCGCCGTAAATAAGCTGCGACACTACATGATAGCCAACAAGGTCATCCTCATCTCAAAGATTGATCCTTTAAAATATCTCATGACGAGACCCATGCTTACAGGCAGGTTGGCAAGATGGGCCATAATCCTGACCGAGTTTGATATAACCTTCGCTCCGCAAAAGGCCATAAAGGGGCAAGCGATGGCCGATTTTCTCGCGGCCCATCCAATACCCGACGACTCTCCTTTGGCATGCGAATTCCCAGATGAAGAAGTCTTTCACATCAAAGATGAAACCCCGAGTTGGGAAATGTACTTTGATGGGGCGTTATCAATACGGCCCACCGCGGGCCCAAACATCCCGCAAATACGGGCCGGGATAGGTCTAGTCTTCGTAACACCAGAAGGAGGGATCATACGTCATTCCTTGGCATTGACTGAGCCTTGCACAAATAACGAGGCTGAGTATGAAGCGCTCATAGCCGGGTTAGAGCTTGCACTGAACATGGAGATTAGAAATCTCCATGTATTTGGAGACTCCCAATTGATAATAAATCAAATTACGGGGCATACAAAGTGTTAAAACCAGAATTGGTAAAGTATCATGCTAGGGTTTTGGAGTTAATAGACGAAATTCCTAAAATCCTATTCAAGAAATTCTCGAGAGCCACAAACGGCAAAGCTGATGCACTCGCTTGGGTAGCCAAAGAATTATGCGAGCCTGGCGATGAAAATGTGCAAGTTATTGTAAAAAATCGAAGACCTTTGTCCTCGTGTTTCACGGAAACTAAAGATAAAATCCAGGTGGCTATGGCCGAAGAAATGGAAAGTGACTTGGAAGATGTCATGGTGGCCCAGCCAAATTACGATTGGCGCAAACCTTTCGTCGAATACTTCAAATACGGGATTCTCCCGAATGAGAAATCAGTACAAGAGCAACTCAAAAAGAGAGCGCTTCGCTATGCCTATGTCAATGACATCTTATATAGGCGATCATACGACCAAATGTGGCTTCGCTATGTGTCAGGCTCAGAGGTCCACCAAATCATGAAGGAAGTTCATTCGGGGTTATGCGGAGCACATCAACCGGGACCCAAAATGCGGCTTAAGATAAAGCGCATGGACTATTATTGGCCCACCATGGCACGCGATTGTATCGAGTATGCCAAGAAATGTCACATGTGCCAAATACATGGCACGTTCATACATCAACACCCAAATCCGCTACACTCGACTGTGTCATCCTGGCCATTTGATGCATGGGGCGTCGATGTAGTTGGGCCCATTGACCCACCTTCCTCCAAGGATCATAAGTTTATTTTAGCCGCGACTGATTATTTCACCAAATGGGCTGAGGCAGTCCCGCTTAGGGAAGTGAAGGCAATCGATGTCGTTAATTTCTTCAAAATCCATATCCTATACCGATTTGGGACCCCGAGGACAATCATTTCCGATAACGGGGCCGCATTCAAAAGTGCCAAAGTATACGCACTTGCGGAAAAGTTCAAGATTGATTGGAAATATTCTTCCATATATAATCCCAGGGCAAATGGTTTAGCAGAGGCCTTTAATAAGACCTTGATAAAAATCATGAAAAGGACGTTGGGAGGAAATCAACGTGACTGGCACGAAAGGCTGCAAGAAGCGCTTTGGGCATATCGAACCACATGTCGAACCCCCACTCAAGCGACACCATATTCCCTGGTGTTTGGTGTCGAAGCTATTTTACCGCTTGAGGTGGAACTCCCGTCCTTAAGGGTGGCACTCCAAAACGAAATATCGTTAGATGAACAGAAACAACTCAGGCTTTACGAACTCGACGCTATGGACGAAAGGCGAATCATAGCCCAACAAAACTTGGAAATATACCAAGCGAAGATGGCACGGGCCTACGACAAAATGGCCCGCCGAAGAGCTTTTCGCCAAGGAGAATTGGTGCTTGTTCTCCGAAGGCCCATAATTGGCCGGCATGTCGGCCCAAAATTTTCACCTAACTGGGAAGGCCCATATGTGATTGAGAATGTTTTTGACGGAGGAGCATACCAACTCATAGATCATAAAGGCAAAAGACTATTACCTCCTATAAACGGGCGATATCTCAAGAAATACCATGCATAAATCCATACACCAATAAGAAAGGTGGTTAAACCCATATACCAAGAAAAAAGGTGGCCAAACCCATACACCAAGAAGAAAGGTGGCTAAATCCATACACCAAGAAAAAAATTGGCTAAACCCATACACCAAGAAGAAAGGTGGCTAAATCCATACACCAACAAGAAAGGTGGCTAAAACCCATACACCCAAAAGAAAGGTGGCTTAAGACCTGGGATGAAAGATACTTATCCATGTCCCGTTAGGCATAAATCGGCCTTGTCGCCTTGAGCCGTCAATCAAGGGACGTGGATGGTGTCCACTGAAGAAATATCACAAACAAAGATGTCTCATTGGGCATAAATCGGCCTTGTTGCCTTGAGCCGTCAATCAAGGGACGTGGATGGTGTCCACTGAAGAAATATCACGAACAAAGATGTCCCATTGGGCACAAATCGGCCTTGTCGCCTTGAGCCGTCAATCAAGGGACGTGGATGGTGTCCACTGAAGAAATACCACAAACCAAGATGTCCCATTGGGCATAAATCGGCCTTGTCGCCTTGAGCCGTTAATTAAGGGATGTGGATGGTGTCCACTGAAGAAATACCGCAAACCAACATGTCCTGCAGGGCATAAATCGGCCTTGTCACCTTGAGCCGTTAATCAAGGGACGTGGATGGTGTCCACTGAAGAAATACCACAAACCAAGATGTCCCGTTGGGCATAAATCGGCCTTGTCGCCTTGAGCCGTTAATCAAGGGACGTGGATGGTGTCCACTGAAGAAATACCACAAACAAAGATATCCCATTGGGCATAAATCGGCCTTGTCGCCTTGAGCCGTTAATCAAGGGACGTGGATGGTGTCCACTGAAGAAATACCGTAAACAAAGATGTCCCATCGGTCATAAATCGGTCTTGTCGCCTTGAGCCGTTAATCAAGGGACGTGGATGGTGTCCACTGAAGAAATACCACAAATAAAGATGTCCCGTCGGGCATAAATCGGCCTTGTCGCCTTGAGCCGTTAATCAAGGGACGTGGATGGTGTCCACTGAAGAAATACCACAAACAAAGATGTCCCGTTGGGCATAAATTGGCCTTGTCGCCTTGAGCCGTTAATCAAGTGACGTGGATGGTGTCCACTGAAGAAATACCACAAACCAAGATGTCCCATGGGGCATAAATCGGCCTTGTCGCCTTGAGTCGTTAATCAAGGGACGTGGATGGTGTCAATTGAAGAAATACCACAAACAAAGATGTCCCATTGGGCATAAATCGGCCTTGTCGCCTTGAGCCGTTAATCAAGGGACGTGGATGGTGTCCACTGAAGAAATACCGTAAACAAAGATGTCCCATTGGTCATAAATCGGCCTTGTCGCCTTGAGCCGTTAATCAAGGGACGTGGATGGTGTCCACTGAAGAAATACCACAAACAAAGATGTCCCGTCGGGCATAAATCGGCCTTGTCGCCTTGAGCCGTTAATCAAGGGACATGGATGGTGTCCACTGAAGAAATACCGTAAACAAAGATGTCCCATTGGTCATATATCGGCCTTGTCGCCTTGAGCCGTTAATCAAGGGACGTGGATGGTGTCCACTGAAGAAATACCACAAACAAAGATGTCCCGTCGGGCATAAATCGGCCTTGTCGCCTTGAGCCGTTAATCAAGGGACGTGGATGGTGTCCACTGAAGAAATACCACAAACAAAGATGTCCCGTGGGGCATAAATCGGCCTTGTCGCCTTGAGCCGTTAATCAAGGGACGTGGATGGTGTCCACTGAAGAAATACCGTAAACCAAGATGTCCTGTCGGGCATAAATCAGGCTTGTCGCCTTGAGCCGTTAATCAAGGAACGCATATGGTGGCTGATATAAATGCTACCAAAATCTCAGACAAGCCAAAAAGAAAGGCTTTGTCTACATCGCCGGATGAAGTCAGCGCCTATATTTTGGGGTCACTAAAGAGGGGTAAAATGGTTTTGGTATTTGTATCTTTAATACAATTACCACTGTGTTTGCCCGTTTGATACAGAATAAATATGAAAATGGGCAGTGCTACGATTTGTCGCTATAAACAAATCATTACTGAATAAAATGTTGCCTTATTAATTAATAGTAAGACAGAACATTGAAGGCATAAATAAAAGCCCTATGATGAATGACGCCGTCTTATCCTTATGGTAAGGTTGGATAATTTGTCAGGGCGAAATTCCACTCCAAATACATAAATATGCGTGGAGAATGAGCGAAATGTGATGATTCCACACTTAATAATGAGTGGAGAGAATGGGGAGAATCCATATGTAAAATGGTTTTGCCAATTTGTACCATAAACAATTGACACTGATATGTTCATCTGATAAGTTATAAAGGGATGAACAGACTCTTTATTTTGTGCCTAACAAAATAACAAAATACCAAAAATATTGATAATAATATAAATTTTCCCAAAACACATATCCAATCCATACACCATACTAGAAAACATAAATTCCTCAAAATAAATGACTAAAGCCATGTCCAAAACAAACGAAACACATAAAAAAAAAATAAGAGGGGAGCGATACACAAAAAAATAAATGAATAAATAAGAGGGGAGCGATACAAGATTCCACCGAATAAATAAATAAATAAGTAAAGGGGAGCGATGCAAGGTTCTACCAAATAAATAAATAAAGGAGAGAGAATGTAAGGTTCCTTCAAATAAAATGATTTTGGTATTTGTGTCTTTAATACAATTACCACTGGGCTTGTCCATTTGATACAGAATAAATATAAAAATGGACAAGTGTTTGCAATTTGTCCCTTTAAAACAAATTGCTGCCTAACGAAAGGATTTTTTCATTTTTTATGATGAGATAGACCTTTGAAGGCGATTACACCAAATAAAATTGAGTGGAGAATGAGTGAAAGTGAGGATTCCACACCAAACCTATAAAATGAGCGGAAAGAATGCGAGAATCCACTTCAAAATGGTTTTGCCAATTTGTACCATAAACAATTGACACTGGTTCGTTCATCCGACCAGTCATAAAGGGATGAACATGCTTTATATTTTTGTGTTTAACAAAATAGATTGTAGCATTTTGCACGGACCAACTGCGAAAACCTCGACAAATCATGCTACAATCAAAACCAAGCCAAACATGCTAAAACCAAATCAAACCTTGAGTTTCGAAAGCTGATGAAATTCATGTAAGCCCCAACCATTTAAACCAAATCCCAAATCATGCTTAAACCTAGGCTTTGAAAGCTGATGAAATTCATGTAAGCCCCAACCATTTAAACCAAATCCCAAATCATGCTTAAACCTAGGCTTTGAAAGCTGATAAAATTCATGCACCCATCCCTCTCTCTCTGACAAAGCACGGCTCACGTGCACCCAACCCAAGCAAGGGAAACCCTTTGAATTTCACTCCCTCTCCCTCTCTTCTTCCTCCCCGAGCTCTGAGCTCAACCAAGGCTTAAAAAATGGAGTCTGGGTGTACAGTGCGAGTTGGTTCAAACCATTTTGGGGACTTAATCTACACCCTAAGGGGAGTTCAATGCCACAAACAACATTGAAAATAGTAAAGTAAACAAGGAAGCCTCAAGACACCTAGGGAAGCCTCAAGACACCTCCACGACGCTGCCTGAAGTGCTAATTTGAGGTGAAAAGTGCTCAATTGGCGGGTGTACCACTTGGCACTTGAGTCTGATTCGGGTGTGGTCAATTGGCACAACCCAGCAGTCAAGTGACCAAATTGACACCTTGGACACGTCTAGTGGCACCTTGGTGACATGTCAAGCTCCAGCAGGGCTAAGGAAGATTCGGGATATGCTCTCACCCGAAAGGCATGACACACTAGCCCAAGAAGAAGACAAAACCAACGGCTTCCTTCTCTCTCCCAGGCCTGCGCACAGGGACACGTGTAGGCACCTCATGGAGAGGCCTGAGCGCCAATTAGCTGGAGGAATCTTCCAAGGACAAGCCACAGGCAAGCTGTGGCCTGCCAGGCTCCATCTCAGTCATTTGATCAAACTAAGGGCTGGGATGATGCCAGCTCAGCCCTCAGGCTCAAACCATGCCCTCTGGGCTATAAATAGACCCCCAGTGAAGAAGAAAAAAGGGGGAGAGAGCAACATAGCTGAAACTCTGCCAAAATCAAAACTCCAACCAAATTCCACAAAGAAAAGCTCAATTAGGAAGAAGTTAGCCTTTGAATAGCTAGGTAAGGGACAGGAGAGCCAAGCCTTGAGCTTGGCTTGGTCCCAATTGAGCTCTAGGGGGCAGTCTCACCTTGATGGGTGAGATGGTCAACCTTTCGGGCTGGAGATGGTGCACATGTGCCTCTTCCCTTACAGATCTCAATTGGTGGCCAGGCATGGGTCTCAAGAGCTCACATGGTGAGTTTACCGTGAAAGTTGACAAACACACTTCAACCAATTGGCACATGCCAATCTGGTTCTATGGGGATGGGCACATGTTCATCCCCTTTCTCCCTCAAGCCCTGTGTGTTTGCTGTTTAAAAGTTGTCAGAAAAATACACCAATTAAATTGCATGAAATTAATAATATAATTTCAAGTGATTTTCATACAAAGATTTGAAACTATGAAATTATGCCCAATTTCATAAATTACTATATGTGAAAATTATTTCTTGAAATTAAAGAAACAATTTCATGAAATAGCCATGCCAAATATTAAATCATGAAATTATGTTCAATCTCATGATTTATTAAATCCCAAAATTATTTCTTGAAATTAAAAAAATAATTTCATGAAATAATTATGCCAAACACCCCCTTCAAAAAAAATATATATATACATGTGTGCAAAAAAAAATCTATGCACAAAACCCTAATTATATGAAATCAAGAAACAATTTCATATAATTAAACATGCCAAATTCAAAAAAAAAAATCATGAATTTCATTCATGAAAAATGCCCCAAATATTATCCCTTGGAATTAAAAAAATGATTCTTTGAAATAATCATGCCAAAATATTAATTGTATAAGATTAATATGCCTAATCATATATAATTAATGATTTAAGTGAAATTAATGCCTAATTTCACACCCAAAAATACCAAAAATATTACCCAAAATAACAGAATCATGGAATATATTTTCTGTGATTTTTCAGTAATTTTTCATGGATTTTTGCATAAAAAAATAAAATAAAATGGGAAAGGGAATAAAGAAAATACCAAAATCAGAACTGGAGATAGTTCTGGGTGCAATTTGGGGGATGTGCAACACTCTGGGTACAATCTGGGGAGCTCAAACACAACTTCTACCCTTGGGGTCCACCTGTCATACACACAAAGTGTTAAGGGTGCTTTGAATGGACCCAGTACACATGCACCATACCACTGACAATACGTTTTGGTGTACAAAGACCGAGCCCACAGCCCAGCCCCCAGTTTTTCGCTGGGCTGTGTCTCATTAAACCGGACGACCGGGCCCCTCTCCTTTGGCTCGCTGCCAATGGGTCCCAGCGCCCAGGCGACGCTTCAGCCAGCGAAAGAAAAGAAGGAAAAGAGAGATGAGCGCAGTGCAAACGCTCCCTCCCTCTGACAGACTTGAAACCGAAGCACGGTTCACGTGCACCCAACCCAAGCGAGGGAAACCCTTTGAATTTTTCTCTCTCTCCCTCCTTTCTTCCTCCTCGAGCTCCAGAGCTCAGTGAAGCTTCGAAAATGGAGTTCGGGTGTATGGTTCGAGTTGGCTTAAACCATTTTAGGGACTTAATCTACACCCTAAGGGGAGTTCAATGCCACAAACAGCATTGAAAATAGTAAAGTAAACAAGGAGAAAATCGAAGGAGAAAGTACCTCGACCTTGAAGGTGACTGGGCAATTGGGAGCTCGAGAGGCCAAGCCAACACCTGGGGAAGCTCCGAGACACCTTCACGACGCCGCCTGAAGTGCCAATTTGGGGTGAAAAGCACCCAATTGATAGGTGCACCACTTGGCACCTGGGTCTGATCTGGGTGTGGTCAATTGGCACAACTCAGCACTCAAGCGACCAAATTGACACGTTGGGCACACTCAGCGGCACCTTGATGACATGTCAAATGCCAACAAGGCTAAAGAATATTCGGGATATGCTCACACCCGAAAGGCATGACACACTGGCCCAAAGAAGAAGACAAAGCCAACGGCTCCTTCTCTCTCCCCAGGCCTGCGTCAGGGACACGTGTACGCATCTCAATGGAGAGCTCTGAGCGCCAGTTAGCTAGAGGAATCTTCCAAGGACAAGCCACAGGCCAGCACAGGCCTGGCTGGCTCAATTCTGGCCATTTGATCAAACCAAGGGCTGGGATGATGCCAGCTCAGCCCTGAGGCTTAAACCATGTCCTCTGGGCTATAAATAGACCCCCAGTGAAGAAGAAAGGGAGAGAGAGCAACATAAGCTGAAACTCTGCCAAAATCACAACTCCACTGAAATTCTATAGAAAGAAAGCTTAGCTGAGAAGAGATCAAGCTCTGAATAGCTAGGTAAGGGATAGAGGAGCCAAGCCTTGAGCTTGGCTCAGTCCCAATTGAGCTCAAGGAGCCAGTCTCACCTTGCTGGCTCAGTCCCAATTGAGCTCAAGGAGCCAGTCTCACCTTGCTGGGTGAGATGGCTAGCCCCATGGCTGGGGAGGTGCACATGTGCCTCCCTCCTCCCAGAGCTCAATTGGTGGCTGAGCATGAGTCTCAGGAGCTCACATGGTGAGTCCACCATGGAATTTGACAGTATACTCCAACCAATTGGCACATGCCAATCTGGTTTCATGGGGATGGGCACATGTTCATCCCCTTTCTCTCTCAAGCCCTGTGCACATGTGCAGTGGCTATGTAAAGCTCATTAATGGCTTTATACAAGCTGTTATGCTGTCAAAATTCCATGGAGAAACAAAATTCCATGTTTTCTATGTGTATTGTATTTCAATTTGTTATAATACATGATGTTTTGGTGCAAATTGGCTTTGTTTCCTTCTTTAGTTTCTTCTTTCATGTTCTCTGATGTGCTTGATAGCTCAAAATCATAATTGAGCAATGGAAAAGCAATATACATCAATACTGGTTTGAATCCAGTGTATCCCAGTTTCTGTCCAGCTGAGAGATCAATCCATATCTCTCAGTCTGGTTGATAATTTTTCATGAAATTTCACAGTCATGTAGAGCAGGTTTATACTAACTTACAACCTAAATTTTATAATTTTTGGAATTTTCTGTGAATTGTTATGAATTTCACAATCTCATCTGTCAAAAACTCCAAAAAAGTCAACTTTGGGTCAAACTGAGAAGTTCATTCTCTTTTGATTCCAAAAATCCAAATTTTCTTAATAAATTCACCCTTATAATACCTCATATGATGTTTTAAAGGGTTTAGAATAATTAAACTAGGCTTTAACACATAGGTTAAGCCAAATTTGATTTTTAATAGATCTGAAAGGGCATTTCTGTCCAGTCTGGTAAATATTCAAAAAAACATGCTTTCTGTTCACTCAATTAGCTTGAAATTTCATAGGCATATAGAATAAGTCTTAATGCATTCACTCACCAAATTTTACCATTTTTGGTATTTTCTGTGATTTTCTATGAATTTCTGAAATTGGGTCTCTCAAAATTGAAATTGAGTTGACTCTGGGTCAACACCAGAAAAGTGCAAAAAAATGAAATTAACTTGTGTACAAGTGAAATTCATGTGCAAAACTGATATAAAACCTTTCTAAAACATGTAATTGACCCAAATGAACATATTCCAGCATACAATTTGAGAGAAATGTGATAAAATCAAAAGAAAATCAAACTGAAAATAAAACCAGAAATGACCCAATATGCATAAAGGACAATGCACATCTAAATTGATGAAATTGATCATCCAAACATGTTCAAACATACTAAACAACACTGTTTGAAAGGTTAATTGGAAGAAAATTGCAAAGGAAAGCCATGAAATACCATTTGGTACCAAGGCCCCCGAAACCAGTTTGGTACCAAATGGCCAAAGTTACAAAATTGATGGATTAAACTCAAATTAAACCTCAAAAACTTGTTAAACATGCTCTGGCGATGCCATACGACAAAGAAATCGAGTTAATTTGTCAAAAATCAGCTCAAATTCCTCAAAATTTCATCTCAGCCAACTTCCAAACCGAAACCAAGTGGCTACCCCCATCTCCGGCGATCCAGGCCGCCGCCGCCGTCGAGACCACCACCGATGGACTCCCCACGCCCCGGCGATGCCAGCCATGCCCTCTGATCGGAGATCCGACGCCGGCAGGGTCTTGATCAGTGTCGGAGAGGAGGAGCACGAATATTGATGCATCTCAAAGTGCGAATCTTGATGAAATTCAAACAGCCCAGTGGAGGCTTGATGCGCGCCAGTGATCCAACGGCCCAGTTTAAAAGATGCTTTAAAAACTGAACTAAAGTTCAGATCTTGATGCATGGGCCCAAATCCAACGGCCCATATTAATCTGTTTTGAAAAATAAACTTTAAACACCAAATAAAAATGATTTCTCAAGCCCAAAAATTATGAAAAATACATCAAAAATCATGATTTCATTTATGGATATTTTCAAGGTTATAAAATGTCAGTTTTGATTTTTATTTTCTGTTTATTATGAATAAAAGAAAATTCAAAATATATGATATGTATAAAACAAATGAAAGAAAAATATTAAATAGAATATTTAAAGTACATAGAAATCATATCATATAAAAATACTCAAAATAATTGAACTCTGTTTTTGATAAAACAAATCAAAATATCCAAAATAGTCAAATTATATTTTGATAAAACAAATCAAAATATTAAAAATAATCAAATTATATTATATTTTGATAAAATAAATAAAAAAAAATATATTCAAAATAATCAAATTATATTATATCTTGATAAAACAAATCAAAATATTCAAAATGACCAAATTATATTATATTTTGATAAAACAAATTAAATATTAAAAATAATCAAATTATGTTCAAAATAATCAAGTTATGTTATGTTTTGATAAAACAAATCAAAATATTCAAAATAGTTAAATTATGTCATGTTTTGATAAAACAAATAAAAAAATATTCAAAATAATCACATTATGTTATATTTTGATAAAACAAATCAAAATATTCAAAAATGATTAAAATATGTTATATGTTGATAAAATAAATCAAAATTTGCAAAATAATCAAATTATGTTGATAAAATAAATTAAGATATTCAAAATAATCAAATTATACCTATACTTTAATAAAGCAAATCAAAATATTCAAAAATGATTAAATATGTTATATTTTGATAAAAACAAATCAAAATATTTAAAAATAATCAAATCATGTTATATTTTGATAAAACAAATCAAAATACTCAAAACAATCAAATCATGTTATATTTTGATAAAAGAAATCAAAATGTTTAAAATAATCAAATCATGTTATATTTTGATAAAATAAATAAAAGCATTCAAAATAATCAAATAATGTCATATTTTGATAAAACAAATCAAAATATTCAAAATAATCAAATAATGTCATATTTTGATAAAACAAGTCAAAATATTCTAAAATAATTAAACTATATTATATCTCGATAAAACAAATCAAAATATTCAAAATAATCAAATTGTGTTATGTTTTGATAAACAAAACAAAATATTGAAAATGACCTAACTTTGTTATGTTTTGATAAAATAAATCAAAAATGTTTAAAATATGTCAATATGTCTATGTTTTTGACTAAATATGTCAAATATGCAAATATATCCAAATACTTGACCAAATATGTCAAATATGCAAATATATCCAAATACTTGACCAAATATGTCAAATATGCAAATATATCCAAATACTTGACCAAATATGTCAAAAATGCAAATATGTCCAATACTTGACCAAATATGTCAAAAATACAAATATGTCCAAACCTTTGACCAAATATGTCAAAAATATAAATATGTCCAAACATTTGACCAAACATGTCAAAAATATAAATATGTCCAAACATTTGACCAAACATGTCAAATATACAAATATGCCCAAACATTTGACCAAACATGTCATATATACAAATATGCCCAAACATTTGACCAAACATGTCAAATATACAAATATGCCCAAACATTTGACCAAACATGTCAAATATACAAATATGCCCAAATTTCTGACCAAACATGTCAAATATACAAATATGCCCAAATTTCTGACCAAACATGTCAAATATGCAAATATGTCCAAATCTCTGGTCAAATATGCCAAATATGCAGGTAAGTCCAAAACCTGGTAAAAACATACCAACATATCAAATCATATCAAATCATGTTTCGAGAACATTAAACTGGCAGTGCGTTTCAGGTTTGATGTACCTCATTTTGGAAATCGATAAAGAATTATATGTTCCTGATACTCCAATTTTCCCAGGTTTCGAATTGGCATAGCGCTTCAGATTTGGGATTTGGAAGGTCAATAGACTGTTTAGGACTATACGTCCTTGTCTTTGACATGAACCTTTTTAGAGATCAAACATCTCTCGTTCTTTGAGTATCGAGTTGGCAGTGCGCTTCATATTCGAACTCCGTGAGATCAATAGGATTATACGTCCTCGATCTCTGATTTATGAGAAATTATACGTTTCTCTGACTTTAGATCATACGTCTTTAGTCTTATTATCCAAAGTTATACCTTTGGGTTATTTCAAGCATGTATTATAATAAATTGGAAGGAAGAAATAAAGCCACAAATCTGATCCATATATTTTGATTAGTTTAGCCCATTAATCAGAGGTTCCCGAGGCGAGAGCCGGGGTAATTAACGGTGGGGGCTTGCGCCCGTCGGAAAATAAAAGTTCCCACAATCACCTAAAATAATAAGTCCTTGAGCGCACAAACACGCGCAGGGATGTACCTGCACCTTCTTCCCCCGTGAGCGAGGACGCCGATGCCTCGCGCGTGGGCCGCGAAAAAGGGCCGTACACTGTGCACATGTGCAGTGGCAATACAAAACTCATTAATGGCTTTATACAAGCTGTTATGCTGTCAAAATTTCATGGAAAACCAATACTCCATGTAATTTGTGTATAATGTATTTCAATTTGTTATAATATATGATATTTTGATTCAAATTGGCTTTGTTTCTTCCTTTATCCTTTCTCATGTTATGTTTCCTGATATGCTTGATAGCTCAAAATCATAATTGAGCAATGAAAAAGCAATAAACATGAATGCTGGTTTGAGTCCAGTATAAGTCAGCTTCTGTCCAGCTGAGAGATCAATCCATATCTCTCCGTATGGTTGTTAATTTATCATGAAATTTCACAGTCAGGTAGAATGGGTTTGTATAAATTTACAAACCAAATTTTATAATTTTTGGAAGTTTCTGTGAATTTTTATGAATTTTCCAATCTCATCTGTCAAAAAACCCCAAAAAGGTCAACTTCTGGTCAAACTGAGAATTTCATTCTCTTTTTGAGTCCAAAATCCAAATTTTCTTGATAAATTCACCCTTATAACACCTCATGTGATGTTTTAAAGGGTTTAGAATAATTAAACCAGGCCTTAACACATAGGTTAAGCCAAATTTGATTTCTAACAGATCTGAAAGGGGCATTTCTGTCCAGTCTGGTAAAAATTCAAAAACATGCTTTATGTTCACCTAATTAATCTGAAATTTCATGAGCATCTAGAATAAGTTTTAATGCACTCACTCACCAAATTTTACCATTTTTGGGAGTTTTTGTGAATTTCTGTGAATATTTAAAATTGGGTCTGTCAAAATCAGAATTGGGTCAATTCTGGAATGAATACCAGAAAAGAAAAAAATGAAATTAACTTGTGTAAAAGTGAATTACATGTGTAAAATGGATGTAAGACTTTTCTAAAACATGTAATTGATCTCAATGAACAAGTTCTAACATGCAATTTGAGAAGAATGTGGTAAAATCAAAGAAAACCAAATCGAAAAAAATACCAGAAATGACTCATTGTGCATAAAGGACAATGCACACCCAAATTGATAAAATTGATTATCCAAACATGCTCAAATATACTAAACGACGCTGTCTAAAGAGTTAATTGGAAGGAAATTGTAAGGAAAAGCCATAAAATACCATTTGGTACTAAAGTCCCCGAAACCAGTTTGGTACCAAATGGCCAAAACTAGAAAATTGATGACTTAAACCCAAATTAAATTTCAAAAACCTGTTAGACATGCTCTGACGATGCCATATGATAAAAGCATCGAATTAATTTGCTAAAAATCAGCTCAAATCTCTCAAAATTTCATCTCAGCCAACATCCCAAACCGAAACAAAGTGGCTACCCCCATCTCCGGCGATCTAGGCCGCCGCCACCGTCGAGACCACCACTGATGGACTCCCCATGCTCCGGCAATGCCAACCATGCCCGCCGATCGGAGATCCGGCGCCGACAGGGCTCTGATCAGGGTCGGAGGAAGAAAGTACGAATATTGACGCATTCCAAAGTGCGAATCTTGATGAAATTCAAACAGCCCAGTCTGGGCTTGATGCGCGCCCTTGATCCAATGGCCCAGTTTAAAAGATGCTTTAAAAACTGAACTAAAGTTCAGATCTTGATGCATAGGCCCAAATCCAACGGCCCACACTAATTTGTTTTGAAAATAAACTTTAGACATCAAATTAAAATGTTTTCTCAAACCCAAAAATCACGAAAAATATATTAAAAATCATGATTTCATTTCTGAATATTTTTGGGACCATAAAATACCAAAAAATATATTAAAGGATGTACCTGCACGTGTACGAAATAATCAAATAAAAAATTAAAATAAATAAATTGATCAGGCATATCATCAGAATTGAAATCAAAATCCTAACATGACTATACTATAATTAAAGCTATAAACATATTGATCTTTTTTTTATAGTTTTATTTATTCGTCTTCAAAAATTGAATATATTTAATTAATTTCATATCCACTGCATTAGCATATATAGTCACATAAAGGAAAATGTTTAGTTAAAAAAATGAAATTAAACAACAAATTTTGTCTTCAAATTTTCTATTCTATTGGAAAAGAAAGACAAATTATTAATTCTATCTCATTTCTCCTTCCTAGAGCATTACTTTAGCATGGTTAATACTAATGGCAAGTAACAATTATGGATTATTAATATATTATATTAATGTACCTCATCAGTCATTATAAAAAATATTCAATTAGGCATTGAAAACAACGGTAGAGATATAATAATAAAAAACAAAGTGGATTATTTAATCCAAAAATTGTAATTAAATATATATTTTTTGAAATATGGATATACACTGATTCTATTAGAAACATAATGTCTTGAGGTACCACACCCCGGTATCCCTAGGTAGTTTATAAAAACTAAAAACATAACCATAGAAGAACAACTAAAAGCACTGATGCAAGATACCACAACCCGGTATCATAAGCATGCCAATCAACAAAACATCCAAAAACTAGAACTAAAGCAATGTAAACAAAAGATATGTTCTTCATTTCTGAGTCACTCCTCTCCTCTCTTTCTTCTCACTGACATGTACCAACCTACAAAATCTTTTTAATTGTTTATATTGATTAATGAAGATATTATAGTAGATCTTCATTAATACAGTGTCGCTGAGAAACGTAATTAGTACATTGTTAATCACCACTCAAAAGGAAGTAGGAATGAATTTTCCTCACCATAAAATTTCAATGATGGATCCCTTTTTATTAGCATAATTAACATCATGAATAATTCTAGTGTATTTTTTCAACTGATAGTCTACATTCATTCTTACAATACAATCAGTGGTCCAAATTATTAGTGTCCATGAAATAGGTGAAGGAAACTTTTCTTTTTAATTTTCTAACTTCATTAAATAGGAGCATATTGGACTTAGTAAACAAGATGACAGGTTTATAGAAGGAATAAGATTTGATGTGAGCTAAATTAAATGAATCATTAATTAGGCAGTTGTATTATCATTAACATGATTCAAAGAAAAACGGCCAATATAGGGAGATAATTCCTTGACAATTATTATCTTGATAACATTGACAACCAATTTGTAAACAATTTTGAAATAATTTTAAAAAATTCTCAAAAATAAAAAAAAGTTGACAGATATATTTTTTAACTTATAGATTGATTGTGTTTTAAATTTCATATAATTTAATTAGAGTCATTTGATATTCTATCAGAGACCGCTAAATATCGACCGTTGTAAATGTTATATAATTTTGATGGTCTTTGATGGAGTATAAAATAATACTTAAATCATATGAAATTTGAAACACAATGATCTATAAGTTAAAAGAATATATTTATAAATTCTTTATAGAATTATTTGAAAATTCGTTGTTAAAGTTGTCAAAATAATAGCTGTTAAGAGAGCCTCACTCATATTTTATTGAGGGAAAGTAAGATGGGGTTGGAGCCTGAAAGTGGTTATTGAGTCAACCGTTTAAGGTTTCAATTTTATCGATCATTAATTTCTAGCTATGAACTTAGCATTAAAAATCAGAAGATTTATGTTTGAATTATGGGTTTTTTCCTAGTTATAAAAACCGTTTCGTCCAATTTATTTTATATTCATGAAGAAATTTGACTTCGTTTCCGAGATTTAGCACTAAATCATCGACTAAGAATTATGTCTTTAATTTAATTTTAGTCTAAATTTTAATTTCGTTTCAAGGCCTTTAGAAAATTGAAAAAAATTGGCCTAAAGTGGAGTTTATCGACGCCATAAAAATAATAGATGAGGAGTGATATTGATACTATATCCCTTATTTACATTCTAGATGTATTCATATTTTTTTTCAAAAAAATATTTATACGTAATACAAAATTATTTATACCTTATATTACTAATATTATAAATTTTTACAAGCTATATTTTTACTTATACAACAAAATTTTTAACTTAAATTTTTTCTATAATCATTCAGAAAAAAAAATAATAAATATTTTTTTATACTGATTATAAACACTTACAGATTCAGATATAAATAAGTTAACTGTTTAGTATAAATATTTTTGATGTACAGATAAGGAATGTAGAATATGGGGTACAAAAATAATTTCTGATAATAGATTTCATTGATTTAAAATTTGTATGCAAACCCAAGTACCCAATCCATTAATGAAACATAATAATAATAAATATTCTAGGTATTTAAACCCACTATTGAATTGGAGGAGGTAGATGAGATGATTTATATATTACAATTATACATGCATATGTATGTTACTAATAAATTAAATTGAAATGACAAGATTAAGACTATATTTCTAAATTCCAATATCAATTATAAGCCAGAAAGCAATTATATGCCAAAAAAATGAATTATTGTAGAACCTTCCTATATTGTTCAAATGGAAAATTCTTCATAATTATTATTGCACTTCAAAAATTTCCATAGAATCCACAAGAGACTATAGCAATCAATTACTTTTCTTTATACCAAATTCATTAAAGATATACCATAAAATAAGATATACATCAAATATTGAATGTACATCAGAATCATCCTAACATTATTTATTGAGTTTGACCAAGTAAATATATATTCTATTAGGTATATGCCTCACTGGGTTTGGTCTAATATAATTCTTGGAAAAAATTGGTCACTTTTGAGTCTCAGTTATTGAGGGCCCACAAATGACATCAGGTCTGAATGTTGATGCATCTCTCTGACAGATCTACCCCACTAAAAGCATATAATTTACCAGACGAATTCAAAGGATGATACCTTGTAAGTTGTTTTTATTTTTTTAAATAAGGGTTTCCGCTAGTCTCCGGCATTTATTTTTTTTAAATATTTTTTACAAAATCTAAATTTATGTCTATCCGTAAAAAGACGAAATCTATCACCATTATACTAAATCTGTGGTTCTATCTTGTAAGTTATAAGCATTAAGAATTATATGAGAAGTGCCAATGACATTCAGTGCTTGATTTATTGTTAGAAGATTTTCATGTGTTTTTTTCTATTTATATCTGAATTCACATTCCCACCATAATTTTTATGTCATAAAAAATTTTATGACACATTATCTAAACTATTCATTAAGTATTTTGTACGAATCTTAAAAGTTTTTCCTAAAAAAAAATCGTATTGAATCGTGTGCGTTCGATCCGATCAGACGAACAATATTATGCGCCATAGAATCCCTACGATCAAACCAATTGCACCACTAACTCTTCATAACTAATTCCTAAAAGGTCATATTGAATCTTGTGAGTTTGATCTGATCAGTTTTACCAAAATATTCTCAAATGTTAATATATGATTTTACTTCTTAAAAAGATTTTCATTAAGGTCATATTTGGTCAGAGCATAAAGTTATGGAGACATAATTTTTTATGTAAAGTTATGATATCATAAAACATTCTTATTTGGTTAAGCAAATGAAATAATAAGAAGAGTATATATTTATATTATTACATTAAAAAAAATATAAATATTACTAATAATGTCAACTATAACAATTATTATAATGAAAATAATAAAAATAAAGATGATGACAACAACAACAATAATAATTATTGTTGTTGTTGTTGTTGTTGTTGTTGTTGTTGTTGTTATTATTATTCATATTATTGTTGTTATTATTATTATTATTGTTGTTATTATTATTATTATTATTATTATTCTTATTATTATTATTGTTATTATTGCTGTAATGGACGAATTATCCTTACTTATTTTCCAATTAAACATGGGCTAAAAGAATTAGAGGAGAAAATAAAGTGATTAGAACGGCCCAATAGAAAACCATGAGATTAGATAGATGGGCTTTATTGTATCCATATATATCAAACAGCTACAAATCAACAATAATATCCATACATTGAAAATTTAATCTCAGAATAATTCATCCATTACAGCAAATCGATAGTTATGGATCCAAAAAAATGCATAGGAAAATCAAGAACATGTTAAAAATGGTCACATAATGTGACTATGTTACTTAAAATTAGGCATCATCCTTGCGCCGGCCAACACGAGCAACGTATCCGGTCTTGATAGGCGCAACACTGCGAGACGAACCACACTGCACCCAGAAATTAAATTAGTAACATTGATGATAATCATTCTGATAACAATGATTATCATGATGATAATTACATAAAAGAACAAAATTCAGACAGATGTGAAAACATTAGGTCAAACATGCAAAATGAAAACACAGGAAAGGAAATTAACATTTCGGATTCCAACTTTTCGAGCTTTTTTTAAAAAAAAAAATTAAGGCTTTACAGAATTAAATTTCAAGACAGAAATATGCATCTCTTTGATGACATATCAGCTAAAATAGTGAATAACATGGGTAATCAACTTAAGTATATTGGTGTATATAGCTATCAAAACTTGGAAATCTGATTTCTTCCAGTCAAAAGTTAAGATTATCTCATACTTAAGCTTAATTAGGTTTATTCTGGTTGAAGTCCAACAAATTATGAACATATGAATTGAAAATTGAATCAACCTGAACCTCTATTCAGTATTTACTAAAAACAATATTGGATACTTAACACCTTTTTTCTGTACCAATTAATACCAATACACAATACTAGTTAAAACACCAGTCTCCAGTATGTTTTCTATTTTGACTTTCAGTTTCTGATCAGCGAAAATTTTAATTTCTAATCAAACATTATTTGTAGATTTATTGGAGTAGACAAAATTTAACTCATTAAATTGATTAATAAATAGATTAAATGCAAGTTCACACAAATGCAATTAAGTTGAAAAGAAAAGTTATCAATTATCTTTACCTGTTCACAGCGAAGGAAGAATAAACGGGCTTCTTTCGTAAGGATGGTGTTTTTGCTCTTACAACCTTGGCAAATAACATACTCAACTGCATAAAAAAAAGTTTGAAAAATAATTAGATATAAACTTTTAGTTTATTTCATTGATCACATATCTAAAAAGGCTTTGGCATTTTGTAATTAAGCCCGATGATTTGCAAGGTCTTGTATTGGCCGCTAACATCCCATTCCTTAATTACATAGTTCACAAGAGATTTTTGAATTGGAGAAGTATATTCCCTCTTAATAGACAAATTTACCCCTACTGACAACAGGTTATTCTTCAAGTAAATCAACAAACAAAGCTAAAAGAAGATCATTACAAAGTTAAAAGAAAAAAGAAAGGAAAGAAAAAAGCATCGCATACCCATATAATTGCGAAGAAGTCCCTCAAAATTCTTGGACTGGAACTTAGACTTTATGACGAGCCTCTGCTGGCCATCGATGGAGCCAGTTGTTCCTGCCTCAGCCAGCAAGAAAGCTATGACATGGTCTGGTTCCCGGTGCATCGATTTGCACAGATCAATGAAATTCGCAAGCACCGTCTTTTTGCTGCCGTCTTTCAAGACCCGTGGAGCCTGCAAGACGGCCTTGTGCCTCTGTCCTACCAGCTCCGGGTTGTTCACTTTCAGTAGATTGAAAACTCGACCGACAAGCTGTGATCAATTATAACATCAAATTCTTCAGAAAGAGATACCAGTAATTACCAGTTACCAGTTAGTGTTATTTTATTCTTTTCTTTTTTTTTCCTTAATTTGATGTGAAAAGAAGAGAGACAATACCTGCTTGTAAGTATAATCATGGTTGTTGTTTTGCCAAGAATCCTCACCAATTTGTTCATCTTTTTTGAAAGAATGAAATAATAAAGAAGAAGAAATTAGCCATATTGTTAATAAACACAGTAAGATAGGAAATATGTGCAAAGTTGTTACCAGTATTGCCATTCTGAGCTTCATTCCCTTCTTTGTTTTCTTCTTCACAATTGATGAATGTGTCAACCTGAAATATCAGAATAAAAATAATATCACTGATTTTCTTTCAGAAAGAAAAAATGAAAAAAAAGAAGAAGAGCAGATTCCACACACAGACTAAGTAACAAAGTAATATCTGTATATTTTATTTAAGGATACTTATTAAAATGTACCAGTTTCTTTCTCCTCTTTTTCTTTTCGCCAAAGCTTGTTCCCGAACCCTCAGCTGAAGATAGCAAAAATTCAAAACCAATAAACATTTTATGATGTATTATTTTGTTCTTTAGCACATGTTTCCTAATTCAAACTTCATAATATCTGAATATATACACTCATAAAGGGCAACAATATACTATAATAACTTTCTCAAGAACCTCATAAAGAATACTCCTCATGCTGGTCTTTTTAATTTTCCATTTCACTCTTAAAAAAATCCTGAAACAATCTTTTGAAACGAGCATACTTGCATCATTTATACAATAAAGGGAACTTCAGAAATGGACATACCAGTTTGTTGTTCCATTTTCTCAGCAGATCCATCAGCCTCTTTCGCCGTGTTCTTGCCAATTATTAGCTCGCAAGACGCAACCTGTGAAATGTAAACCAGTATTAAATATTTAATACAGTTTGGAAAGTTCATGCATGCTCTTATGAATCAGGAAGTATCTACTTTTCCTTGAAAACTTTTAAAACTCTCATATACACCATCCAATTTCCTTGAATTAATTCAACTATCAGAAATGTCATGGAAACTCTGCCTACAAAATTCCCATTTTGGTCAAAAAAAAAAGATACCAGAATACAGGATCCTGTAACAAAGCCATTGCTAATAACATTTAGACACTGCTTCCCTTTCTATAATAATTCCAAATCAAGGAATTTTCTGAAATTGGATCCACAACCAAAACTGGACCAAAAAATCAAGGAATTTTGCTACATGGATATCCCTCATGTTTCAAGTTTGGGAACAACATATATTGGAAAACAAAATAAAGATAGAAAAGAAAGCTACTTAATTACCTTAGAAATCTCTTGTACTTTGTCCATCACCACTCCCTCTTTTTTATTTATGTGTCTGAAAAAAACAAAAATAAAAGCAAATAAATAACGGAGACATTCTTTGGTTCAACATTTTGTCGAATAAATTAGCAAACGATTCAACAAACCGATTGATCTAAACTAAAAAGATAAAAAAAAAACAATTCTAAAATTTTCTATCAACTTATGCAAAAACTGTATATTCAGATTCTGTGTGCAAAGCATCAGGTTAATTATGCTTATACATTCAAAAAATTCAGTAGTCTTCCCTATTTGAAATAAATGAAATATAATATTTGAAAATGTTTGAAAGTACAAAACCTAATAAACTTATTTAATTTTTTCAAATTAACCGAAAACTAATTACAGCAATGAAACCCCAAATCTTAGAGAATTGAGGACTATAGATTAACATCAAAGATTGAAAACTGGAAAGCAAGAATCTAAGAGAAATCAACTAACCTGAAATCTTTGGTGTAAAATTTGCAAGAGAAATTTAATCTGCCAAGAGAGAATTAATGTAGTAAAGGGATCAACAGAGGAGAGTATAGAAACCACAGGTCAATTATATGTGTATATATATGCTGGTAAATCCAACAGCTATAACTTCTTTTTATTACTAGAGTCACCGACTAAGACAAAAATTCGTAATTGATTGCATAATTGCATTTAGCAGATTAGTAAACTTAGACAAATTTAGTAAATGATCCAACTTCTTGGAGACCAAGTTTGTATGATTAATTGGCTGTGTAAAATGTCTGTAGCCATTCGTGTTGCTTGCACCAAATTTCAGTACCTCTTTCCAACTCAAATTTTTTATACTTGTAGTACTTGATTAGTCACTAAAACATAGATTTGCATATGACAATACAATCAGTTGCTCTTAAATATCCATTAGAAAGAGAAATAACCGAAAGCGAAAAAAAATTAGAAAAATATTATGGAGATACCATTATTGATATCGTCGTCAATATAGATTTTATTATACACGTTAAATAAGTTATTATGTATGTTAACAATTTTATCTTGTATAATACTTTTATTATTCAACTTAAATATCATTAATATACATAATAACTCATTTAAGTTGAATAATAACAATACTGTACAAAATGAGTTTGCATAATAAAATCATTAACATGCATAATAACTCATTTAACGTATATAATAAAGTCCGTATTGATAACGGTATCAACAACTGTATATGCATATTAGCTCCCAAAAAAATATTATTACTTTTCACATAAAGATTAACTTTATTTTTTAGTTATATCCAATGCCACATGCTATGTACCTAGAGGCTCCATTGTCAAATTATCACTTGTGATCAGGATGAAAGTTTGTAGACCCAATTTTCATTAGTTATTATTTTGGGCTTTATATTAGTTTTTCTTGGGTTTTTTTCTGGGCTGTTACACATTAAATGAATATATATATATATGACAACAAAATCATTGACCTTGCATTTGTTGAACATTGGTCAATGTTTAGCCTTCTTTTTTTTTTCCCTGAAAATATCATTAAGCCTTCATTTTTGTAATTGTTGTTATTGTTCAGGTATTATTGCAAAAAATACTTTCACAATAGATTAAAAAAAAAGCTACTCAAATCTCTGAAATTGTTAAAATGTTCCAACAACGAGAAATGTTTTCCAATAGATCCAATGAATTTTAATAATCTGCAGCATTTTGTCTCATATAATCATATTAATTCCAACTAATCAGAAAAATCAACACAAGTACAAATAACCACTGTTTCAGTTCTCTCTCAATTATTCCTCTACTGAAACCACATTACAATACAACATGCCCAAAATCATCACTATACAATCTTACCCCCGACTACTACGGGTGATCGCACCGAGGAACCCCTTTTTCGATCTCCTTTTGCAATACCACCGACTTGTCGAACGGTATAGCATCAGATTCTTTCCTCAAGGTGAGGTAGATGATGGAGATAACATATATCGCCATAAAAGGGAATCCGATCATGCCCATTAAGACGTTCGCATATTTCGGGAGGCCGCTATGGATCAGCCATCCGACGAAGCTTGTAGATAGGAAATAGACATTGATTCCGATCACCATTGCACCAAGGATCCAACATATCACAATTATCTGTGTATTGGAAAAAAAAATAAAATGATTTGTGAATTACATGTTAATTTTTATCTCTACACAAATCTCTATATGAGTAATAGGTTTATTGTGTTATTTTTAAACTTACAGGAACAGAATTTTTGTGGGACCCCATTTTGAAGCTGCTGCTGCTGAATTTGAGTAGAGGTACAAGTGCAAAGGGCAGTTCAAAAGATAGTATCATCTACAATAATAAAACATATATATGAATTTTATACAGTTATTATTGAAAAGGTTTATTTTCTAAAAATGAGAAGAAGTATTTAGAAATAAATCATGTCTAACTCGAAAAAATGAAAAATATTGTCCAGAGACTAGAGAATCGAAGACAAATTTGGGGCAAGTAAAAGAAGGAAAAAGAAAAAAAGACCACAAGGTACAAATTTGTGCTGATTGAGATGCTGTCATGAGACCATTTATGTATTTTAAGGTTAAATTTGTCTAGGAGGAACCATGAATTCTTTCCGAACTAAAAAAGATGCTCTGTTTCGGTACTGGTAACAGATGAATTAATGTATTTACCGATGCAATGATTATGAGGCGACCGGCACCAGCAGGACCACCAATTATTGCAACAATAAGGCTAGGAGCTATTGCAATGCTTCTTGTCAACAGGTTTTGTTGCCACTTCTTCAATTTTATGTCTAAAAAGCCCTATTATTTGTTAACTGAAATTAGTAGTTACAAAGAAATAGTGATTTTGTATGATATACTTGTACAGTATTTTATGAGCAGATATATACCTCCATGACATATTGACCAGCATATGTACCGGTTATAGTAGAGCTCTGACCAGAGGCCAATAAGGCAATTGCATATACAACGGAGCTCGATTTTCCCAAGATATTCTATAGGAATTAGACAAAAAAAGAATAGAAGGTGCCACAAAAGCAATTAAGCACAATAATTTGAAAGAACAATACTTATGAGAGCTTTCTATATATATCTGGTATGAACTGATTGCTCGACTTATATTGAGCATTTGTGTGTAACCTTGAGCAAAAAAGGCGCCGAGTTCAAGGTGAGATCTTTGCATTGCGCCGCATTTGTCGGAGTTAGGTTACCTGATGCACAGACTGTACCAGATACTGATATAACTGCTATATTTATCAGCAATGCCACAAACAGTGCGAAGCCGCTCTCCCAAAGGAAGTACTTACAAGCCTCCTAAGAAAAAACATAAAAGGAGAATACTATTAAATTTTGTATATGATATTTCTTGTAGCTGTTCTTGCTATGACTGTTTGTTAATTATCCAGTTCTTATCTTTTGCTTTAGTTCATTTTGTCAGATTTGATTTGAACTAAGGCAAATATAATTCCAATTGGAATGAATGAATATATAAGCACTATGAATTTCTTATAGCAAGGGAATTTTACATTTATTTCTTTGGTAGATTGTTTAGTCTTCCTTGATAACACCAGTGCTGAGTGCAAGAACAAATTGTGTCTGCAAAAACAAAAAAAAGGAAAACAAAAATATTGAAAGGAAGAAAGAAAACAAGTACAATAAATAACCAAAAAGTCTTTGAATATAGTGTGGAACAAGAAAGAAAAAAAAATGTAGAAAATATACAATGGTCCCACTAGAAATTGAAACAAACTTTTTGAATGAAAATTTCATGGGGTTTGGTACAATACTTCAATTAGTCAAAGGATTTTCCAAAAGATAACTAAAGGCCACTTTCTGAGCAAAAAGGTATTCATGTACCAAATAATATCTCTCTGTTATTTTTTTTTTCTTTTTTGAATATAAAACATTGAAAAGGTAATGTATGAGTTATCTATGCTAGCTTACGGCATGACAAGAGCGCCGAGGAGGGCGATCGCATCACCGGTTGCACTGTTGCCGCTCAGCTTGGGCACAAACAATCCCTTGATGACCTCACCGGCTGGAGGCTTGACGTAGCTCATCTCCCCGAAGAAACATGCCGCCATGACGAACACTAACAGTGATATCAGTAGCTCAAGCTTGCGCTCCTACACACACACACACACACATTTTTTGTGATTAATTTGGTTTCATAAGCTTAACTAGCGAGCTTAATTTATTAACTAACACCTAAAACGGGCTTTAGTTTGACAAATTAATAAATTAACAGTAAAATGTTCTGGCAAATTTACCTCTCAGAATCAAATATTTTGACAGTTAATGGTAGTCATTTTCATTTTATCAAAAAAGGAAAAAAAATGGTAGTCATTTTCGGATTTTACAACTTTACCACCAATGAAAATGTCAGACAATTTATAGTGGTAACGATTATGATCGCTTCACTTTAATTAATAAAAGCATTAATTTATAATGATATATACTAATAGTAATATTGACTGAATAATTAAAGTATATAACAGTGTTTTGAACAACGACTTTTCACCTGAAAACACTGAGTTTTAATTATTTCACAATGATTAATTTTTTACACTAAATTAAAGCAATGATTTATTCAATTGTACTAAATTTGATAAATATTTTTGATGTAGGTTATCATCTACATATAATTTAAACTTAGAAAATTAAAGGCCATTTTGTTGCCTTATATATATAATTGTAGGAACCAGTAAAAGATCTTGAGAAAAAGGAGGGCCACTGTTTTAGGTATTAATGGAGAGATCTTGAAAAATACAAAAATAGTACATCATTATGTTATTCAATTAAATCTGAAGTACACTGCTAGTAGCTGTTACATGTCATCTCCTAATGATCTTGTTGTGGATGTTAAACCAAAAAATGATTTTATTTTGATATGACTCTAGTATTAAGTAACCCTTGAGTCAAGGACAATTTATATATATATTAGTAAACCTTGAGTCAAGGACAATTAATAATATATTAGTCAAGGATAATATATTAGTCATTGTCAAGAGACGAAATTTAGGTCTGTCTGTCTATCTTCACTAATATTAAAAGACCATAACATATGTTTCAAACCAAAACAATTTTTTTCTCAAAAAATGATCAAACTTTCAACTTTAAAGTTTAAATAAATATTCATGTGAGATCTTCTAATCAAATTTTGACTATGTGACCTAATACATGAAGAAAATTGTTTTTGTCATGAGAAAAAAAATGATTCTCAAAGTTTAAAAAAAAACGTAAAGATGTGTTAAAGTGTTCTAGTTTTAAATATTTACAAAAAAATTTCAACTGAATTTTAAACTTATTATGTATCTTTCGTACATAAAATATTATCTTAATCATGAGATCAAAAATATTTTCACACAATTTCACTTCATTCTGGGATGCTACATTCAAATAGGGTCCCAGATTGTAAATGCACATGGCAACCAGACCCATGGTCACATACAATTATGGCCACATCAAATCAGAAATGAAACATAGTCTTATGAAAGAATCATGTCTAATACAAACTTAGTTAAGATGTTGGTTTTCTATAGTAGACAGAGAATTAAAATTCAGTACACATTTATTATTTTTTTCTAGGCCTTTTTAGTTTTTTTTCCCCAGGCCTTTTTAGTTTTTTCCCCCTCAAAAAGCAGGATAAGAAGCCAAATAAAAATTGGCAAAAATAAAATAAAACTAAAAAGGTAAAGGTGATTTTGACTTAGTAAGAAATTAAGGTAAATTAAATTGAATTAATTACCCCATATCGCTGTAATCCGAGAAGTAAAAGAGTGCTTGAACCAGTGAAGAGTACCCCAATCCACAGTGGTATGTGGAACAGTATGTTCAGTGCAAATGCTGTACCAATCACTGCACCAAACAAATAACACAAACACAGTAATTAAGGAAAAGGATGGTACAAGGTATATATATTTATATTTAAATTTGGGCCACGTAGACTTCATCTTTATATAAAATATATATAAATTTATGTCAAGAAAAGTTTGTTTAAATCATAAAATAATGAGGAGACGTTAATTATGAAAAGGAAAGGCTAGGGCTTTTTTGGTTTGGACATTTTTATCTTTTTCTTCTTTTTTTGAGAAAAGATATTTTTGGCTTTTGATTACCCCACTCTGAGAGCATCACATATATCACTTCCATTTATGTGTAAAACACAAACTCAAGTACCAATTATGTACAATATATTTTTTTTCTTTTTTATGTCAAATATGATCTACATATATATACAAGCGTAATATTGTGTAAAGTTGACACTTGGAAGCTTTTTGGGGAACAATGGTGTAGTCAGTGGCGGAGCTAGAAATTCATGTCAGTGGTGTCAATTAATATAACTAAAATTAAACTAAATTTATTTATTTCAAAAAATAAAATAGTTAAAATTGCTTCAATATCGAACTACAAAGTTAAAACACCCTATTTCTTTTTTGTCATTTTAACCTACAAAATCTTGCAGGGGCGGAACCATGTTAGGCTAAGCCTAAGCTAGCGTCCACCCTTAATTTTCAAAAATAATGATAATTGTATATATATATTTTTAGAATTTGATAAATTAAGTACAAAATGATAAACATGTCTAGACTTAAATAGCTAATACTAAAAAAAATCCTCGTTATTAGATTTATGTCTAGGCTTGTCAAACTCTCTGAATCCGCCACTGAAATCCTGTATATATTTTTTTATAATAACAAATTATAGCTTCATTGTTAATATTTGCAAAAAATTTTCTCGAATCTCAATATACATCACCAAACAATCAATCATCCCATGAACTGTCTAGCTATTTTGGTTTATTTCTTTTTAAAAAGAGAAAAAGGAGTGGGAGAAAAGACAAAGAGTGGTAGAGTACCTTGTTGTTGTTGATAATTTTTTGAAGAGTTCATAGACAAATAAAAAGTTAACACTAAAATATCATTCAAATAATAAAAAAATGATTACAAAATAGTGCTAATTGATTAATTAATTTTATGTTATTCGAAAAAATAAAAATGTTATTCTACAATATATTAGTTCGAATCATAGACAAATATATTGATTTTAAATGTTTGAGGAAATAGAAAGATCAAATATTGTTCCTATTTAACTTGTGAAAAATTATGCAAGAATATGATTCGTGGAAGAATAAATTTCTTGTATAAAATAATATCTTTTTTTAGAAATCAAATTTTAAACCAATTGAACTCCTTGAATAAAAAAACTTGAACTTATTGTTAACTACTGTTAACATGAGAGAAATCTATGATGGAAGCTTAGGTTTTTGAAGGATGATTATTTTCAGCAGAAAGAGGAAAAAACAATTAAATAATGCAACAAAGAGTAAAAAGCCGACTTATTCTTCTTGGGTTTGTTGCAAATTTTCTTGGTTATTTTTTTAATCATTTTATAATGTAAAATATTAATGATCTCTGACTTCTAAGAAAAAAGTTCTTTTATTGTTCTCATTGGTCCAATGCATTAATGGGGTCAACAGAAAGAAATTAGGAAAAATATCAGTGGGTTCAAATACATGATAAATTAGCAAGTATCACTGAAAAATATTATAATTTAATAATTAAGCTTTTCTTTGAACTGAAATGAACCTGAATTTAATGAACATATTCAATTAGTTTCAATTGTGAGCATTAATTTCCAATAAAGCATATATATAGATTAAGAACCTTCAGGAATATCAGATGCAATAACTGCCACCTCAGCAAGCATCCATAGAAATAATTTGATGAATTTTGGATATTCCAGTTTACATAGCTCTGCCAGATGCTTTCCTACATAATTTCAAATTTGATTAAAAAAAAGGCAAATTTTATTAAAAAGTAATAACTAGAATTAATTAATGGTGAAGTGGTTCACCTTTAATTGCTCTAACATTACAACATCAATGGATTAGCTAGTTTATACCTAAGCTTGATATATATCTTTGATAGAAACTAATTAATTAATGTGTGTACCTGTTACTACACCAAGATTAGCAGATAATGATTGTATGATCAGTGCAAAGATCAATCCGACGAGAATAACCCACAAGAGCTGTCAAATCATTCCAATAAAAATTTAAAATGTAGCATTACTATATATATATATATATAGAGAGAGAGAGTTTGGCTAATATGCTTTGATAAGCATTTTGATTCGAAACGTTTACGGGTCAAATTTCAAAATCTCGTATCAGAAATATCAATTTAAGTAGCTCAATAAATTCTTCATGTCAAAATTTTGTAAAATATCAAAATTTACCATTTTTAGAGTTTTTGAACTATTTTTAATGATTTTTCAAAAATGATCATTTTTTGACATTCAAATATTAATATATTTTCTATTATTTTTAGAGTTATATTTAAAAAATCATTAAAAATAGTTTCAAAATCCTAAAAATAGTAAATTTTGGTATTCTACAAAATTTTGATATGAAAAATTTATTGAGCTACTTAAATCAACATTTCGGACAAGAAATTTTAAAATTTGAACCATAAGCGTTTCGAGCCGAAATTCTTATGGAAGCATATTAGCCAAACTCTCTCTCTCTCTATATATATATAATATATATATAAGAGCCAATAATCAGTTGTAATTAAGTAATTATGGTTGTACCTCATATCTATGATTAGCTCCTGCTTGAAGATCAGTCTCCACTGATCATAAAAAGAAAGAAAAAAGAAAAAAAAAATATCATGCTTTAGCATCATAGTGTGTGTGCGCTTGAAAATTGAAAGAAAGAAGAAAACAGTTGGTTAGAAAAAACTTCTAAAATTATTATTTATTCATCAAGAGCTCGACACCCTCTCACGACTTCGTAGTCTCTCAGAATCTCTTCAAAAAAAGAGAAGAAAATAGAGAACTAGAGGAGGAAAAGAGAGAGAGAGATACTTAGACAGCCACTGCGAAGATTTCAAAGAAAATAGAGACAAAGAGAGAGAGAGAGACTTCATCACTTACAGTTGGCTGGATCAATGTAAGCCAATGACACAAGAAATCCTGGTCCAACATGTGCTAAAAACTTCTTCCATCCTGATTCCTATCAATATATTTTTGTTTGTTTGACAATATTCAAACTGTAGATTAGTTCATGTATGTGACAGTGTCACAGATACATACATACATACTGATAGACAGAGAGAGAGAGAGAGAGTGGCAACCTTTTGAGAGGCATCATTGCTTTCAGACTTGTCTACTGTTACTGCTACTGTGTTCTCTTCAACATCCCTCCTCTTATTATTTCCTTCTTCACACCTTTCCATCTCTCTTTTTTCTTCTCTCTCTCTTTATCTTTCTTTCTCTCTCTGAAAATTTATACTTAAAAATGTGGTCATAATAATTATGGCGGGCGCCCCTATTTATACATTGAAGCATGCATATGGGGACAAATGGTACTAATTAATTAATTAATTAATTAACATATGTGAGAGTCGTTACTTTATTGCCACATGCCATTAATTAGGTAATCTAATTTTTTTACTTGATGATAAATTGACCAATATCTATTATGCTATTAGCAATATACCTATTAGGTACCTTGTGCATCTCACTAGTAGCGTTTGCTTCATTCATTCATTTTCAAATTGATCCCTCATATATATATATATATATATGTTAAGATAAACAATTCTAAATGATCTAATTTTTTTTGTATATACATATAACATGATTTATATAAAATATTCAATTAATTATAATTGTTATCTAAATATTTTAAAAATATTATTTGAGATTTTGATTTCATTGGTATTGATGTAACACTAACGAACATGAAAATTGGATTCCTCCACTTTTATTAATTATATTAATTATGAAAAAGTAAAAAAAAACATCCTAAATATGAAAATTTCCATATGCTCAAAATGGAGGTGGTTATATTATATACTAGACTTTGCACTGGTAATTAAACAGGAGATTGAATACCAGATGGTGTTATTCGGCTCAATTAATTGGCATGCATTGGATACGCCACGTGTGAATGCCATGTTTACTTGCTACATCCCTTTTAGGCGTGTCAGTACCTAAACAAGCGATCCAAGAGAGACACGTAATCACACAAGTAGTTGGTCTGAGTGTAAAAATGAGGCGCTTAATTGCATCAGACTACTTGTTTGGTTAGTGTATATGGTGCTTTAGGTGACCCATAGATGGAGGAGCCATTGGTTGGGGTCTTCTTCTCTCCATTGTATTTACTTAAAAGAGGGGCTAATGGATTGGATTGAGTCAATTTCATTTTAATCTCATGTTCAATGTACGTACAATATATAGCTAGACTAATCTTCTGCTGTATAGCACTGCACTATACAGTATACAGAGTATATGGAGTAAAATTAATATATTGTTAATTGAAATATGTGAATTCAAGTAATATTTATTTTATTTGTCTATTTCTAATTTTTAGTAAATTGGCATTAAAAATGAATATTTTAATTAAGGCAGAACTTCATGTATACCCATCTAAAAGTTCAAAATTATGTATTTTTCCCCTCCAAAATTCATAATATCATATTTATCGATCATTCCAAATTATTAAAATTTTCGTATTTATCCAATGAAATTTTACGATATATCAAATATATCTAAAAAATCCAAATATCCTAGCTAATTAATTATTTTAAAACTCAATCTAAGATCTTAATATATAATTCATGACTATTATATTTTTGACTTGTCTTATTTATGTTGTTTCAGTAATAATTTTGTAAGTACTAAAATATATTTCACCTCCTATATTTTTATTTATTGAGAATATGATTTTAATTTCAAAGAATTTGAAATCGTCGATGATCGGTATCATACTCCATCATTGTATCTATAGTATATTTATTGAGAATTTAATTTCAAAAAGTTTTATCTATTATTTTCAATAAAGGTAAATAAGAAATTTATAAGCATAGAGTTAATTTTAATGGAAAAGATAATATATTTGATAAATACGGGAGTTCTAATAATTTGGCAAGGTAAATACAATATTATAAATGTTACAGAGGGAAATGTGTAATTTTAAAGTTCTATTTTTTTAAAGATTGTAGGTCCGAAATTTGATTGGAAAGTGTAACTAGACTTAACTCTCGTCTTTATCTGAAAAAAATAAATATTTTTGAATTAGGAAAATAAGTATGAACAACAATATTTGAGTGTAGATAAGATAGCCTCAAATTTTAAAACATGATTATCAATTGTGGTTGGAACCAGACTTAAAAATTGTCATGTCCAAACAGGTAGACAAAAAAAAATAGCTGAAAATGTGAAACAAGAGGTGGAGATCATGGTTTTGAAGCACATGCATTCTATTCCTTTTTAAAGAACACAACAAAACATATTGAACTGTATTTCAACTTTCTGGTCCAGTGCCAAGATCCTTGTCTCAATTAGATCTTTTTTTTTTCTATTTTTATTTTATTTCAGAGGTATTTAATTAAAAAAATTATATATTTTTTTTGTTAATTGTAAAATTGTATGGTAAATATTTGGCCAAGTACTCTTTGAAAAGTGCAATGTACATTCTGGAAGTCTTATTATTTAATATTTTTTATCTAAATAAATTCTGGTCAGATTAGTGATGAAATGGGTTCAACCTATGTAGGGTAGGAATTAATATTTTATTTCAAGAAATTACTACATTAGGTGAGATCACAGAAATCTGATAAGAAAATTAAAAAAGAAATGCTCAGTGACATCAGTTCCACTATAGAGAAGCTTCTTTCAGAAATAAAAAAGAAACAAACTAACAGGAGAAAAAGGAATATGCACTAATAAAGTTGGATAGGAAAATGTACTGGAGCTTTGCTTTTTCAACGTCAGTCAAATTGGACACTTCAGCAATTTAGTTGGTTCTTTTTTTAGATATATTTATTGCTTTTTTAATTATATTATCATTTATCAGTGAAAAGTGAAAAGTGCTTTTAACACCAATAAATTAATTAATTACATGCTGTGAAAATGATTTACACCTGCAGTAGTTTTGTACACAATCCAAATGCATATTGATACCAAATTTATGTATACAATAACCAAACAAAATTAAATATTTGGCCACTAGAATATTATATATATATATATATATATATATATATATATATTCATATATATATGTGTTTCTTTTCTTTTTCAGAAAATGTTTGTACATATTGATACCAAATTTATGTGACAACTGTGATATTCAACAAAACAATTCTCAACATCAAAAAATAAAATTATATATTAAATATGTTTCCTATAATTTTATTTAATCAACGGTCGATGAATTTATCTATTTAATTTTCAAACAGCTTGATGTTTGACAATTAGTTTTCAAATTATATAAATTTGATACATAATCTATTTATAAAAGTAAAGATACTTGTACTCTTATTCTTTTTAATTTGAATAATCATTTGGTCATTCTGATTACTATTAAATAAGTTTATTGTAAATATAATCAATTCAAATACAAAGGTTTTATGAAAGAAAAAGTTCCCAATATGAAATTTGCTTTAAGTTTTTCTCATAAAAACATTGTAAAATTACTGGATAAACTAAAAAAATAGATATAATTTTATATTAATTGAGTAGTCCAATTTCAAAGAAAGTACTCCTCATAATTGAATGATTTGTGATATATATTTGCACTATGAGAAATTGACAAGACACTCACAGTGGCGTTTGCTGATCAGGAGTCAGAAAATCATATATAAATATTTTTTATAAGATAACCAGTGGAGATTGATTATTAACATGGGCAACCCCAAAAAATAATTAAATTAATTGGCCTTTTTTAATATCAATATTTGTTTCTTTATGAAAACGAAATAAAACAATTAGTTGTGTGACCGTGTCTACCACGGGACTTGGCTAATTTATTGGAAACAGGTACAGTATCAATTCCAATACCTAAAATAAAATACAACAAATAGGTGTGCTTGGAGGTTTGTTGGGGGACTTGCATGTGACTTGTCATACATGCAAATACAGTTGCAGGTGACTTACTAAAGGCGCTTAATTATGATTAGATTCTCAAGACAGAAATTTGAGATGGAGTAACTATTAAATGTTATCTGCTAAGATTAGAGGATCAGGTATAATTTGGTAGAATAAATTAATATTAGATGATTTTGGCAATATATATATTAACAATGAAATGTCCTAATTAATGTTATTAATAAAAAAAATTATATACTAGTAATTAAGAAAGGTTGTAAATTAAGCATATACTATGTATGTGTGTAGCTTAGAGAAACGTATATATGAAGGAGAGTGAATTAATTTTAATGACCAATTAGTTGGAATATCATAAAAATATATTTGTGGTATTTTCATATTATGTAGAGCTAGTATGCGTTTGAACTTCCGCGACAAGATGACTCATGAGTTAACTTGAAAATTAATTAATTTATATATTTGATCGGCTTCAAAAGATAAACTCAAATTATTCAAATGGTTATATCTAATGTGTCATGTATTTATATATCATATATAAAATTGGTTGAATTTATGTAGTATTAGAGTCATGTGTTAAAACTTCATGAAAAATGAAGCATTAAAATAATTAAAAGAACATTTCTAACCTTTCATTTTATTGACCACTTAACTTCAAATTAAATCAACTCAAAAATTAATAAATTTGTCTTGTTAATACATCACTAAATGAAATAGATTGATTTGGATGGTTTTGATTTATCGTTTAAATTCGATCCATAGATTTTTTTTACTTAATTGAGCTCACAAAACCACCTTAATTAATTACTGACAATTTATTTGGTTGTGCAATTAATATTCACCAGTTTTTGAACAGACAGGTTTAATGTGAATTTGATTGGAAAATTTAAATTAAATAGTGTTTAACAATTAACATCAAGTTTGAGCCAATCTCAACTGTCGGTGATTAATTAATTGAATTAATTTTTGTTAGTCAAAAGACAAATTATATAAGTACATATATGTTAGGAACATTGAACCAAACCTCTATAGTTTGTACATTATTATTTCATGCAATGATTAGAAAAGCTAACCATACAGTTTTATTTTTTATTTTTTTTCTAGATGACTTGTGGCAGCCACACTTCATGCACAAAAGTGTAAATTTAAATTAGTAAATTTACCAATTATATTATTATATTCATGGTATAGACAAATTTAGTATCAGTGCTTGTCAGTCAAGGAGGTCAGAAAAACATTACATAAGAAATATAATAATATTTTTTTCTTAAAAGAGAGAAAGCAACAGACAGGAAAATGTGCACATGAAATGTTGAATATAATGTGATTTAGAAATTAATCATTGAGCTATAGAAGGGATTAATTTATTGTTGTGTTACTGTATTGGGGCATGGGATGTGGGTCCCACTTGTCAAGTTACTGTTTTTTTTTTATCATATCTCAGATTTTAATAAAACAAAAAAGTATTAATATATCTTTGCAACTATATATATTTGATATTAGAATTTAGATCAAGTTGTGGTCTCAGATGTTTTCACAAGATCTGTTTAATTTAATTTGGGCTCATTTTTTTTTACAGAGTTTCTGTTTTTTTAAAACAACCTTCAAAAATAATTTAAAATTATTGCTGATATATCAGAACTGACCACATATTATTTTCTGAGTTAAAAAATAAAATGACTTGTACTTTTTAAAAAAAAATAAGGACATGTGTCACCTTCTTTTTTTTTTTTTTCTAAAAGCAATACATGACAAAAAGGTCAAACAAAATAAAAGAAACTCTAAACTAGATCCTATGAAGTTAGTACTAAAAAAAATCAACCAATATATACAACAAAATGTCTGAAAACAAAAGTTAAAAAATAAAATAAAATAAAGCACATTCAGTAAATAGTATTGAAGCATCAACTAAAAACAAACAAAATCATTTAATGAGCTAGCTACTTCTCTCTAGCACTCAATCAGCCGAATTTTTTTTAACTAAGAAAATCATTATTCAAAATTAAATATATAGGAAAATAGGAAGGTAATTTTGAGATTTGGGAAGGACGGGTAGAAATAACCGTCCGATTGCGTTGAGTCGATGGGTGGACGGGCCTCAAAGCAACGTCCTTGGGACGAGCCTCAAAGCCACGTCCTTGGGCTCCAAAGTTTCGGCTCAGTGCTTCGGCAGATTTCGCGTCCCTGGACCAAGCTCCAAAAACCCGTCCCTGGGCCAATCTCCAAAAGCCCGTCCCTGGGCCAAGCTCCAAAAGCTCGTCCCTGGGCCAAGCTCCAAAAGCCCGTCCCAAGCAGAGTTTCGGCCATCCTCGCGATTTGGGCCACGATTTACTGGCCCGTCTGATCCGTCCCACTCGTCCCAGCTGCCGCGATTTACTGGCCCAACTCGTCCCAGGTTCGGATTTCTTCGTCCCAGAATAATTAAACTCAGGGACGTGTTACTGTTAACCGTCCACTATCCCGATTTTTTCGTCCCACCTTCAAATTACGAAACCGAATTCCGACCCGAGTTTAATTATTTTGGACGAATTTTCTCAGTCCGCCCCTACTTTTCAGAACCAATATAAATACCCAAAGAGACGCAGCGACCTATACACAAAATTTTTTTGGTGAAATTAAAAAATTCTATTGTAGCAGTATCGGAAATGAGCTGAATCTGTTGGTAAACAGGATCTTATTAATCGGTTAGTTTTTTTTTGTATTTTAATTATTTGCCTTATATTTTCATTTTGAAAATGTATTTTATATATAATATATACTTTTATACATACAGAAAAAGTAATTTGTGTAAAAATTTGCAGATAAATTAAAAATGCCACCTGTAAGTGTTTATTTTGGGGGTGAGATATTTTATGGCCGATTTGGAGCCGAGTACACCATCGCTCCCCGATTAACATTCTCTGTCAATGAATCTACTACCTTTGAAAATATATTGAATGAAATATATACCGGATTACGGGTATCGAAGAGGCAGTACTCTCTCGAGATTTATGGTAAAGTAAATAGCGGAGCATGTGGATGTTGGTGGTTCACCATACTATCAGTTAATGATGAGATATCATGGAAAACCTTTTATGAATTAGTAACTTCTCAAATGGCAATGATTGAACTGTACATAAATCTGAAATCTGTGTTGAACTTTTGGAATGAGGAACCATTTTCGAATAATTTACCTGTTAGTAGCTCCTTCGATCATGCCGGACCTTTATCCACCATAACGAATGTTAATTCGTCTATAGAGCTCGAGGAAGAAGAGGAAGACGAAGAAGATTCTGATGATGATTCCGATTATCAGATTGGGTCCGATGAGAATGAAGAGTCTGATTCTGATGATGAGGATGACGATAACGATGAGGAGGAGGTACGTGCGGATATGTATTTATTACAACGTAGAAAAGAGAATAACCCATTTATTAATAGAGGTATAAAACATCCAGTTAGTATGGTAAATGATGTGTCAGGTTTTGCACGTGCCGATGTGGATTTCATCGGTGCACGTGCACGATTGGAAGGTCCCTTTGTGGAGAAAAAAATATTTCTCTCAAAACAATACCTTATCCTTGCAGTCCAAAGATTTCATATTGAAAAAAATAGGGAAATAGTCGTAACCGATAGTAGCACGAAAAAATATAAAGTGAAATGTAAAGATTCAAATTGTAATTGGAGTTTATATGCAACACCAACAAAAGTGGGTGATGCATGGGCTATTAAAACTTGTCGATTTTTACACTCATGTACCACCACAGCCGCTAGAGTTGACCATGCTCAGCTCACATCTCGGATGATAGCTGACATTATTAAAGACGAATTGAATGATAATTTAGAAATGTCAGTTAAAACTGTCCGTGGAATGGTAAGAAAAGTATTCCCAGGAATAAATCCCAAGTATAACAAGTTGTGGCGAGGAAGAGAGCTCGCCATGGCACAGTTATTCGGGTCATGAAATGGCTCGTATGCACTTTTACCTCGATTATTTAATGCTATACGTACGTCTAATCCGGGTACTAAAACAGAGTTACAATCTAATCCCACGGCAGATCCTGCTGTGCGTCGATTCTTACGTCCTGTTATAAGTATAGATGCTTCTTTTCTACACGGACGGTACAGTGGGAGGTTACTGGTAGTTGTCGCTTATGATGCTGAAAATCATCTGTTACCACTTGCATTTGGACTCGTTGAAAAAGAAAATAATGACAATTGGGGATGGTTTATGAGATGGTTGCGACGTGAGGTTGTCGGAGATAGACGACTATGTGTTATTTTTTATCGTCATGCAGGCATTAAGCATGTGTTTCATAATCCTCAATTTGGGTGGCACGAAGAGCAAAATCAAGTCGTCCATCGTTTATGTGCACAACATATCGTTGAAAATTTATTAAAAGTATGTAGAAATCAAAATGCAACCGATAATTTTAAAGCAACATGCAAGAAACACAGTCTGCATGAGTTCAAACAAGGCATGAATGAGATAAAAAATTGGAGTCGGGAGGCAGAGGAATATTTAAAATATGTCGGTAAACTAAATGAAATAGACAAAGAAACAGAATGGTGCCCTCAAAAATGGTCTCAATGCTATGATGGAGGATATCGTTGGGGCATAATGACAAGTAACGGTGCAGAGTCACTTAATCGGGTGTTCAAAGTATGTCGGGGCCTTCCGGTGTGTGCTATTGTCAAAACGACCTACTATAAGTGCGTTGCTTGGTTTGCTAAAAGAAGAATAGAAGTAGTCTAAGGGCCTCATCAGCTTCGATAGTATTGACCTCTCGCTGAGATCGAGCCCTGCTGCTACTACCGACTTCTTGTATGTTCGCCATTGTTTTAATTTTCTAAATAATTTAAAATTTGATATTACTTATCTATTTTAGTTACAAACTTACACAAGACATACAAAAAATTCAGATAAAATATATAAAATTCTATAATCTCTACAAAAATATACAGCAAATGAAATTTATAAAATTCTAAATAATTAATCTTTATATAAATTATTACGGTCATCTCGAATCAAGCACAAGTATAATAAGTTATAATTAATATATTAAAACATTTAATGAAAATTAAACTCACATATACGCCAAAATAAGTATATATCATAAAAATAATTCACAATTTATCCAAAGTGCCGATATCACAAAATAATACTAATAGTAATGGTATATATTCTTAATTTCTAAAATTTAAAAATTTAATGTTTTCCGATTTTAAAAAGTTTCATTATTTTATATTTCATTATGACATAATAAGCATGCATAATTTATAAAGACATTGAAAATATTCCTAAATGTCCAATATGTTCATACATTAAACAAATTGTAAATGCAAATTGTAAACAACCCAAAAAATCTATCATGCAATTTTTTTCATCATGCAATTATATAATATTAATACTTGATACCAATAATTCCGATTCGTTCATCATTGAAACAAATATACAATGTGAATATATTTTTAGTTCATCATTAAATTGCAATATAAAGAAAATAATAATAATATATATTATTAATTTCTAAACTTTGAAAATTTTATTTTTCCAATATTAAGAACTTTCATTATTTTATATTTTACGAATATTTATTAAGCATGCATAATTTATTATAAATTTCTAAATATTCTTAAATGCGCAACATAAACTAAATAAAAATATTAAATTAGCTATTTCTCTAAAAATGACGTTGATCCAGAAAAAAAATATTTTGTACTAATTTTTTAACTAAATTTATTGCTAATTGTTTATGCAACAAAAAAAATTAATTTGTACTAAATCACAAATTCTATAAATCATACTTTAATTATTTCTACTAAATTATAATTTACCTGGTAATGTCAGAGGGAAGACGGAGAGGTGGCCGGGAGTGATCGACGGCGGCTCGACGGTGTGCCGACAGTGTGACACCTCGGAGGCAGAAGGAAGAAGGATGGCTGGTGGAGGAAGAAGGGTGGGCAGGGGCAGTGTGGGGGAGGGAGTGTGGGGAGGGATTTTGGGCTTCGGGGGGGGGGGGGGGGGAGAAAAGGCCATAGTGGACGGGTTTTCCCACACCGCCCCAGCCTCACGGGCCGCCTGGGACGAGCTTCTTTACACCGCCCCCACTCACAGGCTCTTGGGCGCCTCACCACGTTGGCCTGGCCTGCACTGATTCCGCTTGGCCTGCACTGATTCCGACGCGTCACGGGAGTAGTCACGGGCTGGGACGGGGAAAGCTTTCACGGCCCAGCCCAATTCGGACGCGCCTCCGTTCCACGGCCCAAGCACAGGGACGAGCTTCGGAGCCTCGTCCACTGGCCTCATCCATTTTACTTTCGCTGTTGCTGGGCTGCTGGAAGTTTGGAGCCCAAGGACGTGGCTTTGAGGCTCGTCCCAAGGACGTTGCTTTGAGGCCCGTCCACCCATCGACTCAACGCAATCGGACGGTTATTTCTACCCCGTCCTTCCCAAATCTCAAAATTACCTTCCTATTTTCCTATATATTTAATTTTGAATAATGATTTTCTTAGTTAAAAAAAATTCGGCTCAATCAGTATATAGTAGATTTTAACCAATCTTTTATGGGAAAACTGTATTGTGTGTTTTTGCACAATCTTTTTCTGCAATCAATAAGTTCTAATATATATACATATATATTGCTATTCTAAAATCTCTAAGAACATAAAAACCAATTAAGTTAATATAATATTTATCTAATGGTTGAAAAACTAAAATCACACATAAATCATACATTTAGTTTATTTTTTTTGGTTTTAAATGATTCATTCTCTGATTAAATAAGCTCACTCATGCATCACCATCAATATGGACATTCCCAAAGAAAGAATCAAATTTCATGGATGTGGGTTCCTTAAATTCAATATGGACATTCCCAAAGAAAGAAAGCCTATGGCAAAATTTGAAAATGAGGTTTTCATAAATACAATGGGAAAATTCATATATAGCAACTACTTTTTTTCTCTATTAAAAATGAGAAATTATCTTTATATCTCACATTTTACAACTCCTATCTAGATATCAAAAATATTTATTCAAAATAAATAATTTATTTATTTCTGAATTTGTAAATATTTATAATTAGTAAAATAATATTTATTATTTTTTTAGATGATTATAGAAAAATTAAAGTTTATATGTCGGCTCCACAAAGACAGGAAATTAAAACCTATACTCAAATCATATATATATATATATATATATATATCGGCTCCACAAATAGATGCGCAGAATCAAAATTTCTGTACTGGTATAAATCGATGTACCAGTATTAAAGTACATATCAGTACCTATCAAAATCCTAATTTAATTCTACTTTGTGTCAGACATAAGTGCAAACTACAAAAATAGTATCCTCTCAAAATAAACAGTCTATGCCTCATTACTAAGATAGAAATATCTTGAATAGTAGTGTGTCAATTTAGTAGATACTTAAACTTATAAAAATAATTTAGAATTATTGCTGATATATCAGAACTGACCACGTATTATTTTCTGAGTTAAAAAATAAAATAGCTTGTACTTTATAAGAAAAAAATAGGGACGATGTGTCACCTTCTTTTTTTTTTGTAAAAGCAATACATGACATAAAGGTCAAACAAAACAAAAGAAATTCTAAACTAGAGCTAGCTAAACTAGATCCTATGAAGTTAGTACTAAAAAAAAAATCAACCAACATATACAACAAAAACTCTGAAAACAAAAGTTAAAAAATAAAATAAAATAAAGCATATTCAGTAAATAGTATCTGAAGCATCAACTAAAAACAAACAAAATCATTTAATGGGCTAGCTACTCCTCTCTAGCAAGATCTTTAATCTTTAATCTTCACTGTCAGAAATCACCATAACATCCTCTCAATAGAGATGCTTTATAGCACTAGAAACACCTGTCCAGAAATCAAATAAAGGCATGTTTGATCCACTGGTAAATGAAAGAAAAAAGGAAATATTCTGGTACATTACATTTCTTACCACGTTTCATTGTCAAATCCCCACACTACCTTAGTATCCTTCCTTTTGTTTTCTCCAAAAGTTTTATGGAAAACAGAAAAATTTTCCTTCGTTCTTTCTCGTTTTGTCTCTTCCATTGTTTTCCTCTGTTCAAAGAAATCTCCATCTAATTCAATTTGCCTTCCCATTCCTCATTCACTCCTTCCATTCCATGATATACAAATATAGACTCTCTCTCTCTCTCTCTCTCTCTCTCTCATGTAAGATAAAAGAGCTGGAAGGAGGGTGCTTGAGCCTTTCTTAACTATTTCCTTTGTTTATTCAAGATAGTCATTAATGAATTAGACAACCTTGTATTTTCTGGTAATTAAAATCCTGATTGAGAATAAAATCTATGATATAAGTATTTTTTTTTTTTGAAAACTTGGCTGAATTTCGGGCCTTCATACTTTGCTTGGAAATCATCAAATTTGAAACTTGCATTTGCTGAGGATGATCGTCATGATTGTGCTAGTTTGAGCAAATTTACAAAGAATAATTGTGTACCAATTTGATAAAAACTCAACTTTGATCATGCATAGAATCAATAAGATAGAAAGAAGTAACTCAACTTTGATCATGCATAGAATCAATTAAGATAGAAAGAAGTATCTTGAATAGTAGACCTACTACACTAAGAAAAGACAAAAAAAATGTGTCAATTTAGTAGATACTTAAACTTATAAAAATAATTTAGTAAGCTGAACTTAAAATCTATCGAATCAATATTAATATTAATATGGAGAAATATCATATATCTAAATTTTTTTGAGCTTAACTTAAAATAATTTAGTAAGCTTAACTCATATTGAAGATATCAAAATTTTATGATTTAAAATTTGTTTGGTTTATAAGTGACTAAATGGTAAAAAGGTCCAATTATATATGTAAGTAGAGTTCAAAAAATAACATGCTGTGACTAGTGACGTCACGGCACGCATGCCTTTTATGTAATGTATCTCACGTGTCACGTGACGTGTCTTCTTTCAACTAAAATTGATACCTTATGACATATCACGTGAAATTATTTAAATACATCACGACACGGCACGTGATTACATGAAATTATACATCCATTATTTCAAATATTTTTTATTATAAAAAAAGTTTCTAATATTTTTCAACACTTTATAATAAATTTTATAATTTTTTCACAAATTGAAATAATTTTTAATGTTTTTTCAATAAAAGATAAAATTAAAAAAAAAGTGACGTGTTATATATGTGTCATGTCACGTTATGTACGGACATGTCACGATATTGATACATCATAGTACGACGTATTTTATGTGCATCATGTCATAGACGTGATGTGTTTTTACTCTGTCATTTTTGTCACGTTATGTCACGTGAAAAAAATATTTTGATCACATAACGACACGTCACATGATCGAAACACTCCGTATTTTTACACGACACGTCGCGTTTTCTATTCACTGTATGTAAATTTTCCCAGTAATTCCTATGTATGGGCAGGACCTCTGAGATTGACAAATCAGAACATGATATTAATGTTTTAGATTCAGAAATTGATTTACTTTGTACTACACAAATTAATTCACAAATAGTTACAAACCAATTATATTTGTACTACATAAATAGTAATAACAGCGAAGATATTAATGGCTTCACACTGTTTTCGTTTGTTTTCCTATTCATTTTTTTTATCATGAGCTTCCTATTATCCATATCCTCTCAAGTGGTTAATCACTTTATAAGATGATGTGAGCAGAATTTATATACAGTTACTGTAGTTAGTATTATAGTGGACAGTATCGAGATTCATACGGAAAGCTTTTTGGAAGAGGATTTTTGACCACTTCACGGTGAAGTACTTCATTTAATGTAAACTCGTTACTTAATGATAGTATTAGAGTAATTATTTTTAACTTCTTTTAGTATGTTCTTATTGTCTCATTTGTGGAAAGGACATAAATTTAATCATTTAGCTCGTTTTTAACTATTTCTAGTTATTGATTCATTATTTTTTTTAAGAGTTTGTCTCACTGTTATTTCATTTTGTAATCTGGTATTTAGATTTTGTTTTTGTATATTTACCGTGAGTGTACTGTTATTTATTTTGAGCATTATTAAATATTTAAAAACTGTAATATATATTTGCTTTATAATGGATTTTGTAAATAATTAATATTAAAAAAATGTTAAAGTTCCACTTCATCAAATTTAATTCTTTTTTTTTCTTGTATCTCTTAAGCATCCATAATTTTCTCATATAAAATTTACAATTTTTTTTTTTACTTTTTTACTTAGAAAACACGTTAATGCTTGCATGCAGAGTAAGAAAAATAGATCGGATGTAAGTTAAATTTTTTTTATCTGTCTCAGTCTGATTTGTCTAAAAAATAATAAAATAATATCAACATGTCCCAACTTATTTATAGCTTTGACTTGTCTAAAAAATTAGGTGTATACCTATTAAAATTTATAACATGTCCCAACATATTTATAACATGTCCTAAGTTTTTTTGGCGAAATTATTATGAAAGAGAAGTAAGTTAAAAGTTGAGTCGATAAGGTTGAATTGTTGGATCGGATTAAAAACTGATACCTTTAAATATAAATGAAAGTTTATGAACTAATTTGATTTTTTAAAAAGAAAAAGAAGTTCAGGATTGTAACTTACTTTTTTTTCTTATTCTTTTCCAAAAGCTAAGGTTATTTGATATAATTTAAAGTATAAAGACCGTTTTGATTTTTTTGAAAAAAAAAATCAAAGACTAACTTGACTTTTTTGATAATGTTTAAGGACTAATTCGGTATAAACAAAAATTTAGAAATTAAATTGATTTATTAAAAAAATTACGAACCAAAACATGAATACCACCAATAAGTAACGAATCCATTTTACAATATACGTACTTCCATTTACAATTTTACATTAATTTAATTTATATTGCGTTTTTTAAAGTTGAGCTCTTAAAAAAAACATCATCTATTTACTTCACTACTAACTCGTTATGAGTGACGAGGTGAGGCAGGCAAATAGGCGATTTGATTTACACCGCATGATCAAATATCAATCACCTATTATTTATAAGTATAAGAGAAATTATTGTTGTAGCTCATATTTTACACTTTTGTAAAAATATTTATATTAAATAGATAATTTATTTATATTTGAATCTATAAGTATTTAAGTAGTATAGAAAGTGAACTTTTTTTATATTAAATAGATAATTTATTTATATTTAAATTTATAAGTATTTAAGTAGTATAGAAAGTGAATTTTTTTTATATTAAATAGATAATTTATTTATATTTGAATTTATAAGTATTTAAGTAGTATAGAAAGTGAACTTTTTTTTACTAGATGGTTATAGAAGAATTTAAGTTAAAAATTTTATTGTACAAATAAAAATATAATATGTATAGGTTTTAACTCTATAATATAAGATATATATATTTTTATCATTAAGTATAAATATTTTTAAAAAATATAAATATATCTAAATGCACACAAATAGTTCCTGAATAAAATAATCTAGAAACAAAAACCTGCAATTCTACAAACAATATATTCATCTAATCAGTAGTCAATAGTCACCGAAAGAAAATAAATAGTAATTAAAATTACGAAAATATTTAGCATCCACTTCTTTATTGTTCACCCATCTATCCATTCATTTATTTATTAACGTCGATCATATATCTGTTAACTAAAAATACATTATTATTAACTAATAAAATTTAATCAGTTTATGTACAAAATTATATTTATTTTGTACATAAAATGATTAAATTTTATTAGTTAATAACAATATATTTTTAATTAACAGATATATAATTAAGGAGTGAATACATAGATGGACAGTAATGAGGTGGACTTCAGTCATGACTCTTAAAATTAATCATTGGATTTGACGAGTTGTTCTGTCATGGGGCCCGCTATGTACGTGGCATCGCCAACGCCCACCGGGGGCCCCATGGCAACTTGCTTCCGGGATACAGCGCGGCCTCTGTTTTTGTCTAAACGCAAAAATAGCATAAAACACGTATCATTTAAAAACTAAAACGTTACAGAATATATTAGAAGAAATTTGATGTACATTCGAAAATTGTTATAGAGGTATCATTATTATTATTATTAATATCGTCGTTGATATAGATTTTACTATACACGTTAAATGAATTATTATGTATGTTAACGATTTTTTTTATAATACTTTTATTATTTAATTTTAATACTGTTAATATATATAATAATTTATTTAATGTATATAATAAATTTCATATATCAATAATCCTATCTTGTGTTAGCTCCCATTTAGAATATACAGAATCCGGTTTTTTTTTTTTTTTGTTTCCGTTCCTTTTCTACGCTGAAAAAAAAAAGCATTCCTTGTCTCTTCTAAGCAGCAATGGAATTCATCAAATAATAGGGAAATTATTGAACAGATTTATCAAAAGATGAAATTCATCAAAACAAATAATTAGAGCTTCATTGCATTTCGAACTGGTTTTTCTTTGTGACATTCCATGTGATAGACTTAGAAGGCTGCGATTCAACTCACACATAATTAGAATTCTGAATGCAGAGAAGGTGTTTGATTAATTGCTTAAATGAAATTATGGCTTCTGTTTTTCTAAGACATGTATAATAGATAATTACACGAGGATTTATGAGTTATGACTACTCTTATATTTGAAAGGTTAAATAAGTCATACAATTTCTATATTTTAACTTTTTTAAGTCTGAAAACTAAAATGCCAGTAAAGTACCAAGCAAACTGTGCCGTTGAACAATATACTTAATCGTATTACAGAGTTTATATTTCACAGAAGTACCTAATTGAGCAGTCGGACCAGTTGGCCTGAACCAGTGACCGGAAATCTTTCTGTGTCGGTGCCTGTTGCAGTTCGGATGATATTGGATTTGAACACATAAATTAGTCACCTCTACATCGATCCCGTGTTAACGGGAACAAAAATGCTGACCATGTGACAAAATGTTTCTTAATTTCTTAGGCATGCAAAGACAGCATTGCTGCCTTAAATGCTGGCAAAATATTTTCATTGTTTTCTATGTTCAAACTTGTTTTCCTGACAAAAGAAAGTAGAAACCGCTCCCATTTATATGCATGGGAGCTGTTTGTGCAAATATCTATGGTGCTTTAACTGCTCCTGAAATTGGTGTTGTGAAGGAAGATATATATATTAATCCATCATGTAACATTCATCATATATATCACATGAATTGCATATATGATACTGATTTACTGAGTTCACCAATCTGCCAGATTTGTAGGTACTGGTTCAATCCCTTGCCAAAAAACGTGCATAGCCATACCATACCGTGTCACACATTACACATATATATTAGATATATATACATATATGAACTCAGAGATTTATTGAGCAAGTGATTGTTGATTAACTAAAATCGCTTATATATAGTTCAATCGAGCATAGAAGTAGGCGTCGTATTAAATATTATGGGTTCATCGACGGTTGTACCTCACAAACCCAAAACCAACAATACTGGTACCAATAACAGTAGCAGTACTGAGAACAATAATCCCATAAAATCACAAAACCAAGCAAGTTGTGCTGCTATCTATCTCTACACTTTTACTTCCTTCTCTTTTCTTCTCATCATACAATCTTTCGCGGCATCATCGACGTCAGATCATATTCATAATAATCATAAGCATCATGCCTCCGCCATGGAAAGCAATGCACATAATGATCAGGTTCATGTTCGACATCACAGAAGCAGAGAGCAGAAGCTAATAATTCATCAATCCAAAACTGCAATTAGCCCCATGATACTGTCATTTCAACCTCTCAAGGACTCAGCCGTGCCGCCTTACACACATCGCAACAAGACATGGTTTATGAGCACCCTTGTCAGTCGTCCAACCCACGGCTTACCCGAGCACTTTGTTTTTCCTTCTCAACCACCGAACGATAGAATTTTATGCGTTGATGCACAAAAGAAGCGCTACACGCTCATCACATACAGCGATACCTTCCCTGCTGATGCAATTGTGGCTCCTGGCCTGACATACCTGGCTGACAGCTTCTACGACTATGAGAATCCCTGGCATGGGCTGAATGCCATTTCACCATTTTTCTCATGGAGGAGAGAGAGGGGACAGTGTGAGAAGCCGACAAGGTTTGTATTGTTTAAAAGGGGAGATGCAGTGGTGACGAAGGTGGGAAAATGGGTGCACAAGCTCATGAAGGCAAACTTAGACGGGGAAGTGTCAATCAATGATGGAATATTGACAGAATCAGTCAATGGTGAGAGTGGAAACAAATCGATGCTAGTGTGCTTTGAGAGGGCTGTGGTGATGAGGAGAGGGCTGGGAGGGATGGAGGGGAAGAACAGACGGAGGCTTTTCGACATGATGAGGTGCAAGGCTTGGAAGTTTTGCGGCCGGTTCGACCGAGATGGAGATGGACTGGCAAATAATCCAGCAGCAGAAACTGAAAGTACTGGTACTAGTACCAGTAGTGTTGTTAATGTCAGTACTGCTGCTGCTGCAGTTACGATCCGGGTAAGTCTGTTAGTGAGAGAAGGTACGAGAGGATTCGCAAATGCAACACAGGTGAGATATGTGATAGAGAGAGAATGCAGGAAATTACCTTGCAAGTGTGAGGTGAGAGTCCTCTGCCTCGCTGCTGGAGAAAACGGAAACAGGAGAAGCATGAGCTTCTGCGAGCAGGTGAGAGTCATGAGGAACAGCGATGTGGTGGTGTCGACACACGGTGCACAGTTGACAAATATGATGTTCATGCCACCCGGAAGCAGCGTCATGGAGATGTTCCCCACCGGATGGCTCCAAGGCGCCGGCCCTGGACAGTTCATCTACCAATGGCTCGCCGACTGGTCCCATTTGCATTACGAGGGTGCCTGGAGAGACCCGCACGGCATCATGTGTCCCCGTCCTTCTTCTTCTACTACTACTAATAATAAATCAGAGGAAATTGACATGATCAAGCGATGCTTTGCTGTCCGACAGAAGAACCAGAAGGTCGGAGTGGATGAGGCGTACTTAGCTCGCTGGACCTCCCGGGTTCTTACAAAGACTTTTGCCAGAAAAACAGAAATGAATTTCAACACAACTTTTAGAATTACTAAATCTGAATCATGTCCTTGTGATTAGAATTGGTTAATTAGTTAGTTATATATACATCAATTATATATATATAGCTAGCTAATTAGTTACTACATCAATATTGTTGTCTTAATTGATGCTTCCATAATCCATATACATGCATGTATGTCTGTAATATATGAGAGGGGTTTAATTATTTATATACTTGTATTATTGTATGTGTGTGCTTATAATTGTACTTGGTTTATGTTGGATATTGAGGACTTTTACAAATTCAAACAGCGATCAAGTAAAAGGCAGCACAAACAAATTAAGTAAAATATAAGTTGATCTAAATTTCATTAAACAAATACTAGAAAGAAAAAAATATCCCAAGTTTGTATAAGCAGATCTAAAAGAACTATTAGTTCTCTTATGCAAGGAACTACAATGAGTTCATCCTAATTTAACGATGCTATCCAACGTACTTTTTGTTAGGTAATTAACAGTAGTAAATCTCATATATACTTAAACTTGTCAAGATGATTAGTAGATTTAATTTCAAAAAATATATTGGACTGACTTCAAATAATATATTCAAATTGTTGAAATAAATCTATTTCATGAGAGATATATTTACATTTTTGAAATTTTTTTAAATAAGAGATATATTTACATTTTAAATTTATAAATTTTCAACTGATTTAATATAAATTTAAGAGGTCAAAAAATTAAAATTTGTAATTTACTATAATACATTTATTTTTCATTATTTTTTTCATCACTCGACTTTTCATTGATTAAAATTGAAAATTAACAAAATTAACATATAAATATATCACTCACAAAATATATTGATTTTAACAGTTTGAACTCATTATTTTAAGTCAATCTAATTAATTTTAAATTAAACTCACAAACTATCTTGATAAGTTTAAGTACATACTACCTTCATTCCAGATAGTACTATATTCCAATGGATTAGAATTATATAATATGAAAGCAACAAATATTTGCTACAACTAAGTAGTACTAGTTACCATTCATGGTCTTCCATGTATCATAAAAAATAGAAAGAAAGCAATCATAAATTTTAAAACAATTATGTTCAGTTTAGTAGTTACAACTAAGGTGGTTTAATAATATATATCTCTCCTCTATATAAGAGGCCGCAGGTGCGAAATTTGGATGAGATTTTTTATGGACATTTAAAGTTGGGTAGTTTGATTCTCATCTTTATCTCAAAAGAAAAAAATTTGGATCCAACCTTTGATCTGGTGGTAAAAGTAGGTTCGAAATTCAGATGAGAGTTTTTATGAACATCTAAACTTAAGTAGTTTAGGCTCTCATCTTTATCTCAAAAAAAATATATATTTTTGTATTAGGGGTGTCAATTTTTGACCCGATCTGTTCCAAAATGACCCGAAAGAAAATAGGTGGGGGTATGGATTAACAATTTTTGACCCATCTCAAGTCGGGTCGGGTTCAGGTCAGTTCAGGTCAACTCGAAATGATCTGAATAATTGTGCTTTGTAGGTTTAATTTTGAAAATTTACACTAATTAAGATTTATTTATATACTAACTAAGATTAATTATATATTAATTAAGATTAAGTTATATAAAAAATCAAAAAATAATTATTAAATATTTAATCAATTTATTCGGGTCGACCCATGATCCAAATGGATCAAGTACGGATCAAAAATTTTAACTCGAGTTAAATCAGGTCGGATCGAATCGGATAAAAAATAATAATAAAATAATCTTGACCCAACCGACCCATTGACACCCCTACTTTGTATTTAAAAAAGGAGTGTCCTATATATAAAAAATAAAATATAAAGAATGAGAATAAATAAATAGATTGTGAACACTCATTTAATCATTTTTACCGACTTTAAAGGTTGACGATATTTTGGGGAAAAACATGTAATATGAATAGATGTATTTTGAATACTCATTTTCACTGATTTTAAAAGACAAAAATAATATTCTATTTTTTAAAAATAACTTTTGGTTTGATAGACATGATATATATATATATATATATATATAGAGAGAGAGATATTTTTAGGGGACTCCTTTGTATTAGTTTAGAAGGACAAAACATTATTGTTTCTTTGTTATTTATAGAATTTTTTTATAGCAATTAAAATATTCTAATTTATACTAAATTCAGTTATGAACGTACAACCTCATAAATTTTGAAAATTCACTAAATTAATATTTTAACAATAACTCAACTTTACATCTAAATTTAACATAAATACTAAAAATTGAAGTTATTTTAACCTATATTTAGAATCAAACCTTCACCAAAAACTATACATATTCTCTACTCATCTCACCATCACATATGTCATTTGTAAAAAAGAAAAATATTTTTTTGTGTGTAAGAGTGTGAGACCATATACAATGCCTCTAAGAAGAGTTTCCCATGATCAACAAGGAATATCGCAACTGGAGATTGAAGACAGCGAAGTTCGAATCTCTCCTGTGTTCTTCCGACGTCGTACTTCTTCTTCTTCCCTGAGAGGGGGAGAGAGCGAGAGAGAGAGAGAGATGTATTGTCAGTCGTGCAGAGCGGAGTACGGCGAGGAGGAGGCGGGGACATGTAAGGAGTGCTACGAGGAGGCGAGCGAGACGGAGGAGGAGCTCCATCGCGAGATCGATCATCTCAAATCGCTTCTCTCCTTCCTCCGCCTTGAACAACCTTCGCATCCTGTCACCTCCGCCTCCAAATCTGGTCTCCTCCTCCTCCACTCGGTCGCCTCCGATCAGGCCACAGGGCTACACGCCGATTTGCCTGGAGTGCCCGCCCATCGAACTGTGCTAGTAAGACTTCTTCTACCTTCCTAATCGGTTGTCGATTTGGGGATATCTGTGGTGCTAGTGTTGAATTGGTTGTAGATCTGATTAGGTTTCTTCATTGTCGCAATTGATTGAATGCTAGGATTAAATTTGGAAAGGGGGCTGATACATACCGTTATAATACGAGCTTTATTATGTATATTAATAATTTTATTATGCAAATTCATTGTGTATAATACTGTCATTATTCAACTTATATGAATTATTATGTATATTAAAAGTATTTAAGTTGATTACATGAGTTATTATGCATATTAATATTATGTATATTATATGTATATTAAAAGTATTTAAGTTGATTACATGAGTTATTATGCATATTAATAATATTTTAGTTGAATAATAGAAGTATTGTATAAAATAAAGTCATTAATATGTATAATAACTAATTTGTGTATAATAAAGTCCGTATCGACGACAGTATCAATGATGGTATTTCCATAACATTTTCCATCTGGAAAGGATTGAACTGCCAATCTATTAAACTCAGGAGTAAATTGAGTCTTTGTATATAGTTGTATGGCCAGGGCAAATTAATAATCTGCTTGAATTCAGATATTAATGTGTCAAAACCTTTCTGGTAACAATATCTAGGACCTGAATTTATTTTTCAATATAGGAGATTCTTTTCTTCATTTAAGATAACTGAAGTTAATAAAATTCTCTACCGTAACCGTAACCAGGTAAGCCGCTCTCCGGTGTTTAAAGCGATGCTAGAGAATGAAATGGAGGAGAGCCTAAGTGGGGTGATAAAGATCCCCGATGCATCCCCAAAAGTCCTTCGATCATTCGTCGACTATCTATACACGGCTGAAACACCCCTTGATGAAGAGAATGCGCCGGATTTGTTAATACTTGCTGAAAAATACCAAGTGAACCATCTCAAGGTATTTTGTGAGACGTACATGACATCTAAAGTCAATCACGAAAATGCGATTGCGTGTTATGCATTCGCGCACCAGCACAATGCAAGACAGTTGCAGGACGCAGCACTTTCTCTAATTATAGAGAATATGGTGAGTTTAAGAGAGAGAGAGGAGTACAAAGAATTGGTGGAGCGGGACCCGCGTCTTGTCGTTGAAATTTATGAAGCTTATCTCTGTAGGCAAACTAACATGGCAACCATGAAGGATTCTAATGCTAAGATGTAGGTGTTAGTCAATTTTAAGAGTTTACCTTGTATTTCTTTTCTGATAATTTTTTATACTGTGATTTTATTTGTTGAAAATATCTAATGTTCATGTATAATTGCAGCATTTAGAGACTTTTAAGTGAGCCAAATACTGGCACTGTGGCACACCAGACATTAGGTCTTCAGACGAGATGAAATATATTTGTATCTTATTATTACTTAAAGAGTTTTTTTTTTTTTTTTTTTGCAATTTGTTGGACTGTCAACTCACTGGGAACATATACATAAATATAAATATTAGAGTATTTCGGGGGTGGCTAATTGTTGTGATGCTTGATACTTGTATTAAAATTAGAAAATGATTTCTTTCAGCTTCTATTTTGGACCGATTTGATCCCATATAATAAGGCCGTATGTTATCAATTATGAAATCAAGAACCGTCATATATAAATGATTAACAATATAAAATAATAGACTTATTCAGTGGTATGGTACCTAACAGTGACTGAGAAAGCGAGTGTAATAACAAGAATTCAAGTATTAACAAAGAATTACGTACAAAGATTACTTATTTAATCAACAACATTTTGTGAGTTATCATATCTTAAGTATCATAAACCAAAATAATTGCAAGAATTAACCATAACTAACAAGAACTCTCAAGGAAGAATGTACAGGTTATACCAGGTGGTATGACAGTATCCCCCATTAGGCTACTGCTCTCTCTCTCTCTCTCTCTTTTAAATTTGACAGTGGCTGCTACATGTATTAAAATTAAATTGTACGCCAAATTGCAAATCCATAATATACATCAATCTAGACTATACTATGCTACGCCCCATCCGAAACAAAAATGCCCCGAACAAAGTTGAGAAACCACAACCAACCCTAAATAATACATAAATACATCAATCTAGATTACATGACTTGAAACATATTATCCATATTATGCATAAAGTTTGACTAGAATGAATGATTATGTTCATATTTTTAATTAATTTATGTCTTATTTACGATTGTAATATAATGAAAATATACAAAAATATTTGATATTATGTCTTTTATATGTTTATAAATTTTTCCAAACTAAATCAAGAAGATATGACATATATTACACATCAAAATTCTGCTAGATTTTAAATGATTTTTAATGATTCTATTCATATTATTATTTAATTATATCTAATTTGTCATTGTAATATCATCAAAACCTACAATAATGTATCTGATTTTATATTTAAACATTAATAAATTTCATCGAGCTAAAACATGTAGTACGACATATATTCCGCTTAAAACACTACTTCAATGCATTTATAACGCATTTTAATGATCTTGTTAATATTTTTGATCAATTTTTTCCATGTTTGCTATTAAAATATCGTCAAAATCAACAAAACTATTTCAGATTTGTCTTATATATGTTTATAAATTTATCTGAACTAAATCAAGCAGATACGAAATATATTATGCATAAAATTCTATTAAAATGAATTTAAAATGCATTTTAATTGTTCTATTCTCATTTTTAATCAATTTTTGATCCGTTTGCGATTGTGATATCATCTAAACCGGTAGAAATATTTTAAATTTTGTCTTTTATAAGTCTATACATTTGTCCAAGTTATATAAAAAAGACAACACATATTATGCATAAAACTTAACTAGAATACATTTAAAATACATTTTAATAATTTTGTTCATATTTTTAATGATTTTTTGCCTCCTTGAAGATTATAATATCACAAAAACCTATATAAATGTTTAATATTATGACTTTTACATGTTTATAATTTTTTTTGTGCTAAATCAAATAGATATGAAACGAATTACACACAAAACATGCTATAATGCCTTCTAATGCAATTTTAAGAAAATTATAGCCCATATCTCTTTAATTTAACACGTAAAATATATATAAACATTTAATAAATGTATCTAAGAGCTTATGTGTGAATTTCCACAATATTACAATCAGAAATTAGGTCAAATTATTTAAAAATATGTATAAACATTTTCAAAAGCATTTTAAATAAATTCTAAATAATTTTAGCCAAAATATAGGTGATATATATTTAATTTAGCTTTGAAAAAAATATTTAAACATTAAATAAACATATCTCAAATCTTACTTGTGCATTTTAACGATATTATAGTTAGAAATGATGTCAAATGGACTAAAAATATGTATAACATGTTCAAATGCATTTTAAATGTATTTTTATACAATTTGAAGATAAATATAGACCATAACTCACCAATTTAGCTCCAAAAATACATATAATGTAGCTACCGTGCTACAATACCGACACTCGACTCAATTGTTTAACTATGATTTTAATTTTATTTGGAGTCGCCACCTATCATATGACGGGAAATACTATCAGTTTTATTTATTGTAGCCCATAGATAATCAGTTCATATATGAATATGGAAGGTATTAGACATCACACTCACCCAGAAAATTGATCTCTACTAATTCTAACTTTCAAAAATATATTTCATCAACAAAAACAGATGACAAAGTTCAAACAAAATTATGAAAAAAAAAGCAAAGATTGATAGAGAGAAAAATTCAAGTCGCATAAATCCTCATTTTCTTGCTATTGGAGCATTACAGTGGCCTTTCTAATGATTTGGATGACTGGATTTCAGTATTTTTGAGGACTCGGATAATGGAGAGAAATATTTGGTGTGTCACTTATTCATTCATCATTTTATTTTTACTCATCACAATAAATATTTGTGTTTACCATTAAAAAATTGTCAGAAAATACACACAAATTAAATTACATGAAATTAACAATATAATTTCATGTGATTTTTATGTCAAAGATTTGAAATTATGAAATTATGCCCAATTTCATAATTCACTATATGTGAAAATTATTTTTTCAAATTAAAGATATAATTTCATGAAATAACCATGTCAAATATTAAGTCATGAAATTATGTTCAATCTCATGATTTATTACACTTATTGACCAAATATGTCTAAATCTTGACCAAATATGTCATTATATCTAAATGTGCAAAATATATTCAAATCTTGACCAAGCATATCATTATGTTCAACATGCAAAATAATTAAACATTAACCAAATATGTCATTATGTCTATATATGCAAAACATGCTTAAATACCGACCAAATATGTCATTATGACAAAAATGATCAATATGCCCTTGAATGACATAGGATGGTCAAATATCGACCAAAATTCTCAAAATGCCCTTGGAAAGCCAAACATTGACCAAAATCATGTCTAAATCTTGGTAAAACATACCAACATATCAAATTATACCAAATCATGTTTTGAGAACATTAAATTGGCAGTGCACTTCAGACTTAATGTTCCTCGTTTTGAAAATCGATAAAGAATTATACATTCACGTTTCTCCAATTTTCCCAGGTTTCGAATTGGCATAGCGCTTCAGATTCCGAATTTGGAAGGTCAATAGACTATTTAGGACAATACGCTCTTGTCTTTGACATGAACCTCTATAGAGATTAAACATATCTGGTTCCTTGAGTATCGAGTTGGCAGTGCGCTTCATATTCGAACTTCGTGAGATTAATAGGATCATACATCCTCGATCTCTGATTTTGTGAGAGAGAATACGCTTCTAAAACTTTAGATTATACGTCTTTAGTCTGATCGTTAAGAATTATACTTTCTGGTAACTTCGATTTCTTGAGACGTAACATTAAGTATAGCATAAAATAAATAAAAAAAGGGGATGTTAAATAGCTATGTTAGTAAATAAACTTCTTTTGCACAATTTCACCAAAAATAAAATAAATTTGAAGGAAGAAAACAAAAGCCATGGATTCAACCCATATATTTTGATTATTTTAGCTCATTAATCAGAGGTTCCCGAGGCGAGAGCCGGGATAATTAACGACGGGGGTTTGCGCCCGTCGGAAAATAAAAATTCCCACAATCACCTAAATAATAAGTCCTTGAGCACACAAATACGCGCAGGGATGTACTTGCACCTTCTTTCCCCATGAGCGAGAACGTTGATGCCTCGCGCGTGAGCCGCGAAAAAGAGCCGCACAACAATTTGAATTTATAAAAGTAAACTTGAATTAATAAGTATGTTTATACGGTTTAGAGGAAATATGTAACAGTAACATGCATGCGTTTTAGAGAACAAAAGGAACAAACATTTCAACTCTGGTACCAGATTGAGTTGGAGTTTTATTAAGATCTAAATTGTGTGTGTGTGTGTGTGTCTTTGGGGGGGGGGGGGGCTGCCATGTATGTTTCGTGTGCTTACAATTTCTACTAAAAAAGAGAAAAAGGCAAAAAAAAAACGCGCCTTTTTTTAAACCAACCGAAATTGTGTTTTCTCTCAAACATTCTTTCCAATATTAGATAATTATCTAGAAGAAACAAGTATAGCCCACTCACATTAATTTTTTTGACTCGGCAAATTTTCTATATAACTTTTCATATAATGAAGCATGTATAATAATTTTATGGGTTGAATTCAACAAGTGTTTCTCTTTTGAGAAAATTGGGTATATACCCACAAATTCTTTCTTATTTGAATATCCCCATCAAAACTTAAAACTTGGATCATTCGACAATTTTGATAATAAATTTTCAAATAAATTCAACAAAATTCTTAAAAGAAATTTTTTTATAGACATATTCTTAAACTTATATATTGATTATGTTTTAAATTTTAAATTTCACGTGCTATTTCATTATTCCAATTTGAATTGAAGTTGCCAAACAAACCTCAGAAGAAGCAAGTATGGCCCACCCGCATTAATTTTATAAGTCAGCAAATTTTCTATATAACTTTTCATATATATTAATTTTACGGGTCAAATTGAACATGTGTTATTCTTTTCCTCTAACATGACCACAGAAATCCATCACTCGTCAGACACATTTTATCAAGCTGCTTTTGGTAGAATTATTTTTTTTGGTCTCTATCTATTTAAAAATTCATTAACATTTACATTCCCATTTTAATAAATTTAATAATAACATATTTACTTTACAAACGCACATGTTTATAGTTTAATCTTAATGCATGTGTATGTTATTAAATTGGATATTAAAAATAATATATAAATGCATGCGGCTAGATAATTTGAGCCAAATTTCTTTACCGCATGTGTTTAAATTGTGAATTACATTTGTTATTTAGCTGTATGTATTTTACTGTAGCTAAACACATGTAACTAGATATTTATATATATATATGCTTGGTGTGTTTGGGTCATAAATTTAGAAATTTCTTCACCAAAATGTGAGTCATCTTTCTTTTATTCCTTAACCCAACTCGTGAGTATGACTCGATTTTTCTTAACATTAAAATAAGGAAGACAAAAATAATAAAAACTAGAAGCATGCAGCTAAACAAACACAAAATACTTACAATTGAAACTCACGCGGCTAAGAATTTTAGCTCAAAGTGTCTAACTGCATACGTTTACATATTACTTCTAATATCCAACTTAATAATAAACTCATGCATTAAGATTGAATTATAGACGGATACATTTGTAAAATAGACATATTGTGTGTTGTCAAATTTATTAAAACCGGGTATTGATGTCAATGGTTTTTTTAAATTGGCATAGACAAAAAAGAAAGTCCCTTTTGGTCACCTGTCTACTTGCCTACTGTCAAAGATAGACAAGTATAATAAGCACGCTAATAAAAAAGTTCTATTTTCTTCTTGTGAAAAGAAAAGGAGTTCTATTTACCAGCATTTGATAAGGGACCGAAGGAGAAGTCCAGCAAATCCACCGGTTTAAACGGTTTATACATTGTATCCATTGGTCCTATTGTGGTACATCTCTCCGTAACCCTCGTGTAGCGAGTCATAAACCATAGAACGTAGCGTTGACTATTGAGTATTGACAACAACATAGAAACATGCCATACAAAATGACACACGGAAATCGCACCAAAGGATCACACTATGTAAATTAAATCCGACTTCAAGCTCCAGTGCAAATCTTCCAAAGAGAAAATGGCGGTCATGAAATCTCTACAAACGCGCTTCTCCTCTAATTGTTCCCAAAAAATAGAAGAGAGCTCTCCGAATTGTACGGCTCTTCCTCTTTTCTCTCTACCTCTCCTCTCTCTCCCCTTTCTCTTTATATATGCATCTCCATAAACCCCTTTCCATACATGCACAACAACAACACAAGGAATAATTAACCCTGAGCTAGCTTAGTTGATTTCCTGATTTACAGAGAGAGACAAAATGGGAAGGGTTAAGATAACCATAAAGAAAATAGAGAAACTTAACTGCCGCAAGGTCACCTTCGCGAAGAGGCGTGCAGGCCTCGTCAAGAAGGGCTACGAGCTCTCGGTGCTCTCTGATGTTCAAGCGGTGCTCATCGCCTTCTCCCCTAGTAACAAGCTCTGCCCGTTCTCACACCCCCTAAGGTATTCACTAGTAATTGATCTTTTACTTTCATAAATCTTTTTTCATTTTTTTTTTTTGGGGGGGGGGGGGGGGGGGTTCTATGTTACTCTTTGCAGAGTACTACAGTGCTTGAAGTATATATGCAAGGTTAGATGTTTGGTACTAGAAAAATCCCTGATATGTACTCATATATCTTCAGTTTCAAATGAAATTGATGGAGTAATCCACTTTTATCAAAAGAAAAAAAATATATGCAAGGTTACAATTTGTGTTTCTTCTTTTATCTCAACATCATTTTTTGCAGTTTGCATATGTTTTACATAAATATATCCCTCTTGCTAAACACCATATTTTGACATGGATTAAATTTTACTTCTATAAATGCTGCCTAATGGCTCCCAAAGTACTTTGCTCCTCAGATGAGTTACTTTGCTCATCATTAGCAGTAGCAATATCTTAATTTGTCATCAGGTAGGACTGCAAACGAGTTGAGTTCGAACAAGTTGGAGACAACTTGAATTCGACTCGTAATTCAATTTGTTGAGTTGAGCTCACTCAAAATTGGATGTAGTTTTGAACCAATAGGATAACTTGAATTTGACTCATCATAGAACTATGCTAACTTGACTAGCTCAATAGGGCGCCAAAAATCCATTATATGTTTATCTTACTCGTATCGTATTCAATAAGATATGTATGGATAATATTTTTTTTCATCAACTTATTCTGTACCGATTATACTATAAAATAAATGATATACAAAAATTATATATAATATTTTAAAGAGGAGTTATAATTGCACCCATTAGCTACAGCCGACACTCCTTATTTATATCTCAGATGTACTCATATTTCTTTCAAAAAATGTTTATATCTAATGATCAAAGTGTTTATACTTTACATTACTAGAATTTAAAGTTTTATAAGTTGTATTTTTATTTGTGCAACAAAAATTTTAACTTGAATTTCTCTATAATTATTCAGAAATAAAAAAAAGTAAAAAACACTTTTAAATATAGATATAAATAAATTATTTATTTAGTGTAAATATTTATATTGTGCAAATAAGGGGTGCAAGCATAATTTCTCTATTTTTTAATTATACATTTAACTATATTATTATTGAGGAGTGATAATTACACCCCTTATTTACACCTTAAATATATTTATATTTTTTTCAAAAAACTATATCAACGATGAACCAAGATTTATATTCGATCATTATTTCTCTTTCCGTATTTATGATGTCATGTGTGTTGTCAGCAAAAATTCATCAACACCGTTCTCTCCAAAGTATAAAGACCGTTGTAGTTTCTAGTTGTCGCCAGAAAAATTCCATGTCGGAGAGAGTAAAGCTGATGTTGGATCTGTGCTGGTATATGTTTCACATATTGTTCTTGATGGTGGTAGAAAGTCGACTATGTACCTTCTCACTTGTTTTGTGTATGAACACTTGCTAAAAAGATGCATCACTGATTCTTGATCTTATTGACACATGTGGCACATGTTCGGCATCATCCAACCACTTCGTATCAGATTATCTGTGATAGGCAACTTGTTCCTTAGCATAAGCCAGCTGAATATCATAACATTTAATTTGGAGGTGCCTTGATGGTCCAAATATTGTCCAATTTCTGAGCCAAGTTTAAGCTGTGGCTAGCTCGCTCGAGATCGATTTATCTAACTCGTTATAATGTCGGCGTCGGCACATTGCATCTCAGCAACTCGCCTCCCTCAACCCACCTCCCTCCCTCTCCCGTCACAGTGTTGACGTGTTACCCCCTACAGCCCGCCTCCCTCTCTCTCTCTCTCTCTAGAGCACCCTCAGGGCATCACCCGAGCACCTGGCCAAGGTCCCTACCACCTCCTCTCTCTCCTCAACCCCAAATTTCCCTCATGAGTTAAATTCACGAGCCACTAGTCAGCTCGAGCCGTGGCGAGCTGAATTCGAATTAGGTTTTTTAGCTTGTCAGTGTCATGAAACTCGCTCGACTTAGCTCATAATATTCATGATCTGAATTTGAGTTAACTTCAGCTAATTCGAACTCGATTCGTACAGTCCTATTGATGGCTAGTTGCCAATTTACTAAGCAAATTGGCTTTTTCTGTCCCTGTGCCTCTTTGTGGCCATGCCACAAAAATCTCCTACGAATGCGATCTATGACCCATCTTGGCAGTAGAAATTATTAATTAATTGTGATAAGATGGTTGAATTTGGTTATTGGTCTCGTGCAAAACAAAATATAAAATTTAAGAGTTTTGACGTGAATTCATTACACATGACAGAAGACAAAATTTGCAGTTAATAAGATTTCTTATTCCAAAATAAAAATTAAATTTTGACGGATCAGAAAAAAGCAAAAGGCATTGGTTTATAACAGTATTTGCTTTAAGATGTGTTTGATGAAATTGCCCATATTTATATATAGAGTTTGACTACAGTGTTTTCATAAACATTTCGGTTTGAAATGTTTACAAGTCAAATTTCAAAATCTCATATCCGAAACGTTAATTCAAGTAGTTCAATAAATTCTTCATAGAAAAATCCCATAGAATATCAAAATTTACCATTTTTAATGATTTTTGAAAGATTACCCTAAAAATAATAGAAAAATATTAATATTTGAATGTTAAAAAATAGTCATCTTTAAAAAATCATTAAAAATAGTTCAAAAACTCTAAAAATGGTAAATTTTTTTGGTATTTTACAAGATTTTGATATGAAAAAATTTATTGAGCAACTTAAATCGACATTTCGGATACGAAATTTTAAAATTTGACCTATAAACATTTCAGACTAAAGTGTTTATATAAGCACCTTAGCTTTATATCTATATCTATATATATCTATCTATCTATATATATATATATATATATATATATATATCCTTTTAAGAAATTCTCCATTGTACCACTTTTCTATGCCTTTTGCCTTGTGTTTTTCTTATATTAAATTACATTTTCTTCTTCGTCTTCTTCTTTTTTCTAGGCTGGAGGATGTCTTGATTAGATATATCAAAATGCCAGAAGCTGTGCATGCAGAAAATCGGTAATATTTTACTATGTCAAATTATCTCTGTCATATTATGATATTATTAATATTAATTAAAGGCTACTAATAATAATCCATGACATTTTTTTCCCTTGAGACTTAATTACCAATAAATGGCTAGCTTAGCATGATGCAGCTATTTTTTTTTTAACCTTCCATAACATTTTAAGCACCAATTAGTAATCACTATAGAACAAATTCAGTTCAATGAAACTTCAATTTGAAGACCTGGCAGTACAAAATAAATTGGATAAAATTATTAATAAGAAATATGAACAAGTCATAATAATTCTCATTACTAGCTTTTGTTGTTCCTTTTTTTTTGTTAATGTTAATGTAATTTTTTGTTGGGTCTATTATCAATGTGGTCAAAGAAACTCTCTCTATTGTTTCTTGTTCTCAACCATATCTATGACCTAACTCTCTTTTTTTTCTTTTGTGGACTGCTGCAGAATCGTAATCGACAACAAAGATGTAAGTTCTCTGAGTTTGTAAATAATAATAATAATAATAATATCATCATCATCATTAATATTATTAAAATTAATATCATTATCATTATCATTATCAATATTAATATTATTAAAATTAACATTTTTTTCATTATTATCAGTAGTGTAGTAATTAATAGCATTCAATAATAAAGACAACAAAATAAAAATAAAAATAAATTACAGTAATTAAAATTATCCATCACACATCAAAAAGTATATTTATTTAACTTCTTTAATCTTAATAAAACGTTCGTTTCATTGCATGCAGGAAATCATTGCACTTCTTGAAAATATCAAACTAGAAGACGACCATGCAGCAGAAAGGAGGTATATATGTGTTTATTTATTTTATGTTGAGCATCCATTGCATTAATTAATTACTATAACATTAACATATATCTCATAAAATTAAAATTAAGCCGCACTTTGTTTTGAAAATTGATTAGAAAAATGTTACGGAGATATTATTATTGGTACCGTCATCGATACGAATTTTATTATATACATTAAACGAATTATTATGCATATTGATGACTTTATTTTTATACAACATTTCTATTATTCAACTTAAATACCACTAATATATATATAATAACTCATTTTAGTTGAATAATGATAGTACTTTTACAAAATAAATTTGCACAATAAAATCATTAAAATGCATAATGACTCATTTAATATGTATAAGAGAGTTTGTATCGACAACGATATCAATAACCGTATTTGTGTATCAACTCCTAATTGACTAATTCAATAGTTCTTATTAATGTCAGGCTAATAACAATGATACTTGACTAATCATACGACTCTTTTAGGGTTTTAATTGTTGTCATGTTGGTCATAATATATATATTTTATTTTTAGAATGGAGGAGGGAAGTTCCAGTTCCAGTTCCAAGCCCAAAACATCAGAGGATGACATGCAAGTATTTGAGGTAAAATATTGATTTCACATTTCATATATTTGTACTTGGTATTAGAATATTATGTAATAGTTAGTTGGAAAATAAATACATAATATTTCAACACAAAACAGATGTATTTTTTGCAAGAAATGTACCACAAACAGACAAACTACTGATCTTTTAAACACACTTTCCTAATAATTGCATTGATAAATTTCTACATTTCATTCTTGCTTGCCATACAGAGGCCAACATATGACATTGATATAGGAGATAATAGATAGCATAATAATTAAATTCAATTTAAATTAAGTATTATTTGTTAATGCATCAATAATTAGTAATTTCAGATTGTTGAAATTTCAAGTATTTGATATACGATATGGCATAAATTAAACTTATCATTTTTTTCTAAACATAATATGTACATAGATGATATAGATCATGCTTATAGTGTCCGATTTTAAATTCAAATTTCATCTGTAATATTGTCAAAAATGTTTAAATAAATCATTTTCAAGTCAAGCCCCCTCTTTTGATTTTAGCCATAGTAGTTATATATGTAATAACATGATTTACATAAGAACTTATACGTAATCCAAAATTACCAATAATATTCCAAATTTTATTTTATTTAATGTGCAGGATGTGATGAAAATGCCGACTAAAAGGGGCAGCCGTCTTGACACCTTGAAAAAAATCTTGATGTTAGTTTTTTTTTTTTTTAATTAGTGTACTTTCTTGCATAATTAATTGCCAAGTTATTAACTGACCCAGCAAATTTCAAAATAAATATGTTAGCCTTAAAGGGAAAAAAAAGAATCCGTATTTATATTTTGAGAAAAATTCTTATATATATCTTACTAACAATTGCAGAGGGCTTTTCTCAAAATAATTAAGACATTTTATTAGGTGTTCAAATTATGAAACGAGCATCATGCTTAACTCACCATTTGATTTTTTTTCTTATTAGGTTAATTCATACGGACAAGCCAATTTTGAATGCACGTGACGGGTCAGTTATGAGTTATGAACAGATCTCTGATTATTGTTACAAAGAGCTTTACAACCTGATTCAAGATGTAAAAAACCGGAAGGTAAGTTATTTATATAAAGCAAGGTGAATTTAAGCTCACTAAGAATCGGTAATTTTAACTCAAAAGTCTATCGAAGCGGCTTCAAATAATAAGTCAAATTGTTCAATAAATTCTTTATATCAAAATCTTATAAGATACTGAAATTTTCCTTTTTTAGAGTTTTTCACTATTTTTTTCAATTATTTTAAGATGGTTCTACAATAATAATAAAAATGAGTATTTGAATATTAAAATAGGTCATTTTTAAAAAAAATCTGAAATAAATACTTAAAAAAAATTCAAAAAATAGAAAATTTTTGTGTCCTATAAGATTTTGATATAAATAACTTGTTAATCAAATTGAATTTATTGTTTGAAATCAATTTGATAGGTTTTTTAAGTTAAGCTCATCAAACTCCTTGGTTTTGAAGTCGATTTATTATCCCCCCACCTTCTGCATCATATTTCTGCACCCCATAATTCAGTTGCTAATAATGAATATTAGAGTCCATAACAATGTAATATAATATGTATCACGACACTTAGCAATCCTTTTATAGTACATAACAAACTGTTATATATGGCCCGTAATAATCTGTTACGGATCGTAACATTGTAGTATGGTGTGTTTATTCTATATATAAATACATTTAAATGTTAGTATAAATATTTTTTATTTCATGTATATATTAACATATTTGAATGTTAGTATAAACATATTTGAATAATAATATAAATATATCGGAGTGTTAATATAAATATGTTTGAATGTTAGTATAAATATTTTTATCTCATATATATGTATGGATAGAAAGCCAAAGTTTTGAAAAATTTTGATGTTTCATATACGATCTATAAAATATGTGTCCAAAATTTTATAGGGTGCAAAATTAAAATGTAAAATTAATGTACGATTATCACACCTCTATATATAATTGTTAGTTTAGGAAAAATCAACTGAATTGACAAATAAATTCCTGGCACCATACTTAACTGTGCTTCGAACAATTCACATTATATCTGTTGATGCTTGAGGCTTGAACAATACTTGTCAGGAATTAATTGCTTCATTTCAACTATATATTGTTCTATTACCTTTAGACATTTAAAAAAAAATGAACAATCATTACTATGCCCTTCAAAACAATAATTCACACAAAAAAGAAGAAACCATCTTTTACTCAAAATAGAATGTATATTAGGCATAGTCTTATAGACTTTTTAAAATGAAGTATCTTGTTGTCACACATAAAATTAAGAATTTTGACCGACCATGAGAAAAGATTAAATGAAATGATAACAATAAATCTAATAAATGAAATGGCATATATATATATATATATATATATAATTTTTTTTTTGTCAGGATTTGGTGTTGGCGATGCAAAACATGAGCGCAAATCTCTCCTATGAGCCTCAAATCAGACAGCCCCTGCCCCCTGTAATGGTACATATATATATATATATATATATATATATATATATATATATATATATATATACATATATGCATGACTTCCATGATTTTATTTTTTTCTTCCAAAATAAGGTCTCCAATTAATCCAGACAGTTATTTTTTCTTAAATATCTTATGTAAGAATTAAACATGTCTTCCTATGTCAAACCCATCACCCATTATGTTAAGCCTATATATGATTCTACATTAATTACTTCATGCATGCAAACTAAACATCAGATATAGTAGATATAATTTGTATGTCATTAAGTTTAATTTATGAATATATATATATGAGTCCATGTTGTAGTTAGAGATTATAATACTAGTCTCAAATTATCACATGATTTGCATCGAATGGCTCCTATTATCAGTATATAGATCAGGGAGTTGAGAACTAGAACTTTCAACCAGCAACATGCATCTCAAAAAATTAGAAGAAAGAAAGGCTTAAATTTTTTCTATATCAAAATGTAAGAACAAATTAATTAGGGAAGCAATGAAGCTCAAACCTGATTGAGAAAAAGAACTTCAAATTTCTCAAACCTAAACTGTTACAAGAATCTCTCTCTTTCCTCTCCTCACCATATATGTATATATGATGCGTCTTCGATTTTGCAGCAGCAGTTGCCACAACAACAACAACAACAACTACCACCTTTATTGGTAGAAACCAAATCAGGCTTGATGAAGATACAAAAAGTTCAAGGACTTTCTATGCTGCAGCAGCAGCAAGGATCAGCATCTTTCCATCAGGAAAACAACGGGAACATGATCGTTCCGACAGTAAACCCAGGGTTCACACACATGCAACCAAGAAATCAAGAAATAATCAACAATTTGCAATTGCAGCAAGAACAGGCATCTCTCTGTCAGATTCAGAACCAAGGAAACATGCAAGTTTCAACTGAAGGACCATCTCTATCACCATCTCAAATTGTTTTGGGCACTGATAATAATCAACAGGAAGTAAAATGGAGCACTGAGAAGAATGAACTCATTGATGCAGCAGCCGGGAATAATTTCAAGTACATCTCGTTACATTCGCATTATTATATTTCATGATTTTATTAATATATAGCCAGGTTTCTTTTCTTGAAGTTAATGCTTATATTTAAAGGAATTTATTTATCCCTTGGTTTTGTTGGTTTCAAGTGGAGGATCATCATCACTTAACGGTCCGGTTGAAGGAATGAACCAAGCTCCAATACAACCTCCGGCAACAAGCAGCCATTTCACTGGGTTCAGCCAACCAATGTTGTCTCCAAGCACCAACTGGAGCTCCCCTAATTACTTCACATACGATCCAACAAATTACATGCATCAGGTACTCAGCAAACAATTAACTTGAATAACTTTCCGACCAATGATAAGCTTAATAAGTTAATTAATATGGTTTTACAAAAATACATAAATTATATTAAACTCACTATTTTGTACCCAAAAATGGTAGACAACATGTACATCTGATGCCCAAAATACTTACATATTTTCGACAGTCCAGATTGATTTCATGGGATGATTATACTTTAATAGAAAGATTACAGTTAGGGATTTTATAATCTTAATTAAGAATCAGTGAAGAGAATATAACCTGGGTTTAGTAGGCCTCAGTGTATCTAGCTCTCAATTATAACATTAATTGTAAAATCAGGAAAACATTCTTCATCAGGCAACCAAAAAACCTTAGGATATGGTAACCTAATCAATTAAATTGCTGTATTCTATGTTCTTGATAATTTATTACTTAATAGTAATATTTTGATTATTATTTTTTTGTTCGTAGCAACAACAACAATTGGGAGGATGTGAAGATATTACTGCGAACTTTTGGTTCGACTATGGACGAGACAATAACTCACGCTGATGCATGGTGGTGGTGGCATAGTCTCTTACCTTAAAGACTGGAAATCAAATTCTAACGAAAACCTAGCTAGTTTGGTTTATTTTAGGTCTGTGAGAGAATGTGTCTACCAGTTTATACTATAAGTCTTTTGCTACTTTGTTTTCTGTTTTTGTTTTCGTTTTGAATATGCATGCACGCTTTTATTTATAGGTATTAGGTAGTGATAGTGTTCTCAATACTAGTTTTCATTTCAACCACTATCACAATATATGGGTCTTATATACTGATGTTTTTTAGAGGACTCTTTTATCAGTGATAGTTGGAACATGAATGAAACAAAATGTTGGAAACATTTTATATTTATCCTTTATCTATTTAAGACCTGCAGCTGTGTATTTCTAATAAATGCTTTGCTTATCTTTAACTAATTAGGGTTTATCTCTACACTGCCTTGATTTTCTAAAATTCTATTGCTGTTTCTCTGTAAATTTTCATGTAGCAGATTGTATAATGTATAGAGCTGCTATACCTATTAAATAACACTTATCCGACTCTTCTAAGATATATTAATTGGTAATAAAAAAATAAGGAAGGCATCCTTTTCTTGGTCCTATATATTCACTTAATTCCCATTTGACAACTGAAGTAGTGGTCTGGTAGTAACTTAATTAAGCCGTAATAATTAAGGTGATTTAACTAAAACTTTACTTCACTTTATCTATTTAATTAATTCACCTCAAGTGTTACTGTAACTATAATACACCAAAATTGCTCTTTTGAATAATTATCCCCACTTGCTATACATATTTATCACAATGCAACAGGAAGAATACATTTACTGCTGGATTATGAAGTTTGTTTGACCCTTTGATCAACATTTAAGCAACTAACATATATTTTCAAGTCTTTAAATTTAATTTTCTTACTATCCAGAGTTAGCAAATAAGATTTTTTTTTCTTTTTTCAAGTTCATTACTTGAGATTAATTACAGCGGCTAAAAAGTTGTTAGCTGAATTTTTAATCTACAAAGTTATTTGAATTTAATATCTTTCTGTCGTTCTAGTTAAGTTTAGTAGTCAAGTTCTTTTTTGTTAGGATTATTAGTTTACCGACTATGTTAGTTAAAATTATTATTTTAGACATCATTCCATTAATTATGTCATTTTTTTTATTCTTTGCATAGTCAACATGCATTCTAATTACTACATAGTTTATATTATTATCTTCCCAGTTCCCACATAGCACATAAGGATATTTTGGTGTTTTAAATATAATCTAATTATATATCTAATATCTCATCTTATATTTCTCTCTTCAACATTATTTTTCTAATTACTATATTTTACTTCACTATACTATCAAATAACAATGCTTTAAAATTAAATTAAATAATTTAATTTTTACTCCGTTTTAATTTTACTTCGTCAATTTGAACCACCGCCTATGTTGACACATGTGCATCTCAATCGAGGGACCCACACTTGGCAATCACACATTCATTTTAGCTTTATTAATTCATATAATGTAATGTATCAAAAAAACTAGTTTGTAAAACAATTACGTTCGGTTCATTTTGTTGCTGATACTAACGTGCAATACTGATAAAAAGCCTCACCAAATTTAACCACCTGTAACGAGTTTTACTGATTGGTACTGAGACTGGTAATTCTTCAAGGGAACTAATATACATATACCATAATCAATACCGATTTTATTATTTATATAAAATGAGTTATTATTTATGTTAACGATTTTATTATGCAACTTATTTATATAGTACTTTTGTTATTCAATTTAAGTGAGTTATTATTCATATATATTAGTGATATTTGAGTTGAATAATAAAAATATGATCAAAAATAAGTTGCATAATAAAGTAGTTAATATGAATAATAATTCATTTAGTCTAAATAACAAAGTCGGTATTGATTATGGTATCTACCAAATTAAACATTTTCGATTCTTCAATGTCGTTTATACACCAATGGTTTTGAGTCAACATTAATTAGGCTTGATATACTAGGTGCAATTTCCAGTTAGTGTTTTACACGCTAATGGTTTTCTGAACCTTGTACCAGCGATACATATTTGGTCTTTTTCTGGTAGCAAATGGTAATCTCCAGTATGGTAGGTGTCAGCAACATTACACCAAATTACCAATACACCAATTCAAGGAATAGTCCTTTCAACATTATACCAATTCATTTCAATACCTCATCGTTTGCTTATACCACTTATCAATTAAAAAACAAGAAAAAAAAACAACATATATAAGTAAACACAGGATCATTTGCACCACCAGATTTTTTTTCATGTTTTGCAAAAATAAACAATAATACTTAGGCCATATAATATTCAAGATGCTAATCAAGCAGTCTTATATGGATCTTCCATCAGCCCAGCTGTGTTTGTCCAAAACCATCTTTTCAGGTGCAGGAAGATCATTAAGATCAATGAAAACCCTCGGCAAAACACCACCCGGTGCAGCCTTGTGCTTCTTTGTCATGCGGGTCCCAACCCCATCCTGAGCATCTGATTCCAAGTATTCTTCTATGATCGCAGCCATGTTGTCCTCAACCGTTATCTTTTTTTCAGGTGCAGCAAGATCATCAAGATCAACGAAAACCGGCGACAAAACACCCGGTGCAGCCATCTTGTGCTTTACTCTCTCTTCAGATGCAGGCTCCTTTGTGATCATGTGGGTCCCATTAACCCCATCCTGAGCATCTGACTCCAAGTATTCTTCTATCAGCCTAGCCGTGTCCTCCCCAACCGTCTTTCCAGATGCACGGAGATCATCAAGATCAATGAAAACCGGCGACGTCAAAACACCCAGTGCAGTCATGTTGTGCTTTAGTACTGTCTCTTCAGGTGCAGGCTCCTCTGTCATGTGGATCCCAATCCCATCCTGAGCATCGGACTCCAAGTATTCTTCTATCAGCCCAGCCGTGTTGTCCTCAACCATCTTTTCAGGTGCAGCAAGATCATCAAGATTAACGAAAACTGGTGCAGCTATGTTGTGCTTCATCGTCTCTTCAGGTGCAGGCTTCTTTGTCATGTGGGTCCCAACCCCATTCTGAGCAACTGACTCCATGTATTGTTCCATCAGCCCAGCCGTGTTATCCTCAACCGGCTTTTCAGGTGCAGCAAGATCATCAAGATCAGCAAAAACCGTGTTGTCCTCTGTTACTTGGGCCTCATACCCATGTCGAGCATCCTCCGATTCCTTGTAATCTATCAGCTCATAAAGAGCCCGGTTCAGCTCCGGAGTCGGACTGAAAGGCCCCAACTGATCAACTACATTGCTGCTGGAGGCTGCCTCCTGTCGCTTAGTCTCCACCTCATTACATGTCCAGATATAGACATCATACTGATATATGTAGTTTTGCAAGGCCAAGGTAGTCGCTTCGGTATCGCGACCGCCGGCGGATTTGTATGTGGCCATCATGGCCTTTAAAGCATCCATGTAGGTGCGATTAGCCCGGCTAATGCGGGAAGTGTGTGTTTTGCAAAAGAAGTTCTCACAAAACTTGTGACATTCCATGATTTTGTATGAGACTACAAGTGGAGATGGCAATTTAATTTGATTTACCGGATCAGAGAGGTTGGATGGGTTTATAAATAATAATATATTTGTTTTTTTTTCTTTGCACTTAACTTTCTTTTTTTTAACTATTTTGCAACCAGCTTTTATTTCAAGCAATTAGTTCTGGCTAATTGAATGTCCTAATTAAAAATTATATAATGAAAGCTATTTACTATTTTTTGGTATATTTGAATTCACAAAAATAAACATAACTGATTCTAATGTTAGTAACCAATTATCATAATTTTAATCAGCCGTCTTTTCTAAAAAAAAATTGATAAAAAATAGAAAAGGATAAAATATGCTTTCAACTCCCGTAGATGTGCTCGTTGAAGGCCTCAAACCTTCAACTACAAATTTTTCATAAATATACCGTCAATTATTCAGTACTAGTACGGACTGGTACAATATACCACATAACAGAATTTGCTCATACCTACTGATACCAATAATAAATAACCATCATAAGGAACTTACATGCTCTTACGCATCTAAAATTTCAAATATATACCACAAATTGTTTCCAAAATTGATTGCAATCAAATATGACACTAAAATTAAAGAAAAGGAATTTTTTTCACAGCACAAAAATTATCTTTCTTGGTTATGCCAGAATACAAGAGAGGAGATAAGCTTATAGGTGGCCGTGCATTGAGCAAAGGCTGCAGATAGCAGGTGGTTAGGAAGAGGTTCAACTCGAGAGAAGACAAAAGAGAGGCAATCATCGTGGCGTGGAGATCCATGGAGGAAAGGCCAGCACAGAGAGCCTCTTTTTTGTTCGCTGCTTTTCTTTCTCTCTCTCTCTCTCTCTCTCTAAAAGCGAGTGGTTGGATGGGAAACCAATTAAAAAAGGGCACATATATTGTTTTGTACTGCTTGGCATACGGACAAGTAAATTATATGAGGGGTTTTTTTTTTTAGATTTACTTTGTACGAATCTTGACGCAATCGGACATATTACATACTACGCTGCATAATACCAAAGGATATGAACTCATTTTTTTTTAAGATGACAATTCTTATAGTTTTCGCTATTCCAAGTATCAGCTGGGTTAGTGGAACAGCGTTGTTCCTGGGATGTTCCGAATAGTAACTATTTGTTTGGATTTGGTCAGGTTCAAGAATAGCAGTGTAACCATATTTGTGTTAATGTGTAATTTTAGGCCAAGGCCTCACCAATTCAACTTGTAACCATATTACTGATTGATAATTAATGGGGCTATGGCAATTAATTCTTCAATGTGGTTTTAGTAACATCTTTTAATCTACGTTAGGCTTGATATACTGGGTACAAGTAAAGAATCCAGTTTTGATCTTTACCAGTTTTTCATATCCTGAGCCTCGTACCAGTGATTCATATTCTGTGATTAGTTTTGTTGCTCCAGTATGATTTGTGCCAGACTGTCAGGCAACAATCATTTTGCCAGTAAACTTGTCACGAAATAGGAATATCAGCACGGTATCAACTTTGGAATGTTTTAGTTTCAAATTTTTGGAACTTTTGGTTCCTGTATTTTCAAACTCTTCATTAAGCTTCTAAAGGTATAAATCTACTCAATCAGCATTATTTTGCAGTATCTTTCCAAATTGCAAGCAGCAAGGTCTTAGATATTATACCAGGGTCGACCATTTAGTTTGAAAGAAACAAGAAAACAAGAATCAAGAAATTATAATCAACAACAATAAGATATTCAAAGAATCTCTTTACTGCAGAAAAGCATCACAGGATCTAAAATTTTGCTGATCTCACATATCAACAAAACCAAGAAACCAAGAAAAAGAGCAATGATTCAATGAATAGAAGTAAAACACTGAACCAGTTTCAGAGACCTTTTTTGATGTTTTTACAAAATGTCAAAGCTCATACATGCAGTAATCAAAATGCTAAATCAAGCAGTATTATTGGGTTCTTGGTCAGGGTGAAATTTGCCGTACTGCCATGTTGTGCTCCACTGTATCTTCAGGTGCAACCGTGTTGCTCTCCACCATCTCTTCAGCCATGTTGTGAGCCACTGTCTCTTCAGGTGCAACCATCTTGCGCTCCACCATCTCTTCGGCCATGATGGGATCCACTGTCTTGCCAAGTGCAACTGTGTCGCGCCCCACCATCTCTTCAGCCATGTTGTGATCCACTGTCTCTTCAGTTAAGGCAACCACATTGCGCTCCACCATCTCTTCGGCCGTGTTACAATCCACTGTCTCTTCAGGTACTGCAACCAAGTTGTGCCCCACCATCTCTTCCGCTGTGTTGTGCTCCACTGTCTCTTCAGGTGCAACCATCTTGCGCTCAACCATCTCTTCGGCCATGATGTGATCCACTGTCTCGCCAAGTGCAACTGTGTCGCTCCCCACCATCTCTTCAGCCATGTTGTGATCCACTGTCTCTTCAGGTAAGGCAACCACGTTGCGCTCCACCATCTCTTCGGCCGTGTTACAATCCACTGTCTCTTCAGGTACTGCAACCAAGTTGTGCCCCACCATCTCTTCCGCTGTGTTGTGATCCACTGTCTCGCTAGGTGCAGGTATCTCATCTGTATTGTTACACTCTTCTGTCACTTGGGCCCAACCCCCATCCTGAGCAACTGACTCCAAGTATTCTTCCATCAGCCCAGCCGTGTTGTCCTCGACCGTTTTTTCAGGTGCAGCAAGATCATCAAGATCAACGAACATCGTGTTGTCCTCCGTTACATGGGCCTTATCACCACGTCGAGCATCCTCTGATTCCTTGTAATCTATCAGCTCATAAAGAGCCCGGTTCAGCTCCGGAGTCGGACTGAAAGGCCCCAACCGATCAACTATACTGCTGCTGGAGGCTGCCTCCTGCCGCTTAGTCTCCACATCATTACATGTGGAGATATAGTCCTCATAACAGTGTATGTAGTTTTGCAAGGCCGAGATTGTAGCTTCAGTATCGCGGCCACCGGAAGATTTGTATGCAGTCGTCAAGACCTTCAAAGCATCCATGTACCTGCGATGAGCATGACTAACGCGGGAAGTGTGTGTTTTGCAAAAGAAGCTTTCACAGGACTTGTAACCTTCCATGATTTGTACGAGACTACAAGTGGAGATGGCAATTGTGGTTTACAGGATCAGAGAGAGAGGTTGGATGGGTTTATAAGAATGCAGGGTTTAATTAGGGGTTTAGGTGCAATGGACTTTGTCTCTTGCAGTTACCAGAAAGAGCTTTATGATTTTTTTTTTAATTTTTTTTCTTTCTTTTCTTTCTTTTCTTTCTTTTCTTTCTTTTCTTTCTTTTCTTTTTTTCTTTATTGCAGAAATACGGTGAAATTAATATTAATGCGTCATTCCAGCAGCTGTTTCTGGGTAGTAAATAGTGATTCTAAGCTTGTCTAGATTGAGCTTTGCCTTGACAATTTGTGGCATGATTTGTCAATACACAAAATAAATAAATAATAGAGTGATTGTATTTTAAATTTCATAGAATTTAAATGTTGTTTGATAGTCCATGAAATGTCATTGAATTTTATACAATTTACAATAGTCCCGACTTGATGCTCTTTAATAGACTATGCAATGACACTTAAGTACGACAAAGGGACCCCCGTTGCTCCTTATCTCTTCAACTTGGCAATTGACTTCTTACCATGTTGGATTAAACACCCTGAACCTGCTAACATCCCGGTTTCCTGGTTGTAAAACACGTTTACTTTATGCAGATGATACACTTCTGCTGCTCCCAGCTGCAACACAACAAATGCACGTTGCTCACAATTACACTACAAATCTTTGCAAACCTATCAGGCCTCAAAATCAACCTAAACAAATATGAATTGCTTATGACATCGTCGGTTTCAGGACATACACATCAACTGGCATCCATATTACAATACAGACCAACAAATTTTCCATTCATGTACTTGGGGCCCGCTTTCATAACAAAAACTGCCAAAAGCTGCATACACTCCTCTGATAGAAAAAAATTCAAAAAAAGTTGTCAGGCTGGAAGGCATCACAGGTGTCGATTGGAGGGAGATGCATCATTATAAATGCAGTATTGACTACCATTCCGGTTTTCTTCATGTCCTCTTTCCTTTTACCTAAATGGGTTTCACAAGCAATTGACAGAACAAGGAGGTTTTTATGGCATGGGCATAAAGAACAGCAAGGGCAAAAAAGACCAATTTGCCTAGCAAACTGGAGAAATTGTCACTATGCCAAAGAAACTTGGAGGCTTGGGAGTCAGAAATATTGAAATAGTTAACCATTCACTATTTCAGAAGTGGATGTGGTGATGGCTTACAGCACAACACAAATGGTGGAAAGAAGCCATGCCTACCAGACATGCCAACACAGAGACCATGGGAATGTGACAAGATTTCAGCATTTTGGAAATCAATTTCAAAGCTGTCAGTCCCTTTTATGAATTCAATAGAGTTCATAGGTGACGGGAGGAGCATCAAATTCCGGGATGATAATTGAGCACAAGGAATTCTCAAGACTGATTTTCCAACTTTATACGCCTTTACTGCTGATCTGCATTGTGCAGCAATACACATGTACCAGGACCAAGTGTGGCAGTTTCAGAACAGAAGAGAGCTATTATCACAGCAAGCTGAGGATGAATTACACAACAGAATACAACATCTCCAGCCTATCCGTCATCAATCAGGCACCATTATTTGGACAAGGACAGTGGCGGATCCATGTTGGAGCAAGCCCAGGCTAGTACCCCCCCTCAATTTTCAAAATCAATAATAATTATATATTTTTTCCTTTAGAATTTCATAAATTAAATACAAAATATTAAATGTACCTAGGCTTAAATAGCTAACATTAAAAGAAAATTCTTCATTATTAAGTTTGTGTCTAGACTTATATGTCTCTCTGAATCCACCACTGAACAAGGATACAAAGCAAAGTCTTCATGTCAACTCCGCATACTGATTCCTAACTAATGAACCTTTCATACTGTTTCAATGAACAATTTGAATGCTTAATTAGAATTTAGAAGTGAAACGAAGAGGAAGAAACAAGACAGAAGTAAAACAAACATGGTGGCTGTTCTCTCATTATTTCGCTCTAAATTAAGTAACTCGAGATTGTGAATGTAAAAACAAAATAACAAAACATCTTCAGGAAAAAAAAAACTAAACTGCAGTTTCTTTCCAAATTGCATGCAACGAGATCTTAGATATTATACCAGGGTCAATCCCCACATTTTGAAAGAAACAAGAAAACAAGAATCAAGAAATTGTAATCAACACCACTAAGATATTCCAAGAATCTCTTTACTATAGAAATGCATGCATTACAGTATCTAAATAACCAAGAAACCAAGAAAAAAAAGCAATGATTCAATGAATAAAAGTAAAACACTGAACCAGTTAATTTCTATCGGACCTTTATTGATGTTTCTATAAAATGGCAAAGCTCATACATGCATGCAGTAATCAAAAATGCTAAATCAAGCAGCATCATTTGGTTCTTGGTCGGGCGAAATTCGCAGTGCAGCCATGTTCTTCTCCACTGCCTCTTCAGTTGCAACCATGTTGCGCTCCACCATCTCTTCGGCCACATTGTGATCCACCGTCTCTTCAGGTGCAACCGTGTTGTGATCCACCATTTCTTGAGGTACTGCAACCACGTTGCGCCCCACCATCTCTTCGGCCAGGTTGTGATCCACTGTCTCATAAGGTACTGCGACCGTGTTGCGCGCCACCATCTTTTCACCAGTGTTGTGATCCACTGTCTCTTCAGGTGCAGGTCTCTCATCCATGCTGTTACGCACTTCTGTCACTTGGGCCCCACCCCCATCCAGAGCATCTGACTCCAACGCCAAGGCAGTGGCCTCAGTACCGTGACCGACGGAAGATTCAGACGCAGCAGCCTTCATCGCTGCTAAAGCATCCGTGCAACTCTGAGCCCTATGAAAAACGGCAGCATATACTGTGGGACACATGTCCCAGTTCATGGGCTTTTCCATGATTAATTAGTGTAACTAGTAGAGATGGCAAGTTTGGTTTACAAAATATATGTGAGAGAGGTTGGTTGGATCATGGGACTATTTATAGATGTAGGGTTTATGTGTAGGTTCAATGGATGGAATTAAGCAACTGGGTTTATGTTGGGTTCTTGACTTGCTATTGGACCTTCAGTTTTGTTTCTTGAAAGAAAGAAAGAAAGAGCCTTTTTCTTCTTGTTTTTTGTTTTTTTTTTTTCGTTGTTGTCAAGTTAATTTAGGAAGCATTTTTGATATATTATTTATATTGCAAACATATGATATGACTATGGAATTTATTAACTAAAAGACTCTACACTTAGATATCTCTGATTTTAATTAAGAATTATCCATTTTTTTTTCTTTTTTTATATTTCATTCCATTTTCTATTTTATAAGACTGCCATAATTAAGATATGCATGTGCATGTGATCATGTGCACCCTCCCACATATCAGAAAATTAAATCTCCACAAAACAAACGAACAAATAAACAATTATGACATTCTGATATCTGAATGAACTAAAAATTGATTATTAAAAAAAATTATTTGCTAATGAGTGGTGATCTCTGTTAGATTCGTAATGACTTGTAGACATTCCCACCCTAAAAATATAATTAATTAGAATATCTTTTCTATGTTCAGTTAACAAGAGAGACTTCATTTTGACAACTATAATTGGAATATATTTTCCCTCCTAGTTAACATACCAAGTATGCTCAACCAAAAAAAGTAAAATAAAAAAAAAAAACCAAAGAAAAAAGACAATCTTAGTAAAGACAGAATATGCTACTAGACAGTAAACACAAAGTGTTTACTCATAAGACAATCTCTTTTGACAACTACATCAAAATCTCTCAAACAATCTTACACAGGTTAAGCCAATAAACGGAATAGCGATCGCAGTAGAGGGCTTCTAGGGAACAGGGGGAAAAACTAATAATTTTCTATGATAGCTATGTAATATATAAACAACATACAAATTACCCAGCATTTACAGAATTAGAAATGAAAAATGAAAAAAAAGAGAATAAGTCACTCAAAACTTGAAGACCTGCTCCATCGATCCAAATAATCCTCAATGGAAGCATTGACAGATACTGTATCTACTGTCTGGTCCGTGCTTGCAACTGAGACCGAATCATCCTCTAAGTCAAGCAATGCAAGATTGAGGTACGATCTGATGTTTGAACCTGGTGGTGTTATGGACATCTCATCATCTGACCCATCAAAGCTTTCCTCTGCTATTGCAACTTGCAATTCAGCCCATTTTGTTACTTCTTCATCCCCTTGAAGAAGCTTCGTCACCTAAGAGTCATTACAAAATAGGGGCAGAAAAACAATAAAAAATTAAGTTTTTTGTGGTTGAACTGGTAATATTAAGGTACCAAAAGTGAGAACTCTTACAAGAGACATTGTCGGTCGGGATTGGTAATAGGTTCTAAGGCACAAGGAAGAAGCTATTATAATTCTTCTCATTTGTTCAGCCACGTGTGCATCATTCAAACACGGATCCAGCAACTCTTCCATGTTTCCACCATGCAATATCGGTTTTGCCTATTCACAACAAAAAGAAGATGATAAGAGATCATAAGGAAAAGTATAGGTCAATGGATCTAAAAGTTCAATCCATTTGAACATTTTTAAATACTCCCAATAAAATCACATCACTTATAAATTTTTGGTTTAAAGAGAAGAAGATACCCAAGCAACGATGCTCTCGTGACCTTTAGGTGACCCAGCTTGGATAGGCTTTCGGCCTGATATAAGCTCAAGAAGCACCACACCATATGCATAAACATCTATTTTCTCATTAACCTTTCCATACATGAAGTATTCAGGTGCCAGATACCTACCATAAAGGAGAAGATCGTTACAATTTACAAAGTTAATATAAATACTTGAAAACAGGAAAAAGAAGAGTAAATTGTAGAAATACGCTCAGATCATTTGCTATTACGCAAAATTTAATGAAAAGCAATTAGTTGTTTACCCAAATGTGCCAGCAATATCATTGCAAGTGAGGTTTGAAGCCGGAGATGAGACCCGTCTTGCAAAACCAAAATCTGACAACTGCAAAAGAATCAACAATGTTAAATTGTATTTCTCAAGGTCCTTGCATTTACTATCTAGCTCTATTCATTAAGTGCTCTATTTAATTAATAGTATTCAATTGCGACAAATAATAACACTGAACAATATTGAAATGTTGCCAATACTAAACCTCTACAAATAATAAATTATTATAAAAAGAGAAGATTAATATAAAAACCTGTGGCTCAAAATCCTTTGAAAGGAGTATGTTGGATGATTTCACATCTCCATGGATCACTGGCTCATCAGACCCACCACCACTATGCAAATAGTCGAGTGCTTCAGCTATGCCAACAGCTATCTTATACCTCTCCCCCCAGCTTAGCACATGTTTGTTTTCTTGTTCACCTGAAAAGAAGGGAAAAAAAAATCGATCAATATTGAGATGTTAATCATTGACATTAGCATTTGTGTACATATTGGTCATACTCCTTAATGCTCCTACAAATGCAACTAAAACTCTTAATGAAAAAATATGGGTGTGCTTGACCGTGGTTTCATTAAATTTGTTCATATTTACAAAGGTATCTCATGAAAACACAGAATTAGCATATGAAAAGCCCAGATGAAATGTTTCAGCACACAAGAATCGGGACCTCATGGAGGGCGCATAAACAAATAGCAAAGTCGAGAGGGTGCCAATGCAAATGAAGAAATCAATATTAATAAATACAAAACCACCTCAGAGCACAAAATAAAATGATCAAGTTAGTGAACAAAATTACAACTATAAAAGGGACCAAAGTGAAAACTCGATTTTCAAATCAATCAAGGACTAGCACACACACACTCTAGGCACAAAAACATCAACATTAGTGCAAATAACATGAAATAACATACCGTGAAGAATTTCCTCTAAGCTCCCATTAGGCAAGTAGTTATACACCAATATAAGGCTTTTATTCTCAAAACAAAAGCCAGCTAGAGAAATTATGTTTGTGTGGCGCAAACACGAAGCAATCTCCACTTCACACATGAACTCCTTGAGGGCCGCATTACTGGGTTTTAACATCTTTACAGCTAGCTCCTTCCCTTCTGGAAAATGTGCCTTGTAGACCCTGCTCGTGCCCCCTTTCCCTATTAGCTTATCTACAACATAATTAAGACAATAACTTTCACAAGTTAAAGATATCCCCTGAGATAAAAAAATATATATATATTTTGTGTGGTAGAAGTATTAACTAATTGCCATGCTTTCCTTTAAAAATGTCAAAAATTTGGGGTATCCCTTGTGGATATTTACAGTTGGGAACACTGACCCGTTCTTTATCTCAAGAAAAAACAAAAAAGAAAAATTAAACAAGTTTTTCAGGCTCCATTTCAAAAGGTTTAGGCTTGATAACTTTCAAAAATTATTTAAAACTTCTTTCTAACGTAGAAAATAATTTGAGAAAACAAGTTACATGCCTTCCTTACAAAAGAATTAATCAGTTGTAGTATCCCAATCTTATAAGCAACCCATTTTCCTAACTTAACTTGTAATAACAAGGCAAAGCAATTTCTGGTGTACATGTAAGATAGATAGGTTTTAGATAAGAAATGAAAAATAACCAAGAAGAGAAAACAAACCAGCAGAGAAATTTGAAGTGGCTACTTGAAGTTCTTCATATCCAAAAATTGTACAGAACGAAGAAAACATCTCCTCAAATTTTTCTAACTCCTTTGGAGGCCAATCTTCGCTCAATTTCAAATCGCTACTCGAGCTCATAACAACACTACTAACCGGGTTATCGGGTCTCCCTTCTAGGTGCAATCTGGTCGGAATCTTCATGGCCCACCTCACCACAGTCCACTCTGACGAGTTACACCTCCTATGAGTTAGAACCCTCTTTCTCAGACTGTGTGACCCACCATTCAATTTCTTATTGGAATCACTAGGTGAGTTGCATGAACTGGAGTTGCTGGATTCATCCTCTGATGAAATAGTGCATACTGAGCAGCTCCTGTTATTGGTTTTGGTCCCGAATCCATTGACGACACTGCTAGATTTGTTTGCCTTGCTCGTTTTGTTTGCCGTGCCTTCTTTTGGCCATGAACAGTACAAATTTCCATCCTCTATCTGACTTGTGGGTTCACTCTCTGCTTGGGTTTGGTTCTCAGTAGGCCAGGGACAGTACAGATTGTTTTCATCATTGCTAGAGCTAATTGGGTTGTTGGTACTGGTAACACCATCACTACCAGATTTCGGAAGTATGAATTCCTGTGGCTTCTCTTCTAAAGTAAAATTGGAATTGTCTGCATCAGTGGAAATGCTGGTATGGGGGTATCTTACCGGTAAAACGCAATAGAGGTCGCTCTCTTTGATCATACCAGCTTCTGACTTTGGCTTGGTCTTATCTAATTTTAAAATTACTTATTTTAGAATTTATTTCTTGTAAAGAAAAATAAAGAAGGTGCATGCATTATTAAGCAATAACAAACCCAACTCTTTGAGAAATAAATAAACAAGACAAACAAACCAACTAACCTGGTACTTCACTTTGGAATACAATTTTTCCATTATTTATGGCAACAACTAAGCAAGTCGATCTCAGCTTCCTTCCACAATACTTCGCAATGGATAAAGAAAACCTAATAAAAGAAAATTGATACAACAGATCTTCAGAATATTGCTTAATTGCTTTACTGCCCTCCAAAAAGACCATAATCTGCCAAAACCAGCACAACTTCCTTTAAGTTCATATATGACCTCAACATGAAATTCGTGCATTTAACCGTATCAGAACTGAATGGTACCAAATGACATGGAACAATGTTAGTGCACAACTTATTATACAGCCTGAAGGAAACCATATATTGGTAAATTTGCTGCTATTGTTCATTTCATTATTATTGAAGCTACATCAGGACTTAACCTCATTATCCAGTACATTACCAGTACGGTAACTGTATTAAAAGGCTATACATACCCATGTTTGTGCTTATTCCTAGCCGCACCAAGAATAAGTTTTGAGGCTCCCAGAGAAATCGCTTCGCGAACCAATGCTCTTCTACGTGAAAATCCTTTACATATCTTCAGCTTCAATTCTATCTGTGTAAATGAGAAATTGTAGCAAAACATGTATTAATTAGAAAAAATAATTAAATAGAAGAGCAATAAAACAATAGAATTAGTTTGGCATATTTGCGAGACAACAACATCATGACAAGGAGAGAACCAAATAGAAACTGAGGACATTGACAATCGAAGTGCGGAACAATTTAAAATTGAACTTAAGTCGAAGATATGAATTCTGAATAAGTATTACTATTACATCAGATTGCAAGTTGCTGTTAAAATAAATATATGATTACCTACTTTAAAGGGAACAGTTTGGGGGCAATTTAAGAATTATTATTAAACCAAAATCAAATATGAAGTCTAAAACTCACACTAGAAAACTAGAGAATAGAGCCAAAGAATTTATTTAGAGTTCATTATAAAACAAAAAAAAAATTATTTAGAGGCATGGGTAGCATGACAATTCCCAGGCAGAAATTTCTTAAAAAAAATAAAATAAAATTGAACGGAAATAAAAAAAAGCAAAAAAAAATGTTCAAATCTCTATTTGTAGAAATGGTACAAATTAACCAGAAATGTCGACTATGGACGAAATTGAGGAAATATGTCAAATTATGCTCTACACCATTTTTAACTCCAACCCAAAATTCAGAAATTAGAACCAATCAGACTAGAAATTAAAAAAAACAAAAAAAAATAAACCTGAATTAGAGGTACCAATTGACTAAAACAAAAAGAACATGCAAGTATAAACACTAATTACAATCAATCAATTAGACAAAGAACTCAATTTTGGTAATGAGTTCTCACAATTCAACTACACAATAAACAAATTTACACAAGAAGAAGAACAGTAAACCTAAGTAAGAAAGAAAAGGAAAATATTTGGGAGATACCAAGATCGATACTGACTTTATTATTCAGATTAAATGAGTTATTATTCATATTATTAATAATTTTATTATGCAATTTATTTTTTATCGTACTTTTATTATTCAACTTAAATGAGTTATTATTAATATTAGTGATATTTGAGTTGAATAATAACTCATGAATAATAGAAAAGGTATGGATTTTGATATCTCCCAAACATTTTTCTCAACAAATTTACACACGAAGAAGAAGAACAGTAAACCTAAGTACAAAAAAACAAAAAGAAATAAATAAATGAAGACCTGTTTGAGATTGCAAAACCCCTCATAGACAGAGAGCATGGAATCCAGTTCCAAGTTGAGAGAAGAACAGGAGACACCAGGCGAGTTGATGACGTGGCATGCCACGAAGTGATCCCCGCTGTGGGCCAGGTTCACCAGTGACCAGGTGAGCGTCTCTTTGCTCTTCGAATCCATCTTCACTGCCACCATCACTGTCTTCTTCTTCTTCTCCTCTCCTTCTCCAGCAGCTATTTCTCTCCCTTCCCTCTCTTCTTCTTCTTCTCTCTCGCTGTTCTCCATTTCGACTGTACTTCTCTCTTCTTCCTTCTCTACATCCAATTCTTCCGTATTATTATCATTATTATTCTCTCTCGATGACTTGGGGATTCCCATTCTGTGAGGGTTTTGCTTCTACCCTCTCTCTCTCTCTCTCTATTCCTCAAAGGTCGACGATGCTTTGAGTAAAACCGATCGATTTGCAAACAGTGGGGATCTCTCTCTCTCTCTCTCTCACATGGGTTTGTTTGGGTGAGAGAGGAGAGAAACAGAGGAGAGGAGAGAGGTGTGGTGCTACTTTTGTCGCAAGGAGATATAATAATCAAAATAAAACAAAAAAAAAAGGAAATGCGAGTTATCAAAAGAAGGAAGCAGGGGAAGTTCCAAATCCTACTGTACAAAATTTTGGTCCGATGGGAAAAATATCCGTTCGATGGTATCAAGATTCGTATAAAAGTTCGCTCCTACGTTTTAATAATCGTAAGAATTGTTAGATTTAATGATCCAACGGTTATTTATCCCATCGGACCAAAATATCATCCGATGGGCGTTGGAGCGCCCTACGTTCCAAGAAGGAAACCCGCGAACAGAACTCCTCTCTTTCTTACTTAATTAAACCAAATAATAATAATAATAATAATAATAATAATAATAATAAAAATAATAAAGAAAAGGAGAAATGGCGCCCGTTCCCACACACAATGCGTCCTTCCTTCCTTTGACACGGAAATAGTAATCAAACTGACAGCGCTTTTTTCCACTTTCCCCCCTCACCTTTCTATCGCTTCCAACTACAGTCCAAAATGGTTTGGTACACTCGGTCTACCCAAGAGTCGCTGAACCGGAGTCAATGTAAACAGTGTTTTAGACTAAATTGGATTATTATTACATTTATTCGATGTGTATTGTATTGCTCTTTTTTTTTTGTGAATGAAAAATTGTGTGTATGGCCATTGAAATCAAATTATGTAATAATATGTTCATGTGTGTTTACTATAAAAAAAATATACAATAATGTGATACATGATATCAACCTACCTATTTATTTATTTATTTATTTATTTATTTATTTATTTATTTATTTATTTATTTATTTATTTATTTATTTATTTATTTATTTATTTATTTATTTATTTCAAAGAAATATTTCTGTTAATCTTGTCATTTATTTTCTTTTATTTTTATTAAACAATTTTTAAAATATATTATTTAGTATTGCTTTTAACATCTTTACCAATTTTCTTTAAAATTTCATGTTAAATTTCTTATATTGACATCCAAATCACTATATATTGTTTTGAATTTTCCATAAAATTTGAGTATCAACTTTAAATCTGATCTATATATTTAATGATACACCAAGTTCAGACAAAGACATTTCTTTCCAACAAAAGTGCGTTTGTTCTCGGCCGCCTATATATCTAGTCATGGAATATGTCGATTTACGTAATTGACCTTCCTCTTTTCATAATTAATTTCATGGCGTATTAACGAGTACCTTTAATTATTATTATTCCCCTCTTTTTCACATTCCAAATCTCCTCTCCTTTTCCTTCAAACAGGAGACCTCCAGTTCCATTTTTCCTTCATTAAATACTGCGCTAGTTGTTAGAAAGATGCGTCATTTTTGTGTCTACCCAGTGAAATCATATAATTACTTCTTCTAATTAAGTATTGGATCAAATATAAATTTATATATGATATATTTGTGTGGTTTATAACTTTACAAAGGTGGGATGACGACCATGTACAATTATTTATTTTAATCTAAAAAACGTAGGCATCATGTAGAAGTATTTATTGTGCACATAAATGCAATGCAATGCAATCCAGTCCTTGTCTTTCTAACAAATTATTTTTACAAAAAAAAAATTTTGAGTGAAATATTATATTTTTGTAAAGATGCCTATGGTTGTCTGACAGTTTTGACCCGTTGACTATTGTAGGCGTGTTCTTTTTTTTTTCTTCTTTTCTTTTGAGATTTGATCATTAAATTTTTAGATATTTGGGAAAAAAAATTTAACTTTTAGATGTCTATCACAAAAAAAAAATATTATGTATGTTTTTCTAATTTTTTTGAAAAATTAGAAACATTAATAAATTTTTTTAAAAGAACTAATTTTTAGAATAAACTAAAAATTGAAAGATTCACCATGAATAATTTTTTTGAACAACCTAATTTTTTAGAATAATCAATTAAAATTTTAAACTATAAGAGTTTGAAAAATAAAATCCAATTTTAAAAGTCTAGTATGGATTTGAAAATTGAAAATTCTGACTTAACATTTAATGCTCCGGCCATGATGACAAATTCAAAATGGATCATTTAAAATCCAAAGAAAATTCGCGGCTGCAAAATTCATGGCAGATTTAAAGAGTGCAGCAAAAAAAAAAACCTGGATTTTCAAAGTTTTTTTTTTGCTTATTTTCAAATTTTTCCAATTTTTTTCAAAAGCTAATTTTGAAAAAAAAAATCTAACCAAAATGGTTCCAATAAAGCTCCATCTCTTTATATTTGAAAACTAATAGCTTATTTTTACATTAATAAATTTTTTCAGTGTCATTTCTGTTTCATTTGTGTTCAGAATTAGCAGCCATAATTTCAAAAATCAACACAAGATATAGTGCGAATATACCATAATTATTTTTAAGAGTACGTTTGAGCCATTAATTTTTTTATTTCATTTTTAATTGATTCCATGTTTCAATTTTATTATAATAGAGGTCGTATTTTTTCAGCTTAGTTTGAACGATTTTATTTCAATCTAACAAACGTAAAAAAAAAATATCGCAATCAAAATCGCAACAATAGTGCGCTATAAAATACATCCTCAAAATATTAAAAAAAAAGAAAAATATACGTAGAAATAGTTTGTCATAATAAAATTTTAGATAAAGAAATATATTTTAGAATGAGACTTATATTATTTTTCTATGAATCTGCATATTTGCATATTTGATAATATTTTTTTTTTCTGATAGCATCTTTGATAATATTAGAAGAATTCCATTGTGTTCTCTATCCTTGGATTTTTTTTTTTTTTTGAATGAGCTCATGATGTATGAATCTTGATGAAACATAAGTTTCCATGAAGTTTCATCCATTTAATATGTGCAAGTATGTATTTATTTAAAATGATTATTACTTTATTAGGTACAAATTTACCATGTAAACATAAAAAAGGATCCCTAGAAAATATTTTAAAAGAAAAGGGGAAAAAAAAGCAAAAGGCCCCAAGAAAAGTGGCATTAAATATATATATACATAAAATTTAGGAAATAAATTAATGTTATTCTGACCTAACATGGATGACCAATTTTTTTAAATTAGAAATAATAATGAATACAACAACTCTTCAACAAAACAAAAAGAAAATTGGTTTGAAGAAATTAAATAGAAAATTTATTCTAATTGGATGAACCTTTCAAGCAAGATCAAAAGGAGACACTTTTACAAACACTTATTAATTGAATGAAAATTCACAAAAATTAACAATAACAAGTGCTAGTCTTATAGTTTTTGTTTCATCCATGCATTTATGGACCACATCTGATCTGGAAAGCAAAGTACTTTGTTCTGAAAATATAATGAGAAAAAGATGCACAAAATTAATCATTTAAAAGTACAATTCATAATTTTGTCAGGGTGCATTTTGCAAATCTAGCTAGAACATGTGACTATGTGACAAGGATAGTTGACACATCACATGATGTTAGCTATTGGAATCAAGTGTTTGTGTGGATTCATGCTCTCATTGCTCCAAAATTGGCAACATTATATGATTATATATTGACCCAACAAATTTTTATGTTTTTAACCTTCTTTTCATAAGATGGTAATTTTTTTTTGTTGAAATAAAAGTTTTTGTTATTTCCAATATTTTTTTTTTAAATATTTTTAACAAAATATAAATCCTACATTAAAATTTATTATTATTTGTGCTAAATCTGCAATAAACTTTGTTAAAAAGGAATGGAAAATTCTCAATTTTATCATCATTATTTTTTTATAAAAGAAACACAAAAAATTTGACATGCTCAAAATGACAAAAGTTGTCATGTTGTTTTCTTTGCTAGGTTTCCTTGTCCCAATACTAATTTGTTGTTTTTTTGCTAGCTAGTTGCATGTGATCTGAGTTAGGAAGAAAAAGAAGGAAAAAAATAAAAATGGGAAGAAAGGTTGCATATAATTGAGCAAATTTGAGCAAACTAGTTACATGTAACTTGGATTATTTGGATAAATCATAAAATGTAGGTCATCCTATTTTTGTGAAATGTCAAATATCAGATAAAAACAATAAAGTGGTGGTCCCTTTTCTGCAAATTTTAACAAAACCCAGTCCTACTTTAAACAAAATAAAAAAAAAATTATGATCCCTATACTCATACTTAAGATAAAATTTGATTACATGTCCTATCCCTCCGTTGACAAGTAAAGTAAAATTAAAACGGAATAAAAATTGAATCACTCTAAAGTATTGGTATTTGATAATAGAAAAGTAAGTTGATGAAGTTGTGAGAGTAAAAAATATTAAAAGTTAAAAAAATTTGGTGATTTATTTTTACTCTACGTTCATAAATGCTTTAATTTACTCCATATTGAATCGCTCTCATCTGGTGTATTAAAACGACTTAAAACACTTACTCTCCATTTAACAAGTAGAGTAAAGGTAATTTAAGTGTTTCAAGACATTTTAATGCATCAAATAGAGGTAATTTAAAGTGGAGTAAATTAAAACATCTATAAAGATAGAATAAAGTTAAATCACCAAATTTTCATAATTTTAATACTTTTTACTCTCACTACTTCATCTACTTAATTCACTATTATCAAACATCAATACTTTAAAATAATTTAACACTCACTTCATCTTAAATTTATTTTTTATTAAACGAAAAATAAATTATCTTTACTCCACTTATCAACGTAGAATATACATAAAATATACAATTATGAATTTGAGCATATTTTATCTCTGTACCAAACCTAACAATTGTGACAAAATTATTTATCTCCAGTGCAAGCATTTGATATGCTAGTGGAGCTCCATATATGGTTGTCGGTGTATTTAATTTGGAATAGGAATTTTTGTTTTTTCAATGTATCTCGTACAAGTGTTATTGTATGGCTATGTATGATTGAAATCATTATAGATATTAATTTCAATTAAATTTACTTGAATAGAGTCTAGAGTGTAATAAATAAAGAACTGAGTTCACACTTGTGAGTGTTTAATTATAAACACTTATATTTGATGTAAAATAAATTATTTATAGTCATACTTTTGCTAATTTTAATTGGACAAAAATAAATAAAAGTTTCAATCAACAACTTTTATTATCTTTTTAGAAATTAGGGATAGCATGATAACTAAAATGGGAGAGAATATTACTCAGTAACTCCACTTTATTCTTGCCTTTTTTATGAGGAATATATTATATATAATTATAAATATAATTACATATGATAATTGATAAGAAGCTCCAAGTTCTTTTTTTTCATCTTGAAAGAAAAAGAACAAATGAAAAATGAAAAATTAATGCCAGAAATATTCTACAACCAAATGATCTACATTAATATTTATTGTTTTTATTTTGTATTGCTACTTAATTTGCAAATTAAGGCTATATGCTATATTTTTCAAAATAGGTGATGTTACACTATAAAATATTTAAAAATTAGAGAAATTATTTTTGTACACTAAATTTTGTATCCCTTATCTGTACTCTAATGTAAGATATAAATATTTTTTTAAAATACATATTTCAAAATTTAAGTTAAAAATTATATTGAATACTTTAAAATATATATTTTAAAATTTTTAACTCTAATAACATAATGTATATATAAATAATACGAATAAAAGATACAGTTATAAATTCTTTTTTCAGAACAAGAGAGTAAAAATAATCATTTACTAAGATTGTTTCCATATGAGTACAAGGCACCTGAATATATCCAATACTTTTTAAGATGAAAAAAAAGTACCTTATTTGGGTTTATTTGAAAATTTTCCCTATTTTTATAACATATTTCATAAGACGTGTAACATGATGTGGAGAAAGAGAGAAAGAATACATTATGCTATTTTTTTTTATTTTCTCTTGACATATTTTTTTGTTGCAGCTTGGCTCTGTAAAATAAGTTTTCAGATTCTGTCTTTACATATATATGCAATTAATTAACTCAAAATAATATATGCAATTCCCCTCAATTATAAAAAGTGTCAGCATCACATTTTTACTGACCAAATATTTTGTATTAATGTTATGGGGACATGTCATGTCAAATTAATTAATTATCAAGGACCATTCTACAAAAAATTGGGGCTCCTAACATGTGAACTTGTGGAAGAAAATCTAATAATTTATTGCCTTGGTCACAACATTTCACACACACATTTTTCATTCAATTTATCTTTTGTATTCAGTAAGAAAATATTTGTTCTATAGAGAGGAAAATTAGAAGATAAAAGTAGATGAAAACAAAGCACTTGATCATGACTTTGTTGGATTTTCTATGGCAAGGTAGCATGCAGCAGTTAGTGTGGCATGTGATCTAAGCTAGCTATGACCATAAGAGAATATAAAATACTTAAATTTTGGATTGTCAATGGTCAAGTTTAGTTTTTGTTTCTATCTGTTAAACTAGTTAATTTGTTGAAAATATGGTTAATTTTTTTTGAACCACTTGGTGCACAACTAAAAATTTTAAGCATTGCAATTGAAAATTTCATTTTGCCGAGGGCTGATATATAGATATCATTATTAATATCGTTATTTATACCAACTTTGTTATTCAGATTGAATGAGTTATTTTCATATTAGCGATTTTATTATGCAACTTATTTGTATAATATTTTTATTATTCAACTTAAGTGAGTTATTATTCATATTAGCGATATTTGAGTTAAATAATGAAAATATTGTATAAAATAAGCTACATAATAAAATCGTTAACATAAATATATAATTCATTTTATATAAATAATAAAATCAATATCGATAGTAACTTCCGAGTCCTTTCTTCTTTTTTTCCTACTTCCAAACAATACTATATGATTTTGTACATGATAAAATTATACGCCTTAAAAATATAAAAAAAAGGGATACAATTTGGTAAAGATAAATTCTTTAAAAGTTCATATATATTATCATGTCATATATATAGTCTTCAGGTGAAATCTTTAAACAGCTTATATATAAATTATATCCTATTTCATAAATTATATTAATTGATGTTCAAAGTTTAATTTAGACAACTTTTGTATTATAATTCTAAAAAATACATCAATCTTTAATCCGAGGATTTTTGTTAACATACATTTATGCAACAAATATTAATTGATGTTCAAAGTTTAATTTAGACAAATTTTGTATTATGATTCTAAAAAATACATGAATCTTTAATCCGGAGGCATGTTGTTAACATACATTTATAGCTTGTTGCATGTGTGTTATAGCACATATAGTAATAGATTTTGTTTCTTTATGAAAAAAATACATATTCAAGTTCTGTAAAAAAATATTTAAAAAATAATAAATGTTGCAGCTAATGAGAGCCTTTATTTCAAAAGAAGAGAGTTATAGCCATATTTATAATCGTGTACAATTATAAAAAATAAATAATGATTCTCCAAGCTAAGTATTATCAAATTTGCATATAAAAAATATAGTGGCACTAATCCAATTGATACACCCATTTTTGTGTGATCAAATCTGCTAAAATGTATTTACAACACGTTACATACATTTGTTCATATTTTTTTTTATCAATCTTCCAAATTATAAAATTATCAAAACAAACAGTCCAATTATAGTCAAATTATTGCATGAGATTTTTTTGTTTTTCTGCCAATTGCTATTGATCCATCTTAATTTTTAGCAAACTTATATATTCTTGAATGTATTTAATTACAACATGTTTGCATATAAAAATTTAGATCTTCTTTCAATTGAGGTTTGTTTTTAGATCATAGTTTCCAAAACCAACAATTGTTCTTAAGTATAATCAAATATAAGCAAATAATTAAGCAAAAAAAAGTTAATTTATATTTGCATATTGCAAAATTAATACAGTACAAAAAACCTCAGTAGACCTATTGATTTTTACTATTAATTAGAAAAAGAGAAATTATCTTTGCATCCAAAAATTTACACCCCTTATCTGCACATCAAATATATTTATATTAAATAGATAATTTATTTATATATGAATTTGTAAGTATATTTATAATTAGTATAGAAAATATTTATAACTTTTTTTTGCTTAGATGATTGTAGAAAAATTTGAAGCTAAAATATTTATTGCACAAATATAAATACAACTTATATAACTTTTAATTCTAAGAATACAATATATAAACACTTTTATCATTAGATATAAAATACTTTTTGAAAGAAGTATAAATTCATCTGGAGTGCAATTATCACTCTTAAAAAAATAAGCTCAATTGTTCAATAACTCACCATCATATTATTACATGCCGAGATAATTAAATAAACCCACTACTTAACTACGAATTAACAAACACGCATCAATTTTAAATATACACTTAATTATATTACATTATTTGCACAATTATTGCAAGCATCAATCTTTGGTGCAACTTTGTTAATTTAATTTATGTCAATATTAATTCCTTGGTGGCAATTACTTCATCGTGTTGTATTTGCCAAAGTATAATATTTAGTATTTAATATTTTTGTCTTATCAATGTCTCCTAGATATAGATATCATTAAGTCTTGGTCAAATTATAAAAATGGTTAGTTAGTTAGTTAGTTAGTTAGGCAGCAACTGTTTTATATGTGATCTCATGGTGGCATGCATGAGGAACAATTAATTAATTTTAATTAGAGAAAGAAGAGAACTTTTTATTGTTTATTGTGATATTTTTTAATTAAACTAATAATGTGTAATTATGAAGAATCAAATATTAATTTAAACGAGAGTTTCAATGGTATGAGTATTTGGTGTTACAAAATGGTATGGATTCATTTTCTCATTTGTATTTGAAAATATTAAACCTAAACATTTAATGCAAATGTTAATTTTATTCGTTTCCATGAAAGATACATGCATGCGCATAAAATTTTGTAATTTTTTATGTTCATTTATACTAGATCAAGATGCAAATATGAGCAATATGAATGTATTAAAATAAATTAGTGATAATTAATTAACTAGATTCGTTCATTTTTTGACAGCTTGATCTTTCATAACAAAAATCCCAAATTAATTATTAAATTTTGTATGCTCGTGTATCTCATGAAATTAACAAAAAAAAGTTATAATTGAAGATTAAATTTTTTTTAATTTACCAATATTAATGAAAAAGTAAGTTAATTGGAACACTTAATTTGTAACATCAAAATTTTGTAACATAGAAATCTTCCTCTATTTAAAAAAGAAAATGGTGTTTATTGCCAAAGAAATCTTCCTCTAAGATGATAAATCTTTTAGGCGCTATCATTAACTAGTAATTTAGTGTATTTACAATAGGGATCAATATATATAATAAATTAAGAGAGCTGATATACGGATACTGTCATTGATACCATCGTCGATACCTATTTTATTATTCAAATTAAATGAGTTATTATTCGTGTTAGCGACTTTGTTATACAACTTATTTGTACAATATTTTCATTATTCAACTAATATGAGTTATTATTCAGATCAGTAGTATTTTAGTTGAATAATAAAATACTATACAAAATAAATTATATAATAAAATTATTAACATAAATAATAACTAATTTTACTTGAATAATATAGTCGGTATTGATAACGGTATCAATGATGATATTCTCCAAATATTTTCTAATAAATTAATGATCATATAGTCTAGATTTTTGCTATCATCTAAGAAATCGGTTTAACAATCTCTTTCATAGTTTTGTTCAAAATAATTATTGTATCTGATATTCTAATGTAATTGTAACTTTGAGAGAGAATATATAGATAGAATTAATTTGACCCGATCTGGAAAACTTGTTCAATTTGTTTGGACTTATTTTGATTCAATTTTTTGTTGTTGTTGGGGAATTGATATACAGATACCGTTACCATAATTGATACTAATTTTATTATTCAGATTAAATGAATTATTATTCATATTGATGACTTTATTATGTAACTTATTTGTATAGTACTTTTGTTATTCAATTTAAATGAGTTATTATTCATATTAGTGATATTTGAGTTCAATAATAAAAATATTATCAAAAATAAGTTGCATCATAAAATCATTAATATGAATAATAACTCATTTTATATAAATAATAAAGTCGGCATCGATTACAGTATCAATGATGGTATATATCTCTCAAACATTTTTTTAAGTTAAGTTGACTCAAATATGACTTGATTCAAATCGAAACGACTCAAAATTTGATCAGAAAAGTATTTGGTACAAAAATCAGTCAAATGTAAAAAAAAAGAAAAACTTCTATCAATGCTGGAAAAATATTTGGTACAGAAAAGATATAGCACCAATAATCAGATTAAGGTATTACTTCATTAATTTATATGTTAACAGTCCATTAATTAGGTAGATTATAAATATAAAATTAAAAGTGAAAACTTTTCAAATTGCAATACTGTAAAAAAATAAAAATAGAAGTTTCTTCAAAAAGAGAGATATGAAAATCACATAATTTTCAATTATAGTATGCTCCATAAATCTAATTAGCAATGGTCTTTGAGGCTGCTTGTCCATTGAGTATCTTTGTTTCAACAAATACACAAAATTGAATTTATTTTGACATGAAAAATTTAATAAGTTTCTTCGTATCACTTTTGAAATATTTTCATGCTTACAATTTCAATTTTATTAATATGACAAAAAGAAATGAGAAATTATTCTTGCACCTTAATTTCTGCATCCCTTATCTGTATCAAATATTAGATATAAATACATTTTAAAATATATATTTTAAAATTTAAATAAAAACTATATTAAATAGTTTAAAATAACTGAGGTGCAAATAAAATATACAGATAAAAAAATACAGTTAACACTCCTAAAAAAAATCTTTATAATTGATAATTTTACAATTGCTGATATTACATCCTTAATTATACTTGTAAGTCAGACGTGACACATTCAAACAAATTATTAATTTAATAAGGCAACTAAATTAACAACTACTCCACATCCACATCCTGTAATTAAAAATGGAATTATCACATCCACATCTACAATTTCTTTACAAGTGGGACGTTGATTTATAATTTGTTTCACAAGTGGGCTGTGGATTTATAATTTTTTACAAATAGGATGGAGGTGTGTTCTAATAGTAGAGTGAGAGGTATCATTTCTCTTTTAGGTTTTTTCATTGTTTATATTTTATTACAAGATGACTCAAATGGACCTTATCTCAAGCACGTGGTTTGATCATCTGACAGTACGGAACTGACCGCTCCCATATTGGACCTGACCGCACATGCGTGAGGACTGAGGAGCCTTCACTCAATGGAGTAATGTCATCACTTGGTTACACCTGGAGCACGACCTGATCCAATAAACCCAACTACTGTTAATTTTATGAGTCTTGACTCTTCTGTGCATGATACAGACAGCTCCATCGTTTCCAACTGTTAAATATTATTAACGGAGTAGATTTAATAGAATAGATAATATTAAAATTTGTGTTTAATGATTCAAATTTTGCCTATTTCACCTCCTTAAGTTTTATTTAACTTTTTTAATTATTTAATTTTTCCGAACACATATAACGCGAATTATAACACCTCCTTTAATCTCTTTTTGTCTGAAATCTTAATTCCTGCTCGTACCTTAAGACACCCCCTCCATCTGAATTAAATATTTTTAACTTTCACTCGTAGATTTAGATTATCGAATATAAATATTTTAACATGAATTAAAATTTAATCCCGGATATATTATCAAACGCCCCGTATAATTACTCTGATATTCAATCTCTCGTTGGGAAACAACAGTGGGAATATATAGCACCCAAAAAGAAGGGGAAAAAAAAAGAAAAACAGTGGGAATATAGCATTCATAGCAGTTTATATTTCGGCCCAAGAATTTTATTGAAATGTTCAAATTGGGGCTAAGTTACTTTCCGGAGGCATTCTCGGTTGGTTAAATGACCAGCAGGAGCACCATCTCCTGAGGCTACTCAGAGACACTTAAAAAGAGCATTTCAAGTATTATTGTATTAGCTTTGCGTAAACAATAATTTGGAACTGGCACCAGTCCATGTTTCGGCCTGTGAATGTCTAATCAGACAAGTACTGATAATATAAATCCGGCCCATTAAAGACCCGTTAACCTTTTGATTTGGCCCAAGAATACCTGTAATATGTTACCTTTGATGATTGATATGGGTTCCATTAAAGCCTGGTTGACATTTTCGACTCGGGTAGGCAGACTGTGTTGAAACGCGTGTGACTGTGTGAGGTTCTCTAGAGGAGTCGAGCATTACCAACTCCACTAGTAGAAGTCAAAAGACCATATGTTGTATGTACTAGTATTCAATTCCTCTACAGAAATTTAATTCTGGAATCAAGTAATTAGCCCGTGTGAATTTTAATTCAACGAGCCAGAAACATTGACACTTTAATAATAGTCAGCAAAGAGCTCGGATAATTGTTCATCTGTCCATTCCGGAATCGAGATATTCGAAACCGGCTTTTCTTTCTCATCGTTTTCTTGGTTCGGTTTCAAATTCTCTTTTGAAATCTTGACAGAGGTCTTTTCTTTAGAAGTTTTGTTGAACAAGCCATCTCCAGATATTTTTTGTAGAATGTCTTGGGAATCTTGAGCCGGCTCAGCTGTCCTGGTTTGTTGGTGGTTTGGAATATTACAGGTTCGTGTTATGGATACTTCATTTTCTTTAGGATTAAGCCGTGAGATTATTCCACAAAAATCAACTTTTTCGGTCCTAGTTTCTTGAATAGCTGATGCTCTGATTTGCGCATTGTCGACTAGGGGCTGTTGCATCTGCTTATTGTCCTCTCTCCTCCCTAGAAAAAATAGGAGAATAAATACATAAATAAAATGTAGCTCTGGTTAAATCTTTTCTGAAAAACCAGTGTGACATCATGATCTTGAATGCAACTCAGATCAAACTGAGCTTTTTTGGAAACCCAACGATCCAAATGTAACCTGAACAGGGACCAAACTGTACCAACCTGAACCAGACTCAAACCACTCCAAGATGGGCAACCAAGAACCTGTGTGAACTCTACACTGATCCCACCAGAAACCCGAACCTAACACAAGTTACCAAACAATCTCATGTAGCATGAAAACAATTCAGCTATAATCCCAATTCCCAAATGAATCAGCACAAGCATCAAAAACAGTCTTTAACCCAACTAGTATAAACTTGTGCACACTAGAATTTTCAAAAAAACTTGTTCATGATATGGTACTATATCAATATTTTATTATTTTTTAATTCATATGTGGAACCCTGGAGACCAAATCTGCTTTCACAAACAACTATTTTTCTGTCAACCCAAAAATTGAAGACAATAGTAAAACTAAAGATACGAAATCGAGTTTTACCCAATATTATCTGTATACCAGTTGGACCACACACTGCAATTTGAGGCCTAAGAACCTGAACTGACCATAGTACAAATTGATTTTGACGGACAGAACCTATGCAATGACCTGAAACCGAGTAAACCCAGCCCAGTCTGACCGAGCAGAACTGTTATTTAAGCAAAAGGTTCCTATTACTGGTAAACATAGATGCAAAACAATACAACAGAATTTACATGAGACCATGCTGGAAGAAGCTTATTCCTGTCAGCTACTATACCGGTCTAATGGCTCTATAGCAAAACAAGGATTATACTACAACGAGAGAGAAACTAACCATTGTTTTGAAGCTTAGTTACAACTGAAGATGTTAATTGTTCTTGAGGGGCCCCACAGTTCTTTCCTATAAGCTGTTCAAAAGGAAAAAGAAAAGCCAAAACTAATTGTAATTATTAAAATGTAGCAGTCAAACAATTCCAGCAGGTACTAGATCTTGTTTTCTTTTTTTTTTCTTTCATTCAACATGCAGTAAAAAGAGATACATGTTGCAGCTGTTTTGGCAACTCAAGGCAAAGTGACACTTTGCAACATGGCATAGATAATTATTTTACTTTTCCAACAAGATATATTGAGAACAACTTTTTGCAAGATAAAGTAAAAGAAGAAACTTCAAAACTAGTTGTTCCGATAAAGATCTTTTTTAATATGAGGACAAAAGCTTCCAAGTCAGTTGCTTGAACTATAATCTACTACAATGTATTCCAACTAATTCTATACCAATTATGCCATTATACATATGACGAAACCATATATACTGTCATCATTTAATAGTTAATACAATGAAAACCAAACCTATCCTGGAACTTCATGTAACTAATCTACAGCTTGTAGACAAAAATACCTGTATTTACCATTTTTGGGAGGGGAAAGAATTAATTTTTCAAAGTCAACCATGATATTTATTTTTTCATGCTAGAAAATTTAAGCAATGTGAACTGGATTCTAAAAAGAAATACATGGTAGACCATATGGACATAAAGAAAGTCAAATCAATCTGTAGTAAGGTTCATATAATATCCAACAAGTCAAAGTTTTACATAAATTTCTAAAAAGTTGCCAATAAAATAAAGCATACTTCTCATGGTCACCTTCACCACACTATTCAATTGCTTGAACTATAATGTAGTACCAACTATTTTTCAACCAGATTCTCACAAACTATGCCACCGTACATGACAAAACAACACACTATAAATATTTAACTCAGTGCTAGCATAATAGCATTGCACTTATTCATATGTTGCATTCATAAAAAGACCTCGGTTCTACTTGACCACTGTTACAAGTTTAGTAATATGCATAACAATAAGCATAATGGTCCTGTTGTTCTGATGGAAAAGAGAACCTAGAGTTAGCTTTTCAGGAAATTTCCAAATGAGAGATTTCAACAACGAAATCAAAACCTAGACATGGAAATTAATCTACTGCTTGTAGAAAAAAAAAGCTGCTTCTATTTGCAGGAGGAAAGAATCAATTTTTCCTTCTGAAGTTAATTGCCAATCATAAAAGTCAGTTTTCTTCCAAGTTAGAAAGTTATAGCAATGTGAACTGACATTCTATAAAGAAAGAACATTTAATTAAGATGACATGGCATTAGAAAAGTCAAATCAAGCAACTTGGACTTCTGTAAAATGTTCATATAAATTCTACAAGGATAAGTTCTAGACTAATTTCAAAGTAATTGCCTACAAAAAAAAATCAGTCTATTCATCCTCACCTTTAACACGTTATCTTCTGTAATATTCAGATACTGAATGGATCGGGCAGGAGAAAATACTACTACCTGAAATTTCCAAAGTGATATTTTAATAATAACAATAAATATAAGAAAAATTTCAAGTCCTTGTGAAGGTAGTAACTTATTAAAGACAATCAGACATTGTTGATTTTGGATTAAACATGGTTCATCATGCACCTAATGACCAAACCTAACACAATTAAAATATTCAAATGCCTAAAAAACCCGGTTTCAGGTTGAACATTAAACAACATAAATGATCTAGGGCTCAATTTTCAAAAACGAAATCCACAAAAAGACAAAAAAAGTCAGCAGAAAATCTAATACCTGCTTTAAAATAAGAACACACCCAACTGCTACATCGCTCCCAAGAGTTCCCCCTAATAGAGCTTTATGATGAATTGAGGCACAAATTGTACCTGTTTGATCCTAGAAAGGGGAAAGATTAAGATAAACAAATATTAATTTATACTCAAATTATATGCATAATTATCAATTACCGTCGTTTTCTTATACCTTCAAAGTTAGAACCAGATCTCCAAGTCCATTTGTCGTGCAAGATTTAACAAGGCCCACCACCTACCTTTACAAATATACTTTTAACATTAACTTGTCCGGAGAAACAGATTTACTCAACAACCTATGAAATGGTAGTAAGAATTACCATTGGTATTCGACCAATTGTGCGAGTTCTGATAGAACCAATTGAAGAAATCAGATTGCTTCCTGTCCCTGAATAGAGCAACCTTTTAATTAAAGTCAAAAAGTGTAGGAATTCGTGCAAATATCATTAATTAGCCAATTAAATCTGAGAGAATGAGTGAAGCATCATGCTTGTGTAGAGTTAGAGATATTCCGATTGTAATGTTAACATCAGAAAGAAAATTAATGGATAATGTGGCAACATCAAAATATTACCTGTCATTTTTTGTTTCTTTGACTTTAGATCCAATTCATTCATTCTATAATCAACTCGACATGGACAAATGCATACATCATGCGTGACTCTACTTAAACCTGATTTGAAAAAGAACAAGGCAAGAGGTATAAACTCTGAGATTCAAAACCCTAACCTAGGTATTGCATAGCGTAGATCCACGAATCTAGCTGAAAATCACCATCCAAATCCATCGATCCACCTACCCTCCCGATCTCTTCCCTTTGCGATCCCTCCTCACCTACATCTCTCCTCTTGATTCGATGCATCGCCGCCTGTACGGCACCAGCAGGGCCTGGTATTAACCGAGGAGGACCTGATCTAGGGTTCTCGACAGAGGGCTTTCTAGAGCGAGAAGAACAAGGTCGAAGTGGCCAAGAAGAGATAGAAGGTGCAATGGCGAACAAATCTGAGTCGTCTACGTCTAATCTCTCCTCCCAACTAGTGCTCTCAGCCATGGCCGAGATTCTAGTTCTCGCTAGCCAAACCCTCGAATTTTTCTTTTGTTTTCTTTTTTCCCCCCTTTCTTTTCAAGAGGGGAAGGAAAGCACAAAGTCTTTTAGATTTACTGTGTCATGTATTTTGATCCAATTATATAATGCTGTCTTGTAGAAGAAATTCGACTGTAATTTTAGGTTCTGTCTCAATGTATGTTAATCACTACATGAATAGTTATAGAGAAGCATCCGTGTAAGATCAACAGTTCTGACACTTCACTCGGGAAAAGGCGGGAAGGTGTGGTTAAAAATATGGCTGCACGCGGCGCATGGTGTTTTTAATGAACTGACGGGTGTCAACCTGACTCGTGGACCCCACATTGCATGAGAGGAATGACGCGATTTATAAATGATAATAAATAATGAGATAATCCTAATTATCAATTGTAAAGAAGTTGTCTTTCACTACCTTTTTATCACAAACTTATAAAATATAGTAATTAAGATAATTTAAAAAAAAAAACTGAATTTAGAGGGGTGGAGGGAGAAATACTTAATTTTTAGATTTTTATAGTGTTAAATACAAGAGTTGTTGTGCTTTATAAGGATAATAAATTTTATAGGAGGAAATATTAATTTATAGTGTAAAATTTGGACTATTGTAAATTTTCATGAAGATTAAAATAATCTTTGATGGAATATTAAATGATATTTAAATAATATGAAATTTGAAATATAATCAATATGTAAGTTAAAGAATATATATATAAATATTTTTAGTTTTATTTTTTTTTCAAATTTATTTGAAAAATCACTATCAAAATTTTCAAATAAACCATTGTCAATGAATCCCCAATCTTATATCATGCTTTTTCATACTAAAAAGAAGTTAGGATTTTTGACAAAACAAGCAAGCATTATATATATATATATATATATATATATATACATCATAAACAATGAAACTTATATCAAAATATTATGATTAATAAATTAAAAATTATAATTTACTTATCAGAATTTAAAATTAGAATTAAGTCATTTTCAATGATTATAATTAACAGGGTATTAGGTGGTACGAGGTTATGACTTTGTACAATTTTATTGATCATCACATTTTTTTTTTTAATGATTATTACGTCTTGTACAATTTTTCAAAGAGGTAGAGAAGAAATTTTCTCAAAGTCAATGCGCGCATTGGTAAAGGTCGTAAGTACACATATATTTTAATATTAATATATGGAAGTCATTTTTTGCATAATATATTGTCATATATGTATCGTATGTACAAAGCATGACATTGAAGACTTCGTTTATTCATTCCAAAATAAATTAATTATGTGCCGACTAATTCCTGGTCTGAACTTGACTAGGTCATATATAGCAAGAATTATTAATTACTTAATTTCTAAAAGAGAGCTGATATATAAATATCATTATTGATACCGACTTTATTATTCAGATTAAATAAATTATTATTCATATTAACGATTTTATTATACAATTTATTTATATAATATTTTTATTATTTAACTTAAGTAAATTATTTTAGTTAAATAATAAAATAAGTACTGTATAAAATAAGTCGTATAATAAAGTCGTTAACATGAATAATAAAATCGGTATCGGTAACAGTATCAACGAAACAATGGTATCTTCCAAATATTTTCCTTTCCAAAATTACTCTGTTCCCTACATGCATAGGGAACCAGTAAACAACTTAGTCTACTTAGACCATCTTTGTTTTTTTTCCTTTTATGGTTAAAAAGAGAAAAAAAAAAGAAAATAGTATATTGCTGACGCCATCAGTGTCATCATGGTCCTAATTATTAGTTATCAATAGAGGATGCCAACTAATTAAATAACAAGCACAAATTACGTATTTTATGGTCATCCATGCATATATGCAATACAAATATTTTATATATGTACAGCTGTTATATATATACTAAGCATCTATTAATTGTACATGGATTTCACACATAAGATCTAGAGAGCCTGGATATATACAATTCAATACTGCGCAGCATTATAGGAGTACATGTACGTACAAAATTTTGAGCACTAAAAAGGAGTTCATCTCCATCTCTTTATTGTCTATTGAACTATAATTTTTTATTTATTAACGTCAATTATATATTTATTAATTAAAAATATATTATTATTAACTAATAAAGTTTAATCATTCTATATACAAAATATATATAAATTTTATATATAAAATGATTAAATTTTATTAGTTAATAATACTATATTTTTAGTTAATAAATATATAATTAATATTAATAAATAAGAATTACATAGATAAGCACATAGAGATGGACGTTAAAGATTTTTGTAAAATTTTATATATTATTTAGAGCTGAAGTTGTTGAACTTTTCTAAGACAAATGAAAAAGTTTTTTTTTGGTAATTAAAGTGGGCCACAAAAGTATCCCACAACTACCACATCTCCACATATATAAATAGGAGAGTAGTCTCATTAGCTATCCACAACAAATATAAGCCTTCATATATAGTTTGTGAACATATCATATGAGAGGAATAATGGCTATTACTCTCATTGAACAAGCCTTGTCTAATCCCTCCACACTATACTTCATCTCTGTTCTCTCCTTCACCTTGTTCATCTTACTAATTACAAGAAAGCCCTCTAAAAACCTAGCCAACCCCCCTCCTTCCCCTCCAAAGCTCCCTATCTTAGGCAACCTCCACCAACTCGGCACGTTAGCGCACCGTTCTCTCCAAGAACATGCCAAGAAATATGGGCCTATCATGCTCATTCACCTTGGAGAAGTGCCGACTCTTGTTGTTTCAAATGCGCGCATGGCTCGTGAGGTTCTAAAGACTCATGATGCCGTGTTTGCTAGCCGACCTCTTCTAAAAGTTGCCACCATATTGGCATATAACCACCACGATCTGGCATTTGCACCGTATGGTGAGCAATGGAGGTCTCTGAGAAAGATCACCAACATGCATGTGTTGAGTTCGAAGAGAGTCGTGCACACGTTCAAGCACTTGAGGGAGGAAGAGGTTTTGTTTATGGTTGACAAGATCGAAAAAGAGGTTGCATCATCGCCTGACGGTACTGTGAACATGCGAAACGCATTTTACAAATTCACCAACGACATCATTTGTCATATGATGACGGGCAAGTCGTTTAGGAAAGAAGGAAGGGAAGAGAAGCTGATGAAAATAGTGGTTGATAGCATCCCTCTCCTCGGCAAGTTCAATCCCGAGGACTTCTTTCCTTCTCTCAAATGGGTAGGCCGTATTCTCGGCGCAAAGGTGAGAGAAGAGGCAAGGCAAACATTTATGGTCGGTGATGCGATGATGACCGAGGTGCTCAAGGATCGTGTTGAAGGGAGAACCGAAGGTGATGATGATTTTCTCGACACCTTGCTCAAACTTCAAAAGGATGAGAAACAAAAGAAAGAGTTTGAGATAAAAGATGAGCATGTCAAAGCTCTTTGTTACGTAAGTCAAGTCCTTTATTTTTTTTTATTTTTTTTGAAAAATATAAACGTCTGTTCACAAGATTCTAATTCATACTACATATATATACATATACAGTGGCCATATTCAACAACTTTTCTTTCATGTGAACTAAGTGCTTAATCATTAGTTATAACTTATAAGAACAATATATATCTATTAATTAAACAAAATATGTTCACTACTTTGACTCATTAGAAAAAAAAATATCTGATTAAATTTGCAACTAAATATGCAGCAATCACTGGCTGCCGGATCGGAACCGCTAGCCTTAAGTTTGGAATGGACGATGATAGAGCTCTTGAGACACCCGAGAGTATTGAGGAAGCTACAGGAGGAGGTGCGCAGCATAGTTCCCTCGCAAAACGATCTGCTAACATCCGAAGATGTCAGCAAGTTGACTTACCTGAAGGCTGCCATGACAGAGAGCTTCCGGCTACACCCACCGACTCCTCTTCTAATCCCGAGAGAATCCATGGATTACTGCAACATAGAAGGCTACGACATCCCGAAAGGATCGAGAGTTTTCGTCAACACCTACGCCATGGGCAGAGACCCTGAGGTCTGGGAAAACCCGTTGGAGTACCGACCCGAAAGATTTGTCAATAACCCATTTAACTTCAACGGAAACACTTGTGAAATTGTTCCCTTTGGAGGCGGCAGGAGGATTTGTCCCGGAATGCAACTTTCGCTCCTGACGATGGAGCTGGCGTTAGCGAATCTCTTATGGAGGTTCGATTGGGAGCTCCCGAAAGGGATGAAGCCGGATGATGTCGACATGACGGAGATGCCAAGCTTGTCGCTGAAGAGGAAGGAAGAGCTCGAGTTGGTGGCAAAACCTAGGCGGATTCCATCTTAATTAAAAGAGAGAAATTAAAGTTTTCAATTAAGGGATTAATTAATATCTATGCATTTAATTAAAAAATAATAAGGTTGAGAAGTATACATCTGTGTATACTATCCTTGGTCTAATTAAACAATATTTCCATTCTTGTTTTTTTTTTCTTGGTCCTTTTCTTTTCTAGATTAAGTGCTAATTAATTTCACGAAGTTGGTACTTTGTATCATGTATGAATATATGCTATAAATATATATTAATTCAACATCTATATCCTTGTTTGCTTTTGAAACATTAATTAGATCAGACTAGACTGTTTTAATTTCCTTGTACTTTTTTCATTTCTTTTCAATGGCTCAAATATGAAAGTCAAAATATAGCCGAGATTCCGTTTTCTTTCGTTTTCATCTCTTTTGTTTCTAACTTCAGAGACATATATTTATTTGGTAGAGGCTGATACAGTGTATCTAATACTGTCTTTTTATTTTCTCCATTAATACTGCATACGAGATCTAGATGTTTTTAGAAGGTCTGATTTATTTATATGTGGTAGTTGAGGAAATAAAAGATATTGTTGAGGAGATTACATATTTTTTAATATTTGGTGCAAGATATCACTTCACGAAGCTGATTGATGTCAATATTATTATTATAATATTATAATGGATGGGATGTTTGATAGTGATAATTTTTTGTTTATGAAAAGATGAGGATATAAGTCCTCAAATTTTATAAGTTTGATAGTAATAATTATTAAATTAAATTGATATTTTTTACAATATATTTTCAAATAAATTCAACAAACTTAAATTAGAAGAAATTTATATACAAATTATCAAACTTATAAATTAATTAATTGCATATCAAATTTTATATAATTTAAATATAATTTGTTATTCCATTAAATAAGATGAAATCTATATCACTGTAAATTAATATAATTTAAATATAATAAAACCAATTAATTGGATATTTTGTATATATTATGCTATATAGGTATACAAAAATTACACCATTTCAACTTTGCTTTGTTATGCATCAAATAAGAATAAAAATCAACGGATCAAATTTTGTGATTTAATTCACTCTCTTGATTACTACCAAAACAAAGTTAAAATTTAATATTTTTTTATATGCATATTATTGAGATGGATTAGAATATATCTAACAATTTACATATATTAACTAAATCATAAATAATAAAATAAACATCATAGACATCAATGATCATGGTTATTAGATCCCTCCTCATTTTTAAAATATAATGTATCAAACTAAATCGTCATTTATATATATATATGTAATTAGTACATATTTGACCTCCATATTTGAAAATTTTATCTCTCCCCTTGGATAATGGGGAAGATAATGATAAGAAAAAAAATGATAGATGGTGGAGAGTGATAAGTGATAATCCATGATGTGAGACATCAATAAAATAGATAGGAAAGAAAAGGAGATATTTGTTAATTAGTAGAACAAGTTAATTATGGGTATTTGAGTTGTAACTTTGTCATTAGTGCTTTGTTGAGTTGATTCAAAATTCATTGTATAATTTAAAAGGAGTCATGAAACATTAACACGTGTCTTCAAACGATTGTGACTTCCACTTGTTAGATTTGGACCTAATTCAATATTTATTTTTTGTACCAGCTAATTAATCCAATTAATTAATCTTGCTTGAATATCGATGAGGGGTTAGGTGATAAAAATCATTCATATCAAATTAAGTAATAGTTAAATTAAATTTAAAACATACTCAATTTATAATAAGACCTTTTCTTTTTTGATGAAAAGATATTAAGGGTCAAGCTCTCAAATTTTATTAAGAGAAAATAACACCAATGATGTTATGATTTACATAAATAAAAGAAAAGAAACAAATAAAAAAATGAAAAAAAATAAGAAGAAACTACGGAGCAATCTATAAGACTAATTACTACAATCATTTTTTCTAAATTTATGGAAGTCTTTAATATTTGTCATATAGTTCTTTTTTTTTTTGAATTAAGGTTCCCGTTAGTCCCAGCATTTATTTATTTTTAAATTTTTTTTACGAAATTTGAACCATCGTCTTTCTATAAAAAGACAAAATTTATTATCGCTGTGCTAGTTAGGCCTACGGTTCATTTGTCATGTAGCTCTAAATAATAATGATGATGATAAGGATAACAATGATAATGATAATACGCTACTGACTTCAGTAATAACAAAATTTGTCAAAGTAAAACCTACTAGCTATATAAATATTATACATGTATGTATGTATGTATGTATGTATGTATGTATTTTTCAACTAGATTTGAATATACTATATATTCATGAATAGATAAGTTCATTCTACAGCTAGCTGAAGTGCTTGACTGGAATAGTGGAATATATATGACTCAGTACATATTCAAATAAAGAGGTTTTGATTTGGTCTGTTTACTAGCAACTAGCTAGCTACAAAGATTTGAATGAGGCATTTTTTTTGTAATTGTTTTGTTTGATCGTCATTAATTAGAATAATATGATAGAAAAATAATTAACGTGCCATTTCATTGAAAATAATTGTCAAATGAGAATTAGAAAATTCGGAATAGTGTCATGGTTAGAATAATTTATTATTTTAATAAATATGTCGCATAAGGAATTAATGATGTGCGATATGATCCATGACTATTATTAATTTATATTATCTCGGAAAATAATTTTTATTCTCACCTAATTATTCATTTATATTATTTCAGAAAATATTTATACTTAATGATAAAAATATTTCTACCTTACATTACTGATATTATATGTTTTATAAACTGTATTTTTATTTGTACAATAAAATGTTTAACTTGAAATTTTCAATAATCATTCAGAAAACAATAAATAATAAATATTTTTTACACTAATTATAAATACTTATAAATTTAAATATAAATAACTTAACTATTTAATATAATTACTTTTAATTTACAAGTAAAAGATACATAACATAACATAAAATACATGAATAATTTCTCTTTTTTAATTTAGTCTATCCCCGTTGTCAAGAAGTTGTATATATTGTACTATTTTTTTTTTAAATTAGTCTATTGCCATTGTCCAGAATTTGTAAACAAGGATATACCTCTAAATTTCCTTGTTTTCTACGCATGCACTAGATTAGAATTTTCTATGCATGTATCACTAGATTTAGAATACCTATCTCAATCCAAAATTCAGACAAATTTGAAGTCAAAATAATGGATTGCATGCATATGATGAGGACCATATATACAAAAAAGAGGAGTAATAATTGCACCACTTATTTGCACTCTAGATATATTTATATTTTTTTCAGAAAATATTTATATCTAATGATAAAAATATTTATATCTTGCATTATTAGGATTAAAAGTTATGGAAGTTATATTTATATTTGTATAATAAAATTTTTTAACTTCAATTTTTTATAATTATTTAGAAAAGAAAAAGTGATAAATATTTTTTATATTAACTATAAACCCTTACAAATTCAGATATAAATGAATTATCTATTAGTATAAATATTTTTGATATGAATAATTTCTCTTTTTTAAGTTAGTCCAGAAATAGTATATATTGTACCTTTTTTTTTTTTTTAAATTAGTGTATTGCCATTGTCCAGGAGTTGTATGGATTGTACTGTACTATTTTTTTGTTTCTTTAAACTCCTTTGGAGGCAGATATGCTTCTCTTAAGGAATCCATTTGACCTCATCTTGACTCATACATCCATATATAGGTCCAGAATAACAATTGTCAGAAGAGATAATATATTCCTTAAGGAAGCTGTATGAATAAGAGAGGTAATATACATATATCGTTATTGAATAACAGAGCTCTCATATATATATATATATATATATATATATATCGTTGTTGATAGAGTTTTATTATATAAATTTTTTTTGATATATTAATTCTGATATTTATTTCTTTTTAAATATTTTTTATGAGACTTGAACCTGTATTTCTCCGTAGATAGATGAGACTTATCACTACTATGTTAGACTTACGGTTCTTTATTATATGAGTTAAATAAATTATTATGTATGTTAATGATTTTATTATGTAAATTTATTTTGTATAGTAATGTTATTATTAAATTATTTAAATGAGTTATTATGTATATTAGTGGTATTTAAGATGAATAATAGATGTACTATACAGAATAAAATCATTAACATGCATAATAACTCATTTAACGTGTATAATAAAATCCATATCGACGATGATATCAATAATGTAATCTCCATAACATTTTCCATTACATAATTTCATTAACTTTTACAATTATAGTTGTGCTACTAATTAATCGTTACTATCACTATAAAGGGGTAATTAATTAATTGGGTGATTAGTTGGCATTAATTAACCATTGGCCGCATGCATTGTCTAAATCATATATATATATATAGCTAGCTTTATTCTTAATTAAGGCCTACATATTTTGACTTAATTAACACCAAGTCACAATTAGAAATCACAATCTATTATTGTGTGTTGAGAGAGATGTGTATGAAACTTTCTTCATTTGTAATAAAGCCATAATTTACAAATTGTCATTTTTTGACAAAAAAGAAAAGAAAAGAAAACGTCAATGGAGTTGGTTGTTATTTAATGCTCCAATTAGTTAATTACTATATCAATTTGTTTATAATTACTTCCTCCAATCATGACTTTATTTATTGATTCCAGCAAAATGGCCCATGTTAGAGTACTATTTTTAATATGGGAGCTGATACATAAATACGCTTATTGATACCGTCATCGATACGGACTTAATTATATACATTAAATAAATTATTATGCATATTAATGATTTATAATGCATATTAATGGCTTTATTATACAAATTCATTTTGTACAGTATTATCATTATGCAACTTAAATAAATTATTATGCATATTAATGATATTTAAGTTAAATAATAGAAATATTATACATAATAAAGTCATTAACGTGCATAATAACTCATTTAATGTATATAAATAAGCCCGTATCGATGACGGTATCAATAATGATCTTTCCATAATATTTTCCTTTTAATATATATATTTCAGCTTACTAATGACTTCATTTTTAAAGATGCAATGCAATTCTTTACACCTCTACACATTGGTAGAATTTTGTGTGCAAGTGGAGGAGATTCATCTCCTTTGGTCCTAATTATTTGAGTTATTTTCATCTCCTCCAAATTAAAATGCAGAGAAAATGACATAAAATTTGTCACTTTCTTATACTTTTCAATCTCAAATTTGTTTCTTTCTCTTGAATATTTTTTGTGGAGCACAACTTAAGGTAATGCATTTTGTATGAAGTACGACAAGTTTGAAATTTTATTAAAAAAAAAACGAGTATAGATATTTAAAGTTGAATGAATTTGATTTTTTTTTTTATTAAAAAAAAAGTTAATGAAGTTGTATGTCCGAATAACACACTATAAGATAATCTTTTTTTTTGTTTTTTTTCTTTGATAAAAGTGAAATTTTCCATCAATTTTATTGAAGCTAAAGATTTCTTTATACCTATAAGATAATTTTATAATTGATGATGTTTTTATGAAATTTAATTGATGGCTTAACTACCAACTATCAAGTCTGCAAAAGATTTAATTTGAATTTTGAACCTCAAGTAATTTTTTCCCCTCTTTTGTGCCTGATAATTCTTCGGAAATCCGAATTAGTTATCTATTTTGAGATTCAGATTCACACTGAAAAATATTTTTAAAAAAATTTCTTCTTGAAATTACTGGATATCTCTCTTAATTTCTTTTGTTTTCTACACCTCCTATGATCGTTCCGTAAAACTTTTCATTAATACAAAATTTGAGAAATTAGACCGTCATTTTTTCACACAAAGAAAAAAACCTCAAAAGAGTTTTTATTTATAAAAAAAAATAAAAAATCTAAACTATTCAATTTTAAATATTTATAAAAAAATTTCATCCGAATTTAAAACTTACGACTTCCCACACAAAATTCATCTTTTTGCTACTAAACAAATTGGAGTTGGTAGTTAGCTCTTGTCCGATTTAATAATACTCAAATTAGTTTATTAATATTTTATTTGTTTATCATTAGTTTCTCCAATGGTTTCAATCCAGAAAAATGGTCCATGTTATGTACTGTGTGCTTATTTTAATATATCATTTTCAAAGATGCAATGCAATTCAGTGTGCTACATGTAACAAGTGGTTGGAAATTTTGTGCTAGTCCCTACAAAACTTAAAAATTGTTGACGTCAGAACTCAAAAAGCTATATTTTGTCCATATATTTCTCTTTTCTTTTATTAATTTAAAATTTACCCTTCTTAGTAAATGGCTAATTAAATGCTCATCAGAAAATTGCCCATATAGCAAAGGAAATGTTTTATGAAAAAAATGTGCAATTTTAATTAAACCTTGAGTTAATATTAAATGAGATTTGGAACTAATGATATAAAATAAATAGATTTTTATTATGATCATTGTCAGAATATTCAGTTATAGGAAGGGTCAGATTTTTACCTTGCTTTCATAAAGTAATGAATGCTGATATTTCATTTAAATACTTTTATCAAAAAAAAGGAAGGATCATATTTTCAAATACCAACTTTAATTTGAAATTTCTTTTTAATGAAAAAGAAATGGACCCATTTTTAAATTACAAAATTTGAAAGGACATGAATTCCAAATCATGGCTCATTAAGAGCCGGATTTCAAATAACAGCCCCTAGTTTTTTTTTCTTTTTTTTTTGTCCAACCAAAGATGCTTACAAAAATATGGTCTTCCTAAATTAAAAAATTCAAATAAATTAAAAAAAATTGGTCGAAAATAATAACAATCTATCAAAAACAATCAAAATTATATTGCATGAAATTTTTTAGGGTTTCAATTTAATGATCTTTGATAAATATCAAATGATAATTAATTACATAAAATTTGAAACACGTTTAATATATAAGTTCTAAAATATGACTATAAATTTTTTTCTATTTTTAAGAATTTATTTGAAAAATTATTATCAAGTTGTGTGGATAAAAATGAATTGACTTCAATTTCATTTTTCTATTAAAAAAAATAAACATAACAAAGTTGAGTGTCTAAATAACCCACTAATAGATTTTCTTTGGTCTTTTTTACATGACGCATTCAACGGAGATCCAAATCATTTATCCATTTTTAGATTTAAATTCACGTTCAAAAAAATATTTTAAAATTTTCTTCTTGGAAACCAAAGGCACATATCTTCTCCCCCACAAAAAGACAAAGATTTTGAAACTAAATTTAGATATATCTCTAAATTTCCTTGTTTTCTACGCATGCACTGGATTTAGAATTTTCTATGCATGCATCACTAGATTTAGAATACCTATCTCAATCCAAAATTCAGACAAACTTGAAGTCAAAATAATGAATTGCATGCATATGCAGATAAGCATAAATACAAAAAAAGGGAGTGATATTTATATCTTTTATTTACATTTTAGATGTATTTATATTTTTTTTAGAAAATTATTATATTTAATGATAAAAATATTTATATCTTATATTATTAGGATTAAAAGTTATGAAAGTTGTATTTATATTTTTGTAGTGAAATTTTTAACTTCAATTTTTCTATAATCATTTAGGAAAAAAAGTGATAAATATTTTTTATACTAATTATAAACACTTACAAATTCAGATATAAATAAATTATCTGTTTGACATAAATATTTTTTGATATACAGCTAAACAATATCAAATATGGAGTGTAAAGATAATTTCTCCTATACAAAACCTAGTCAACATGTATTTAATATATACATGGATGGATGAAGAAATTAATTAATGCACTTTGACTTATGAAATATTAAACGGTTTTGGTCTAATTCTTGAAGAAACAAATGTGTATATATATTGAATTGGAGTTTGAAACTATTTGCTTCTTCTTTGGTGCAAGCGACAAAAATAAATAAGTATTAATTGACTTGTAATTAGTCTTTGCTATGGAGATATAAGAGAAGAAATAAATGGAGGGTTTGATGGTGACATTTATTAGACTGTGTAGAGAGGTAATTGGGAGAATAATTAAGGGAGCTGATATACAGATATTATAATTGATATCGAGTTTATTATACAGATTAAATGAGTTATTATTCATATAGATAATTTTATTATATAATTTATTTGTACAGTATTTTTGTTATTCAATTTAAGTAAGTTATTATTCATATTAATGGTACTTAAGTTGAATAATAAAAATATTGTCAAAAATAAGTTGTATAATAAAATAGTTACTATGAATAATAATTTATGTAATATAAATAATAAAGTTGGTATCAATTATAATATCGATTTTAGTATCTTTCAAATATTTTTAAATAATTAATTAATGCAATAATTAACAAAGTGAAAAAAATGAAATGTACATACACGGATCAAAATTATATAATTATATGTAGAACAAAACATGTGTTGTGTCATGAGATCAAAATTGTTCTTATTTTTTCAGTGGCGGATGGACCAGGAGCCATTAGGTCAACATTTGACGAATTTTATTTTATTTGGATCAATTTTAAAAAGATATGTTCAGTTTGTTTATTAATGAGTGTTTATGGTCGAGAATCGACTTTTATATGATGATAAATATAATATTTTTTATTTGAAAGTCATAAGTTTTGAATTCAGATGAATATTTTCATGTAGTATTTAAAATTTATTGATTTGATTTTCATTGTTATCTTAAAAAAATAATAAGTTTTTTTTGTATCCTTATATCTAATTCTGGATATATTTGTTTAACCTTAAAAAATTGCCTGAATATTCTTGCAATTTGAAATTAAATCAAATTTAAAAGACTTAGGCTTTGGCCAGATAAAAGCTCTGTAAGTCCCAACCTTGAGATCAAAACTCTCAAAACAGGTCATGCTTAAACAGCTAGACCTGAGTTTTGACTAGATGAAAGTCTTGTAAGTCCCAACTTTGAGAAAAACCTCAGAAATGCTATGCCAAAACCCAGCAAAACATGCTATGCCTAAACAGGCTATGCTTAAACAGCTAGACATAGGCCTTGAAAGCTGATGAAATTCCTGTAAGACCCAACTCTCTGAACAAATATGCCAAAACTTCTTCAAATGTGTGCAAAAAAAAAATATATGCACAAAAACCTGATTATATGAAATCAAGAAATAATTTCATATAATTAACCCTGATTATAGAGATCAAACATTTCTGGTTTTGTGAGTTTTGAGTTGGCAGTGTGTTTCACATTTAAACTCCCTGAGATTAATAGGATTATACGTTCTCAATCTCCATATTTTAAGAGATCATACATCTCTTCGACTTTAAATTATACGTCTTTAGTCTAATAAACGACACATGTGAATTATGCATCATGGTCGCTCAGATCTTCTAAACAAGATAGAATTATCTAATAAAAGTAAAAAAATATGATTTAATCTTGCATATGTATGCATGTCATGTCATTTTAAGTATATAAAGGGAGAATAATAAAATTAGTCTGTATATTTACTTCCTCTAGCCCTTTAATCAGAGGTTCCCGAGGCGAGAGCCGGGGTAATTAACGGCGAGGGCTCGTGTCCGTCGGAAAATAAAAGTTCCCACAATCACTCAAATAATAAGTCCTTGAGCGCACAAACACGCGCAGAGATATATCTGCACCTTCTTCCCTCATGAACAAAGATGCTAATGCCTCGCGCATGAGCCGCGAAAAAGAACTGCACAATGTTCAGTATTTATTGTCTTTTACCAAATATTTCATACTTATAAATATTAATCAGCTACTTAAATTTAAATTACTATTAAGTTACTTATTTTTACTAACAATTACGAAAATGTTAATTCTTCTGTGAATCAAAATTTATATTATAGATAAATTTTCATACTGTTTTTTTTTTTTAATTTTCTAGTTCCTTCACCACTATAAAAACTAATCAAGAAATTTTCTATCAACTAGAGCTAAAATCCACACTTGGAGGAGAAGTAAAAAAATACCTCAATAATCCAAATATATAAATCTCTATTTTGCTCCACAACCATAAGCCGTGTTGTCATTCTTCTTTTTTTTATTTTTTATTTATTGGCTAAGGAGGTGTGAAGAGTCCTTGAAAAGGAGAAAGAGAGATGGCAAAATTACAAAACAACCAACAGGGGCAGTGACGTGTTATTTATTTATTTATTTATTTGAGAAAGACTTGTTAAAATTAAATCTCTAATTGTACGGATTCATCAAAAATCGCACATTTAAGATATTTTATAGGATTTTGTTGACAAGTGGTCAATCCATTAATGTCACGGTACAAATTAAAAAAGTAGAAAAAAGTGGAGGATCTTTCTGCCTCAACTTCAAAGGCAAAAAATTCATAGGCCGTTCAACAATATATTAAAAATTAAATTTTAATTTATATTAAGAAATTCATATTCGATAGTTTTAATTCGTGAATAAAAATTAATAAATTTTAATTCCGAGGAGTTTCTTAAGAAACTAGCAGGGAATTAAGATTAGGCAAAATGAGGCTAAAAGAAGTGTTCTTAATCCGCGCTAACTAAGGAGTATGTGTTCGGAAGGATTAAGCAATTAAGAAAACTAAAAAAGAGGCGATTACCGAACGGCACCACTTTTAAATATGGAGAAGGATCACTTGACAATAATTATTTTAACAATTTTGATAATAATTTCTTAAATAAATTTTAAAAATTTTAAAAATAGAAAAAATATATAGAAACATTTTTGAACTTATAGATTGATTATATTTCAAATTCATACAATTTAAATTTCTTTTGATAGTCCATCAAAGACCATTAACATTTATACAATTTATAACGATTTTTAATAACATATCAAATATAATTTAAATTGTATAAAATTTGAAACACGATCAATCAATAAGTTAAAAAATTATCTATAATTTTTTTCTATTTGCAAGATTTTTTTCCCCGACTTATATGAAATCTCATCGTCAAGAATGTCAAATTAACCATTGTCAAGACATCCTTTCCCTTTGAGTATTTTTTTTCAGAGGCATATACAACGCAAATTTTTATGTATTAAAATGAAACTTTTGCTGCACTAAAAGCAAAATATATGATCTACGCCAAATTTTTATGTATTTCTTATTAAATCCCTTTGCTGTTGAACGAGATTCTTTTTAATGAATTTAATTAATTTCATTTGCTTTTATTCAAGATTTTTATGTTTGTTGAAGATGCCCACTAATATTGATTTAAAGAATATAAATGAAAAGATTCACATTTTTCTTGTATTATTTTTTACACAATTTAAATTTCTATTTTAGTCCTATACATAACAAATACATTTTTATGTTAATTTTTTTCTTTAAATATTAAGTCAAATTGTAAGATGAATATGACATATGAGTTCATCTCTATTTTACTTGTATAAACTTGACAACAATTTTATTACAATGATTAAATTTTCAAAATTTTTTGAGAGATCAATTAATTACACTAATTTAATGCATGACCAATATTACTCATAAAAACATATATATAATTTTATTAATTTCATCATTTACAAACAGAAAATAATAAGAAGACTCGTTATTTTTTTTAGTGTCTCCTTTTATTATCCATATAATAATCATTATCAACAAAAAAAAAACAAATCTCAAACAACATATTTACGGTTCATAAATTAATTATGCGAAATTTCCATATGGTATAATTGTGCAAGAAAATCTTTCATAAAAGCAAATGGAATTAAGTAAAAAAAAAAATTAAGCTTTTTAATACAACTAGAAACTCATTTGAAGACAACCCTTCCCTTTACGGTTCGTTTGCACAAGGCTCTAAAAAAATATCTCTCCGTTTGATAAATAAAATAAAATTAAAGCAGAATAAGTATTAAATTACTCTAAAATATTAATGTTTGATAGTAGTGAATTAAGTAGATGAAGTAGTAAGAGTTAAAAAAATATTAAAAGTTATAAAATTTGATAATTTAATCTTACTCTATTTCTGTAAGTACTTTAATTTACTCCATCTTAAATCACCTTCATTTAATATATTAAAATATTTTAAAATACTTAAATTATTTTTATTCCAGAGAAATATTTCTCAAGTAAAAGGTTCTTTCGCCTTGGTAGTTGGAAGAGAGAGAGAGAGAGAGAGAGAGCTTCTTTTGCTTTTCCTACGTTTTAGTTTCACAATAAGTTCTCCACTTGGAGATTAATAAGTTTTCCAATTGTAGAGGAGTCCAATCCGAATTTTTTACATGTAATTGAAAAAATGAATTTTTGAGTTTTATTAAAATATTTCTAACAATAGAAAGGCAAATGGATGAACCGTCAAGAAGAGCAAAATCCAAGAAGCTTTTCCAGTGAATAGAAGGAAAAAAAAAAGGAGGTAGGTGGAGTAGGAAGACGAGTTCATTTTTTTACTGTCTATTTATTTATTTTTTTATTTATTAACGTTAATTATATATCTATAAATTAAAGATATATATTATTAATTAATAAAATTTAATCATTATATATATTTTTTATATATAAAATGATTAAATTTTATTAATTAATAATAATATATTTTTGATTGACGAATATATAATTAAAATCAATAAATAAATAAATAAAAAATAAACGCTTAATATTTTTGATTGACGAATATATAATCAACGTCAATAAATAAATAAATATAAAAGAAATAAATACTTAATATTTTTGATTCACGAATATATAATTAACGTTAATAAATAAATAAATATAAAGAAAATAAACGCTTAATATTTTCGATGTGGCCATCCAATATGCAACGCGGAAAGAGGAACTGGTTGGATTATTACTGTTTAAAAAACTGTAGAAAAAACAGTGCTGGATGTGTTGTCAAGAATCTATATTATTAATTAATTATAGATATTTGGAGAGGCTCTACTCCAGGTGGTATATATGCGTGGATTAATTAATTCATGTACTTATCTATTGAAATTCCAACAGTCAATACTGTGTAGTTGCATTAATTAATTGACAAGCCTTTAATTTGGATCTAGTACAAGATTTTGTCACCCAGGAAATTACCAAATTGACCTTCCTGCATGCATCATCACATCCATCATATACCCAACAAGTTGGGAAAGATAAAAGGAAAAAAACTGGGACATGTTTTTTTCTTTTCCTTTATTTTTAGTTGTTGGATATCAATTTGGATTAGAATTTTCAAGGTAGATTTCTATGGTCTATATTGAGACATTAAATATTTCTCTTAGAGTGGCTAGCTGTGTTTGATTGAAGAAGAACTTCCAGTTTTATATTACTAAAATTTACAATATAGACGTAAGTATAAATATTAATAGCGTATGTAACTTAAATACATACATTAACAATTTTTATTTTGAATTATATTTATGTATGTATACTCACATGATATGACAATAGCGTCGAAAGTAACAGTATGAAAGATTCACACGCCATTATTTTTCACGCAATTGTGATGTCATATGAATCTATGCACACAAATATGATTTGAAATAAAAACTATTAGTATACGTTTTGAAGTTACATTTGCTACTAATATCTATACTCACATCATTAATATCTATATCCACATTCATACTATAAAAATTCTAGTAGTATTATAATTAATTGTCCTCTTGTTATAATAATAAGGTTTGATATAAAGAAACTATAGTGTGAAGTGAACCATAAATTAATATTTTGACATGATGATGATGGTCATCATTAAAAGTGTGTTTTCAAAAAAAGAAAAAATATCAAAGAATTTGATCAAACAAAGTTGTTAGTCCAAGGTCTAATAATAAATTACACAAAGATAGATATTTAATTACCTTATATAGTAAATAATAAAATATCATGTCAGGTTGAATTTACCAGCCACTCGGATCTAGAATGACCAAATTAATCAACCTTCATGCATCAGCATATATATCACCATCATATATATTTTTCATATTTTTTTTTACTATTTTTTCCCTAACCTACAAGTTATATATATAGTTGTTGTGGACTTGCTAGAAAGCTACTTCGTCAAGATCAAAGGAAAAAGAAAAATTCAACATGTTTTTATAATAATTGTTCAATATTTGGGCTAAAAATTTAGAATTTTCAAAATAGATTTTCTAGCCTGTATATATTGAGAAATTTTCCCTAGCTACTGTGGTTCAAGAATTTGCCATCTTAAATTTAGGTGATTTAGAGCCGCAGGCCAGTGATGATAATTTTGACTTCTTTATGGAGAGACGTATGTTCAAATTTCACAAGAGATATTTGAAAATAAATAAATATCAAGCTAATGAAACCCTTATTTCAAAAAAAAATTAGGTGATTTATAGATTTGGAAATGTTTGCTCTTTTTCTTTTTCCTTTTGTCCTTTCTCACAAATTTATCTTTTAAATCTTGGCATATTAATTAAAGGTTGGTAGGTTTCTTACAAGAGATAGTTACATGCAGGAGAATAATATGATTATTATTACAAGAGATAGTTACATGATTTGATTAATTAAAGAATAATATGATTATTATATATACATTCAAATATCTTATAATTATTTCTAGAAGAAGAAGCTAGGTGTAGGTACCTAACTAACCCATTTGAACAAATTTGATTGTCCACAAACTCTTCAAACTATCCACCTAAATTTCTGAAAATAGATAGGTAGCTAGATAGATTAAAGCAAATTGCTATGTAACAGTATGCATTTGAGCAATCTTTATGAAACTTACCTACCACTTCATCGTATTAGTATCCTCTGTTGTATTGTACTGTATAACACAGTATATTATCCGTCCGATTACGTCGAAATTCGTACAAAAGTAAACTTTAAAAAAAATTATATATAATTCATCCCTCTATACGTTATACAATGAAGTATTGCGTAATAAAAAATCAGAAGCACTCATCAGTTCTAGATGGTGAAGTGTCGTAATTTATGAACACGTCTTAAAATTTGCCTCTTATAGAACTTTCGTGTGCGCATTTTTTCCTCGTGTATTTGATTCACGAAAGAGAAAAATGAAAGAAAGAAAGGGGACCAATGATGATGAAACATATAGAAATAAATATATATGTCAGTATCTCGTTCAAACAGTAGATTAGGATGTTAGAATTAATAACTTCATTAATTAATGAAATCATTACTTAACTAATTTTCAATTCTATCAAGTTGGGTAACTCCGTAACAGTTACTTATTCTATTGTAGTCTGTATATTTCTGTTTGGTTGTTTGGTTGGTTGATACAACCTGTTTTTAACCTTCTAGAAGTGTTAAATGATTCTTTTTATATTTGGTAAGAGATGAGACAAAGTGTAGTTGAGAATTGTTGTGAAAAATTCAATTTATCATTATATTATAATGATAAATTTATTCTTTAAACATCATATTTTAATTTGTTTAATATTTCTTTAAGTTTTCATAAGTGATATTTCATTTGGATTCAGCTTAATTTTGACTTTTTCACCTCTCAACTTTTAATTTTAAATTTTATTTCATTCATTTAGGGTATTTTTATATTTGATGACTTTAAAAATTTTATTCAATTAAGTTATCTTATGAAATTAAATTTTATTTCATCTGATTTTAGTTTGCTTTTAAAAATTATATTAAAAATCAAGATGAACTTCAAAAGCTTTTTACTCACTTTAAGCTTTAGTTTTATTATATTTTTTGGCAATGAAAATATGTATTAAATTGATTTTTTGTGAAATGTAACAAATTTTTCAGTAGTATATTATTTTAGATCTAATAAATTATTTTGCTATTATTAAATTAGTTTAATATATTAAAATGCTTCTAAATAGTAAAGTTTTTTGTTATTATCATGTGATGAAGTTTTTGCAAAATTAATTTTATTTGTGAAAATATTATATCTATAAATAATTAGATCAAATAATTTTATACATGACGCAGCAGAGCTCGTACATTTTCTAGTAAAAATAGGGATTAAAAAAATATGTATAATATAAATGAAACCTTCTGTATCCAGAACAGTAAGGTAGTAAAAGAGAAAAAGGAGTTTGGGAATAATATAGATTATATTATATTAGGTTATATAAAAGAGAGAATTTCTTGTGTGAATGAAGGTTCAATATATATGAAGAGGAGCAGTTGTGGTTTACTTAGAAGCAAATCAGAAGGCTGGAGTAGAAAAACTGTTTAACTTTAAACCTTCTCTTAGAGCATCTTCATCTCATTTATAATTAAATTTACTAATTGTGATATGATGAGATGGAGAGAGGAATTGCAAAATCACAGAAAATAAATCAAAATTACTTTGCAAGTGTGATGCACAAAAATGGGGGATGGAGAACTTCTAAAAGTAATATGGAGAAATGGTTTTATCTGTTGATGTGAGAAAAGATATTTAATTTACGCAATTGATAAATTGGAGATGTTTTTATAGTATGAATTAAAGGCTAATTAAAACGTTGTTTGATATACTTGTTTAATTTAGTGGCCGTCATATATTTTTTATAAATTATTTTTATAAGAAGTTTCTTGGTCTAATCACATAACCATGTAAATCAAATTTGTTTTGATGAAATGGATGCAAGATGCAAGCAAGAATATCTTGTTGCCATCACCTACGAATAAAATGCATATGCAAAAATCAGTAGAAGAAATTATGAAGCAAAAAAAAATAAAATAAATAACTGACCTAATACAGAAAAATTCACAGTAGCCAGAGTAAAGAAGTAGCAATTATTTAAAAAAAAAATTGAGATATAGACAAACCTCAAATATTCTACTCTTATACTATAATACATAACATTGCAAATTTTCAAACTTTCTGTTAGGGAATTCAATACGTACGTGCTATGGCATGTTTTTTTTTTTTTTGGTGTACTGTCATGTTATGTAAAAAATGAAGAGAGGGTGATATTGTATGGTTTACACGGCATGTTAAATGTGTTGTATCGATTCAACACACTATATTAAATGCAAATGCTTTAACTGTATCACATCGAGTTGACACGACATATTACACGTCCCGCATCGACAAAAATATAACATGAAATAAATTTCAATGCTCAACTGTTCCAGATAACAATCTATGTGAGAAAAGCCAAACTTTTACAATAATGGCAGTACAGTGAGTCTACAGTGCACGAGCACTCTTGAGAAAACGAAGGGGTAGTGAATAAAAAAATATGACGTTCTGTATAAAAATATAGCGTATTTTGATCACATGACATATTGTGATGTGATAAAAATATTTTTTCATATAATATATTAAAATAATAGAGTAAAAATACATTACGTATAAGACATGTTATATTTAGATAAATCGTGTTATACCGTGACGTATCAATACGTAACGTGCCGTGACACACATATAACACGTCACTTTTTTTTTATTTTTATCTTTTCATTGAAAAATATTAAAAATTATTTAAATTTGTGAAAAAATTATAAAATTTATTATAAAGTGTAGGAACATATTAGAAATTTTTTTATGATAAAAAATATATTTTATATTTATATTAGAAAGTAAAAATATTTAAAATAATAGATATATGAATTCACGTGATCATGTGACGTATTATAACGTGACATATCACGTGCCGTGTCATGATGTGTCAATATTAGTTAAAAGAAGATAAATTATATGATATATGAGATACGTCAAATTATAGGCATACATATCATGCCATGTCGTACCATGAGGTTTCATAACGAATTATGATATGTCATTTTTTATACTTTATGAAAGGACAACTCGAACTGCTTATATGCCTGGACTCGTGCCACCATAGATACTAGAACAATGAGAGATTATAATCTAAATCGGACCCAAAAAAGTAGGTAAAACATGAATAGAGAAGTAATAAAATAATATACGCATGTTCTATTAGGTTAAAGAAAAAGGAAAATGGAATCGCACGGATTACTATTCCTATGCAAGTACTGTAGCACAATAATAACATTTTGTGTTATATTATTATTGTAGATTATGTATCTTATTTAGACGTTATGTCTATAAAATATAATAAGATTTAGTACATATTTTATTGCACGTTCAGTGATTTGAAATTTTAATAGTCCCAATTAATTAATGATCATCAAACAATATTAATGGTGTGAAATTTGTTTATTAGATTGTTTATATGTATGTACATATACATTTATTTTTTTCATTTTCATTTTTAAATTATTTATTTTTTGAATTCGTTGTAATTTTTTTTTTACATTTATTGTCAAGTGACTCCTCATCTAAACAAATATATATATATTGTTATTAATTTATGGCACTTATGTCATATGGAAATTCAGGATCAAAACCACAAAGATTTAGGGGTACGTGGCATTTGCCACTTGTCATTCCATGGCTAAAAAAATAATTTAAAAATAAGCTTCTGTCATTATATTTGTCTCAGAAGAAATTACAAAATTGATGTTTAAAAACTAAAACCAAATTCTAAAATTTTGTCTCGCCTATTATAATTCTTGTCTCTGTTAGGCGTGTACATCAGCAATGTTTGTTGCTTTTGTCAATGGCAACAAGATTCCTTTCAACTACCTACCACATATATATCAGATATTTCACATTATACACCTCTTATATGTATATATATATTTTTTTATATTTTGCATAGAGATAAATTGAGAAGATGTGGGTAGTAGAGATCAGTCGGAGAAGACTTGATTAAAATAAAATGTTATGGAGATACTATTGTTGATATTATTATTGGTATCAACTTTAATATTTATATTAAATGAGTTATTATTCATATAAATGATTTTATTATATAACTCATTTTATATAATAATTTTATTATCCAACTTAAGTATCACGAATATCAATAATGATTCACTTAAATTGAATAATAAAACTATCGTATAAAATAAATTACATAACTAAGTCATTAATATGAATAATAATTCATTTAACGTGAACATACAAAGTCGGTGTCGATGATGATATCTGTATATAGTAGCTCTCTTAAAATTAATACTGTGCAACTTGATTATTCTACTGATGTCATTTAGTTTTGTCTTGGTTGAAGGTAATTAAACTACTAATTCAACCCTATGAAACAATCAAATAGAAAATAATTAACACGATGAACCATTCATATGTTGATAAGTAATATAATTAAGCATGTTCCAAATATAAATAAACTTAGCAAGTAGTATTGTCTATTACTTGAGTCAATGATATGTTAGTTTGATCATTTTCTAATAATTAACGGGAAGAAACATTCTGACAAGTACTATATATAATTAAATGTGTTCCAAATATAAATTAATAAACTTAGCAAATAGTGTCGTCTATTACTTAAGTAAATGAAATGTTAGTTATGAACATTTTCTATTATACTAGTTCTCCATCCTACTTATAAATAATTTGTTAATTCTAACTTGACACTTTCAATTGTAATGTCAGAGATGTAGAGTACTTATTAAATTAATAAGTCTTTCTAAAATGTCAGCATTTACAAATAATATTAATATCTTCATCCTTACAATTACAAATTATTATTTTCTTACTACATAGAAATGGTCAAACCAATGAATTAGTAATTGTAAGACTGGAAGTATTCTGAAATTAATATATATAAAAATTACTAAATTACTAATGTGATAAATACAGTTAATTTCTGCTATTGCAGTGTTGGAGATGCTCTTAATATTTAACTTTAGTAAAGTGTTTATGAAATTGTCTGCTATTTCCTAAGAAAACAAAAAGAAAATATTAGTATACTTACATAACAATATATTTGGAGGGGAAAAAAAACAAAAAGAAAATATTAGTATACTTACATAACAATATATTTGGAGGGAAAAAAACAAAAAGAAAATATTAGTATACTTACATAACAATATATTTGGAGGGAAAAAGGGAACTCTGCTTATCTCATGGCTATAGCAGTGTCTTCTGAAACTATGGCTTCTTCACTCAACAACACTGCTATAGTCATGAGATAATTAGAAATTAGAAATATATTTAATATAAGAGAGAGAGAGAGAGAGAGACATCAGAATCTCTGAAACTTGCTACAAAGTTGACATGGTAACTGAGGTGGAGCTTTTTTAGGGTTAAAGTGGGCCATGGCTTTCCCTACAATTTAAAAATTTTGTAAAGGGATGATAGTTTTTATTAGACCTATTTAGCTATAGAGAATAAATGATTCCTTCTTACTCATTAAGTGGCATCTCTTCTTCTTCTTAGGAGTTTTCAATACTTTCTTTAATTCTCAGTTCAACAACACCTTTTTCAGTATAATAATACTTTTTTAATCAAGTGTTGGTTTTATTTCGTTATCTTTTTGTTATTTGTCTATCTCCGAAGTTAGGTCTTTTTTAATATCTCAATAAATATTGACTTTAGATTTTAGGACTTAACCATAATTGTTCATAAAAAAAGAACTCATAGCATAGTTGCTTCCTTTTGAATATGGTATGAGTTTGAAAAAAAATTTGGCATAGTTATGATAAAGAAACGAGCTATATATTTTAAAATTTGAAAGTAAAAAAATCAAGTATTGGAATATATTTGTCGGCTCTCTCTAAATTTGAGTTGAAGTTCCGCTACTGTATGTTAAAAGCTGGTTTCATTTCAGACCCACCGTTTCATTGTACCACTAGTAGTTTTCTAATTTTTATTGCATTTTTTTTATGAATTCTATAAAAGAGGAGGACAAATATAATTGCCAAATTGAATTGGCTCCGTACAAATAAATCTGCTTCATATATTAGTTATTAATTAGTGCTGAAATTTTTTATTGGGAACCAACTTTAATTTGATTGCTAATCCAAATTAGCGTTTTGAAACCTTCCACATGTTATAAAATAATATAATTAGCAACCTCTGTATTTTTGACCATTTTGGGTTGGTTTGTACCTAAGAGAAACTTGTTGTTGTTGTTATACACGGAGCAAAAGAGCAAACATCCAAATTTTATAGAAGATGAACATTAATGAATCTTCACAATTAACATATAAAATGAACATTTAGACTAATTTTCACAAGTAGATAAACAAATAATCAATTTGTTTGGATATCAACTTTAGTAAAAAGCTGGCAGATCTATTATTTTGTTTGGGAATCAACATAAATTTTTATTTTGAAGTTGTGACATTTCCCATATGCTGTCTAATGGTTACTATGAAATATGATATGACATGACTATAAAACTTTAAAACTTAACTACTTTAGTATAGATTCCTTGTGTTGCTTATGTGCACATCAGATATTTTTTGGGTGTTTTCTGTGTTGCAACAGGATTTCTTTCAACTAACTATCACAGGTCATACCTTATACACCTCTCATATATATTTTGCATCCCTTATTTGCACATCAAAAATATCTATACTAAATAGATAATTTATTTATATATAAGTTTATAAATATTTATAGTTACTATATAAAGTGTTTATCACTTTTTCTTTCCTAGATGCTTATAGAAAAATTAAAGTTAATTTTTTTGTTGCACAAGTATAAATATAACTTGCATAATTTTTAATCTTAATAATAGAAGATACAAATATGTTTATCATTAGATGTAAATATTTTCTGAAAATATAAATACATCTAGAGCATAAATAAGATGTACAATTAAGGGGTGCAATTATCAATCCTCTATTTTTGTGGAAATCTTGTCAGCAATTGCCAAGTAGTTGATTCAAGTATTGAATAGTTCTTTTTTTTTTTAGTTAAAAGATGAAATCAAAATTTCTAACTTTATAAATTTATTTTAAGGAATCTTCTTACTGAATTTCAAACATGCAACTTCCTATATAAAGAGTATTACATTAGTAATTAATAAAAAATAAAGTTAGAATATAAGGTAACTTCCAACATTAAATCTTGGAACGATTATTCCAGTAAAACAGGAGACCATGTGCCATTTAGTGATGCATTATCTATAGTCTATAGTCTACATGCATAGAAATCACATCATATTTAGTGACATAAGAGAGAGATGCATCATAATCTTTCAAAACTGCAACAAAGATGACATGTAAATTACAGGGAGATTTTTGTAAGAATAACAGTTCTAACCCACCGTTTCATTGTAAACTTGTAGTTTTCTCTTTTATTTCATTTTTTTTGTTTCCTCCCCATTCCTGAATTCTATATTTTATTTTGTTTTTATCTCTAATCACTACATTTCGATTATCATGCAAAACTTTATTAATGCACAATTTGAGGCATATGCACTCATCTTTTCCTTACAAAAATATATAAAAGTAAGATATTGGTCAAAAGTATTGATTCATTATACATGATTGAACAGGAAATTAATCCACTACCTACATGCATCATACATCATAGACCATCAATATCAAGTGCAACCTTATTGATTTTACTAGGATTGGCTATTAGGGATGTTAAGAGATGAAGACAAATATAATTTCATAAATCAAATTGACACCGTACAATAAAATCTGCTTCATTTATTAGTTATTAATTAGGGCTGTAAATATATTACTGGGAATGAACGGTGATTGTTGATCCACATTCACATATTTGAAACCTTCCACATGAAATAAAATAATAATAATAATTACCAACTTCTGCAATTTGATCATTTTTGGGTTAGTTTGCATCTCACAGAAGCTAGGCCCAAATTCTTGTTGGACTTGTCATAAATAATGACATGCTTCAATTTTCTTTTGTTGTAAAAAGAGCAAACATCCAAAATTTGATAGGAGACGAACCTGAAGTGAGAAATTCACAACCTAACCTAAAGAATGAACATTTAGGGAAATTAACTGCTTGGCAAATCAATAAAGAAACAGAAACTTTGTTTGGAATTAACTTTTAGTTAAATGCTTTCGATTTGATTAGCACACAGATAACAAAAGCAAGAAGATCTCCCACCAATTACCAAAATACATAATAATAGTGAACTCCTAGATCACAACATGGATTTTAAAAATATACATAACACAACAACCATATCATATACTAGCTAGAATTCACAACTTGATCACCTACTTGCATGCGCACAGATCTAATAAACGACCTACGCCACCATACCTGAAATGATGCGCTAAGATTGGGGCACTCCGTTCCTTTAACCGCAAAACAACTAAACCACTCTTCAAATAGCCTTTGCTGTTGCACAAGTGGAAGAGTTAGTAAACCCTTCCCTAGGGTTTCTTCAAACATCCTAAAATCTAACCCTTTCGAACACCTTTTCAACCACCCAAAATCTAACAAAATCGGTCTGAACCAACTGTTAAAGACTTGTATCCGCACCTCGCCTTTGCATTGCAATTTTCCTTTCCCCAAGGCAATGAAAACACAAACTGAGACACGACTAAGTTCATATCTCACCATAGGAGAAGAATTCTCGTGCAATTTCACTAACTCCTCTTGGTTCCCCCATAAATCTGCGAAATCTTCAGCCATGTTGTTGTTTATGAGTATTTCAAAAAGCCATGTTAGGTTTTCAACTTGGCTAGAGACACGTTCGATCAATGGCTTAGTATTGGTTGATGTGTCTTCTTTAAAGAGATCTTTTAAAGTGCTCAAACATGAATTGCAAAGTTGGTACAAGCTGTCTCGGTTGAACCTTGTATGGTCTTTTTGGTAAACCGAGCTCTCGCATAAAATGCTGTTTACCAAAGATTGCATGTCTTTTCTTGCACTGCTGTTGGTTGAGTTTGCTATTTGTTGTATGAGGTGCACGGCTAGATCCCCTTCTGCTGAACCGGCAAAATCAGCTTTTTGATTTAATCTCAGGACAATATCATCAACAATGGGTTCTTTAAATTTGATTCTTGAACAAAGGATGTTTAGTTTCTCCTCTTCATTTTCAGTCCATGGTGCTGCCTCGATGTACTTTAAGCATGAAGCGATGCCTCTTTCATACTTTATTGTACACATTACCTATAAAGGAAATATAATTGATCAGTGACCTACTACAAAGAGAAGCATTATTGCATTCTTATATTAACATGTATTCTTTTTGAACAAGATTTATGGCACAGAAGAGATGGAATTCTATTTATTGAGGTAATGTTAAGGTTTTGGCACCTCAGTCTAGTCATACACACCGAAACATCAAAATAGCAATCTGAAGTACCAAATGTGCAGGAGATCATTACAAATTGGACAGGTGACTTAAACTATCGGTTAACCAAAACTCCGCTAATCCTTAAAAAATTAGTAAATATATATACATTAGAGAGATTTTTCACCTCAAGTAAGTCGATTGCATGCGAAATTCCATTTTTCACAATTGACCTCATCAAATCTTTCTCGTTTAGTTGAATCAACTCAATAGCATCCTTGTACAAATCCACATTGTCCACCTCTACCGTCATTGTATCATTTTCAATTAAACCCCTGAAAAACTCGCTGTTTTCGCACAACACTCCCCGATCCATCAACTCCACCACAAATCCCCTGCCATCCTTCCCTTTCAGCTCAAACTTGAAATCCGTAGCCACCTCTTCACTGACAAGGAGAGAGCTTTCCTCTACACTAGCTGGAGCTGGTGTGGGATCGGCAACTGCAGCCAAATCTGTAGCGATCTGGTCAGAATCGATCGGGGATACTCGGCCTGGGGACAGAATCCGACGGCTGAGGAAAGGTCGTGGGTTAGGGTTAGGGTTAGGGTGTGGGCTTGGGCTAGGGTTAGGGTTCGAGGAATGAGCCGGAGATTTGATCGGGAGTTTGCGATCGGGGCTCATCGGAGGCGGAGAGAAGGAACAGCACCAGGTGGAGGCGCGGCGGCGGTGGTGCGTCGCCATTGGAGCTAGGGTTAGGCCTGAAGGAGGAGAGAATGCTACAGGGAAGAGAGAGGATTTGGTACTATGAGCTTTCTCATTTCTTTTCCCCCTTCTCTCTTTTTCTTTTTTCCTGAGAAAAAATTGTCTCTATTTCCGAGGCTCAGCTTTGGTAGAGTTGGAGTGTAGTACAGAGGAGAGGACTGGCGAGGAAAAGAGATTTTTCTCCAGTTCATATGGGTTTTCTTCATCTCCATTAATTGAATGTGTTGGGATGTAATTAATATGGGATTAATATTATGATGATACTAAGTCTAAACACTTTCAATTAGTTGTCGTTTTGGTGTATGGCTGTCAACGAAATCCTTTTATCTGTTTATCCTATCCGTATCGTATTCGATAAGACGGGTATAGATAAAGATTTTTTTCGTTAACTTAATGGGTAAGAATATGGGTAGGAAAAAATTTTTGTTAACTTATCGGATAAAAATATGGATAAAGACTATTTCATATCCATTACTCTATAGAATAAATGACACACAAAATAATATATATAATAATTTTTAATGTTATAGTTAATTATATAATATATTATATCATTGTCATTGTTAATATTATCATTATTATTATTAATTATTATTATTGTTGTTGCTGTTGTGAGATTAATTTATATTATATATAATCTTTCATATATAATTTATGACAAGTTTGATTTATGTAACATTTCAATTTATATTCTTCTATAGATAATGAAACCGATAATTATAATTTTATATTTTATTTTATTACACATATGATGTATTTGAAGTAACATATTTATTTATTTATTATATTTTTCAAAAATTATATAAATTATAAATTTTTCGATAATCACTCGGTATTCGTTTGATATCTATTAATCTTAACGGGTAAGGGTAGGGTATGGGTAAAGTTAAATTTAACGGATAAATGTATGATATTGATAAGATTAATGTTAGACGGGTATGGATATGAAAATACTCCCACCCGACCCGTACTGTATCTATTGACACCCCTATTTTGATGTATAATAGATTTAAAAAAAAATAAATATTGGACAATTTTAACTATATAGAGGTGATTGTTTTTTTTTTATTAGAGTGACTAATTTTTGGATATAAATATTAAAGCATTCTCAAAAAAATATAAATTAATTTTCTATACATTCATTGTAATCACAATAAAATTACGATCAAATGATATATATTTCAAAAATCCAAAGGGAGGATGTATATTTTTTAAAATTTAAGACTGAACTCAATTTAGTGTCGTCGCTTCTCGTATTATCTTAAAATGACAAAAATAGGTGATATTATTTATTTATTTATTTTAAATAATATCAATCATTTTGTTTATACTAATAAAATATTTTTGAGACTTTAACATAATTTACACAATCCACATTTTAAATAATAAATCTTGATTATATAAATATTATGCACGACAATAAAAAATATTGAAATTAAAATGTATTAATTCATATAAACATCTAATCTCCCATTAATTGTCTTCTCAGTGGTAGAAACTTGAGCGTCCATTTGTACTTAAAACGGAGGGGACTACAGAAAGGAGTGTTGGTTCGGTAGGAGGAAAAACATTGGATTCCTGGAGTATTGAGATATAATTGCGTCAATAAAAGATGGCGAAAGAGGAGAGGCTGTTACTGGACCAACGATCCGATACTTTCCCTCCGCACAAAAAAAAGGTACAACCATCTATCCTGACTACACGTAGAGAAATTGAGATTCTTGATAGATATATACGACACGTGGCTGTCGATAAGTGGGTCAAGAGGGATCGACAAACATCTACCTTCGCACGAAGTTTAGCAGAATCTGGAGACCTCTTTAGTAAGCTACTAACAGGCTGGAGGGATCGGATCTACGTGCTAGACGTCGGATGGTGGGCCCACTATGGTACGGTACGATTTGGGGCCCAGAAATATGTGAACATAAATAAATTGCAGAATTTCAGATATACCCCTCTAAAAATTAGAAATTATATATCTCCCCTCTAAAATTTATAATATCACATTTATCCTTCTAAACTTTTAAAACTTTCACATTTATCCAATAAAATTGTATGATATATGAAATATACCCAAAAACTCTAAATAACATTATTAAATATTTTCAAACTCAATCTAAGATCTCAATATATATTTCATAATTAGTATATCTTTTATTGTATCTTTGATTTCTCTCATTTATGTTGTCGTAGTAATAACTCTCCAAGCACTAAAAAAATTTTCACCTCTTGTTTTTTCATTTACTGAGAATTCAATTTCAATTTTAAAGAATATGAAATTTTTAATGATTATTATTCATGCTCCGTAATTGTATTTATAATATATTTACTGAGATTCTAATTTCAAAAAAATTTATTTATTACTTTCGATAAGGATAAATAAATAATTAATAACTATAAAATTAGTTTTAATAAAAAATATAATACATTGGATAAATATGAAAATTTTAATAATTTAGAAGGGTAAACATGATATTATGAATTTTAAAAACGGAAATATATAATTTTAAAGTTTTATAAGGATATATACGAAATTCTGCCTAAAATAATGGAGGGAGAAAAAAATGATTGGGAAAGTAAAAATGCCCCCATGCAGGATCGAACTGCAGACCTTCAGTTTACAAGACTGACGCTCTACCACTGAGCTATAGGGGCAATTTTTGATTTCGGGCGCTTAAGATAACACTATATTGAAAAACCATGCGCTATTTCCCTAAGGAGCAATGATATGCTATTTTGATAATAATATTGATAATGAATTTTCAAATAAATTCAAAATAAATCTTAAAAATAAAAAAGTTATAAATATATATTTTAAATTTATAGATTAATTTTTTTTAATTTCATATGGTTTAAGTGTTATTTTGTTGTTTTATCAAAGACTGTTAAATATGAATCATTGTAAAAACCATACAATTTTGATAATCTTTGATGAAATATCTAATAACACTTATATTGTATGAAATTTGAAATACAATCAATCTATAGGTTCAAGAATATGTCTATAATTTTTTTTTAAGAATTTATTTCAAATTTTTTCGAAAAACTTATTATATCCGTATTTTAACTAAATCATGGATTTTAGACCTTTGCAAATTATTTTTGAATTATGACCTTGTCACTATGGCTAAACTATGAACTAGATCTATATTGTACTTAATCATGTCTTTATTGTATATAAATTGAGACTTGTAATAAGAGAGTAATTATTGGGGTATATAACTATATATAAAGGAGCTGTATTAGTCAAAAGCACTATTATTTACCCCTCTTGAATGATTTGTATCAGTGTTGAAGTAAATGCTACCTTCAAATTTTAGAACAAAGTGTAGATAATTAGTGTAAATGTTAACATATCTTAGTGACAAAACCAGAGCTTGATATATAGTTCAAAACCCCAAATATGACTTATTTCTTTTTTAGATTATTTTCCGCTTGGCAACTTTTTTTTTTTAAATAAGAGTTTTCATTATCTCTGACATTTTTTTTTTAATGTTTTTTATAAAACTTAAATTTACATCTCTTCATAAAAAAAAATAAGACTTATTATCACTGTGTTAAATCTATTCTTCACTTTGCAACCGTAAAGTGAAATTTCAATCCCTTTGTTCATTTGCTTTAACAAAAATTCCATTTCTATCTTTTTTGAGGCCAAACCTCCATTATTATCAGAGTATTAGAAAAGAGAAATGTTACCCCCTCTTTAAAAATAAAATGTTGAATAATAAGTTTTGTACTTGCCATGACATATATCATAGAAAATTTATAGGCAGACAAACCCTAAATTGTGCTTGTCATGACTGTCTTTCTTAGTTTCTCACAAACAAAAGAAACATAGAGAAAATGAAAGAAAGGTAAGAAAATGTACATGATTTAGTAGTAGACCCCCATGCTTATAATTAACATCTCTTAATTCTTTTTCTCTCCCCACCAGAATCAAATTCTTCATTTGTTTCACTATGGCTTTCTTCTACAAACACCTCTGATAGCTGCTAAAGAGGAAAAAAAAGAACTATGTAAGAAGCTAAAAATATAAAAAAGGATAGACTTGTCTAATGATAGAACTGAACCTGATAGCTTATGTCCAAACACGCCAGCATTTCCTCGTTGAATTCTTCGTTATATTCATACAAGGAGATTTAAGTACACGAGTTCGTCGTTATTTCAATATATAACCGGTGCAGTGAATAAAAAGAGAATGATACATAGGTGAGCTTTGAGTAAAAACTTCCTGCATAGCTTCTTTTAAGTGAAATCATATATCGGCGCAGAGCTGTTTAACTTTCACACACGGATCGTCCGTAGGTGTTCTTTTATCCACCACCGATTTGGCGGAGCGTAGGAGTTTTGACAACACTAAATGAAATGTTGAATAGATATATCAATTTACAAAGCTAGTAATTCACAAAGAAATACAATGATAAACAGGTAATACACAAAAAAAAAAAGGAAACTTGAAACAGCAGCTCTCCTGATTTCCTTGTCAAACTTTAATTTCAGAGAATCTAATAAGAGAGGAGCAACCTGCACTTGAATCAAAACTATTACAAGTAATTTGCTGGAAAATCAGACTAATGATGCTAAGTCATATTGAAAACAAAAGAAAAAGGAAATAAGGAGAAAAACCTGGTCAATCCAAGGATAGAAATCCTCCTTGAGCTCGTCAGCGTAGCAACCTAGCATGTCGAATGCTGCGGGTTTGTCATTCGAAGATGACTGAGCGGCAAAGTGAAGCAAAGGAAGCATGACAAGGCCCGTGTAAGGCAAGAAATCCCCACCTAGATATATAAGTAGCTTCATCCATGCCTATAGTAGTATTACATTTTATTTTACATCATTATGAGTTTAGGACACATAAAAGGTCCAGTTGAAGATCATACATTATTTGGTCACATATGATGCATGCCACTTCACATAGCTTGTCGTTTTGAGTGTTTAGTCAAACAAAGGTTGAAAGATTTAATCTTCCCGAAAGAAAAAGTAGAAGACTAAAACAAAAATAGAAATGACAGTAAGTTTAGTGTCGATAGAGAACTGGATCTCGTAATACAGAAAGACATCTGATCTTAGGAGCAGCATGACCCGTTATTCGAAATGTCACCCATGTAGAAAATTAATTTATGTAAATAATCAAGGCAATTACCAGTAGAAATTTCCATTGAAACAGAGATCATGTCCAGTAACAGGTCATGTAATGCTTGAGCGTGCTCGGAGGAAGGAAGGAGACAATATATCAAGGCAATAGCCGCAAGCACAGCAGCAATTCTGGCATTCCTTTCGTCATCACCGATCATATCAGTCAAAGATCGGCGAAGAATTGCACGCACAGAACCTACAGGTGGAAGTGACAAAATATTTATCTGCCTGAAAAGATTGTAAGAGATAAGAAGCGCTGATTCTTGCACCAGGGGCGGCGACGACAAAGGGTTGGCGATCAACCAAGAAATGAAGTCGAGGAGCTCAGGCCAAGAACCTTCAGGTAAAAGAATGGATCTGAGTTCAATCACGGCACCTCGCAGTTGAACAAGAATGGGTCTTGGATGTTGTTCAAGGAGAGACTTGAGGAGGATTAGTTTGAGACAGGATTGATCATGGGGTCGGATGCGAGGCCAGTTGTAAGGATGGCGACTGGGATGGATGTAATCTTGGAAGCTGGTGGAGAAAATGAGGAGAGTTCGGAGGAGACTAGCGGCCCTGACGTGGCATGAAGTCATTGGAGAAAAGCGCGGTGCGAGTGTAGCAGAGGAGCGTGAAAGAGATTGCGCCGGGGTCGTATTGGCAGAGCACATTGAAATTGCACTCGGTGAAATTGCACGAGGCAAAATTGTGTAAATTTCAAAAAAAAATAGTAAGATACGGCTGAGAACTCTGGAAACAGGGACACGCTGCAAAATAAAGAACTACTAGAGCGTATTCTGACGCCAATTGAGGGAAAAAAAAGATAAATATAGTAAGATACGGCTAAGAGATTTGGAAACGGGGACACGCCACAAAATAAAGAACTACTAGAGCGTATTCTGACGCCAATTGAGGGAAAAAAAAGATAAAAATAGTAAGATACGGCTAAGAGATCTGGAAACGGGGACACGCCACAAAAAAAAAGAACTACTAGAGCGTATTCTGATGCCAATTGAACAAAAAAGGGATAAAAAAAAAATGCCCCCATGCAGGATCGAACTACAGACCTTCAGTTTACAAGACTGACGCTCTACCACTGAGCTATAGGGGCCAACACAAATTTATTTTCTGATTAATTCTTTTGTATAAATAATGACATCTTTTCTTTATCTCTTCTTTATTTTTTTTAACTAAAGGCTTCCGTTATCTCCGACATTTATTTATTTTTACATATTTCTTCAGGAATTTAAACATGCATCTCTCCGTAGAGAAACTAAACACATCACCAGTCTACGGTTCACTTTTTTCGACAAAAAAGTGTCCCCATTTATTTTCTTTTTTGTTTGTTTTAATTTTCGTATAAATTGCCATACCATACATATATACATGGTGCCTCGTGCATCCATATCCATATCCAAAATCATTCTATCATCCTTCATAACTTTTTTATAAAATATTTCAGCATTTGTACGTACCAATATAATGAGCTTCCTAAGAGTTCTATTTAGTAAAATCATTGTAACATTAGTTTGCCAATAGCTTTATTTTTCTTTTTTTTCTGAGAACATTTTTCCATACGAGGATTATTTTTTCGATAATTGATGACCAAAATATTCTCGAATGATAATTGTTATTCTTTGAGACGAGTTTCCAATGTAAATATATTTATTTTTCATACAATTTAAAATTCCCCTGTGATGACTTTTCAAAGACAATCTGTTTAAGTTTTCACAAATTTAGGATTTGTAATACAGACTGTTCATTCAATCAAAAGAGAAAAAAAAAAAAAAAGGAACACAAACAAATATACCATGAAAGCACTTTCATGCAAATCTATTTTGGTCACTTGAAATTTGGTTAGAAAAAAAGAAAAGAAAAGTGTACTTTCTACTTGGAACTATTAGTTACCACCCCATGTACAAAAGAAGCACAAATTAAAAAAAAAGAAAAAGAAAAAGAAAACATAGCTGACACAATAAAAACTTTTACCAAGTGACTTCCCTTTTTTTTGTTCCCTAAAGTGCCAAAAGAATTCCCACTGCCTAACCAATCTATGATGAAAAATAGAAAATTAAAAATGCAAAAAGAAGAACTCTACAAGGTCAATGACCCCAATCAGAAAGCAAAAATGGAAGATGCATGTGCAAACTCCTAATTTTGTGGGGTTTGCTGTGCAAATATCCCTATTGAAAATGCTCATGGCAAATCAAAGATTTCATGAGGGACTTTGCCTTATCCATGCTTGTTTAACACTTAAGATAGGTTGATAGCTTATATATGATTGACTATAGCAATATTTGTAAGGTATTGAATATTAAAATCCACATCATGATGGATAACATTGCACAAAAGATAAAAACTGAAATTGTGTTTCCCTGAGAAAACAACTAAATGCTGATAAAATCAAGGCCAGCTTAATAGTTACAAAATCTACATTGCACAAATGGATACCGTACGAGTCAACTTGTACTTGCTCCGGGACTGCTAAACAAGCCTCTGTTGCTGTTACTGGTACAAGACCTGACTGGAACAATTTCACATGTTCTATACTTTATAAACCCGAAGGTAAAACAGTGCATATAGATATACAAACTTTTTTACAAATTCACAAATTTTACTTTTAGGAGGCGAAAAAACTCAACTCAGAAAACGGTTCTAATCACTTTATGAAGGGTGCCATTTAATGCTGCATCCGACACTGGAGACAAATTAGAAATAGTTAATATTAGTTTTAATTGAAAGATTAACTAAAATAGAAGATAAAAGTAAAACAAACTCCTACCTCGGTTTTTGCTCCACAGGCAATTTCTGACCACTAAGAACACAATCTATTGCACGACTCAAGTCCCTAAATTGAAAAAAACATACATATTATTATTTCAAGATGTAATTGACTCTCAGACATTTTGCAATATGCACCCCAAATTTTGTTGATATTTTGATAAGAATCATCAATTCGTTGCATCTTTTTGCAACATAAACCAACTATTTTGAGGCATTGGCAAACTATTCTCAGTATTTAGAAAGGTATTCAGCGTCTAATTTTAAAAATTCCGGCCCAACTTCTATTACAGCCCAATTTGCCAAAATAACCCAAATTTTAATCACTACAAAACAGGTCAAAAGGGGCAAAATGGTATTTAGATAATTACCGTCCAGTAACTAGCATATTATTACTCGGCCTTGAATCATCAAATTGACCATGGTATACTAGTTCAAATGGTCTCCTCCCATCCTGTTCCAATATATAATTTACACTGTTATATTAAATCTACTTCTGCATATACAAAGAAGATTGGTAATCGTATGTGTATTGGGTAATATGGCAAATTGGTGGGATATCATGTAACAAAGTACCTTTTTGAAGAGGAAAAATTCAGGCGTGCATACTGCACCAAAAGCCCGTGCTACTTCCTGAGACTATATTGGAAAGAATAAAATTATAGAACTAATTTCATTTTATCAAATACTATAAAATCCGTGTAATTAAATTATGTTTGGCTATAGTATTAGAGTAAAGCTCACCACAAAGGACCGTGAGCTTAACCTCACCAAACGAGTTTTGTGAGATTAACATCATAAACTACTACATAGGCTCCAAGAGATGAATTCTAACTGTTTCAAGCGTAGTGTTTACATTCCAAAGTTGTAATTTCTCAAGCTTGTTTTGTACATGAGATAAGGAGGTCAAAAATTGTTGAAAATGAACACGACTAAAGTAGATTCTCAACCTTTATTTTCCAACTAAAATATTAGGAAGTACAAAAATAAATGCATAGTTCATGAAGTAGATCAAGGCCAACAATTAGTATTTGTTGTTTGAAGCTGGCAATCATTTATTTGTTACGGTTAAGCTCACCAAAATCCCTTAGCTTTGCTCATCAATTAATGTAATACTAACAAGACTAAGGTGGTGCTCAAATCTCAACCATCTCATGTAAGATTCAATCTTTGTTACAATATAAAGAGAGCTGATATATTAAAAAAAAAACCAATGAAAATAAAATTACTTCATCAAACAAGTAGGGAAAAGGATAACCAAAGGACTTCGCTTCTTCAGCCATAAATTCTGGTCCATCCTGAAAAATTAACATATTTTCAGTTTAGTACCATTTCATTATTCACCGTCTCAAATTCTGAATATAGAGGAATATTCAAAATAACCTGAGGATGTGTAACTATGGAATTTGAAGAAATTGCCACAACTGCTAGTCCTTTCTACAAAAAGCATCCAACAAAATCGAAATCAGAATTATACATTTTAGAGAAATTATTCTTGCATCCCAAGTTCTACACCATTTATCTGCACCAAATATTAAGTATAAACACTTTTCAAAAATACATATTTCAAAATTTAAGTTTTGCATCCCTTGGCTTAAAATATTTGGGGTGCAGTTATATCAAATTCATAACTTAACAAAATAAATGTTACCTTCATATAGAACTTTGTTAGTTTAGTGATCTCTTTCTTTAAGTGCTTCACAAATGGGCAGTGGTTGCATATGAACATCACCTGACAAAATAAAATAAAAAAACAATTTGACATTAAACAAAAAAAGTTAGAAACTTTCATATTAGATTTTGTTGTTGAAAAAGAAATAAGCTTAGCAAGACATGAAATTTTACCAGTAATGCAGGATTACCCTCGAAATCATCCAATTTCACAACTTTTCCTGTCAATGGCTCCGGAAGCTGTGTAAAAATCAATTCCAAATCAAAACTTTTCAGAATAAAAAGAATGTATGTATATATAACACTTCTTATAGGAAACAAAAGTAAGAAAATAAATTGACCTCGAAGTATGGAGCTCGAAATCCGAGAGAGACGCCAGTGGATTCTGTCCTGGCCGCACGAACTCGGAGGGAAGCGGGTCTCGGAGTTCTAACGGGTTGAATCCGAATAGAGCGAGGGTGAGGAGTGGTGGCGCCATGGAAGAGAGATGACGTGGCGACGCACGTGCGGAGCATCGACGGAGAGGAGAGGAGCGCGGCCGTAGAGGGACCGTACGCACGTGCCACCAAAGCCATATCTCTCCGACTCTCTCTCTCTCTCTCTTTCGAGAACTCGGCAGTGCCACCAAAGGGTCTCTCTATCTCTCGCTCTCTCTCTCTCACCAGAGTTCACTCTCCACAGTAATAGTTGGTTATTTTTTGTTGCATCCTAGGAGCTGAGTTCATATCATCTCTTAAGATGCATCGTAAAATGCAGTGATATTATTCATCCGATCGCATCAAAAATCACGTAAAATAAATTTCAAAAAAGTCTCTATAATTTATTTATTCCTACATTGGATTAAAAAAATTAGAATAAAGTCCAAAATATCAAAAATTAGTTTTGGATCAAGAAAATTAAGAATTAAGTCGAGAATACAAAATGTTAGTTTTAGATTAAGAAAAATAAGAATCGAGTCTGTAATACTAAAAACTAATTTTGGATTAAGTAAAATAAGAATTGAGTCTGAAAAACAAAAAATAAATTTTAGATCAAGAAAAATAAAAATTGAGTGCGCAATATCAAAAACTTATTTTGTATCAAGAAAATCAAGAATTTGAGTGCGGAATACAAAAATTTAGTTTTGGAACAAGAAAAACAAGAATTTAGTCCGGAATACTAAAAATTGGTTTTTCATCAAGAAAATCAAGAATTGTGTCCGGAATACCAAAAACTGGTTTTAGATCAAGAAAAATAAGAATTAAGTCCGGAATACCAAAAACTAGTTTTGGATCAAGAAAATCAAGAATTGAGTCCCAAATATCAAAAACCAGTTTTAGATCAACAAAAACAAGAATTGAGTCAGGGATACCAAAAATTAGTTTTGGATGAAGAAAAAACAAGAATTAAATGCGGAATTCCAAAAACCCATTTTGGATCAAGAAAAACAATAATTGAGTGCGGAATTCCAAAAACTAGTTGTGGATCAAGAAAAACAAGAATTTAGTCCGAAATACAAAAATTTCATTTTGGATCAAAAAAATCAACAATTGTGTCCGGAATACAAAAAACTAGTTTTGGATCAAGAAAAACTAGATTTGAGTCCGGAATACGAAAAACTAGTTTTTGATCAAGAAAATTAAGAATTGAGTCAGGAATATAAAATGTTAGTTTTGGATCAAGAAAAATAAGAATTGAGTCCGGAATACCAAAAACCAGTTTTGGATCAACAAAAATAATGTAACGCAATGTTATGCAACATATAATCAGGACTCATAGTACGATCGTTTTAAGATTCATACAAAATAAATTTAAAAAAAAATCCTATAATTTATTTGTTCGTGCATTGTACAACGTAATGCTACGCAACAAAAAATTGAAGATCATGACTCGTAATAGCTTTAATATGTTAGGATATCATAAACAAAGATAAAATATATGAGTTCACATAAATATTAATAACAAATGTGGTTTTATCATTAAAAAACATAAACAAAAATAACGATTTTTTTTGTTAAAATAAACAAAACTAACTTTTTTTTTTGTAAACATAATTACAAATGTGTTTTTATCATAAAAAACAAAAACAAAAATAACGACTTTTTTTGTTACTATAACCAAAACTAACCTTTTTTTGTTACTATAACCAAAACTAACCTTTTTTTGTAAACATATTTACATAAACAAAAATAATTAATGTTCTGTTATAATAAAAGTAACGATCATGACCGTAAATAAAATAACATTATCATATAATGCTTTAAGAAAAAAATGAAAGCAGGTGACATACTGTTCTATTTTTTTTTAAAAAAAAAACCCTAAAAGAAATGTCTGCGGGATTCTGAGAAAAAGAATTATGAATGTGTTGTTATAAAAAAAAAATAAAGCAAAATTTTAAAAGAGGGCATTTTGACTGAACTTTTGGAAATGGTATTTTATAAAATTGCCTAAACATGCGTTACCATAAAAAAATAACAATTTGGTCATTTTTCAAGGATAATTTGATCATTTTTCATTCAAATTTGACAAATATGAGTTAGATTAACATTTGGAGGTCAATTATCCTGAGTTGATAAGTTTGACAGAATGATTATCATAAATGAAAATTTTGAAAGCTCATTGTCATAAGCAAAAACTTTAAAGCTGATCTCAAGGCATTACCCTTTTTTGTTTTCACATTAGGGGGTACTGAACTTACAAAAGAAGATTTTTTTTTTTAATTATGTCAAGATATGGGCACTAAAGGATTAATAGAGCCATTATATAAAAAAAATCAAAACAAATGAAACAAGATGGACAACAAGATGTATATTAACAAATAAATAAATTTTGCAAAGGTTTTTACAAGTATCATACTTACACTACCAATAATCTCCACATGAACACTTGCCCATATTAAATCGGTGTAAACGGGTCGGGTCTCTCACCAAAATTTCCCTCTTTTCACTATCTGATAACAACTTCAGCACCTCATGGCAATCATTACAAACTCTCTGGTTCTTCACAATCCTAACGGGAGTGAAACCCGGTAAATCTGTTAACCCGATGCAAACTGCCAACAATTCACCATGGAACTTTACTGAATTACCCTCCGACTTGTTATTAGTATGAAACTCCATTTCCCAAATCCGACTCTGACTACCCTTGCTCTTCTGCTTTGTATCAAGTAAAATTTTGCAGACTTTCATGTAAATTGAGTCGTATGGTGGTGGTAAAGAGTTATTTGAACCATCAGTAAAAACCTTAATAGGCCCACGGGTCTCAATCCAACTACAATCCGTTTCTCTAATGGCCCCTCTTTCCCTCATTAAACCTCTTGTTTTCATAGCCAACGAAAACTTTCCGAGGCTCATGTAAATATTGTACAAAATGATGTAAGAAACAGCATTTAATGGTTCGAGCTCCATTAACATCTCTCCTACCTTCATGGCCATCTCTTTATCTTGGTTAAGCCGACAAGCCTGGAAAAGAGTGTGCCAGACTAAAGGATTGGATTTGAAATTGGAACCCGTTATGAAATTCTCGGCCTCTATTAGCCTTCCAGCATGTCCCAGTAGGTCAACCATGCAAGCCACATGATTCACAGTTGCAGACAAACCATAGTATTTGATCATTGACTCGTAAAACCTACAATAAAAGAGACAAAAGGACTAATAAGTAATACTTCTTTTGCACTTCATATGGGCCCATATGGTACCAGCAGAGCAGCCATGGTACTGGCACATGCTCGCATGGTACCAGAAAACTAGTATGTACCTCTCTTTGCGAGATCCACAGAAATTACATATAACATATGTTCGGGTGTTGAGTATATGTCTGTGCTATGTGGACAAAAGTGTGCAAGCTGCTGTGTAATTTTGCGCGTGTGAGATAGGGAGAGATAATCCTTACCTAATTCCTTCTTCGACCAGCCCACAATGGGAGCAAGCAGTAAGAATTGCCAAAAAGACTGATTCACCCATTGTAAACCCACGCCTCTCCATTTCTTCAAAAAGTTCCACAGCTTCCTTCCCATAACCATTAACACCATAACCCAGAACCATACCAAACCATGAAGAGCCATCAAGGCAATCCATCTGCTCAAAAACCCTAATTGCCGCCTCTATTTTGCCGGTTTTATTATACATATCAATCAATGAATTACAGCAAACATTGTAACTATCAAGCCCTGATTTGATCACATAAGCATGAATCTCCTCTCCAATTCGAATTAAACCCATATCTGAACAACCACTTATCAAACTTGATAAGGTGAAACCATCAGGGTTCAACCCGAGAGATAACATTTCTTCAAACAAATCCAATGCCTTCTCCAAATGCCCATTATGAATATAAGCATTAACCATAGTACCCCAAACAAAAACATCTTCCTGTGAAACAACACCAAAACATTTCAAACTATCAGCAAGCAAACCTGAATTTGAATAGAGGGAAATTAGGGCCCTGCCAATAAACCCGTCAATTTCAAGCCCGTTCAGAATCACATGTGCATGAACCTGCCTTCCAAATTCAATTTGATTTGTCAAATTACAAGCCTCTAGCACACTCTTCAAAGTATATTTAGATGGCCTGATTCTCCTTCTTAGCATCTCATGATACAGCTTTAGTGCTCCGGTCCTAAATTCCCTACTCATTTCATTTCCTAACCGGCAAAAACCAGCAATCATAGCACTAAATACCACTGCATTTGGATTTGGAATATTTTCAAATATTTTAATTGCCTCCTCTAAACGACCACCTTTTGCATACAGATCAACCATGACACTACCTACAAATAGATCCAAATCTAAACCAATTTTTACCACACAACCATGGATCACCCTTCTTATTTCTTCATAATATAAAGAAGCATGGCATGCTTTAAGAGCCGTGCAAATAGCAAAATTGTTAAGCCTAACATCTGACCTATGCATCCGAACTAGAATTTCCACCGCCACCTCAGGACAACAAGCTTTTGCATAGGCACTGACTAGCAAATTCCATGAATCTTCATTCACTTCTTTAGCTCGGTCGAACACTAATCTCACATCATCTATCATGCCACATTTAGAATACATATCCATTAAAGAATTCACAACAAACGAACTATTCAGCAACCCGTTAACAACAACTAAGCCATGAACAATTCTACCATGCTTTAAATCATGCGACCCGGCACAAACACCAAGTGCCCCGGCATAACTATACTGGTCAAGCCCAATTCTACCGTTTCTTGCATTCCTAAAAGCATCTAGCGCACTACCATTGAAACCCATTTGACAATAGCCAGAAATTAAAGAATTCCATGTGATGGCATCTCTCACAGGCATTTTGTCGAACAACTGACGGGCAGTAGACATGTCACCACATTTAAAGTACAAGTTGAGAAGTATATTGTGCACGATTATACCGGGTCTACACGAAGTTCTGATCATGAGCGAGTGTAGAAGTTTCCCAAGGTGCAAAGACCTGGTCTTGGTGGCCTGAAGAAGGAGGCGACTATAGGTGGCGGTCTCCAACCAAACTCCTCCCTGTCGCCCTTTTGATGAAGAAAGTTGATTGAAGTTACGGTTAGGGTTCGGGTAGAGAGGTTCAGATTCGTGTGAAGCGTGTGAGAGAGAAGAAATCGCCATTGATGATGGCGCCAGAGTTTTGGCAGAGTATTTTGTACTTTTTTAAGAGGGAAAAGAGGGGGACGAAAACCGGAGTTTCTGGTATTAACGGTTAACGGGTCAAATTTCAGATCGGCTTTGCTACGATTCGGAGTCCGATATTTCCGTAGTCAAAATTACTGGGCTTATTGCACTAAATATGATTCGGAAAATGTTTGGAAGATGGAAGAAGGGAGTTTCAATGTCTATTGAATTAAAATTTGATATTATGAGAAAAATAGCCATTTAATAATATCAAAATTTGTATCAAAAGTTTCGTCTAATACTTTAATAATCGTGCGAATTATCAAATTTGATGATTCAACAGTGATTTTACCCGTTAGATCAAAATAGAGTCTAATGGATATTGGGACGCCTCCAGTTCCTTAGGAGATACCATCATTAATGCCGTAATTAATACCGACTTTACTATTCATGTAAAATGAGTTATTATTCATATTAATGATTTTATTATGCAACTTATTTTTAACAGCATTTTTATTATTCAACTCAAATATCATTAATATGAATAATAACTCACTTAACTTAAATAACAAAAGTATTATACAAATAAGTTACATAATAAAGTCATCAATATAAATAATAACTCATTTAATCTGAATAACAAATCTCATATCAATTATAGTATCAATGACTATATCAGCTCCCATATGATTTTATGTGGTTTCTTTCTCTATATTCAATATTATTTTTTTAATTTTCTCATGAAATTAAGTTGGTCTTTTATTTGTTTCTTCATCTTTTCTTTTATTTTAGAAGCTCAATTTAAAGGGCAATTAATTACTTACTACACATCTTAATTGAAGTGCATATCATGTATGCTTTAAAAAAAGGGGTAACTTTGCATTTAAGAAGCTTAGCTTTATTTAAAGGGAAGGGAAAGGAAAAAAAAAAAACACAATCATCTCTTGTTGCATATCTCACACATATCATTTATACACCACAAAGAAGATAATTTTGAATTTCATATACTTTATTTAAATAATATCCATATTGTTCTTGCACATCTCAAAATGCATTAGCTCCTTGAAGTGATGATTTTGACTTTTCCTTTTGTATCCAATAAAAAAATTTGGAGAACATAAAATTTTAGTAACACAAGATACTAACACAACCAATTGATTTGTAATATTTTTCAATAGAGTCCAGAATAAGTGGAATATCATGTAACCATCCAACAATTTTTGAACTGCCATTCCTTTAGTGTAATTATATATATATATATATATATAACCTGTTAATTTAGAAGCAAACAACTCTCAACTTTTTACGTTGTCAGTACATCAGGGAGGGATGTCTGTGAGCCGAGCACCTTACCGCCGACATCGGGGAATGTCTCGAATCCCGACAATGGGCCCACTTTGCCGTTCCTCTCTACTTCAATGGGGTACTTCATTAAGTGCCCCTGCATGTCCATGTATATTTCTGGCGAGACATAAGCGAGCCAGTTCCCCTCCGCCATTTCATTTACACTTTTTACGCATTCTAAGCTTTGCGGCTGCGTAAAACAGTCTTTGACTGCGCCCAAATGCTCCGCCCATAATGACATTCGGTATCCGTAAACCTGTACAAAATTAAGCAATCCCAATCGGGTCAAAAGAGCATATTTGTGTGTGTGTGTGTGTGTGTGTGAGTGAGAGAGAGAGACCTGGCCACAGGGGTGGGCGTGTTTCCGGGCCCACGTGTAGTGAGGCTGGTACGCGCCCATCGCAATTTCAGTATCTCTAGATCCTTCCAGAGACCTTTGGTTGATATTAGCCGATCCAATTAACACAAATTCATCATCGACTACCATCCCTTTTGAGTGCACATATATCATAAACCTCCTGTATTTCTGACTCGATTTCTGCACGAAAAAGATGGTAAAACGTGATTAAAAATGAGTTTATGAAGCTTACTTCTGTTGGTAAAACGTGATTAAAAATGAATTTGTGAAGCTTACTTCTGTTGAATATAGTAGGTTTGTAAAATATATGTATTTTAGGTTCTCTTGGACTTTGAAATGTTTGAATGATCAGAGCAATTTTCAATCTATTAATTGCATTCACCAAGTCTAAACTGATTTTAACTTTTAAGTAATTTTGGTTTTTGATTATCCGAAACTAAACTTGAACCAAAATGATTCATTTGTGAAAAATATAAGAAAATACACTGTATCAAATTTGACGCAACACAAATGAGAAAACTGGTAAATATGTTTATATAAGCTTGTGATAAAGAAATGGGATAACATTTCTTTATATATGCTTGTGATAACATCATGAAAAGGGAAGCGGGGGAGTTTCAACACCCATTGGATCAAAATTTGATCCGATGAGTAAAATAACCGTTCGATAGCATCAATATTCACACAAAAATTTTGCTTTCACACTTTAATAATCATGTAAATTATCATATTTGATGATCCAACTATGATTTTACCCATCGGATCAAAATATAGTCCGATGGGCATTGGAAGGCCCCTAGTTCTCATGAAACGAACTTTTTTAACTTTGTTAAGTAGTATGTACCATTTCTTTATTAGTATCAGAAAGTATGGTATTTTATATATGTCCTGTAGAGCACACATAAAATTACTAAAAATTAAAATCTTAATCTAACGTTGCGTACTCACTGTTGAGCTTTCGCTTATAAGAGCAGATCTGTCTCTGGTATTAGATTCACGCTTTCCGAGGCAGTAGAAATTCAAATAGTCTTGTGGATGTTGTGTTTCTGATAAGCCTTCTTGTTCCAGCGCATTCGCTATCATCTTGTACATCATTTTCATCGTTAACCCCTGAAAAATATTAACAAAAAGGTGAAATAATTGTACTGGTAAGATTCTAAAATGTGCATTTTTCAGATTCTGTTTATGGTTTAATGTCTAATTGTTAGCATATTCAATAAAAGGGAATTAGGGAAATTTGTTACCTGCCAAAAGAGGATCTCTTGCATCGGTGCAGTTGTAGGGTTCCCCTCGGGCCACATCGGAATCACAACGTAAACCGAGAAGCGTTCTCTGGCCCTTATCTTGCTTACAATTTTTAATGCTAATTCAATCGGTATCAGATTATCAGCACCTGTTTCAGAAGGCAAAAAAGTGTAATTGAATTAGAATACGGAAACTGGTTTTCATAAAGAATTCTTATGAAATTAATTAAGCACAGGTACAGAAACAGGAAAAATATGAGAAGTTGCATTTTCCGAAATTAAAAACGGACAATATAGCAGCAGAGTCTGAAATTGACAATATCCTTTTTCATCTTGTCTAGTTTAATTAAGTTTTTACAGAGCAATTATGTAATTTCACCTGTTTTTCTGTTGGATGGCCAACTGTATGATGAACCAATGAAATATTGGTTTTCTATGTAAATAAAGTGCTGTGCTGCTCTTATGGCTTTTACATATGCTGTGTGTATACTCCTGTCTATCTTCAAATTCTTTGCACATACAAGGTTCTGTCATGAAAAAAGAAAAAGATAAAAAAAAATTAATAACCAAGTCTTTATCATGAGCAATAATTATTGCTTTGTTGGTTTTAATTGGGATTATATTCCACGTTCAAGATTCAGTGAAAAAAAAAGAAAAAAAAGCCGAGAGATATAAAATGGTATAAAAAGGTAGCTACTAAAGCCTAATAAAATATAGGGAGCTGATATATTGATATCATAATTGATACCGATTTTGTTATTCAAAATAAATGAGTTATTATTCATATTAATGATTTTAGTATCTAATTATTTGTACAGTACTTTTGTTATTCAACTTAAGTAAGTTATTATTCATATTAGTGGTATTTGAGTTAAATAATAAAAATACTGTCAAAAAATTGTATAATAAAGTCGTTAATATGAATAACTCATTTTACATGAATAATAAAATCGGTATTAATTATAATATCAATGATAGTATCTCCCAAACATTTTCCTAAAATATAACAGTTTCCCTTTTTTTCACCTACCTGTGCTTCTGCCTCTTGTACTACTTTTGGAAATCCCTTCACTGATCCTGAATCGATTGACCGAAAAACCTGTAGCATCATACAAGAAAAGTTCTTTATAAAGCGGAGGAGAATGTGTCTTTATTACCTAAAACTTTCAACTAGTTTTACCAAATCATAGAAACCAGATCAGAAATTTTATCTCAGTGGCTGTACAGTACTGTTAATAGTTCCAAATTATCAAACGAATGTTCGATATTGAAAAATTAAGATGGAAAAATAGTAAAAATACATACTTGCACATGCCAACTTTCGGGATCCTCTTCTTTACAAACGTACGCATTATTGGAGTTGTCATTGGAAGGAGATAGAATCCAAGATATCCGATTGACTTTTATCAATGTATCGTCCGTCCAACTCGTCACTCTTCTCAAGCTAACCTTCCATTTTGTCGCCTTTCGCCATCTCTGCTCGAAGTTTGTTAATATGTCATATGCCGCCGGCCCCTCAATTTTACAGTGTAGGTCGTGCCACGGTTGTCTCGGCCCATTTCCACTTACCTACTTAGACAGGCACTGTTAGAAAATAACAACTGGTTCATTTGTTCTTAGTTATTTATCTGAAGGCAGAATAGCCCCCTCTTTTTTCATTAATCTCAGAAAAGTCCTTTGATCCTGACAGCCTTTCTTTTTCAACTAATAATATTAAATCATTTTCTTAATGATTTTCATCATATTAATATTTCCACTAGTTGTTGCTTCAATTGATTTTTTCTTGGATGAGGTTTCCAATGCCACAAGATTTTGATGTCATAAGATGTTACAAATTCATTTTTTTATTTATATCTTAAAATTTGACACTCAAATTTCGAATTCAAACCATTGATCTTGTTAATTTTCATGGAAGATGTACACACGTAAAATTTCATGATTTTTAGATTTCATTTTATACTAGATCAAATGGTCACAAAAGAAATGCATTAAAATTAATCAATCGTAGTTCACTAGATTCATTCACGTACTTTATTTCCTTCCTAAAGAAAATTTGAATGTTCTCTTGATCAACTGGTAAAGCAAGCTATTTCTTTGCAAACTCTTCACCTACTTTATTTCCTTTTTAAAGAAAATTTGATCAAGGGATGATAAAAGGGACTTACTGTGAATGTAGGGTTATGGATGTCGCTTTTGAAAACCGTGTTGAGATCTTTAAATAGCCTGTGCTCTGGTGTGTCGTATCGTCCATCACACATGTCAAGACCTCCAATAAAAGCAGTTAATTTACGGTTGTTTCCCCCGGCAGGCGTGTCGACAATCACACACTTTTGATGGTGTGTGAATAAAGTTCCCACTACCTGAAACTCAAAAAGGTTTTCTCGTCATAAATATGAGTTACCATTAATGAAATTAGAGTTATTATGAAACTAATTGAAAGTAATCACTAATTGGTATTGAGGCTTTTCTTTTTATGTTAGTTCTTTCTCGTTGGGAATTTTGCACTATTCTGTTGCCTTATTCAAGGTTTTCACATATTTGATAATGTAACATTCCTTCTGGTATTTATGGATTTTGATGTCATTAGATAATTATAATAGCACTTCTCTTATGTATAAGGATAAGATCTGAGGGCTCACCTGTTGTTTAAAAATGCTAAGTTTGGTACTGGCATATCTCGGTGCCAGCACGCAATGCACGCTTGAATGCTTGAAAAATTTCCTTGTTTCTTCATCATGTGTATGCATTATGCCATTCTACATTGTTAGGAAAATAAAAGAAAGGAAAAGGATTCATATCTAGACCTTCAAAATGTTGGACAGTAAAGACATATGTAACATTATTTCATGTTTGTTCTACACTTGTTACGGGGGCAGAGATAAAAACTTTTACTACAGGAAGAGAAAATTAGTTATGCGTACCGTTTTCAGATAAAATTTATCATGCGAGGTTTTATCATCCCAAATTAGCAACACAACTCTTACTCCCTCTTGCGTCTTAAATTTCAACATCTCTCCTAGAGTTAATTCACCTCCATTCGGCAACGGGCGAGTTGGCTCACGCACTAATTTCACCGGGTGGTACACAGACCAACCCACCACATATATCAAGTGGTGTGCCTCTAGTATAGCATGGCAAATATCCTCCCAACATTTATTCTGCTCATATATTTTGCCCCCTTCTAACTCTATCTGAGGCAATGTGTCATCCATTACATGAGCATCTTGGTACAAGGTTACCTACAAACCAGAATGTACCAGTTGTATCAAGTGTATGGTGTAACATCTTGATTGACAGAACCAGTCTTGTACTCCTTTTTAATTTCAATTCTTGTAATCTTTCTATTTTTCTATTTTTATGAATTTCTAATTGGATTTGATCAAGTAAACCTGCTTCCTTTTCCTGATTAATCATCTTGACCAAACCTGAATAGACTCGGTCCATTTTATTTAGCAACCTAACTTTGTTAATTGAATTACCAAGACAAACAGGTTTCACATTGTTTAGGTCAGGATTGACCGGGAGGTATGGGACAAAATAAAGACCAACACACCTAATTAATAAATTAACGCATTATCAGGTAAATGGGTTTTTGCCATTACCTTACCGCCTTTCCTTAACGGGAAGTATGCATTGGGCACACCTGAATAGTTAGGACCTGGTCCAACGCCTTCTCCGTACAAACTGTTCGTCTCTATCGGCTTATATTGCAAAGATATGCGCAGCTCTGGAATGCTTTCACTAGTTTTGATCAGTTCACCAGACTGATGCACCAGGGGAAACCAACCTTTTAATACTTCTCCTGTCATGACCTTTTCAACTGGTACTGAGGCAATACCAATCAATTGCGCACCAAACAAGTCATTATCTTTTACCTAACAGTATGTAGAGAAAAATAACATGATCACTACGGATTAGAGTAAATTTGGTGTTACTGTCAACTGATAAACAAAAAACAGGAAATTCTGTCTCACTAGTACTGTACCACTACCGGACTAGGTACCAATGTTCATCTAAGCATCCAAGGTTAGCCATTTACTCCTTATATACCATATACCAGTACCAGACTAGGAAGAGATCTATATGTACCAGTACACATACTGATAATGGTGGAGTATATATTGTACCAATGTTCATCTTTATTTTTCCTTTGTTGGTTATTTTACGGTTCTGTACTTGATTTTTATTTATTACAGTGGCAATGAAACTGACAAATTCTGGTTAGGTCAATGCATCAAAAATTTTGACCAGTGCTTGCATGCTTTACCTGAAATTCAACCATAGCAGTGGGATGTGCAACATTAACAACAAAATGTTCCTCCCATTTTGGGTTCTCGGAATTTGGTATAACCCGGGTCTGGGCTACAGTTGCCCCCGATAAGCAAACAGATACATATGGATCGCTTGTGATTATATTATGGACCCCACCTCGGTGCTTTCTGGGTTTCATGCAGGTGGGCTTACAGCCATTGAAGCACCGCCTCATCCTCTCTGACATTATATCCATATTTGGTAGGCACCGTGCTTCATGAATCCATATGTCGAGGTCACCATGTAAAATCTTAATGTTGGAAGCTGTATCCAGTTTTGAGCTTGTGCTGACATCTGTACCAGTTTCAGTACTGAGACATGGCCCGTGGGTCGGGTTGTTTGGGATTGTGTCAGATTGCTGTATTTCATTCATTAAATTGGTCGACATGGTGCAAAACTTGGTGAATTACTAAATTGTAGCACAAGATACTACTGATAGAGATTTTGAATTGTAGCTTTTTTCTCTCTTTTTTTTTTTTTACTGATTATGCGTGTACGGAGTAAAGATTTATTGAATTAACTCTGCATAGCCAGCAATGAAGATACCTAAAAGAAATTAAATCCAAAATATGATTTTTTTTTTCAATGTAAGAAACAGTAAGTGTTAATTTTTTATTGAAAAAGACATGCTACTTTGGCTCACTTTTACGAAAAACAATATCTTAATTAGAAATTAAAGTTCTAATTATTTTTTTCAAATTAATTTTGTAAGATGAGCATCTTAATATCGAATAAAAAAACTATGTTTCCAAATTAAGCATTAGAATATCTCATCAAGAAAATCAAAGAGAAAAAATGAAATCAGAATATCAGATATAACAATCAAACAAGCAAATTATTTTTTTCATCTCTTTTGGATTTCTGAAGTTATATTAAACTAAAAAACGGTTTTGCAAAATAAGAACAGCAATAAAGAAAAAAAAATGAAATTGCAAAACAGAAAAAGGGTCTTAAATCAATCACCTTCCATAAATTGGAGTGCTGGCTTGCAGAGAAAATTGAAAATTAAGTTCTTTGATTTTGGGATGATATTTTTTTCTTTTTTATTTTCTGTTTGTACAGTTATTTTTCCTGAGGTTAAAACACCATCATCCCTGTGTAATCTTCCGGCAAAAGTCGATGAATTTTTGTTTGCACCTGGACCATTCAAAACATTATAGACCACAACAATGGAGTATTTCATAATTCTAAAAATGGCATATTTCAATCTCTAAGTTATCTTTTACTATTTTTACTTGTTCAGGATATCAGTCCTGAATTCTAGGAAAGTTTTGCCTGTACAAACAAATAAAAACAATGTAAAATAACCCGTAGATAGAGAAAGCGACCAGCCCCATTCATGCTATATTAATGACACATGTAATTGCTTTGAATTGTGTATCCTTTGTTTCATTGTCTTAGTTATGGAATCCCACAATAAATAACACTATGATTTGTTCCTTTAGTACCTTCATGAACTTTCAGAAAGAAGCTAGATCTGAGCCAAAAAGAGAGAACAGTCACGCTATGCCATGTTTCAATCTCAACTGCCAGCTAGTGATGCTAAAGCTATCTTGCAAGGATATACAAGCGAAGTTGAAAAAGATGCAGGATGAAGAAAGCATCTAAAGAGTAAAAAATGCTACACACCTTTGCTTCTTTCTTCCAACATTCTTGGAAACTGAGAAAAGACGATTTACTTTCTTTCTTCTCACATCCCTACCAGCTTTTATTTGACTTATTTTGAGAACTTCAGGATGAGGAGATAAATTAAATTTCAGTAATAACCAAAACAGATACCAAAAAGGGAAAAAAGAAAACAATATACAAGCCCATCTACAGGGACACTAAATGGATTGCAACAACTCATCATGTCAACCAATAAAAGTACATCGGAATTAAACAGGGGCAATTTGGTTGTAAGTATAGACAACATTGGCATCAGTACGGGGGTAATAAATTTTGGAAAACATGTCTTGTAGTTGCCGATGTGAGGTCATGGTTGACAATATTTTATCCTGTGCCACCAACTCAGATGACTGGTTTTCTTCGGCCTTTGTCAGAGTATTTCTGACATTGTTCAAATCTGTCTCAGGTGCGAAAACGAGCTTCGACAAGTGATCCTTCTCAGCTTGCCTATCATACTTGTCTACCTCACTCGTACCAGATGTTATCAAGTTGTAGGTGTAGACAAACTTTCGTTGGCCGATGCGGTATGCCCGGCTGATGGCTTGCCGGCCCACTGCCGGGTTCCAGACCACATCCAATAGCACAACTCTTGAAGCACCTGTTAAGCTAATGCCCTCGCAACAGGCCCTAGTCGATGCAAGCAAAACCTTGGCATCGCTGTCGGGGTCGTTGAAGATATCAATTGAGGCTTGACGATATCTGGGTAAGATCTTACCGTCCATTTGTAGAATCTCCTTCCCTTCTCTCCATCGGAAGAGTTTTATAAGGTGTGTCCTTATAAGTGATAGGGGTTCAATGAATTGGCTAAAAATCAAGACCTTCTCCTTCAAGGCCTCGCACAGCCGCACAACCTCTATGACAAATTTTGTTTTGACCCCTTCATTGGGGTTTAATCGATACTTTTCCAACTCCTGCTTGCCTACAAACACAGCCTCTTCCTCTGTCAACTTTAAAGCTGCAACCAGGGAAGGATGAATTGAGGCCAAGGAGATATTGTACTCGGTTTCAAAATTACAACCTGTGCCAATGCTCTCCACTTTCTTAATCATATCCCTCTGAAATGAACTGGGGCTGAGAATAATCACGCACTCCCTCAACCCAGGTAGTGTCCGAAGAATATTCCCAGTGTGTATATGCACAAAAGGCTTCAAAATAGCTCTAACTTCTTCAGCATTATCATCTATCACATTGCTAGTGATCGAATTCCAAATTCCTTTGGCTTCGTTAGGTTCAAGAGATCGATGCCGGCCTCTTTTTGGCCGTTTGATCAAGAATCTTTCAGCAAACTGGGGCCGAACCAAGCACAAAATATTGTAGAGCTCCATAAAATTATTCTGAAAAGGGGTGCCAGAGAGAATGATACGCTTCTCCGACTTTACCTTTCCCAAGGTCTTCCACATAATACTCCTTTCATTTCTGGGTGTATGCCCTTCATCTAGCACAAGCAACCCTGGCCTTTCTAGAAGAACCTTGCGCACCTTGGCATCCTCCTCGGTATTGCACCTATCTAGTGTTAGCTTCGTAAAAAGGCCATAGCTCACCCCAAGGACACCGATCCCTTTATCCCAGCTGCATAACTTAACCAACCTGGTCAACTTCTCAGTACGTCGCTCATTTCGCACCAGCTTTCTTATGGCACTGTCTTCCTTCCCAGTGTACTCATTGATGTTTAATATGTGAAATGGGATGTTAACATTCCATTTTTTAAACTCCTCCTCCCACGTGTAAAGCATCCCACGTGGTGCGATTATGACAGGTCGACAATCTGGGAAGACTTTCATGTAGGTTTGAATGAAAACGATAGCGAGCCGGGTTTTGCCAGTGCCCGGTGCATGGCACACAACACATCCACCAATGACATCAGTGCGGGGTCCACTGCGCAGGGAGTCGAGCTCAATCCCACCGGCCAAATTGTTCCACATAAACTCCATTGCCTCACTTTGGTGTGCATACATGGTCGAGAGTATGCCAGGAATTAGATCCCAGACTGTACCGTTTAAGGTGTTATGAAATGGTTCCGGCTCACTGGTTTCCTCATTTGCACAGAGGTTGGTGTACTGGAGTGGGGCTTTGGGCTCAGAGGTTGAGATTCTCCATGATGACTTGTCAACAATGCTAGTAGCCTGAGTTACTCCAATTGTTAGAATCTAGGAACTTCAGGTTAAGTAATGAAAAGCTTTACTAACTGATTGAAGTGTGTACATGATAAAGAGTTGAGGAAGTGTAAAATATATAAATCTGAAGTTCAGATATAAATCTCAGTATAGAACTTCCAAGACCAAGCTGGTATAGAATCTATCACCTGTTTAGGCATGCTTAGTCTTGTGCAAAAAGGGGGTTATTGGTTTTATACATTAAATATAACACTGGAATGGTAAAAATACTGCAACGTACGCTAACCTGATCTATTTCACTGTGAAAAAAACATTTAAAAAGAAAACTATATTGTGAAAGAACCACCCATAAATACTATTAGGAATCTGGTATTCAAACAGATAACAAATACAAAAGTTGGAACTAGACCTGCATCAAAGCCACTATAGTTTGCTATATTCTCTCATTATTCCAAATGTATGTTACTAACATGACATCACATATTCTTATCATAGTACAGCAGGCTTGTCTTAGCTATGGGACAACTTTTAGTAATAAAACGAAAAAGAAAAAAGAAAAATCAAATGAGGATATACCATCGCTGGGAGGATGTATCTGATTTCAATGCTCACAAAGGGGCAATTCTTGCATAATACCCCAATTTGTTCATCTAAAATTAAATCATGCTGTCCTTTTGGGCAATACCCGTCAATACCAGAAGTCAGGTCCCATAATGCGCCTTCATCTACACCTAAAACCTACAAAAAGAAAAAGAAAATAGTTGACATGGCAGTTTTATTTAAAGTATGAAAAGTCCAAGAATCCAAGAACGAGCATGTTGCTTGGTGCTAGTAAGAATAGTATAATGTTTCTTAGAAAAATTAAATGCATGGGAAGTTAAAGCCCAACTGCTACAAACTCCATAAAGTCGTGTCTATGATATACTGGACAAAATCAGAATAGACAAAGTAGGCTAACATTTACAAGTCGACAGTGACTTACTGAAGTACAGGTAAAATGCAATAAGAACAATAAACAGCACAAATAGTTAAAAGAAAAAAGAAAAGGTTGTAAACTATTGTACCTCATCATTATTATACCTCCCTATATTTTCTGATTCAAGAGCAAATTCATAATCAGCCCACAATTCATCCAATTCTCTATCCTCTGATTTCTCCTTTTCTCTCTCCTCCTCAAAGAAGAACACCATTGGTAGTACATCTTTCAGCCCGTATTGGTTTGGATCCACTGTCCAACTATCAGATCCTTTCTCACCTGACATCCTATTAACTAACATCCTCATGAGGTCTTGGCCTCTAGGGACTCTTCCCCTTGTACTACTCTTGTACCGCTTAGATGACCTGAATTTTGAGCCTGATCCATCCTTTTTAACACTCTGTCGGTATGGGCGTGGGAAACTTTTCGACCCTGGGGTCTTTGACCGATAAGTGGCTGAACCATTTCTGGTGACACCAAAACCAGCACTGCTGCCCCCACCTACACTGGATGGTACATATCGAATCTCCTCCTCCCAATCAGAATCCGATGAAGCTGATCTTAGTACCCCTCTATCAGGATCCAAATCCGTTTCAAGATCCGACTCAATTACATGAACTTCATCTGGGTTATCAGATTTCAGTTTCTTTGCAGGTGGGTCAGTAATCAAGCCCTCCAATTCAGGTCCCAGAAACCCAGTTTCATCTCTTTCTTCATCTGATTCCATCATTTTCCTTTTCACAGCACGATACCTCTCTTGCCATTCCCCAATCAGCATGTCATCATCTATATCTACATCGGGTTCGGATTTGTCAAAATCCTCATCCGAACTGGTACTCTCTTCCTCTTCCTCTTCCTCTTCTTCTTGAACTGCATCCTCATCTCTCTTTTCATCATCCTTCTCATCTCCTGAATCGTCAGAAATTTTTTGAAAGTAGGTCGAGTAAGAAACTCTCTCTTGCTTCCCCCGAGACAACCGAGTTCTCCAAGCAACGCATGAGACAAAAGGCACTTTCTTGGGTTTTTTCACGACCGGTTCGCTCACACCAATTATCTCCAGTTCATCATCTTCACTGGGTACATCTATTACCTTGTCTTTTCCTCTGCCTCCTCTTGCATAACTTAGGGCAGCTATAGGAATTTCTTCCGTTTCGCTATCTACTTCCACATTACCTAGCTTTTCACTGACCATGGTGGCTAGTGCATCAGAAACCTCTAATAAGAGTAGAAGAATACAGATAAACATAAATTGATACTTATTCCGAAACATCATATGTTCTTGCCCTTAATTCATGTAATTCCTGGAACAAGCACTATTGGGAAGAAAATTTGACAAAGTAATGGTACCATGTGGAGAAGGCAGGGCATGAGATCGAGAATCCTTCAGAGAAGCCACTCCATGTATAGTGACAGGAAGAAGACCAGCACTTGCATCAGGAACTGTGCTGACTTGGTTTGGAACCGGAGGCTCACCATCTGCATTTACCAATCTCTTCAAGCTGTCACAAACAAAGGTATGAGCTCACCAGTAATAATACCATAAAGTCATTTGCTGGATGATCAACACTTCTAACCATTCCATTCCCCTTGGTTATCTAAAAATTTGTTTTGTTTCATTATTTTATCATGGGGCTCAGCTATTGCAAAACCAATAGAAAAGATGCAAAAATAGCATTCGGTCCCTAGTTAAACATAAAATGTATAGACATTCTATGGATAAATTAGAAAAAACCCAAACAATCAACCTATAAAATGCAGCACATGTATGGCATTAAGATCGGTAATGCTGTTGAATTATTTTTTAAACCCTAATAGATGAACAGTGGGAAAAATACTCCATGAATTGAATATCAGCAAATTTGTATTTATTCCCCTGAAAAGGGAGATTACAAAATTCCAGTATGCAAGCTCAATCTTTCCTTCCATCTTTTTAGTAGCACCAATATTGAGTATCCCTCAAATAAATCAGCACCAAAACAGGAATTGTACTTTAAATTTTAACCTACTACCACTCCACCAAAAGGAAACCATTACAATTAACATTACATCATCATCTCAGTTTCCACTTTGCATATACAAAGGTACAAAAAAAATGAAAATAGAAAAAAGAGAGATACAGTTGGTTGGAAGTCAGAGGTGGATGTACAGAATGAGATGAGAGAGCGGAAGCCCCGTCGGAGCTGTGATGACTAGAGCTTTCCGATTGGCCAGATACCATCTCCTCGCGATTGTGATCACCTGACACGCGCACTACCCCGATCCTTTCGTCTAACCTCTATGCAAACAATGGAGAAACCGATATTAGATTCATTTGAGTAACGCACGAGAGACGACGACGAGGATTAAGTTAGGACCAAACGAACCGTAGAAAGAGAGAGGGTTTAGGGTTTAGGGTTTAGTCGATGGTTCTTCCTCCGAGTCGAGTCTTCTCTTTCTCCTCCAGTACTCACTACAGTGAGAAGACGAGGCGCCAGAGAAGAAAGGCACCTTCACTTGAGCAGTTGCGATCCTTAGAAAACGGAAAGCGCGCGCGCGAGAGAGAGAGAGAGAAAGGAGAGAGACAAGCGGCCGTTTGTTTGTTTATTAGGCGAGAATTAAGAATTGGAGGGATGTGGAAGGAAAGGTGGCGATTGATTAATTAAAAGAAGGAAACTCACGTGACCTCCTCAATTAACGTGTTGCTTTTTCCGAACGTGGGCCCCTTACCGAATCTATCTACCATTTTTCCGGATATTTCTCTTCTCCAGTGCGCGCTGTGTCGCTATACGTACAGAAGTCGGACACGCACGAAACTATACGTACAGAAGTCGGACACGCTGACACGCGCTATTTTTTTTTCACCTTTTATTTATCTAATAATATAAATAAATAGATTGGTTTATATACAACATTCTATATAGTGAAATTTAGTTAGTAATCTATGATGAGATTAATACACGTAACATTTAATTTATATTCTTCTTAAATAATGAAATCAACAATTATGATTTTTCTATATTTTATTATAATATGAATATGATGTATCTAAAATAATATATTTATTTGTTTGTTATATTTTTTTGTTGAATGATACAAGTTATCAATTTATTTGACAAATAAATATAGAAATTTTATATCAAAATCTAACAAAATAGCAAAAAAAAAAAATACAACCACAATCAACCACAGCCACAAACAAAGTTTAACCAACTCTTGTCTTTCAAAATGAGCTAAGAATCCAAATTATTAAATTCATAGAAGATAAAAAGACAACCAAATTACTATATATCTAACAAATGGTTATCCCCTTTGTCTGATATTCTATAGCCTCCTGAGTTGGAGCACCTGTAAAAGAAACCTCTTTTTCTTCATTTTCAATATAAATTACATCCAATCTAAACAGATAATGTAAATTACTTGAATAAATATCCAAAATTTAAGCAAAGTATACTAGTATAGTCATTTTGTGGTACTTCTTTGAGAGTTTTTTTTATAAATGACGGAGCCTACAAATTTAATAATATTAATGGTCAAGTATCAAATTTATTTTCACCAATGACTAAAAGAGCACCGCCACTAATTTCGCCCTTCAAGATGGTTTTTCGTTTGTCCGTCATCTAACCCGAAATATCGTCCATTTCTTGACCCGAAATATTATCCATTTCTTGACCCAACATCCAACCCGAAATATCGTCCATTTCTTGACCGTTAAAGATGAGCCCACATGTCAACAGAAAAATAAATTGCGTAAATATCAATCTCGCCTTTTAGTTCAGCTCACTAGTCAGTATCTCAAAAGTCAAAATCATATCTTAGCATTAAATAAATTAGTTGTAAACCACAAGGACGAGATTGACACTTGCTTCTTTCCTTCGATATACATCTTTGCTGCATCTGGCCGAGAATAAGGGTCTCTAAGGGGTGAAACCCATAATTGCACCTTTTAGCTGGGATCCACATTCAGTGACCAAAACTAAAGGCGAGACTGGCACTTACGTCCTTCTTTTAGTATACACCTCTGTTAAATCTGATCAAGAGCAAGGATCTTTAAATGACGAAATCCATAATTATGCTCTTTAAGTGGGACCCACATTTCAATGAGCTAAATTAAAGGGCGAGATTGACATTTATGACATTTGTTTTTTTGTTAATATATAGACTCATCTTTAATGGTAAAGAAGTGAATAATATTTCGACTTAGATATTAAGTAAAGGAAAAGCCATCTTAAAGAACGAAATTAATGGTAGCATTTTTTTAGATCATAGGTGAAAATAAATTTGATCCTAAGTCTATGGGCCCGACAATTTGCGAAAAACTTCTTCTTTGCGTTGGAAATGAAGACAGCAAAAATGCTTTCGCTGCCTTTTCCAGTATCTTTCCTAGTTGCACCACCACCATCAGATGCAAATTCCATCAACGTGGCAAAATCTTAAAGGTAAAGGACTTCTCCAATTATTCCGTACAATTGGAGAGGATCCAAACCCCAAAAAAATTGCCCTCTTTCGTTCGCCCCTTTGTTTTCTCCTCCTCCTCTCTCTCTCTCTCTCTCTCTATTCTTGTCGCTGTCTATCCTCTGTTCTTTTCGTCGTCGCCATCTAGGATTCGTCGTCGCAGCAAAAGAGGCGCGGAGAAGAGAACACCTTTCTTCCATCGCTGCGCAAAAGAAAGGGTGAGTTGCCTGGGTACCGAATCGATACGATACGACATGAATCGCGAGTCGAAAACGAGTCATGATCCGCATCGCTGGCGCTTGCGACTCGTATCGAATCGTGAATCGCGCGATACTAACTTACTTACACGAGTCTCTATTGTTTCACATTGCAATTGCATTTGCATTCTTTCTTGTGTTTGTATGGGTTTCTGTTCCATAGTACACAGTCCTTTCTGTTGTTTTGTGAGCAATGGTTAATTTTCTAGAAGGTGCACAATTGTTATAACCCTAAAAGCATGTGAAATGAGAGATTTGCACTTTGACCTATTTTCTTTTTTTTTGTTCTTGTAGTTACTTTTGTATATGAAACAATGATGTACAGCACCATCTTTTACCGACTTACCAGTAACAGCTACCTCAACCAGAAAAAGATTTCAGAAAGTTCTTCTGAAACATTAAATCACTAATTAAGTTGCAATTTTTTTATTCTTCTGCAGGAATCAGTAGTACACTGAATTATGGATCTCCCGATAACTGATCCGCAACTCATACGGAATTCAACCCTGCTTCAATTCAACTGTCCCAACTGTGACACTGAACTGGTACACAAGGTGGCGCAACTGCTTCTCACTGGCCTCGCCACAGCCTGCATTGACAATACGGCTGGTGACCCGTTTCGGTCTTATGCATCAGTGGCTGTCGCCCTTAGAAAAGAGATGGTTGACTATCTGACGGAGAGATCTCAAAACTTCATCACAGAGTCAATTGTCGGTACAGTTGAAGCGGTACCAAATCAACAAGTCGAAGTTTCTGATGACCCAGCTGAAATTATCTCCGATTTCATAGATGAGTTTGCAGATGTTAAGAGAAACTTGTTTGGCCGAGTCTCAGGCTGGTTGCTGAGTGAGAACCGCGAGGATAAAATTGACGACTTTGCTCAGGACATGGAGACCGACAACTTCTGGCCAATTGATCGCCGCGAGGGAATTTCAGCAATTTTCATCAAGAATGTGGATATGAAGAGAAAATATCATTGCGGTGAGAAATATGAATCTGCAGAGAAGTTACATGAGCACATGAGCGAGTGCACTTACCGAAAAATCATTTGCGAGTATGAGGGTTGCAGAGTGAAATTCTCTGCATTCAGTAAGGATGAACATGAGGAGTTTTGCCTGTACAAGGTAGTGGAATGTGAGCAGAGATGCGGGGAGAGCATTTTGAGGAGAGATATGGACCGCCACTGCATCACTGTTTGCAAGATGCGGATGGTTAACTGCCCCTTCTACCAGATCGGGTGCGAGTCGGCCTTTGTGCAGAGCGAGCTTGCTAAGCATTGCCAGGATTTTTTGAGTTCCCATGTGCTGTACGTGCTTAAGGTGGTGCACAAGAGGGAGGCACTCAGCAAGGATGAGTTGGAGGCACGCCAACTTATGTTGAAGCAGGTTAGAATTTCTCTCTATTGAGCACAGCGTCTTAATTTTGGTGGCATGTTTGGTTTTGCAGAGTTGATGTCGATAGAGCTTAAATATAATGTTTCAGCCAAAGTAAAGACTATTCAACTTTAGTTCTCTTCTCTCTAGTTTAATATCTGATAGAAGCAAACTTTAGGGTTTAGAAATCCAAAATCACTTTGTAAGAATCAGTATATTAATTTCAAGTTTATACTGCTGTAAATATCTGGTATATGCTGATGCTTAGGTACTATTTTGTGTCATAATGTATAATAGAAATGAGGAAACCCGTAGACAGAAACAGACATAAAATAAAATTAACAAAATAGAAGAGGAAAATGTATTGACCTAACTAAATATTGTAGTACTGTATCAGGTACAGGGATTCTGCTTATGTAAGTTCTCCTTTTTGACATTTTCTTATTTGTTTTAATTTTTTTACCTTTTCCAGTCTGATTTCTGGGACGACCTGTCAGAAAAGAAGGATGTGAGATCTCTCACTTGGGCAGTGAAGGACCTAGAAGCGAAGCTCAAGGGGCCTGAGAGCGAGCGGGAGAATGCTAGTTAGTTAGAGTGTGTCTTCCTATCTCACAAACTTGCTTTTTTTTATTTTAGAAAGAAATATATACATACAGTGGTCAATAAGGTGCTGATTCAAGAATTTCATTCTTGATCATGCTTTTTTTTTTCTTTTTGGTTTTTGAAGCTGATAGAGGACTGGGCAAGCCTGTTAATTTTTATGTTGATACTCGTTTTGGAGAACTGTGTGCCAATATAAAAGAAGTAATATAGAGGATTTTGTAAAACAAAACAGTGTAAACCAAGTAATTTTTTTTTTTACTGCTGGAATGGCTAGAAACTCACTCTTTCTTCAGTAATCTTTATCTTTTGTATCTTTTTTCAGAAGAAGCTTATTAGTGTTTTATCCACATTCATCCGTAGTTTTCTTTTTATAAATATCAGATATTCTGACAAAAGCAATACTTGTCAATTGATGAAGTTAAGGGACAGGTTAACATCTCATGAAACATTTTTCTTTTCAGAATTCTTTTGGTTTGATTTGAAAAAATATTATTGAAACTATTGAAATCAATTTATTGTCTATTAATTCCAACCTCTTTTCTTATTGAATAACTCCCAGCTTTTAATGATCATATCCACTACTTCTGGAAAAGGTGCCTTGTTGAATTGGATAAAATTTTCAAATGTCAAAACAGAAATAATTTTAGAACAGTTTTTTTCTACTGTTGTTGATGTTAATTAGGTCTGCAGCGGATCGTGATCCAACCTAATCTAACCCAACCTGTTCGACAGTGTGACCAAATTGTGCAAATAAAATTCAATATAGCCTGTCTTGATCCTGACCCATACTGAAGCAACTACCAGAATATGAGAAAAAATGATAATAAATCTACCAGTACATCAAAATGAGAAAAGTTGTAGCATGTCTAGGTATGATAATTTTTTATGAATTCAAATAGGTTTTAATTAACGCAAATAGATTGGTACCAGAACTTGGAAGTTGGAACGCAAATAGAAAAGTTGTAATGCTATTTTTTAGTTTCTTATAGAACTGGTGGATATATCCACTATTTCAGGGGAAAAAAATGTATAGCAGATACAGCCAGAAGATGGCAATTTAGGGAAACTTTTAAGCCATTTATCGAACACATGAAACCACGATAAATTAGTCATTCATGCAAGTGTACCTACACATAAGCAGGTTTACAGGGCAATCAAGTCTTATTGCTTCTCCCTAAAAATCAACTGACAAAAAGGGAATACAAAGCTCTTGCGCATAACTCACTGACAAGCGATGCACATAAAAAAGTTCAAAAAGGGTAAAATGATGGCCTTTTTCTTTCCTCGGGACAAGTAAAATTATAACTCGGTAATCCCAACTTATGAAAATCCAAAAACAAAGCAGCATTCACTTGCTTTCCTCCTGAAAGAGAATATAATGACCATTAGATTATATATATGTGCAGAAAACAGTACACTTAATACGAATAGATATTTAGCATGTCAATTACATCCGGAGCAACAAAAACCAGTCTCCATCTTTGAAGAACAGTAACACAAAATCCCTTAAGGTCAAACTACTCTAACAGACTTAAGCCTGTAGTGTTAACTGTGTAATTTTGCATGAACACCAAACATAGCTTAACAGCTAGTATCGACATGTGCCTCTAAAAATTTCGAGAAATAAACCATATCCTGGTCCAAAGAGGGACGTTTTTGCATATTATCCTATTCAATGACTGCGTTTAGCTTGATAACTTAAAAATAAAAAAAAATATTGACAGAATAAGATAGGAAAGCTATTTGTATCTTATGCCTGTAACTGAGAAAAGTAATGGACTGTGATATAGAGCAGGGATCTACTATGTCTGTTTTCCCAGAAATTTTGGTATCATTCCAAGCTGTAACAGCTAACCCTGGTATTTATATGGTTGGTAAGCATGACTGCTTAGACCTTCCTTCCTTTCTGGATTCTTTCACACTTTTTACTGACCATTGCACCTAACATGTTAGCTTTGAATATCACTTCAAACTAGCTTTCTATGTTTGTTTTTTGAGGTACATTTAAGACCTTGACAGTTCCAATCATTTTACAATATTCAAGGCACAATACATAAGCTGACATGTACACAAACAAATGCACAACGACAGGCGCATGCAGCGAGAGCGAGTCAGAGAGACACAGAGAGGGAGAGGGAGAATACCTGAGATGGAAGAGGAAGAGGTGGGGCTGATGGAGGGGGTGCATGAGAGGAAGCAGGAGGAAGAGGTGATGCCGACTTAAGGGGCCACTTTGGAGGAGAGCCATTCAAAAGATACGAACACTCGGTGTACGCTGATCCAATCCCTACACCAAGCCCAAGTGTCACAGATGCCCATCTCGACGTAGGACTTCCTGTTAAGAAACAAAATAGGTACACAACTAACGCATGGAGAAGAGGTATTTATTTTTACCAGAACAACTGGATAATGAAAATCAAAATTTCAAAAAGGTGATTGGTACAATCTCGGGCATGTTATTGATACCTTGGGTATCATTTGGCTTTTCGGTCAATCAATTAAACAGCAAAAGAAGTAGAAAACAAATCACACTTTACTAGCACACAACTTAATTTGGTCATCATATGCTGGTGAGACTTGACCGAAAGGGTAAGTAAATGCAAATTGCTACCGATCTCTATCCCTAACTTTAAGAGTTTCAACTTCCCTCCCTAATCTTACCTTTTTTGGGGTAGTTGTAAAAACTATACATATAAACCAGGATAGTTTAACAGTTTACTTCTAGTGAAGACGAAAATTGTATGAAGGTGTTCGTTGTGAAGAATGAAAAATGGGGAACCTTTATTAACATATTTGAATAATAAAAACTGCTCAATAGAAAATGAAAAGAAACACATAGAAGTGAAAAGGAGTATTTCTTCGATTGAACTTTGCATGATTGAATAAGCATGAATTTGAAATGTGCATTTGATGAATCAATAAGAGAACGTGCATCAAAGAGACTAAACTGGAAGCGAACACAAAGTCAAAATCAAAATATTTCACTCCAAACTAAACTCTCTGCCCTGTTTTCTTTATCTAATCTACTAATAATCAACAAAACGAACAAAAAGAATTTTATATGAAACCCTAATGCCACGCCTCAATAAACACCCAGATGGATCTAAATCGGACACAAAAAGTCATTGAACTTATGTCCATTACCAGATCTAGCTACCTAAACATTCCAGTTGGTGTAAATTCGACAAAAGAAAAGAACGGGGAGGAGGCTTACGAAAAAGGATAAGGCCGGAGAAGGCGCCGGCGACGGAGGAGTAGAGGACGCGGCGGATGGAGAGATCGATACATGCATCCCACTTCTTGTCGAGGTCGGATTGCGGAAGCGCGTAGGGTTTCTTCTTTTCTTCGTCCGCCATTAGAGAGAGAGAGAGAGAGAGAGAGAGAGAGAAGGGTTTGTTTCTTCTTCCTCTTTTTTTACTTTTTTTCTCTTCCTTTTGTTTTTGTTCCTTGCTTTGTCGGAGAGATTGATGCGGCGTGTGTGTACTGGGTCGAGTCGAACCGTGTAGGTAGGTTAAGTTGGATATGGGAAGGAGAGGAGTTTCAACATCCGGATTAAAATTCGATCCGATAGATAAAATAATCGTTCGATAATATTAAATTTTTATATAAATTTTTTTTCATATTTTAATAATCGTACGGATTATCAGATTTGATAATTTACTGATGATTTTGCCTATTAGATGATTTTGATACTAAGATGGGTATTGAAAATGCGTCCCCGTTCTTTAGATATGTTATATGTGGTGTTTTTTCCTAGTTAGATCCTCGAAAATATTACATTTTTCTAGAATGCCCTCTTGTCAAAAGTTAGTGTTCTTTTTTTGGGAGAGGATTATTTGATAATTATTAATTTGATAATTTTGACAACGGATTTTTAAATAATTTTGAAAAAAAATTAAAAATCGAAAAAAGTTTATAAATATATAATTCAATTTATAGATTGATTGTGTTTTAAATTTCATACAATTTAAGTATAAATTAATATTTTATCAAAAACCATTAAATATGGACTGTTATAAATATCATGTAATTTTGATAGTCTTTGATGAAATATCTAATAATATTTAAATTGTGTGAAATTTGAAACACAATCAATCTATAAGTTCAAAATTGTGTTTATATTTTTTTTTCTATTTTTAAGATTTTTTTAGATATTATTTAAAAATTTATTATCAAAGTTGTCAAGTTAGGTAGTTATTAAATGATCCCAAATTACGGAAGCTTTGGGAGAAAAATATTTACTTAATATTTGTAAAATGTTGATTCAGACAGACTACTTAATTTGGTCAAATTACCTCATTTAATCCGAATAGGAATATTTTGGATATTGTGCAAGAAATTAATAACATTTATAATACACCAGCTGTTATTTAACTACAAACGAATTGAAAATTCCAAATAAAATACAAAATGTCAATTTTGAAATAGGCACGCATAATATGATGTAAATACATTAAAAAAATATTTATAATATTGATGCATTTTTGTAAAATTAGTACAAATAAATTTGGGTTTTATCCAGAAGGTCCAAACTTCATGGAATTAATGGGATTATGTTCCCATCAATATAATGTTTCCCAACCATATGGCTTTTATTTTGGGGAATTTTTTTATTTTCAGTATTTATTGCTATCTAGTTATAAATGGTGGAAAATAAAATAAAATTGAGTTGGACTCAAATTCTTTTCTTCCCACTAACCACACTTGTGCTAAGTTAGACAAAATATAAATCGTATCTCTTTAATTTAACATCAAAAATACATATAAATATTAAATAAATATATTTTAGCAGCTAATGTGTTAATTTTGATGATATTTGAGTCAATGAGATAAAATTGATAAAAAATGTGTTAGACATGTTCAAATACGTTTTAAATATGTTATAATGCGATTTTAGATAAAATATAGACTGTATCTAGCATAAAATCCCATATAAATATTAGACAAATATACATAACAACTTATGTGTGGAATTTGACAATATTTGAGACAAAAATGAGGTCAAATTGATCAAAAATGTGTATAAACATATTCAAATACGTTTTAAATACATTCTGATGTAATTTTAGACAAAATATATATCGTATCTCCTTAGTTCAGTATAAAAAATATATGTAAACATTAGACAAATATATTTAGCAACTCATATGTGAATTTTGACAATATTTAAATTAGAAATGAAACCAAATTAATAAAAAAAACATGTATTTTATTTTCAATATCCCTTTTCATGAGCAATTTTACAATGACATAAAAAATAACCTCATCATTATGTGGTGGTGAAAGCTCGTTTAAGCTAATAATTTGTTTTTGCAAGTTCCAACAATTACATGTGAGAGATATTTTATCAACATGTTTAACATTTTTTTCAAGCTTCTCCTTTTCATTGTCAAACACTTTAATGCACTTTTTTTTAATGGTGGTTCTACTTACTTTTATAAACACAGTGGAGGATTCAGAAAGTCTAACAAACCTAGACATAAATAATGAAGAATTTTCTTTTCGTATTAGTTATTTAAATCTAAATATATTTAATATTTTATACTTAATTTATCAAATTTAAAAAATATATATAATTATTATTAATTTTAAAAATCAAGGATGAGTACTAATATGAGCTTGCCTCAATATAAATTTGCTACTGGGTAAACATTATTATTGTAGATTTTTATTAATAGTCTAAAAAAATAATAAATCACAAAAATAATCTCAGGATAGAGAGATTAAGAGGTGATTGGTAGGGGTTATGAATATAAAAGGGGTTGGATTAGAAGAACCATATTAATCAATATCATATAATAAATTATTCATATTAGCTCGTGAGTGAACTGAGCTAGAACGAGCCGGGTTGGAGCAAGCTCGTAATTGGCTTATTAGTTTAATGAGCAGACTAGCTCGAGTCTAAAACTAGCAAGCCAATTATAAGTTTTTTTCGAGCCGATTCCGAGCAAACTAGGAGTCGCGACTTTTTCTTACAATCCTAATTTTTATTTATATGTAAAGACTTTTGCTAGCTCGACAAGTTTTGATTTTCAAATCTTTTTTTGAGAATTAAATTTGTATCTTTTTATAGAGAAATACTATGTTCTAACTTGCAATTCAACTATTGTAAATATTAATGTGATACTTCAAAAAAATTAAAAAGTACTAAATTATATTTATCATATCATTATTGCAATTCTCATAAGTATATTCTAATTCTCAGATTTTCAAAATTGCGGGTTTAAAACTCAAATAAAAATTTCTTTATAAACATTTAAAATTGAATGACTTAAACTCTACTTTTAATAAAAAAAATCAAATATAACACCTTGCGGCATCTGCTGAGATTTTTATTAGTAGCCTAAAAAAAATAGCAAATCACAAAAATAGCCTTAGTGATTGAAAAATCACCAAAATGGCAATTATGTTGGAAGATTTGGCGTATAGGTAGGACGACAAAAAATCCCGCGTGTAGATCGTTTGATCCGAGATGCCAGAGGATACCAAAAACCTTGTTGTACCGACCCGCCTGACTTGATACACTGGAGCTTCCAGTGTATTGACCCATCTCACCCGGTACATTGGATTTTGTAGCGTACACCCCTGTATGCAAGAAAATGTGGCGTAAACCTTGCACCTCTACATACTCCAAATTTCTAACTATTTCCATCGTAATTTAATCCAGATCCGAGTTTCTAATCATTTCCATCCCGTCTCACTCGGTACGCTGCAGTTTGCAGCGTACACCTCACAATTTTATCCCAAATCTAGATCTAAGTTCCAAAAAAAAGAGCAGTGTATTTCTAACAAAAAATAGAGAAAATCAGAGGTAAATTCTTTAAATAATTTTTCTGAATTAATATTATAAATTAGCTTTGTCAATTTATTCATATAAATTATATTTATTGCATGAATATTAAAAAAAATTGTATTATAATTATTTAATATATATGTAAAAAATAGAATCTTAAATGTAATTTTAATTTTTATTATGTAGATAAACTGTCTGAATGATCCCAATTGTCATGTATGCGGATGGTACAACTAAAATGCTGACGACTTGGAGTAATGGAGAGTCAACATTTTCTGAATATCAGAGCTCGATATAATACTAAAAGTGATAGTACTTATCACTTTTATTTAATTCTTGTCCTTGATGAAATTGAATAACGAATGATATTCCAAATGGCTGCATCAGAAATGAAATGGAGAATAGTTGAACTCTATGTTGACCTACTGATAATACGAATTATTCTCCGACAACCTACCCGGAACTAGCAGTAGAATCGAAGATGTTTTACCTGTCTAATTGAACCAGACACATCAAAGATCCAACCTAGCAGAAAAAAGATGCAATCTAACACCCACAATGCCTGATCGGTCAGTCGAGAATCTTAATCCAAGTTCGAATAGCTCACACAATCATCGATTATTGATAATATGGAGGCGAAAGGTATTCATAATGAAGATGTTGTTGAAATAGAGGAAGAGAGGGAGAATGATGATGAAATTGATTTATTACCGATTAATGAGGAGTGGGATATAAGAGAGGATTATTGGGATTTGGCCGATGAAGATGATCTAGATTATAATCTTAACTAACACGTGGAGCGTCGATTGATTGTGAAAGGAAGGTTAGAGAAGCGATACCCCGTAAGTAATTTTAGTGATGTATCTGAGATAAATGAAATAAATCTTCCATCACGAGATGAACTTGATACATGTCCAATACCTCCCATATGGCTGACACGACTCTCGATTTGGCTCACCCCAAGAGTGAAATGAACAGCCGGCCTAAGCCAACTAACATTGAACCTAGTCCACGACCACATCTGGAGAAGTAATAATGGTCCCGCAATAAATCTCATATCGGATCAAGTAGTGATAGACAAACTCCAATACAAATAGGCTAATACTGCAGCTCCCCAGTTGTATGAACGAGGATGTTTCAAGTCGATCAGGAACTGCAGATACATAACAGGTACACCATTCCCGATCATGTCCGGAAACAATACGAAACCGAACATGTCCATAACAAAAGCCCGGGTGTAATGGTCGATTGCCTCAACCGTCGCATCATATGGCAAATGTGTAAACTGCTCTCGCAACCATGGCAAACTCAAACTAAATCGAGAAGGCATGTACATAGACTGACCTCCTACAATCCGCTTCTTACTCATACATGTCGCTACCTCAATCGGCCTCTCAAATGCAGACTCCACTAAGTATGTTCGATTACTGTCAGACAGATTGGTGACGGCAATCCCGTCGATAGGCAACTCCCACAGACACGCCACATCCTGTAGCATGATCGTCATCTCTCCCACCGACATGTGAAAAGTGTGAGTCTCAGGCCGCCATCTCTCTATAAGTGCCGTGATGAGAGCTTTGTCGATATTTATGTGTCTGATGCGAGAGAGATGATATAGCTCGAGTCATTTCAAATGCGACTCACACTTTTCATTATACGGAATCTTCACTCGATGTTATTTTGCCGTGAACATGAAATTTTCCCTAAATTTATATCAAAACAAAAATTAATTAGTGATAATTCACAATAAAATAATCATATAAAAATATATAATTAAAATTAATGTTAAAAAGAAGAAATATGCTTACGTGTGATCGAATGGTTGAAACTCTATGCTGCTAAAGAGGCATCTGTAGCAAAGAAGAAAATGCCTGTTGATCTGGATGAAGTGATCTGAGAGCCTGTCGTCTCGGCTCTGACTTTAATGTACTGGTATCTCTCTAATCATCGTATGCACGATCCCGAGCTTGTCTCGGCCTTGATATGATTCGAACCTGCATAATTTATTTGTTAGTCAATATTTAAAAAAATTCTGAATTTTTATTTTTCTCTGTTTAGATAAATCTTATGTCAATAAAAATATACTCTTATCTTTGTAAATTTTTTTTAATATTAGAAATAACTAATCTAACTAAAATGTTAAAGATACACTAAAAATATTTCATAATATAACTAAAATTTAAAACAATTGAACTAAAATTTAAAATAATTTAACTAATTTAATTAATAATATTTATAACTAATAATTTAGTAGTAATACTAAATTAAATAAATTTTTTTATAACAAACTGATTATAATTATTATTACTATATATTTTATAATTCATATATTTTTTACTTCCATAAAAAAATAGAATTTTTCATAAATATATTATGGTTAACATACCCACAGTTAGTTGTACATGTCAACTTTGAAACAAAATTTTCTCACAATTCTCAATTAAATTGAACAATAAGTATATTATGAAAATTACTACAAACAATAAAACATTGAAAATATCATAAATACACTATAGAAATTACTATAAATAATAAACTGGTATGCATGACAAAGAAAATAATGTTGGACAAAATTGTAAATGTTGAATTTTGGATAAATTTTTTTCACAATTTTCAACCAATCTTTTTTTTAAACCATAAACTTTAAAACCTTGAAATATACCATAAACATATTATAAAAAATGTTATAAATAATAAACCATACACAATTGCAAATTTTTCATCTGTTTTTTTTTAAACATTACAATAATTGGGATACATGATAAATAAAATAATATTGGACAAATATTGTACATGTTGGATTATGGACAAATTTTTTTTTACAATTTTCAATTAATTTTTTTTTCTAATCCTAAAATCTTAAAGCCTTAAAATATACCATGAACATACCATAAAAGTTGCTATAGACAAAATCATATATAATTACAAAATTTTCAAATTTTTCCAAATATTTAAAAAATTAATATAAACTTTTTCATAATTTTTTGAATTTTATAAATGTAAATACTTGAACATTTTGAAAATAAATTACCTGAAATAAAAGAGGAGGAAGATGACAACAAAATAATGGTCCGATCTGTTAGTTTGGATCGTCAGTCGGTGCTGGCGGAGCTCAGTCGGAGGGCTGAAGGAAAAACATAGAGGAGGAAGGAGAGGAGAGAGTGGTGGGGGGGTTGGGGGGGGGGTGGGGTTACATGCGAGGGTGTGGTGTACAGGGGAAGACAAGTCAGTATGTTGGAAACTCCAGTATATCGGGTCAGACGGGTTGATATGACAGGGTTTTCGACGTCATCTTGCTTTCCGGAACAAACAAATCTGTACGCAGAATTTTCTGTCGTCCTATCTGTACGCCAAATCTTTCAGTATAATTGTCATTTTGATAATTTTTCAGTTATTAAGATTATTTTTATAATTTATTATTATTTTAAGATTATTAATAAAAATTTCGAGACCTCTGTTGAAACTTTATCGAAACAATTAAGTCACAAAATCAAGGCAAACCCTTTTAGTATAGAGCCCTTTTAACCTGCTTGGGGAGGAAGAAATCAAGAAAATGGTCGTGACCTCTTCCCCAAGAGATGCAATTTCTTGGACCGGCTCCACTTAAAACGCAAAACATTACTCTGATTCGTGGGCCCGGGAAATCAGTGTGTATTACGGTCTTTCATAGACCAAGTCTACCTTGTGGAAGTTCTCCTCTCTCTCAGTTACACTGACAGAGCCTAAAACCCTAATAAGCTCTCGCCCCTTCTCCTCTTTTCTTTTCCATTGATTAAACCCTTATCCACCTCTCTCTGTGTCGATCGTTTTGACTAGAAAACTCGCGAGGATGAACTTCAAAAACCCTAAAATTCCTAATGTGCCGACGAGAGGGGTGACGACGCTGGTGAAGGTGGCGTTGTTCGGTGGCGCCGCCGTCTACGCCGCCTTGAACAGTCTTTACAACGTCGATGGCGGTCATCGCGCCATTGTCTTCAATCGCATCGAGGGAATTAAAGACAAGGTCTCTCTCTCAGTGTCTTTCTCTTCGATCTCTTCTTTTCCTTTAATTTCTTGTTACGGAATTGTCCTCTGGTAAAATCGACACAGTCAATGAACCCTTAATTAGGAGGTGTTAGGTTTTGCTTAATCAAGCTCGAAATGTTGACACTTACAAGGGGTTCTCAGACAACAGCATTGTTGATCTGTGCTGTATCAAGGGGATCTATGGAGGTTGCTTTCCATTTTGCTCCTTTTTCTTTTTCTAGACTAGATGGTATAACCTTTTGGAAGCTCATGCATTAGGATTTAGGAACGTGTCTATATGAAATCAACTAATGTTGACTTAAGCACCCAGCCTTTCTTTTCTAATTTCTATCCTTTGTTATTTCAGTTCATTTTGTTATTTATTTTTGTTATGCATTGATTTGTTTCTTTCATGATTATGGTAGCAAAAGGGAGTTGGTGCTAGAACCTGTTGATTAGTTAGTTTGTGCTTTATCAAGTTAAGTTTGAAATAGTGGCTAATTTTTTCTAAGCAGTTTGAGTCATGTTGCTTAGGTTGTGCTCCTGAGTTTGATGGAAAAGGGAAGGGAAGGGGAAGACAGTGGGGTTAAGTTTTTGTTCCCCCAAATTGGAGGTTAACAAATCATGGAAAAATGAATAGAGCATTCACCCCCTCTCACCTCCTCTCACCTCCTTTAACCTCCTTCAATTTAGACTTGGGAGCAATGTTAAAGAAATTCTCTCTTCCTTTTCTCTTCCCCTTCTCCCCATTAACCTCCTCTAATCCCCTCAGGAGCACACCCTTAAGGAATACAAGTCGAAGTCGAAACCTAATGCTAGCTTTTTTTGCTGTTGTAATTTGTAATTATTGAAGTCTACCTCATTAGTAAAACAATGCACAAATCCCCAGTTTATAAATAGCTGGATGTTGCTTTCTTTTTCCAAAACTATATTAGTTCATGATTATGGAAAGAACTTTTTTTAGTGTAATACTAAATGTTGAGATTTGTTTTTCTAGGTATACCCTGAAGGAACCCACTTGATGATACCATGGTTTGAGAGACCGATAATCTATGACGTACGGGCCCGACCCCATCTTGTTGAGAGCACTTCTGGTAGCCGTGATCTGCAGATGGTATTTACCCAGATTTATTTCCACTGTTATTCTTGACTGGGACAGCATGATGCTACTTTTTTGATCCAGTCCATCCGATCTAAGACACACAGACTGGATCCCCCATTACGAGGCCCCCTATAAGCCATTAATGGCGTGATTCTTTTGTTTGTTTTAGATCAGATGGATCAGTCTTGAAAAAGCAGAGCCTGTGTTTTGCGTCGAGAATAACGGTAGTTGTGGACCCATATTTACTCTTTCTGGTTTCCATTTAGTTTCCTTTTTATGAAGTGATCTTTATATTTGTAGTCTCTAGTGCTTTGTACACTAAATTTACTGTCATATCCATTGCATACTAGTATGAGGACTTATGTTCAATACAATTGTCTGCGATAAGTACTTGCAGCGGCAGATCCATTTTGTCAGAATGGGGTCAATTAGGTCAATTGATGCCCATTTATTTCCAATATTGAACTTATTGTATAGTATTTTTTCTATATTTTGTTACAGATTGTTAATAAAATTTATTTGACCCCCATACTTTTAATAAAAATCACACACTATGACCCCCATTTTCCGAAAATAAATAAATAAAATATGAAATTATTGTATATGATTTACAAATATGGTATTGTCGACCTCCATTCAAAATTTTTCTGGCTCTTCCCCCTGAATACTTGCCTGTGTACCTGTATAGATGGGACTATTTAGCATGAAAATTTACTTTTGTTATAAATAGCTTGTTCATGAATCTTGGTTCTTTCTGAGAAATTTTTCTTTTTGCCAACTCTTTTGCAATACAATAAAAGTGTCAAATTGGATGATTTAACGAGTAGTTGACAGGTGCTGTCCATATCCCTGCTTCAACTACAAGTATTTTTTTGAAAACTGTTGTTTGTAATTATTGTCAATGGTTTTTATCAAGCTCTCTTTTCCGCAGTTGGCTCTAGTTCGCAAGTTCACTTTTCCTATATCTATATGGTCTTGAATAATGATATCAAGCTCTCTTTTTGGCAATTGGCTCTGGTATGCAAGTTCACTTTTCCTATATGGTCTTGAATAATGAACAGTAACATAAATATGTTTAACATTAGAAAGAAAGATTGATCTTACTTTGTCATTGTATGACCTGAATCAATTTATTGAGAAGTTCTTTTTTTTCTCTAAGAAAGTGGGAAAACCCACCAATTTCATTGAAATCAGAATAATTGGAAGATACCAAACAACTGGCTTTGAACCAATGTTTTTACAATTTATTGAGAAGTTCTTGCTTATTTTTTTTTTAAATGCGAAAGACAGACCCATCTTTATTAAAACTAACTTCTAAAACAAAATTTTCTTTTGTTAGAATTGATATTTAATTTCTTTTCTTCTTTCCCCTCTTATCTGCAGCATATTTAACTGTGTTTGCATTTCTGTTAATTTTGAAAGGTGAAAATCGGGCTGAGGGTTCTGACGAGACCGTTGCCAGAGAAACTGCCGACAATATATAGGACTCTAGGTGAGAACTTCAATGAGAGAGTGCTTCCATCTATCATTCACGAGACTCTCAAGGCTGTTGTTGCTCAGTACAATGCTAGCCAGCTCATTACTCAAAGAGAGGTTGCTTTTGTTCACTTCCCTTCATTTTTAGCCTTCAGTTGACAATGGTTTTTGATAAACAATTTTATTCTCTTCCTTTGTTTTGAGCATTTTTCAATGTGTAGCTTCTGGAGAGACCTAATTTTGCTTCACACAATATGTCTTGTTAGTCATCGTGAAGATTGGAAAGGGAACAGAAAAAAACAAATATTCATTTTATAAGTTTTCCCTGTACTATATTGCATTTCTATGAACATGAATTCATCTCTGCCTGCAAGTACACAATTAGAACAACTTTTATAAGTTTTTTTGTGTTTTGTAACATGATATGCAATGGTAATGGGTAAATGATTTTGGGCTCAAACTGTCATTGGACTTGTATCAGACTTGAATCTCTAGGGGATTCACCATTCTCAGTATTTGCTAAATTAAGCTAAATCATATACTACAACATAAAGTGCTTGATTGTGCTGCATAACCCAGAGTTTAGACCCAAGTACAAAATGCTTTTTTGGATATTCCCCGGATTAAGTGAGGTCTGAGTTCTGTTATTATTCTATAAACAGACAGTGAGCAGGGAGATAAGAAAGATTCTGACAGAGCGGGCACGGAACTTCAACATAGCCCTTGATGATGTGTCAATCACCAGCCTGAGCTTTGGCAAGGAGTTCACTCATGCCATTGAGGCCAAGCAGGTAGCTGCTCAGGATGCCGAGCGTGCCAAGTTCCTTGTTGAGAAGGCTGAGCAGGACAAGAAGAGTGCTGTCATCAGAGCTCAGGTGCCTTTTTCCCTATTTTACTGTATCATTTTTTTGTTTAACTGTAAGCCCTTGTTTGATGAAGTAATTGCAAATTCTACCTGATATTTTGTCCTCACCACAAAAGCCATTCTGAAATACTAGTGATGTGCCGAGTGCGGACAATTTTGGTGCCATGGAAAAGATTTATCCAGCAAGATATCAATGGTTTTGTTCTCAGTTCTGGCAATGCCTTACTCACAGAGCATGATTGAACTGTGTAGATATTATGTATTTTGTTGTGTCATGACATCAATACATACTATTATTTGGTAAAATTTGATTGGCTTAGTTGAACAAGAAGCTACTTATCTTTTACTCTGCTTTCCTTGGTTGATTGATTTGACTGATTCTATCACTGCTTATAGTTGTGCTCTATGCTAATTACAAATTTGAGGTATAGGCATGTCATTTGTGGGTCTTGTGCAAAATAGCACATATAAACCTGTTAAATGATACAAAATTGGATATATATGTGCTAGTCTGTCCCCTACCTCCTTGTGAGAAGTATGTGTGAAAGAAAAACAAGACAAAAAGATAGGCATTTCCTCATACAGAGTGGAATGATTAAAAAAAAATTTAAATATACCCCTAGAACCATGCATTGGTTATTGCGTGTCACATAATCCCACTAAAAAGTGACTTCCTACCCTCAGAGACTTGAAAATCCACAAATGAAGCACTTTTACAATTATGCTCCCTTTTTGGTATTCTCTTTTGTCCATGCAGCTGTTTAACGTAAACCCTTCTGATTTCTCTTTATATGTACACAGGGAGAGGCTAAGAGTGCAGAGCTGATTGGCCAGGCAATAGCAACCAATCCGGCTTTTCTGACACTGAGACATATCGAGGCAGCAAGAGAAATTGCACACACCATCTCTCAGTCTTCAAACAAGGTCTTCTTAGACTCTCAAGACCTCTTGCTCAACCTCCATGATCTGAACGTTGACGGCAAAAATAAAAAGAAATGAAATCATCAAATCATAAAATCTTGCAGTTTCTCCATCGTGTAATTTGTACTGCAGAAAAATTGGAAACTGGTTCTTTCTATTTTAATCTCTTTTGCTTTTGGGTTCAAAAATTTTTGTAGTATTGGCTGCGCACGTGGCAAAGCTACTTGACAGGTTTCTTTTCTACTTTGGTACTTTGTTATGATGCGTCCTGTGGATTTGAGATTTAGGGGTATTATTAACTGGTTTAGTTCCCTGATTTAATAAGAGAACTTTTTGCCATGGGTACAAATCACCGGTTTGCTTTTATTGTTTGTTTGTGTTCGTAAATGATTTTTTCTATTGATCTGGTTTATTGTCTACATTGTAACGATTTAAAATTAAAAAAAAATCAGGCGTAAATCTTGTAAGGAACATTTTTGGAGATTTTTCTGATGGAACTTTAAATTTAGATTATGCCCATCAAAATGTTGCAATTCAAACTTCAGATTTGGGTATTCAACCAGCAAAATATTGCGCCTGCTCTCTAAGGAAATTTAGTTTATAAGGCGATATTCTTTTGAATGTCTAAACTAAATTATTTTGCATTGGCTAAAAGAACATGAATTGCTTCAACTTTCATTTACAACATGGCAATTTTTCTCTGTCAGGATTACAACGGGTTAATTATAGCATTATAGCGGGTTAAATTCATTTGGTTTATGTTGCGCTCATTAAGATTGAAACAAAAAGATCAATCGCAAACGTTGTGCGCACCCCTTCAGTTCATGCGTCTGTCATTTTGTAACCTCCCTTGTCATCGTCCACGCTACAACTATATTTAAACTCGGAAATAATTTAAGGAGAATGTTCGAGAGATATCAGATTTTATTATTTATTATTTAGATTAAATAAATTAGCATTTATATTAGTGATTTTATTATGTAATTTATTTTGTATAGTGACTCAAATATCACTAATCTGAATAATAATTTACTTAAGTTGAATAATAGAAATACTGTAAAAATAAGTTATATAATAAAATTATTAATATGAATAATAACTCATTTAATATAAATAATAAAATTAGTATTGATAATGATATCAATTATGGTATATGTATATCAATGTATATCAGCTCTCATAATTTAAATCTCACCCGTCGTACGGGAAGTTACACAAACTTCAGTGATGTCGTTAAAAATGTGTGTGTGAGGAGGGTGAATTTTATATCGGAAAAAAAATCAAAACTAAATATAAAAGAATAAAATATTTTTGGAAATTTACACAACAAGAAAAATCGCACTCTGAGAGTGCGACCTTCAGCACGCTCAACCCGCTTTTTCCTTTTGTTTTAGTCATTTCAATGGATAAAATTATTGATATGCCGCATTCTTAGAGTACGACCGTATTTCATTTTCTATAAATACGCATTCGTAGAATCGTTTAAAAACATATTTTATTCTCTCTTCGTCTCTTTTTTTTTTAGAAATTAACAGATGACATCTCTCCTAACTCTCTCTCTTTCTCTATATTTTCTTAAAAAATATAATTTGAATCTTCAATCTGAAGATATTATGAACTTCAAAGTCAGGTTAGAATTTGTTATATTGTTCAAACTTTATTTTGTTAGTAGAAAGATGTGTAATTGTACATAATGATTTATATATAGAGTAAGATGATATCTTTTAGTGTTTACGTTAGTGGCTCTATATACTTTGATCATATGAGTGTCAATTACAACCAACCATCCATATTTGTTTTTACATTAGACGCGAATATAACATTATAATTTTTAAAGAGATTAATATATCAACATCTATGATTGCTAGAATCAGTGTTAAATAAAAATTCAAGTTAAGATAGACATCAGAGAAAATAGTATTGTTTATTTCAGTCCAATTTTAATATCTGATGGATCACAAATTATCAGCAAAAATTGAATAAGCCATTAGAGGCAAGATGTCAATGATTGAATTATTTGTTCTTACATGTGAGTTCAAAGGTGAACTATTAGTTGCTACTGGATATGACGTGAATTTATAGTTTTTCCTTTGCATACACTCTAGTGGATGAGGAGAACAATGAATCGTGAGGTTGATTTATGGGGTGATTACATAAGTATATTATTGCACATGTTGAATCATATACTGTTATTTCTGATAGACACATATCTATTTAAAATATTTTCAAACGACCTGATTTAAATTTCTGTGAGGTCAAAGGTGAATTTGATTGTAAGTAAGTTTAATAAGCGGTTATTAATTAGGTACAAAAGACAATTTATGTATATGACGCATTTTATTTGATTATTTATATCATATGCATTTGTGAGAATGAGAGGTGTTCCTAATACTTGCACTTAGCAAACTTTTTGAAAGAATATATAAATAAAGTTTGGGATTGCTATTTGTTTAAAGCAAATTTTCATGTGATGGTATAAGAAGACACAACGATGGATGAAGAAAAGGTGCAGAGGCATACAAACAAATGTTTTTCTTGTGATTGTGTTTTTGTGCTTTATGAATTTATATGAATGATATGTTAGGATAGTGATGGGTATATGAACACATGACCTACCAACTATAGTTACATTTGAATGTCCAATGAGAAATTAAGTATTTTCCTTCTCATTTTATCCACTTTAAGCTAAGGACTAATAATATGCATGAGTGTAATATTTTCAATTAATAACCTCTCAGAGACTCATGATCGTCAGGACCTAGACCCGAAAATCATTCTTAAACCACCGCAACTTAACAAAATAATATTTTCAATGATAAGAATGTCATTAAGAAAATTAAAATAAAAAATACAACAAAAATTAAATAAAAAAATTCATACCTGATGTGATAATGTGAAACTGTTATTGCTCTTAAACCATCTTTCTTTGTAACAACTTTATTCTTATATGTCTTTACATTCACATCCGTTCGGAAAATATTCTGCAGCATAGTAGTCCAATCCCGATCACTATCGCCGATCATAGATAGACCGACAATAGGTAAACCCCACAAAACTGCCACATCCTACAGTGTGACAGTAATTTCACCCATCGGCAAATGAGACGTATGAGTCTTCAGTATCCATCTCTCGATCAAAGTCGTAATTAGAGCGGGATCAAGTTCGATTGTACTAAGCTAGGAAACTTGATACAATCCCATCTTTACCAGGGTGTCGGAATAACTATTATCATATGAAACTGATCGTCGGCTTTGTCGCATACCCAGACAATCAACAGACTACAATAATTTTTGTTAAAAAAAAATTAATACCTTAAACATTAAAAAAATTACTAGTAACATTACATAAGAATTTTAAATCTAATTACCTCATTCGCGATATCACGAATGTGATGATCATTATTAGACATCCGTAAAAGGTTTGACTCAAGCACTCCTTCCTGTACTGATTGTGATGATCCTGCACCATCACTTCTCCCACCAACATGACCGCCACCCCGTATTCTTACCATTTTTTGCTTTTCACAACATAAATATATTTTTTATTCATCAATTCTAAATATCAAACATAACACAATTTATTTCTAACCGCATACATGCACAATCAAATATTAATATTAACATTATCAAATATCATTACATTTTTGTCACAATTCAATACAAAATTCTAATTTTGCATTAACAACTCACAAATTTTACATCCATAATCAAATGATAATAGTAACATACACCTACAACCAAATAGTTACATACATACACAATTAACTACTAGTATTAACATTATATTAAATATAATTAAGTTTGCATCACCATTCAGCACAAAATTCTAATTTTACATTAACAATCCACGAATTTTGCATGCATAAACAAACACCAATACTAATATGCATGCTTAATTAAACATCAAAATATTTTATCAAATATTACATCATATATTTTTTATTTTTCACTACAATTGAACACAAAATTTTCAATTTTGCATTAACCACCCTATAATTCTATTAAAAAAAATATCTTATTTTACAATAACAATTCAATATTAACATTACATCAACTCTAATTTTCTTTCACAATTCAATTCAAGAAATCTTATTTTACAATAATAACCCTAAAATAATTTATTTTACTATTTTACCAAAAATCTCAAAAAAAAAATCTTACAAATAGATGGCAGTGGTGGCAATGACGGTGACGACAAAAGTGACGATGGCGGCAGCTATGACAGTGGCAGCAACTGGGGTCAGATTTGAGAGGAGAGTTTGAATGAGAGTGAGGGAGTGAGAGAGGAGAAGAGGGTGCGGTGGTGGTGGCTGTGGTGGCAGCCACACTCTCAGAACGTGGATCGAGAAGAGAGAGAGAGGGAGGAGAGGAAACATCGAAGAGAGAGGGGAAAGAAGAAAAAAGAAGGGGTCAGATTTGAAATAGCGGAGAAAGGCCACACTCTCAGACAACAAATAAACAAATCTGGAGGAAGGCCATGCTCCTAGAGTGCAGTTTTTCTTGTTATGTAAATTTCTCGAAATATTTTCTTCTTTTATATTTATTTTTGATTTTTTTCTCAACATAAAATTCACTCCTGTGAGGACGTGATTATTTAAGTCACGCATTTTACCGTTTTCTAGCTAGCCCCAAATTCTATCTAAATTAGAAATTTTTGGGTGGTGAATTATCTCGGTTTTCTGCAAAATATATATACACATTAAAAAAATGTCTAAGCCATTAATGGACCGGATCAAAATATATAAAATATAGCAAAGAAATTCTTAGAAATGTAAAATTTGATTCTATAAAATTTTGATATGAAAACTATATTGAGCGGTTTGAATAAGTTATTTTCATTTGAAATTTGAGATTTAAAACTATTATATTGATTTATCCGTACAATATGTTATATTTTATTCTTCCTCTATTAAATTTGAGATACTAAGTTACTAGCACCTGATTAACTAGAAATTTAAAGACACCTTCTTTATTTAAATTATTTTGAATTAATTTGTAGAAGAACTAAAAAAAACATTATTTTTGATTGCACATAAATAGGAAAAGCAAGAGGTAATTAAGCCTGAGATGAGGCAACAATACCAATTGCTTATATCAAACAAGTATCGCCACAACCATATAATATCTCTATCTCTACTCTTATTAAGCGTGTAATTATTCTGATTCTGTGACAATTTAGATTAATTGATTTATTTTTAGAGTTAATTTCAACCATTGATTGTATTGTCCTAATCCTAGAACGATTGCGATTTACTTATCTAATTTCGTCCATCAACATAGATTTTTATACAAGCCTTTGTTATAAATTTGCTCCTTCCTAATTCAACCATTGATTGAGTCCTATCTTGCTTTCTTTCCATTTGTTGTGATGTTATTTAAGAAATTTTTAAATTTTTTTAAAAATTGTTTGATAACTGATATAGTTATAATTATAAAGTTATTAATATTATATGAAAAGACATCAAACAATATTATTTGACATTTAGCGAGCTGATTAAATATAATAAAGATGAAATTAAGGTAAATATCCTTCCAAATAAAAAACTAAGCACGTTTTTATATCTATTTTTAGATACATAAGTGCATATAAAGAGAGGATGATAGTTCTTACAACTTGTCTAATATGTGAAAAAAAATCTCTGGATATCTTTTTCAAAATTATTGTTGTAGCAAAACATGAGCATTTAAGCAAAACAAATGTAATTAAGTAAAAAAAAAGTAATCTTGTAAATAAAATAAAATAAGAAAAATACTAATAGATAAAAAAATAAAGAATGAATTAGCATGCAACAAAAGAGGAAAGATATGGTACAATCTTAACATTATTTCAGGGTGTATCCAATGAAGTAATTGTACCTGAATGATGATATAGTTTTTGTTTAGTACACTTTGATTTTTAATTTCTCTATCGTTTTCTTATATAATCTTTCAATTTTGTGAGTAATTTTGAATGTTAAATGAAATTAGATGATATTAATTTTATTTTTTTTGTCAAAATAATTTTATAATATCTTAAAATATTTCTATATTTGAAAAGTCACCCGTAGCAAAATATAGACATGATACTAGTTATCTTCTTATCTAGCAATAAATTCATACTATTTTTAAGTATCAAGTTAGCATTTTTCTAGACTTAAAACTTTCAAATTATGACTAGACTGTGGTTTCTTTTCAGGAAATTTCAAAGTTTTAATTTCATAGTAAAACTTAGATTCTTGGCATGATGATTCTTAATTTGTGTTGTTGTTGCTCGGATCCACTTGCTGCTTGGAACTATAAAAGTGTTGAAAACTTAACTTGTTAGCATAAACAAAAAAGATTTTAATTATTACTGGTGGGAGTTTATTACTGGTATATTAAAAAAATGTATGTACTCCTATACTAATATGTCGATATGTCCGAGTGGTTAAGGAGACAGACTCGAAATCTGTTGGGCTTTGCCTGCGCAGGTTCGAATCCTGCTGTCGACGATCCTTTTTGTGTTTTTTTGCTCCTTTTCTATTCCTATATACATACATACGTTCGTCGTAATGTACAGTATTACGTAACAGAAAATCAGCTCTCAATAAAGTTTGCACAGAATAGTAGATCACCTACCACCACCACTGTACTAATTAGTCTGATTTGCTGAGTACTGACAAGAGAGAGCAAACCGATTTAACCAAACCAAAACCATCGGGTTTGCAAAAATTAAGATTAAAAAAAGCGAAAAGTACAATCGGATTGCGATCTCGCGAACGACATGTCGAGATAGAAAATAGAGACACAGAGAGAGAATCTCCGAAATGTTCGGGATAGCAACATCTAATTTCAATCGCTCTCTTAGAAGAAGTCCTTTTCTTAGAGCTTCTCTCCTCTCGCTTCCTCTTTCTCTCGCCGAAAGCAAAAGGTATCACTTCTTTTCTGGATCTTTAGCTGAGTTACCTTTAATACTTGTCAGCAATATCTACTCGGCTGCTGATTTGCGTGCTGGATTGTTCTTGTGTAATCTTGAACAATGGATATTCCGATCTCGGACAGGATTACCTCGATGACAGTGTCTGTGCGCACAGTGTGTGTGTGTGTGTGTAAGAGAGCGAGGGAATGCGTGTGTTTTAGGATGAGTTTGGTTATCTCATAGCAGTTCTTTCTGTCTCTGCATGGAAAAAGAGTGATAATTTGAAGAAAGAGGAGCTAAAATTATGTCTGTATCCATGCAAATTTCAAAATTTATGAAGGTTATATATGATATCCGGTTTCAATTTTACCTAAAGAGGATGATTTTCTCGATTTAGGCATGAAAAAAAAACAAAAAAATGTGCATCTCAGTGCAGGTTACTCCAAAATGACTGAAGCAACACCGGAGAATGGGTCCCACAGGCCGATCACGCGTGTGCTATTTTGCGGGCTTAATTTTCCCTCGTCTCAGAATTGCACAATTGAGTACCTAAAGAAATATCCGTTTATTCAGGTCAATTCACATCTCATCTGTATAATTTTAATTCAACTGTTTACAGTTTGAATTCTTAGTTGGTACCAGTATTGGAATGTGCCTACCGATACTTGGGCCATGCTAATATATCAATGATTCGCCATTGGTGCTTTTATCTGTTTGATTACTTAGATCATGCTAAAATGATGCTTAAATTAAATATGAGATGACAGCAAAATAACAACCTTTACCATTCCTAATGCTACTGCAACAAATTGATCAAAGTACCATCACATCATGATTGGGCTGAAATTCGGATTCCTCGTTAAGACTGAATATTTCTTGTTATGTTCTACCGGTATTAATCACAGTGAAATAACTACATTAGGACCAATTTTGCATTGTTTTAACAGAAAGTACATTCTTCAGGTCGATGCCGTACCATTGGAAAAGGTACCAGAAGTAATTCACCAGTACCACTTATGTGTTGTGAAAATGTGCCGTTTTGATTCTGCTCTCATAGACAAAGCATCTCAAATGAAGCTCCTTGTGCAATTTGGTGTCGGCCTAGAAGGTGGTTGAAATTGCAAATTCTTCTTTGGTACTGAAATTTGCAGAAAAAGCTATATTTTACTAGAAACAAAAGCAAAGGTTCAAAATTAGGTTCCTACTACTAGGTTGTCTTTTGTACCTTTATTTGAGACCTAAAGATCAAAATTGACAAGATGATAGGTAATTCTTTTTTGTTTGTAGTGAAAAAGGAGGGGATTTGGTTGGCATTTTCTTTTGCATATGTTAAAACAAGTTAAAACAAGTTAAAACAAGTATCTTGATATCTAAAATATTACAAAAATGATCTTTGAGGCAATGTAAACTATTGTAGGAGTGGATATAGAGGCGGCTACAAGAAGCAAAATTAAAGTTGCAAGAATACCAGGAAGTAAAACAGGAAATTCGCTTGCATGTGCTGAGCTTTCAATTTATCTCATTTTGGGCCTTTTACGGAAGCAAGTATGCCTGTCCCTCTATTATTTTCTTATTTTCATTTGATTAAGTAAATTCAATTATTTCAAAAGAAAAGAAGTTAAAGCTAGGCTCAATTGAGGCGTGAGTACCACACTGTTTGAATTAAATCCCTTTTTTCTTCTATATTTTTCAGAAAGAGATGGATATAGCTGTGAAGGAGAGAAAATTGGGGGAACCAACTGGAGATACGCTGTTTGGAAAAACTGTATAGTTTAAATCTTCGTTCTGCTTATTTTTTTTGTGCTGATGTCATAGTCTTTCCTCAAAGATATCGTATGGTGAATTTTAGGTATATATTTTGGGATTTGGAGCTATTGGTGTAGACCTTGCGAAGAGATTGAGACCATTTGGTGTAAAGATTCTTGCAACTAAGAGAAAATGGCCTTCAGATGGTACATGAAGCTCATTTATTTCATCAGTTATTTCATACCGATCTCTCTATTTATACACTAATCTCCTATTTTTTGTTTTTCAGAATCAAGTTCCGATTTTGATGAAATTGCAGGTTTGGTTGATAAAAAAGGCACACCCGAGAATATGTATGAGTTTGCAGGAGAGGCGGATATAGTTGTGACCTGCTTGTCCTTGAACAAGGAAACAGTAAGGACATCCTGTTACAACCCCCCCCCCCCCCCCCCCCCCCCCCCCCCCCCCCCCACACACACACACACACACACACACACACAAAAAACAACCACAAACCCACCCATACACCTCTAAAAGAGGAAACTAAAAAAAAATAAAGGAGACATGAGTACAGCCTCATACCAGGTTAATCGATGAATACCAGTGGGTCTGGTAGTCTGGTACATGCTTTTACCATGTTAAGAATCTGACAGTATGTCTAATTAATTCAAATTTGCTTTCAGGCTGGAATCATAGATGCGAAGTTTGTCTCTTCCATGAAAAAGGTAGATAAAAGAAGTGATGTTTAAATTTGATTATTTCCTTTATGGAATGGTTGTTTCTTATTATTTTTCCTGTTTTCAGGGTTCGTTATTGGTGAACATTGCAAGAGGAGGCATTCTAGATTATGATGCGGTGTATCAACACCTTAAAACAGGTCACTTGGGTGGTTTGGGAATTGATGTGGCATGGTTTGAGCCGTTCAATCCAGATGACCCAATTTTGAAGCTGCCGAATGTTTTGATCACACCACATGTCGGTGGGGTCACTAAATACTCTTACAGAACTATGGCAAAGGTCTTATTTCTTCTCGCCAACTTTTTAAAGATATTAATATCAACTAGGATTATGATGAGTTTTTCGTATTGCCTATTTTCTTAAAATCCATACAATCCATGGGGATACTATTTTTTATTTCCTAAAACAATCTGAAGATGGGCAGTGGATGGAGGGTTATTCTGGGCCTCTTTATTTTGTTGAGAAAATGAGGGCAGGAGCATGAGGAATATTTCTCATACTCACAGTTTGTATTAAGGATTGAAGCACGACCGTAAAAGAAATTTTTTTTTTTTGGTGTTGGAAGTGTTATAATACTACAGCCATCATGGATATATGTAAAATTATTGACCTTTTTCCAGTATTATTGTATCAGATTCCGGAAGTATTGGTTCTTTTAGACAAGAATTGCCCCTCATCATTTGTATAATGAAAATTTGTTTCTATTATAACTATCCTACTAAATGTTTTGGTTTCTCTTATTGTAGGTGATAGGAGATTGTGCGCTCCAACTTCATGAAGGGAAGCCATTGACAGAAATTGAATTTGTTAACTAGTTAGTTTCCTTTCTTTGTTTTGGACTCGGTACTATATATTATTGGTGCATTTTCTGGTACAACAATATAAGTTCATTGGTGGCAACATGGTGCCAAACTCTGAATTAGGTTTCAGTACATTTGAGCTCGACACCTTTGCTATAGAAAACGCATTTGAAATAATTATTAGTGTGTGCACCTATTGATGTTGTTTCTATCAATTGCTTGCTTTTGCTTCAAAGTTGGTGCAATTACTATTGAGGTTTTCAAAAACTTTCTTAACAAGCAGCATTTACTGTTGATCACGCTTAGTTGTAGCCTTATAGGCCGTGATTCTTTTCTCTTTTGTGATTCATTATGGGCTGTAATTCTGGCACAAATTTCTGGGATTGTAGCCTACGGAGACAATACAATACAAATGAATTATATGTAATGCTCCTAGTGCCTCTCATTTCTCCTACTGCTATCAAAGATAAAAGGTACCTCCTAAAAGCATTAACGCGTTAGGTCCATTATAATGTTAGTAGGGGATATAGAGGGGTAGTGTTGGTGGGACTATTAACGTCCTATTTTGTATTACTACGAGTCAGAAAAATTCATATATTGATCTGAAGAGGTTGGTAAACAAGTCGATCTGATTCGACTTGTTTATATACAAAATTATATTAGATACATGGTACATAAACAGAATGTAGCATGTAGTATGACTTAATCTAAACGGTTTTTATGAAATCGGTGGCAATTGAAAATGTAACCTTTTCCAAAGAGAGCTTATATAGATATGGTTATTGATATTAATTTTATTATTTTAGATTAAATGAATTATTATTTAGATTAATGATTTTATTATTCAATCTATTTTTTATAAAACTTCATTATTCAATTTAAATGAGTTATTATTATTGGTATTTAAGCAAAAACATAAAATATTATACAAAATAAGTTATATAATAAAGCCATTATCTCTCAAATATTTTTCTTTTTAAAAAAATGGAAGCGACTAACAGTATCCTAAGCCAAATCCTCTAAAAAATCCGTTTAACTAGCTTTTCATTTTTGACAAAAAAAAATACATCCACGTGTACTAACTTTTCATTTTTGGTAAAAAAATACGTTCATGTGCTCTCACGTATTTAAGTACAATGAGTCCAAGTATTTTGTATTATGTACTTAGGTGTTTATATATTTTAAGCAGGTGTTTGTGTTTTATTTTTGTTCTCAGGTGTTTATATTTCGGACTCATGTGTTTATATATGAGACTTAAGTGTTTAAATAAATCACTAAGAAAAAAATAATAAGAGAGAGAAGACAGTCTCAGAAAATAAAATCACATATGAGAAAAAGTCAAGGACAGTAATAGGAGAGAGGAGAGAGAAAAAAAAAGAGTTTTAAGAAAGCAAAAATGCGTGGGAGAAGAGAGAGAAAAAGAGTCTTGAAAAACAAAAACATATGGGGGATAAATCATATATACTACTTAGGTGTTTATATAAGTGATCCAGGTATTTATATAAATGACTCAACTGTTTATATATCTTCTCGGGTGTTTATATAATTGAATAACGAAATTAATTTGGAGATATAAACTTTCAAAAAAGAAAATGATAAAAATCATGTGAGTCAATTGGAATAAAAAATGTGTGGAGAACAAATTAGTGGATGGAGCAGAGAAATATTTTCTTTTTTTAATCCATCAAACTTAATTTACAAAGGCTAAAATATTTTTTTCGTAAAATAACTGGTTACTGAGCTTTTTATTATTTTGTTTTCTTTTATTGGTGACGTTGGTTGGCGGACCGTCGAATGGATGTAGAAAATACCGGTCCGTAACGCTCCGTTTCGGTGCATTACAGATCAACCCCATTTATTATTTTCTTTAGATTTGCCTTCAATTTATTCATTTACATATGAATCAGTCTTAAACAAGTTAGATCCTTTTGAGTCGGAACAAAAATTGATGCATTAAATGTGACAGTTAGCCTAATAACCTAAACAACACCGCCACTTTAATTGTGAAGTGACCTTTTTGTTTTACTTTTACTTAATTTTTTGAGAGTTGATATAATTGATACCGATTTTATTATTCATATTAAATAAATTATTATTCATATTAATAATTTTATTATATAATTTATTTTATATGGTATTTATTATTGAAATTAAGTGAGTTATTATTCATAATAGTGATATTTAAATTTAATGATAAAATTATTATAAATAAGTTGTATAAGAAAGTCATTAATATGAATAATAATTCATTTAATATAAATAATAATTCATTTTATGTGATTAATAAAATCGATATCGATAACCGTATCAATAATGATATCTCTATAATATTTTCCTTATTTTTTATGGTCCCCATATTGGATGATTAGAAAACTTGATCTCCTCACCTTGCAATTTGTGTATGTGCCTCCAAATTTCCAAAGTGCAAAGTCCCAGCTTCAAAGGAGTATTGATCTTCTACTACATAGTACTGTGTTATATGACATACGAACGGATAGATTATAAAACATTTTTTTTGAGATTTGTTTTGTTCAAAATATTTTAATGCAATTAGACAGATAACATATTACGTTGTACCATACAGCATGAACTCGCTCCAAATCATTCTGTCCATTCAAGTCTACCTCTTTCCATGCTCCACTCGTTAGATCCACCACTCATTCCATGCATGGGCCCCACTTCAGTTCCTCCATCCTCTGCAATTCATACCAATTGCAGGCTATGCTATGGTTCTTCAATTCTGTCAGCCCCCCTCCTTTTGATTCATCTAATGCAATTCTATATATATATAATTGCAGAGCACCTAAGAGATGAATTGAAGGAAAATGTATGTTAAATGAACTTCTAGGGACTAAGAACTCTCTTTAATGAAAGAAGCCATAACCATGGCATCTGCATTGAGTTTGAGCCCAAAACCACCAATTCCATTAGTCCCACAAAGAACCCAATTGAAATCTCAATATCTCTATCCCATAACTACAAGTTTGGTTGCATTTGATTCTGACAAGAACAGAAACCGAAACCGAAACCGAAACCCGGATGAATTGTCGAGAAAAAACCATGTATGCTGCATTTTTACACCAAAACAGGAGGTTGGTGTTGTGGGGAAGAGTGAGAAAGGGAGGGAAATTGAGTACCTAGTGAGAGAATTTGGATGGGGAGTGAGAAAACTGTATAGAGTAGGGGAAGAGGTAAGGATGGCAGCCTATGTGCAAGCTGAGGCATTTTATGAGCCCATGGCTTTTCTCAATGGTGTCTTTTATGAATTTTATAAAGTAAGTGGTTTCAAATTTATGAAATTTATCCTTTTTATTAGGTTTGAAAAGTACCATTCAAGGTGTGCAAACTTCCAGATCAAAATGGGTATCTTTGGAATTAATGGTATTTTGCTCTTAAATCTTAACCTCAGTTAGGAAAATAATCAAATATATAAGGCAATCAACTTCAGTGGGTATCTTAAAATGGTATTTCTGAACAACCAACTTCATTTATGTCAAATTTAATTTTGGAAATTTCTAAATTTGAACTTTGTTTTGTGCTGAACAAGACAGGCCGAGGTGCTTTCGGATCTCATATTCAGGATGCGAAATTCAGGATCCGACAGGTTATTTTAAAAAGACCCATAAATTTGTCTTGTTTAAATTTCAACAATTATCTTAATTATACCATCTACAAATAGGTCTTGTGAAATAACTTTAATTGATTGAGTCACCTATCTGTAATGGTAGAACAATTCATAATATTTTGTTTTTCAATTCCCTTTTGTCCTACAATGAGCTTCAGCTGGTACCATGTTGAATGAAGATTTGAATAACTTCTTTCAGACCAACAGAGCATCAAATTTTTTGTATGCAGGTATGCTTGTCTGGTGGCTGAATCGGTAGATGAATCGACGGCTTTGAAAGAGATTGTCGGCATTGTTGATCTAACGGTACAGAGAGATGCAGATGTGCTGGTTCATGTCAATGGTGCTGAAGAGTACCTTTATGTCTCAGGAATTGCAGTACTGAAAAAATTCAGGTATGCTCAGGAAAAAAATAAACAATTTAAATACTATCAATGCAGATTATATGTAGCTTTTAAAAATGGATTTACCCAAAAAATGTTGACAATTGATTTAAGATCAGAATGACTGCAATGGTAGAATTGCCGAAAACTAATTCAGTCAAGAAGGTATACTTCACTGAGAAATATAACTATTATCACATTTAGTGAATATGTAGATTAGATCAGAAAGGTAACAGGTATACAATAGAAAAAGACCGGTACAGTTGGGGTTGATGCTTAAGCAATGCTGGCCAGACACAGTTACCCATATGAAATTTTCTATATTTCTGGGTTAACAATTATTTGTGCACATATTATGTCCTTCATTTATATTATTTTGAGCAGATTACAATATTTGAAGGTATTAAACTGAACCTTTTGTGTTTGATAGGAGGAAGAAGGTAGGAACTGTGCTTTTGAAAGCATGTGATGCATTGTTGCGTCAATGGAGGCACAACTACTTAGCTCTGAGAGCATATGAGGATGATATTGGCGCATGCCGTTTGTACTCGAGCGCTGGATTCAAGGTTGTGTCGAGTGATCCTGATTGGATGACTTGGTTCGGCATGAGACGCCGGGTTTTGATGATCAAGCAGTCTAATTTTCAAGATTTGTAAAATTGCTTACTGGCATAGTTAGTCTCCAAAATTTAGATCATACATTGTTGGTTCTTTGGATGTATAAAACAAATTAGTATAACAAGGTTTGTAGCTTTGGTTGTTAATGTAGAATAAGAAACAAATGATAATTATAGAACATTCAAAGCTCAAAATTTCATTGACAAGGTTTTGATGATTGAAAAATCAGAATCTATTCAGAAATACCCGACTTGAGATTGGTAGATTTTGTCAATATTTAATTACTGTTTTTCTCAACACATATTTCATTCAAATGCAATCAACAAGCAACTAAAATCATGTTCAAATCTCAAAATCATACATAATTTGGGGATCATGCAGCAGAAGTCCAACCCAATCCCATCAGCACCTTATGGCAGTATTGAAGACACAATGTTTATAACTATAGAACTCGGAAATCAAAACCGAAAGTTAAGTGAAACTATGCCAATCAAATATCAGGCAATGACAACAAACACAACACAACACAAGATTTCGAAATGATGGAAAACAAAAAACCCAAATAAAAGAAACAGGCTTTACATCTCTCTCTCTCTCTCTCAATCTAATAAAACAATAGGTTAGGTGCGCAAGGCCATAAACAAGCTCTGCCTTCTAGCATGCTCCGGTACAAGGCGTTCTAGTACTTCAGGAGGTATACCAACCACCTCTGACAAACATTTAAATATGTCAGCATTCTCCCATGTAACAGAGATGTAATTACTGTTCTGGTTAGAAATTTCAAATTAGAAACAAGATTTTTTACCTTGAGATTTGAAATTGAAGAGCGGGGGAAGAGGCCGGCCATTCGGTAAGCGAGTATTTGGGTCCCTTAGCTCATCAAAGAATGGGTGCATGCAAGCTTCCAACTGTTCATGTTTTAAAAACATATATCTTTAAAGAAACACATTAACATAAATTGCTAAAATGTCCTTAAATTATCAAAGGTAATGCAAAAAATAGGGACCAAATTTGAATTTCTCAATTTCTTGTCAAAATGGCTGATACTGTCATATGCTGCAAAAATGGACTCTGGACTTCTTTTAGAAAATACTAAACTGATGGTCTTCCTTGCAATTTTATGATAAAAGGTAGAATTTAGCAATAAGCTGAACTCACAGCGGTGCATCTGAGATTTGGTGAATATTGAAGAAATCTGCTAACAAGATCTACTGCTTCAGGAGGTAGCCTTTTCTGAAAAACCTAAAGCACATTAAAAAAAGGTCAATTATGATTTTAAGAAATGACAATTTATGGGTTTCATTTTCTTGAAAACAGAAGTTCAATTGGGCTTGGATCTATCACAGCATTGGGGATAATTTAACGTATACTAGGCCAAAGTAAAAGTGTTATATATAATAATTGACCGATACCTTTTGAAGCATGGGATCATCTGTCCCTTTCTAATTTATTCAAAAGAATTCCCAAACAACCCTTTGCAAGCTCATCAACATACAATGGGCATTTTGGAAAATTTTAAGTGAAAGGTACACAGTTCACACTTTGACAGAATTAAAAATTATACTTTCATTGAAAAGGTACATAAGTACATAACATTGCACCAGAAAACAGTGAATTAATTACCTTATGCCATGGATGAGCCTTTATTTGGGGAAACTTGAACTCAGTGTAATTAGGATTCATGCATTTTATTTCCTCTCTTGTTGGAGTACCTAACACCTTCATAGTTCAATCAACAAAAATATATTTAATGGGTCAATGCATAAATATAAAATAAGTTATATCTGAAGCAAGCCAAATAATACTAACCTTTATGATTTCAACCAGTTGGTCAACCCCACTTTCTCCAGGAAACAATGGCTACATAAAATTTAAAGGAAGGAAGAAGATGACAAATGTTAAAGGAAATTTTCATTAGCAGATTGAAAAAACGAATGCATACTCCTGGAAAACAAGAAATATGTCATACAACTCTGAAACACAACAACTACCAGACTATTGCCTCCCCCCAATTTATTTGAAAAATTTAACCAAAGTCTGACCTCCTCCAATTAAATAGAGATGAAAACAACAGTAGAGGACAATTTGGATACTTCTAATATAGAAAGAGGAAATACTGTGTATAGAGGAATATTTTCAAGTCTTTTTAATTTTTCAGGTACGACATACCAATTTCTTTTACATTCACCGGGGATGCATAATATATGTTTCCCATTATCTGTAGTGATACAAATGCAGGAGCAACAAAAGATTGAAAAAGGTACCTGGCCCAGTAATAACTCAGCCATTACACAACCAGTAGACCACAAGTCGATGGCAGTTGTATACTCTGTTGCACCAAATATTAGCTCTGGTGCACGATAGTATCTTGAGCATATGTATGAAATATTTGGTTCTCCTTTCACCTTGGACAAAAGAGTTACAGAGAAAATAATTAAAATAAAATTCAGATATTAGAAAAAAAAAAAAAATTAAAAAAGGATAACACTCTAGAAAGAAACAATCAAGTAATCTGATTACTAGCTTACCAAGACCTTAGCACTACCAAAGTCGCATAATTTAAGCTGATGAGTGTGTGGATTAACCTGAAACAAATATTTCAGCAACCTTAGTAATGAAAATTGACGATTCCTATGAGAAATAAAAACTTAAATCTAATCGTTGTACGTAATAAATTTTATATGCAATGGCACAAAAGTTCACATTATGTCAACAAAATAAGAATCACAAAGCTAGTTATTGATATGTGCTAGTCACATCTGGTATCAGTATATCCATGTAAGCTAACTATTAGAGCTTGCCCTCAATAAGTTCCTAATGGTGATTATTTTGATATGCATGATAAAGACAAATGGCCAAAAACAAAAACTCACAAGTAGATTTTGTGGTTTAATATCACGATGGCAGATGCCAATGCTGTTATGTATATAAGCAAGCGCTCTGCATATCTGCACAATTTAAAGAACCTTCTTAGTATTAATAATGTAAATGCACAATTTCTGTGTGTGCGCGTGCGCGCGCGTGAAAGAGAGAGAGAGAGAGAGAGAGAGAGAGAGAGAGAGAGAGAGAGAGAGAGAGAGAGAGAGAGAGAGAGAGAGAGAGTACCTGGTAGGTATACAACTTAACATAAAGAAGGGGCATGCGCTGGTGCAAACGGGTGTATTGTCTGGCTACCCGATTTACAGTCTCAGGTACAAATTCCAGGACGAGGTTCAGGTATACCTGATCTCTGTCAGTTGTAGAGTAGAAGTAATGCTTCAGAGAGACAACGTTGGGGTGCTCTAACATTTGCATTATCTGCAATTCCCTGTTTTTGTATCTTTTATCTTGTAGCACCTTTTTTATGGCCACTATTTCTCCTGTCTCTCTGCATTTTGCCTAAAGTAAAAAAAAAGGATATATTTTATTTAGCAAATATACGTAGATATTATAACGAAGATCAATTGACTAATTTGTTATGAGGTGATTATTTCTCTCAATATACAATTTCATTTGGCATCTTTGCTTGAGATTTGTTGGATATTTTCACTCTTCAAGGGCTTTTGTATTTCTTATTTTCGAAATTGGTTCTGAAATTTACAAAGTAGTTTGTCCTTGAATTTTCAACTATACCAAAATTTGATCAAATTATCTTTTTGGTTAAGTTTTTCCTTCAATTTCATTTTAGGACGCTACTGCATACACAGGTATTTCTAGTTGAAGCATTGCATGGCATTGATCTCTTCCTATTATTTTTCTATTTCTCTACACTTTGCATAACAAACCTATATTAGTAAGAACCGAAGATAGTGGTAGCTGCTTCACCAAAGACAGTTTCTACCAGAAAACCCCAATTCAGATTCCACTTTTTCAATTAAGCACCAACTAAGCCCAATTAGATTTCAGTTATGCAAGAAAGCTATTAATTTATCTAACTTTGCAATTTTATCTCATCTACACCTAATTAAGCCCTGATACATTCAATTTAAATAAACACAACTTAACAAAATACCATTAGAGAATAAGGAAAATTTTAACAATTTAGAATTTATAATGTACCTGGAATACAGTGCCAAAAGAGCCAGTTCCAACAACATGCTCAGCGATGTAGCTTATTCTCTGTTAATATAACAAAAATCACTAATTTTGAATAATTATAACCTTGTTAAGGGAATATCATCAAATTTTATTTGATTATTCAACTAGAAACTACACAAAATTACAAAGGGAAGAAAGTGAAAGAAAGGGAAGAAAGTGGAAGATGTACGAGACCTGTTTTGCTATACCATTGCGGCCACCTATTGTAGTCGATATAATATGGCCAGCCTCAGTACCTGGTCCATCAATAATCTCTGGCTCGCTATCCTAAAAAATAAAATAAAATAAACATGAAATTCTGAATTCGCAGGAAACAATTGCAAACATAATACCAATATTTCTATGAACTACAAAAAAACAAACATAAATGGTTCACAAAATTATTCACGAGAAAGCTGATAGCTTTTTCAATAATAATTCTTTTCATGTGTTACTCATACCTAATCACATAATAACTAAATGTCTAAAAACTCAACTCGATAAAAAAATTACCCTGTCATGGTCAAAATCTGGCATGGAGTCATTTATCCGCAATGCAGAGAAATCCCTCTGAAGCCAATCAGTAGTGCTCGAAGATCCCTTAATACCGATATTACCTCTTGAACTGCCGATACCGCTGTGCCTTACACTTCCCATTTGTTGATTAGAAAAAAATACAACTCTCTGACTCTGTCGATCAAACTTTCATTACAGAAGAATCCGTGTTGTCTGAGATTTTGCAAAAGAAAAATTAAGTTGAAATATTTAATGATATGGGACACTGAGATTAACTTATTTCAGTAGTATGTTTATGAACAATTTTGACAAAATATTAATAATTGTAACTACTAAATTCTAAAAAGTATAGATAATAAATTACAACAATTACAAATTGATAAACAAAGTAACATTATGTTGAGGACAAATGCATGAAGTTCTTATTTATTTATTTATTTTTTCAATTTTGTCCTTTTTTCCTGAACAAGGTGCACATCAAAAGAGGCCTATCCACATTTCCCTCACAATTTTTTTTCCCCAATAGGTCAATTTTCCTCCTAAATTTACCCAATAAAGTAATCAAATATTGAAATCAAACAGGAAAGGCAACATCTTTCCTATTTTGAGGAGCAGATCGAACTGAATTGCAAAATCAATTCAGAAGCAAACAGTTCTCTGATAATTCACCTATTTATTTGACGAAAAGATTCAAACCGAAGCCATCAATTTGAGGAAAAGAAACGGCTTTTGAACAGGAATCAAGCGGTTTAATAACGGAATCATAAAAAAGTTTCCAATTTTGACAAACCTGGAGCGAAACTATCTACCACCACATGAGAGACCGCAGAGATCGAGCATGGGACATTTGTTTACCTCACGAAGCAAACCTAAATCTCTCTCTCTCTCTCTTTCTCTTTCTCTTTCTCTTTCTCTTTCTCTTTCTCGGTGAGTTGGTAGTGAGAGTGAGTGAGAGGTATTTTTTTTCCTCCTCATAGGAGAAAGAAAAAAACTGTAGCATTTGTTGCAGATATGCCCTTGTAATATCGGAAATTGTGATTATACCTCTCTGCGCTTGAAATTACTCCTGGTGCTTAAATTTTTTTAATGAAGGCTCCTATTAGTCTGATATTTATTTTTTTTCAAACATCTATTGCGAGATTTAAACTCATATTTCTTCATAGAGAAATGAGATCTATTACTACTGTCTAGGTGCTTAATTAAGTTGGCATTTTATTGACATAGTCCAGTTGACTACAAAAGTTAATGATTGTATATTTGATTATGTTCCTTTATATTTATAATAATAATAATTTTCACTGTACATCATGCATTTTTTTTCATGAAAAATATAGATTATGTGTTTTTTTAATATGAGATATATTTGTTTTTTATATAAAGATATGCTTCTAGAAGAAATCATAGAAGCATTATTATGTTGATAGAACAGTGATAAATCATTATTTTTTTTTATGTCTTGGTTTAATCATTCAAAGGTGTTAAAGAAATAGTTATATAATCATGACAATAACATATTGAATATAGTTATATGAAACTTTTTAAAGAGTGACAGATACTACTCCCGGAAAATATAATTTAGGATGAAAATAATTCAACTAGCAAAATACTCACAATATGAAATAAAAATAAAAATATTGGTTATTTGAGCATAGTAAAAAGAAAAATAAGAATCATATTTGTTTATCAAATAAATACTTCTTATATGAAATATCATTTATGAAAATTAAAATGCAGCGAGACTTGATTAAAAAAGTCTAGTCTATATAACAATCATGTATATTTGAGATATGATTATAAAAGAAAAAAAATTTGTGTATTTGAGATAGTTCCTCTATTATAAAATTCATAGGGACATTTCAACAAAATGGACCACCTTTAAAATATCAGTTGATATTTATCCCAGTGCTTATCATCAACAAAGGAGTCTTAATAATTGTTATTATTATTTTTTAGGAAGGTATATGTCCTGACTCCTGGTCTCCATCACAGTCTGTTGATTTTCTTCTAATTTACCAGACAGTCTATTTATTAGTATTCAAAAGTATTAATTATATGTCTTTTTCCTTTTGTTGTCATTTTCTAAGGTAAAGGATAAAGGTAACTGGTACTGAGAACTGGTTTCTGGTCTTTGACAAAATGCCTTGACCAGTGACCACCTAATCAACCTCATCCCCAAAAAGTGAAGCCTCAAATTTGTATTTCTTTTTTTTGAAATGGAGGAATGGTAATTATATTTTTTAATTATATTTATTTATTTATATTTTAAATATATTTATATTTTATATTATTAGGATTAAACATTATGTGAATTATATTTATATTTGTATAATAAAATTTTTAATTATAATTTTTTTTATAATTATTTAGAAAAAATAATAATATTTTTTATACTAACTATAAATACTTATAAATTCAGATATAAATAAATTATCTATTTAGTATAAATATTTTTAGTGTGTAAATAAATAACATAAAATATGAAGTATAAAAATAATTTTTTTTAATATCAATTAGGTAATTTTAAAATATGGAAAGCTAACAAACAAAATACAAAAAGACAAATATGATAGTTAATTTAGAACCTTGATGGACCTGACTTTGTGTGACAGCTACTACTGCTACTACAAGTCTGATTTTTTCTCATTTTAATATTGTGACGGTTATAGAAAATAAAGTAAGAGAAATAATTTTTGTAGTTAATATTAAAGTATGTTTTTGTCAAGTTGTCTCCCATTACCATTTCAAAAAAAAGGTTCTCCTATTATTACAAAATTAAAAACACATCATGTATTAAATTTATTTTTATTGAAGGCAAACTTAAATACCAATTTTATTGTGAAAGCGAAAGATTACTTGACAATAATTATTTTGACAACCCATTTAAATTAACTCGTCCCTAACTCCATATAATATGAGTATATATATATATATATATATATATATATTGTACGGTTTTTATTCATTCATGGTTTCATTAATTGAGAATGAGAGATGTATCACATTAATTACACCTTATCTCAATTAAATTATTTTCAGAAGAATGTGTCAAAAGAATAAAGAGAGAGAGAGAGAGAGAGAGAGAGAGAGAGATCAAAGACCAAACAAGCACAAACTCTAATTAAAACCACTAATCTCAAATGATAATACTACATAGTTTCTCTGAATGAATTTAAAAAACACAATCAATCAATCAATCAATCATCAGAAATAGTAAAACAAATGGTTTAATTTAGTTCTTGTTTAGTAATAAGCAGGAAGCCATTCAGAGCCATTGATGAAGTCTATAGTGAGGAATGGTTCAACCTCTGCTTTGCTGAACTGGCGGGCCCACTGTGCGCGGTGTTTTGTGTCTGCTCCCGGACCGTGGCAATCATGCTCTCCGATCATTAGGCTCCTTCATAAGTTAAAAACAAAAAAAAGCAATTAGTTTCTTATATATATTATACCTTCTAATATTTTTATACATTGTGTTCTGTTTTTCATAAGAAGTTGTACATCGCAATGTCCCCATCGATGTGTGAATCCTTTATACTACGCAATAAATGTCAAGAACTTGGAAATGTAGGAGGATTTAAAATGAAATAGAGAAGATTACGTACTTGGTGTCGCCGGAGTAGCTCCAGCTGGTCCAGCCGATAGGACTGACGGTTTTGGAGAAATAGGTGTTTGCAAATATGACACGTGAGTGGGCTTCATTGGCTCGGCCGAGGTAAACCTCTCCGATTCCATACACCCTACATTTCAAGAACACAAAGCCGCTACTATCGTCCGCAGATTTCCTGTTGTGGGCAGTGATGGAGCCTAGGATAACGTTGCGGCTGTCTGGTAGCACAAAAATCTCGCAATTCTACATTGATCCAGGCTTATTTTTAGTTCATATATTAATTTGTACATGCTACTGCTAGCATATATACCAGTCACAATTGGTACCAGCAAAAACTCATACCAACTCAAATTGGTAAGAAGAGAACAGAATAAAATTAAATAGATTTGACATTTTTTTCTGGTACGAAATCAGACTAGGAAACAATTGATGCTTTTGATTAAGACTAACCTGAAAGAGAGATTGACCGCGACCGAAGATGAAGTCGATGTTGCCTTGGATGTAACAACTCTCGTAAAAATGGCGGCCCTTATGATCAAAGAGAGTGTTGTGGGGGCTGAAGAAGCCACAATGGTAAAAGGCCACCTTGTCTCCTGATACCATCGTGGCCACGGATTGGTTACGATGAGGCAAGTTCGGGACATCCCTTTCGGCATCGTTCTAATTCAAGAATTTAGAGTTTTAAATTATCAGATTATATACAATGATACCAGTCTTCCATGAACAACCATGCATATATATATATATGCTTGGATGCACAATAGTATCAATTTGCAAATGAATTTCAATAACGTGTGTTTCATATGTCCAACATTTTTTCCATTGTAAGTAATCATGCTTCAGTTAATATTAATATTTGGGGATGAAGTTTTGGCATGTCATTGGATTATCATGCTACATTTTTTTCCTTCAAGTTTGGGAAGCATTGAACCTTGAATGTGACACCAAAGGCAACAAAGTTGTTTGCTTCAATGGTGAAGGTGGCCGACTTGGAGTTGTCGACGGAGCACTCGTCCCATACAATGGTGGTTCTTCCCTTGCCATTTCCTCTTAGATAAATGTATGGCTTGTTCTTTGGCACTACTACCTGCTCCCTGCAAATTGCCCCATTCTATTTAGCATAGAAATATTGTATTTATACTTTAGTTGATGGAAAAATGGTACTAAGATTGTGATTGTAGAGTGCACACTGCACACCCCAAGCTTGATTGGAGATTCAAATTGCAAATTAGTTATGTGAAATAGAAGATTACTTCTATTAATGAAAAATGAGCATCGAAAATTTGATTTGACGGGGTGACATGATGCTTCTTCAGACAATAAATAGGAAAGACTATCTTGACAACTGATTTGTTTTGACGGTTTGACAACCAACTTCAAAATTTGCATCATATTAAAATATGTGCTTTACATCAAATTAATGTGTTTTACATCATTGTTATACATCTTATTAAATTCAGTGCACTTTCAAAATGTTGGATCACTAATCAAATGTCCACAAAACTATACAACTAAAATTTTCAAAGGATCCCCTCCCAAATTAGGTGGGATCCCTTAACAACTATTATCTTAATAACTAATTTTGAAATAATTTTAAAATAATTTCTAAAAATTCTCAAAAATAGAAAAAATTGACCAACATATTTTTTAAATTATAGATTGATTGGATTTCAAATTTCATGTAATTTAAGGGTCATTTGATATTCCATAAAAAACTGCTAAATATGAACCGTTGTAAATATCATATAATTTTGATGATATTTGATGAAGTATTAAATTATATTTAAATTGTATAAAATCTGAAACATAATCAATCTATAAGTTATAAAATATGTTTATAAATTTTTTCTATTTTAAATTTTTTTTGAAATTATTTAAAAATCCATTGTTAAGATTATTAAAATAATAATTGTCAAAATATCCCCACCCAATTTTTAAACCAGCCAATGGATAACAAATTAGATTTCAAACTGTGTTAAATTTGTTTCCCAACTTATCTTTATAATAGAGAATACATCTCCAATTTAAATATTTTTAGTTTTGATAAAAATAACATAATAATTATTACGGCTGTTTAATAAATTATTTTATTGACCATACATAATAATTCAACTCCAGATTAATATAATGTACCTATAAGTCCCTGCTTTGACATGAACAACAACCCATTGAGAATTTCCTTCTGGCACAGCATCAATGGCAGCTTGAACCGATTTGTACTCCTCATTGGGGCCCACTTTGTAGGTTTGTTTCGTGTCGATCTTAGAATTCAAAAATTTGGCATCAATCAGAGGTTTCTTGGTCTCCGTAGAATCCACTAAAAAAATCGAACAAAGAGACAGAAACAACACCAACCGACCACTGCTAGAGCTGTACAAATACTGCCTAGCCATTTTAATTTGCCAATTGGATAGTTTTTATTAGGATAGGAATTGGGTTTTCTTTGATTTTTTTTTTTGGGAGAGAGAAGAGAGAAAAAAGGGAGGGATAAATATAGAGTGTTGTTGTTGTGGTTGGTTGGTTTCAGAGAAGGGATGAACAGCACAGCTGTTTGAGAGGGCACAAAGAAATGGGGGTGAAAATGGTGTTTAGTTGGACAGTTTCTATTGTATGTACCATATATCATTATTCCAGATTAGGTAACCTAATTTCTTTACATGCATACATTTATGTATGTGTATATGTTTAAACAACAATCAAGATTCAAATCCCAATGGCGTCGAGTAGTTCCGAGTGTTGTGAAACAGAAACCAAAGTATTCGCCACAATAGCACCACTTGCGGCAACTGCTGGAACTCCGATTCCGGGAAAAGTTGAATCCCCGCAACAGAAGAGTTGTGGGATGGGAGTTGCGTGTCCCGGAAAAGTGCCCTGTCCTGCCTTTATTGCAGGCCCGTAAGTGCCTCGGTTTCTCCTGAGAAACCGCTTGTGTGTAAGTGGAGTTCCTACCATCTTCACCTCACATTTTTCGCGGTCGAATTTCGGGCCGAGGGCTCGCTCTACTGCTTCCCACATTACCTTGACCAATGCAAAGAGATGGTGTTAAATCAAAACCAACAATAATAACAATTTCAAGGAACAATTTCTTGCATGATTCCAGAAAAAAAAATAATGCATCTTTTACTCCTAAAACAAGAATATCTCTTATGCTCTCCTAATATGTGCAAAATATCCCTTGGACCATATTTATATCTGATAAGAAAAATGCTCAAATTAAACTCTCTTTCTCCCTGATCAGTACAGACATGACGGATGAGAGGTACTTTGCGTATCTCTTCATTTTTCATTCTTTGTGCCGGTGTGTATTTTTTCTTTTGAAGTTGATGTAGTAGGAAGAGGCAAATACAACTTCAAAAACATTTTTTTGTCCTACAGGATTTAGGCTGATTGATATATCCTATATTTCATAGAGCTGATTTTTCTGCTTTGCATGGGCATGGGATACATTGACATGTCACAATAATAAAAAGTTGTAAGACAGATTAGAATGATAAATTTTTAAAGATCTACAATATTTAATTATTGATAAACAAATCCACTCATATTGGTCAGAATACATAGATTAAATTTTCTGTGCCAAATAATGTTGCCCACATCGTACTGGTAAAGACTGGAGTATATTGGTACTTGTTGTAATAATCGTAGGATGTTACCATATAGTGAAGGGATAAACTCATAAAACTAACATTTCAACCATTTTCTGTTATCTCTATTATTTTAATTTACACTACTTTTATTATTATATCCTCATACCTTTGACCAAAAGATTACACTATTTTTATTATTACATCTTCGTACCTGTGACCTCTCTTCTTTCAGTCTTCTATACTCAGCACTTTTGCGATCTAAACCCTTCCATAATTCAAAAGGCTCTGTACCAGGTGTATAGGCATGCAACACGTGTTTACCAGGTGGTGCCAGGTCCTTGCCTAACGCACTTGGTACAGATATCAAGACGACGTTTTGTGCTGCATCTACACCTTGGTCCCAGTTGTTGACTACTATATGATGGATCCCTAGGTCTTCCCGTGCATTCTATAAGCAACATAAAATTGTGCAATTGATTACAAAGAAAGAAAAAAGAAGGAAATAAGTAATTATTTGCAGTGCATTGGTGGTGCAAACTACTGTACCTGAGTACTTTCATGCACTATTGCAACAATTAAGCTATGAGATAATTTTAGTATTAACATTTTTGCCACTAGTATTACTTTTCAATAGGTGCTCTTCAAAAAAGTAATGACATATGTTGTTTCCTTGTTACTTTTCTTTTGCTTCTCATATCTTTCAAAATAAAAATAAAGTTGAGCAAAAAAGAAACAAGGAAAGCAAGAAAAAAAAATAGATTCCTCATGTACCAATTGGTAGTGGATATTCAAATGTCAGCCCAAGACGGGTCATGAGTTATTTAAGCTTACCTCAGCGTCAAAACCCAAGTGGAGATGCATAAATGAATCACACTGTGGAGTTGATGTAACCGCTTCTTGGTACGATTGGGGGATGGCCTGCGGTGGCAGCAGATCAAGTGTGTCCCACATTGATGCATTGCTTACAACAGCTTTCTTGGCACGTATAAACTGCAAAAAATATAGGTCATTATAAAAGCAACTTGCTAAGAGATATTGCATATGCAAAGAAGAATGATATTTGTATCAAGTACTTGACCGCTTCTCAACTTGACACCAACTGCTCGGCCATTTTCCATCACAATGCTATCAACATGGGAATTTAGTGCGATTCTTCCTCTGAACTTCTCAATGCCGCGTACCAGTGCATCAATTACTGCACCACTACCATGTACCGGATACTCAAGCTGACATCCTGGCTTGTACCACTCAGCAAACATGTAAATCTGAAAGGGAAAAAAATAGCAAATTATAATATACCCCAACTCTCTACGCTGTGGTACATGAATATATTGAATAAGAATACTACGTTGCAAAAAGACACCACGAAAGAACTCACAATTTCTGCTGAGAGGATTCCATCTGACTTGACACCAGCCAGTAAAAACGCCAAAAGGTCAGTCCAATTTCTCACAAAAGGATTTTTGATCTCCAGTGAATCAACTATCTCAGAGAAAGGCCTCAGCAGCTTAGTTGCACCTAGTGCACCTCGTGGGCCCATTTGCAAAAATGATTTTAACAAGGACGGTGCATATCTAGTTGCGGCAGTAGAGAAAACACCCCAATCACCTCTTATAGAGATAGGTGGTAGCGCCATGGCAGCAGCAGACATGGGTAAAATTCCATCCTGGTAAATTTAATTTTACCTGCTTTATGTTAGATTAAGGGAACAAAATACTTGAATTGATTCTAAAATCTGATATTTGCAGCAGTAGTTTTGTTTACGTCCCAACAGAACAACAGGTATCTCATATGCCTCTTGTACATAGCAACAAATATAAAATTTATATCCCTTTTCTCCAATTTCTTGAATTGTGCCCAAACTACCCTTCTCCTCCCCCTTGTTCAGATAAAGGTAAACATTGAAGAAGTGTAGCATGTTCACCCTCTCCTTCCAATTTCTTTGAAAAATCTAAATTAAACTTAACTGTCCCTTTAATGGAGGAGAAGGAAAAAAAATGAGGGAGGGTAGCTTGGCATATTTTGAAAATATAAGGGAGATTACATCAGACAGTTCTGTGAGGGTCCAAGTGATAACTACGGTGTTTATAGGGGTACACCTGACTTTTACCGTATTGCATTGGATATACCATATGTATGGTATATTGACATTTTCAGGTGCATAGATGAACTTGCATGCAAAATGAATAAAGATAAGATGACAATGTTGTTAGGTTAAGAGATGCTTACAAGAAGCCTTTTCCATTCACGGGCTGCATCAGCATTTACATATGTCTCAAGGTCCTGGTGAACATGTGCACATTTGTTAAGTATAATCAAACAAAAAAGAAGAAAAAAAGGAAAATTTTGAATGAATTGATATATGTAAGTGTTGTCAAATTAGCAGAAACCCAAAAGGTCAAAGATCACAAAACAAAACTTCCCACCCACTCAAAACAAGAAAGATAAATAAAAATTAGTACAAGTAAATCAAGATAAAAGGGTAAATTCCCTTAAAAAGGTACAAAAGATAATAAGATAAGCAGATATAGAATCTGACCTTGATAAAGTCGGTGGGGCCTATCCGAGATGGGAATTCACCTTCTGGTATGTACACCATCCATGAATCATAGGATGCACATTCAACCGACTCTCCTAATGCATCAAGTACCTAGCTTGCCCAACCAAATTACTTACATATTAGCTAATTTTAATTTAAAGTTATTTTCAACGGAGATGATAAAATAGATAATATGAGATGCACCAACATGTAAAGTTGAATCTTTCAGTGAGACTCAAGATCAATAGTTTTTTGTTTGTTATTTAATACTGCATGTGCACTAATTGTAAACTTGTTGGGCATTGTATATATATAATTTTTCCCACCTTTTTTTTTTGTCTAACTTTGACTCTTTTTTTGGGTCCATATGAGCTATTATTTACGTGAGATTCACACATAATGTATTAGATGAATTTGCAGGTATAGAAGGTCTAAAAAGACACCATTACAGTACTTTATGGAATGCTATTAGCCACAAAACGAATTGGTACCTGAGCAAGAGGATTAGCTTGGAGGCCTCGGGACTGAAAGCCTGAGAAAAGAGATGGGCCTGAGTCAAACTTATAACCCTTTATCTCAAATGAGTGTGCAGCGCCACCTGGCACATCATGGCTTTCTAGTACCAGTACATCCTGGCCGTACCGGGCCAACAGCCCGGCACAACACAGTCCTCCAATTCCGCTCCCAATTACCACCACATCTGCCTCCGGCTTTCCTAAGACATTAAAAAATTCTACTTTAGATAAAGGATTTTTTTTAGTTATCAAAAATGTTGTAATATAAATGATCTAGTAGCCTATTTGTCAACCAAATATCAATGTATGGCCCAATTGCACTCAATCTTCATCCATCCAATTTGAATTTTCTGAAATACTTGTTTTTTAATTGATAGGAAGTATATATATATTTTTTCCTTTTGAAGGACTTATTGGTAAAATCAACAACAGATTTATACAAAGTTTACAAACTCTCATGTAAGACTCCCATCCTTAAAAACCACATCTACTCTTTCTTATTTTTCTTTTGAGCAGGCGATTTGCCTAATGCCTATTAAAGTACTAACAATTCTGACAAAAAGGTCACCGAGCTACTTAATCACTTGTCAATTTGCACTAGGTATGTTCTTCGCTCTGACGTCACAAGTAACTAAATCTAAATTACCAGAAAACTGTTTCTTTGCACTAGGAGACGACGCCTGACCGCTAGTCGGAAGCGTGTCGACGCTGTACGAGCTCCGTACGACGAAGGACCTCTTCTCGCGCCGAAATCTGGAGCTTGAGATGTATACGCTCGCGCTCGGCGTAGAGCAAAGGCTCACGGCGCAAGCCATGGTCAGAAATCTCTGCTGCGTTTCTCCTTTCTCGCGAGGGAGGGAGAAACTAGTGTTCTTTGAGCCAGGTCTAATTGATATAACGATTCATTTCGATCAGCGGGACCGAGTTTCAGTGTCGAAGGTGCACTAGACCGAGTGTAGGATTTGTAAAGCTTGCATATACTGGGACCCACACTTCAGTGGTGAAGAGAGATTTTTGGCGCGTCGGGTGGCGATGAGAGAGGGTCCACAGGGAGGGAAGGGGATGGGCCTACGTGGCAGCTCCAGAGCCTTGTCAGTCTCTCCTCGTATAGTAAGCGATATCTGATCAAGATCGTTCAAATTAGATCTAACGGATGAAAATCATATCGTCTTAATCTGGGTCTGAACTCGGGAATAGCCGAATCATCGGATCATCTAATCTAATCTGATAAAATGTGAGAACAAATTTTTGTACGAATTTTAATTGAATCGAAGGGTTATTTTTGTCCATTGAACAAAATTCCTTTTGGGCCTGCGCCTCGGGTTCATTGATTGAAGCCTTATTGGATCCATGTTGTACCCGAACCCGGACCAGTTAAACCCCTGATAATTTATCAAGGCCCCGCTTTTCTCTCTGTAGGCGCCGCTCTCCCTCTCTCTCTCTCACCTCACCTCTCCATTTCCAGTTCCAAATTCCAATCTGATCTCTCTCCGTCTCTCTCTCTCTCTCTCGATCGACCGATCGATGTCGAGTCTCGACCAACTCTCTCGCTTCGTAACGAGGTTTCTCGACCTAAAACATCTTGATAGATTATTATTATATTCCGTGTTCTTTGAATTTACCTTAATTTCAGCTTATGCAACTGCGAGATTTCTCTTTTTCATACCAGCGGTTCTGGTCGTAGGTAGAAATTGATTAGTGATTTAGGCATAGTTTTTCGTTTTAATTAACTCGTGTGGGTCAGTGTTATGGGCAAAAGTTAGGTTATTAATTTTAAATGATTTCAGTCGAGCCAATTAGTTCAATCCTTGCTTTGTTTTTCCCCCCTTATTTTATCAGACTGTTGCACCATGATGACAATAGTTGGCTTATGATTGCATCCATGTGCTTTTGTTCTGTTGCTTTGATGTCTAGCAACAATAGTAGCATTTCTGTTGTGTATGGTCATCAATTATAGTTACACCAATAAATAATGGTATATTATTTTATTAACAAGATATATTGCATATTCTCTTACCATTAATCATATATTTTCCCCTTTTACTCAATCAGATATTATTATGAAGTCAATTTTGCTCAATTAGAATTTCACTTGTTTATTTAGTTCATTTGTATTGTTCATATCTAGAAAAAGACAGAACTGTAGTTGCGAAATAACCAAATAAATTTAATACTAACTCTTTCTCCACTGTCTTGTTCTTCCGCTTCAATCAGATAGAACTTCTCTTAGAGAAAGTCAAGTCCGGCAATAATGGTAGAGAAAGAGTTCGATAAGCTCCTTCTGACGACAGAGAATAAGGTCTTTTCGATCTTCACTGAATTCATGTCCAGGTATTTATTTTTCTTAACACTATTCAAAGGAATTTGCTTTTGTTCCAGTCAATCTTATTAGTTTCGTTGGTTGGTCTGGTAAAATTTCATAGATCATCTCCAAATTTTCCCACTTTTGCATGTTTCTCTAATTTGTAAATTAACCTTGATGTTAATCTTGGTTCTGACCCAGAAATGATCCATTACAGGATTTCAATGCTTGATGAGCTAGTAGATGCAGGAAAGAGATTTCTTATGAGGTTTAACCAAGAGCTAGGTTATTTATTGAATACTACCTTTTTTTTTATGCTAAGCTTAATCCTCAAGTTCAGTTATATGACCTCTGATGATATAAACAATTCGCTTAATATGAACCAAGAAAAAGAAAAAAAAAGTTTTCATTCCAGCAACTCCTTTCTTTATTGAAGTGATTTCAGAAATTGTACACCTGTTTTCATTGTAATAATCTATGTTTTCTTTAATAACAGGATACTTTAGAAGGCCACAAATTAATAAGGATTTGAAAGTTATTAGTGAAGTAATTAAATCTAATATGACTAAAAGAATGAAATCTTACCTTGATGCGGGCTGCACTCATTCTCATCAAAATGTTCAAAATCTAAGCCAGTGTAAGTTTGTTCTCTTTTACATTTTCTTTTTCTAAAAAAATTGTCCTCAACTGTAGTTTTCAATTATTCGGTCTTGTTCATGTTGCCAAACATTTATCTGTAGTGCACAATTGTATGCTGGGGCTTCAAGATTTTTTGAAGAAGGGTATGCTTTATTTTGAACTACTCAATCATATGTTTTTCTTCAACATTCTAGAAAACTATACCTTTACCGATATCAACCATATGATTTTTCTTCTCAGCCAAAACATCACTAAATGAGATTGAGTTCCTTGCGGAGGATGCACACAAAACTGTGATTGAAGCAGAAGAAAATGCATTGAGATTCGTTCAAGAACATGTTGATGAGCCCATGATGAATCAAACTACATCCCCTGAGGTATAACAAGCCAATGACAACTTTGTGTTTTCATGTGTTGAGTACGTCTATTTGTCATTAATTCGAGTATTTTATACTGAATCTGTAGTTGGGTTTGTGATTCAACTTATGACAGGATCAAGCAGGGCTTGATGTAAAAGAGAAGTCAGTCTCATATGCAACCATGATGAGGATCATATATAACATGTTAAAGCTTGATTACACGATGCAGGTTACATTTTTTTTTGAGGATCATTTGTAAAATAATATAAGTGGACTTATAATCGAATTTTCAGAGAAAACACCCAGAATTTTTATACCGCAAGCTATAACCATGTTATATGTTGGCAAATTTCTCTTCATTCCACACAGCATCTTTTTTCATCCCAAACCGTAGAATTAGAACTAATGTCAAGTAAAGCAAAATTTAAATTTCAGTCTCTGAGTTTACATGAACTAAATTTATTTGGTTGAGTTAATATGAAAATTTAGGGTTAGGTTAGTCAGCTTTACTTCCCGCACCTTAATTTTGTTTGTTAGGGATTTTGGGGTAATGTTTGCAAATATCTAATAATAATTGTGGTAGTTCTGATGTGGAAATGTCGGTTTATTTGTTCGATGTAAAGTAGGTAAAATTTCTATGTAATTTGCAAAATGGAACTCTAATAAAATAAAATAAAATAAATTTGTTTGAACATGTGTGCTGTATTATTTCAGGAAAAAATAGTAGGACGTCTTAGCCTGGATGCATCATTGTCAGAACTAGAAACATACTGTCAAATGTGGGATTTGCGGCCATATGTTGATGATAATATGATGCGCCATGCTTGGAAATCCATGTCATGATGATGAACCAATCTTCTTCCCTTGAATTTTGTTGTCAGCTGGTAAATGTATACTTGTAGTGTCACATGTGCTTTTTCCCGTTTTTGGCTCCTGTATGTTGTGAGAGCGATGATAATTTATCAAATATGATGAATTTTTCGTTTACAAAACCAGCTCGACGAATAGTTGTTTAGGAAACTCTCTCTCAACCATATGACAAGTTAAGCATGTAATCGACTTTGTTTATACTTTATAATGATTACTTATTAATTCAGTGTTAACTAATCCAACCTTTGATTTGTTCCTCATGGTGGTTCCTACAGAGTGCTTTGGACACGCCAGACGTGTCCACTGAATTTTCTCGGATTTTACGTGAAGTTTAGCGGAACTTTTACTTCATAGCAACATTTTCAGCGTTTTTGTCTTTGCCACAAAAAAAAAAAAAAAACGACGAGGGACAATCACATGGAGAATATAATAAATAAATGAGTAAATTACTCAAATAATTCTTAAAGTATTATTTGAGTAAATTACTCAAATAATTCTTAAAGTATTATTCTTAAAGTATTATTATTTTTTTATCATTTTGATCTTCAAAGTTTTAAAAATATTAATTTAATCTTTAAAGTATTACTGAGTTATTTTTTGATCCTTAAAATTTTAAAGTTATTAGTTTAGCCTTTTAAGTTTTAAATTTATACTAAATTGATCCTACATTTATATTTATGAAAAAATATATGTATATTTTATTTCAATTATTTTATGATGGTATAAATATGAATGTTAATATTAATTTAATTGATATTGATGTCGTGAATAATTATATTTCTTTTCATATTATTTATATTATTGGATAATTATGTCTAAATTAGTTTTAATACTAAAAGAAGACATTATGATAGGTATAATTATTATTTTTCTCAATGGATATAAAATGTATGATCTATTTGGTACAAATTAAAAAAATTGAAGAACTAAAATAATATTTTAAAAAATTTTAAAGATCAAAATGATAACCAAGTGATATTTTAAGAACTAAATTGATTATTTTCAAATTTTAAGGACTAAATTGATAAACAAATGATACTTTAGGGACCACTTATGTAATTTACTCTAAATAAATATATACTATAATTGTTGAAAGATGCATGTTACATCTACCTCTAGATACATCTAGGAAGAGGAATTTTGGTGTAATTTGGAACCATTTGTCATAAGTTCAGATAATTTCATTATATTATTTTGTTTTTACTAATTTACTTTATTGATCAAATTTCATATTTTAAGACCAATATCATTTAGTTCTTGCTTAAAAAAATGAATTTCTATTTATTCAAGCAAAGCCGACATAAAAATATATGTTTTCTACTTTTTTAACTTTTTTTGTTGCTTTGTTCAGAATTGCTAGCTCAAAGCTAGATAGAGAGAGAGAGGAAAAGGATCGTATTCTGCATTGAAATCTATACAAAGAATCTGATTTTAGGTGCTGTGAGCCTATGAGTATGGTCCATTGACAAGAATTTCTATGTATTCAAACAAAGCAGATATAAAGATGTTTTCTACTTTTGTTATGTTTTTGTTGCTTCATTCAGAATTGTTAGCTCAATGCTAAAGAAAGAGAGAGAGAGAGAGAGAGAGAGCAAAAGGATCATACTCTGCATTCAAATTAGTACAGAGAATTTGGTTTCAGTGCCGTGAGCTTGTGAGTGTGGTCCATTGAAAGAATTTCTATGTATTCAAGCAAAACAGACATAAAGATGTTTTCTACTTTTGTTAAGTTTTTGTTGCTTCATTCAGAATTGTCATAAAAACTATTTAGCCTTAAATCAATTGATATTAACAATACAATTCTAATGATTTTATGATGATGATAAATTAAATTCTATGTTACATAAAGTTTGATATTGCTTTATTAAAATGTCTACGAACACATCAATAACTTCACTTTGTTTTTTTTTAAATTTGAACGATATATATTTGTACGCTCGAAATACTCTGAAACGTATATATATATAATTAAGTTTTTTATATGACCACTATTGAATAAGTTAGTAGATTGTTGAAATAAATAATGGACGGATGCTAAAATCGTGCTTAGAAAGTGCAATCCTAGGGTCAAAAATTTTAATTAAAAGGGAATTTCTAGGAGTGCATTTGCTAAGCACAGTTCCAAAATCTAGGAACATGACTCTCAAGCACGGTTCTAGTTTTTTTAAGAACATATTTATCAAACCCATTTTATTTAGATCATGCATTTTTCTATCATTTTTTATATTTTTAATTTGATTTATTATTATTTTTAAATAAAAATTTCGGTTCTAGTACTATATAGATAAGCAAAACCGTCATTGGTGTAGCGTTGGTGAGGAAGCCTTGAGTTGCTAGTAAAAGGAATTGCAACATCGCATATATTGACATTATTTATACACTAACCAAAAAGATGGAGGAGTTTCATGAAGTAGGCGATGACATCGAAGCCCAAAGGGAGATCTCAAGAGGGGAAAATCATGGTATGTACTCCAATCCAATCCATTATACGTAAAACCTCAGTATTAGTCATCTTAATTTTCTAACACACTGTTTCTTTTCTAACAGCAGCTGTAAAACTGATACTAGTACTATACATAGTTATCAACGGTCGCTTTAAATTGAAATGAGTGTGCATTTTAACATAGTCAAACGTTCATTTATCTTGACTTGGTCACCGAACAGTTAAACCATTGAACTTACTATATATAGTTATTAAGAGGATTCTAACACCACCAAAATTTTGGCATTACAAAGTACCACAATAGCTATTTTCATTGATTAGAGATACATGCACAATTGTTTTCTTAAGATCATTTTATATTAAATCAATATGTTAACAAATAAATATATTATTATTAATAAACCATAGTTAACTATACAAAATTGAATTGAATTGAAGTAATAATCCCCTCATACTTGATTAGTCTGTGATTTACATCTGACAGCATCTCCAACAGGAGTAATAGCACAAATAGAAGAAGACGCTGCTGCAGAATTTATGAAGAAGAGGCTAGCTAAGGTGCCAGGCAAACCCTCCGAACCCCGGTCCGTGACCATCTTTCATCTCCCCGGTTGGTTCCGCGAAACAAAGATGGAACTCTGCGAGCCAAAGATGGTTGCAATCAGCCCTTACCATCATTTACAAGTACTCACTCTAAAACAAAATTATTATGTTCTATCCAATGTGTCCATACTTAGCACAGCACTCCTAACAAATGCACTTAATTTGTTTCTTTTGTTTGCTTTTAGGCGTGGGAAACCACAAATCCTCTATGATAGTACAAACCGAAAGAAAAATTATTCCAAAGATGGGAAAATTGGATATAAAATTGTTTGTTTAGAATCGGAAATTTATCCATCAAAATCTAATTTCTTTTGATATATGCGCATACCTATTACAATCCTAATTAAATTAACATTTAAAATTCATTGAAAGTTCAGCGGACCAAAATACCCTCCCTGCTGCAAATTGAAAGATTCACATTAAGAAACAGATAATAGAAAAATTCCTTTACATTGAAGTTGCATGGATATCAAAATTGTGGCTCTTCATGTTTGGAATTTTCTAGGTAACTTTATCTTTATTTCCATATATTTTCTTCATAAAAGTTTATCTTGACCAACTTTCATTGAAAAATCTGTTTTTAAGTCTTCTCCTGCATCATTTAACATTTTAACATTTAACATTTTATATCTTTGATTAAATTAGTTCTTCTAAATCAACAACAAGATGCACGATGCAACACATTTACATTTTTTTAGATTAGAAGATAAGCGTAACGATTGCAGATCTAAGAGCTTTCAAAACTGATATTAAATGTTTTGAGTGGAGTTTCTTATTAAAAATTATGTTTGTTTGAATCTCAATTTTGAATTTGCAACTTTTTGAATATTCAAAATATAATTTTATATATCATGTGAAATAATTTTCTTTTATTTTGAACTAAGTTGGTTCTTTATAAGATATGCAAAAATTATTTAAATTATTAATTACAAAAATAAAATTTTAATATCAGATAATAAATAATAATATTTATGGACATATAGAAATTATTAAAATTGTTTTTTTTAAGTTTTCTTTTTTCCATTTTATTAAAATTCTGAGTAACTTTTTTTTTTTAAACTTTACTGTGTTGAAGTTTTGTACTATGCTGGATTGAAAGCCAGACTCTGAAAATCCGAATTTTATGGGCCTTTTTCTCAGAATTAGACCTTCAGGAAATAACATTTTCTCAAGATCCGGCCTTCTGGAAGAGGCCGATTTATGAGAATCCGGCCTTTGGAGACTTGTTGACTGGATTCTGAAAGTCTAGTTTTCCTCGTTTTATAATTTCAGGCAATTTGTTTTAGTTTTGAAATTTCTAAAATTTTAAGAAAACCAAATTGATAAACAGATACAACTTTAGGGATTATTTACAAAATTTATTCTAAAAAATAAGCCATGGATCCACTTGGACTACTAAATTTAATCTTTATATATTAATTCTTGACTTGGCGTTAGTCTGTGGAGTCTAATTAAAATTTATGTCTGTCTCAAGTTACTAGAACATACTTGAATATATTGTTGGAGAGTCGATGACTAGCTAAAATGATCTGGTAAATTAACTTGTATAATTAATGCGAGCTAAAATTAATTTGGTGCCAATTATATGGGAATCTTATGTTATGTCAGCGATCTTTTAGGCTGAGTTTTTATATGGCACAGTTGTAACAGAAAAATATAGATACTTTGAGCGTCGAATAGTTGTTATGTCAGCGATCTTTTACTCGATGGGTGCTTTATACTAGAGTGGTTATTAAAGAGTGACTCGTATGATAGTGATGCCATTTGTGAGGTAGGATGGGCTGGAGACTATATACTTTCTGATATGTGCTTGATGGAAAATCAATTACCCTTTTTTGTCATCCACAACCTATTAAAGACCCGAGACCAGAGCGTGGGGTGGAGTCAAAACTGTGAAGATCATTGCCCGTTGCTCAAGTTAATTTTTGAAGTTCTTGGTGGGCATTATCGTGTCGGTAAATTCAGGTTACCTGATCAAATATCATGCAGAGATATCGATCATTGGCTACACCTTTATTACACAGGAGTGGTGCCTGATTTTCAGCCTGAAACTCAAAGGGAGTCAGGAAACCTGGTTAATGGAAAATCACGTAATTTCTGTGGGCTCGGTAGTTTACCTTGGTCTAAATTCTTTTCCAAATCAAGCAAGGCAATGCCAGAGAATAGTGAACCGAGTGATGTCAATCTAATGGTGATGCAGCAAATAAATATACCATGTGTCAGTGAGCTTCATGATGCAGGCATAAAATTCAAGAGAAAGAAAATGCCTCGCAACATGTTGGATATATCATTTGAGAACGGGACAATTGAAATGCCACTTCTCCAAATAGATAATATTCAAGTAAGGGATTTGTGGAACATGGTTGCTTTTGAGCAAAGCCGTAGATCACGGGATTTTCCACAAACTATATCGAGCTATCTCGCACTCATGGATTCACTAATTAACACTGAGAAGGATGTTGCTTTACTTGAACGATCTGGTATAGTCGGCAATTTTTTTCAGAATGCTGAAGAAGCAGCAGTTCTCTTCAACCAATTTGCTAACAATTTTGTTCTCGACTATAGTGACCATTACTTTTACGACTTGTTCAAGAATGTAAAAAAGTACAGCGAGTCGACTTGGCACAAGTACAGAGCTCGGTTGATGCATGATTACTTCAGCAATCCATGGTCCATTGTCTCTGTTGTGGCAGCTGCAATTCTCCTAACACTTACCTTTGTTCAAACTTATTATTCAGCTGCCAAATGATTCTTTATTAGTGTTTGTTTTATTTTCCAGCAAGAGATGAATTAAAATAAATTGGTGTGGTTGTTCGCTCGTTTCTTTTTCTGTAATCCTATCTTGCTCTCAAATAATAAATCTTTTAGTTAATGTGTAATCCTATTAGGCTTTTCTTGTTTCCTATTTTAATATTTTTTTTATTCATAAGGAAAAAAATTAAGGCATTAATATAGATTTTATTTTAAAGGACAAATTAGTAAATGATTCTCTATACCGTTATTGTGTGAGTCAGCAAAGATGTGCTAGAGCCTAGAGAGAGTGGCCAACAGGTGCATCACATTTCCTAATTGATGAGTACCACTTTCTGAAGAACTGACAAAGGAATGGATGGCCACACACAGTCTCTGGCGTCCTGTCACTGTCAGCAAATATCCCAGTCCCGAAATCAAACGGGCCCCATATTTACAGAAGATGGTCATGGATTTTACGCAACGTGAGGGGGTGATACCTGAAGGATTCCGAGATATACCCGGCCTACATCATCAAGGCCTACATCAAGCACATGACGGCATGAAGTTGTGACTCAAATATGTCAAGGACACCATGTTCGAAGGGGCCGGGCAGGTCATAGCCCGATAAGGAGTCCCAGACTTATCTACAAAATTAGAAGCCTCTATATTACATATAGGAGCGCGCTGAAGACACAGCCCGGGAAGTATTCAAGGATGGAAAAGAGTCACTGAATGGTGAGGTAGTCACTCATCACTCAAGCTATCATCACACAAGGAGTGCAATTTTCAGCAATATTGCCGAAGGGACTGAAGAAGGCAATGATGCCAAAGTAACAATGTTGCCATAGAGTTTATTTATGAATGGTTTTAGTTTTTTCTTTTGTGGGAAGAGAGACTTTGGTATAAGTTTAGACGGGGAATAGGGGTGATGTTTTGTGCAATTGCTATGATTGCAAGGAAGGAAGCACTAGTGAGTATCAATTAATGTCTCTTGATGTCTAAAATTTTCTGACCTGGAATTTAAGAGGGCTGATTGACAAAGAACAAAAGAATTGCTGTCAGAAAATATATCATGTTGCACGTCACCTAAATTGAGATATTTTTTGGTTTATCAGTTATCGCCTATCCATATTTTAATTGTCACTATGTGTAACGAGAAAACTGATTGATCAATGTGAAAGAAGGGGACCTCGGAGGCCGGCCGGAGGAGTGCTCCTTATAGACATTCCATGGAGGCTGATATAGTCACACATGTATCAGCACATTAACCATGACCTGTCACGGTAGCTAACACTATAAAGCTACAATACTGAATCTTCCAAAATTATGTAGACTAGTACATTACCGAGTCTTCCAAAATTATATATACTCGAATTAATCTTGAGTGAGTCTTTTGCTGCGTATGATCGCGTGGCATTTGCCTTAACTTACACGCATGGATTAACTTTGACTTTATAAAACGATCACCAAATTCTAAAGACAACTATTTATGCATAACTTGAAAACGATTTATTTTATTAAATGAGTAAGAGCTTATTTGTAGTTTTCGGAAGAGGAAAACAACTCTTGTGTTGACGGTTTATAAAGGGTTGATGGCAGCGCCGGAAAGTGTGCACGGTGGCGCGGCAGGTAAGGCAACGTCTAGGATCCCTGCCATCTCGTTAGTTGTAACCTCTATCCTACCGTATCTTACGTCGACTATATCTTTGGGTAGAATTTATACAGCACAGCTATGACAGAAATATAGATTCTCTTCTAGCGTTGAATTTGCATGGAAATAATAAATAAGAGAATGACTAGGTCGAATTGCGAAAGAACGTTGGCAGAAGAAGCCTGAACTGGATAAGGCAACTAACTTACTAGTTCAGATCTTATGTGGCGTGCACGACTTACGCTGACCTTGAGCACTCATGCGTATTGTGGAAAGAGAGCTGATATAGATACCGTCATCGATACCGTCTTTATTATTCAAATTAAATAAAGTATTATTCGTTTTAGTGGCTTTATTATTCAATTTATTTCTACAGTATTTTTATTATTCAACTTAAATGAGTTATTATATATTCATATTAGTAGTATTTGAGTTGAATAATAAAGTATTATTCAAAATAAATTGCATATATTATAAAGTCATTAACATAATTTGCATATGGGGAGGGATCACTTGATATATAATGGCTATTTTAACAATATTAACAATAAGTTTTTAAATAAATTCTAAATAAAATTAAAAATAGAAAAAAGTTTATAGATACATTTTTTTTAACTTATGAATCAATTGTGTTTCAAATTTCTAACAATTTAAATATCATTTGATATTTCATTAAAGTCCATTAAAATTTATATAATTTGCAATGGTTCCAATTTAATGATTTTCTATATGCTATCAAATTATACTTAAATTGTATGAAATTTAAAACACAATCAAAATATAAGTTCAAAGATATGTCTATAAATATTTTTTCTATTTTAAGGTTTTTCAAATTTATTTGAAATTCTATTGTGATATCCACAATATAAAATTAGAATTTGAATTAGTATTTATTCATGATGGTTATTAAAAAGTTTCATAAATCGAACGAATCTTACCAGTACAGTTAGTTCAATTTGAGAGATGCCACAATTACTTGTCTTATGAGCACAACAAATCAAGTGCAAACGAGCAATAGGTGGGTCAACGCTCTTATGTAGTAATTAACATTTATAAAAAGGATGACTTTTTTATATAGGCTAAAGTTTTAAAAAAAATATAAATGCGGTACTTATATATGGTTGGGTTTTGACCCGATAATGGTACTTAAATTAGTTCAAAAATAAAACTTGTCAGGACAAAATTTATGTAGTATATAGCTTTAAGTATTTGGGTATATTCTAACATATATTTAACTTTTATGCTAGGTCAAATATTCATGGTAGCTTATGGTACATATATTTTAAAAAATATTATTCAAATTAAAAAATAAAATTATAGATATATTTACAATTATTTAGATGGACATGTATCCAGTTTAGATAATTTACAATTATTTAGATGGACATGTATATATTAAATATTAATTACTTTTTTTCATATATGTTGTATAATTTGCATATGAGGAGGGATCACTTGACATGTATATATAAATATTCATTACTTAAATATTAATTACATGCTAGTATGTATCTAATTATTATGTTGATGATCTTAATTGAAAAAAATAATTATTGGATCAGTTTCAAATGACGAGATCAAAGTTTTGAAATCATATTTATATTTCATGGATGATGTATTATTTGCTAATTAATTTTCAATTATATATAACATAAAGTCAACCGGTAAAAAAATAATAAACAACAAACAAACAATAACGTGTGCACATAGTCTTGTAGATATAAATCAAATGTGATTAATTTTCCAAGATAACAAAATTTTAAAGGGCCAAAACTGGCCAATTAATGCAATACAACATGAAATACAAACACACTACAACTCGTTTTAATTAGAAAGCAAAAACTATAATAAAATCTAGGTTAATAGGTACGAGCAAACTTCCAACTCTATGTATAACATTTGATACTGCAAAACATATTATTAAAAGTAAAAAACAAATTGCAGGTGTATACATTTCAAATTCAATATATGTTCTATATAAACAATTAAAAACACATCAGCGATTTTATTTTTTTATTATTTATTTGAACGAGATATAATTAATTTGAGCGCTAAACATACTCTGCAATATAATTTTCAGTTTTATATATGACCAATATATATGGGAAAAGTCAACTTATTGTTCAAATAAAAAAATGAACAGATACTCTCACATTCTACTATATAAGGAAATCCGTTGTTGGGAGCGTCGGTCAGGAGGCATTGAGCTGTTGATGAAAAGGAATTGCAACGCTGCATATTCACTTAGATGGAAGAGATTCAAGAAGTAGCGATTGATGTACACAAATCATGGTATGCTATCTTATCCGTTATATGTTAACTACTTTCAGTCATTTTTTCTAATGATTTATTTTCTAAAATGATAAGAATTCTGAAAATGACGCATCAACGACTTCGGAGTTATATACAACATAATGGGGTCATTTGACTCAACTAAAATTTATAAAATTACTTTACAAATTTAATGAAAAATTAGTTAATTCTTGTACTTAATTTATGTAAAAATAACACTATTGACACTACTGAAAAAATTTCTTCCTCCACCACTATGATATATCATCATAGAACAATATAACATGTGGCCAACATATTATGTGATGTGTGTTTATTACGTAACATGTCGCATGGCATGTTCCTTGTGGTCAAAATTGATACGTTATGCCAAACGGTTTAGACACATCATGAAATGTCACATGGCCACGCAAAATCACACAAATATTATTTCAAACATTAATTAGGTCTGGACATAAATTTGAAATATGCTTTTTGCTAGGGAAAATGTTCCAACACTTATTTCACTTTAAAATAAATTTTACAATTTTTTCACAAATTCAAATAATTTAGGGTGGGGATACTTTGACAACTATTATTTTAACAATCTTGACAAACAGATTTTTCAAAAATTCTAAAATAATCTTAAAAATTGAAAAAAATTATACATATATTTTTCAATTTATAGATCAATTGTATTTTAAATTTTATATAATTTAAATATTATTTGATACTCCAACAAAAATCAACAAAATTATATGATATTTACAATGTTTCATATTTAACAGCCAAGATTATCAAGATAATAGTTGTCAAGGGATCCCCTCCTTTTTCAATATTTGTTTTTCAATGAGTAAAATAAAATCCAACAAAATCTTGACTAAAGATAACTAAACGTGATTAACCGTGACATAAATTAATAGACTCTCTCAAAGGAGTTGAAGTAATAATTCCCCTCATGCTTTACTAGTGTTTGAATTACATTCCACAGCATCTCATACTGCACGAATAATACACATAAAAGGCGAAGATGTAGCAGAAGCATCAAAAGATGTTCACATTTTAATGAAGAAGAGGCTAGCTGAGTTGCCGGGCAAACCCTTCGAAGCACATTCTGTGGCCATCTTTCGTCTCCCTGGTTGGTTCCATGAAATCAACAAGGAACTCTGTGAGCCAAAGATGGTTGCAATCGGCCCGTACCATCACAGCAAGGAGAGCCTCCGAACCATGGAAGAGCACAAGTGGTTTACCCTTCGTGACTTTCTCAAACGTAACAAGGAAGTTGGCCTTGAAGTGTACTGTCAAGCAATGAAATCCATTGAAGCACAGGCACGCCAGTGCTACAGTGAAACTGTAAACTTGGGAAGTGATGAGTTTGTTATGATGTTGTTACTTGATGGCTGCTTTATATTAGAGTGGTTCTTAAAGCACAGTAATCCTAAACAGGAGGTCAAGGATGCCATCTGTGAGGTAGGTTGGGCTAAAAATGATATATTTTCTGATATGTGCTTGCTGGAAAATCAACTACCTTTTTTTGTCATCCACAACCTATTGGCCATAAATAATCAAGGTGCGGAGTGGAGCGAAACCTGCAAAGGTGATTGTCCTTTGCTCAAGTTATTCTGTGATGTTTTTGAAAGACATTATTGCTTTCGGCAATATTTCAAGCCATCGAAAAGATCTTGCAACGATATCAATCACTTGCTTCACCTTTATTACACAGGAGTGGTGCCAGATTTTCAACCTGAAATTCAAAGGGACCAAGGAAACTTGATTACCAGCAAATCACATAATTCCAGCGGACTTAGTAGTTTCCCTTGGTCAAAATTATTTTCCAAATTATCAAGGCAGGCTGCGCCAGAGAGCAGTAATAAACCATGTGATGTTGATCCAATGGACATTGTTCACTTAAATATACCATGTGTTAGTGAGCTTCATGATGCAGGGGTAAAATTCAGGAGAAAGGACGAGCCTCATAACATATTGGATATATCATTTAAGAACGGGACAATTGAGATGCCCTTTCTCCAGATCGATAATACTAAAATAAGGAACTTGTGGAACATGGTTGCTTTTGAGCAAAGCTGTGGAACAAGCAATCTTCCACATACTTTATCAAGCTATCTCGCGCTCATGGATTCACTAATTAACACAGAGAAGGATGTTGCTATACTCGAACGATCTGGTATAGTCGAACATTTCTTTGAGAATTCCGAAGAAGCAGCAAGTTTCTTCAATGAATTTGTTCAATATTTTGTACTCGATTATAGTGACCATTACTTTTATGGCTTGTACAAGGATGTAAAAGAGTACAGCGAGTCAACATGGCACAAGTATAGAGCACGATTAAGGCATGATTACTTCAGCAATCCTTGGTCGTCTATCTCTGTCGTGGCGGCTGCGATTCTGCTCATACTTACCTTTCTTCAGACTTATTATTCGGCTGCCAGATGATTCTTAATAATGTGTGTTTTAATTCCGAGCAAAGTGTAAAGTAACTATTGTCTGTGTGAACGAATTAAAATAAATCAGTGTGGTTGTTTGCTTGTTTCTTATACTGTAATCCTATTCTGCTTTGAAATAATAAATCTGTTAGTTAATGTGTAACCCTATTCTGCTTCTGTGTATATCTTTTAAAGCATAAAGAGACACGTGATAAACAACATTCTGAATCGAAAAAGAGATTTCGAGGAGAGGAGATATGTGAGAATTTCAGGACTGAATCTGCTAGCTGAATTTTCTCTCGCAAAGGATGCTTCCTTTTTTTTTTTTTTTTAACTTTGTTAATTAATTGAATCAGATATAAGAGAGAGAGACAATTGGAGGGCAAAACAGGTATTTAGAGAGAAAATTTTCTCTCAGCACTCAATATTTCAATTACTGCGAGTAAAATAGCCACTCGTCTTAAAGGACAAATTAGTAAATAATTTCCTCGAGTGGCTAAAGTGGAATATATATGGAGACTTCAAATTAATTTGGTCTTGTCATAACATTGAAATGAATGGTGTTTATTGCTTTATATTTTCCATGAATATGTTTCTATTTCATCTCATGCACAGTTTGACAAAACATTGTTTATGCTCTGGTTGTGCATTTTTCTTTTTTGCTTAATTTTTTGGTGAGTTAATTTATAAGAATTGGACTTTGCGCAAGTCATCTTTAGCCGGTTGTACGTAGTAAGATTTATATGGACTTGGTACTCTCCATAAAAAAAAGATATATAAGGGGTTTAAAAATGATATATACATTATGCGCTTTAATGATAATATTCTTAGTAGAAGAAAAAAAAAAGATCACCTAAGAATATAAACATATTCTGCTCTGGTAGTAAGCTTCTCGGCTAGCAATGTATCCATGGCTCAAAATAGAGGACAACCCAATTTCCGATGGATAAGAAAAGTACAAAACAGACTGGATCCGCCAATAAGCATGTCTCAAATTTGTGCTAGGGTTTTTTGTTTGGACTAGCAAGGCCTCTCTATCTTTATTTATATTTCAGATGTGTTTATATCATTTTAAAAAAAATATTTATATTTAATAATAAAAATATTTATATTTTATATTATTATGATTAAATGTTATGCAAACTGTATTTGCATTTGTACAATAAAAATTTTATTAAATTTTTTATAATAATTAGGAAATAAAAACTAATAAACACTTTCTATATAAATTATAATAACTTATAAATTTAAATATAAATATATTATATATTTAATATAAATATTTTTTGCGTGATTGAAGTAGAAGAAAATGCATTGAGATTCGTTCAAGAACATGCTTATGAGCCCATGATGAATCAAACTACATCCCCTGAGCTATAACAAGCCAATGGCAACTTTGTGTTTTCATGTGTGGAGCATGTCTATTTGTCATTAATTCGAGTATTTTATACTGAATCTGTAGTTGGGTTTGCGATTCAACTTATGATAGGATCAAGCAGGGCTTGATGTAAAAGAGAAGTCACTCTCATATGCTACCTTGATGAGGATCATATATAACATGTTAAAACTTGATTACACGATGCAGGTTAGACCTTAACATCTTTTTTAAAGATCATTCATAAAAAAAATATAAGTAGACTTATAATCATAATTTTTCAGAGATAACACCCAGAATTTTTATACCGCAAGTTGTAACCATGTTATATACTGGCAAATTTTCTCTTCATTCCACACAGCATTTTTTTTTCATCCCAAGTTGCAGAATTAGAACTAATGTCAAGTAAAGCAAATTTAAACTTCAGGCTCTGAGTTACATGAACTAAATTTATTTGGTTGAGTTAATATGAAAATTTAGGGTTAAGTTAGTCAGTTTTACTTCCCGCACCTTGATTTTGTTGTGAGGAATTTTCGGGTAATGTTTGCAAATATCCATAATAATAGTAGTGGTAGCTCTGATGTGGAAATGTTGGTTTATTTGTTCGATGTAAAGTTGGTAAAATTTCTATGTAATTTGTTTGAACATGTGTGGTGTATTTTTTCAGGAAAAAATAGTTGGACGTCTTAGCCTTGATACATCATTGTCATAGCCAGAAATGTGTTGTCAAATGTGGGATTTGCGACCATACATTGATGATAATATGATGCTCCATGCTTGGAAATCCATGTCATGATGATGAACCAATCTTATTCTCTCGATTTTTATTGTCAGCTAGTAAATACATACTTGTAGTGTTATATGTGCTTTTCCCGTTTGTGGCTCCTGTACGGTGTCAAAGTGACTATAATTTATTAAATATGATGAATTTTTCCTTTACAAAACCAGCTCAATTGTAATCTACTTTGTTTATACTTTATAATGATTACTTATTAATTTAGTGTTAACCAATCCAACCTCTGCTTTGTTCCTCATTACGTTTCCGTCAGAGTGCTTTGGACATGCCAAATGTGTCCACTGAATTTTCTCGGATTTTACTGAAGTTTATCGGAACTTTTACTTCATGGCAAGATTTTCAGCGTTTTTGTTTTTGCCACAGAAAAAATGATGAGGGACAATGACATTGGGAATATAATAAATAAATATATGTTATCATTATTGATTGATGTTACATTAACCTCTAAATGCACCCAAGAAGGGGAATTTTGATGTAATTTGAAGCCGTTCATCTTAGATTCGTTAACACAACTTTAGAGAAATTCATTCTATTATTTTATTTTTACTAATTTATTTTCTTGATCAAATTTCATATTTCAAAACAAATAACATTTAGTTCTTGCTTAAAAGATGAATTTCTATTTATTCAAAGAAAGCAGACATAAAGATATATGTTTTCTACTTTGTTAACTTTTTTTGTTGCTTCATTCAGAATTGTTAGCTCAAAGCTAGAGAGAGAGCAAAAGGACCATATTATGCATCAAAATCAGTAAGAGAATCTGATTTGAGTGCCGTGGGCCTGTGGCTGTGGTCTGTTCACAAGAATTTCTATGTATTCAAGCAAAGCAGACATAATGATATTTTAAGTTTTTGTTGCTTCATTCAGAATTGCCATAAAAATTATTTAGCCTTTAATCAATTAATATTAACAATACATATTTTAAGTTTATGTATGTCATCCAATCCAGAATACATAAACCCCCAGTTATCTTAATTTTCTAAGGCGGTGTTTCTTTTCTAAGAGCAAGAGATTTGTTCTGGTACACTAAAAAAAAATGTATGACTATATAATTTTGATCAGATGGCTATGATTCAATTTAAAATATTACCATTAATGAGTATGATGGATATTTTGTGTAATTTATTGTGGAAAATGAAAGGTACTCATAGATTTGTTTTAAAAAATAATACAAATGAGTATATTTGCTTTTTCTCAGAATACCCTTTGTTCGCCAACTGGTTCAAATCAATTTAATTTTTCTTCACAAAAAAAATGATATACTGAAGACTCACCCTTTTATTTATATTTGAAAATTTGAAACTCGAATGTTTATTTTCATCCATCCGAGATACATGCACAATAGTTTTCATAAGTTCATTTTATATTAAATCAATATGTTCATATAAATATATTATAATAAAATAAATCATAGTTAACTATACTAAATTGAATTGAATTGAATTAGATAAAAATTAAATTATATGACTCAATATTTACTTTATTTAAAAAGTTACATATATACATGGCTACACAATTTGAGTTCACAGAAGATCCAATAATCAGATTTGTTGGAATTTCTTATTTGGAAAGATACAACGTTTGTCTTATTGATTTTGTTTAGTTGATTTTGATATAATTGGTTGCTAATTCCTATGCTAAACAGCAGCTAGAACAGTATGCATTTATGGTATTGATGACCGTTACTTCATTTTATTCTATATAAACCATTGACAAACAATATTATAATGGTAGAAGAAATGTATGTTTTGATCTTGGTTTTTTACTCTAAGCCACCAACTAAGAACAGAATTTTATTGAATTCTCATTATAAATAATATATGCTCAATACATGCTTGAAAGTGAAATGCGGTCTTTAGTAGCCTCCTTGAAGTCATGACTGACAAGGAGGAACAACTGGTCATCGTCGGGTCGTACTATCTCTACTAGTGCATACGTCACAAATCCTCACACGTGGAGGGACGATAGCTCTTTTAGTTCAATGCATTTTGTATTATCGATCACAGGTCACCTAAATTAATCCCATTTAAATTTATTTTATTATTTCAAATTATTGTGAATTTAATTAAATTGACTATTATTATTAGTTGGTGGAAAGATCAGACATCAATTTGATCCATTATAAACTTATTTTATTTTTATTAATTACAAATATCTAACAGTTGCAGACTCTATGACGAAGAGAGTAGCTGAGGTGCCAGGCGAACCCTTCGAAGCCCGGTCCGTGACCATCTTTCATCTCCCCAGTTGGTTCCATGAAATCAAGATGGAACTGTGCGAGCCAAAGATGTTAGTTTTATAGAATAGTTTAACACAGAACAATACTCAGAGAAGAGAGATTTTGTGGTGCAAAATGAGGCCACACCATTTTCTGATTTTTCCACTACTTTTATAATTGAATACAAAAAAATAAAAGAAACAGAATCTCCTAAAATAAGAATACTAAAACTGACATGTGGTTTCTTATTTTTCCACACCTCATATAAGGTAACAAACAAACAGTAAATCTGTCAAAATAAAACTACTATCGTAAAATAATCTAATAGATCTCTAGTGTGCTGTATCGCATGATGCAACAAGCTTACATCCAACATTTCACTTCCCTAAGCTTGTTGCCCATCTTTCACATCCTGCAAGCCAATTCTGTCTCGCAGCTCAATGAATCTGACTCGGCCCAGTGGCTTTGTCAGAATATCAGCCAGTTGGTCTGAGGTACCCACATGCTTGACTCCAATTTTTCCACTCTCCACATTTTCTCTTATATAGTGAAACCTTGTATCGATGTGCTTGCTTCGGTTGTGAAACATCGGGTTCTTGCAAAGAGAAATTGCTGACATGTTGTCAATTTTGAGCCTGATTTTCAAAGAGTTGTGACCCAACAGATCAGCACCCAATGTTTCAAGCCAAATACCCTGGCAGGCTGCTGAGGCAGCTGCTATATACTCTGCTTCACACGAGGACAGTGCAACCACCTGTTGTTTCCTCGAAAACCAACTAATTGGATTATCTCCCAAGAAGAAAATAACTCCAGTAGTACTCTTCCGATCATTCATGTCCCCTGCCAAATCACTATCAGAAAAACCCACAAAGTTTACATCTTTGAGTGACGCCTTCTTGTACAAACACCCCAAACCAGTACTGCCTTTGAGATATCTCAAAATTTGCTTTACAGCAGCCATATGTTCCAATTTTGGGGATTCCATGAATCGACTCACAATCCCAACAGAATAAGCCAGATCAGGTCTTGTGTGCAGCAAGTACCTCAAACTGCCTACAATGCTTCGAAACTTATTCTGATCAACTGGTAACGAATTACTATCCTTGCTCGGTTTCAGCCGAGCTTCCATTGGAGTTTTTGTCGGATTACAATCTGACATACCACACTCCTTAAGAATTTTGTGAGCAAATCCCTCTTGACACAATGTAACTCCATCCTTCATTTGTTTGACTTCAATGCCAAGATAGTAACTTAGCAAACCCAAGTCACTCATTCGAAATCTTTCCTTCATCTGCAGTTTAAACTTGGCAATTTCTGATTCACATGTTCCAGTGATAATCAAATCATCTACATACACTCCAACTAGGATACAAGTGTTGCCTTGTTTCTTCTTGTATACTGCATGTTCCAACTTGCTCCTTTTAAACCCGAGAGAGTTTAGTGTGCTGTCCAGTTTGGAGTTCCAGGCTCTGGGGGCCTGCTTTAGGCCATAGAGTGCCTTGTGCAACCTCAGTACCTTATGCTCACTTCCTCTTTCTTCAAAACCTGGTGGCTGAGTTACATAAACTTCCTCCAATAACTCACCATTCAAAAATGCTGACTTAACATCCATATGATGTAGTAGCCAACCTCCTTGCACAGCTAGAGTAATTATCAATCTTATGGTCTCAATTCTGGCAACTGGTGCAAAAACCTCCTCAAAATCAATACCTTGCTGCTGCACATAACCTTTTGCAACTAGGCACGCCTTGTGCTTCACAACTTTGCCCTCTGAATCTTTCTTTAGTTTGTAAACCCATTTAAGGCCAATTACCTTTTTTCCTTTTACAGGTTCCACAAGACTCCATGTATGATTGTAGTTAATTGATTCAATTTCTTCTTTCATAGCAAGCCTCCACTTCTCTTCCTTGTCTGCTTCATCAAAACTTGTTGGCTCTTCAACACCCATCATGCACACACCTAGATGGCTGACAGGTTCTGTTTCATCATATATGTCTGCTAAACTGCGCAGCCTGACCGGTGTCTGCTGTGAGCGTCTGTTTCCTTCTGAGCTTGCACTGCTGTCATCATCATGCCCATCAGTGAATGCCATTCCATCACCTGATTCTTCACCATTCTGATTGTATCCTTCGACATTTGCCTCAGTTGTAATTTCATCATTACCAACCTGCATATCAGGCGGCACTCTGAAATTAGCCTCATCAGTTTCATTCACCTGTTCATCATTTGCTGGCCATGTCCATGGTTTGTCTTCTTCAAAGACAGCATCTCTAGTCACCACAACTTTCTTGGTAACAGGATTGTATGCTCGGTATGCTTTTGATTCCTTCTCATAACCGAAGAAAACCATTGCTGTGCTCCTATCCTCCAGTTTCTTTACATGCCCACCTACTATTTTGACATGAACAAGACACCCAAAAGTGCGCATGTGATGCACTACTGGTTTTCGTTTGTACCATGCTTCATAGGGAGTCATTCCTATCACACTTTTGGTTGAAGTTCGATTTAAAATATAGACAGCAGTGGTTACAGCTTCTCCCCAAAACTGTACTGGCACCTTCATTGCTTTCAACATGCTTCTAGCCATTCCCACAACTGTTTGGTTCCTTCTTTCAACCACTCCATTTTGTTGAGGTGAATAAGGTGCGGTCATGTATCTCTTAACTCCTGTCTCCTTATAGTATTCCTCAAATTCAACAGATTTGAATTCGCCTCCCTTATCGGTTCTAAATGCCTTCAGTTTCTTGTTTTGCTCAACCTCAACGGACATCTTGATAGGTTTAAACAGTGAAAATGCCTTGTCCTTGCTAGGTAGAAGTGCAATCCACATGTATCTGCTATGATCATCAACTAACAACAGAAAATATCTGTTGCCTGCTGGTGTTGGAGGCAGTATGGGGCCGCAAAGATCACCATGTACTAACTCTAGTACCTCACTTGCTCTGTACTTTGTTTTGGTTGGAAATGATGCTCGACGCTGCTTGCCAATCAGACATCCTTCGCATACCTATTCTACATGATTTATGTGTGGTAACCCTTCTACCAAACCTTCTTGACTCATCCTTTTTAATGCTTGAAAATTCACATGTCTAAATCGGGTGTGCCATCTCCATGCTTCAGATTCAGTGTTTGCCATTAAGCATACTGGTTTAGCTAATTCCAGGTTCAACACATACAGCCTGTTGGCTGACCTCTTCACCTTTATCAGCAATTGACCAGCTGTATCAAATACCAGTAGTTCACCATTTTCAATTTCGACTCTGCACCCTTGCTCTTCTAATTGGCCAAGACTAATGATATTATTCGTCAGTTTAGGGATGTAATATACATTAGTCAAAGCCTTATGTTCTCCATTCCTTCCTTTTATCAACACAGTACCCCTGCCTCCTATATGTACTCGATGCCCATCCCCCAATTTTACTGCACCATGAGCACAAGTGTCAAGAGTAGTAAAGTGCTCTAGGCTACCTAACGTAATTTGGAGCCGTTCATTCTATTATTTTATTTTTACTAATTTATTTTATTGATCAAATTTCATATTTCAAAACCAATTGTTTTCCCAACATTTAGTTCTTGCTTAAAAGATGAATTTCTATTTATTCAAGCAAAGTAGACATAAAGATATATATTTTATACTTTGTTGACTTTTTTTATTGCTTCATTCAGAATTGTTAGCTCAAAGCTAGAGAGAGAGAGAGAGAGCGCAAAAGGACAATATTCCGCATTGAATAAGTATAGAAAGCTATCTAGAGTGAGGGTGCAGAGACAGAGGAGGCTCTCTCATGAGAGAACGAAAGAGGAGAGTTCAAGGGATACGAGTCTCTTCAAATTCTTCTGTTTCTGTTGAAGCAATTAGGCATCAACATCTATCCCAATCTCAAAGTGACTTTGTAGTTTAAGGGTCACGATTTTTTATAATAATTAGGAAATAAAAACTAATAAACACTTTCTATATAAATTATAATAACTTATAAATTTAAATATAAATATATTATCTATTTAATATAAATATTTTTTGCGTGATTGAAGTAGAAGAAAATGCATTGAGATTCGTTCAAGAACATGCTGATGAGCCCATGATGAATCAAACTACATCCCCTGAGGTATAACAAGCCAATGGCAACTTTGTGTTTTCGTGTGTTGAGTACGTCTATTTGTCATTAATTCGAGTATTTTATACTGAATCTGTAGTTGGGTTTGTAATTCAACTTATGACAGGATCAAGTAGGGCTTGATGTAAAAGAGAAGTCACTCTCATATGCTACCTTGATGAGGATCATATATAACATATTAAAGCTTGATTACACGATGCAGGTTTGACCTTAACATTTTTTTTTGAGGATCATTTGTAAAATAATATAAGTGGACTTATAATCAAATTTTCAGAGAAAACACCCAGAATTTTTATACTGCAAGCTATAACCATGTTATATGCTGGCAAAATTTCTCTTCATTCCACACAGCATCTTTTTTCATCCAAAACCGTAGAATTAGAACTAATGTCAAGTAAAGCAAAATTTAAATTTCAGTCTCTGAGTTTACATGAACTAAATTTATTTGGTTGAGTTAATATGAAAATTTAGGGTTAGGTTAGTTAGTTTTACTTCCCGCACCTTAATTTTGTTTGTTAGGGATTTTGGGGTAATGTGTGCAAATATCTAATAATAATTGTGGTAGTTCTGATGTGGAAATGTCGGTTTATTTGTTCGATGTAAAGTAGGTAAAATTTCTATGTAATTTGCAAAATGGAACTCTGATAAAATAAAATAAAATAAATTTGTTTGAACATGTGTGGTGTATTATTTCAGGAAAAAATAGCGAGACGTCTTAGCCTGGATACATCATTGTCAGAACTAGAAACATACTGTCAAATGTGGGATTTGCGGCCATATGTTGATGATAATATGATGCGCCATGCTTGGAAATCCATGTCATGATGATGAACCAATCTTCTTCCCTTGAATTTTGTTGTCAGCTGGTAAATGTATACTTGTAGTGTCACATGTGCTTTTTCCCGTTTTTGGTTCCTGTATGTTGTGAGAGCGATGATAATTTATCAAATATGACGAATTTTTCGTTTACAAAACCAGCTCGACGAATAGTTGTTTAGGAAACTCTCTCAACCATATGACAAGTTAAGCATCTAATCTACTTTGTTTATACTTTATAATGATTACTTATTAATTCAGTGCTAACTAATCCAACCTTTGATTTGTTCCTCATGGTGGTTCCGACAGAGTGCTTTGGACACGCCAGACGTGTCCACTATATTTTCTCGGATTTTACGTGAAGTTTAGCGGAACTTTTAGTTCATAGCAAGATTTTCAGCGTTTTTGTCTTGGCCACAAAAAAAAAAAACGACGAGGGACAATCACATGGAGAATATAATAAATAAATGAGTAAATTACTCAAATGATCCTTAAAGTATTATTTTTTTATCATTTTGATCTTTAAAGTTTCAAAAATATTAATTTAATGTTTAAAGTATTACTTAGTTATTTTTTGATCCTTAAAATTTTAAAGATATTCGTTTAGTCTTTTAAGTTTTAATTTTATACTAAATTGATCCTACATTTATATTTATGAAAAAATATATGTATATTTTATTTCAATTATTTTATGATGGTATAAATATGAATGTTAATATTAATTTAATTGATATTGATGTCGTGAATAATTATATTTCTTTTCATATTATTTATATTATTGGATAATTATGTCTAAATTAGTTTTAATACTAAAAGAAGACATTATGATAGGTATAATTATTATTTTTTTTAATGGATATAAAATGTATGATCTATTTGGTATAAATTAAAAAAATTAAAGGACTAAAATGATATTTTAAAAAATTTCAAAGATCAAAATGATAACCAAGTGATATTTTAAGAACTAAATTGATTATTTTCAAATTTTAAGGACTAAATTGATAAACAAATGATATTTTAGGGACCACTTATGTAATTTACTCTAAATAAATATATACTATAATTGTTGAAAGATGCATGCTACATCTACCTCTAGATGCATCTAGGAAGAGGAATTTTGGCGTAATTTGGAACCATTTGTCATAAGTTCAGATAATTTCATTATATTATTTTGTTTTTACTAATTTATTTTATTGATCAAATTTCATATTTCAAGACCAATAACATTTAGTTCTTGCTTAAAAAAATGAATTTCTATTTATTCAAGCAAAGCCGACATAAAGATATATGTTTTCTATTTTTTTAACTTTTTTTGTTGCTTCGTTCAGAATTGCTAGCTCAAAGCTAGAGAGAGAGAGAGCAAAAGAATCATATTCTGCATTGAAATCTATACAAAGAATCTGATTTCAGGTGCCGCGAGCCTATGAGAATGGTCCATTGACAAGAATTTCTATATATTCAAGCAAAGCAGATATAAAGATGTTTTCTATTTTTGTTATGTTTTTGTTGCTTCGTTCAGAATTGTTAGCTCAATGCTAAAGAAATAGAGAGAGAGAGAGAGAGAGCAAATCATACTCTGCATTCAAATTAGTACAGAGAATCTGATTTCAGTGCCGTGAGCCTGTGAGTGTGGTCCATTGAAAGAATTTCTATGTATTCAAGCAAAATAGACATAAAGATGTTTTCTACTTTTGTTAAGTTTTTGTTGCTTCATTCAGAATTGCCATAAAAACTATTTAGCCTTTAATCAATTGATATTAACAATACAATTCTAATGATTTTATGATGATGATAAATTAAATTCTATGTTACATAAAGTTTGATATTGCTTTATTAAAATGTCTACGAACACATCAATAACTTCACTTTGTTTTTTTTTTAAATTTGAACGATATATATTTGTACACTCGAAATACTCTGAAACGTATATATATAATTAAGTTTTTTATATGACCACTATTGAATAAGTTAGTAGATTGTTGAAATAAATAATGGACGGATACTAAAATCGTGCTTAGAAAGTGCAATCCTAGGGTCAAAAATTTTAATTAAAAGGAAATTTCTAGGAGTGCATTTGCTAAGCACAGTCCCAAAATCTGGGAACATGACTCCCAAGCACGGTTCTAGTTTTCTAAGAACATATTTATCAAACTCATCTTATTTAGATCCTGCATTTTTCTATCATTTTTTATATTTTTAATTTGATTTATTATTTTTTTTATATAAAAATTTGGGTTCTAGTACTATATATATAAGCCAAACTGTCATTGGTGTAGCGTTGGTGAAGGAGCCTTGAGTTGCTAGTAAAAGGAATTGCAACATTGCATATATTGACATTATTTATACACTAACCAAAAAGATGGAGGAGTTTCTTGAAGTAGGCAATGACATCGAAGCCCAAAGGGAGATCTCAAGAAGGGAAAATCATGGTATGTACTCCAATCCAATCCATTATACGCAAAACCACAGTATTAGTCATCTTAATTTTCTAACACTGTTTCTTTTCTAACAGCAGCTGTAAAACTGATACTAGTACTATACATAGTTATCAACGGTCGCTTTAAATTGAAATGAGTGTGCATTTTAACATAGTCAAATGTTCATTTATCTTGACTTGGTCACCGAACAGTTAAACCGTTGAACTTACTATATATAGTTATTAAGAAAGTTCTAACACCACCAAAATTTTGGCATTACAAAGTACCACAATAGCTATTTTCATTGATTAGAGATACATGCACAATTGTTTTCTTAAGATCATTTTATATTAAATCAATATGTTAACAAATAAATATATTATTATTAATAAACCATAGTTAACTATACAAAATTGAATTGAATTGAAGTAATAATCCCCTCATACTTGATTAGTCTGTGATTTACATCTGACAGCCTCTCCAACAGGAGTAATAGCACAAATAGAAGTAGACGCTGCTGCAGACTTTATGAAGAAGAGGCTAGCTAAGGTGCCAGGCAAACCCTTCAAATTTGTGACCATCTTTCGTCTCCCCGGTTGGTTCCATGAAATCAACAAGCAACTCTGCGAGCCAAAGATGGTTGCAATCGGCCCTTACCATCACGGCAAGGAGGGCCTTCAAACTTTGGAAGAGCACAAGTGGTCCACTCTTGGTGACTTCCTCGCACGTAATGAGAATGTTGCCCTTGAAGTTTACCTCCAAGAGATGAAATCTATCGAAGTACAGGCACGCCATTGCTACAGTGAAACCGTGGACCTTGGAAGTGATGATTTTGTAATGATGTTGTTACTCGATGGGTGCTTTATACTAGAGTGGTTATTAAAGCGTGTTTCGTATGAGAATGATGTCATTTGTGAGCTAGGATGGGCTGGAGATTATATACTTTCTGATATGTGCTTGTTTGAAAATCAATTACCCTTTTTTGTCATCCACAAGCTATTGGAGACCCAAGACCAAAGTGTGGGGTGGAGTCAAAACTGTGAAGATCATTGCCCGTTGCTCGAGTTAATTTTTGTAGTTCTTAATGGGCTTTATCGCATCGGTAAATTCAGGCTACCTGATAAAAAATCATGCAGAGATATCGATCATTGGCTTCACCTTTATTACACAGGAGTGATGCCTGCTCTTCATCCTGAAACTCGAAGGGAACCAGGAAACCCAGTTAATGGCAAATCATGTAATTTCTGTCGACTCGGTAGTTTCCCTTGGTCAAAATTATTTTCCAAATTAAGCAGGGTAATGTCGGAGAGTAATGAACCGAGAGGTTACAATCTAATGACGATGCAGCAAATAAATATACCATCTGTCAGTGAGCTTCATGATGCAGGCATAAAATTCAAGAGAAAGAAAACGCCTCGCAACATGTTGGATATATCATTTGAGAACGGCACAATTGAGATGCCCTGTCTTATAATCGATGATATTGATATAAGGAACTTGTGGAACATGGTTGCTTTTGAGCAAAGCCGTAGACCATGGAATTTACCGCAAATTTTATCGAGCTATCTCAGACTCATGGATTCACTCATTAACACAGAGAAGGATGTTGCTATACTTGAAAGGTCTGGTATTCTCAGCAAATTTTTTCAGAATTCTGAAGAAGCAGCAGTTTTCTTCAACCAAATTACTAAACATTTTGTACTCGACTATAGCAACCATTACTTTCATGACTTTTTCCAGCATGTAAAAGAGTACAGCGGATCGACTTGGCACAAGTACAGAGCACGCTTGTTCCACGATTTCTCTACCAATCCATGGACCTTGATCTCCGTCCTTACTGGAACAACTGCACTGTTCCTAACTTTCATTCAAACCTACATTGCTGCCAAACAGTAAAGAGCATATTATGCAAGTTGGTTCTGACATGTTTGTTGTTCTCTCTCTTTTTGGAGAAGTTACAATTGTGTTGGTTACATTTCATGCATTTTGTTGTTTCAAAATAAGTGCTTCTCATCATGTGTGTTTTGGATTTAAATTGTAATTTGTAAAAGAGCAAGCTTCGACTTGCTTGTGTAATAAACAATATATTTCCGTTAAGTTATTTGCAATTTGATTCTCATTTTGAATTTTGAATATACATTGATTTACTGAATGGATGGGTTAGTTTAGATCTATGGCCTTTTCAGTATATTACCAGACACAATCTTTGCCTTTTGTAATTTAATTAGAAATCTAGCTTCCGTAGATATATCACATTATCACTACTGCCTACCACCTAAAAGCAAAAAAATTGAACAACCAACTCAGGTATTGGCATATAACCCTATTCCCAGATATTGAGATATACTGCAGTAGGGTAATTTCCTTTCCGGCCCGACGGGAGGAGCTTTGTAAGCTAACAGTACTGTTCGAATATTTTAAGCAAATTAAAATAAGGAAGAACCGAAGAAGACTTATCATCAGCTTGCATGCCAAATATCCGAGAAATTGATTAATTTGGTGGCACCAAAAATCTAGATGTAAGAGGATTCAGAGTGATGACACAAACATCCATTTTTTTCCATACGTGTGCATGGGTTCGTGCTCGCTAATTAAAATCCCATCAAGAAGTAGGAGCGCATGCACAACGGGGTAGCGCTCTGCTCACCAACCAATCTGAGATTGCTAATGTTTTTCTCAAGCACTCTATATACATGTATCTTTATTGCTTCTACTCAGGCTGTTCTGCATGACTGATATTTACATATATTTAGTGTCTAATGAATGTTGAAGCATAAAATTAAAGAACTCAAAATTTCTATAAAATATATTTACATATAATCTTCCGATTAATATAAACATAGTTAATTATCTATTTGAATTACTATATATATACAGAGAGAGAGAGTAAAACTAGCACGAGCTTAAGCTCACAATTCTTTGATGAGGTTAACTCAAAAACTAATCGAAATAGTTTCAAATGACAAATCTGAGTAGCTCAATAAGATCTTCATATCAAAATCTCATAGGACACTAAAATTTTTTATTTTTAGAGTTTTCTAACTATTTTTTTCAGATATTTTAAAATGATTCTAAAAAATAATAAAATAATGAATGTTTTTCTATGAGAATAGGTCATTTTCAAAAAAAATCTGAAATAAATAATTAGAAAATTCTAAAAATAGAAAATTTCAGTATTTTATAAGATTTTGATATGAAAAGTTTGTTGAGCAACTTAGATTTATCGTTTGAATTTGATTCGATAAGTTTTGAATTAATCTCACCTTAGTTTTACTATATATATATATATATATATATAATATATATATATATATATAATATATATATATATATATATATATATATATAGAGAGAGAGAGAGAGAGAGAGAGAGAGTAAAACTAGGATATTTTCATAAATATTTTGGCGAGAAATTTATGGAGTAAATTTTAAAATCCTGCATTCAAAATGGAGATTTAAGTAGTTCAATAAATTTTTCGTATCAAAATCTTGTACAATACTAAAATTTACTATTTTTAAAATTTATTTACTATTTTTAATGATTTTTGAAAAAGATCCTTTTTGATCTTTAAATATTGGTATTTTTTTATTTTTAGGGTCATTTTTCAGAAATCATTAAAAATAATAGAAATTTTTTAAAAATGATAAATTTTGGTTTTCTATAAGATTTTGATATAAATAATTTATTTAGCTACTTAGATAGACATTTCGGATGCAAGATTTTGAAATTTGACCCATAAATATTTTGAGCCGAAATATGTATATAGATCTTGATCATTTACAAGTACTCACTCTAAAACAAAATTATTATGTTCTATCCAATGTGTCCATACTCAGTACAGCACTCCTAACAAATGCACTTAATTAGTTTCTTTTGTTTGTTTTTAGGCGTGGGAAACCACAAATCCTCTATGATAGTACAAACCGAAAGAAAAATTATTCCAAAGAAGGGAAAATTGGATATAAAATTGTTTGTTTAGAATCGGAAATTTATCCATCAAAATCTAATTTCTTTTGATATATGCGCATACCTATTACAATCCTAATTAAATTAACATTTAAAATTCATTGAAAGTTCAGCGGACCAAAATACCCTCCTTGCTGCAAATTGAAAGATTGACATTAAGAAACAGATAATAGAAAAATTCCTTTACATTGAAGTTGCATGGATATCAAAATTGTGGCTCTTCATGTTTGGAATTTTCTAGGTAACTTTATCTTTATTTCCGTATATTTTCTTCATAAAAGTTTATCTTGACCAACTTTCATTGAAAAATCTGTTTTTAAGTCTTCTCCAGCATCATTTAACATTTTAACATTTAACATTTTATATCTTTGATTAAATTAGTTCTTCTAAATCAACAACAAGATGCACGATGCAACACATTTACATTTTTTTAGATTAGAAGATAAGCGTAACGATTGCAGATCTAAGAGCTTTCAAAACTGATATTAAATGTTTTGAGTGGAGTTTCTTATTAAAAATTATGTTTGTTTGAATCTCAATTTTGAATTTGCAACTTTTTGAATATTCAAAATATAATTTTATATATCATGTGAAATAATTTTCTTTTATTTTGAACTAAGTTGGTTCTTTATAAGATATGCAAAAATTATTTAAATTATTAATTACAAAAATAAAATTTTAATATCAGATAATAAATAATAATATTTATGTACATATAGAAATTATTAAAATTGTTTTTTTTAAGTTTTCTTTTTTCCATTTTATTAAAATTCTGAGTAACTTTTTTTTTTAAACTTTACTGTGTTGAAGTTTTGTACTATGCTGGATTGAAAGCCAGACTCTGAAAATCCGAATTTTATGGGCCTTTTTCTCAGAATTAGACCTTCAGGAAAGAACATTTTCTCAAGATCCGGCCTTCTGGAAGAGGCCGATTTATGAGAATCCGGCCTTTGGAGACCTGTTGACTGGATTATGAAAGTCTAGTTTTTCTCGTTTTATAATTTCAGGCAATTTGTTTTAGTTTTGAAATTTCTAAAATTTTAAGAAAACCAAATTGATAAACAGATACAACTTTAGGGATTATTTACAAAATTTATTCTAAAAAATAAGCCATGGATCCACTTGGACTACTAAATTTAATCTTTATATATTCTTGACTTGGCTTTAATCTCTGGAGTCTAATTAAAATTTGTCTGTCTCAAGTTACTAGAACATACTTGAATATATTGTTGTAGAGTCGATGACTAGCTAACTGATCTGGTAAATTAACTTGTATAATTAATGCGAGCTAAAATTAATTTGGTGCCAATTATATGGGAATCTTATGTTATGTCAGCGATCTTTTAGGCTGAGTTTTTATATGGCACAGTTGTAACAGAAAAATATAGATACTTTGAGCGTCGAATAGTATATACGTATGGAATTATAAAAACAGAAAAAGAAAGAGTAGATCTGATCTGGCCTCGAAAGAAACGTTGCTGGACGAAGTCTGACCTGAAAAGATCTTAATAATAATCTGCGGAATTCATGGAAGAGAATAAAAGTGAGCATGAATTCAAGCGTTAAATATCCAAACTTGTCACATGCTTGATCGTTTAATCCTCTTCTTGTCATATGAAATTAAGTTGTAAATTTCAAATCTTTTTTAGTTTGGCTCTTGGCTGTGTGCGGATATGGCTAAGTAGCAGACTAATAAATTAAATAAATGTTGCACAATCTAATTTGAATTTGATTACGCTATGTCATTTTTTTTGAAAAATGAATGTATCATATTGATCACCTTTATATCAGATGTTTTAATCACAATTTAGATTTATTTCACAGAAATTAGTTAAACTTTAATGACATGACAATTTATTGATGCACTTGGTTTGTTAGTCTTCTTATTTCATTGGCCCCTAAAAAATTTAATCAAAATAATTATAGGAAAAAAGTTATAAATATATTTGGTTTTGATAGGGATATCCATAATTATTTAAACATTATTTTGTTTAAATTAGAGCCAAGCGAATATGTGGATATGTATAACTTCTCGTCCAACTTTTGTGATGTTAACAAATAGAGTGGTGCTATTATATATTTAAGCACGATGATCTTGGTTGATGAACTTAATTAAAAAAATTATTGGATCCGTTTCAAATGACTGATCCAAACTATTAAAAAATATATAATTCATGAGTGATGTACTTAATTGTTATTTTTATTTTTAATTTTATTTTATGTAAAGTCAATTGTGCATGCTAAAAAAATAATAAAAAGTGCATGCATTAATGATATAAAAAATTTACAAATTTCAATAGACATATTACTATGCACCGATGGTTAAATTTATTATTTGAAATTATTTAATAATTTCCGAAATCAAGTTTAAATTGGGACTGTTGGTTACGGCGACTTGAGCTGTTGATAAAAGGAATTGCAACACAACACTGCATATTTACTTCTGTACACAACTAGCTAAGCGATGGACGAGACACAAGAAACAGCGATCGACATAGATGACCGATCGGAGACCACCGCGGAGACAGATCACGGTATGATATCTCCAATCCGTTATATGTTAATGAGAGTAATCCTTTCTAATTCTAATGGTTTGTTTTCTAACATGATCATCTGCGAAACTGAAACCAGAGAAAAATACGTTTAGATACATTTGGTCAATATGTATATATAATTGACAACAGCTGCTTTAAATTGAAAGTAATGTGCATTTTGACATATATAGTTAAATGTACATCATTATTTTCACATTGGTCGAAAAGATGTTTGAAAATTTTTGGTATCACAAAGTTTTACAAACTTATTTTATTATTAAATTTGAAACTCAAATGTCAAATTCAAACCTCTTCTTTGGTTGATTTTCAGTATAGATACACACCCAAGAAATCTTGATTTTATGGAGTTCATTTAATACTGAATCAATATGTTAAAAAATAGAAATATTACAATTAATCAATCATTGTGAACCAGACTTTCTCATTGGAATCGAAGTAATAATGCCCCTCATGCTTTACTAGTGTTTGATTTAACATCTGACAGCATTTCAATCTGCATGACTAACAAAAATAAAAGGACATGTAACAGTACCAGCAGAAGACAAAGTGCAGAGTTTTATGAAGAAGAGGCTAGCTGAGGTGCCAGGCAAACCCTTCGAAGCCCAATCGGTGACCATCTTTCGTCTCCCAGGTTGGTTCCATGAAATCAACAAGGAACTCTGTGAGCCAAAAATAGTTGCCATTGGCCCTTACCATCGCGGCAAGGAGGGCCTTCGAACTATGGAGGAGCACAAGTGGTCTACTCTTCGTGACTTCCTCGCACGTAATGTGGACGTCGGCCTTGAAGTCTACCTCCAAGCGATGAGATCCATCGAATTACAGGCTCGTCATTGCTACAGTGAAACTGTGGATCTGAGAAGTGATGATTTTGTAATGATGTTGCTACTTGATGGCTGCTTTATATTAGAGTGGCTCTTGAGGCATTATTCAAATCAGAACGATGCCTTTTGTGACGCAGGTTGGGCAGAAATGGATATAATTTCTGATATGTGCTTGTTAGAAAATCAAGTACCCTTTTTTGTCATCCACGAGTTATTTGTCATCCAAGACCAAGGCGTGGGGGGGACTCAAAACTGCAAGCAACATTGCCCTTTGGTTAAGTTATTCAGTAAACTTTTAACGAGGTATGATATCATTAGTCAATTCAAGCCACCTGAAATATCATGCTTCGATGTGCATCATTTCCTTCACCTACATTACGTAGGCGTGGTGCCTGATTTTGGACTTCAAAGGGAACAAGGAAACCCAGTTGTTGGCAAATCACATTATTTCTGTGGACTCGATAGTTTGCGTCGGTGTAAATTATTTTCCAAATCAAGCAAGGCTGTGCCACAGAGCAGGGAACAAAGTGATATTGATCTAATGGTGATGCAGCAAACAAATATACCATGTGTCACTAGGCGCCATGATGCAGGCATAAAATTCAAGTTTTTAATTTGTACCAAATTGATCCTACATTTATAATTCATGGTGATACAAACATGAATATTAATATTAATTTAATTGATATATTTTTTTAAATAAAATGAGGGTTAAGCCATTTAAATTTAAATGTCCATAAAAGACCCTCATCCGAGTTTTGAACCTGCCACATCCTACAAAGAAAACATTGCCTTTGCCACTAGACTAAAGATTGATTCTAATTTAATTGATATTTGATGTCGTCAATAATTATATTTTTTTTCATATTATTTGCATTGTTTGATTATTATGTCCAAAATTAGTCTTAATACTAAAAAAAATATTATAATAGGTATAATTATTATTTTTTCAATGGATATTAAAGATAGGATCAATTTGATACAAATTAAAAATTTGATGGGCTAAAATGATACTTTTGAAACTTTAAGGATCAAAATGATAACTAACTAATATTTTAAGCACCAAATTTATAATTTTCAAATTTTAAGAATCAAAATGATAAATAAGTGATATTTCAGGAATAAATTTTGTGTAATTTACACTCTATATTTTTTTAATGGGTCATTATAGACGTCATTATCTTGTAGGTGTGCCATTCAAATCAAACAAGTTTTTTTATTGTTGAAATTAATTTCTTCTTTTTCGAAAAGATCTTCGTTAAGATTCATGGTTGGCGTTGCAGACCAGATATATGTTGAGAAAAAAATGGTCGTTGTGTACCATCCAATCAAATTCATGAGCGTGGATATAATTAAATGTTCATGATTATTGATATCCGATATGTCAATTATATGATTCGTGTTTAAGTTGATAAATATAAATCATTAGATATATTTTAAATTATCTCAATTACATGAGAGTTGAACTTAATTAAAATAGCCATCGAAAGACGATATTAAATCGACAAAATTTGATATGTTGATTTTGTTAGCTCTTAATTAATGCACATGAAAATAAATTTGAAATAATGTAATTTTTGTATGTGCATATAGCATTATCAAAGCAAAATATCTAATTAATTTGTTCTGTCAGTTAAGAGTTCAAAAATTATTCTTTGAGATTTAATTTATTTGTTTAAAATATCTAATGTGATATCAATAATAATTAAAGAGCAGTGGATACCTGCTTGCAATTCATATCAAGAGCTGAAATGGAATTTTGGACTATGAAGATGATTATATATATAACGTTACTTACTAATATACAAAAAAAGTTACTCTATTTTTTTAGTTTCTGAAAATATATAGGTTAGTCTTATAAAGTATTTAAATAAGAGGTTGATACCCATCCTCAATTTCTACATTTGCCCCTGGAAATGCACCATATGATGATGCAATTGATCCATATATCCCTATTTTTTATCTTAGAGACGTTGGATGTGATGAAACTCACGCAGCAGGAAGCAACTGGCGTTCGTCCGCTTATGAAAAAGACGTGGTACGAGACGAGATCAGAAGCAATAAAGTATAAACAAATCACTGTCGACGAATTGTTCCATTGTTTTTTCGACAGTTTCTTAAAACATAGTTAGCTGACGTTCAAGGACCGATCACTAGTGAAATGACCCATTCGAAGTGCTTGAAATGACCTCAACACAACATTACAAGATTTAGGGATCATGATAACAATTATTGCTCTATTATATTGTTCCAACTCATATCAGAAAAATATTAAATTAAATGTAGTTTATAATTGAATGTGAAAATCCATAGTTATTGTTCTATTAAATGCAGTTGTACATTACAGTCAAATACAGTTCTGTTTGAAAAGTCGTGTCACAGTTTAATTTTTTTATTTTCGCAAGTGATGATTATTATTAAGTGTTTATTATGTAAATGTAAAGTGGTTGTTATCTATGAGGTTAAGTGACGTCACAGTTCAAAATTTTCTGTATTCATAAGTGATTATATAGTTCAAAATTAAAGTTATTGACGTGCATATCGAACTACCCACAGAATTAATATTACATACCCACGCAAATATTGAAAATTCCAGTAGTGAATACTCCGAAACATATATAATTAAGTTTTTCTATGACCACTATAGGATAAGTCAACAGATTGTCCAAATAAAAGATGAATCAATACTCTCACGTTCTAGTATTATATATAAGCAAAACCGTTGTTGGGAGCATTGGGTAGGAAGCCTTGAGCTGTTAGTAAAAGGAATTGCAATATCACATATATTGGCATTATTTGTACACAGTAAGAAAAAAGATGGAGGAGATTTATGAAGTAGGCAATGACATTGAAGCCCAAAGGGAGATCTCAAGAGAGGAAAACGATCATGGTATGTACTCCAATCCATATATACGTTAAACCCCAATCAACTTAATTTTCTAACGCACTGTTTCTTTTCTAACAGCAGCTGTAAAACGGACACCTGTACTACATATAGTTATCAACGGTTGCTTTATATATATAAAATTGAAATTGAAGTTTGACTAATAAAGTTATTCGCACAATAACGTAATTGGTTGAGGTGTACCAGTCTGTTATTAATTAAGAGGGTTCCATTACCACAGTAGTTAGTTTCATTGATCAGAGATACATGTACAATAGCTATTTTCATTGATCAGAGATACATGCACAATAGTTTTCTTAAGTTTATATTAAATCAATATGTCAAAAAATAAATATATTATAACTAATGAATCATATATAGTTAGACTAAATCGAATTGAATTGAAGTAATAATCATGCATGCTTGATTAGTCTTTGATTTATGCCTGACAACATCTTGAACAGGAGAAATAGCAGAAACAGAAGTAGATGTAGTTGCAGACTTTATAAAGAAGAGGCTAGCTAAGGTGCCAGGCGAACCCCTGAAAGCTCGGTCCATGACCATCTTTCGTCTCCCTGGTTGGTTCCATGAAATCAGCAAGGAACTCTGCGAGCCAAAGATGGTTGCAATCGGCCCTTATCATCACGGCAAGGAAGGCCTTCGAACTATGGAAGAGCATAAGTGGTCTACCCTTCGTGACTTCCTCACACATAATGAGAACGTTGGCCTTGAGGTCTACCTCCAAGCGATGAGATCCATCGAAGTACAAGCACGCCATTGCTACAGTGAAACTGTGGACCTGGGAAGTGATGATTTTGTAATGATGTTGTTACTCGATGGGTGCTTCGTACTGGAGTGGTTCTTTAACAATGATTCACATGAGAAGGATGCCATTTGTAACGTAGGTTGGGCTGAAAATGATACATTTGCTGATATGTTTTTGTTAGAAAATCAATTACCCTTTTTTGTCATCCACGAGTTATTGTTCATCCGAGACCAAGGCGTGGGGTGGACTCAAAACTGTGAAGATCACTGCCCCTTGCTAAATTTAATCTTTGAATCTTTTAGCAGGCATCATTTCGTCAGTCAATTCAAGCCACCTAAAATTTCATCCTGCAGTGATATCTATCATTGGCTTGACCTTTATTACACAGCAACGGTGCCTGATTTTCAACCTCAAGCTCAAAGGAAGCAAGGAAACTTTGTTCCGGGCAAATCACGTAATTTTTGCGGACTCGATAGTTTCCGTTGCTTTAAACTATTTACCAAATCAGTTAAAGCTGACTCAGAGAGCAGTGAACAAAATGTTGGTCCAATGTTTACGGACAAGATGAATATCCAATGTGTTAGTGAGCTTCATGATGCTGGCATAAAATTCAAGACAAAAAATAAGCCTCATAACATGTTGGATATATCATTTGAGAACGGGACAATTGAGATGCCCTTTCTCCAGATCCAAAATACTGTTATAACGGTCTTGTGGAACATGGTTGCTTTTGAGCAAAGCCGTAGACCATGGGGTTTACCACAAACTTTATCGAGCTATCTTGCACTCATGGATTCACTAATTAACACAGAGAAGGATGTCGCTATACTTGAACAATCTGGTATAGTCGAAAGTTATTTTCAGAATGCCGAAGAAGCAGCACTTTTCTTCAACCAATTTGATAAAATTTTTGTACTCGACTACAGCGACCATTACTTTCTTGACTTTTTCAAGGATGTACAAAGGTACAGCGAGTCGAGTTGGCACAAGTACAGAGCACGGTTAATGCATGATTACTTCAGCAATCCATGGTCCATTATCTCTGTTCTGGCAGCTGCAATTCTGCTCATACTTACTTTTGTTCAGACTTATTATTCAGCTGCCAAATGATTCTTATTAATGTGTGTTTTAATTCCGAGCCGGATATGTGTTAATTATTATCTGTGTGTGATTGAATTAAAATAAATTAGTGTGATTGCTTGCTTGTAATCCTATTCTGTTATCAAATAATAAATTTTTAGTTTATAAGGGATGCTTTCCAGCAGATTAATATGTCAGTTGTTGCCAATTATTACTGTTTGTAAGTGTATTTTGATTTTGGGACCAAAGCAGATAGGTTTTTGTGTATTACAGCATGAAAATAATTGTAATTTGTCTGAAAAGCATGTTGGCTGATCTTGAAAAAGAGCACCAGAATAGCTTCAATCTTATATGATGATAAGGTCATGAGTAGTTTGATGACTATAGTATCAATAATGATTTTGCATATATTTTGGGCATAATATTTGATAGATAGTTGGTACCTTATTTGTGCTCCGGTTGTGTTTTCTTTTTCTTTTTCCTTTTTGTTCTATTTTGGTAAGGTAAATAATTAAAATTTTGAACTTTGCGCAAGTAATTTTTTATAGGTTATACTAAGATTTATATAAAACTAGTATTCCAGACCAAAAAAAAAAAGAAGATATGAATTTAAAAATGACATATACATTCTGCTATTTAGCGATATATTTTTACTGACAAAAATCACCCAAAAATTAATGTACATATATTCTGCTCTTGTATATAGTAAGCTTTTGGACGAGCAAGGTCTTCATGGCCCAAATATGGCACAACCCAATTTTCAACTTCTATTTATTAAATAATTAAATAAATCATCTTACCAGGCTCATATATATTTGGGTAATCAGAACAGACTGGATCTCATATTTGGGTCGAGCAGGCGGTGGGAACATTACTACTTAAGCTATTTAGTGATATATTTTTTCTGTTTTTATCGTCTAACACGATACTTGTAATGATAAATATGTGACACGTCAAACACGGCATATCTAATCATATGTACGTGTTTTGATCGTACCCGAACACGTATAATTCATGCCGTCCCACATGTCACGTGCCTTTGTATTATTTCAGGTCATTTCAGACTCTTTGAATTGGACATTTTATTTCTGATGGTTCAGTTAAATATTTTTTAAGAAACTGTCAAAAAATATATTTCTTTTTTGGAAAAAAGTATAGAAAAACTAACCTCATTCAAGATTCGAGACAATGGAACAAACATTTTTCCGTCAACTGTCATTTATTTTTATTTCTTCAAGTCTGTATCATAAAAATCATAAGACGTTTTTTTTATTCATAGCGGGCGTACGCCGTTTGTTTTATGCCTGCTGACAATTATCACAATTATCAAAATTCCATCTCATCTCATGTCTTCTTGGTATAAATTATGTCCAGTCTGATGAGTTTGATTGGTTATTGGATATTTATATATATACTTTGATACTGACTTGACCCCCGGAGTTCAATTTTCATATATTTGTCAGCATCGTTCAAAATTATCAAAATTGTCTATATATAAAATTGATAATTATCAAAATTGTCTATATATAAAATTTTGAAAAAAAAATCAGAAAAAATAGGAAACATGAATAAGCATGTGTAAATATTGTTAACAATTTTTTTCTGATTTTTTTTCAAAATTTTAAATATTGTTAACAATTAAAATCAGAAATTTAAACTAAAAAGATTAAAATACGTTTAAACATGTATAAGCATGTGTAGCCATAGCGTATCAAGATATGTTATACAGTTAGAAGTATCGTTCTTAGCACTATTGTAAATAAATACAGCACGACATGATGCGTGTTAATTTTTATATATGTCTATATGACACGACGTTCCTGGCTGATACGTGCATATAAAACACGTCACATTTATAGAACACTGGATATACCCATGGCTGGTCCTCTCCAATATTGATTGGTACTCAATTATACAAATTATAGTCTGATTGTCAATCAATGAGAACAAAGACAAATCGGAGAAGATATTTGGTATAGACGTCATAATCCCGTCAAACGTGCCGCTCAAATCAAACAAGTTTTTCTTAGTTGAGATTCATGCTCGGCGATGCTGACAAATAAAGAAAAAATTGAACTCCGGGGGTCAAGTCAGTATCAAAGTATATATATATATATATATATATATATATATATAATCCAATAACCAATCAAACTCATGAGACTGGACATAATTTATACCATGAAGACATGAGATGAGATGGAATTGTGATAATTGTGATAATTGTCAGGCATAAAACAAACGGCGTTGGCCCGCTATGAATAAAAAACGTCCTATGACTTTTATGATACAGACTTGAAGAAATAAAAATAAATGACAGTTGACGGAAAAATGTTGGTTCCATTGTCTCGAATCTTGAATGAGGTTAGTTTTTCTATACCTTTTTCCAAAAAAGAAATATATTTTTTGACAGTTTCTTAAAAAATATTTAACTGAACCATCAGAAATAAAATGTCCAATTCAAGCAAAATAGACATAAAGATGTTTTGTACTTTTGTTAAGTTTTTGTTATTTTATTCAGAATTGCCATAAAAACTGTTTAGCCTTTAATCAATTAATATTAACAATATAATTCTAATGATTTTATGATGATAATAAATTAAATTCTATGTTATATAAAGTTTGATACATGCTTTATTCAAATGTCTACAAATACATCAACAATTTCACTTTGTTTTTTTTTAAATTTGAACGATATATATTTGTACGCTCGAAATACTCTGAAATATATATATATATATATATATATTATTAAGTTTTTTATATGACCACTATTGAATAAGTCAATAGATTGTTGAAATAAAAAATGGACGGATACTGAAACCATGCTTAGCAAATGCGATCCCAGGGTCAAAAATTTTAATTAAAAGGGAATTTTTAGGAGTGCATTCGTCAAGCACGATCCCAAAATCTGAGAACGTGACTCCCAAACATGGTTCTAATTTTCTGAGAAGGGCTTATCAAACCCATATTGTCTAGATCCTGTATTTCTTCTATCATTTTTTACATTTTTAATTTGATTTATTATATTTCTTATATTAAAAAATTTCGGTTCTAGTACTTTATATATAAGCAAAACCATTGTTAGTGTAGCGTTGGTAAGGGAGCCTTGAGTTGTTGGTAAAAGGAATTGCAATATCGCATATATTGACATTATTTAGACACAGCAACCAAAAAGATGGACAAGATTCATGAAGTAGGCAATAACATCGAAGCCCAAAGGGAGATCTCAACGCAGGAAAATGATCATGGTATATCATCCAATCCGTAATACATTAACCCCCAGTCATCTTAATTTTCTAACGTGGTGGTTTTTTTCTAACGTAATTTGGAGCCATTCGTCTTAACTTCGCTAACGCAACTTCAGATAACGTAATTTGGAGCCGTTCATTCTATTATTTTATTTTTACTAATTTATTTTATTGATCAAATTTTATATTTCAAAACCAATTGTTTTCCCAACATTTAGTTCTTGCTTAAAAGATGAATTTCTATTTATTCAAGCAAAGTAGACATAAAGATATATATTTTATACTTTGTTAACTTTTTTTATTACTTCATTCAGAATTGTTAGCTCAAAAGTTATTGAGAGAGAGAGAGAGAGCGCAAAAGGACAATATTCCGCATTGAAAAAGTATAGAAAGCTATCTAGAGTGAGGGTGCAGAGACAGAGGAGGCTCTCTCATGAGAGAACGAAAGAGGAGAGTTCAAGGGATACGAGTCTCTTCAAATTCCTCTGTTTCCCAACATCTATCCCAATCTCAAAGTGACTTTGTAGTTTAAGGGTCACGATTTAATGTGCACAATCAAACGGCACTCATTAGGGAGTACCCACTTCGCTCCCTTTATTTACTGGTTGTGCGTAGTAAGATATGTATGAACATAAAAAAAAGATATTTAAGGAGTTTTAAAAATGATATATACATTCTGAGGGATATATGTACATTTTGTGCTTTAATGATATTCTTCGTCAGAAAAGAAAAAACTCACCTGAAAACATGAACATATTCTGCTCTGATGTTAAGCTTTTGGGCTAGCAATTTCCGACAGATGAATATATAAGAAAAGTAGAAAACAGACTGGATGCATCAATAAGCCTATCTCAAAATTGGGCTGGGGTTAAATTTCTTTTTTTTGTTGGGCCGAGCAGACAATAAAAACTAATGTGGTCAATGCATTCATGGTATATCACAGAAAGAGCAAGAATTTACGCCTTGTCATCCCCTTTTTTAATTAATCAGATTGTTCTTAATCAATCAATTGGTTTAATTTTTCTTCCTTCTGACTCATGACCATGATTAAAAAAAGAAGCAGGCATGTCCAAGTTGACCACATTTATTTCCATCAGTGGAATAAAATTAATTCTCGTCTTGTTTTTCTCAAAGCGCTTAGCACAATGAACATGTGCAGTATATATTCCAATGCTTTATCCCATTATTTTTTGTCCCTTCTTGCAAAATTGAGGTAGGAATCATTGGTTATTTATTTGACTAGTATTTGTGCTGGATAATTGCAGTCCCCTCTCTTCTTTCTTTTCTTAATAGAAAATCAATCCCATCACCTGTCTCACTATGCGTAAGTGTCATTTGCTGATTTCTTATGAGGTTTAACCAAGAGCTAGGTTATTTATTTGATACTAGTTTCTTTATGCTAAGCTTAATCCTCAAGTTCAGTTACATAACCTCTAATGATATAAACAATTCACTAAATATTAACCAAGAAAAAACAAAAGGTTTCATTCCGGCCAGCAATTCCTTTCTTTATTGAAGCGATTTCAGAAATTGTACACCTTTTTTCATTGTAATAATCTATGTTTTCTTTGATAACAGGATACTTTAATTAGAAGGCCACAAATTAATAAGGATTTGAAAGTTGTTAGTGAAGTAATTAAATCTAATATGACTAAAAGAATGGAATCTTACCTTGATGCGGGCTGCACTCGTTCCCATCAAAATATTCAAAATCTAAGCCAGTGTAAGTTTGTTCTGTTTTACATTTTCTTTTTCTAAACAAGATTGTCCTCAACTATAGTTTTGAATTATACAGTCTTGTTCATGTTGCCAAACATTTATCTGTAGTGCACAATTGTATGCTGGGCCTTCAAGCTTTTTCGAAGAAGGGTATGCTTTATTTTGACCTACTCAATCGATTCAACATTCTCGGAAACTATACCTTTAAAGATATCAACATAGGATTGTTCTTCCCAGCCAAAGCATCACTAGACGAGATTGAGAGCCATGTGGAGGATGCGCACAAAACTGTGATTGACGTGGAAGAAAATGCATTGAGATTCGTTCAAGAACATGTTGATGAGTCCAAGATGAATCAAACTACATCCCCTGAGGTATAACAAGCCAATGGCAACTTCGTGTTTTCCTGTGTTGAGTTAGTCTATTCGTCATTAATTCGGGTATTTTATACTGAATCTGTAGTTGGGTGTCTGTGATTCAACTTATGACAGGTTCAAGCAGGGCTACCATGATGAGGATCATATATGACATGTTAAAGCTTGATTACACGATGCAGGCTAGACCTTAAACATCTTTTTTAAGGATCATTTGTAAAGTAATATAAGCAGACTTATAATTGTATTTTCAGATATAGCACCAGAATTTTTATTCTGCAAGTTGTAACCATGTTACATACTGGCAAATTTTCTCTTCATCCCATACAGCATCTTTTTGCATCCCAAACCACCCAATTAGAATCAATGTCAAGTAAAACAAATTTAAATTTTGGGCTCTGAGTTTACATGAACTAAATTAATTTGGTTGTGTTAATATGAAAATTTAGGGTTAAGTTAGTCAGTTTTACTTCGCGCACCTTGATTTTAGTGTTAGGAATTTGGGGGTAATGTTTGCAAATATCCATAATAATAGTAGTGGTAGTTCTGATGTCCAAATGTTGGTTTATTTGTTCGATGCAAGTAAAGAAGGTAAAATTTCGATGTTATTTGCAAAAGAGAACTCTGACAAAATTAAATTAAATTAGTTTGTTTGAATATGTGTGGTGTGGTGTATTATTTCAAGAAAAAATAGTTGGACGTCTTAGCCTTGATACATCATTGTCAGGACTAGAAACATATTGTCAAATGTGGGATTTGCGGCCATATATTGATGATAATATGATGCGCCATACATGAAAATCCATGTCATGATGATGAACCAATCTTATTTCCTTGACTTTTGTTGTCAGCTTGTAAATGTATACTTATTACATGTGCTTTTTCCTTTTTTTGGTTCCTTTATGTTGTCAGAGTGATGATAATTTATCAAATATGATGAATTTTTCCTTTACAAAACGAGCTCGACGAATAGTTGTTTAGGAAACCGTCTCTTAACCATATGACAAGTTAAGCATGTAATCTACTTTGTTTATATTTTATAATGATTACTTATTAATTTAGTGTTAATCAATCCAAGCTCTGCTTTATTCCTCATTATGGTTCCGTCAGAGTGCTTTGCACACGCCAGATATGTCCACTGAATTTTCTCGGATTTTATGTGAAGTTAGCAGAACTTTTACTTCATGACAAGATTTTCAGTGTTTTTGTCTTTGCCACAGAAAAAGATGATGAGGAACAGTCACATGGGGAATGTAATAAATAAATATATTCTATGAGTGTTGAAAGATATTATTTTAACCTCTAGATGAACCCAAGAATAGGAAATTTACGTACTTTGGAGCTGTTCGTTTTAGGTTCGTTCATGCAACTTTAGATGACTTCGTTTTATTATTTTTTTTTACTAATTTATTTTATTGATCAAATTTCATATTTCAAGACTAATAACATTTTAATGAATTTCTATTTATTCAAGCAAAGCAGATATAAAAATTTATGCTTTCTACTTTGTTAACTTTTTTTGTTGCTTCATTCAGAATTGTTAGCTCAAAGCTAGAAAATGAGAGCAAAAGGACCAGACTTTGCATTGAAATCTGTACATAGATACTTGGTAGCTGCCGCCAAGATTTCCAAAAAGAGAAAAGAAAAAATAAATCTGTACAAAGAATTTGATTTCAGTGTCGTGAGCTTGTGAGTGTGGTCCATTGACAAGAATTTTTATGTATTTAAGCAAAGCAAACATAATGATGTTTTCTACTTTTGTTAACTTTTTGTTGCTTCATTCAAAATATGTTACATTGAAATTTTCTCTTCATTCCATACAGCATTTTTTTTAATCCCAAGCCATAATTAAAACTAACGTCAAGTAAAGCAAATTTAAATTTCGGGGCTGTGAGTTTACATGAACTAAATTTATTTGGTTGAGTTAATATGAAAATTTAGGGTTAGGTTAGTTACTATTACTTCCCGCACCTTGATTTTGTTGTTAGGGATTTTGGGGTAACATTTGCAGATATCCATAATAATAGTAGTGGTAGTTCTGATGTGGAAATGTTGGTTTATTTCTGTAATCTAAAGTAGGTAAAATTTGTATGTAATTTCCATAGGGGTACATTGATAAAATTAAATTAAATTAATTTGTTTTAGCATGTGTAGTGTATTATTTCAGAAAAAAATATATGGACATCTTAGCATTGATACATCATTGTCAGAGCTAGAAACATACTGTCAAATGTGGGATTTACGACCATATGTTGAGGATAATATGATGTGCCATGCTTGGAAATCCATGACATGATGATGAACCAAGCTTATACCCGTTTTTGGCTCTTGTATGTTGTCAGAGTGATGATAATTTATGAAATATGATGAATTTTTCCTTTACAAACGAGCTCGATGAAGAGTTGTTTAGGAAATTGTCTTTTAACTATATGACAAGCATGCAATCTACTTTGTTTATACTTTATAATGATTACTTATTAATTTAGTGTTAACCAATCCCACCTCTGCTTTGTTCCACATTACGGTTCTATCAGAGTGCTTTGGACATGCCAGACGTGTCCTCTGAATTTTCTCGGATTTTACGTGAAGTTTTGCAGAACTTTTATTTCATGGAAAGATTTTCAGCATTTTCTTCTTTGCCATAGCAAAAAATGATGAGGGACAGTCACATCAAATATAAATGAATATTAAATATATACTATCATTGTTGAAAGATATTACATCAATCTCTAAATGTACCAAAGAAGAGGAATTCTAACGTAATTTGGAGCCATTCATTTTAAGTTCACTAACGCAACTTCAAATAACTTCATTGTATTATTTTAGTTTTACTAATTTATTTTATTGATCAAATTTCATATTTCAAGACCAATTGTTTTTCTAACATTCAGTTCTTGTTTACAAGAAGAATTTTTATTTATTCAAGCAAAACAGACATAAGGATATATATTTTCTACTTTGTTAATTTTTTTTGTTACTTTATTCAAAATTGTTTGCCCAAAGCTAGAGAGAGAGAGGGAGAGCAAAAGGAACATACTCTGCATTGAAATCAGTACAAAAAATCTGATTTTAATGCCGTGAGCGTGTGAGTGTGGTGCATTAATAAGAATTTCTGTGTATTCAAGCAAAACAGACATAATGATGTTTTCTATTTTTGTTAAGTTTTTGTTGCTTCATTTAGGTTTGCCATAAAAACTATTTACCCTTTAATCAATTAATATTAACGATATAATACTAATTCTAATGATTCTATGATAGATGATAAATTAAATTCTAAGTTCTATAAAGTTTGATACATGCTCGATTGAAATGTCTACTAGTACATCAACAACTTCACTTTGTTTTTCATTTTAATTTGAACGATATATATTTTTGCGCTTGAAATACTCTAAAACATATATATTTAAGTTTTTATATGACCACTATCGAGTAAGTCAGTAGATTGTTGAAATTAAAAAGAGAAAAATCTGTTTTTAGTCTGTAAATTATTGAATTTGGTTCAATCGAGTCCTTGTAATTTTTCTTTTTGGTTGAAATAAGTCCCTGATTAACTCTTATGTGTATGGTTAAATCTAACCCTTGTGTTACTGTACTGTTAATATTACAGTTAACTGCTGACGTGACAATGATGAGTAGACAATTAAAATTGCCACCTTAAATCAGCCTTTTCATCAAATAAAATTTATTCTTGTGTTCTCCCTCTCCCCTTACAGAAGCAACCCAAATAAAATGACTCCTGCTCTTCTTTGCTTCTCTCATCTTCTCTCGATGCTCTCCACTCCTTGCTTCTCCATATGTTAGGAAACCGCCCAGAGTTGTGAAAAACGTCCAGTTTTTGAAGCCTTGTGCTCTCCATTTCCTTTTCTATCAAAACGAAATAGCATAGGTGCAATATTAACTTATTTTATTTGTCAAAACGTCTTCAAAAATGGTCTAATAACATAAATAATATCAACCAAATGAAGACTAAAATTGATTAAAAAATATATCAGATCGGAGCATATCAACATATATTCCTCTTTAATCAAACATAGGCTTAATTACAATTAACCACAATTAGTTCATTTTCATCAAACTGCTTAATTACAATTAACCAGAATTAGTTCATATCCATCAAACTAAATACAAATCGGCCTAAATTGGTGGACTTTCTGACTAATTGGCTTAATTAGAATATTTTATAGCTAGACATGTGAGTTAGAATGATTCATAACGACCCAATTAGGTTATACCAATTTCTTTGTTACAGTACTAATACAATGGTTGTATCCTGGCTTGCTTCCGATTGAACAAATCATGGCAGAATTGTTGCCACTTGATTTATTCTCAAATGAAGCTTTTAGTATCTTGGAGTAATTGATTAAGTTGGTTGCCTTAGTTACGCACATATACTGTAAGCTTGAAAACCATGAAGTGAGAATTACTAGTAGATACTGCCTCTCAAACAAGAGTGCCTATATGCGTGATTAAGATCGAAAGAAATGCTCCTTTCTGAGTGACTAATAGAGAAACATTCTAGCATAGAAGTAGAGAAGTGGGAGCAGCAAAGAGGGGAGAGGATTGAGAGAAGATGAGGGATGAGACGGGGGGGTGGGGGGGGGGGGCGGGGGGGGGGGGTGGGGAGGCGCTATGTACAGTCAAGAGAAGCAGAGAAGTGGGAGACCCATTTTACTTGGGTTGCTTCTGTAAAGAAAAAAGCGAAGGAGAGAGGGAGAACACAACAATGAATTTTATTTGATGAAAAGGCTGATTTGAGTTGCAGATTTAATTGTCCACTCATCACTGCCACAGCAGTAGTTAACTGTAATATAAGCAGTGCAGTAACATAAGGATTAGATTGAACCATACACAAGAGTTCAGAGACTTATTTGAACCGAAAAAAGTTTAAGGACTCAATTAAATCAAATTCGATAGTTCAAGGACTAAAAACAAACTTTTTTTAATTAAAAATGGACGGACACTCTCACATTCTAGTACTATATATATATATATATATAAGCAAAACCATCGTTGGTGAGGGAGCCTTGAGCTGTTGGTAAAAAGAATTGCAATATATTTTATATCGACATTATTTGTACACGGTAACCAAAAAGATGGGAGAGATTTATGAAGTAGGCAATGATATCGAAGCTCAAAGGGAGATCTCAACAGAGGAAAATGATCATGGTATGTCATCCAATCCGTAATACATTAACCCCCAGTCATCTTAATTTTCTAACACGGTATTTTTTTTCTAAGAGCAAGAGATTTGCTCTAGCACACAAAAGAAAATGTGTGGCTAGCTAGAATAATTTTGATCAGATGGTTATGATTCAATTTAAAATATTACCATCAAGGAGTGAGATGGATACTTTGTGTAATTTTATTATGCAAAATGAAAGGTAATCATAGATTTGTTATAAAAAATAATATAGATGAGTATATTTGTTTTTTTCTCACAATACCCTTTCTTCATGAAATGGTTCAAATCAATTTTTTGTTTTCTCCACAAAAAAATGTACACCGGAGACTCACCCTACTATTTATATTTAAAAATTTGAAACTCAAATGTTTATTTTCATCCAACCGAGATACAGCGCAATAGTTTTCTTAAGTTTATTTTATATTAAATCAATATGTTAACAAATAAATATATTATAATAAATAAATCATAGCTAACTATACTAACTTGAATTGAATTGAATTGAAGTAATAATCTCCTCATGCTTGTTTAGTCTTTGATTTACGTCTAACAGCATCTCGAACAGGAGAAATAGCAAAAACAGAAGTAGACGTAGTTGCAGACTCTATGAAGAAGAGTCTAGCTAAGGTGCCAGGCAAACCCTTCGAATCCGGGTCCGTGACCATCTTCCGTCTCCCCAGTTGGTTCCATGAAATCAACAAGGAGCTCTGCGAGCCAAAGATGGTTGCAATCGGCCCTTACCATCATGGTAAGGACAGCTTTCGAACTATGCAAGAGCACAAGTGGTCCACTCTTCGTGACTTCCTTGCACGTAATGAGAATGTTGGCCTTGAAGTCTACCTCCAAGCAATGAGATTTATCGAAGTACAAGCACGCCATTGCTACAGTGAAACTGTGGACATGGGAAGTGATGATTTTGTAAAGATGTTGATACTCGATGGGTGCTTTATACTAGAGTGGTTCTTGAAGAATGCTCCATCTGAGAACAATGAAAATGCTCCATCTGAGAATAATACTTCATATGAGAATGATGCATTCTTTGAGGTAGGTTGGGCTCAAGCTGATTTACTTTCTGATATGTGTTTGTTGGAAAATCAAATACCTTTTTTTGTCATACACAAGCTATTGGCCATCAGAGACCAAGAAGTTGGGTGTAGTCCAAACTGCGAAGATCATTGCCCTTTGATCGAGTTATTTTCTGATGTTCTTGAATGCCGCGGTTATTGCTTCGCTCGATTCAGACCTCCTACAAAATCATGCAATGATATCCATCATTTGCTTCACCTGAATTACGAAGGATTGTTGCCTGTTTCTCAACCTCAAACTCAAAGTGACAAAGGAAACGTTAGTACCGATATATCACATAATTTCTGTGGTCTTGATAGATTCACTTGGTCTAAATTATTTTCCCAATCAAGCAGGGCTAACCTGAAGAGAAGCAAATCGAGTGACACGGGCCAGATAAATATACAATGTGTCAGTGAGCTTCGTGATGCAGGCATAAAATTCAAGAGAAAGAAAATGCCTAGCCACATGTTGGATATATCATTTGAGAACGGGACAATTGAGATACCCTTGCTCCAAATGGATACATTAAGAACAATTATCTTGTGGAACATGGTTGCTTTTGAGCAAAGCTGTGGAGTATTTAGTTTTCGGCAAACTTTATCAAGCTATCTGGCACTCATGGATTCACTAATTAACACAGAGAAGGATATTGCTATACTTGAACAATCTGGTATAGTCGAAAACTACTTTCAGAATGCTGAAGCAGCAGCAGTTTTCTATAACCAATTTGGTAAGATTTTTGGACTCGACTATAGCGACCATTACTTTCTTGACTTTTTCATGGATGTACAGAAGTACAGTGAGTCGACTTGGCACAAGTACAGAGCACGGTTGATGCATGATTACTTCAGCAATCCATGGTCCATTATCTCTTTTGTGGTAGCGGGGATTCTGCTCATACTTACCTTTATTCAGACTTATTATTCTGCTGCCAAATGATTCTCTATTAGTGTTTGTTTTATTTCTGAGCAAGAGATGAATTGATTATTGTCTGTGTGCTAAAGTAAAAATAAATTGGTGTGGTTGTTTGCTTGTTTCGTTTTCTGTAATCCTATTCTGCATGCTCTCAAATAATAAAACTCTTGATGAGTGTGTAATCGTTTTCTGCTTATATATCATGTTTCCTATTTTTGATCTATAAAGAAAATACTTAAGGCATCGATAGATTTTGTTTTAAAGGACAAATTAGAAAATAATTTCCACAGACGGTTTGACCGTTTGATACGGAAACTTGAAATTTGATCTCCTCATAATTCATAATTTTGAAATATTGTTTTTTGCTCTATAATCCGTGAATGTACGGTTCCCTTTCATGCATGAACACTTTGCCAACACGTTATTTGTGCACGAGTTGTGCAATTTATATATTTTTTTTAATCTTTTGGTAAGTTAAGTAATTAGAATTGTAGTTTGTGCAAGTCATTATCTACAGGAGGTACGTAGTAATATTTATATGAACCTAGTACTCCACATAAAAACAAAAGATATATAAGGAGTTTAAAAATGATATATGCATTCTGCACTTTTAATGATCATAAAATAAATATGAGACAAACTATTTTTCAACTTTTATTTACCAAATAATTAAATAAATCAGACACCGAAATTCCAGACCCAACATTATTGCGGTCGTGATCTCATATTTGGTCAAGGCTGCAGATGTTAGATGAGAAAAGTAGAAAACTGACTGGATCCACCAATATCTCCAATTTGGGCTGGGGCTTTACTTTTTGCATTGTTGGTGGGTACCTCTTTCTGAAGAAGTAACAAAGGAATGGAAGGCCACAGTCTCTCGCGGACTGTCAGCAAATATCTCACATACCTGAAGGATCTGGAGATATACGCAGCCTGCATCAAGCACAAGAGGCCGACTCAAGCATCAAGTCTCCAGGACACCATGTTTTAAGGGGCTGGACAGGTTAAAGCGCAATAAGGAGTCCCAGACTCGCAGAAAATAAGAGCCCCTTTATATATGGGAGCGCTAAAGAGGGCTAGCTGGGGAGGCGCTCAAGGACGGAAAAGAGCCACCGAATGTTGAGGTATTGAGGTAGATCACACAAGGAATCAGGAGTGAAATTTTCATACTTGAAGATGCACAAATCCTGTACAACATTTTTTTTTTGTTTTATTTTCACTATCAGAAAAATAAAGACTTTGGCACTGGTTGTAAAATATATTTAGCACCGATTATGATATCAGTGTGAATAGAAGGGTCACTGAAAATTGACAACGGTTGTTTGAATAACCTTTATTAAAGGCATGACTTTCAGCACCGGTTATTAATAAATAATCGTTGTCAAAGGGTTATCTTTCGCACCGGTTTTTAGTTACAATTGTTGCCGAAAGTTAACATTTTGGAAATGTTATTTGTTAATAACCGGTGTCGAAAGTAAACACTTTGGCAACGGTTATTTATTAATAACCGGTCCCAATTCTTGCTGTTTTTTTTACCGTAAAATACCTTATAGCAACTGTTTTTTTTTTAATAATCGTTGCTGAATGTATTATTTTTTTTAATGACCTGTTGATTTTCTGTGACTAGCCCGATAATTGCTAGTCGAAATTAAGCAGATATCATATAACACAATCACAAAATCCTAATTTACATACAAAGTTCTAATTTACATATACGATATAACCTAATAATAACATATAAACAATATTCACACAATCACAATATTAAAACCATACAATCACACAATCACATATTTCAAATTTACACAATTAATAAACAAAAAATATAGTTTCAATATATAAAATCAAATAGTATAAGTAAAAAATCTCGCAATCATAGCTCGTACATCCTCGATGTCATTCGGAGAGTACGATGGGGGCTGTAAAAAGAAAAATAAATATTATCAGTGCCACCTTCAATCCTAACTCAGAAAATTTTGAAATTACAAAATTTAAAATAAATTAGTTTCTATAGTATGTATATATTATTAATTTGTATCCTTTATTAATAATATTTATTTTTAAATTTTAATAATTTTAGTAATTTCTGCAAGTTTTATTTAATACAGTCAAAGTTGGAAAATAAAAAAATTATTTTAGACAATATATAAAAAATTGTTAATGAAATACTGAGCTTCAAACATGCATAATTTTTGATAGAAAAGTACGCAGAAAATATTTAATATCTTTTCGAAAAGCTCATAAAATGATCTATAGATTGGTTTTTGATGAAACCCATAACCTCCCGTTTTCGGACCCAAAAAAATGTCGTCTAAGCCTTCTAAACTTAGATTTAATTTTCTAAAATTTCGGAGATTTTTTTATATGTCGTCTGAAATTATTTTTTTATTTTCAATTTTCACTGTCCTTTATGAAGATTGCAGAAATTATTAAAATATAAAAATAAAATTTTCAAATATTTTCAACTCCTTCCACATCTTTATCCAAACTAATCCGTAACCATAATTCAAGCACAACCCAATTCAAGCACAATTCATAACCATAATTACATAAACTAACAATATCTAACATAAACTAATTACATAAACTAATTTCTTAATCTAATTAACAATCTAAATATAATTAAATTAACAACATCTAATTATTTAAAAAAATTAGGATACTAACCTTAAGAGAGAGAGAGAGAGAGAGAGAGAGAGAGAGAGGGAGAGAGGGTAGTCGGGAGAGAGGTGAAAATAGCAGCTCGGCTGGGATGCTGGGCTCAGCGGAGAAGGGCTGTTGGTGGCAGAGAAGCTAGAAGAGAGGCAGGATTTGAGAGAGAGAGTATACTCGGGAGAGAGAGAGAAGAGTTTAGAACTTAGAAGACCCGACGGGAAGAGAAGGGATTTAAAGGACAACCGTCAAAAATTCAAAATCAAACACATTCAGTAATGGCGGGAGATTTTCCTTCAGAACATTCAGTATCGGTTACTTCAAAAAAAACCGTGTCGGAAAGTTAAAAAAAAATTAAAAAAAAAATTCAGCAACGGTTATTAGTAAAGAACCGTTTCTGAAAGTTGTATATTCGGCACCGATTTTTTATAATAACCGTCATAGAAAGCTAGAAAAAAAATAAAAAAAATAAAGATTCAGTAATTGTTATTAGTAAAACCATTTCTGAAAGTTGAACATTCAGCATCGATTTTTTATAGGGACCGGTGCTGAAAGTCTTTCAATTTTTTTCTAGGTAGCAATTTAGCAACGGTTGTTTCCTAACAACCATTGCTAAAGATTTCAGAAAATTTTTTTAAATTATCACCAGACACTTTCATTAATGATTTTCTTGAATAATAATTACTAAAAAGACGTTAACGAAAATTATTTTTGTAGTAATGTTTGAATGAACAGATCCTCTACAACATGTCAGGTGAGTTACTCCTGATATATAATTGGAGACAAGCTAGGAGGCTAGCTGGAGATTAAAATCTCTCCAAACGCATGAGCTGTTTGGTCGGTGAGCCTGAGCCATTTGATTTGCATTGACGCAATATCTCAAAATTCTGATGTCAAACGACTGCTCATGTCTACTAACTACTGTTTACTGTTATTTTTCAAAAAAAGAATACTGTTTACTGTTTAATGGTCATTAGCTAACCGCAGAGGATCTATATGAGTTAATATGAGTTAAGGGGTTGAAATAACTCGGGAGATGCCAAAACAAGCAGTTGCCTTTGAAAGTACAAATTCTGCTTGTATCAGAATTCCTCCGACAATGATATCAGTTGCCTTAACCCATATCAAGAGGTGAAATAGAATTCTGGAGTACGGATATTATTACATATAAATTTTTTTTATTAATATATATAAACAATTACTTTTTTAACCAAAAATATATAGATTAGTCTTATAAAAAATTTAAGATTAATTCTACTATAGATTAAAATCGATATGATGTTTAAATATGAGGTTGACGCCCATCCTCCTTGCTACATTTGCCCCTAGACAAATGCACCACATGATGATGCAACTGATCCAGATGTGATACAACTCGCGCAACATGAAAGCAACAGGTGTTCGCCCGCTTATGAAAAAGACGTGGTTCGACACAAGACCTAATTAAAGCTATAAACAAATCACAGTTGACGTAATCGTTCCATTGTTTTTTCGGCAGTTTCTTAAAAAATAGTTAGCTGACATTTAAGGACAGATCGATCACAAACAAATGTCCCATTCGAAATGTTTGAAATGACCTCATAACAATAGGGATCATGATAACAATTATTGCTTCATTGCGATAACAATTATTGCTTCATATTAAAAAATATAATAACAAATTATAGCTAAAAATTGAAAATGAAAATCTATAGTTATTGTTTTATTGAATGCAATTACAGTTAAATATAATTTTGTCTGAAAAGTCGCATCACAATTCAATAATTTTATTTTTACAAGTGATGATTATTATTAAGTGTTTATTATGTAAATATAAAGTGATTATTATCCGTGAAGCTAAATCGCGTCACAGTTCAAAATTTTCTAGTTTTATAGGTGATTATATTAACAAATATTTATTATATGGATATAAAATAATTATTATTTGTAGGTCTGCATTATAGTTAAAATTATTTTAAAAAGACCGAGGCATAAGTTAATTAGTGAGCAGTTAATGAGACAAATAAATCACTATTATGATAGAATACTATGGACAAGTTATATAAGACAGAAGTTTTCTCAAAGACCTAATCTTTTTTTTTGGATATATAATATAATGCTAACGTCATTGTTATTATAAATCAAACCGTCGGATCATAATTAATTCAAATGAACTGAATAATAACACCTGTAGCTATTATATATATATGAATGGTAATATTACTAAACTGCATAATATAACAAAATTATTATCAAATTAAACTACATAATATAACACATATGTTATTTATTCGTTCGCTACCAATTCAAAGTTCCTTTCTTATTATTATTTTTTTTTACTTCTATTCAAATAAACCTATAAATAAGGTAATAAAGCTAGCCTATACATTAAACAATAATACTATTAGGGTGAATTTTTGAAAATAGTAACGATAAAGGTAGTAATGAATATATATATAATATATAGAAGGGTTCCAATGCACAATCTTTTTGTGTCACAAACTCTCTTTTTAATTTATATTTTAAATTTTGACATCTAGAAATCAAATCCAAACTGTTGATATTATTTATTTTCATGAGATATGTATGCGTATAAAATTCATAATTTTTTGAGTTCATTTTATACTAAATCAAGTGGTCATAAAATAAATGTAATTAAAATCAATCAATTGTAGTTAACAAGATTCATTCATTTTCTAACCACTTGATCTAGTATAAAATGAACTCACAAAATTATGAAATTTTATACCCAATACATCACTCATGAAAATAAATAAGATCAACCGTTTGGATTTGTTTTTACATGAACTAAATTTATTTGTTTGAGTTAATATGAAAATTTAGGGTTAAGATAGTATTACTTCCGGCACCTTGATTTTGTTGTTTAGGGTTTTGAGGTAATGTTTGCAAATATTCATAATAAGTACTGGTAGATTTGATGTGGAAATATTGATTTATTTGTTCGATGTAAAATAGGTAAAATTTCTATGTAATTTGCAAAAGGAAACTATGATAAAATTAAATAAAATTAATTCGTTTGAACCTGTGTATTATTTTAGGAAAAAATAGTTGGACCTCTTAGCCTTGATACATCATTGTAGAGCTAGAAATGTACCGTCAAATGTGGGATTTGCGGTCATACATTGATGATAATATGATGGGCCCTGCTTGGAAATCCATGTCATCATGATGAACAATCTTATTCCCTTGATTTTTGTTGTCAGCTAGTAAATGTATACTTGTAGTGTTACATTTGCTTTTCCCGTTTGTGGCTCCTGTATGTTGTAAGAGTTATGATGATTTATCAAATAGGATGAATTTTCCTTTACAAACCAGCTTGACGAAAGTTGTTTAGGAAGCTTTTTCTTAGCTATATGACAAGCATGTAATCTACTTTGTTTATACTTTATAATGATTACCTATTAATTTTGTGTTAACCAATCCAACCTCTGCTTTGCTCCTCATTACGGTTCCCTCATAGAGCTTTGGACACGCTAGAGCTGTCCACTTTATAACGATTAATTTTACATCATTGCAAGATTTTCAGCGATTTCATCTTCGCCACAGAAAAAAACGATGAGGGACAATCACATGGGGAATATAATAAATAAATATATACTATGATTATTGAAAGATACTGCATTAATCTCTATATGCACCCAAGAAAAGAAATCCTGTTGTAATTTGAAACCGTTTGTCTTAGGTTTGCTAACATAACTTCAGATAATTTCAATCTATTATTTTATTTTTATTAATTTATTTTATTGACCAAATTCTTATTAAAAGACCAATTGTTTTGCAACATTTAGCTCTTTCTTAAAAGATTAATTTTCATTTATTCAAGCAAAGCAGGCATAAAGATATATGTTTTCTACTTTGTTAACTTTTGCTGTTGCTTTATTCAGGATTGTTAGCTCAAAGCTATATAGAGAGAGTAAAAGGACCATACTCTGCATTGAAATCAGAACAGAGAATCTGATTTCAGTGGTATTAACCTGTGAGTGTGGTCCATTGACAAGAATTTCTGTGTATTCAAGCAAAGTAGATTAAAGATGTTTTCTACTTTTGTTAAGTTTTTATTGCTTCATTCAGAATTGCCATAAAAACTATTTAGTCTTTAATCAATTAATATTAAAGATACAATTCTAATGATTTAGTTTATGACGATGAGAAACTAAATTCTACGGTATATAAAGTTTGATATATGCTCTATTCAAATGTCTACGAACACATCAACAACTTCACTTTGTTTTTTTTTTAATTTGAACAATATATATCTGTACGCTCAAAATACTTTGAAACGTATATATATAACTAAGTTTTTTATATGACCACTATTGAATAAGTCTCCAGATTGTTGAAATTAAAAATGGATGGATACTCTCATATTCTAGTACCCGAATTTTTTTAATATAAGAAAAACAATGAATTGAATGAAAAATGTAAGAAAATAATAGAAGAAATGCGAGATTTAAACAAAACGAACTTGACAAGTCCGTTCCGAGAAATTCGAGACCGTGTCTGAGAGTTACGTCTCGAGACTCTGGGACCGTGCTTGACAAGTGCAGTCCTAGGGTCAAAAATTTTAATTAAAAGGTAATATCTGGGAATGCACTTGCGAAGCACGGTCCCAGAGTTTGGGAACGTGACTCCCAAACACGGTCTTATTTTTTTGGAAACGGACTTGCCATGTCCGTCTTGTTTAGATTTCACATTTTTCCTATCATTTTCTTACATTTTTAATTTAATTTATTATTTTTTATATTAAAAAATTTCGGATCTATTACTATATATATAAGAAAAACAGTTGTTGATGTAGCATTGGTGAGGGAGCCTTGAGCTGTTGGTAAAAGAGATTACAATATCGCCTGTATTGACATTATTTGTATACAGTAACCAAAAAGATGCGGGAGATTCATGTAGTAGGTAATGACATCGAAGCCCAAAGGAAGATCTCAATAGGGAAAAATGATCATGGTATGTCATCCAATCTGTAATACGTAAAGCCCAAAGGGAGATCTCAATAGTGTTACAAGTGCTTTTTCCTGTTTTCGGCTCTTGTATGTTGTTAGAGTGATGATAATTTATCAAATACGATGAATTTCTCCTTTACAAAACCAGCTTGACGAATAGTTGTTTAGAAAACTCTCTTAACTATATGACAAGTTAAGCATGTAATCTACTTTGTTTATACTTTGCAATGATTACTTATGAATTGTGTTAATCAATCCAACCTCTTTGTTCCTCATTATGGTTTCGTGAGAGTGCTTAGCACATGCTAGATATGTCCACTTAATTTTCTCAGATTTTTCGTGGAGTTTAGCAGAACTTTTACTTTATGGCAAGATTTTTAGCGTTTTCATCTTTACCGCAAAAAAAAATGGTGAGGGATAGTCACATGGGGTATACAATAAATAAATATATGCTCCTATTATTGAAAGATGTTGCATTAACCTCTAGAAGCACTCAAGAATAGGAATTCTGACGTAATTTGGAGCCGTTCGTCTTAAGTTCACTAACATAACTCTAGATAATTTCATTATATTATTTTATTTTTACTAATTTATTTTATTGATCAAATTTCCTATTTCAAGACTAATAACATTTAGTTCTTGGTTAAAAGATGAATTTCTATTTATTCAAGCAAAGTAGACATAAAGATGTATGTTTTCTAATTTGTTAACTTTTTTGTTGCTTCATTCAGAATTGTTAACTCAAAGCATTGAAATCAGTTAAAAGAAACTGATTTCAGTGCGGTGTGCCTGTGAGTATAGTCCATTGATAAGAATTTCTATGTATTCAAGCAAAGCAGACATAATGATGTTTCCTACTTTTGTTAAGTTTTTGCTGCTTCATTCAGAATTGTCATAAAAATGTTTGCTGTTTAAAAGTTGTCAGAAAATACACAAATTAAATTGCATGAAATTAATGATATAATTCCATGTGATTTTTATACCAAAAATTTGAAATTATGAAATTATGTCCAATTTCATAATTTACTATATGTGAAAATTATTTCTTGAAATTAAAGAAACAATTTCATGAAATAGCCATGTCAAATATTAAATCATGAAATTATGTTCAATCTCATGATTTATTAAATCCCAAAATTATTTCTTGAAATTAAAAAATAATTTCATGAAATAATCATACCAAACCTCCTTCAAAAAAAATATATACACATGTGTGCAAAAAAAGATCTATGCACAAAACCCTAATTATATGAAATCAAGAAACAATTTCATATAATTAAATATGCCAAATCCAAAAATCATGAATTTCATTCATGAAAAATGCCCCAAATATTATCCCTTGGAATTAAAAAATGATTCTTTGGGATAATCATGCCAAAATATTAATTGTATAAGATTAATATGCCTAATCATATACAATTAATGATTTAAGTGAAATTAATGCCTAATTTCACACCCAAAAATACCAAAAATATGACCCAAAATAACAGAATCATGGAATATATTTTCTGTGATTTTTCAGTAATTTTTCATGGATTTTTGCATGAAGAATAAAATAAAATGGAAAAAAGAATAAAGAAAATACCAAAAATCAGAACTGGAGATAGTTCTGGGTGCAATTTGGGGGATGTGCAACACTCTGGGTGCAATCTGGGGAGCTCAAACACGACTTCTGCCCTTGGGACCCGCCTGTCATACACACAAAGTGTTAAAGGCGCTTTGCGTGGACCCAGTACACATGCACCATACCACTGACAATACGTTTTGGTGCACAAGGACCAAGCCCACAGCCCAACCCTCAGTTTTTCGCTGGGGCTGTGTCTCATTAAACCTGACGACTGGGCCCCTCTCCTTCAGTCTCACTGCCAAGGGGGCCCAGCGCCCAGAGTTATTTTGGCCAGCGAAAAGAAAAGAAGGGAAAGAGAGGTGAGCGCGGTGCAAGCGCTCCCTCCCTCTGACAAGCCCGAAACCAAAGCAGGGTTCACGTGCACCCAACCCAAGCGAGAGAAACCTTTTGAATTTCTCTCTCTCTCCCTCCTTTCTTCCTCCTCGAGCTCCAAAGCTCAGTGGAGCTTCGAAAATGGAGTCTAGGTGTACAACGCGAGTTGACTTAAACCATTTTAGGGACTTAACCTACACCTTAAGGGGAATTCAATGCCACAAACAGCATTGAAAATAGTAAAGTAAACAAGGAGAAAATCGAAGGAGAAAGTACCTCGACCTTGAAGGTGACAGGGCAATTGGGAGCTCGAGAGGTCAAGCCAACACCTGGGGGAGCTCCGAGATGCTTCCACGACGCTGCCTGAAGTGTCAATTTGGAGTGAAAAACACTCAATTGACAGGTGCACCACTTGGCACTCAAGTCTGATCTGGGGGTGGTCAATTGGCACAACTCAGCACTCAAGCAGCCAAATTGACACGTTGGGCACACTCAGTGACACCTTGGTGACATGTCAAGCGCCAGCAAGGCCAAGGAATATTCGGGATATGCTCACACCCGAAAGGCATGACACACTGACCCAAGGAAGAAGACAAAGCCAACGGCTCCTTCTCTCTCCCCAGGCCTGTGTCAGGGACACGTGTAGGCACCTCAATGGAGAGCTCTGAGCGCCAGTTAGCTGGAGGAATCTTCCAAGGACAAGCCTCAGGCCAGCACAGGCCTGGCTGGCTCAATCCTGGCCAATTGATCAAACCAAGGGCTGGGATGATGCCAGCTCAGCCCTGAGGCTTAAACCATGCCCTCTGGGCTATAAATAGACCCCCAGTGAAGAAGAAGGGGAGAAGAGAGCAACATAGCCAAAACTCTGCCAAAATCTCAACTCCACCAATTTCCACAAAAAAAGAAAGCCAGCTGAGAAGAAACCAAGTCTTGAATAGCTAGGTAAGGGACATAGGAGTCAAGCCTTGAGCTTGGCTCAGTCCCAATTGAGCTCAAGGAGCCAGTCTCACCTTGCTGGGTGAGATGGCTAGCCCCATGGCTGGGGAGGTGCACATGTGCCTCCCTCCTTCCAGAGCTCAATTGGTGGCTGAGCTTGAGTCTCAGGAGCCCACATGGTGAGTTCACCATGGAATTTGACAGTACACTTCAACCAATTGGCACATGCCAATCTGGTTTCATGGGGATGGGCACATGTTCATCCCCTTTCTCTCTCAAGCCCTGTGCACATGTGCAGTGGCTGTGTAAAGCTCAATAATGGCTTTATACAAGCTGTTATGCTGTCAAAATTCCATGGAGAAACAAAATTCCATGTTTTATATGTGTATTGTATTTCAATTTGTTATAATATATGATATTTTGGTGCAAATTAGTTTTATTTCCCTCTTTAGTTCCTTCTTTCATGTTCTCTGATGTGCTTGATAGCTCAAAATCATAATTGAGCAATGGAAAAGCAATATACATCAATACTGGTTTGAATCCAGTGTATTCCAGTTTCTGTCCAGCTGAGAGATCAATCCATATCTCTCAGCCTGGTTGTTAATTTCTTATGAAATTTCACAGTCATGTAGATTAGGTTTATACTAACTTACCACATAAATTTTATAATTTTTGGAATTTTCTGTGAATTGTTATGAATTTCACAATCTCATCTGTCAAAAACTCCAAAAAAGTCAACTTTGGGTCAAACTGAGAAGTTCATTCTTCTTTTGATTCAAAAATCCAGAATTTCTTGATTAATTCACCTTTATGACACCTCATGTGATGTTTTAAAGGGTTTAGAATAATTAAACCAGGCTTTAATCCATAGGTTAAGCCAAATTTGATTTTTAACAAATCTGAAGGGGCATTTCTGTCCAGTCTGGTAAAAATGCAAAAAATATGCTTTCTGATTATTCAATTAGCTTGAAATTTCATAGGCATATAAAATAAGTCTTAATGCATTCATTCACCAAATTTTACCATTTTTGGTATTTTCTGTGATTTTCTATGAATTTCTGAAATTGGATCTGTAAAAATCAGAATTGAGTTAATTCTGGAATAAATGCCAGAAAAGAGAAAAAATGAAATTAACTTACATACAAATGAAATCCACATGCAAACCTAGTATGAAACCTTTCTAAAACATGCAATTGACCCAAATAAACATACTTAAACATGCAATTTGAGAAGAATGTGATGAAATCAAAAGAAAACCAAATTGAAAATAAAACCAGAAATGACCCAATGTGCATAAAGGACAATGCACATCTAAATTGATAAAATTGATCATCCAAACATGTTCAAACATGCTAAACGACACTGTTTGGAGGGTTAATTGGAGGAAAATTGCAAGGAAAAGCCATGAAATACCATTTGGTACTAATGCCCCGAAACCAGTTTGGTACCAAATGGCCAAAGCTGCAAAATTGATGGATTAAACCCAAATTAAATCTCAAAAACTTGTTAAACATGCTCTGGCGATGCCATATGACAAAGAAATCGAGTTAATTTGTCAAAAATCAGCTCAAATTCCTCAAAATTTCATCTCAGCCAATTTCTCAACCGAAACCAAATGGTTACCCCCATCTCCGGCGATCCAGGCCGCCGCCGCCGCCGAGACCACCACCGATGGACTCCCCACGCTCCGGCGATGCCAGCCATGCCTCCTGATCGGAGATCCGACGCCGGCAGGGCCTCGATCAGTGTCGGGGAGGATGAGCACGAATATTGATGCATCTCAAAGTGCGAATCTTGATGAAATTCAAACAGCCCAGTAAAGGCTTGATGCGCGCCAGAGATCCAACGGCCCAGTTTAAAAGATGCTTTAAAAACTGAACTTAAGTTCAGATCTTGATGCATGGGCCCGAATCTGACGGCCCATATTAATCTGTTTTGAAAATAAACTTTAAACACCAAATAAAAATGATTTCTCAAGCCCAAAAATTATGGAAAATATATCAAAAATCATGATTTCATTTATAAATATTTTTGAGACTATAAAGTGTCAATTTTGATTTTATTTTCTTTTTTTTATATTATAAATAAAAGAAAATTCAAGATATATGATATATGTATAAAATAAATTCAAAATACCAAATAGGATATTTAAAAAATAAAGTGAAAATTATGATAAAACAAATCAACAATTTTCAAAATAGTCAAATTATGTATATTTTGATAAAACAAATCAAAATATTCAAAGATAATTAAAATATGTCATAAACAAATCAAAAATATTTTAAATAATCAAACCATGCTATATTTTGGTAAAACAAATCAAAACATTAAAAATAATCAAATTATGTTATATTTTGATAAAACAAATCAAAATATTCAAAAATGATTAAAATATGTTATATGTTGATAAAACAAATCAAAATTTGCAAAATAATCAAATTATGTTATATCTTGATAAAACAAATCAAAATATTCAAAGATAATCAAATTATGTTATATTTTGATAAAACAAATCAAAATATTCCAAATAATTAAATTATGTCATGTTTTTGATAAAACAAATCAAAATATTCAAAATAATCAAATTACATTATATTTTAATAAAATAAAATTGAAATATTCAAAATAATCAAATTATGTCACATTTTGATAAAGTAAATCAAAAATATTCAAAAATGATTGAATTATGTCATAAAACAAATCAAAATGTTCAAAATGATTAAACTTTGATAAAACAAATCAAAAATATTTAAATATGTCAAATATGTCCAATATTTGACCAAAACATGTCAAATATGCAAATATACCCAAATATTTAACTAAATATGTTAATAATATAAATATGTCCAAATATTTGACCAAACATGTCAAATATACAAATCAATCCAATCATTTGACCAAATATGTCAAAAAAATGTAAATATGTCCCAGTCTTTGACCAAACATGTCAAATATGCAAATATACCCAAATATTTGACCAAATATGTCAAAAATACAATTATGTCCAAATATTTGACCAAACATGTCAAATATGCAAATATACCCAAATATTTGACCAAATATGTCAAAAATACAAATATGTCCCAATCTTTGACCAAACATGTCAAATATGCAAATATACCCAAATATTTAACTAAATATGTTAATAATATATATATGCCCAAGTATTTGACCAAACATGTCAAATATGCAAATATGCCCAAATTTCTGACCAAACATGTCAAATATGAAAATATACCCAAATTTCTGGCCAAACATGCCAAATACACAAGTATGTCCAAACTCTTGATAAAATATGTCAAATATGCAAATATGTCCAAATCTCTGGTCAAATATGCCAAATATGCATATAAGTCCAAGACTTGGTAGAAACATACCAACATATCAAATCATATCAAATTATGTTTCGAGAACATTAAACTGGCAGTGCGCTTCAGGTTTAAATGTGCCTCATTTTGGAAATCGATAAAGAATTATGTGTTCCCGATTCTCCAATTTTCTCAGGTTTCGAATTGGCATAGCGCTTCAGATTCGGGATTTGGAAGGTCAATAGACTGTTTAGGACCATACGTCCTTGTCTTTGACATGAACCTTTCTAGAGATCATACATCTCTGGTTCTTTGAGTATCGAGTTGGCAGTGCGCTTCATATTCGAACTCCGTGAGATCAATAGGATTATACGTCCTCGATCTCTGATTTATGAGAAATTATACGTTTCTCTGACTTTAGATCATACGTCTTTAGTCTTATTATCCAAAGTTATATCTTTGGGTTATTTCAAGCATATATTATAATAAATTAGAAGGAAGAAATAAAGCCACAAATCTGATCCATATATTTTGATTAGTTTAGCCCATTAATCAGAGGTTCCCGAGGCGAGAGCCGGGGTAATTAACGGCGGGGGCTTGCGCCCGTCGGAAAATAAAAGTTCCCACAATCACCTAAAATAATAAGTCCTTGAGCGCACAAACACGCGTAGGGATGTACCTGTACCTTCTTCCCCCGTGAGCGAGGACGCCGATGCCTCGCGCGTGGGCCGCGAAAAAGGGCCGCACAAAAAACTTTAATCAATTAATACTAACAATACAATTCTAATGATTTTATAATAGATGATAAATTAAATTCTATGTTATAGAAAGTTTGATACATGCTCTATTCAAAAGTCTACAAACACATCAACAACTTCACTTTTTTTTTAATTTGAACGATATATGTTTTTTGCACTCAAAATACTCTGAAACATATATATTTATGTTTTTTATATGACCACTATCTTATAAGTTTTAGAGATGAAAATCCAATTAGACATTTTTTGAGGGGCATATATCCGATTTTCATGAAATTAAAAATGGACGGATACTCTCACATTCTAGTACTATATATAAGTGAAACCGTCATTGGGAGCATTGGTGAGGGAGAGGCTGTGCTGTTGGTAAAAGGAATTGTAATATCACATATATTGACATTATTTGTATACAGTAACCAAGAAGATGGGGGAGATTCATGAAGTAAATAATGACATGGAAGCCCAAAGGGAGATCTCAACGGAGGAAAATCAATATATGTACTCCAACCCAATCCGTAATATGTAAAACCCCAGTACTAATCATCTTAATTTTCTAACACACTATTTCTTTTCTAACAACAGCTGTAAAACTGACACCAACACTATTATAGTTATCAACTGTTGCTTTAAATTGAAATGAGTGTGCATTTTAACATAGTCAGATGTTCATTTTATCTCGACTTGATCACCAAACAGTTAAACCGTTGAACTTACTATATACAGTTATTAAAAGGGTTCTAACACCAAAAAATTTTGGCATTACAAAGTACCACAATAGCTATTTTCGTGGATTAGAGATACATGCACAACAGTTTTCTTAAGCTCATTTTACATTAAATCAATATGTTAACAAATAAATATATTATAATTAATAAATCATAGTTAAGTATACTAAATTGAATTGAATTGAAGTAATAATCCCCTCATACTAGTTTTTGATTTACATATGATAGCATCTCCAACTGGAGGAATAGCACAAATAGAAGACGTAGCTGCAGACTTTATTAAGAAGAGGCTAGCTGAGGTGCCACGCAAAGCCTTCAAAGCCCGGCCTATGACCATCTTTCGTCTCCCGGCTTGGTTCCATGAAATCAACAAGGAACTCTGCGAGCCAAAGGTGGTTGCAATCGGCCCTTACCATCATAGCAAGGATGGCCTTCGAATTATGGAAGAGCTACTCTTTGTGACTTCCTTGTATGTAATGAGAACGTTGGCCTTGAGGTCTACCTCCAAGCGATGAGATCCATCGAAGTACAAGCACGCCGTTGCTACAGGGAAACTGTGGACATGGGTAGTGATGAATTTGTAAGGATGTTGTTACGCGATGCATGGTTGCTTTATACTGGGAAATCCATGTCATGCAATTTGTGAGGTAGGTTGGCCTAACAATGATACAACATCTGATTTGTTCTTGTTAGAAAATCAGTTACCTTTTTTTGTCATCCACAAGTTATTTGTCATCCGAGACCGAGGCGTGGGGTGGAGTGAAAACTGCAAAGATTGTTGCCCTTTGCTTAGGTTAATCTATAAAAATTTTGACGTAGCCACCTAAAATATCATGCAGCAATATTCGTCATTGGCTTCACCTTTATTACAAAGCAATGTTGCCTGATGTTCAACCTCAAACTCCGAGGGGGAAAGGAAGCTTTGTTTGCGGCAAATCACATAATTTCTGCGAACCTGATAGTTTCCTTTGCTTTAAATTATTTTCCAAATCAAGCAAAGCTGACTCAAAGAGCAGCAAACCAAATATTGGTCCAAGTATTACGGAGCAGACGAATATCCAATGTGTCAGTGAGCTTCATGATGCAGGCATAAAATTCAAGAGAAAGAAAAAGCCTCGTAACATATCGGATATATCATTTAAGAACAGGACAATTGAGATGCCCTTACTCCCAATCGATAGAACAAGAATAAGTGTCTTGTGGAATTTTCCACAAACTTTATCGAGCTATCTCGTGCTCATCAGATTCACTAGTTAACACAGAGAAGGATCCTGCTATGCTTGAACAATTTGGTATAGTCGAAAGATATTATCAGAATGACGAAGAAGCAACATATTTCTTCAACCAATTTGATAAAATTTTTGTACTTGACTATAGCGACCATTACTTCTTGACTTTTTCAAGGATGTACAAAGGTATAGCAAGTCGAGTTGGCCCAAGTACAGAGCGCGGTTGATGCATGATTACTTCAGCAATCCTTGGTCCATTATCTCTATTGTGGTAGCTAGGATTCTGCTCATACTTACCCTTGTTCAAACTTATTATTCAGCAGCGAAATGATTCTTTATTAATGTTTGCTTTATTTCCGAGCAAGAGATGAATTAATTATTGCCTATGTGCCAAAATTAAAATAAACTGGTGTGGTTGTTTGCTTGTTTCTTTTTCTGAAATCCTATTTTGCTCTCTAATAATAAAATTGGTGTAAATGTGTAATCCTATTAGGCTTTTCTTGTTTCCTACTTCAATATATTTTTATCCATAAGGAAAATAATTAAGGCCTTGATAGATTTTGTTTACAAAGTACCACAATAGTTATTTTCATCGATTAGAGATACATGCACAATAGTTTTCTTAAGTTCATTTTGTATTAAATCAATATGTCAAAAAATAATATTATAATTAATGAATCATAGTATAAATCTAACTTGCATAATTTTTAATTATTACAAAATATAAACACTTTTATCATTAAATATAAATATTTTCTAAAAAGATAAATATATCTAGAATAGAAAAATAAGAAATTCAGTTAAAGGTGACACCTCTTTTAAATAACTAGCATTATACCCGTGGCATGCACGGAGTAATATATGTTATATTAATAAATTTGTTTGTTCCTTCACTGCAATACAAAACGATATTCACATCAACACATTAACTATATTTTATAATATACAACAACTATGTAAAAGAAAAAGAGTATTAGTTAAGTACTTTCTCAAAGATAACTAAAAACAACTAACCATGTACCACGTTACAGCTTGTACACAAGTTCTCAATTAATTATATAATAAGTACCAAGACAACTTTGAATTGGGTTAATTAAATACTGGTACATGAAGTTAACGGGACTGATTTTGGGACATAATTCTGACTATTATTATTAGGGAATACTAAATAGTATACACAAAATTATATTTTTTTATACATACATTCATTGATCCCTAAATATAACAAAAATAAAATCTATTTTTTTATATATAAATATGAAATATCTATGCTGCTACTGTACGTCATGGGATCTGTGATTGGTGCAGCTATGAGAAGTTCAGAACTCTTTGTTGATATAGTTATTTATACGTAAAACTAATTATGAAGTTAAAGGGACTAATTTTGCATCCTAATTCTTACTCTTAATATCAGAGAATACTAAATTAGTAAGGAATTAAGGATATATAAGTTTGTTCGAACATTCATCCAAGTACCTGCACAGTAAATGAAACTGCAATTCAATGTAGTATAGAAATTGGATTGCAATTGCATCTGAGAATATAAGAAATCATAAAAATAGGGAAAATATTAAGGAAATCTGTCAACCATTGCATCTTCTTTATCAGAACATACAGTGACTTACAAAAATCTGAAAACAATTTATATGAAAATGAACACACACAAACCTATTAGCTAAGTTAATATTAGTTAAAACTTTCATTACCTAATATAATTTTTTTATTAAATTTATTTCATGCAAATTAGTTTTACCCAATTTGCTCTGTTCACAATATCCTTCGCATTTATAAAGAATAATAAACTAAGTGGAGACAGTACCTTTCGATTCTTTTTTGTTAAAAATAATTACAGTGAAGTACTGGCATTACTTTTTGGTTGAATAGAAATGCCAATTATTGATTGCTTCAACTGAAATGGCTTGAGCAACTAAAAATTATTCCCTTGCTTTAATTCTAACATTGAAAGAAATTGAAGCTACATACTATGATGAACTTTGTGGTTCTTTAGTTAGCAGATAACCTGTCCTGATGAAGATAATGAATTAAGAAGAGAAGTTATTGCTGCGGTGATCTTCTCGATCCAATCTATCCGATCTTCTTCATTTTCAGCCTACAAAAGAAGCAATAAATGGATTAAATTAGGGATATATCATCAATTTAACTAATCAAAGTAATTCCTGTCCCAAGGATGTACTCTCATTCTCAAGCACCACATATTTTTGGCTTTCCTTGAATTTGTTTAGTGAATACTTTGCACTAAAAAGAACAATTCTACAAAAAATATTACTTCAAATTTTCTACAAAATGTATTCAAAAGATGTTGACCTATCAAAGGGTAAGGAAAGAAAAGGAAAAGCTAGAATTTAAAAGGTAAAACAATCAAATACTTTTGTAAACATAATTATTTAAAATATTAATTCCAAATATGCTAGAAAATAATTACTTCGAAGAAATGCAGAAGTCCACGGTCATACAAAAGAGGGAGTTCATGTTTTAAGTATCACCCTTAAATATAATAATTTAAACCCAAAAATTCTACTATCAAGTAGCTTATCCTACTGAAGTGCAGAAGCCTGTGGCTCTACATAAACGGACTTGTGTGTTTCAAGTTAAAAATTTATTTTTCCCTTATTGATTTCCACTTAAAAATTAAATTAAAACAGAAAAGGAAGTCACAAATCAGTATACATACTTTGATTTTGCATCAATTGTTCTTCCAATCAGTATAGACTTCAAAGGGAAAAATAAAATTGAATCGAAAACAAATAGACTAATTTTAACCCTTGGCACAATTCACATCAAGCCTGTAAAGCATAAAGAAGAAAATAATAATCGATTTCAAGGGCACCATCAGGTGCCAACCTATGCGATCAACTCGAGATCATAACTTAATCCAGCACGAATCTGGAATAAAGGTTTTAAGGACTGCTTTCTTCACTAATTTAGATCGCAAGGCAAATTTAATTTCTAATTCGTTTTAGAAATTGTAGAAAGTACCTCAAATTAGTTTCAGAAATTGCCAGGAAGAGGAGCGTCAAGGAGAAAGTCAAGAGTTGTGTGTTGGTAGTTCAACTGCTACTCTCTAAACTCCAAATCACTTTAGAGAGATGGAGACGAAGTGGATAAGGGCGGAGACTTTGACGGAACAGTTAGCGAGACAGATCGAAGCCGGCGACAGAACGAAGATGGAGGCTTTGATGGAGCGTGGAAATGAAAGCGGAGTCGAAGCAGATAGTGAGACTGGCAAAATCAGAGGAGAAATAAGACTCAAATGCATCTCGTCGATTGTAATGGTTCTGAGAGGTTTAAGAAGGGGATGGGAGAAGCGTCTCTTAGTTTATTTTGGGTTTCATCTAAAGAGCCAGTTATATTCCTCAAATCGCTACCATTGAAATTCTGAATCAAACGATAAATATAAAAGGGATGGCGTGGACGCATAAAAACGTTTCTTTTGTCAAACGTTTTTATATACTACTAACATGTAACCTATGGCATGCACGGGATAATATAATTTTGATAATGTAAAAATAAAACATAATTCTTAAAAAAATGGAAAAACAATTAAACTAATTTGTAAGTAGCATCTTTAGGTAAAAAACAGGGCATACATGTATATTAACAGGTTTGTTTAAAAATAAAAAATAAAAAGAATTCTTTTTCATTAGAAAGAAATCCATAATATTGATTTTGGGCATGCATCTCTTGGTAAAGTTATTACGCATACCTGAAATTTAATATTTATTTTACAATGTTAATTAATAGATTCCAAAAAATCAAGAAAGAAAAAGTGTTTCATCTCTTTGTATTAATCTAAGTATTCTGATATGGGACGCCAAAACATGTCCCATTAAATTACTTGTTGTTACTTTAGTATATGCCACAATGAATAAATTAATATGCTAAAGATTTTGTACATTACTACATAGAAATAATTTATTGGAATTCAAACAAATATAATGATATCTTATAAATAAAGTTAAAAAAAAGAAAAATTGTTTATTTTATATTAATGAAAAAACATCAATACCATCTGCACCAGAGCGATAATCAATTGAATTTAAATGGGCTAAGTGTTCCACTCAGATTTACTATTTCTATTGTGTTAACATAGTTGGGGTAACAAAAATCTGTCATTTATCTAATTATGTTACCTTAGATTTACCTAAGTTTTTATCAAAAAGAAGTACAATGTTTTAATGCAAAACAATATACCTACACCAGATTTTCATCCCCATGGACATCTACCAGATTTAAATGCGCTAAAAGACAAAAGTCCGATTTTAATTTCTTATCAAATATACGACCCCTTATCTGTTTGGCACATATAACCCAAATTGTAAACAGGAACCCAAAAACTAACAGTAGAGAAAATAACCAAAATGAGTTAGAAGTACCTCTTAATTCTAACCTTGAGACAGGAATGAAATTAAAAGGAACCCTAAACGGAGCATGGCTCAACAACACGGTGTTCTTTATCACACAAAACAGGAAGCACGGTGAAAGAATAAGAGGAGAAATCGGAGGCTGAAGGGTGATGTTCTTATTGCTGAGGGTTTTTGAGAGCACAAAGTGGGGAGAGGGAGGCGACCTTTCACTCTGGCGACAGAAACTACATTTTAATTGTTTGCGCTAGGGAATAGGTCTCTTAAGAAGAAAATCTCAGCCATCAAGATATGTGATCTAATGGTTCCTATTAACAGAGTGACGTGGCTGCATAATATTACAGATTTTGTCAAACGTTTTTGTATACTACTATTGATTGGTGCCGTCTCCAATTTAATACCAGCAAAGCGTTCTTAAATATTGATTGCCAAATTTGGAAAAGGTGTTCTCATTTCTTTCGGATTGTGAGAGATCATATTAATTCGTATCTGACTCTTCAGTCTTTAGATGGGAAACCATAGAATTAAAGTAATACATTGTTTAACGACATCATTACTAAAAATAGTACCATTGAGTTTGACCCTCATGTTTTTGGGTTCTTTAATTGTCAACTTATATAGATATTTACATCTAATTTAACGACAAAGTTTCCAATCTGCTTTGTTGCTTAAATATCTATCTATCAAGGATGTGATTTTTTTTTGATGTCATTATCAACTGAAAGAGACTAAACATTATGCTTGGTACAAATATTAATTAGGCTCTAATATTAGTTCAAAGAATTATTTCCACTTCTTTTTAAATAAATTTAAAAGATGGATTTATATCTCTCAATTTAAGTATGTACAAAAAACACTCAAATTAAATGGGGTAACTAACTTTCCCTTTTCAAAAGAGAAAACCTTTTTATCTCTGGACTTTATTTGGGAGTCAAATAATTTTATCCTTAATTATCTCTCTCTCAAACAAAACTCTAGAGATTTATCTATGAATTTGTCCCTTATTTCATGTCTTCTTTAGAGAGGACGTTTTGTCGTCTATTTTTTTTTTTTGACAAGATGCTTCACTGTTATCTTTTTTCGGCCGTTCCTATTTTGGTAGCTGTCCATATTCTCTTTTCTTTTGATAAATCTTAATTTATTATTATTTTTGACACGTTTTCTTGCTCTTTCCTTTTGTTTAGAACTAATTATGTATGTACAAATATTTGCTTATATAAGTATAAACACCGGTAATATAAATATGAACACATGTATGTGTAAATATGAATATTGTCTTGTGCAAGTATAAATACAAGTTTGATGAACATGCAAGTTTGTGAGTATAAACACTAGCTTTTTAATATGAACATTCATTTGATGTAAGTATGAACACATAATTATACAAGTATGTACATCAGTTTGTTCAACTATAACCACCATCACAAAAAATATAGACAAATGTGACGTGTTTGTGCAAATCTGAATGCTATTTGTTCATGCTGAAATTTTCAAGTATAAACACCAATCTATATAAATTATAAACACCTTAGTTTTGTGCAAATATGAATACATTAATAATAATTTCAATTAGATAGCTAATAGCATAGATATAAACACTTATTAAAATAGATATAAACATTTAACAATATAAGTATGAAAATCTATGCATAGTTAGACATTGGATTAGGGTGCGCACAAAGTCACATGAATCAGCGGGTGGGGCAGGATTTTAACACATTTTATCTATTTAGCATGCAAAGGATCACTAATTATTACTAGAATTAATAATTACTATAATTAATAAAAACAATTAAGGGCACAAAAATGAGAAAATTTGTTTGGAGTAAAATTAGCACACCTCATTTATAATATATTTTTTCCATCTCAACCTTTCTTACAAAATTTTTAATCTACAACCCTTATATCTTTGTAAACAACAAAATTAAGTAATATCGTGACTATATTGACTTAATATATTGATAATTTCCCCATGAAAATTTGACCAATTAATATAAACTTCACATCATCTAACTGAAATTGAATTTTTAAACATACATCTCTCATTGGAAAAAGCAATGCCCAAGATTAATTAAAATCATGATTTTGCCTTTTCAATGTAAAGAATACGCTATACTCCTATATATGCCCAATTTAATCAAAAAAAAAAAGACTCTGCTCAACTTTAAGAAGAAAGCAGATTATTGCTTGTGTTTGAGTCAACATCAATCAAAATGATTCTTTTCCTAGCACATGAGAAAGGTGTTTGTACACCTGAAATAGAAGAAAGAATGTTTTTAAATATTAATGCACATGCATGCATCTCATAAAGCTCGTAATTAAAGGAACATTTAAGTGTGTAACACATTTCAATTATTTATGAATGACATCACTCTTTTAAATAAGATCAAAAAATTTTCCCAATAAATTATTTAATAAATTAAATGTCTATATTCATATGTATGAGTCTTGTTATGGTGTTCTCTTGTAGTTAGTTGTTGATTTTTCATTGTCATATATAGTTGTTGATTTTTCATATATGAAATTTGAAACAATTATTTCGTAAAGGGAAAAATAGTTTCACAATAATTGTACCACATTTAATGCACGTAATTTTTTCTATTTGTTTTAAAGGAAAACACCATAGCAAAATCCCCCTAATATAGATTCTATTAAATATTACCATGATACAACTCATCCTATTAGATATATTTAATTAATTTTTCATTTGTTTGTTCTTATTTTTGACGAAATTACCTGTTTTAATCTAGAAAATCAATTAGATTAATTATATAATAGAATTTATGACTACATAACATGTTAGATAAAGTGCCAAGATCTATGATTTTAAGAAATTACTCCTTAGTTTAGTTGGCTCATTACTTATATATATGAATGCATTAAATTGTCATATTAAATTGAAAAGTTCTATAACCATCTTTTTCGTTTAATTGTCTAATTAACATCAAATTAGGTATGTATATTCATTATTTTGTAATTATAATAAAAAGGACATGTTTTGTTTATTGTTTTATATGATTATTATATTCAAGGTGCAACTAGCATCAATTATATAATTTTCTTTCATATCATATGGTCCAATATTAGAAATAAAAAACATATATTTGTACATTAAATTCAATACAATTGTATATAATTTGTTCCAATTCATAAAATAAAGGACAACTACCAAAATGTTCAGAAAAATGCATACTCAATTCATATCATTTGGAGGTCCTATGTGAAAAGTTGCAGTAACTTTTCAATATTTCAAAAACTCTACGTGAAATATTTGTGACAAAAAAGGTGTGACTCTTAATGTTGCAAATTAGAAATCGACCAATAATATCTTCCACATAGATGACCATACGAAGGAAGGTACCTAAAAGATCACGTGAAAAGCGGACAAATTTTTTTATTCCCATACATAATACTATGCTGTATAATTATTAAAAGATTTTAAATTTATTTTGCATCAATTTTAACACAATCGAGCACGCTACGCTGCGTAGTAAAAAGAAGCGGAGGATATGAATCGGGTTGATGCATGAGATTGTGTCATATGTTTGTCTGTATGAATAATGAAATGCTGTTAAAAATAGATAAAAGAAATAGAGAGAAGATAAGCAGCTGGCTACTGGCTAGTAAATATATATAGAAGGTTAATTTATTTAATCTTCGTTTGTGCCTCCTTGGCTGCTTGTAAATATTTAAATATACTCAGTATCAGAAGTCACAAATCACAAATTCATAACACGGAACAGTCCTGATATTTGAGAGAAAAAGGTATTAGATTATTTTTTTATATGATCTAGAAAGCAAAAAGTAACAAATACTTTATAAACCAGGTATAAACACCTTCAATAACAAATATAAATAATCGTTATATTAAATAATACTTACAAAGTATAGATAAGAATGTAGAACTTGACGTAAAAAATAATTTCTCTATAATTTATACTTGTTTATGATGGAGCATAGTTCTCATGTACACGATTTAATTAATCCATTTCTTCCCACTCTGATGTCACTTCTAATTCTCATTTCTTACTTGGATTAGATGTAGCATTTTCTCAAGTGTTTCAACTAGTGAAATCTAGAATATAAACTTGCTAATTCCTACTTTGATAACAACTCTACCTGATTAGATGAAACAAGTTGTGTAATTAAAGATTTTCATTTTAAAACCTCCTAATTAGTAGGATGTCATAAAATGGAATGTTTGTTAGAACCATAGTGACAATTGCTTGTGCTTTGGAAATAATTGGATAAAGAGTCTAAATTTTGTAACTCAGATATAATACAGATATAATTTAGAAATAATCTATTGTTGCATTTATCAAATAATATATCAAAATATTAATATTTGTATAAAATAAATAAAAATTATCATAGATTTCATTAATAATACTTGATAAATTTTGTGTTGTCCATACAATTAGGTAAATTTAGAAATAATTAATTTGGAGAAGTGTTGAGAAGAAATAATTATAATACTGATTTTATTTGGAAATCTTATTACTATGGTTAGAACTTAGAAGTAGAACTCACTTAGGTAACAAGTACACCATACGAAAGCCACAAGACGATCGCCACAAGAAACCCAAGAACATCTCCATCTTACACAGGTAAAAGATCGTTCATTAAATATTTAAATTTAAAAAAGAACACATCACCTCTTTTATTCTCTATTCTTCCTTCCTTCTGTTAAAGGGAACTGACTATAAACAAAAATGCAACGACTCGGGTTCCTACAACAACAAATCCAACACGTTCACTGTTCTAGATTGCTTGCTTCTTCTATTTATTTAAGCCATGGATCCGATTCTCTCTCTTTATTTGTTTATGAGATGCATCCTTATTACTTACTTCTCCTAGTCAACTACATGCTTCATCTCTCTCTCTGTTTCTTTCTCTCTCTTTTAGAGAATTTCTCTCTTTCTCTTTCTCTCTCTCCCCCTTCCACCTATAATAGCATTTTTTATCTCTGGTTATAAACCCTTCTACTATCTGGTACTTCCATTTTAGAAAATTGGCTAGTTGAGCAATAGCTAATGACTTAATTCCTTGATTCTGACTCAATTGTCTCCCTTCTCCAACTCACACACACCTCGTTAGCTCAACTCAAACACAACCAAACAGATTAAAAAAGATTTTTTTCCCCTATCTTACTCTCTATCTTTTTTTGAAGAAGTTTTGTGTGTGTTTTTGTTTTTGTTTTTACAAAAAAATTTAGCATCATAAGTTCTCAACTGGGGTAGCGTCTTTCTCCTCTCTTTCGTTGCTATCTCTCTAAACCCAAATGAACCATTAAGTTCCATGAGCTTTACAACATCGTTTCTCTTTTGGAAAAGTGTTGTCTTAGACTCTTAGTTTCTCTTTTCTTAACTTTTTGAGAGATGGGTTTTGTTCTTTCTCCTCTTTTCCTTCTCTCCCTTCTCGGTACACTTCTAACATCATCATCCATGGCACAACCAAGTACAGTAAAGATTGGAGCTTTATTGACATTCAACTCTACAATCGGGAGGTCAGCCATGTCTGCAATAGAGATGGCCGTAGCAGATGTTAATGCCAATCCGAGAGTGCTTAACGGGTCCCGGTTAGACGTCATTATGCAGGATACCAATTGCAGCGTGTTTCCTGGTACAGTTGAAGGTATACCCATCCCCATTCATGATATTTTGCATTAAAGTTTGGTTGTTTAAAAGTTTGCTTCTCATGTGCTGGTGAAACTGACACCGTGATGTTACTGGTTGGTGTTTTCTTACCTCTAATTTGGGTTTGAATGCTAAGTGCTACATTTAGGATGTGTAATCAGGGGAGATGCTAATTTGGGTATTTTGCAAAGGTAAATGTTTCCAGTTGCATTTCAATCTGCCTCATTATGAGTAATTTTTCTATGTTTAATTTGCATAGATCAAAAAAGTACTTTGTCGATTTTATTTTTTTTGTAGTTAATTTTGCATAAACTATGTTACTGTAGCCTAGAAGGTGACCACCCCTTGACCAAAATGGAAACATGAAAAACACCAAATCAACCAAAATACCATAAAAGAAATTTAAATTATTTAATACCGTGCAGCTCTTCAGCTAATGGTAAATGAGGTCCTTTCCATCCTGGGCCCACAGTCATCAGGAATTGCACACATAATCGCCAATGTGGCCAATGAGCTCAGGGTACCACTTCTCTCATTTGCAGCAACCGACCCAACTCTCTCCTCTCTCCAGTACCGTCCATTCTTCCTTCGTACCACACAATCCGATCAATTCCAAATGCGTGCAATTGCCGACATTGTATCATATTTTGGCTGGAGAGAAGTTGTCTCGATTTTCATTGACGACGACTTTGGCCGAGGCGGTACAATCTCCTTAGGTGATGCATTAAATGGCAAAAGAATGAAGATTTCATACAAGGCATCCATACCACCTGGTGCAAACCAAGACCAGATCAGTGACTCCCTTGCTCAGGTCAATTTGGTGGAGTCTAGGGTTTATGTGGTGCATGTTAACCCTGATTCTGGTCTTGAAATTTTCAGGGCTGCAAAGAATTTGGGCATGATGGCTAGTGGATATGTTTGGATCGCAACAGATTGGCTTGCTTCAGTCTTGGACTCTTACCCACAACCCGGTTCTGAGATGATGGATCTCATTCAAGGTGTGCTGGTGTTAAGGCAACATGTGGCAGATTCAAGTCTGAAAAGGTCATTTGTTTCCAGATGGAATAAAAAGAATGTGGGTGTGGGATTGAATACATATGGGTTGTATGCTTATGATTCGGTATGGCTAACTGCATATGCAATAGATCGGTTCTTAAAAGAAGGAAACAGCATCTCCTTTTCTAGTGACAGTAAGTTGAATAATGTAACAGGAAGCACAATTAATCTGAGTTCATTAAAAATCTTTGATGGAGGTGAAAAGATGTTAAAGCAAATTTTGAATTCAAACTTTACGGGTGTAACTGGAGATGTCAGGTTTGGGCAAGATCAAAACTTGATACACCCGGCTTACGAAATTCTCAACATTGGTGGCACTGGGTCAAGGCAGATTGGGTTCTGGTCAAACCATTCTGAGTTATCAGTTACCGTACCTGAGAGAGCATATAACACAACTTTTAATAGCTCAAATGCAAATCATCAACTTTATAGTGTGATTTGGCCGGGTCAAATAACAGAAATGCCCAGGGGTTGGGTTTTTCCAAATAATGGAAAATTTTTGAGAATATTGGTACCATACCGTGTCAGTTATAAAGAATTTGTCACAAAGGATAACAGCCCTGATGGTGTACAAGGTTATTGCATTGATGTTTTCAAGGCGGCCGTGAGCTTATTACCATACCCAGTACCATATAAGTTCATTTTGTTTGGAGATGGTAAGGAGAATCCAAATTATAATGCACTCGTTGAAGGCGTAGCAAACAATGTAAGTCTTGCAGAAACTTTGATTAAATTTCGTTTAATTTTAGGACTTGATTGTAAATCATACCTTTCAATTTACTAAATTCAGATACATCTCTCTAGATTTGTTGCACATATCAGTTGAATTCTAAAATTGAGGTTAAGTCTACAAATTCAACAAAATGCCTATTTTTTTTTCATAAACTCAACCAAATTACTACAGAATTAAAACATATCCTTGAAACCCATTCTCCGTTACTCATCTATATTTTATTATTATTTTTTTTGCCTATGGGCGTTTGGATAACCAAAAAAAAGTACTCATTTTTGAATTTTCTTTTTCAATAAGGGTTCTGAAAATGGCTTATTAGAGTTAGGGACAGATTGTCTGAAGTTAATTCCATGTACATCTGAACATCTAATTAAAATGTTCTATTGCTTGTAAATATACCCTTGATAAACATGTTTCATTTCATGTATATCTGTTACTTTCTTGATCCACTGAAAAATGTTTCATTTGATAATATTGTGATACTTTTGTAGTGGTTCTTGTCTCAGTAGTTATTATGAATTAGAAATTTAATAAACATGATATACAGATTTTTCACCACAGAATTTGTTTTCTCAGGTTTTTGATGCAGCTGTGGGAGACATTTCCATAGTAACAAACCGTACCAGAATAGTTGATTTCACACAGCCATACATAGAATCAGGTCTGGTAATAGTCGCACGAGTGAAAGAGAGAGAATCAGATGCATGGACTTTTTTGAAGCCATTCACGGTAGAGATGTGGGGTATAATGGTTGTGTTCTTTCTCTTTGTGGGGGTTGTCGTGTGCATTCTGGAGCACCATACCAATCCAGAATTTACGGGCTCACCCAGGAAACAAATCATCACCATCTGTTGGTTCGTGCATTTTATTTTTTAATATAGAAATGCAGTCAAATTTTTTCCACCAAATTAGGCTTAGCTAGCTGCCCCAGTTATGCCCGTTCTATCGGAGTAATTGAGTATCTTTTTCGATGTATATACTACTTTCTACAATGCATTATTTTTTCCTTTGTCCCATATATAATTTTCCCCCTATTGTTTTCTGGTAATTACCAATCACAATGTGTTGTTACACCCCTGCAAACTGGCGAACTACCAACTGCATGACAGATATTGTACTGAACTTGGAGAATTTATCAGATTTTGTCATGTAAAATTTACTATTATTTGTTTCATCTTTTTCAGGTTTAGCTTCTCAACAATGTTCTTTGCACATAGTAAGCTCTCTTTTTTATTCCCTCCCAAGTTTGTATCCCTCATATATAACATTAAAAAAAAAATAAACAACATATTTTCTATTTATCTGAAATCTTATCTTTTTCGTTGTTTATTACAGAGCAAGATCCTGTGAGCACACTTGGTCGATTTGTTCTTCTAGTGTGGCTCTTCGTGGTTTTGATTCTAACTCAGAGCTACACTGCCAGCTTGACATCGATGCTGACGGTTCAGCAACTATCTACTGGAATCCAAGGGCTGGATTCCCTCAGAGCCATCTCTGATCCGATTGGCTATCAAGGGGGGTCATTTGCCAGAAATTATTTAATTGAAGAGCTTAACATTTCTGAATCCAGGTTGTTTTTATTTCCAGAAACCTGAATATAAGCTTTATTTTATAGCAAAACAGGAAGTCTATATAATAATTCATGGCCTAATATTCCTGTTGTATACAAGCCTCAAACCCAATGTATTGTTAACTTGATTTGGATTTACTGAACTAGTGGCAATTTTATCAATATTCAATGGAATTTAGTCTTTTGTTAAATTAATCTAAATTTTTGTGTTATTGCAAATATAATGAAGTTAGGGGAAGACAATGAATATATGAAAAACATCATGTGTTGTTTTCCAGGAATTGGAGAAAGTCAAGCTTAATTAGCAAAAACAGAAAGAAAACTCAGGATGCATTAAATGGGATACCAATAGAGAACCATATTATATCAAACTGAAATATATTTCGGTTTGATGGGAATAATAGAAGTTCTCAGTCCTGCGGTTCATGCAGAGCAAATTTTTAAAGTATGTTCTTTTATTTTTCTGGTGGGAATATATATAGGTTGGTGGAGTTAGGTACGCCAGAAGATTATGCAAGGAAGCTTGAATTGGGCCCAAAAAATGGAGGTGTGGCAGCAGTGGTGGATGAATTACCATATGTAGAATCATTCTTGTCAAATAATTGCCAGTTTCAGACTGTCGGTCTGGAGTTCACCAAGAGCGGCTGGGGTTTCGTGAGTAGAAATATCCTTGCTTTTTTAATTAATTTCTCTTTTTAATTGCTTGGTACCTCTCATGTACCTGTCCCGAGTGCTTTGCCTTTTATAATTTCCAGGTCTGTGTTGAACATGTGTGATTTACGAAGTTGTACAATAACACTGCATCTTGGCATCTGCTACCACTATTATATTATGAATTTTGTGTCTAATCTGACTTTATCCATGCCATTTTGAACATATTAGTTCTAATCAGATGGTCTGACCTAATAGTTATCACACCAGGGTGCCATAAGAATAACAACTGCTGATTTAGGTTGAACCTACCAGCAGAGATCAAAGAGTTTATATGTCCTTGCTAAAATTATAATCAGATGATAAACTGTTTACATGGGAAATGAAAATGTTGCATTTTCGACCTCTTAGTTCTTACAGAGAATTCATACAGGCATTTCCAAGAGACTCCCCTCTAGCAATGGACCTCTCCACTGCCATCTTAACTCTCTCTGAAAATGGCGATCTCCGGCGGATCCGCGACAAGTGGTTGACCAACAAGGCATGTGACACACAGGCCGAGACAGAAACTGATACAAATCAACTAAGCATTGGTAGCTTCTCGGGCCTCTTTGTGATATGTGGAATCACATGTGTTATTGCATTTATAATATTCTTGTTAAGAATATTATGCCAATATAACAAGTATAATACTCAAGTGGAGAAGGATGTGGAGCTTCCTGAAGTGGACACGGGTGTGAAACCACTGACACTATTAAATAGTATCAAGGCTCTGTTAATGTTTGTGGATAAGAAAGAAGACGAGATTAAGAACACCATGAAGGGAAAATCAAGCAATAAAGATAAGAGTCATAGAACAGATCCAGATTCTGACGGAGGATCAGTATCGTCCGCCTAACTGGATCCTAATCTGTTAGAATCTTTATTGGTCTTCTTTTCATTTTTAAAAGGATGGTGGTATTAGTTAAATTCTGAGGCTAGATATAGTTAATTAAACATTAAATAGGAAACGTCGAATTGTATTTATATATCTCTCACTTGTTTCCATATTTGGTAGGAATACATATTTGGATTATAGGCACCTGTGCCACGTAAATGGTCATGTCTGTGTATTTTCTTAATTTTTTGCAACATGGTTGTTTTGGCTTTTTTTAACATCTTATTTGATGCTTTTCTTTTTACTTGAAAAGAATTAAGTAAAATATTCATTGTCACTCCTGCACTCTATTATATTACTTGTCTTGTCTGCAATGTCTTAATTATTTTTTATTATATTATATATTATTCTTTTTGGAACCTTAAGTGCCTCTTGTACCAGTACTTCTACATCAAGTAATTCTACTTCAATTCAATGTAAGAACCCTTATTTCTCTTAACTCCCAAATAAAATATGAACTTTTAACTGTAACGCTCCCAAATATGCTTTGCCAGACCCAGGTAACAAATAAAAATAAACAATTATTACAGCATAGCAGGGACTTATAAAAGATTTTTAGAATGAGAAATCTGAGCCATTCATCTGCACTGAGACAATGACTCCTTGTGGGACCCACCCAAAACACTCACACTGTTGAAATTGTTTAACATAGATGCAGATGCACAATCCTGGAGTTAAATATGGATAAACATTTAGTTTAAGTAAAATGAAAAACATAGCAAAAGCATAAGAAATAGGCAAGAACTCATAGGATGTAGCTTGTTCCACCTTTCTGTGTCTGTCTGGCTATCTATCTCTATCCTCTTTTTGTATGACCATTTCAAAGCTGTGGCCGGCCTTGCCGCAGTCACCGGATTACAACGGGTGATGACCTGCCCACCATTAGAGATCGCCAGATTGGAAAATGATGCATTGGCCAATTTGGTGCCTCTTAAGGTGACACTCCTCCGAGATCGCCAGATTGGAAAAACAACCTTCATGGTACTATAAAAGAAATCAATAATGATATTTTACTTTTTGTGCTTACTTTTATTTGACTAATTTCATTCTGCAAAATTAATGAAGAAAGAGCCTTAAGATATCAAAATATAATGGGGAAAAATAATTGAGTGCCAGGATTACTGTTGGAGTGTGCTATTCTCGATACTGATCAGTTCTATCTGGTACGATTGGTGTCTCCACTGGCACAAAAAAAAAATGAACCCAGAATTGAAAAGAAAAAATAGAAAGAATTAAAAGACCTGAAATTTACTTGTGACCGTGTTTCACATCTGGCCACTTTTGTTTTGCATAATTGCAGTTTAACCTATGCAATGCTTGGTTCTACCTGAATCCTAAACCACCCGATAATTGGGCATATATGTTTATCTTGCTTCAGAAATATTTATCCTTTTTGTTTTCTATTTGAATCAGAATAAGTATGTGGGGAAAGAAAGAAGGTGCAATAAATAAACGATGCGGGACAGTCACATGGGGAATATAATAAATAAATATATACTAATATTGTTGAAAAAAATTACATCAATTTCTAGATGCATTCAAAAAAAGGAATCCTGATGTTATTTAGAGCCGTTCAATTTAGGTTTACTAATGCAATTTCAGATAATTTTATTCTATTATTTTATTTTTATTAATTTATTTTACTGGTCAAATTTCATATTTCAAGACCAATTATTTTTCCAACATTTAGTTCTTGCTTAAAAGATGAATTTCTATTTATTCAATCAAAGCAGATAAAGATATATGTTTTCTACTTTGTTAACTTTTTTGTTGCTTCATTCAGAATTGTTAGCTCAAACTAGAGAGAGAGGGAGCAAAAGGACCATACTCTGCATTGAAATCAATACAAAGAATCTGATTTTAGTGCCGCGAGTCTGTGAGTGTGGTCCATTGACAAGAATTTCTATGTACTCAAGCAAAGTGATGTTTTCTACTTTTGTTAACTTTTTGTTGCTTCATTCGGAATTACAATTAAAACTGTTTAGCCTTTAATCAATTGATGTTAACGATACAATTCTAATGATTTTATGATGGATGATAAATTAAATTCTAAGTTATAGAAAGTTTGATACATGCTTTATTCAAATGTCTACAACACGTCACTTTTTTCTTTAATTTAAATGTTATATATTTGTGCACTTGAAATATTCTGATACGTATATAATTAAGTTTTTTATATGATCACTATTGAATAAGTCAGTGGATTGCTGAAATTAAAAATGGATGGATACTCTCACATTTTAGTACTCAAAGTTTTTTAATATAAGAAAATAATGAATCGAATTAAAAATGTATGAAAATGATAGAAAAAATGTAGGATTTACAAGACGGACTTAATAAGTTCGTTCCTAGAAAATTGAGATTGTGTTTGGGAGTCGTGTCTCCAGACTCTGAGGCCGTGCATGGTAAATGTGGTCCCAAGGTCAAAAATTTTAATTACAAGCAAATCTTTGAGAACGCATTTGTCAAGCACAGTCCTAAGCTTTGAAACCCCACTTGTCAAAGATGATCTCAAAGATTTTCCTTTAATTTAAATTTCTCCGAATCAGTCGCACTAATTTAAAGGGATCTCAAAGATCGCACTTACCAAGCACGATCCCAGAATATGAGAATGTGACTCCCAAGCACAATCCTTGTTTTCTGAGAACAGACTTGCTAAGCTTGTTTTATTTAGATCCCACATTTATCCTATCATTTTCTTACATTTTTAATTTGATTTATTAATTTTTTTATAATAAAGAATTTCGGTTTTTGTACTATATATAAGTGAAACTGTCGTTGGTGTAGCGTTGGTGAGGGAGCCTTGAATTGCTAGTAAAAGGAATTGCAATATTACATATATTGACATTATTTGTACACAGTAACCAAAAAGATGTCAGAGATTCATGTAGGCATTGACATTGAAGCCCAAAGGGAGATCTCAAAGGAGGAAAATCATCGTGGTATGTCATCCAATCTGTAATACGTAAAACCCCAATACTGGTCATCTTAATTTCCTAACACACTGTTTCTTTTCTAACAGCAGCTGTAAAATTGACCCCAGTACCATATATAGTTATCAATGGTCGCTTTAAATTGAAATGAGTGTGCATTCTAACATGGTCAGATGTTCATTTATCTCCACTTGGTCACCGAACAGTTAAACTGTTGAACTTACTATAGTTATTAAGAGGGTTCTAACACCACCAAAATTTGGCATTACAAAGTACAACAATAGTTATTTTCATCGATTAGAGATATATGCACAATAGTTTTCTTAAGTTCATTTTATATTAAATCAATACGTCAAAAAATAATATTATAATTAATGAATCATAGTTAACTAGACTAAGTCAATTGAATTTAATTGAAGTAATAATCCCGTCATGCTTGATTAGTCTTTGATTAACATCTAACAGCATCTCAGACAGGAGGAATAACAGATATCAAAATAGGTATATTTGCAGACATTATGAAGAAGAGGCTAGCTTAGGTGCCAGGCAAACTCTTCGAAGCCCAGTCTGTGACCATCTTTCGTCTCCACAGTTGGTTCCATGAAACCAACAAGGAATTCTGCGAGCCAAAGATGGTTGCATTCAGCCCTTACCATCACGGCAATGAGAGCCTTCAAACTATGGAAGAGCACAAGTGGTCCACTCTTCGTGACTTCCTCGCACGTAATGAGAACATTGGTCTTGAAGTCTACCTACAAGCGATCAAATCCATCGAAGTACAGGCACACCATTGCTACAGTGAAACTGTGGACCTGGGAAGTGATGATTTTGTAATGATGTTGTTACTTGATGGGTGCTTTTTATTAGAGCGGTTCCTAAAGCGTAATGCAAAACAAGAGGTGAGGGATGCCATTTCTGATGTAGGTTGGGGTGTTGAATATATAAGTTCTGATATGTTCTTGTTGGAAAATCAAGTACCCTTTTTTGTCATCCACAAGCTATTATCCATCCAAGATGAGTAGGGCGGAGTCAAAGCTGCAAAAACTGTTGCCCCTTGCTCCTGTTAATCTTTGATGCTTTTAGAAAAGGGTGAGGATCAATTCCGAAGACCTGAATTGTCATGCAGCAATATCCATCATTTGCTTCATCTTTATTAGTTTTCTTTTTCTCAACATCAAACTCAAACGGAGCAAGATAACTCGGTTACTGGCAAAACACCTAATATCTGGGGACTTCATTGTTAGAACATTACCCGTGATCCTCTAGTGAACTCTAAATTAACATAAAATTACCTTGATCCATGCTGTCGGTCTTCTGGAGAGACACAACTCCGTTGATCACCGGATTCCTTAAGCCTTCGCGGTGATCCTTCTCTTCTCCGATGGAGAGACGAAGAGAATCGGCCCGGCGGTTTTCTTCTCTTTTCAGAAAACCCGAATTTTATTTGGAGAGAGGAAATCTGTTGGTTGCCTTATGACGGTAATAGAAAAAGGACGGTTCTTGATCCCTTTATAATGGGTGTCAATAACCGAAAGGTTGGCAAACCACTGGTTATGCCTTAGCGGATCCATACCAGATCCAATTTCTCTCTTAACGGGTTTACTTTCAAAATCAGAAAACTGCCTATTAGTTGTATTCTCCAGGGACCAATAACATAATTGTATTATTACTAAACTTTATATAATTTAGACCATCACTAAATCATAAAGTTATTAATACGTATTCTACACATTAAGGGCCCCACTTCTCATGACACATATTGAAACCCGATAAATAATACTTAATTTGATCACTTCATAACGGGTCTAATTAGATATTTGACAGTCTATTATTCAATATATATTTATATTACATATAAGCCCATATAATTTTGTAATTAATAGAAATTAATTCCAACAATCTCCCACTTGGGCTATATGTATATCCAAATAATATATATATTGATAAAACTGAATTGAGTACTCTAACTGTGCTGTCATAGCCTTTTGTGTCATCAACCAATTCCGTCCATCAATTATATTCACAAGGACTTAAGTAGTATTTGTTTCATAATGCGAAACCAAACCAACATAAATCACCGTGTAAATATAACTGAATGACATGAATCATGAATGGGATGTGTAGTTTGAAAATTACATGTAATGTGATCGACATGCCTATCTTCAATTTGGTCACCTTAAAATAATTTTGAGATCAATCACAAATTCAGAATGCCAACTGAAAAACTGAATATCTGAAAACTTTATAACTGAAAACTGCATGATACATACAAAAGTATATCATATAAAACAACAAGCACAAGTACAACAATCTCCCACTAAACCTGTAAATCCTCTGCTACACAGATACCCATATGAGCGACATGCTCATGAAACTGCTTGGGCACTAAACCTTTAGTCAGTGGATCTGCAACCATGGAAGCTGTTCCAATATGCTCGATATTGATTAGTCCATTCTGAACTCTTTCCTTCACAGCAAAAAACTTTATATCGATGTGCTTTGACTTCGATGAGCTCCTATTGTTGTTTGAATACAGTACTGCAGAATTATTGTCACAATACAATTTTAGTGGTAACTTGATAGTATCCACTATGCGCAGCCCCGTGACAAAATTTCACAGCCATATTCCATGATTTGATGCCTCAAAACATGCAATGAACTCTGCTGCCATGGTGGATGGGGCAATAAGCGTCTGTTTTGCACTTCTCCAAGAGATAGCTCCTCCGGCTAACATGAAAATGTAACCGGATGTAGACTTCATGCTATCTTGACAGCCCGCAAAATCGGAATCAGTATACCCAATGATCTCAAGCTTATCTGATCTCCGATAGGTGAGCATATGATTCTTCGTTCTTTGTAAGTACCGTAGTACCCTTTTGGCTGCTCTCCAGTGATCCAGTCCAGGATTACTCAAATATCGGCCCAGCATTCCCGTAATGTACGCAATATCCGGACGCGTGCAGACCTGAGCATACATCAAACTCCCAACTGCTGAAGCATATGGAATTTGCTGCATTTCTGACCTTTCAAGTTCTGTCTCAGGGCATTGTTTGAGACTAAATTTGTCTCCTTTTGCAACCGGGGTATTACCTGGTTTACAATGTTCCATGCCATATCGCTTGAGAATTTTGTCGATATATGCTTGTTGTGAAAGGCCCAAAATACCCTCAGCGCGATCTCTATGTATTTTTAGACCTAACACATATGATGCTTCTCCAAGATCTTTCATTTCAAAATTTTTGAAAAGAAATTTCTTAGTATCACGCAACATATTTATATCGTTCGTGGCAAGCAATATGTCATCAACATATAAAACCAGGAACATGAATTTACTCTCACTGAACTTGTGATATATACATTCATCCACCAAATTAGCCTCAAAACCAAATGAGACAATCACTTGATGAAATCGAAAATATCACTGTCGAGACGCTTGTTTGAGCCCATAGATGGATTTCTTTAATTTGCAAACCGTCTGCTTTGGGTCATCTGACTCAAAATGCGGCGGCTGCACCATGTAAATTGTTTCATCAATGCTACCATTGAGAAACGCTGTCTTTACATCCATCTGATGTAACTCAAGATCATAATGTGCCACTAAAACCATAATAACTCTAAAAGAATCTTTCATCGACACAGGTGAGAAAGTTTCCGTAAAGTCAATGCCTTCCTTTTGTGTAAAGCCCTTAGCAACAAGTCGTGCTTTGTATCTTTCAACATTACCTTTGGAATCCCGTTTGGTTTTAAATATCCATTTGCAACCAATAGGTTTCACACCTTCAGGTAATGAGACGATATCCCAGACTTTATTGTCATGCATCGACTTAATTTCATCATTCATGGCTTCGATCCACTTCTGTGAATTTGTACTTTCCAAAGCTTGACGGAGGTTGACCGGATCATCTTCCATCATGCCAATGTCAAATTCATTTTCTTGAAGATATACAACATAATCATTAGATATTGCACTTCTTCTCTCTCTTGTGGATCGTCTTAAAGGCACTTGTTCTTGAAGTTCTTGAGGTGGTATAGGTTCCTCTTCAACATCAACATTGTCTTGTACCTGATTCTATTCCATTTCTGGAGGTTCATTCACAGTAGGTTCATTCACTGTAGGATTCTGAACCAATGAGTCTCCAGATATTCTTATTACAATTGGTACCGATGTTGGCGCCCCTTGTATAGGAGAATCATGTCTTTCTTCAAAGACAATTTGATTTGCATTTCTCCCTTGAACCATAACATCCTCAAAGAACTTAACTGTATTTGTCTCGAAAATTGTTCTATTAGTGGGATCATAAAATTTATACCCCCGGGACCTATCTGCATAACCGACAAAATAGCAGCTAACTGTCCTTTCGTCCAGCTTTTTCTCTTGTGGCCTGTAAGGCCGAGCTTCAGCCGGACAACCCCAGATTCTAAAATGTTGGAGACTGGGCTTCCGCCCAGTCCACAACTCATATGGAGTCTTGTTTGCTGCCTTAGTCGGTACCCGATTCAGAATGTATGCTGCTGTCTTGAGCGCTTCTCCCCAGAGGTTCAATGGAAGCGAGGTATGAGAAATCATACTCCGCACCATCTCCATTAACGTTCGATTGCGCCTTTCAGCCACACCGTTCATTGCGGGCGAACCCGGCATTGTATACTGTGGCACAATTCCACTTTCCTCTAGAAATTTAGCAAAAGGCCCTGGACGTTGTTCTCCTGAGCCGTCATATTGACCGTAATATTCACCACCACGATCCGATCTGACGTTTTTAATCCTTTTATTGAGTTGTAACTCAACTTCAGTCTTAAAGGATTTAAATGTGTCCAAAGCTTGAGCCTTTTCTTTAATTAAAAATATATAGCCATATCTAGAATGATCGTCAATGAAACTGATAAAATATATATGTCCATTCCTAGTAGCTGTAGGGAATGGCCCACATACATCCGTATGTATCAGCTCAAGGACGTCCGTCATACGATTAGCTGTATATTTACGCATGCTTGTTTGTTTGCCCTTTGCACACTCAATGCACGGACCGAGATCCGACATGTCTAAGGGTCGCAGAATTTCACTTTGAATAAGACGTGTAATTCTCTGTTGAGAAATATGACCTAAACGCCTATGCCAAAGTGCAGCTGAATCCTGATGTGTTACCTTTTGTCTAACGTTTCAAGTTTCATTGTACAATGTCTCATTATAGGAAGTAATAGTATCTAAAGCATAAAGATTATCCAAAATAGACAGAAAACCAGAAGCAACCAATTTGGAATTTTGATACAAACTAAACTTTCTATCTCCAAATGAACAAGAAAAACCTAATTTGTCCAATGCAGAAATAGAAATTAAGTTCCGCCTAAAAGACGGTACAACAAAAGTATCAACCAAATCAAGATACAAACCAGTTTTCAAAAGTAATCTAAAATGTCCTACTGCTTCAACTTCTGCCTTATTGCCATCGCCCACATAGATGTATCTTTCACCATCACTTGGCTTCCGGTAACTTCGGCAACCCTGCATAGACACAGATATGTGAGCAGTTGCACCCGAATCTATCCACCATGTGTCTATTGAAACTGAAATCGCATTAACTTCTTCACAAACAAAAGAAAAATCAATACCTTTCTTGGCACGCCATGCGTGATAGTTGGTACAATTCTTCTTCACATGCCCTTCAGATCCACAAAAGAAACAACCCTTCTTCTTTTCCTTATTCGGCTCCGATCCGGTAGCCGATTTTTTATCCTTGAAGGGTTTCTTCTGCGAACTTGTAGTTGCAGCATCTGAATTGACCTTACGTTTCTGTTTCCCTTTTCCCTTAGACGTAGAAGCAATGTTCGCGCTTTCGCTCTTGTCCGACTTCAATCTCTCTTCCTCCTGAACACAGTGCGAGATGAGCTCATTAACTGTCCATGATTCCTTCTGACAGTTGTAACTCACCTTGAACTGTCCAAATGAGGCCGGAAGAGAGTTAAGGGCCAAATAGACCAGCATATCATCCGATATGTCTAGCTTATGTCCCTTCAGTTTCGAAGTGGTATGCATCATTTCAAGAATGTGCTCCCTGACATTGCTCTTGCCATTATACTTCATTGTGCAGAGTTTGTTTAATTGAATGCCTATTTCAGCTTTCTCATTCCTAACAAACCTCTGCTCAAGTTCCTTAAGGTAATCTTTGGCAAGAGTGGAATCAGAAACCGGTCCCCTAAAACTTTCAGGAATGGTCTTCTGCATGACCCGGAGACACAAGCGATTTGACCTCATCCACCGTGCATGTGCATTTTGTTCTTTGTCAGAACTACTTTCATTAGGCACAGGTGGTTTGGTCTCCTGTAACGCTATGCCCAGATCAAGGCACCCAAGGATAATCTCCAGATTATCTTTCCAATCCTTGAAATTAGAACCCGTAAGCATCAGAATATTATTGATGCCGGCCGTAAGATCAGTAATTTTTGCTGGAAAAATATTGGTAAAAGAACGAATTAAAAAAGTCTGAATTATAATAAAAAATCAAAATAAGACATATTCCATCAACTAAATATCCTCGAACAATAAGTGCTCTTTGGAGTCAATCATTATTCTAGGATAAATAGGTGTAGCAATAGAATATAACAGTCCATTTTGATGTCAATAAGTCAACCTTCCTTTGGGCCGATTTAACTAACTACATCAAAAAACATTATGACCATTACCCATTCATCACTACAAGTATACACATATAATATTTGATCATTGTTTTTCCTTTGGGCTAATCCAATAACCAAACATCATATGTATATTTTCTGTGTATAAATTGACAAATGATCAACTCAAGTATGAGAGCTTACTTTGGTAAGTTGATACCTTTATCAATCATTTTCCAAAATATATCTAATTCATAAGCCTTCATGATGATTCAATATTATCCAAATAAAATATATCAAGATTTGGCTTAACCGATTTAATCATGATGGGCTCATGAAAGGCAGAAAATAAAATAATAATTAACATGAGCCCAAAACACAACTGAGATAGTATGACCCAAGGCACGATAGTCTCCAGTGTAAGAATGCACACGACAATGGCCTTCATCCATCTTCTTCAATGTTCTTCATCCTAACTAAATTACTACTCTAATAGTAATAAATGAAAAATTTACATTAAAGTCCTAAGGATGACGGCTCGCAGACCGCATAAATGATACACATAAGCGACATGCAAGTCACCTTTAATTACGAAATTTAATTAATTCAACGGGGCACCTTAGGCCGCATTTACACACATCATTCATGCATTCATTACAATTTTTCACACAAGGCAACGGGGTCATACTATCTCATATATCCACCACTGCAAAACAGAGTTAGGCATGCAATACAAAATAGGCTTCCTAACAGCGAAATACAGATCAACAATTCTGGTTCGGAAATAACCGCAGCGGAATACAGATCAGAAATTTGTACCTTTGATTTAATTCATAAACTTTCATAACTGATCATAAACAGTTCAGAAACTAGTTTGTTGGCCAATTAATTTCTTAAATTTAACATAGTTTCAAATTTGATTGACAATTTTGAAACGCAGAGATTAAAACTTAACTGAATAATAAACAGAGAATTAATTCCCAAATTGAATAACCAATTAATTGTCAATTTTGAGTTTCGGAATCAATTTTCAAAACTATATTTTGATTTCTGAAACTAAAATTCTAACCAACAGATGTACTGATTTCCGAACTATTTGAAAAATCAGATTTGGTTAAATAATTTGATTTAAACCAACAAATCAAAATTAACTAAATAGATCTTCAAAAGCACAAATATCTTTTCAATTTCCGAACCAAAATCAGAATTTCATCGTTCAACTAGAGTTTGCTCTGATACCACTTGTTAGAACATTACCCGTGATCCTCTAGTGAACTCTAAATTAACATAAAATTACCTTGATCCATGCTGTCGGTCTTCTGGAGAGACACAACCCCGTGGATCACCGGATTCCTTAAGCCTTCGCGGTGATCCTTCTCTTCTCCGATGGAGAGACGAAGAGAATCGGCCCGGCGGTTTTCTTCTCTTTTCAGAAAACCCGAATTTTATTTGGAGAGAGGAAATCTGTTGGTTGCCTTATGACGGTAATAGAAAAAGGACGGTTCTTGATCCCTTTATAATGGGTGTCAATAACCGAAAGGTTGGCAAACCACTGGTTATGCCTTAGCGGATCCATACCAGATCCAATTTCTCTCTTAACGGGTTTACTTTCAAAATCAGAAAACTGCCTATTAGTTGTATTCTCCAGGGACCAATAACATAATTGTATTATTACTAAACTTTATATAATTTAGATCATTACTAAATCATAAAGTTATTAATACGTATTCTACACATTAAGGGCCCTACTTCTCATGACACATATTGAAACCCGATAAATAATACTTAATTTGATCACTTCATAACGGGTCTAATTAGATATTTGACAGTCTATTATTCAATATATATTTATATTACATATAAGCCCATATAATTTTGTAATTAATAGAAATTAATTCCAACATTCATTGTTTCCCTTGGTCTGAATTATTTTTCAAATCAAACAAGGTAGTGTTAGCAAGCAGTGAACCGAGAGATGTTGATCCAACGAACTGGGAGCAGATAAATATACCATGTGTTACAGAGCTTCATGATGCAGGCATAAAATTTAAGATAAAGATAATGCCTCACAATATGTTGGATATATCGTTTCAGAACGGGACAATTGAGATGACATCTCTCCAAATCTATGCTAGTAATGTAAGGGTCTTGTGGAACATGGGTGCTTTTGAGCGAAGCCAAACGCCATGGAATTTACTGCTAATTTTATCGAGATATCTCGGACTCATGGATTCACTAATTAACACTGAGAAGGATGTTGCTATACTTGAAAGATCTGGTATTTTCAGCATTTTTTTTTTCAGAATACTGAAGAAGCAGCAGTTTTCTTCAACCAATTTACTAAAAATTTTGTACTCGACTGTAGCAACCATTACTTTCATGACTTTTTCCAGGATGTAAAAAAATACAGCAAATCGACTTGGCACAGGTACAGAGCACGGTTAATGCATGACTATTTCAGCAATCCATGGTCCATTCATCTCTGTTGTGGCAGCTGGGATTCTGCTCATACTTACCCTTGTTCAAACTTATTATTCAGCTGCAAAATGATTCTTTATTAATGTTTGCTTTATTTCCGAGCAAGAGATGCATTAATTATTGTCTGTGTGCTAAAATTAAAATAAATTGGTGTGGTTGTTTGCTTGTTTCTTTTTCTGAAATCCTATTCTGCTCTCTAATAATAAAATTGGTGTGAATGTGTAATCCTATTAGGCTTTTCTTGTTTCCTACTTTAATATTTTTTTATCCGTAAGGAAAATAATTAAGGCCTCGATAGATTTTGTTTTTAAAGGACAAATTAGTAAATGATTCTCTATACCGTTACTGTGTGAGTCAGCAAAGATCTGCTAGAGCCTAGAGAGAGTGGCCAACAGGTGCATCACATTTCCTAATTGGTGGGTACTGCTTTTTGAAGAAGTGACAAAAGGAATGGATGGCCACACAGTCTGTCTGTCGACCTGTCAGCAAAATATGAAATATCCCAGTCCCAAAATCAAACGGGCCACATTTGAAGGATATGGTCATGGGATTTTACGCAACATGAGACGGCCATACCTAAAGGATTCCGTGATATACCGGGCCTGCATCAAGCAGATGAGGGCATGAGGCTGTGACTCAAATATCTCAAGGACACCATATTTGAAGGGGCTGGGCAGGTCATAGCCCGATAAGGAGTCCCAGGCTTATCTACAAAATTAGAGGCCCCTGTATATATAGGAGTGCGCTGAAGAGACAGCCCGGGAAGTATTCAAGGATGGAAAAGAGTCACTGAATGGTGAGGTGGTCACTCATCTGTCATGCTATCATCACACAAGGAGTGCAGTTTTCAGCAATATTGCAGAAGAGACTGAAGAAGGCAATGATGCAAGTGGAGAATAATATAAGTAGACTTATAATGGTATTTTCAGAGATAACACCCAGAATTTTTATACTGCAAGTTGTAACCATGTTACATACTGGCAAATTTTCTCTTCATTCCACACAGCATCTTTTTTCATCCCAAGCTGCAGAATTAGAACTAATGTCAACTAAAGAAAATTTAAATTTTGGGCTCTGAGTTTACATGAACTAAATTTATTTGGTTGAGTTAATATGAAAATTTATTTTGTTAGGGATTTTCGTGTAATGTTTGCAAATATCCATAATAATAGTAGTGGTAGTTTGGATGTGGACATGTCGGTCTATTTGTTCAATGTAAAGTAGATAAAATTTCTATCTAATTAGCAAAATGGAACTCTGATAAAATAAAATAAAATAAATTTGTTTGAACATGTGTGGTGTATTATTTCAGGAAAAAATAATTGGACGTCTTAGCCCTGATACATCATTGTCAGAGCTGGAAACAAACTGTCAAATGTAAATATGATGCGCCATCCTTAGAAATCCGTGTCATGAAGATGAACCAATCTTATTCCCTTGACTTTTGTTGTCAGCTGATAAATGTATACTTGTAGTGTTACACGTGCTTTTTCCCGTTTTTGGCTCCTGTATATTGTCAGAGTGATGATAATTTATCAAATATGATGATTTTTTTCTTTACAAACCTGCTGGACGAATAGTTGTTTAGGAAATTGTCTCTTAACTAAATGACAAATGAGGTAAGTAATCTATTTTGTTTATACTTTATAACGATTACATATTAATTTAGTGCTAACCAATCCAACCTCTGCTTTGTTTCTCATGACGGTTCCATCAGAGTGCCTTGGACACGCTAGACATATCCACTGAATTTTCTCGGAATTTACGTGAAGTTTAGCGGGACTTTTACTTCATGGCAAGATTTTCAGTGTATTAGTTTTTGCCACAGAAAAAAAACGATGAGGGACAGTCACATGGGGAATATAATAAAAATATATACTATCATTATTGAAAGATGCTACAAAAATCTCTAGATAAACCCAAGAAGAGAAATCTTAACGTAATTTAGAGCTGTTCGTATTAGGTTCGCTAACATAACTTTAGATAACTTCATTCTATTATTTTATTTTTACTAATTTATTTTATTGATTAAATTTCATATTTCAAGACCAATTATTTTTCCAACATTTAGTTCTTGCTTAAAAGATGAATTTCTAAAGCGGTATAAAGATATATGTTTTTTACTTTGTTAACTTTTTTGTTGCTTCATTCAGAATTGTTAGCTCAAAGCTAGAGAGAGAGAGAGAGAGAGCAAAATGATCATATTCAGCATTGAAATCAGTACAAAAAATCTGATTTCAGTACCGTGAGTATGTGAGTGTGGTCCATTGACAAGAATTTCTATGTATTCGAACAAAGCAGACATAATGATGTTTTCTACTTTTGTTAAGTTTTTATTGTTTCATTCAGAATTGTTATAAAAACTATTCAGCCTTTGATCAATTAATATTAATGATGTAATTCTAATGATTTTATGATGGATGATAAATTAAAGTCTATGTTATATAAAGTTTGATACATGTTCTATTTAAATGTTTACAAGCACATCAACAACTTCACTTTTTTTTTTTAGTTTGAACGATATATGTTTTTGTGCTCGAAATACTCTGATATGTATATAATTAAGTTTTTTATATGACCACTATTGAATAAGTTAGCAGATTGTTGAAATTAAAAATGGACGGATACTCTCACATTCTAGTACCCAAATTTTTTAAATATAAGAAAAGTAATGAATCGAATTAATAATGTGGGAAAATGATCGGAGAAGTGCGGAATTTAGGCGAGGCGAATTTGTCAAGTCCGTTTCTAAAAATCTAGGACCATGCCTGAATGTCATGTGTTTCCAATGCAATTCTAGCCTTTTGACATGCCGTAAGTTTAAAATTATGTTTGACGAAATTTTAATTTCTTATGAATAATATGTTTTCTAAAATGCAAAAAAAAAGTACAAGTTGAATATTAAAATAAAATTTGATGAGATTTGTTTATTTATGAAGACATAATAATTATGAACAATGCTTTCTTAAACCAAATGAAAATAAATTAAAAATAGTTTTTCACTTTTCCGAGATTAAATGTACCAGAGTTCGTATATATTGACATTTGAGCTAAATTAAGCTAATAATTAAGGGGATGGATCACTTGACATTGACAATAGTTATTTTGACAATCTTGATAATGAAATTTCATATAAATTCAGAAAAATATTAAAAATAGAAAAAAAACTTTACAACTATATTTTTAAGGATGTGGTCCCTTAATAACTATTACTTTAACAACCTTAACAACGGATTTCAAATAATTCCAAAAAAAATCTTAAAGATAGAAAAAAAAATTATAAACATATTTTTATAGATCGATTGTGTTTCAAAGTTCATACAATTCAAGTATTATTTGATACTTCAGTAAAGACCATCAAAATTAAATGACATTTACAACAGTCAATATTTAACTGTTTTTGATAGAATATCAAATAACACTTAAACTATATGAAATTTGAGACATAATCAATCTATAAGTTAAAAAAAATATGTTTGTCAATTTTTTTTCTATTTTTGAGAATTTCTAAAAATTATTTCAAAATTAGTTGCCAAGACATGTTAAGATAATAGTTGTCACGGATCTCCACTCTATTTTTAAACTTATAGATTGATCGTGTTTTAAAGTTCATATAATTTAAGTTATAGTTAATATTACATCAAAAACTATTAAATTATGAACCATTGCAAATTATATAAATTGTAATGACCTTTGATAAACTATCAAATGAAATTCATATAATAAATTATATGAATTTGAAACATATATCAACCTGTAAGTTGAAGCACATGTTTATATATATTTTTTTCTATTTTTAAGATTTTTTTATTTTATTCAAACACATCAACCTATAAGTCCCAACACCAATTAATCAACTTCCCGCAAGTAGTCCCCATATAAATCATACAATAGTGCAATATTTGAGAAGCTGCGAAATGTGAGTGGCATGACTTTGTGTATGCTTTTTTTAGAAAAAAAAATTTCTCAAAAAAGTTAATGTATATATATATTTATATGGAAACAATGAGGATGCAAATATACATGGGTTACCTTGTCAAATACATGTCAAAGAAGCAAGACAGGGAAGCGATAAAGTAGAAAGAAGAAACAAACAAACGTGAAGTAGAAGATAAAAAAAAGATAAAACACAAAAGGATCATATTCTGCATTGAAATCAGTACAAAAAATCTGATTTCAGTGCCGTGAGTATGTGAGTGTGGTCCATTGACAAGAATTTCTATGTATTCGAACAAAGCAGACATAATGATGTTTTCTACTTTTGTTAAGTTTTTATTGTTTCATTCAGAATTGCTATAAAAACTATTCAGCCTTTGATCAATTAATATTAATGATGTAATTCTAATGATTTTATGATGGATGATAAATTAAAGTCTATGTTATATAAAGTTTGATACATGTTCTATTTAAATGTTTACAAGCACATCAACAACTTCACTTTTTTTTTTTAGTTTGAACGATATATGTTTTTGTGCTCGAAATACTCTGAGATGTATATAATTAAGTTTTTTATATGACCACTATTGAATAAGTTAGCAGATTGTTGAAATTAAAAATGGACGGATACTCTCACATTCTAGTACCCAAATTTTTTAAATATAAGAAAAGTAATGAATCGAATTAATAATGTGGGAAAATGATCGGAGAAGTGCGGAATTTAGGCGAGGCGATTTTGTCAAGTCCGTTTCTAAAAATCTAGGACCATGCCTGAATGTCATGTGTTTCCAATGCAATTCTAGCCTTTTGACATGCCGTAAGTTTAAAATTATGTTTGACGAAATTTTAATTTCTTATGAATAATACGTTTTCTAAAATGCAAAAAAAGTACAAGTTGAATATTAAAATAAAATTTGATGAGATTTGGTTATTTATGAATACATCATAATTATGAACAATGCTTTCTTAAACCAAATGAAAATAAATTGTAAAAATAGTTTTTCACTTTTCCGAGATTAAATGTACCAGAGTTCGTATATGTTGACATTTGAGCTAAATTAAGCTAATAATTAAGGGGATGGATCACTTGACATTGACAATAGTTATTTTGACAATCTTGATAATGAAATTTCATATAAATTCAGAAAAATATTAAAAATAGAAAAAAAAAACTTTACAACTATATTTTTAAGGATGCGGTCCCTTAATAACTATTACTTTAACAACCTTAACAACGGATTTCAAATAATTCCAAAAAAAAATCTTAAAAATAGAAAAAAATTATAAACATATTCTTATAGATCGATTGTGTTTTAAAGTTCATACAATTTAAGTATTATTTGATACTTCAGTAAAGACCATCAAAATTAAATGACATTTACAACAGTCAATATTTAACTGTTTTTGATAGAATATCAAATAACACTTAAACTATATGAAATTTGAGACATAATCAATCTATAAGTTAAAAAAAATATGTTTGTCAATTTTTTTTCTATTTTTGAGAATTTCTAAAAATTATTTCAAAATTGGTTGCCAAGACATGTTAAGATAATAGTTGTCACGGATCTCCACTCTATTTTTAAACTTATAGATTGATCGTGTTTTAAATTTCATATAATTTAAGTTATAATTAATATTACATCAAAAACTATTAAATTATGAACCATTGCAAATTATATAAATTGTAATGACCTTTGATGAACTATCAAATGAAATTCATATAATAAATTATATGAATTTGAAACATATATCAACCTGTAAGTTGAAGCACATGTTTATATATATTTTTCTATTTTTAAGATTTTTTTATTTTATTCAAACACATCAATCTATAAGTCCCAACACCAATTAATCAACTTCCCGCAAGTAGTCCCCATATAAATCAAACAATAGTGCAATATTTGAGAAGCTGCGAAATGTGAGTGGCATGACTTTGTGTATGCTTTTTTTAGAAAAAAAAATTTCACAAAAAAGTTGATGTATATATATATGTATATGGAAACAATGAGGATGCAAATATACATGGGTTACCTTGTCAAATACATGTCAAAGAAGCAAGACAGGGAAGCGATAAAGTAGAAAGAAGAAACAAACAAACGTGAAGTAGAAGATAAAACACAAAAGGACAAATGATTCAGAACAAAGGCAAAAGTAAAACAAAAAGGTGCCGTTCGGCTCTTTTAGCTTCTTTAAGACTCTTTTAACTTTTTTAATTATTTGATTCTTTTGAATACGTGTTTCTTAGCACAGGTTAAAAACCCCTCATTTAGTATCAATTTACTTGTAATTTTCTTTTATTTAAATAATGAAATTAATTCTATCAAAACTTCACATCCGGTATGGCATCTATTCCATCTTCCTTTCCGTTATAAAACTCTAATATTGTTATTATTTTAGAATCATTTCAGAAATTTAAAAAAAAATAGTTAAATAAAACTCTAAACATAAGAAAATTTGATATATTCTATAAGATTTGGTTATGTAAAATTTATTTAGCAGCTTGGATTTGTTGTTTCAAGTCAGTACGATAGATTTTTAAGGATTATAAATACATCAACAATTTTATTTAAAATTTTAATTTGAACGGTATATATATATGTATATATATTTAGACTTTGGCTACAGTGCTTCCATAAGCATTTCGGCGAAATTGCTTACGGGTAGCTCAATAAATTTTTTATATCAAAATCTTGTATAATACTAAAATTTACCATTTTTAGAATTTATTTACTATTTTTAATGATTTTTGAAAAATATCCCTCTTTTACATTCAATTATTGGTATTTTTTTTAGGATCATATTTCAAAAATTATTAAAAATAGTTTATAAATTCTAAAAATGATAAATTTGATATTCTATAAATCCTGTGATCAGACTCGAATATTTGGAGAAAGTTTTGGGAAATTTTTTACTTTTAATCCCAAATTTCTTTCCCATCCCTTCACACACTCAAATGAGGCTCTAGGCATAGTAGGTTGGTTATAAAGCAGTGGCTTTTTAGAAAGAATGACTGAACGAGAGGTTTTTTAGCCGGATATTTTTTTCCAAGCGAATCTCGTAGTCCATTCATAGGTAGGCAATTAATCCACTCCAACTTATTCCAAAATGCCTCTTTATAGCCGAACGTTCATGAACGAATTCTATGGTTGGAGTCATAATGCATGTTCCGAATCGTCTTCCAGCAAGAGCTATGCTACTCTACTTTCCCTACCCCCACCTTCAAACCTGAAAAGAGAGTCTTTTATTCTTTACTTTTATCTCATCCGACTCCACTCTACTTTATTCCTGGAATTAATAGACTGTCTAAGGATGACCCCAGGCAAGGATATTTAGATCTTCCCCTTTTCTAAGACTTTAATATAAAGAATTTTTTTAACTACTTGAATCGACGTTTCGAACACGAAATTTTGAAATTTAATTCGTAAGTATTTCGAACTGAAATGTTTACATAATCACATTAGCCAAACTCTATATATATATATGTCCGCCGGAAGAAATAATGTGAAATTTAAGTTTTATATATGACCACTGTTGGAGAAGCCAACATATATATTGCTCAAATAAAAGATGGACCTGTACCTTACATTCTAGTACTATATATAAGCGAAAACCGTTGTTTTGGGAGCGTCGGCAGGGAGCCTTGAGCTGTTGATTGCAACACTGCATATTTACTTCGGTAGACAGTAAACGATGGAAGGGATACAAGAAACAGTGATCGACATAGATGACCAATCGGAGAGCTCAATGGAAACAGATTATGGTATGACATCCAATCCATTATATGTTAATGAGAGTAATCCTTTCTAATTCTAATGTGTTTCTTTTCTAACATGATCTCTATGTGAAAAATATGTTTTAACATTGATCAATATGTGTATAACTGTTATCAACAGCTAGCTGCTTTATATTAAATGATCAATCATTGTTAACTAGACTAACTCAGTTGAATTGAATTGAAGTAATAATCCCCTCATACTTGATTAGTCTTCGATTTACATCTGACAGCATCTCCAACAGGACGAATAGCAGAAATAGAAGTAGACGTAGCTGCAGACTTCATGAAGAAGAGGCTAGCTAAGGTGCCAGGCAAACCCTTTGAACCCCGGTCCGTGACCATCTTTCATCTCCCCGGTTGGTTCCACGAAACAAAGATGGAACTCTGCGAGCCAAAGATGGTTGCAATCGGCCCTTACCATCATGGCAAGGACGGTCTTCGAACTATGGAAGAACACAAGTGGTATACTCTTCGTGACTTCCTTGCACGTAATGAGAATGTTGGCCTTGAGGTCTACCTCCAAGCGATGAAATCCATCGAACTAGAGGCACGCCGTTGCTACAGTGAAACTGTAGACATGGGAAGTGATGAATTTGTAATGATGTTGTTACTCGATGGGTGCTTTATACTAGAGTGTTTCTTGAAGCATGTTTCACACGAGTATGATGCCTTCTTGGAGGTAGGTTTGGCTATGCTTGATTTACTTTCAGATATGTGTTTGTTGGAAAATCAAGTACCTTTTTTTGTCGTCCACAAGCTACTGGCCATCCAAGAGCAAGAAGTGGGGTGGAGTCCAAACTGCGAACATCATTGCCCTTTGCTCAAGTTGATATCTGATTTTCTTAGACATGGTGGTTGCTTTGCTCAGTTCACTCCACCTAAAAAATCATGCAATGATATCCATCATTTGCTTCACCTGTATTACACAGGAATTGTGCCTGATCAAACTCAAACTCAAAGTGAGAAACGAAACATTGGTTCCGATATATCACATAATTTCTGTGGTCTTGATTGTTCCCGTTGCTCTAATTTATTTTCCAAATCAAGCAAAGCTGACTCAATGAGCAGTGAACCAAACGTTGGTCCATGGATTATGGAGCAGATGAATATCCAATGTGTCAGTGAGCTTCATGCTGCAGGCATAAAATTCAAGAGAAAGAAAAAGCCTCGTCACATGTTGGATGTATCATTTGAGAACGGGACAATTGAGATGCCCTTTCTTCCAGTCGACAGTACGAGAATAAAGGTCTTGTGGAACATGGTTGCTTTTGAGCAAAGCCGTACAAGATGGGATTTTCCACAAACTTTATCGAGCTACCTCACGCTCATGGATTCACTAATTGACACAAAGAAGGATATTGCTATACTTGAACGATTTGGTATAATCGAAAGTTATTTTCAGAATGCCGAAGAAACAGCACTTTTCTTCAATCAATTTGGTAAAATTGTTGTACTCAACTACGGCGACCATTACTTTCATTACTTTTTCAAGGATGTACAGAAGTACAGTGAGTTGACTTGGCATAAGTACAGAGCGCGGTTAATGCAAGATTACTTCAGCAATCCATGGTCCACTATCTCTGTTGTGGCAGCTGTGATTCTGCTCATACTTACCTTTGTTCAAACCTATTATTCAGCTGCGAAATGAGTCTTTATTAGTGTTTGTTTTAATTCCGAGTAAGATGTAAATTAAAATATTGTCTGTGTGATCAAATTAAAATAAATTTGTATACGTGGTTGTATGCTTGTTTCTTTTTCTGTTATCCTATTCTGCTCTCAAATAATAAAATTTTTAGTTCATGTGTAACCCTATTCTGCTTGTGTGTATCTGTTTTAAAGCATAAATCGACACGCGATAAACAAAATTCTGAATTGAAGAGAAGATTGGGAGGAGAAAGGAGATATGAGAGAATTTCAGGACTGAATCAGCTAGCTGATTTTTCTTTTTTTTTTTGAAAAGCAGCTATTTGATACACACAGGATCGATGCTTCCCTTTTTTTTTTAATTTTGCTAATTAATTGAATCAGATATAAGAGAGCGATAGAGAATTGGAGGGAAAAGCAGGTATTTAGAGAAAATTTTCTGTCAGCGCTCAATATTTCAATTACTGCGAGTAAAATAGCCCCTTGTATAAAGGACAAATTAGTAAATGATTTCTTGGACTGGCTGAAGTGGAATATGGAAACTTCAAATTAATTTGGTCCCGTCATAACATAGAAATTAATGGTGTTTATTGATTTTGTTAACTATGATAATATATACAAGCTTTCTCATGCTTGAATTCTATGTTTAATGATACCTCTGACACTGACAATGCAGAAAAAACAATGTCAGAATCAGAGCAAAAGGACGAGCTGCTTATGGCGATTCTAAATAAGCTAAGAGAGGTTCCAGAAGATCCCATTAGGGAGAAGACCATCTTCCGTGTTCCGGCTTGGTTCCATGAAGCGAACAATGATCTTTTCGAGCCGAATATGGTCTCAATCAGCCCGTACCATCACGGCAAGGAGAGCCTCCACTTCATGGAAGAGCAAAAGTGGTCTTTCCTTCGGGACTTTATAGTTAGGGCGAGAAAATTAACTTAAAAGTTTACCTCGAAGAGATGAGAGCTAGCGAGGTCAAAGCACATCGGTGTTACAGTAATAGTATTAATATGGAAAGTGATGAATCTGTTATGATTATGATGTTGTTATTAGACGGTTGCTTTCTACTAGAGCACTTCTTCAAGTTATCGCGTAAGGAATATTGCAATCTAGGTTGGGGCGATAGCAATATAATGACTGATTTGCTCTTGTTAGAAAATCAAATTCCCTTTTTTGTCATTCACAAACTATTTAACATTCAAGGTGGCCACACTGTCGAAAGTCCTAATTGCCCCCTACTCAATGTCCTCTTTCGAACTCCTTCGTGTGTCTGTTGTTTCACTATGTTTGGAACAGGACAACCACCGAAAGTATCATGCGATGAGATCAATCACTACCTTCACCTCGTTTACACGTGCATGGTGCGCAACCATAAATGGGACAAAGTAGATTGGCCTCATTGAAAGTCACATTCCATGAAGCTTCTTTCTTCCTCTTGGTCAAAATTGATCCTGAAATCAAGAGAACTTGTAAACATGGAGAAGGATATCTGCTACTGATGGACGCACTTGTAAACATGGAGAAGGATATCGCTGTACTAGAACGGAGTGACATCCTCGAGAACATGCTATCAAACGAGGAAGATGCAGCAGCTTTCTTCAATGATTTGGGTAAGTTCTTTATTTTTAGTAAGTATAGGCGTCATTACTTGTTCGATGAAATAAGAAAGTACAGTGGCTCGACTTGGCATAAGCAGAGAGCGAGGCTGATGCATGATTACTTCAACACTCCGTGGTTGGCCATCTCTGCTGTGGCAGCTGGAGTTCTGCTGATACTCGCTGTTCTACAGACTTATTGTTCTGCTAAATAATTATTAGTGAGTGAATGTTTGTCTACAATAAGAAATATATATTTTCTTTCATGTTGTATTGCATTAATTTGTGTATAAAATTTGTAGACATTGCTATCAGTTGTAAGGGATGCTGATCATATTATGCTTCAGCCTGCATATGTAGGCTGCTTTTTCTTATTCTTGATATTTACATATACCATATGAAATTAGCTTAAAATTCATGTTAGCTTTTTGACATGCCGTTAGTATTGACATTTTTACAATGAAGCTGATAATTAGCTAATTTTGCACAACACAGTTTTTCCAGCAAAATATTTGATTAGGCCCTCAAATTTTATAAATTGAAAACAATTTGTACGGACTAATAATTTAAACATGTATATCTCTTTATGCGTATATCTGTTTGAGATCGATAATTATTTTCCCCATACTCATCTCATTTTTACGGACAAAATATTGAAATTGTTTTTCTTAACCTTTTTTATAATTGTCAATTTATTTTGCTAACTGAACCCTCAAAAAATATAATTTTGTTGGATTTAATAAAAAAAATGATATATGTTGTTTGTGTTTTAATATTAGACCATATGATATGGAAAAATTATATAATTGATGTGAACTGCAACTTAAGATTGATGATCATTTTTAACCTATATAATTTTTCAGCAAGATATTTGCTTCATATATATTATATATATAGTAGCAAATTTATCTACACATTTCTTATTTTGATATTAATTGGACAAACTAGCAAAAAAAATATATACAAAGGCATATATTGTTTTTACTAATTTGAAAATTGTATACAAATATCAATTTTAGCTTTGCAGTATTAACTGATTGATTACTATTAATTAATCTACTTTTACAGTACAAAATATTTTGGGTTGTCTCTATCTTGTAGATATATAGGAATAAAGCTAGGGTGAGTTTAAGTTCACTAAATCATTTGATGAATTTAACTCAAAAACTTATCGAATTGATTCTAAATGACAAATCCGAGTAGCTCAATAAATTCTTCATATCAAAATCTTGTAGAATACTGAAATTTTTTATTTTTGGAGTTTTCTAGCTATTTTTTTCAGATTTTTTAAAATGGTTCTAAAATAATAATAAAATAATGAATGTTTATATATGAGAATATGTCATTTTAAAAAAAATTCGAAAAAAAATAATTAGAAAACTCCAAAAATAGAAAATTTGTATACTACAACATTTTAATATGAAGAATTTATTGACAATTCGGATCTGAAATTTAAACCAATTCGATAGGTTTTTGAAGTAAACTCACTAAAAAACTTAGTAAACTTAAACTCACGCTAGTTTTACTCGATATATAGCTTCAAAAAATATTGTTTAGTATTCATTTCCTAAATTTTAAACTTTATTCTTTTTATTTTTGTATTTAAATATGTATAAGATAGTGTTTATTTAGCTTAGACTGCCGTTCATGTATGTGCGATCTTATGAAATATTGTAATTATGATATTATGTAAAAAAATATAAACGTTTAACGTTTTATTTTGATTGATGTCAGCTGCTATTGAAGTGCGTAACTCATATTTTCAGGGTCAACAAAATTAGAATATTCAAGTCTTATTCTCTATTGTGAGAAGTCAAAGAAACATAAAATATATCTTTGCTACATGCAATTTAAGTTATTGTATTTCAAATTTATAAATTGATTGTATTTTAAATTTCATGCAATTTAAGTCTCATATGATATTTCAGAGTCAGAAATCTTGAGAAATAATTTAAGTCTCATCTGATATCTGGCACAGGAGCTTAAGAAACGCTATCCAAGCTGCGATTAATTTGGTGATGTTTTCTGTTGTCAGAAATCATCCAGAAATTATACAAGCTGCTGTTTGGTCAAAAATTATGCCAGAACCCTTTTCTCTTCTTTTTTTCCGGCCTCTCAACCCCTAGATTACTCTTTAGGCCTGTTAATAACTAAAACTTCACACTGGATCCACCGAATTCTAAATTTTGAGCTGGGATTATTATTGGGGTCGAGCAGGCCTTGCAGACTTGACTACTTTTGCTACCTTTGTTTTGAGACCCGAACATGGGTCAATCGCCCAACACCGCAACCACTTTCTCTTTTTGGATCTCGTCACTTAATTCCCTCACACACACAGACTCGCAGCAAACGCAAATTAAGCATGCTTTCAACCTTGATCTCGTCTCGATCTCAATCTCGATCTCAATCTCGATCAATTCTCCTTCCATCCTTGGGCAGCTACAGCTGACCTGCATGGCCGCTTGTTAATTTCGACCATATCACTGCCTAACGGTCAAAAAAGAACTAATATTAATTGTTTCTGTTCTGGGGTTGGAAATAACTCGGAGATGCCAAACAAGAGAAATATCGTTCAATTAAAGTTTAGTTGTTGAAGGAAATTTAATTTGGTCCGGATTGATCCGTTACTAAACGTACCGGCCGTCACGTCTTTTGGTAATATAAAATTCTGCTGGTATCAAAATCTCTCCAATAATGATTGGCACTCATTATATACGCAATGGGTATGCATATCAACCGATGGGAGCAAAGACAAATCGGACAAGAAATTTGGTATATGTGGTCATTAGTTATAAAAAGTCATAATCATGTCAGGTGTGTCATTAATTGATATGGATGCTGACAAATTAATATAGAAAAAAATGAACTCCTGACCGTCCTGGGTCAAGTCTGTATCATATCGATAGTTAATTCTATCAACTCATCAGTCTGGACATAATTTATCATAATTAATGGGAGCTCATATGCAGATATCATCACTAATATCGTTATTTATATTAACTTTATTATTTAGACTAAACGAGTTATTATTCGTGTTAGCGATTTTATTATGTAATTTATTTCTGCAGTATTCTTATTATTCAATTTAAATGAGTTATTATTCAGATTAGTAATATTTGAGTTGAATAATAATAATAAAGTTGTTAATATGAATAATAACTCATTTTATATAAATAATAAAGTCGGTATCGATTACGATATCAATAATGATATCTCTCAAATATTTTCCTTTATAATTTTATATCAACAGGTGGGATATGGAATTCTGAACTTTCGATATTTATGTATATATATATATACAAAATTATTGGTTCTTTATATTCTGAAAAAAAAGAATATAGAAGTTAGTCTTAAAAGATTTGTTACTACAGTCGAATAAACTTTTTGTAATACTTTTTTTTAGCAGTACGTAGTGTAATAACAAAAGTATCTAATATATGTGTCATGTTTTTTTACAAGGGTACTAAGAACTATACTTACAATGGCACAGCATGTGCCAGCACGTGTGTTTTAGTTATTTTTTAAATATTCAAATTTTAATTGCCAATAACATTAAAAATTCCAAAAAATAAGAAAAAGTAAAGAATTAGTGTGATCTCATTAGATGATTCACAAAATTAAATTTAATATTATTAACAATAAAAATTTGAATATTTTAAAATTAACTAAAAAAATACAAACATGTATAAGCAGATGCAGACATACAAATTGCTATTAGTAAAAGAAAGATAATATAAAAACGTTAAATTTTAAATTTAAATTGTTTTAGAATGAAAATACGTGTTCTGACAGTAAAAGAAATTGAAACAAAAATTTAAGTGGTGACCATTTTAGCGGTGACAAAGTAGCAAAGGTGAGGCGTCTTTTGGGACGTTTTTGGGTATGAAAGATCTTTTTAATTTTTTTCATAAAAAATAGATATTTAAACCATTCAATTTATAAAATATTCATAAAAAAATTTCTCAATTTATAAAATATCCATAAAAAACTTTCTCATTTTGGACGAAAGATCGAGATATTTGTCCTATAAATCAATAAATTACAGTCGATGGAAGCGCACCATTAATTCCATGGTCTCGAATCTTGACTTAGGTTAACGCTTTCCCCTCCTTTTTCTTAAAAAATATTTGATTGACTTTTCAAGAGCTGATAAAAAAAAAATGTCCTCTTCAGGAAAATGAAATGTGGGTCCCACCTGTAGAAAATTGAAAGTAATTATATATCCGTTTTTCCACATAAAAATGCATGGACCCATGTTGTAATGGCAAGATGATTCACAAAATTAAATTTAATAGTTCAAGACATGTAAGTTCTTGAATTAAGAAGTTATTCTAGATCCTAGTCCTTAATTATATAAATGCTTCAATCATCCTATCCTAACCATCATAATTCATACTAATGAGATCACACAAATTGCATTCTAGGACCCATTTCTCATAAAATCATCATTTTCATGCAATTCCAGAGCTGTTCACACCTCTATATGTGGGAATTCCATATCCTCTAGAGTGAGCAGCTATTTCAGAGAATGAAATGGACAGAAATTAAATGTGATTATTGTAGATGATACTGTAGCGGACAGTATTGAAATCCGTGTATAAAGTTTTGTAGGAAGGTTTTGTACTTGGTGTTGATAAAGTACTTCAAATGATGTGAATTCATTTGTGAGTGCGTTGAATTAGGAGGAGTCTTAAAATTCATATTTACAATCCAATCCAAAATAATGGATTATGGCCGGGTACTAAACTCAATGAGGCAATGAGTATACACCTCGTTAAATCTGGATTGGATTTGATGGACCGGTTAGCATTTTTTTTTTATTATACAACGATCCTAATTTTAATGAGGTGATGAGAATTCAATTCTCATAGCCATTGATCCTCAATGTTTGAACTCTAATTATTCTAAACCATTTCATTTACATGAATATATAAAAAAAAATTGTAGAACTTCCACTTCATTAGGATTGTCCATCGGAGTTGGCCCGAAAAAATAATTATTGAATAAACAATTAATTAGATATTTAAATGACTAACCGAAGGTCACAGGATTCGTTTTCACCCGGACAAATCATAAGTCAATATTTTATAGCAATTGGACAAATCAAAGGAAAAAAAATATGACTAACGGAAGTATTCTTGGAGTTTTGGACATGCATGGTACAATTCAAATATATAGCAAGGGAAGCAATATTATAGTGTGTAAGAGAAGCCCTAATCTAGGAGCTTTGAACAATTGATAAAGAGGAACTGCAACATTGTATTTGCTCGCACCAATTAACAAATGGAGGAGATCACTCAACAAGTAGCGATCGACATTGATTCCAGTCCCACTATGGAGGATTTACTCGGTATGCCATCCAACCTCTAATTAACTACTGTTTAAAACTGAGAACCGGTTTTTAATCTAATGACAAAAATAATAAAATACATTTGGAATATCAGAGATTCGAAATCTGAATAGAAAATCATTTTACTGACATTTAAAATTGGATGGCTTAACCCCTTCTTTTATCTCAAAAAAAAAAAAAATCTACAGTTCACAGTTGTGTTTTTTCAATTGGCCGTCCAATCTTCTATTAATTCAATCATGAAAACTTGTAATGGAGTAGGTGAAACAATCGAAGATTTTTGGTTACCTGACGGCCTGGCTTTGGTGAAGAATAAGCTAAGAAGTTTGCAGGGAGCACCTCGTGCGGGCGATCATACCACAATCTTTCGGGTGCCAGCTTGGATAAAAGAAGGCAACAAGGAGCTTTACGAGCCGAAGATGGTTTCCATTGGTCCATACCATCGAGACAACTGGAAGCTCCATGTCATGGAAGAGGAGAAGTGGTATTCTCTTCAGGATTTCCTTTCACGCAATCAGAGCGTTGGGATAGAAGTCTATTTCAAAGAGTTGAAACAACTGGAATCAGCAGCACGCGAATGTTACAGTAAGGATGTTGAGCAAATTAAAAGTGATGATTTTGTTAAGATGTTGTTGCTTGATAGCTGCTTCATACTCGAGTTTTACTTAAAGGCTGTTCCTGGACAATTTGATGCCCGTTGGGATACAAACACTATAATTTCTGATCTGTACTTGCTGGAAAATCAAATTCCCCTTTTCGTTGTTCACAAGTTGTTTGTCATTAATGGTGGTTGTAGCGAAGCTAATTGCTCCTGCCAAGGTACTTGTCCCCTACTAGAACTACTATTAAAATTTCCTCCATTCAATTATAACAGCAAACTACCGTTTTCACTGCTAACCAACCAAAGCAATATACACCATTTCCTTGACCTTTTTTACAAGACCAATCTGCCTAACCATGTAAAGAAAGAAACCGACATGGTTTTTCAAAATGTATCCTTTTGTGGTGTTCGACAACAGGGATCCACAAAAGCTGATATATGGATAAGTACTATGCCATCTGCTACTGAGCTCCGAAGGGCAGGGGTTACATTCAGGATGAAATGGAATGCTCTTGATGCTTTCGATATCACCTTTGAAGAGGGGATGATGAAGATGCCGTTTTTGAGGTTAACGTCAGATACCAAAATCATCTTGGTGAATATGATTGCATTTGAACAAAGCCAACCGGTCAGTTTTGATAGGGTGTTCACAAGCTATATAGCACTGATGGATTCATTGATTAACACAGAGAAAGATATTGCCGTACTAGAACGAAGCGGGGTCCTCAAGAACATGCTTCGGAGCGAGAAGGAAGCGGCATCTTTTTTCAATGAACTTGGCACATATATTTTCTTGGACTACGATGACCATTACTATTCGGACTTGTTCAGGGAACTACAAATGTTTAGCAACTCGACTTGGCACAAGTACAGAGCGCGCTTGTTTCAGGATTTTTCTACCAATCCATGGACATTGATCTCTGTTCTCACTGGTGCAATTGCACTGATCCTAACTTTCATTCAAACCTACTATTCTGCCAAATATTAAAGAGCATGCATGTTTTGCAAGTTATGTCCAACACATTTGTCGTTTGCTTTCTTTCTTAAAAAAAAGTTGAAACAATAACAGCAATTTTTCCGAGTTAGATTTAGCATGTTTGTCGTTCTCTCTTTTGTCGTTTTAAAATAAGTTCATCTCATTGCGGGCATTTTGGATATAAAATTGTAATTTGTAAAAGGTCAAGCTTTTGACTTGCTTATGTAATGGACAATGTATTTCAGTAATGTTAGACAGTTCAAATACGCAATTAGATTTGTCATGTTGAATTTGAAGAGAGATAAAGTGTTGAATGGATGGATGAGTTTCTATTGCCTTTTCAACATATCACCAGCCACGATCTTCGGCTTGTAAATTTTTCTCTGTCACAATTCCATCACCAACAAAACCCTTCTTATCAAAAGAAAGTAAATTAGACAAAAGGCTTGAATACCATAAAATTAACTAAAGAACAAAATTACCCAATAGTTGCTAATTGAGCTGCTATATCCCTTAACTGCTCAAAATATTTTCAACGACTGAGACTATAACACATGAAGGCTCAGACAAGGTATTACATCTCAAGGACACGGGCTCCGGTATGACGAATGAAGCCATGCATCCAAGAAAGCATTGATCTTGTTTGTGCCGCTGGGCGAATTCTGGGTCGGACTACAACATATTCTAATGCACTTTGCCGATGAAGGAGAAGGCAGAGTAGTTATGATTCGTCCAGATATTATTAACCCGAATATGTGAGAATGGGATTGAGATGTGATTTCCGCTTGAGGAAGTTTGGCCAGTCCAGCTTGCACGAGACTTAATGAGTGATATAAGTAAATGTTTTATTAGTCCGATATGTATTAATTCTCGTCTATCAATTTTATTTAGCTTTTATTGATTTCACTGTAAAGATCTTTGATCACACCAGCGAACGATTTATGAATAAATTTGTATGTTTTGCTAAATCTGTATTGAATACGAACTAGCTCATTATATGATATGGTGAAGCATCCATGCTAATATGCATTCACAAACAGTCGGGAATTTGATTTGTGGATTGGTTAGGTTTGAGTGTTATTGGATACATATTATTGATCTTTTAAAATAAGGCCAGTCCAATTGGGTCAGATTCAAATTCAAACAAGCTTTGAAATAAAATCATGTGTAGCCCAGCGCTACAAGTTCTAACTAGGCAGGTTTTGTCATTTAAGATTTGTATATAGAGAAGAAAAATGATGGAAAGCGAGACATCGAAAGTGGTCGTGCCGGAGTGGTTATCGGGCATGACTAGAAATCATGTGGGCTCTGCCCGCGCAGGTTCGAATCCTGCCGACCACGACCTTTTTTTGTTTTTATGTTTGGATCTAATGCCTATGATCATTAGTGTTTATGGTATATATTTTAATATTTATATTTTAATGAATATATGTAAACCGTTCGATATATTCTAATACATCTCAATAATATGCATATAAAAAATTATTAAATTTTAACTTTGTTTCGATGGTCATCAAGAGAGAATTAAATCACAAAATTTGATCCATTGATTTCTATTAGTGCTTGATGCTTGATCCATTCTCCTCCCTAACTTCTCAACAGAAAGATGGAACTTTTTACTAAGTTCTTGAGACTTACCTAGATACTTAACCTTTGAATTCACATCCGCTGTCATATATAATTTTCTATAACAGCTTGCTGCTATTGAGAGAATGTCAAATGAACTTTACAAATTAATTATTAAAAAATCCCCTCTATAATCTAAAATCTGAACCGTTGTGATCAAGACGGATCGTTATAATTCTATGACAACAAGTTGTCATAATCTCACAATGGTAACAGATACGGACTCCTTAACCTTGTGAATACCTTTTTCTTCTTTTCTTCTTTCTGATGTAGTATGCATAGTAGCTGTTGTCACAAGATCCTAAGGAGACGACGAAATACCTCGGCTCAGCTTAGCAAGGATTCATCCTTAATAAGGGAAATATCTAAGCTCAGCTTATTCTCTCATCACCACTTCTTTTCTTTTTTCTTTTGTTTTTGAAACAGTAAACAACAATAAAGAACAAATGGAAAATGTTCTCTCACAATAAATTTATCAGCCTGATTAGACAAATTCTCTCTTTCCCACCTAATAAACCTTTTTAGGTAGTTGCATTTCTTTCCCGTCTCATGAGCATCACCAGTTCTTTTTGTGGGTTCAATCAGTTTGTTAGGACACAAATAATCGAGCATGCCGAATAAAATATGTAAGGAATGGATCACGAATAAAATTTAAAGAAACTAGTATTACAATACAACAATCAACTTATCTAGTCAAAACGTTTCAAAAACACTATACAAGTTGGTATGCGATATCACATTTTTGCATCTTAATAATGAACAGGTAAAACCAGACAACTCTCAAGTTATGTACCAGTATCTGTTCCAGCCAATATGAACTGGTAAATTAACCAGCTACCAGAGAAGCATTCAGTATGCTAGACTAGGACCTATGGAGGAGCTAGAACCCATCCGCCCAACTCTGTGTTGTTTATCTGGCAGATGGGCCCCCAATAGAAGAAGGAGAATATGACGTAGTGTAGCTACCCGCTAACATTTTTGTTGACTTGACTGGTTAGTTTATTATTTTTATTTTTTTTGGAGTCGTCACCCGATTTTCACCAGGAAAATTACAACACTAATTTTTACTTTAGTCCATAGATAAGTTGGATTCGTGCATTGATTATAAATACGGAAGGTGTTAGACACCGCACTCACATAAATATATTGATCTCTACTAATTTGACCTTAAAGAAAAAACTACTAATAATAAAAATACTAAGCACAAAATAAAAAAAATAAATTAATAAAATAAAAATAAAAATAAAACTAAAATTGAGAAAAATAAATAGAGAGTTTAGAAGAATTCAAAATGTTGGCAAGTCGGGAAAAGCTTTCTCCACCGGATTATTTTCTGAGTACGGAAAGAGACGGTATAACGATTCGGATGACTGTTTTTTTGTTTGTGTATGTGGATACAACCGAAGGGGTTGACGGAATTCTGATGTCAACAAGGGGGCTTTGCTACAACCTCTTCTTCTATGGTTCACTCTTTTTTTTTGTTTCGAATTAAACAAGATTTGCCTTTTGTTTTCTCTACTGAAACCTTAATTTGAGAATGTACTCTTTATATTTTTTTCTTCACTCTTACCAACCATGGAGATGAATGCTAATGCATGGGGTGATTTAATGTTTTGTTAGATCTAAATGCTTGCTTGTAGTTTTAAAGAAAACACGTCCCCTTTGATTGAAACTCTAGTTGACTAAACATTGTACTTTATGAAATGACAAAAAATAATTGAAAAACAGGTGTATGCTTATGTTTATGTCATGAATTAAAGTGTTTAGAGATCCTTAGAATATAATAGAAGTATGAATGTATTTATGGTAGTGATATGCACTCATATATATTTATCAAGAGTAATTTATGAAATGTTTTTTTCTTAATTTTATTTCGAAGGAGTGATGATGATAATAATATTAAAATTTAATTAAAATTATATTTTATTTTTAGCACAAATACCGGTATATATATAAAGAAAAGAATTAATACAAATATTATCGAAGGACTGCAATATGTATTTTTTTCAATTTGATGTGCATCATATTTTGAAAGAAAGGTATTTTAATGTCATGAAAATTATATTAGATAATATTTTTACCAAAATATTAGTCTTATAAAAATATGCATTACCTCAAAATATTTTTTTCCATTGAGAATGCATTGTTTAGTTTTGACGGAAAGAAATAATATATTAGTTTCATCAAAATAATACATGTAAAAAGCTTAGTGAAATGCATTGATCAAACCACCATATTAGCTTCACTTCATTAATATTATTTATTGTTATTGTTATTGTTGTTATCATCATCATCATCATCATCATCATCATCATCATCATTATTATAATTATTATTATTATTATTGTCATTATCATCACCATCACCATCACCATCATCATCATTATTATTTCTTTTTTTTTACTCAAATAGACATATATATTTGTATATTTAATATGGGACCTGTGGGGTCTAAAAGCTTACTTGTTTCTATAAAGAAACATGCTTGCTCCAATCTTTAATTTGATTTGAAATATTGGTTGCCCAAAAATTGAAGTGACAAAATTTCAGAAAAATTTTCCATTGTTGATTAGTGCATAATTCTCATTATTAATGATTCAAGATGAGTATTAAAACTTAATTCAAAATTTAAAACCCATTGTAATTTCATACAAGAAAAACATACAAACTTGAATGTGTGCATGTTAATATTATTTTTGGATTAGCAAAAATTCTTTTTTTTTGTAAAAAATAAATTATTTAGAAGGGAAGGTGAGAAATTTATGACTTCATTTCAAAGTTTCATAATTAAATTTTGAAATTAAAATTATATTTTAAACACAACATTAGGCATCTAAAAATTGATTATGACATTCCTTTTTCATTGAAAATGCATTAATTATGAAAAGTTATTTTTTTCAAGGGAGAAAATTTTCAATATTGTGAAAATTATTTTGCTCTTAAAAATATGTCTCATTTATATCATTGGAGAAAGATGATGCATTGCATTTATTTGATCCAAAATCAAGATACTATATTGGCTATTAATTAGTTTATATTTAGACAAATTTTGATGTGAAAAAATATTTTGTGGGACCTTAACCATGTTTCTATGACATGACTTTTAAGTTGACCATGGCTTGCTTGTTTTTTGTAAAAAAAATTTCTGAAATTTGGGGGGTCCATGAGATGAAAAGACATATGATGTTGCACTATGCATAATTAGTATGAAATATTAAATCTTAATGCTTAGAAAATAATATTTAAAGCTTAATGGAGATCATATATCAACTTGGGTGTAATAATTATTAGAATTATTATGTACTTAAATATTTTAAGAGTGATATTTTTTTTTTGTAAAAAATTTATTTGTTTGAATTGTTTAGAAAGAGTGGTGATAGTTTTATAACTCTCTCTTTTTTCTTTCTTTTTCTTTCTTGAGATTGAAATCATATTTTAGTTTTAATACAAATATAAAATATTATTACAAATGTTATGGTCGTAATACATAAATATATATATATATATATATATATTTTAAAATACATTCATTATGAGAAAATTGAATAAAGATCAACTATTATGCTAATCTTATAAAAATATACACACAACATTAAAACATGACATGTATGGCATGACCATTGGCCTTATTATTTATCATCCTGATTTTATTATTGTTATTATTTATATTAAATGAATAAAATTTGATGTAAAAGGTGAAGAAACTTTTAGTGGGTCCTATTTATGCATTATCTAATTGACTTCCCTTTGTTGAAGAAAACCATGAGAGGGCATTTACTTGTGTTTGGCATTGAAGCAATGTCTATATTTTATTTTTATTTTTATGTTTATTTTTATTTTCGTTTTTATTTTTATTTATGATAATGACATTATAAGATATTTTCTTATGATATTTTGTCAAAGAATTAGTTCTTCTTATCAAGAAATTATTATCAACTTTTATTCTTAGTACTTTTAGTGTTGTCAATATTGTAGCTACTATTAATATTGTTATTCACTATCATGATTATTATTGTATTTTATTTTTAGCATACATTGATTTGTCATAAAAAATGATGTTAACAAGTACTGTAAAACTTTTGATTACGATAATATGCTCATGATAGTAAATATATTTTAAGCATGGATATCGAAGACGTGATGCAATTAGATTTAGGATATTGTATATTATTATTATTATTTTTCTATGAGGGGGACATCGCGATAAGAGTACCAAATTATACTAAAAGCTTGATATATTTTCTATGAAGAGATATGCTATAAGATTTAATTTCAGAAAAATATGGCTTAAAATGTGAAGGGAAATAATTAATTATGCTGAAAATACATCTTTTTATTTATTATTTTCGCTTTGTCATGGTTATTGTTATTATTATTATTATTGTTATTATCATCATCATCATCTATATATCAACTTAAAATAAACAATGCTATTTATTTTTGAGAATATTAAAAATATAATAATTCGTTGGTGTAAATATATTTTGGACCTTGTAGAACATTCAATATAGTAAGAGCTCTAGAAATGTGACATAATTGAAATAAGCCTAACATATTTCTTCCTAGTACATACAAACTTAGGTGTTCTTTTTTTTTCTTTTTTCTTTATTATTGTTTTAGGTAAAATTAATGAAATATGGTTTATCATATTTTTTTGAAAAGGTCATAGTTGTTTGTGTGAAGCAATGACTTAGTATATATTATCAAGATAACATGAAACGATGTTATGTATGCCAATGAGGTAAAAAATATAAGATGAGAAAAGATTTTACTAATGTATTGGTAATATGAGTTGAAAATAATAATAATAATAATAATAATAATAATTTTATAAGAAATGCATATGAAAAATATTGTTATGGAATTAGTAATTCTAACGGCTGGCTTGAGTGAATACTTATCTGATTGCATAATCTGAAAATTTTGAAGCAATCATCAAAGTCATTAATTTAGGGTGTCTACACATAGAGAGAAGTCGTTCTTCATCTAGAGAGAGCCTCTTAAGAGCTGCTGAGAGAGAAGTGTACCTATTCACCAATTGCTTATATGTACCAAGCAAGTTCTTCACATCTTCACGAGTTAATTCCTCCGGATTTGCATCCATAAATGGAAACCTAAGTTCTGAAATTACACAAGAAAAAACAGCCACTATAACATTTAGAAGCAAAAAGGGCTTTCTTGCAAATTACACCCAACACTTGTCACCATTGCAACAAGAGAAATGTGACTTGTCTACATTATTTGCAATGAAATAAGTGCCTTGACTGGTAAAAACAAGCAAAAAGTAACTAAATTACCCTTGACTTTTTTCTCACTGGACTGAATTGCTTGATGGTGCAAGCTCAGGTTATATACATCAGCATGCATGCCTAGTTACATTATATTTCGAGCTGACTCGAGCATAATTGCAAATCAAAAGAAACTAATTTACGATAAATGTACCTTCAGTAATGATCTCCTTCCCCTTCTTTTTTTGAGACAGCAGCACCATCTCTATCTGCCAAATGGGGCCTGCTATCAGTTGTTGTCTGTTCAATGGCCAATTTTGCATCTCTCATATGTTTTTCAAACTCGGCTTCTTCCATTGAAAGAGAGTGAGAATTTATATTTAAAATATATATTTTTGCTGACATCAGATTCGTCAGGTAGTATTCTATCTCTGAGATGATCTTAGTTTCTCTTCTGAAGAATTGCACAAATTTCAAATTTGAATGCAACTGTGGGGGATTTGCCTATAAAATGTTTAGACATGTTATATAGTTATCAGTAATGTTATTACTAACTTTAGATGTCTACAAAACAAAAGACCAACTTTCTGAAAGAATATCAAAAAAACCTTATCTTCAATTTTCATCAGTCACAAAAAAATACCTAGCCTGTAGCACGTGAAATTAATTTTATAATTTACTTGGTCATAATCACAACTATTACTTTAGTGAAAGAATTAGGACGATGGAATGATAACAATGGCCGTTTCCTGACATGTGCTATATACTCTTCTGCCGTTACTTATTCATAAAACTGCACTCAATATAGCCTATCTAATGGTGATATAACAGTCCATCGTGCTAAGGACGAACTAAACAGTATGTAATGTAAAATACCAGCTCGGGAAGGCCTATGTTGTGGTTTTTAACCATCAAAGTGACGGTCACAGTTACCCAACCTGAGCAAACAGGAAAGTATATAAAAGGATGAAAAAACTGATAGTTACCAAGAGGACCGTGAGCTTGCCTTGATAGTTACATAAATTAGAACTGGTAAAAATTCATCTGCACCAGCTGGAGAATGGTGCAGGGATTCTGATGCATTCAATAGTAAATTGTTTATGACTTGGCAACAGTTCATGATGCACATCAGCTTATCTCTTGGAGCCTTGTAAGCATTAATCTTTTGCAACTCTTTCACCGCTAGCTGGTTTCAAAATTTTGAAGTACCATCAGATAACAAAACAATTTCATTGTGCACCCCTGTAAAGCATAAAATCATCATGAATAACCCTACAAATGAATTAGAAATAGCTCATAATATCTCCTGAAAATTGGCAAACACAACATATGCCCCTCTCAAATTTCCTCAAAATACCCAAATTGACCTGCTTTTCATCCCACTGAAAGAAAGTGTATTTTTGCTAGTTCTGAACATGTATTAAACTGAGTAACGAGAAAATACACCAGTCATGAGGCCTCATTATGCAGGAGTCTAGGCACATCCAAATGGTTGGGTTTGATAAAGCATTGTAACAACCGTATTTTCTCAGATATATCTGATTCTATTTTAGAATCTTCCGGTAATGAGGCAAATGTGCGATTGAACAATTTTGTCATGATAAATTTTTCAAGGCCCTGCATGCATGAAAGTAGTTCGTCAAATATATCTAAAGATAAAGATGTACATAGAACGGGAAAAAAAAATTTAGTTGCATGATGAAGATGTGGGCTAACGACACTTTACTTTGTTTGGCATTCAGTTCCTTCACATCCAAACTTCGCAGTATAATCCTATTTACTTTTATGTTTGCAAAATGAGCTCCATACCTTACTAGAAATGAGGGGAACAAAACAATGAACCATAATACAATTTGATGAATAAATAACTTAGGACCTTCACTAGGTTCAATAAACAATTAAAACTTTGATGAACAGGAACTCAATTTTGACGATTATAGGACTTGATTGCACACAGAAACAAATTCTACAAAGATGCAAGTATTAAAGAGAAAACGAAATCCATTCTGAAGGTCTAAATTGAGAAATTATCAAATATTTCAAACTGAGAAAGGCATCGACACCTCTTGATGGTGCGAATGAGATCGGCGGCGGCCGGTCGGCGCATGCGATCGAGGAACCCGTAGAAATCCGGAGCTGACGAACTGGAGCAGTCCATTTGACTACTCTTTTTGAGTGTGCTATTTTCCCTCTTTCTTCGTACTGGAGAAGCTCATAGTATATAGTATAAAGAGGAGACGCTTGATTCTTTCCCTTGTTTGTTTCTCTCTGCTTCTTTTGATAATTTGTAAAATAAAATTAGTTAATTGATTAGCAAAATCGATATTTGTAACTAGAATTTGATCGGAGATTGAGATCAAGGAATGGCAGGTGAGGTAATACGATATGACTAGTCAATCAAGCAAGGAAAAGTAGGAGTTTTTTCATAAATAATCGAACCTACTAATGATGATTTATTTTCACATATGATCTGTAAAAGACGAAATCTTTATTTCTATCTCTATTATTATTATTATTATTATTATTAAGCGTACAGTTATTTTGATCTTATAACGGTTTAGATTAATTAATTAATTTTCGAAGTTAATTTCAACTATTGATTGTGTGGTCGTGATTCTAGAAAGGTTGAGATTTACTCATTTACTTTTTCTCATCAATACATATTTAATAGAATTAAAGTTGTTTGGAAAAAAATATAGAACAATTAGTTTGAATCTGGTGTTTCAGTTTCTGGAACTGACAGGACCTTCAACTGGTATTTTCACTTTATAGTAAAATCTGTAATAATTTTTGCATTGCACAATATATTTTTCTGAAAAGTAAATTCCAATACCTTTCCAGTGATATATCATATGTAAAAATTCAATCAACCGAATAGAAATTATGCTATTTCTAATCAGCACCAAAATAAAATCTGCTCTCTGAAATTTCAGCACAGTCATTTTGTCATTTTTGTTTTATCAAATAAAATAGAATAAACTCCTCATTTTATTTTAGATTCTACTCCTACACATCATAAGAACTTTTTATTCCACAAAAATCACAATTTAAAATAGCCTAAGATAACAAATCTTAATAATCATAAATCTGAACAGATTTTTGAGAATAAAAACTTGAGAGATAGTTAACTAAAACCTCTTGTGTCATAAAATTAACACAAAATAAATAATCTAATTGCAACAAGTAACTAATATCAGAACCTAGAACCTGGCTCTGATACCACTGTTGGTTTTATTTTACATGTTGTGCAGCGGAAGTAATTTTTTTTAATTGACAACAACACAAATATTTATTCTTGTGACAAATATGAAATATTATGTATATATTTGTCCTATAATATATGTCATGTATATATTGTTCTAACTTCACTTTATTTTTATATTAATTTAAACGATATATATTTTTGCGCTCAAAATACTCTAAAACGTATATAATTAAGTTTTTATATGACCACCATCGAATAAGTCAGTAAATTGTTGAAATTAAAAAGAGAAAAATCTATTTTTAGTCTTTGAATTATTGAATTTGATTCAATTGAGTACCTGTACTTTTTTTTTTTGGTTGAAATAAATCCCTGAACTCTTGTGTATGGTTCAATCTAACCCTTATGTTACTGTACTGTTAATATTACATTAACTGCTGATGTGGCAGTGATGAGTGGAGAATTAAAACTGCCACCTGAAATCAGCCTTTTCATCAAATAAAATTTATTCCTGTGTTCTCCCTCTCCCCCTCGCTTTTTCCATTATAGAAGCAACCCAAATAAAATGAGTCTTGCTCTTCTCTGTTTCTCTCATCTTCTCTCGATCCTCTCCACTCCTTGCTTCTCCATGTGATAGGAAACCACCCAGGGGTGTGAAAAACGTCCAGCTTTAGAAGCCTTGTGCTCTCCATTTCCTTTTCTATCAAAACGAAATAGCATCGGTGCAATATTAACTTATTTTATTTGTCAAAACGTCTTCAAAAGTGGTCTAATAACATAAAATAATATCAACCAAATGAAGACTAAAACTGATTAAAAAAATATCAAATCGGAGCATATCAACATATATTCCTCTTTAATCAAACATAGGCTTAATTACAATTAACCAGAATTAGTTCATATTCATCAAACTAAAATATATTCTGTTCAGCCCATCCTACCCTACAAATGGCATCATTATTATCCGAATCACGATTCGTCAATAGCCACTCTAGTATAAAGCACCCATCGAGTAACAACATCTTTACAAAATCATCACTCACTAGGTCCACATTTTCACTGTAGCAATGGCGTGCCTGTACTTCAATGGATCTCATCGCTTGGAGGTAGACCTCAAGGCCAACATTCTCATTACGTGCAAGGAAGTCACGAAGAGTATACCGCTTGTGCTCTTCCATAGTTCCAAGGCCCTGCTTGCCGTGATGGTGAGGGCCAATTGCAACCATCTTTGGCTCGCAGAGTTCCTTGTTGATTTCATGGAACCAACCAGGGAGACGAAAGATGGTCACAGACCGGGGTTCGAAGGTTTTGCCTGGCAGCTTAGCTAGCCACTTCTTCAAAAAGTCTGCAGCTACATCTACTTCTATTTGTGCTACACCTCCTGTTCGAGATGCTGTCAGACATAAATCAAAGACTAATCAAGCATTGAGAGGATTATTGCTTCAATTCAACTCAATTGAGTTTGTCTAGTTAACTATAATTCATTAATTATAGTATATTTATTTTTTAACATATTGATTTAATATAAGATGAACATAAGAATACTATTGCGCATGTGTCTCTGATGGATGAAAATAAACATTTGAGTTTCAAATTTTTAAATATAAATAAAAGGGTGAGTCTCCCGTCTGTATACCATTTTTTTGTGGAGAAAAAAATTAAATTGATTTGAACCATTTGATGAAGAAAGGGCATTTTGAGAAAAAGCAAATATATTCGTATGTATTATTTTTCATAACAAATCTATGATTACCTTTCATTTTGCATTATAAAATTACACAAAGTATCCATCTTACTCCTTGATGGTAATATTTTAAATTGAATCATAACCATCTGATCAAAATTATTCTAGCTAGCCATACATTTTCTTTTGTGTGCTAGAGCAAATCTCTTGCTCTTAGAAAAGAAATACTGCGTTAGAAAATTAAGATGACTGGGGGTTAATGTATTACGGATTGGATGACATACCATGATCATTTTCCTCTGTTGAGATCTCCTTTTGGGCTTCGATGTCATTGCCTACTTTATAAATCCCCCCCATCTTTTTGGTTATTGTGTACAAATAATGTCAATGTATGCGATATTGTAATTCATTTTACCAACGGCTCAAGGCTTCCTCACCAACGCTCCCAATGACGGTTTTGCTTATATATATAGTACTAGAATGTGAGAGTATCCGTTCATTTTTAATTTCGGCAAAATCGGATACATACCCCTCGAAAATTATCTAATTAGATATTTACCTCTCTAAAACTTATTTGATAGCGGTCATATAGAAAACTTAATATATACGTTTAAGAGTATTTCAAGCGCACAAATATATATCATTCAAATTAAAAAAAAAAAAGCGAAGTTGTTGATGTGTTTGTAGACATTGGCATAGAGCATATATCAAACTTTATACAAAATAGAATTTAATTTATCATCCATCATAAAATCACTAGAACTGTATCGTTAATATGAATTGATTAAAGGTTGAACAGTTTTTATGGCAATTCTTAATGAAGCAACAAAAACTTAACAAAAGAAGAAAACATCATTATGTTTGCTTTACTTGAATACACAGAAATTCTCATCAATGAACCACATTCACAGGCTCATGGCATTGAAATCAGATTCTGTACAGATTTCAATGCAGAGTATGGTCCTTTTGCTCTCTCTCTCTCTAGCTTTAAGCTAATAATTCTGAATGAAGCAACAAAAAGTTAACAAAGTAGAAAATATATATCTTTATGTTTGTTTTGCTTGAATAAATAGAAATTCATCTTTGAAGCAAGAACTAAATGTTATTGGTCTTGAAATATGAAATTTGATCAATAAAATAAATTAGTAAAAATAAAATAATAGAATGAAGTTATCTTAAACCTAAGACGATCGGCTCTAAATTACGTCAAAATTCCTCTTCTTAGGTGCATCTAGAGATTGATGTAACATCTTTCAACAATGATAATATATATTTAATATTTATTATATTCATGTGACTGTCCCTCATCGTTTTTTTCTGTGATAAAGATGAAAACGCTGAAAATCTTGCCATGAAGCAAAAGTTTCACTAAACTTCATGTAAAATCAGAGAAAATTAGGTGGACACGTCTAGCTTGTCCAAAGCACTCTGATAAAACCATAATGAGGAACAAAGCAGAGGTTGGATTGGTTAACACTAAATTAATAAGTAATCATTATAAAGTATAAACAAAGTAGATTATACATTTGATAAGTAATCATTATAAAGTATAAACAAAGTAGATTACATGCTTGTCATATAGCTAAGAGACAGTTCCCTAAATAACTATTCGTCGATCTGGTTTGTAAAGGAAAAATTCGTAGTATACATTTACCAGCTGACAACAAAAGTCAAGAGAATAAAATTAGTTCATCATCATGATATAGATTTCCAAGCTTGGCGCATCATATTATCATCAATTTATGACCGCAAATCCCACATTTGATAGTATGTTTCTAGCTGTGACAATGATGTATCAAGGCTAAGACATCCAACTATTTTTTTCCTGAAATAGTAGACCACACATGTTCAAACAAATTAGTTTAATTTAATTTTATCAGAGTTCCCTTTTGCCAATTACATAGAAATTTTACCTACTTTACATCAAACAAATAAACCAACCTGTCCACATCAGAACTACCATCACTATTATTATAGATATTTGCAAACATTACCCCAAAATCCCTAACAACGAAATCAAGGTGTAGGAAGTAAAACTAACTATAGAAAATTCAAACTTTCACATTGTGATTTGTACAGATTTGTAATTATGCAGTGTGCAATGGCCAATACTAAATTTAAAATGTAAACTAATAACATATAGATTAATTTCAGTCATTGGGGAAAGAGCCGATTAATTGTTCTTCTCCATTTACTATGTTTTTGTCTAGATATCATAGCACATAAATTTTACATCCCTTTTTTTCCTGATAGATATTAACTTTTTTTTTGTCAATTGTAGTTTGATTTTGTCCTTTCTGAGACCACATTGGACAATTTAATAGTTTGCTCCCACTTACAGTTATTTTATTTTATTTTATTTTTTTGTAAAGCGAAATTGGTTTGATTTGATGTACATATGAGAAATATGTTCTATTGGTCCAATGAGGAACCCGAGTACGTCTCTCAAATTTGATCAATTCATAATTTCTCTTCAAACAAGAATTTTTCATTTGTTACTTTAAAAATTTATGTTTGATCAATTAAGTTTAAATGTTGTTGGTTTTCGTTAAACTTATGAATTGTAGAATAGAGGTGTTTGTGTTTGTGGGTACCTTACGTACAAACAGTGATATAAGATTTCATTATGAATTCTGAGAAGAACCAATTTTTTAAATTAATATGTATTATCATTATTATTATTGATTTGACCTAAATTGACAATTTAGTAATTTTAGTTTTAATTTGTTTTCTTGCTTAGTTTTTTTAATAGTTTATTTTCGTTATTATTACAGGTTAAATATTCTTTGATTTTTAACATAAAGACATTATAACTAATCATGCAACAGGGGAATACTATCTATAAATTCATAGGATAAATGACATTAATATTGATTTTACAGTCTATGCACAATTATCACACAAACAATAATAGAGTTGGTATAGCCACCAATAAAATATTTTACTTTACTATTCATATTATTGATATTATTAAAATTATTAGTATTACAGAAGCTTACCAATTTGGAATTTTTTTTGATAAATTTCTCCACCGCCCATAGTTTGAATCATGTCTATGCAATTTTATTATGTCAAATTTAGATATCTTTATCTTTTTTTTAATTGAAGAGATTTTTTGTTTTTCCCTGTTTTCTTCATAACTCTATCTCTCTCATTCTAAATTCTAGATATAAAATAAACGACTTTTTTTTTCTCTTATTTGTCACAAATATATTTGATTTTTCTATTCACAACTATTTTTTTTAAGAATTATGTTTTGCTATTCCATGTTCAAGTAAAAATCATCATAAAATGATCGTTAATAATTCAATATACAAAAATATCTATGTTATATGATCCTGTGCATGCCACGGGTTAAATGCTAGTATAATTTAAGTTAGCCTGCAGCCGAATATTAGATCTTTTTATATTGTTTCTGGTCATTTCAAGATAGCTGGACATTTCGTTTATGATCGATTCTTGAATGTGAGTTACACAATTGTTAAGAAACTGTCAAAAAATATATATTTCTTTAAGAAAAAAGGACGGAAAAGTAACCCCGGTCAAGATTCGAGACAAAAAGAATCGATGCGTATTCTCTCAACTGTGATTTGTTTATTCGCTTCAGGTCGTCTCATACCCCGTCCTTTTCATAAGCGGGCGAACGCCGGTTGTTTCATGCTGGTTGAGTATTATCACATTCCGTGTCTCTAAGATATCAAATATGTATCTATGGGATTATGGATCAATTGCATCACATGGCGTATTTCTATAGTTTCAACGGAGTATAACTGATTCTTTGTTTTCCGTCAACAATTCTGTGTTGACGGGGATATTTCATAAGGTCTGTATATTGTACCTTATGCATAAATATTTTATAAGACTAACCTATATATTTTCAGAAAATAAAAAAAAGAGTAATTTTGTATATAATATAATAATCTTTATATGCAACTTATTTCACCTCCCGATAATTACGGGCAGGGATTTAATGCTCATTTTCATTGATGTCACATCGGTACGTATTAGAAAAAATAAATCTCAAATAATCATTTTGTGAAACTCTTAAATGATAAAAAAAAATTAATTGGATAATTTTTATATATCATGCTATATGCATACACAAAAAGTTGCATCATGTCAAATTTGTTTTGATGTTTGCTAAGTGCTAACAAAATCAACATAACGAATTTTAGCGGTTTAATCCCCTTGCAATAACTATTGTAATTAATTAAATAAGTTTCAAAAAATTTTAAATACATATAATTGATTTGATTTAGAATTAATATATCTAATAATTTATACATGCTAATTCAAAAATGAACTAAAAAATTGACATATCGGGTTACCAATAAGCACGGACATGAGATTTACTTTGTGAATTACATGCATGTATGCTCATAAATTTGATAGGATGGTACGGACTTGACTTGATTCTCCGAATTCATTTTTTTTCTACATCTTGTCAGCAACGTCTAGCTAACATGAATGTGAACGAAGATCACTGTCAAAGAAAATAAAAAGAATGAATTTCAACGAAGAGAAAAATTGTTTGATTGTGAATACATGGCACATCTAACAGCAGGATTGTGATGTCTATGATGACCCTATACTAAACTTTTCCTCGGATTTGTCTCTGCTCCCCTTGGTTATGGTATGATGACAAGTGCCAATCATTATTGCAGAATTTTTATTATTTTCTTTTTTGCTGATAAACCCATGGGCATTGATTGCTTTTCAATAACACAAAAAACATTATTGAATGCACAGGGCAGCTCTGATTCCTCTCTCAAAAGGGAAAAAACGGCCAGAATGATAATGCTTTGAGGCCCAAATCCCCTATTTATCCTCTAATTATATTTTTTAACACTCCTCTCAAGTTGGGATTGTAGATATCGATTAATCCCAACTTAATTGTTATTTGATTAAATGAATTTGTCTTTAATCCCTTTGTGAAAATATCGGTCACTTTGTATGAACGGAGTTTTAATTTATTTCACTTGAAGTTTCTCTCGAATGAAGTGACGGTCAACCTTTATATGTTTTGTTCGCTCGTGAAACACGGGATTTGAAGCGATATGTCTCATGGGTTGATTGTCGCAAAATATTTTCATTGATGTATTCTTTGTGCAGCTCATTTCTACTAGAAGTTGTTTAATCTAAGTTAACTCACTAGCGGTTGATGTCGTAGCTTGATATTACGCCTCAGCACTTGATCAGACCGCAACATTTTATTTTTTATTTTTTCATGCGACTAAATTTCTGCTTACAAATGTGCAAAAATCGGTTGTCGATTTTCTATCGAGACTCCCAGCCACTGCATCAGGATAGCTACATATATCATTAGAATTATTATTTTTCATCCATATTCCTTTATCGGGTGTCCTTTTTAAATATCTTAAAATTCTATTAATCGCTTCTAAATGTGATTTTTAGAGCATGCATGAATTTACTAATTTGACTTACCAAAAAAGAAATATCCGATTTAGTTACTGTAAGATAAATTAATTTTTTTATAAGTTTTTGAAATTGATTAGAATTTTTTTGTAACCTACACACTAGATTAGAATTTTGTTCTTGTTCATGAGCGGGTGGCAATGTCGTATAAACTTCTTCTTCAAGTGTCCCTTGAAGAAATACATTTTTTACATCCATTTGATATAAATTTTATCCTTAATTTACCACAATTGAGAAAAAAATTCTCACGATGTTTATTTTAGCTACAGGTACAAAGGTCTCATAATAATCTATATCGTATGTGGGGTTATATCCTTTGGCCACTAATCGTACCTTGTATCGTTCTACGATACCATTACTATTATATTTGATTTTATATACCAATTTATATCCTATGAATTTTTATCCTTAGATAATTGTATTATTATCTAAGTATCATTTTTTTTCTAGGACTTTGAGTTCTTCTTTCATTGCTTTGGACCATACGGGATTTTTAATGGCATTATAAAAATTATTTGGTCCTTTTTCTTTTGAAAGAGATGTTATAAAAACTCTATAATTAGATGAGATATTTTTATAGGAAATAAAATTTTGAATTGAATATATACCTCATAAGTTATATAATCCCTAAGCTTTGTAGACGGCTGAATCATCCGTGATGATCTTCTTACTGCTCCCTCTTCTTCATTTTCATTTTTATTTTCATTATTTTCTTCTAACTCTTCAATTTGGTCATCTACCTCAGATTCTTCATTACTGCTTTCTACAATTTCTTGGACATGAATTTGGGAAAGCGCCGAAATATTTTGGTCATTGGTATTGGAGTCTTTACTTGTTTTTTTTTCTTATTTTAAGGTTTATTTTCACAAAAAAAATATCTCTAGAAATAAATATTTTTTTGTTGATAGAATCGTAGTTTTGGCATTATCTAATTATGTACCATTATCTGACCTAAATATTTTAGTTTTGGCATCATATTGATTTTCAACACGATTAAGAAATTTCTTGAAAACAATAAAAAACTTCATCCTTTGATTTAAGTATAACCATGTAGCACGTGAAAAATCATCAATAAACATAAAAGAAAATATTTGAATCTATTATAAGAGGTAATTGGAGCTGGTCCTCATACATTGAAATAAATTAAATCAAAAGATGCTTTACTTTTATTAATTGACAAGGGAAATGGTAGTCTAGTTTGTTTTGTTAATTTGTAAATAACACAATTAATACAATTAGTCATAAGAAAATTTAAAAAGAAATTAAGATTTTTATTGGAAGGATGTCCAACTCTTTGTGCCATATTTCACTCATATTTTTTGTTGCACAAAAATTAATTTTTTCTTGTTTCAAAACATAAAGTCTGTTTTCTAAAAAACCTTCACCAATTGTTTTTCTGGTTTCCTTATCTTGGAATATTACATTATTTGGAGAAAATATTACATTACAATTTAATTTTTGTGTTAATCTTTTAATTGAAATTAAATTGGTAGAAAATGATTCTAAAAATAAAATATTTTTAATTTCTTTAGAGAAAATATTAGGTACTCCCATACCATTAATTGGTGCTTTCATGCCATTAGCAACTAACACATGTTGGTTGGTTTTGGTCAATTTTAATTTGGTTAACGAATTTTTATTACCAAATATATGATCGGTAGCAACTATTTGGTCTTTTGAATCAAAACTAATTGAACTTAAGCTATACCGTATGTATTCGAGGTTATTTGATTACATGGCAGCATGGTGAGTTGTTGAGGCGACTACTGTATTTGATCCTGATTATTTCCAGGCAGCAAAGTATGTTTGAATGAAAGTTAGGACCAGTGCAATTGTTCCAGTAGGGACGGAGATCAAGGTCCATGGATTGGTAGAGAAATCCTGGATCAACTGCGCCCTGTGCTTGTGCCAACTCGACTCACTGGGCTTGTGCCAACTCGACTCACTGTGCTTTCATACATCCATGAAAAAATTATGAAAGTAATTGTTGCTATAGTCGAGTACAAAAATTTTAGCACATTGGGTTCTGAAGAAAATTGTTCACTACACCAGATCGTTCAAGTATAGCAACATCCTTCTCTGTGTTAATCAGTGAATCCATGAGTGCAAGATAAAGTTTGTGGTAAACCCCATCGGTTACGGCTTTGCTCGAAAGCAACCATATTCCGCAAGTTCCTTACTTCAATATCATCGATTAGGAGAGGCGGCTAGGGTTCAGATTAAGCGAGGCGACTGGGAAGCAAAAATATTTGGACTTTGTTAAAATCTTCTAGAACCTGGAAGAATGAAGAGAGGGAAATGAAATTTGGCAGAAATTTTGGAGGAAGTTTTAGGCGCCAATATAAATTTTTATTGACAAAGTTTATTGATTCATAAACAGTTAAGAAAAAATGTATTTATAATACATGTATAAATAATAACAATTATTGTGATTTTGATAGACATTAGTGTAATTTTATTGTGATTATAATTTCAAAGTTTATTTTACTGTTATTTTAGAAAGTATGTTTCAATAAATGATGTCAAATGCATAACTAAATAATAAAATTATCAAAATAGGGATGTAATTCTTGTAAAATTACAAAAAAAAAATTGTTGTCTTCTTTGACATAAAAGTTGGTCATATCTCAAATTTTGTGCAATTTTGAAATTGTTTGCTAACTGATCCAATGATATTAAACATAAACCGTCAATTGGCAAAAATATATTTCATCTTGATTGATGATTAAATAAATTCCAAAATTAATGAAACTTGATTTTTTTTAGATGATCAATGTAATTCTCTTTAAGTTCAACAGTCTGGATCAGTTGATTATCAATTTTCAACCTCTTTCTTAACATGAGAATGCCTTATGTGTGAAAATACACTCGAAACATCAATATAAAAAAAATGGCCAATCCATTACGTTCAACTTGTAGTCCATACAAAAAATATCATCTTGATATTTTTTTCATGAAATTTGAAGTTGGTTTGATAGTCCATCCAATGAACAAAATATCATACTAATGAACGATCATAAAGTGTTTATCTCTTGGCGGGAGATCTAACTATCATCAAATCAGTCTAAGTTTCTTTAATGATGTGAATTATTGCTTGTAGATGTTCCTCCAAAAAAAATGAGGGAGTTCTTCATGGATTAGCCTTTGATCTATCGATTTGAAATTGAATGGTTGTAGTTCACTTAATTTAGAAAATTATTGAAATCATGAAGAAATTATACAAAATTATGCAGTTAGATTCCTCTCGGACAATATATGTTGTCAGTATTTTTTTTAATTTTCTTTCTAATATTGATAATATTTTGGATGAATTATATAAGTTGTTTGCTGTGTGATTAATGCATGACCATCTTAACTATATTTAAAGTAATATAACTTTGCGAGCATTTTTCACATATGAATTATAGTGCAGCTATCTTGTGGGAGCGCATCAGAGATTTTGTATAAGCACCTCACCAGGGTTTGAGTCCTCTGGCATCCATTTTTAGCTAATTTTAAATGTTATTAATATAAAATTTATTAAGTATTATAAAATCTTAGAGGAGACTTGTAGTGTAGTTAGTTTTTTAGAGGGCAACTAAGTTCCTTGTCAGTCCTCCGTGGGATCGAGTGACGTTGTAGCAACCTTTTTCCTTTTTTCAAGTGATATGATTATTTTGACTCTGACAATCTTTTGCATGTGTATATATTTACTAATTGTATGCTTATTGGAGAGGCTTTCGCGTGCGTCCATAGTTGCGTCAGTATACACACGTAATTAAGTTATGAGTACAATTGATTTTTCTTTTAGCTGTGAGCTTTTTATTTTTGGCGTGTCTTTATACGCCCACGCCATTAATCTCAACTACGCACGCTAGTGCTGCAGATTCTAGTAGTGTGATGAAGGGAAGAAAATATAGATACAAGAAGTTGAGATCAACGGTAGCGATACAATATATAAAGATTGGAAGTTAAAGATATTAATGTAATAGAAAAAAATTAAAAGGACAATCTAACGCAAAGGAATATTAGCATCAAATAGAACTTTACAACTGACAGCAACAACAACTCGAATGAGAATAATGTGCGGGCACATCCTCTTATAGATATAAATCAAAAGTAAATGATAATTTTTTAACAAACCAAATGTTTCATTGAAATTGAATACACAATAAAACAATGCAATACGACGTGAAGAAGCACACAAACAACCACTCATTTCAATTATTAAAGAAGAAATGATAATAAAAATCAGACTCACAAGCACCGAAGAATAAAGTAATAATCATTTGGCGGAATAATAGGTTTGAAGAGAAGTGAGTATTAGCAGGACTGCGGCTGCCACAACAGAGATGGCAGACCACGGATTATTGAAGTAGTCGTGAATCAATCTTGCCCTCTGCTTGTGCCAAGTCGAGTCACTGTATTGTCTTAAAGCATCGAATAGATAGTGAGCCTCATACTTCTTTGTAACAAAGAAGTGAGTTAAATCATTGAAATAAGATGCCGCACTTTCCTCATCTGGAAGCATATTCTCGAGGATTTTGCTTTGCACAAGCAAAATGACATCTTTCTCTGAGTTGATTAGCGCATCCATCAGGGCCAAATAACCTGTGACTGTTGCAGGTTCAGTTGTCAGTGGTCGAGTTTGCTCAAACGCGGCAGCATTAGAGAAGATGATCTTATTAAAATAATTTATTGACACAAATGGTATCTCCAATGTGCCATTCTTAAAATTTATGTTAAACATGTTGTAAGGGTTTCTTTTTCTCTTGAATGTCACGCCTGCTTCGTTGAGCATGCTGGCACAATTTATACCTATGGGGTTTGCGAGCCACTTCTTCAATTCACTTTCATTTTCAAAGTGCATTCCCATTGCAGCTTCAAACTGTAATGTTGCTGCATCGGTCTCTGGTGACTCATTGCCCTGATTTGGTGTTGAGTAGCGTTGTGATGCTGCATGATTAGCTTGAATAACTACAGCATCGCTTGGATTATTGTGCACCATGCACATGTGAAGGAGGTGAAGGACGTGATTGATATTGTTGCATGACACTACTGGTGGCCGTCCTGGTGCCGACACTATATTGAAAAAGTAGAATGGAGGATATTTAAAGAATAGATTGAGGAGCTTGCAATGACCTTCATCGGTGTGAGTGTACTCAGGAAATCGAATGTTAAATAGTTCGTGGATGACAAAGAAAGGGATTTGATTTTCTAACAGTACTATGTCAGTAGTTAGATTGGGAACCCCCCATCTCAGGTTGCCAAATGCATCCGCTGATTCACTTACACGTGAGTACTTTAATAGATGCTCTAGCAAAAAGCAACCATCAAGTAGCAACATCTTCACAAAATCATCAGTTCCCATATTGATATTTTCACCGTAACACTGGTGTGCTCTGGCCTCAAGGGCTCGCATCTCTTGGAGGTAGACTTCCATGCCAGTATGTCCTGCTTTCAGGAAGTCCCGAAAGAAGGACCACTTCTGCTCTTCCATAAAGTGAAGACTCTCTTTGCCATGATGATACGGCCCAACGGAAACCATCTTCGGTTCAAACAACTCCTTGTGAGTTTCATGGAACCAAGTAGGAACGCGGAAGATAGTCTTCTCCTCAATGCGATCTTCTAGCACCTGCTGTAGCCTCTCCATGATCAACATTTGTAGTAGGTCTCCTTCCTTCATCTTGCTGCTGCTGCCACCGCCGCCACCGCCGCCGCTGCTGCAGTTGATTCGCGGCTGCTGTGGTTGCTTTTGTCGTAGTTGCTGCTGCTGCAGCAGTAGCTTTTGTTGCTGCTGCTGCAGTTGTTTCTGTTGCAGTTGCTGCTGCTGCTGTTGCAGTTGTTGATGTTGCTGCTTCTCTTGTTGTTGTTGTTGTTGTTCTACAAAATTTATTTTTACACATGATATTCTAGCACATATCCATCTTTTTTAGTGTATGTACTTGAAATATTATTTGAAATAAAAAATTAATTGGAGATGCATTTTGCATTTCTTAAATAGTAATATAGCATGTATATGATAGTTGAGTCGTGTTGAAAGATGTTTAGCCTTTTAACAAGCAATTTCAAATTTCTAACAATTGAACTTTAATGACTTCATGATGGACCAATCAAATATCAAATTCATTCAACTTTGATAAACGTTTTATTTAAATAATTGATACATTTATAAATTTTAAAAAAGCATAAATTTTAAGTGTTTCATAAAGTTAGATGTGCACTAAAATTATTTTTAAAAAAAATAGATTTCAAATAGGGAAACTTTTGGGAGATATCATTATTAATATTATTATCAATACCGACTTTATTATTGTTATAAAATAAATTATTATTCATGTTAATGATTTTATTATACAACTTATTTTTTTAGTACTTTCATTATTTAACTCAATACCACTAATTTGAATAATAACTCACCTAAGTTAAATAATTAAAGTACTCTATAAAATAATTAAGTTGCATAATAAAGCTGTTAACATGAATGATAACTCATTTTACATGAATAATAAAGTTGGTATCGATAACGGTATCAATAACGGTATCTATATATTAGCTCCCTTTCATATATACCCTTTCAAAACTTCAAAATTACATATTTCTCCCTATAAAATTTATAATATCATGTTTACTCTTTCAAACTATCAAAACTCTCATATTTATCTAATATATTATCTTTATCATTAAAACTAATTTCATACATATAAATTCCACATTTACTCTTATTGAAAATAATAAATAAAACTTTTTGAAGTTAAATTCTCAGTAAATATATTACAAGTTATCGAGCATGAACATCAATTATTGGAGATTTTAGATCCTTTGAAATTAAAATTGAATTCTCAATAAATGAAAAGATAGGAGGTGAAATATATTTTGGTATTTGGAGAATTATTGGGACAATATGAATGAGAGGAGCCAAAGATATAACAATCATGAAATATATATTAAAATCTTAAATTGAGTTTAAAATTAAGGTTATTTAGAGTTTTTGGATGTATTTGATATATCATAAAATTTTATTAAATAAATATGAGAATTCTAATAGTTTGGAAGTCTAAATATGATATATTAGGAATTTTAGCAGGAGATATAAATAATTTCGAGTTTTTAGAAGAATATATATGAAATTCTGCCTTAAAAAAAATATGAGAAAGAATGAGTAGTTCACATATCACTGATTAGATGACCTACCATGATTTTCCTCCGGTGAAATCTCTTTTGAGTCGTTTGCAGGCATGTCGATCGCTACTTGTTGCATCTCCATTATTTTTTGGTATGAACAAATACAAATGCAAATTAATGTGCAATTCTTATGAAGAGTTCAGGACTCCCTGACAAATGCTTCCAACCACGGAATACCTCCCCTTATATATTGAAGTTCCAGCATTGTCTGAGTCCAGCAATTGCTAAAGTTGCCCGTCTAATTGCTATAAATTATTGTTTCATGATAATCTTGTTATATATTTGTTCAATAATGTAAGAAATTTCAAAAGTTGACATTTCATTTGTAGAGATATTGTTGTTTTAGTTTCCTTATTAAATTAAACTCGAATTAACAGATTTTTTTTTCATTTTATAAATATGGCGTGTTTTTTGGGAGATCATGCTAATGCGCCTTTTCAGTTCCGCATTAACAAAGGCTAGTTGCAACAGTACTGATTAATCAAACATAGTTGTTAATCGTTGGATTTAATCCGAATGAACTGGATGACATTTAAGTCCTAATGTGAACCGTAGGCTTAGCACAATGGTGACAGACTTCATCTCTCTACGAAGAGGTACAAAGTTCAAATTCCACAATAAACATTTAAAAAGAAATAAATAACAGGATTAATGGGATTTCATATTTCAAAAAAAATAAAATAAAATAAATATTCCCTTCTAATGTGCATTCAAAATTTTCTAGTGCATTCAAAATTTGAACCATTCAATTTAAAAGGATATCTATATTTATTCTTCAATAATGCCAATAGACCCTTTAATTATGCCTTAATAACTACTTCGGGAATCAGCCTATACCTTATTCTACACTATCACTAGGGAACTTTCGATTTTTTTTTTTGATTTTACATGTTTATTAAAGCATCTTTTTTTATCTGATCCGGATTGTGTGTTGTGACAACCATGTGTTCAACTCGTGTGATAGGCAAAAATGCATATCCACATATATTTCATGACTTATTTCATAGACCACAGCACTAGAGAGCTTGCAGACAATACGATTACAGAAATTTTGGGGCGTTTACTTTAAAGCTTCTCTGTTAATCAAATACCTACACGTTTGTTATACAAATTATACACGGGATGAGTTCACCCTTTTCTTTTCCAGCTATAAAGCAATCCCTCTCTCTCTCTCTCTCTCTCTATTTCTGAAAACATCTTTCTTTCTTTCTCTCCGTGATCGCACCTGTTCGTTGATCTCCACTGATATACAACAAAATTGAGATCGACAGAAGAACTTATATTTTCTACTCAATCTTTTGACACCCAAATTAACTATCTTCTGCTTCGAAAGGAGGTTATTGATAAAGCTATAGTTTGTGCATATTTTTGTACTCAATGAAAGTTGCTTATCCCTACTTCCAGTAGACTCAAACTCGACCGCAACCTCAACCCCTTTTCTTTCTCTCCTCTATTCACGCGACTCACAGACCTAGCGGGCTTGGTTTGGGTTATTTCAGCCCAAGCTAAGTGACGAATTTTTAAAATCCGTTATATAATAAAATATTATTTTATATAAATAAAAATTAAAGCAGTATTATATTTTTAAAATCTGAATTTGTAACAGATGGATTCCGAAATATTGGCCCTTCTTTTTTTGATTTTAGAAAACAGATCTGTTCACTCCAATTATATTTTTATTTTTTTGTTGAGAAAAAAATTCAAAATTGTACAGTATTATAATTCAGTTATATAAAATACGATAGAAATCAACATAGTTTCAAATATTTGGTTCAACATAGAATTAAAAAAATGGTCAGTGAGCATATGTTCGCAGTGTGTAATTAAATTCTATTTTTACAATTTATTTTCATTTTGTTTAAGAAAGCAATACTCATAATTGTTATGTCTTTATAATTAAACAAATCTCATCAAATTCTATTTTAATATTTAACAACTTGTAATTTTTTTTGCATTTTAAAAACCGTATTATTCATAAAAAATTCTAATTTCGTCAAACATAATTTTAAACTTACGCGGCATGTCAAAAAGCTAGAATTGCATTGGAAATACAGCCCAATTTTTTTCTAAAGAAAAAAGGAAACACAGCCCAAACTAATGTGAGATTTTGGCAGATCCAATCGGAATTTTAATAATTATCAGACCCAAACTAAGAGTAATCTATTTTTTTTTTGAAATAAAAGCTCTTGTTAATTTAACATTTATTTTTTTTCAAATAACTTTTGTGTGATTTGTAAGTATTTATAATTAGTACAGAAAATATTTATTATTTTTTCTTTTCTACATGACTATAAAAAGTTAAACATTTTGCTGTACAAATATAAATATAATTTATATAACTTTTAATTTTAATAATGTAAGGTATTAACAGTGGATAGCTCATGTAGAGCTAGGCAACACCTTATTTTATCCAATGCTTGTTTAAATTTGAGTCGGACTCCAGTGGACTTAACCTTAACCTTCTTCTTTTTTTGATGAAAAGATGGAGGTCAAGCCTCCAAATTTTACTGATAATAGGTTACACGAGGAGTGCAACCATAAAATACAATATTGTGAAGAAAAACTAGCTGAAAAGCTGAAAAACTAAAAGAAAGAAAATTCTAACAAAAAATAACAAAAAGCTAAAGAAATGGTATTGAGAACATCTAGAGTTGACTAGCTATCTACTATTGACCCATCAGGAATCTGTTCACATGGGAACCAGATTTTTTGGTCTACCAGTATGACTTGTAGTAATGTATCAGGGGTGAGACTCTGAGCTGAAAATTCTCCTACACCTTTCCTTCAAAATATTGAAACACAGCACTGTTTGTAGGCATATCCAAAGAGTTTTGCCTGCCTCCAACAAGACAGATCTATACCGGCCCCTTATGAATTGCGCTGATTGCTGTTGTGAGCTATGCGTTATGAGGATGAATTGTCTGACTGTGGCCGTGTAGCAGCAATGATTGAATAAGTGTTCCACTGTTTCTTCCTGCTGCTTGCACAAGTGACACATATTTGGCAACAGCTAGCCTTTCTTTCTAATGTTATCCATAGTGAGTATTTTATTTTCCAGTGCTAGACAAACAAATATCATTACTCTCAGTGGTGCTTTTATGTGCCAAAGGTTAGCCAGTTCATTTGGGAAGGAGGGGTATCTTGTGAGAAAGCAGTAAACTGATCTTGTTGTGAATGTTGTAGACCATCTCCATTTCCATTTATCAGCTTGATCATTGAATGTGTATGCACCTAGTGCTTGGAGAAGGATGGTCCTTTCTGCTAGAGCTGTTGGAGAGAGTTGATGTGCCTGCAGAAGTGCCCAATCAATTTCCTGTGCCAACTGATACACTGTTTGGTGGACGTCAGTTATAAAGCTGTAAAGGTTTGGGAATTCAAATCTGAAAATTTCATCTAGCCAATTGTCTTGCCAAAAACTAGCTGTGTGCCCATTGTTAACTATAACATGAGCCATTGTATTGAAAATTAGGTGCAACGCTGCTAAGCTCTTCCAAAAAGGTGTGGCATTGGAGTGTTCCCATGGCCTTATTGCTAGCATCCAGTTGGAGTCAATCTGCAAGCACCATTTCTTTTCCGGTTGATACCAGTACCATAACCATTTGAGCATTAGAGCTTTGTTCATTTCAGGTAAGGTTCTCACTCCAAGTCCCCCTTGTTCTCTTGGTGCTGTGATATCAGACCATCTGGTTAATGTAGTAAAACCACTGATCTGTTGATTTGACTTATGGTCATGCCAAAAGAACCTACGCCTTATCTTGTCTAGTTGAGAAATGACCCATTTTGGCAATATGAAGGAAGACATGTAATATATCGGCATTACTGTGAGTGTTGCTTTAAGTAAAATCAATTTCCCTCCTGTTGATAATAAAGATGCTTTCCATCCTTGGAGCTTATCAGTCATTTGTTGGATTAAGGGCAGATAATCCTTGTTTTTGAGCCTTTTGTTTGAGAGGGGTAGCCCCAAGTATGTCATCGGAAAGGATGCTGCCTTGCAACCTATAATACTTGCAATCTGTTGTGTATGCTCAGGAGATGAGGATGTCAGAATGAGTTCTGACTTAGCTAGATTGATTGTGAGGCCTGAGAGATGACCAAATTCATCAAGAATTACCTTTATCAACCGCAATTATTGTGGTTCTGGATTTAAGATGAGCATTGTATCATCTGCATAAAGGAGGCATGACTGACACTATGGAAAAGGCTCATGTATTAAATGTAGGCTAATAAGTTTTGTAATCCATACACTCAAGAAATCCATAGCAATTATGAAGATATATGGTGAGATTGGGTCTTCCTGCCTAACCCCCCTTTTTCAATATTATTTTCTTGCATGCTGTGGAGTTGAGCACCACCCTTGAAGTTCCTGGCAGTATTGCATGTTGTATCAGTGATATCCAGGTCTGGGGGAATCCCTTGGCTCTCATGATTTCTTGTATGAAGGACCAAGAAATAGTATCAAAAGCTTTGTAGATGTCAGCCTTTAGCAATGCCAGTTGCTTGTTTTGCCTTGATGCCCTTGTGACCACCTCCTGGACGTAAATGAACCCCTCCGCTATGCTTCTACCCTTTGTGAAGCCTGCCTGAGATGGTGCTATTAAACTAGGGATGAGTGGTTGCAGCCTTGATGCCAGAATTTTGGAGAATAATTTCTGGATGGAATTAACCAAGCTTATGGGCCTGTAATCTCCTGGGTCTTGTGGGCATTGCTTTTTAGGTATCAAGACTATGAATGAATCATTGAGCGGTTCCAATGTGGTCTCTGGCATGGTCAGTACATTGTTGAAGACCTGTAGGAGATTAGGAACGATGATGCCTTGGAATTTTTTGAAAAATTCAGCAGTGAATCCATCTGGCCCTGGTGTCTTATTTGATGGTAATGTAGCAATAATGTGCTTAATTTCAACTTCAGTAATTGGGTCATTGATGCCATCAAATGATTATGGGCTTGGATGGAAAAGCATGTCATATTGGAATTGATCAGAGTTGCCATTTGCTTTAGTACCCATGAGATTGCAGAAATGATTAAAAAGCAATTTAGCCTTATCACTATGCTTTGTCACTGATCCCTCCTCATGATATAATTCCCTAATTGTGTTGGCCCTTTTCCTGACAATTGCCACAGTGTGAAAAAATTTTGTGTTTCTATCTCCAAGTTTGAGCCAATTAACCTTTGATCTTTGGCGCCATTTTTCTTCCTCCAATTTATATAGTGTAGAGAATCTATCTCTGATTACTGTGCCGACTAGTATTTCAAATACATTGAGATGTCTCCATTCTGCCTGGGCATCTAGCCAGGCAATGCATTCTCGACAAACCTTAAGCTGGGTTTGCATTGGGGTTGCATATGTCTTTTTCCATTCTATGATTGCTTTCCTGAGCTTAATGATCTTGTCATGGAGCTCTCTTGGTTGTGTTGCGTGGGGCAGCTGCTGCCATGTGTGATTCACCACCTCGTTGAAGCTTTCTATCTGTAACCAATAGTTCTTGAAACGAAAAAAGTTTGGCTTTGGGAAATGTGATTCACACTCACATAAAATGGGGCAGTGGTCTGAAGATGTGTTGGCAAGCGTGAGTTGAGTTGAGTTAGGAAAGAGTGTACTCCAAGCTGGTGTGATTAAAAACCTATCCAATCTAACGAAAGATGGGTTGGCTCTATCATTACTCCAAGTGTAACTACTTCCATGCAAATTCAGATCTATGAGATTGAGAGAGCTTATGAGTGATTTGAATTGTCATGCCTGAGCAATCGGATTTCTCCTATTGGATTTGTCTTCTATATTAAGAGTGATATTAAAATCCCCTGCCATCATCCATGGAATATCATCAGCCGGCTTTGCCTCCCTCAACTCTTGATAGAACAGTGGTCTGTTATGTTGACTTGATGGACCATACACTGTTGTGAATCATAACATGGAGCTATCCAAATTGTTTTGTAAGTCCATTGACATTACCATTCCATGCAATTAGTATCCCACCTGCTGTACCTTGCGCATTAAGCACCTCAAAGTCAGAGTATTGGCTAGTGATTGTTTGCTTAAGTTGTATTTGGTCCAATACTTCCCATTTGATTTCTTACAAGCAGAGAATATGTAGAGCTTTTAATTGTATTGTTTTTCTGATAGCTAATCTTTTGTATATTACCATTTAAGCCTCTAACATTTCAAGATAAGAAACGATACTTCCCGATATCATTCATTGATACTGGTTGGGATACACTTTGATAGAAAGCAAAAAACTAAGCCCCATTCCATTTACTCCATTACAAGAGAAAAAATAAAAGGATAAAGATAAAGATAAAGATAAGTTAATAGACATGGGAGGCAGATAGAACTCAAAAGCAGATAAATGCATGCGGCGGGACTGCATGATCAATTTGTCGGCTTTGGCTGCAGTGCCTTACAGATAGAGGCTTGATGGGTCTGTACCACTTCTTGGATTGCATCCTGTAATTGAGGGGAAATGGTGCATCCTGTTGCCACAAAGACTTCCAGAGATCGGATTAAGTTGAGCGGTGTTGTCTTTTTCTGAAAGTCAATTGGCGGTGCCACTGCATTCTTGTTGCTTCTCAAACGAGGCCTGGGCGATGTGCCATTTCGAATTGCTTGGGCCCTGTGCAAGGTCGGGACATATGCGCCATCATATTTAGAACGAAGCCTTGGGCTTCTTCTTGGCTGAGGTGGGGGGGGATTGAGCTGCATGAGGTAAATAGGATTAGGGAAGCCTGGTGGGTGAGAGAGGTTATCTGCCATGACATCTGGACTGTCCCCTCGCAGCCCATGTTCTATATGGACCATAATACATTCTTGCTGGGCTTGCTCTTGTAAACTATGTCCCTGCACAACCTGCTTGGGTTCCTACTGATCTTGGCTTCAGTCATGGGCCTTCTGTTCTTGTTGGGCCGCGTGATATATCTGTTGAGCCTTATGGTCCATCTCACTCTCTTATGCTTGCTGATCCATCTGTCGAGCCTCCTGCTGACCTAAGGTTGTCTCCAGAGTGTGGTTAGGTTCACAATCTGCTGGGCCAAAGCAAAAGCCTAACATGGGAGGAGTACAATCTTGTCGATCACTGATGTGGTGGTTGATAGTCTTGGCAAGTTGATAGGTTAGAATGGTTCTTTTGGGCTGATAGGGGGGTAGGCACTCGATTGGCTGTCTGCAATCACCATTAATGTGAGGTGACTGAATGGAGACTGTTGTATGGGTTGGGTCATCGTCAACGCTAATTGGATGGAGAAAAACGGGGTTGATATGACTCCATAGGCTGTTAGAGAGTAGTCGTTAGAGGGTGGTACATGTTGATAGGTTTACACAGCTATCAGATCTTCTGTGGCCATGTTGGTGCTGACTTTCTTGGGTCGCCAAACCTGTAATATCTGAGGTTATGAAGCAGTCTGTGACACCTTTGGCTGCCACAGCGCGGTTGGTTTCCAACGTCTGAAGCTCTCACTGTGTCTCCTCCTTGATGGTGATGGCCACAACGTGTTAGAATCTGAGAGACGTGGGGAGGCCCCTAACGGTACATTGCTCGAGGCTGATGACCCACTATTGTGCTGCAGTAATGGATCAAACCTGTCTCCTCCACAGCGGAAGAATTGGGGAGGTGGAAAGTCACCAGGGTGGTAAGATCTCCATTTGTGCATGTACACATTGACTGTCGTCGCATGCCTTCCTTTCCTGTACATGACCTGATGTGGTATGTTCCTAGGGTGACAACAGACAATGTGCAACCTGAGGTCTTAAAAGTTCCCAACGTCGAACCCATACGGCTCTATCCAGATGGGGAACCCAAAGCGAGAGATCGTGCTCCTGATGCCTTGTTGAGTCCATGATTGTAATGGCACCCCTCGTATCGTTATCCAAGCTTGGAACCCTGTAGGGTCTATGGCCATGCCTGCTTGTGGTGTCCATTCAATGATGCCAAACCTGACCCTCTGGGTGTCCAACGTGTATGGGTTGTGCCTGACTGCATTACGAAGCGATGGTTTGCCTGGGCAGACCACCAAGAAGGCTGCTATGACCGAGGCCAGCTCTGGCCTAGGGGCACCATGCAATAGGGCTACCAATCCAGTTCTCCCTAGGTGCCTGGTGTCCGCCATGGGTTGATGAGGCAGGAAGAAGGCATCCATGACCTCTAGCCGTTCATCATGAAAGTCCAAAGATAGATCCATGTCGCTATTGGTTGTTTGTGTAGGTTGAGGGGGTGTGGTTTTTAGGGTTTGGGTTACTGCTTGGGCGTACGTGAGCTTCTGAGAGGTCTCATGCACAAACGGCGGGTTGCCTTTTTTAATCTCTACCTTCTTATAGGTACTTCCTTTGCAGTTTTTCATTAAATGCCCAAGCTTGTGGCAGCTCAAGCACCTTAATGGCTCCCTGCATTGGAACCGGAGATGCACCTTGCCAAGACACCTGAAACAGAGTTTTGCCTGAACTGCTCTATGAAGGATCTTACGGATTGGATTGGCGACGGATTTTGTTCTCTGTGCTGGTTGGGTATTTCGCCTGGTTTGCTGATGTGTCTTGTTCTGGTTGCTCCTTCTTCGTCGTACCTTCTGCCATTCGCCATCTCCATTGAATTCAGGTGGTTGGGGCCTATTGGGCACTGCTATCTCTCCAGCTATTGGTTGTGCTCCTAGTATCGAGGGGTGTGGAGCATTTACTCTCCTTCTTGAGCTGAAGAAACACGTGTGTAGTGTGTAGTTGGGATCATTAATGGCCGGTAGCTGATGGTTTGGTGGAATCGCCTTGGGCGGTTTTCACGTGCGGGAAGAAGAAGCCATTTATTTAATTTGTATCTTTTAACCTTCTTTTAAAAGATCAATGAAACATATGTAGCCAACAACACCCAGACCTGACCAATCTACAGATCAAATCCCAACTGTGTGTGAATGCTAAGTATTGGATGCTTCATGGTCAACATATCAGATAATAAACTACTTTCTATTCAATACAGATTTAGCAAAACATACAGATTTATTAATACATCTTTCGCTGGTGTGATCAAATCAAGATCTTTACGTACATCTGGGCAGTCAAATATTGTTAAGAAGGTTTATTAGGAAATAAATCACTAGCCCAAGCAGTGGAGGGTAAGCTAGTGAAAAAAATATATATTTAATGGTAAAACAAAACATGCTACTTCTGCTAACTTGAAGTTTAAGGATTTAGTTGATATAATTTAAAATTTAAGGGTTAATTTAATTTTTCTGAAAAGAAAAAATTTCATGTATTAGTCCCTGAATTTTCTTAAAAAAAATCAAGTTGGTCTCTAAACTTTTATTTGTACGAAGTTGATCCTTAAACTTCAAAAAAAAATCAAATTGGTCATCGAACTTATTCAGAAAATTAAGTCGGTCCTTCAACTTTAAATTCAACCAAATAAGTCCTTAAACTTTTAAAGAAATATAAATTTTGGTTCCTGAACCTTCTGCACCCATTTTAAAAGAAATAATAAAATAATATCAGCCTAACCCGACAGGACCCGACCCATTTACCGCCTTATTTACACCATTAATTATTATTATTATTATAAAAAATAATTAGCTAAAAGTTGGTCCAGATTTGATAAAGTCTACCTGTTAGGTCCGACTAAGAATTGACACTCCTAGATGTAAATGAAATTTCAAAGACCAATTTAATCTTTTTGGAAAATTTTAGCGATTAAAACTTATATTTTTTATAAGTTTAAGGACTTATTTGATGTAATTTAAAATTAAAGACCGATTTGAATATTCTAAAAAAAGTTTAAGAACTAATTTGATTTTTTTTGAAGAAGTTTAAGAACCAACTTGGTGCAAATGAAAGTTTAGGGACTAACTTGATTTTTTTAAGAAAGTTGAAGGACCAAATCATGAATTTTCCCTTCTGCAAAAGTTTAAGGATCAACTTGATTTTTTGGAGGAGTTAAAGATCAACTTGACGTGAATGAAAATTTAGGAATCAATTTATCTTTTTCAAAAAAATTTAAGGATCATGATGAATTTTTTCAAAAATAGCATTATTACAATCAGCTATGATAAATATTAATTAGAGTATATATTTTATATATTTTTTAACATACATTATAAAAATTAGGGTTGTTTTTCGAACTTTGTCTTGAAAAATATTTATTAAAAAAATATTTAAAATAAATTAATTTTTAGTCATAACGACAGATTAAAAAATAAATAAATATATTTTGAAAAAAATAATTTATATAGTTAATAATAATTTAATTAGTTATATAAAAAAAATTTATATAAAATGCGAAAAAATATATCATTTAACAAATCATTTAAAATTTTAAACACAATAAATATATTTTTAAATGAAAAAAAAATAATAATATGACACAACTAAAAAACTTGAAATCTAATGTCTTGTATAAACTATATGTATAATTTGATGAATATAAGCACAACGCTCACGCGCTCGAGTATAATACAAGTCCGATCCGATTGGCACAATTTAATTAGGATTTTAGGCTTTTCTACATCGACTGACCTTTCGTGCACTGGAAAAGACAGACGGGTGAGCAGCGTGAAGAGACACGACTTAAATGAACTACCTACATCAAGAGGATACTTGATGCATGAAACAAACAAAGTGAGAACATGCATGATGATGCAACATGTAGCAAAAGATATATTTTATGCTTCTTTGACTTCTCACAGTAGAAGAATAAGACTTGAATGTTCTAATTTTGTTGACCCTGAAGATATGAGTTACGCACTTCAATAGATCAGCTGACATCAATCAATATAAAACGTTACACGTTAATATTTTTTTAAATAATATCATAATTACAATATTTTATAAGATTGCACATATATGAACGGCAGTCTAAGCTAAATAAACACTATCTTATACATATTAAAATACAAAAATAAAAAGTATAAAGTTTAAAATTTAGGAAATGAATACTAAAAAATATTCTTTAAACCTATATATAAAGTTACCGTGAGTTTAAACTCATTAAACTATTTGGTGAGTTTAATTAAAAAAATCTATCGAATCAGTTTAAATTTTTAAATCTAAGTTGCTCAATAAATTTTTCATATTAAAATCTCGTAGGATACCGAAATTTTTCATTTTTGGAGTTTTCTAACTATTTTTCGAATTTTTTTAAAAATGACATATTCTTATATATAAACATTCATTATTTTATTATTATTTTAGATCCATCTTAAAAAAACCCGAAAAAAATAGTTAGAAAACTCCAAAAATAGAAATTTTGGTATTCTATAAGACTTTGATATGAAAAATTTATTAAGCAACTCGGATTTGTTGTTTGAAATCGATTCGATTGGGTTTTTGAGTTAAGTCAAAGAATTTGGTGAGCTTAAACTCACCCTAACTTTACTCCAATATATCTACATGATAGAGACAACCCAAAATATTTTGCACCGTAAAAGTAGATTAATTAATAATAATCAATCAGTTAATCCTGCAAAGCTAAAGTTGATATTTTTGTATACAATTTTCAAATTATTAAAAACAATATATGCCTTTGTATATATTTTTTTGCTAGTTTGTCTAATTAATATCAAAATAAGTAATGTGTAGATAAATTTGCTACTATATATATAATATATATGAAGCAAATATCTTGCTGAAAAATTATATAGGTTAAAAATGATCATCAATCTTAAGTTGCAGTACACATCAATTATATAATTTTTCCATATCATATGGTCAAATATTAAAACACAAACAACATATATCATTTTTTTTAAATCCAACAAAATTATATTTTTTGAGGGTTCAATTAGCAAAATAAATTGACAATTATAGAAAAGGTTAAGAAAAACAATTTCAATATTTTGTCCGTAAAAATGAGATGAGTATGGGGAAAATAATTATCGATCTCAAACAGATATACGCATAAAGAGATATACATGTTTAAATAATTTGTCCGTACAAATTGTTTTCAATTTATATAATTTGAGGGCCTAATCAAATATTTTGCTGGAAAAACTGTGTTGTGCAAAATTAGCTAATTATCAGCTTCAGTGTAAAAATGTCAATACTAACGGCATGTCAAAAAGCTAACATGATTTTTAAGCTAATTTCATATGGTATATGTAAATATCAAGAAGAAGAAAAAGCAGCCTACATATGCAGGCTGAAGCATAATATGGTCAGCATCCTTTACAACTGATAGCAATGTCTACAAATTTTATACACAAATTAATGCAATACAACATGAAAGAAAATATAGATTTCTAATTGTCGACAAACACTCACTCACTAATAATTAATTAGCAGAATAATAAGTCTGTAGAACAGCGAGTATCAGCAGAACTCCAGCTGCCACAGCAGAGATGGCCGACCACGGATTGTTGAAGTAATCATGCATCAGCCTCGCTCTCTGCTTATGCCAAGTCGAGCCACTGTACTTTCTTATTTCATCGAACAAGTAATGACGCCTATACTTACTAAAAATAAAGAACTTACCCAAATCATTGAAGAAAGCCGCTGCATCTTCCTCGTTTGATAGCATGTTCTCGAGGATGTCACTCCGTTCTAGTACAGCGATATCCTTCTCCGTGTCTACAAGTGCGTCCATCAGTACCACATAACCTGTGAATGTCTCTCGCAAATTGGTGTGTACTAGAGTTTGCTCAAATGCAGCAAGATTGGCAAAGATGATCTTTCTGGCAAAATTTAATGATAAAAACGGTATCTCCAGTGTGCCATTGTTAAAGGATATGTCAAACATGTGACGGGGGCTTTTCTTTCTCTTAAACCTCACGCCGGCTTCTTGGAGCATGGTAGCACATGGTATACCTATTGGATTTCTTAATCTCTTCCTCCATGCATATGCACTCTTATTAAATTCAGCATCCATCAATGACGATTCTGCATCGGTTTTCGCTGCGGTATTGCTCCGTGATATTGTATCAGCAAGTTCTCTTGATTTCAGGATCAATTTTGACCAAGCAGAAGAAAGAAGCTTCATGGAATGTGACTTTCCATGAGGCCAATCTACTTTGTCCCATTTATGGTTGCGCACCATGCACGTGTAAATGAGGTGAAGGTAGTGATTGATCTCATCGCACGATACTTTCGGTGGTTGTCCTGTTCCGAACATAGTGAAACAACAGACACACGAAGGAGTTCGAAAGAGGACATTGAGTAGGGGGCAATTAGGACTTTCGACGGTGTGGCCACCTTGAATGTTAAATAGTTTGTGAATGACAAAAAAGGGAATTTGATTTTCTAACAAGAGCAAATCAGTCATTATATTGCTATCGCCCCAACCTAGATTGCAATACGCAGTGAATAGTTCCTTACGCGATAACTTGAAGAAGTGCTCTACTAGAAAGCAACCGTCTAATAACAACATCATAACAAATTCATCACTTTCCATGTTAATACTATTACTGTAACACCGACGTGCTTTGACCTCGATAGCTCTCATCTCTTTGAGGTAAACTTTTAAGTTAATTTTCTCACCCCTAACTATAAAGTCCCGAAGGAAAGACCACTTTTGCTCTTCCATGAAGTGGAGTCTCTCCTTGCCGTGATGGTACGGGCCGATTGAGACCATCTTCGGCTCGAAAAGATCATTGTTTGCTTCATGGAACCAAGCCGGAACACGGAAGATGGTCTTCTCCCTAATGGGATCTTCTGGGACCTCTCTTAGCTTATTTAGAATCGCCATAAGCAGCTCGTCCTTTTGCTCTGATTCTGACATTGATTTTTCTGCATTGTCAGTGTCAGAGGTATCATGAAACATAGAATTCAAGCATGAGAAAGCTTGTATATATTATCATAGTTAACAAAATCAATCAATGATTACACATATGTGCTTACCGAAATATTCCTCCCAAGATGTGATGTTTCTTGGGGCTGCTTTTTGTGACGACCCGGGAACATAGCAATCATCCGAATTCACCGGGACCGGTATTTCTTTTGGAGATGGTACATGGCAATTATCGATGTTCTTTGAAACCGGTATTGGTTCCGGAAGCAGAACGTAGGAACTATCGATATTCTGTGGGACATCTATATCAATAGCTATTGGTTGCACAGATGGATTATCAGAACTATCATGTGGTGTGACTGAGTTCTTCATCTTCTCCATTCTTTGGTGAGAGCAAATGCACAAGTGCAAATAAATAGTGTAATTATTCTTAAAATATTAACAAGAGAAGGCTCACATTTCACTGAATTCCTCCCATTATATTGGAATACCAAAATGTTGGAATATCCAAAATGCTAAAGGTCATATTGCCATGTGATTGCTATAAATTAATTACTGGATTCATGATCTATATATCCATATAAATTATGAATCACATGTGACCGTCGAATTGCTCTAAAATAATTATCTGTGATGGAGTTAAATAAATCAAACAGAAGCAGCTGTCACGGGATGAAGCATTGGATTGGATTATATACTGCACAAGTTCATTGTGCTAAGCGCTTTGGGAAAAACCAGACGAGAATTAATTTTATTCCACTGATGGAAATTAATTTGGTCAACTTGGCCATGCCTGCTTCTTTTTTTTATCATGGTCATAAGTCAAAAGGAAGAAAAATTGAAACTAGTTGATTAAGAACAATCTAATTAATTAAAATGGAAATTATTCTTATGTCTCACGTTTTGCACTCTTTGTTTGCACACAAAAAATATTTATACTAAGTAGATAATATATTTATATTTAAATTTATAAGTATTTATAGTTTATATAGAAGGTGTTTATCAGTTTTTATTTCCTAAATTATTATAAAAAAATTTAATAAATACTATTATGAAAAAATTTAATAAAAACTATTATGAAAAAATTTAATAAAAATTATTATGAAAAAATTTAATAAAAATTATTATGAAAAAATTTAATAAAAATTATTATAAAAAATTTAGTAAAAATTTTATTGTACAATTTTAAATACAATTTGCATAACATTCAAAAATATAATAATATAAAAATAAAATATTTTTATTATTAAATATTAATATTTAAAAAATATATATATAAATATATCAAGTATAAAATAGACCATGAAGACCTTGCTAGCCCAAACAAAAAACCCCAGCACAAATTTGAGATGGACTTATTGGTGGATCCAGTCTGTTTTCTACTTTTCTTCTCCATCTGTGGGAAATCGGGTTGTCCTATATTTTGAGCCATGGAGACCTTGCTAGCCCAAAAGCTTAGTACCACAGCAGAATATGTTCATATTTTTAGGTCATCCTTTTTTTTTTGACGAAGAATATCATTGAAGTGCGGAATGTGTATATCATTTTTAAACTCCTTATATATCTTTTTTTTTTTGTGTGGAGTACTAAGTCCATATAAATCTTACCACGTACAACCAGTAAAAGATGACTTGCGCAAATTCCAATTCTTATAAATTAACTCACCAAAAAATTAAGCAAAAAAGAAAAATGCACAACCGGAACATAAACAATGTTTTGGCAAACTGTGCATGAGATGAAATAGTGAGATATTCATGCAAAATATAAAGCAATAAACACCATTAATTTCTATGTTATGACGAGACCAAATTAATTTGAAGTTTCCATATTCCACTTCAGCCAGTCCAAGAAATCATTTACTAATTTGTCCTTTATACAAGGGGCTATTTTACTCGCAGTAATTGAAATATTGAGCGCTGAGAGAAAATTCTCTCTAAATACCTGTTTTTCCCTCCAATTCTCTATCGCTCTCTTATATCTGATTCAATTAATTAGCAAAGTTAAAAAAAAAAAAGGGAAGCATCCATCCTTTGTGAGAGAAAAATCAACTAGCTGTTTTTTAAAAAAAAAAAAAAAGAAAAATCAGCTAGCTGATTCAGTCCTGAAATTCTCACACATCTCCTTTCTCCTCCAAATCTCCTCTTCAATTCAGAATTTTGTTTATCGCGTGTCCATTTATGCTTTAAAACAGATACACACAAGCAGAATAGTGTTACACATGAACTAAAAATTTTATTATTTGAGAGCAGAATAGGATTACACAAAAAGAAACAAGCATAGAACCACGTATACTAATTTGTTTTATTTTGATCACAAAGACAATAATTAATAAACATCTCACTCGGAATTAAAACAAACACTAATAAAGACTCATTTCGCAGCTGAATAATAGGTTTGAACAAAGGTAAGTATGAGCAGAATCGCAGCTGCCACAACAGAGATAATGGACCATGGATTGCTGAAGTAATCTTGCATTAACCGCGCTCTGTACTTATGCCAAGTCAACTCACTGTACTTCTGTACATCCTTGAAAAAGTAATGAAAATAATGGTCGCCATCGTTGAGTACAACAATTTTACCAAATTGATTGAAGAAAAGTGCTGTTTCTTCGGCATTCTGAAAATAACTTTCGATTATACCAAATCGTTCAAGTATAGCAATATCCTTCTTTGTGTCAATCAGTGAATCCATGAGCGTGAGGTAGCTCGATAAAGTTTGTGGAAAATCCCATCTTGTACGGCTTTGCTCAAAAGCAGCCATGTTCCACAAGACCTTTATTCTCGTACTATCGACTGGGAGAAAGGGTATCTCAATTGTCCCATTCTCAAATGATACATCCAACATGTGACGAGGCCTTTTCTTTCTCTTGAATTTTATGCCTGCAGCATGAAGCTCACTGACACATTGGATATTCATCTGCTCCATAATCCATGGACCAAGGTTAGGTTCACTGATCTCTGAGTCAGCTTTGCTTGATTTGGAAAATAAATTAGAGGAACGGGAACAATCAAGACCACAGAAATTATGTGATATATCGGTACCAATGTTTCGTTTCTCACTTTGAGTTTGAGTTTGATCAGGCACAATTCCTGTGTAATACAGGTGAAGCAAATGATGGATATCATTGCATGATTTTTTAGGTGGAGTGAACTGAGCAAAGCAACCACCATGTCTGAGAAAATCAGATATCAACTTGAGCAAAGGGCAATGATGTTTGCAGTTTGGACTCCACCCCACTTCTTGCTCTTGGATGGCCAATAGCTTGTGGATGACAAAAAAAGGTACTTGATTTTCCAACAAACACATATCAGAAAGTAAATCAAGCATAGCCAAACCTACCTCCAAGAAGGCATCATACTCGTGTGAAACATGCTTCAAGAAACACTCTAGTATAAAGCACCCATCGAGTAACAACATCATTACAAATTCATCACTTCCCATGTCTACAGTTTCACTGTAGCAACGGCGTGCCTCTAGTTCGATGGATTTCATCGCTTGGAGGTAGACCTCAAGGCCAACATTCTCATTACGTGCAAGGAAGTCACGAAGAGTATACCACTTGTGTTCTTCCATAGTTCGAAGACCATCCTTGCCATGATGGTAAGGGCCGATTGCAACCATCTTTGGCTCGCAGAGTTCCATCTTTGTTTCGTGGAACCAACCAGGGAGATGAAAGATGGTCACGGACCGGGGTTCAAAGGGTTTGCCTGGCACCTTAGCTAGCCGCTTCTTCATGAAGTCTGCAGCTACGTCTACTTCTATTTCTGCTATTCGTCCTGTTGGAGATGCTGTCAGATGTAAATCGAAGACTAATCAAGTATGAGGGAATTATTACTTCAATTCAATTCAACTGAGTTAGTCTAGTTAACAATGATTGATCATTTAATATAAAGCAGCTAGCTGTTGATAACAGTTATACGCATATTGACCAATGTTAAAACATATTTTTTTCTCTGTTTTGATCAGTTTCACATAGAGAGCATGTTAGAAAAGAAACCATTAGAATTAGAAAGGATTACTCTCATTAACATATAATGGATTGGATGTCATACCATAATCTGTCTCCATTGAGCTCTCCGATTGGTCATCTATGTCGATCACTGTTTCTTGCATCTCGACCATCGTTTATTGTGTACAGAAGTAAATATGCAGTGTTGCAATCAACAGCTCAATGCTCCCAGACCGATGCTCCCAAAACAACGGTTTTCACTTATATATGGTACTAGAACGTAAGGATACAGGCCCATCTTTTATTTGAGCAATATATATGTTGACTTCTCCAACAGTGGTCATATATAAAACTTAAATTTCAGAGTATTTCTGCTGGCGCACATATATATATATAGAGAGAGAGTAAAGCTAGCGTGAGCTTAAGCTCACCAACATCCTTGGTGACCTTAACTCAAAAACCTATCGAATCGACTTAAATTTTCAAATCCAAGTTGCTCAAAAAATTCTTCATATCAAAATCTCGTAGAATACCGAAATTGCGGCCCCAATTGTCTATAAACAGCACAAGAGAAAGATTAATTCAAATTTAGTGCATTTTGTAAGCGGACAACATCAAAATATGGGGGTGAAATTAGGGAAATTAGGACCAGGTTTACTATATTAAAAAAAAAGGAAAAAGAAAATACAGAATGAGAGGGGAGGAGGGACTTAAATTGCAGAAAATCCTTCAACTTTTTACCTTGACTTTGCTTTCAATTTCAGTTAAAATCCTAATTTTCGTCAAATTTGTACCTTGGATACAGTACATCACTGGGACCACAAGGCAGTGAATCCCCTTCTGCTAAGGTTCTAAATCTAACATATATCAATTTGTCAAATTCGAACACGGACACAGATATACTGTAGAGCTTTTCAAAAAGAGATTGATTGATACCTCGTAAATTCAGTGCGGAGGCATTCCATGGAGAATCGCCTAAACAACAAAGACAAAAGGAAATGTCCTGAGGCCAAATTTTAGTATCGTTTTGTCTTTAATCCGGATCAAAGATCGATTTTATATATAGAAAAGGGAACGCACTGTTCTTCGCTGGATCTCGGTTTCTTCAACGGCAATCTTCCTCTCCGGAGGGTTCTCTGACAAGGAAAGAAAGAGACTCTGTGTGCGATAATATTCTCGCACGGTGCGGGCCCTTGAGAGAGAGAGAGAGAAGCGAGAGAGAAGGTGAGTTGTGTGGGGAGTAGAGACTGGAGGGAGGATTTTTTATTGATGTTTAAAGTTAGAAAAGTTGATTTCATTTTATCTCACAAAATATTTGTGAATTAAATATGCAAATTCCCAAACATGACTTTGGTGGATGTTGTCCGTCAATGACTCTGCTGCAACCTTTTTGTTTTATATGGACAGAATTTCATATATCCCCCTCAAAAGTCTCAATATTACATGTTTCTGCCTCAAAAGTTGGTATTATTATATTTACCTTTCAAAATTATAAAAACTCTCAAATTTGTCCAATTAAGTAACATCTTCATTAAAATTAACTCCGCTTTCATTGATTCCTTTTTTTATCCCTATAATAAATAATACATAAAAAAATACACTAACATTTTAGAAAAAACCTGCACAATGCATAAATTGCATTTACGTCCCTAAAAAATTACAAAAATCTAATAAAGAAATTTGAACTAAGCATTTTTCTTTTAATGCTACAAAGTTTTCTCGACACCAACGTTTCAGTAAATTTTCTTTAGTGACTTACTAATGACTTATATTCCCTTATAATTTTAAGTAACAAACAATTAGAGATAATTCAATGATGAGACAATTTTTGTAACATTATATTAATCATTAAATTGTTTTGGTATATTGATGTAATTTTTAAAATTATAGGGGCATAAATGTAATACATACAGTGCGCGAGTTTTTTTTAATTATGTTTGTAGTGTTTTTATGTGCTATTTACTATAAGGGCAAAAAGGAAATAAATGAAAATGGAGTTAATTTTAATGGGGATGTTACTTAATTTGGAAAATTTGAGAGTTTTGTAATTGTGAAGAGTAAATATGATATTACCAACTTTGAGGGGGAAATATGTAATATTGAGATTTTTGAGGGGGATATATGACATTCTGTCTTTTATATATAGCTTAATGTGTATTAATAATGTCTAAAAAATAAAAATTGACATGCCAGATGCCACAATTTGTTCGGTTCACGGAGAACTTTGCATATAAACATATTTTACGATTTTATTCTGTTATTTTAATTTTAATTTTCCCATTAAATTTGACTAAAAATTAATGTTAATTGATTGTATATTTGCATATCATTGAACTATCATGCCATACAAAATAATTAGTGAAAATTAGTTGTCGTTTCCATTTGATCTTTTGTTATCAGAAAAGAACGTAATTGTTTTTTTCAAAATGACTGAACTCGACGGTCCCTACTCCGGTCCTTCTTGGGAATTTTTTCACAAATCACCGGATCCATCAACTTATCTATGTTAATAGCGTATGAACAAATTTATTTTCACTGACGATCTAAAAAAGATAAAATTACTGTTTACGTCCTTCAAAATCATTAAAAAACTATATTTAATAAAAATAATTTTAAAGTACGAAAATAGAATTCACGTCCTTTAGACCCAAGGGTGGAAACCCTATTTACATCCTTAAAAAAACATATTTTTTTATAAATTCCTATGCACATACAATATGTTTGTAAGATATTTGCCTTCTTAGTATTTTATTTACACAATTTTAAAGAACAAAAACATTATTTATGGCTTTGGTATTTTTTCTTTTTTCCGTAAATATATTAAAAAAATATATTTTTAATAATTTTAAAGGATATGAACGATAATTTCGCCTTTTGAAGGTTATATGTGAAAATAAATGGAATAATGCTTCACAAACCCCTTAAACTTTACACTTGATAAATGCTCCCCCGAACTTTTATTTGTGACAATCACCCCCTAAACTTACTAATTTAAGATCCCCAAATATTAATCTCACTCATAATTGACAATTTGGATGAAAATGAACCAAACTATCCTTGAATTTTATAATCTGATTATTTAAAAATTATTACTTATCTAATTTGAAAAATAAAATATATCTTCAATAATGAGATTGTATTATATAACTGAAAAAATATTAAAATATTATGTAAATGAACTATATAAATATTAATATGTAACTAATTTATATAGAAATCTTATATCATGATCTTACTTAAGATTATTAATTTTGAAGTATAAAATAACTATAATGTCTTTTAGTAATCTTATTTTTATTGGTGTTTCTGCATTACTTTTATTATTGTATATTCCCCAATAAAAATTTCAAACAAGAATACATATTTATTTAATACTATTTTCTGTTATTATTTATAAAATAAAATATTTTTGCCTAAATTTTATTTGTTCATGGAATACATTTTTTTATGAAAAATAAATTCGAGCATACAAATTTGAAATATAAAAACATAAAAGTAGAAAATAAATATTTTGAATAGTCACATATTAATATTTAAATAATCAACATGCACAATATTTTTTATTATTGAAGAAGTATTTCATTTTTTTAATTAGATAATTATTAATTTCTGAAAATCATACTAAAAAGTTTAAGGGTAGTTTGGTCTTTTTCAACAAAAAATTCATAATTATGAGAGAGATTAACATTTAGGAGGCCAATTGTCTTCAATTACTCGGTCTGGGGAGCTATTTATCATAAGTGAAAAATTTAGAGGTTATTAGAGGCATTATTCCAAAATAAATTTGATAATAAAACATTGATGTAGATGAGTTGATAGGTCCGATTATTTACGAAAAATTCCTACTTTTCCTTGCTCGATTGACTAGTCATATCGTACTATACCTCACCTGCCATTCCTTGATCTCAATCTTCGATCAAATTCTAGTTACAAATATCGTTTTTGCTAATCAATTAACTAGTTCTATTTTACAAATCATCAAAAGAAGCAAAGAGAAATAAATAAGAGAAAGAATCAAGCGTTTCCTCTTTATACTATATACTATGAGCTTCTCCAGTACGAAGAAAGAGGGAAAATAGCACACTCAAAAAGAGTAGTCAAATGGACTGCTCCAGTTCGTCGGCTCCGGATTTCTACGGATTCCTTGATCGCATGCACCGACCGCCCGTGCCGACCTCATTCGCACCATCAAGAGGGGTCGATGTCTTTCTCAGCTTGAAATATTTGATAATTTCTCAATTTAGACCTTCAGAATGGATTTCCTTTTCTCTTTAATATTTGCATTTTTGTAGAATTTGTTTCTGTGTGCAATCAAGTCCTATAATCGTCAAATTGAGTTCATGTTCATCGAAGTTTTAATTGTTTATTGAAAAACTACACTTATGATCTCTAAAATTGAAGCAGTCGCAACCAAATTTGTGGTGACAAAAACTCTCAAATTTGTCAAATTAAGTAACATCTCCATTAAAATTAACTCCATGTATTCCTTTTTTGCCCTTATAGTAAATAGCACATAAAAAAACTACAAACATAATTAAAAAAAATTCGCACGCTGCATGTATTACATTTATCTACCTGTAATTTAAAAAATTACATCAATATACCAAAAAAATTTAATGATTCATATAATGTTACAAAAATTGTCTCATCATTGAATTATCTCTAACTGTTTGTTACTTAAAATTATATGGGAATATCAATCATTAGTAAGTCACTAAAAAAATTTACTGAAATGTTAGTCCTGAGACAACTTTGTAGCATTAAAAGAAACATGCTTAGTTCAAATTCTTTTATTATATTTTTGTAATTTTTTAGGGACGTAAATGTAATTTATGCATTGTGCGGGTTTTTTTCTAAATATTTAGTGTAATTTTTTATGTATTATTTACTATAGGGACAAAAAAGAATAAATAAAAGTGGGGTTAATTTTAATGGAGAAGTTACTTAATTGGACAAATTTGAGAGTTTTTATTATTTTGAAGGATAAATATGATATTATTAATTTTTTAGAGAGAAATATGTAATATTGAGACTTTTGAGGGGATATATGAAATTCTGCCTATAGAGAAAGGTTGCAGCAAAGTCATTGACGTGCGACATCCACCAAGTCATGTTTGGGAATTTGCATGCTTAATTCACAAATATGTTTTGAGATAAAATGAAATCAAGTTTTCTAACTTCACACGTCAATAAAAGATACTCTCTCCAGACTCTACTGTCCACACAGCTCACCTTCTCTCTCTCTCGGGCCCGCCCCGTGCGAGAATATTCTCCCACACATAATCTCCTTCTTTCCTTGTCAGAGAACCCTCCGGAGAACAAGGTTGCCGTTGAAGAAACCGAGATCCAGCGAAGAACGGTGCGTTCCTTTCTCTATATATAAAATCGGTCTTTGATCCGGATTAAAGATAAAACGATACTAAAATTTGACCTCAGGGCATTTCCTTTTGTCTTTGTTGTTTAGGCGATTCTCCATGGAATGCCTCCGCACTGAATTTACGAGGTATCAATCAATCTCTTTTTGAAAAGCTCTACAGTATATCTGTGTCATGTTCGAATTTGACAAATTGATATATGTTAGATTTAGAACCTTAGCAGAAGGGGATTCACTGCCTTGTGGTCCCAGTGATGTACTGTACCCAAGGTACAAATTGATGAAAATTAGGATTTTAACTGAAATTGAAAGCAATGTCAAGGTAAAAAGTTGAAGGATTTTCTGCAATTTTAAGTCCCCCTTCCCTCTCTTTCTGTATTTTCTTTTTCCTTTTTTTTTTAATATAGTAAACCTGGTCCTAATTTCCCTAATTTCACCCCCATATTTTGATGTTGTCCGCTTACAAAATGCACTAAATTTGAATGATTCTTTCTCTTGTGCTGTTTACAGACAATTGGGGCCGCAATTTCAGTATTCTACGAGATTTTGATATGAAGAATTTATTGAGCAACTTGGAATTGAAAATTTAAGTCGATTCGATAGGTTTTTGAGTTAAGTTCACCAAAGGTGTTGGAGAGATTAAGCTCACGCTAGCTTTACTCTCTCTCTATATATATATATGTGCGGCAGAAGAAATACTCTGAAATTTAAGTTTTATATATGACCACTGTTGGAGAAGTCAAGATATATATTGCTCAAATAAAAGATGGACCTGTATCCTTACATTCCAGTACCGTATATAAGTGAAAACCGTTGTTTTGGGAGCGTCGGTCAGGGAGCATTGAGCTGTTGATTGCAACACTGCATATTTACTTCTGTACACAAAAAACGATGGTCGAGATGCAAGAAACAGTGATCGACATAGATGACCAATCGGAGAGCTCAATGGAGACAGATTATGGTATGACATCCAATCCATTATATATTAATGAGAGTAATCCTTTCTAATTCTAATGGTTTCTTTTCTAACATGCTCTCTATGTGAAACTGATCAAAACAGAGAAAAAAATATGTTTTAACATTGGTCAATATGCGTATAACTGTTGTCAACAGCTAGCTGCTTTATATTAAATGATCAATCATTGTTAACTAGACTAACTCAGTTGAATTGAATTGAAGTAATAATACCCTCATCTTTGATTAGTCTTCAATTTACATCTGACAGCATCTCCAACAGGACGAATAGCAGAAATAGAAGTGGACGTAACTGCAGACTTTATGAAGAAGAGGCTAGCTCAGGTGCCAGGCAAACCCTTCAAACCCCGGTCCGTGACTATCTTTCATCTCCCCGGTTGGTTCCACGAAACAAAGATGGAACTCTGCGAGCCAAAGATGGTTGCAATCGGCCCTTACCATCATGGCAAGGACGGTCTTCGAACTATGGAAGAACACAAGTGGTATACTCTTTGTGACTTCCTTGCACGTAATGAGAATGTTGGCCTTGAGGTCTACCTCCAAGCGATGAAATCCATCGAACTAGAGGCACGCCGTTGCTACAGTGAAACTGTAGACATGGGAAGTGATGAATTTGTAATGATGTTGTTACTCGATGGGTGCTTTATACTAGAGTGTTTCTTGAAGCATGTTTCACACGAGTATGATGCCTTCTTGGAGGTAGGTTTGGCTATGCTTGATTTACTTTCTGATACGTGTTTGTTGGAAAATCAAGTACCTTTTTTTGTCGTCCACAAGCTATTGGCCATCCAAGAGCAAGAAGTGGGGTGGAGTCCAAACTGCGAACATCATTGCCCTTTGCTCAAGTTGATATCTGATTTTCTCAGACATGGTGGTTGCTTTGCTCAGTTCACTCCACCTAAAAAATCATGCAATGATATCCATCATTTGCTTCACCTGTATTACACAGGAATTGTGCCTGATCAAACTCAAACTCAAAGTGAGAAACGAAACATTGGTTCCAATATATCACATAATTTCTGTGGTCTTGATTGTTACCGTTCCTCTAATTTATTTTCCAAATCAAGCAAAGCTGACTCAGAGAGCAGTGAACCAAATGTTGGTCCAAGGATTATGGGGCAGATGAATATCCAATGTGTCAGTGAGCTTCATGATGCAGGCATAAAATTCAAGAGAAAGAAAAAGCCTCGTCACATGTTGGATGTATCATTTGAGAACGGGACAATTGAGATGCCCTTTCTCCCAGTCGATAGGACGAGAATAAAGGTCTTGTGGAACATGGTTGCTTTTGAGCAAAGCCGTACAAGATGGGATTTTCCACAAACTTTATCGAGCTACCTCACGCTCATGGATTCACTAATTGACACAAAGAAGGATATTGCTATACTTGAACGATTTGGTATAATCGAAAGTTATTTTCAGAATGCCGAAGAAACAGCACTTTTCTTCAATCAATTTGGTAAAATTGTTGTAGTCAACTACGGCGACCATTACTTTCATGCCTTTTTCAAGGATGTACAGAAGTACAGTGAGTTGACTTGGCATAAATACAGAGCGCGGTTAATGCAAGATTACTTCAGCAATCCATGGTCCATTATCTCTGTTGTGGCAGCTGCGATTCTGCTCATACTTACCTTTGTTCAAACCTATTATTCAGCTGTGAAATGAGTCTTTATTAGTGTTTGTTTTAATTCCGAGTGAGATGTAAATTAATTATTGTCTGTGTGATCAAATTAAAATAAATTAGTATACGTGCTTGTATGCTTGTTTTTTTTTGTGTAATCCTATCTCTCAAATAATAAATCTTTTAGTTAATGTGTGATCCTATTCTGCTTGTGTGCATCTCTTTTGGAGGAGAGAGAAAATAAACAACATTCTGAATCGAGCAAGAGATTTGGAGGAGAGAGAAAATATGTGGGAATTTTAGGATTGAATCAGCTAGCTGATTTTTCTCTCGGAAAGGATGCTTCATTTTCTTTAACTTGGCTAATTAATTGAATCAGATATAAGAGAGAGAGAGAGAGAATTGGAAGGCAAAACAGGTATGGAAAATTTTATGGTGATATGATTGATATCGTTGTCGATGCATATTAGAGGGAGAATTGGAAGACAAAACGGGTATGGAAAATATTATGGTGATATTATTATTGATATCGTCGTCGATACATATTTTATTGTATATATTTAATAAATTATTATGTATGTTAATGATTTTATTATATATAATAATTTTATTATTTAATATAAATACTAAATTATATTAATTTACTTAAATTATAATATGTATAAAATGTATAATAATTTACTTAAATTATATAATAACAATACTGTATAAAATGAGTTTGTATGATAAAGTTATTAATATGCATAAATAAATCATTTAAATTGAATAATGATAGTATTATATAAAATGAGTTTGCATAATAAAATCATTAATATGTATAATAACTCATTTAATATGTATAATAAAGTCCGCATCGATAATAATATTAATAACTGTATCTATGTATCAGCTCCTAACAAGTATTTAGAGAGAAAATTCTCTCATCACTCAATTATTGCGAGTAAAATAGCACGCCCCTTGTTTTAAAGGACAAATTAGTAAATAATTTCCTGGACCGGCTGAAGTGGAATATGGAACTTCAAATTAATTTGGTCTCATCATAACTCATAACATCGAAATTAATGGTGTTTATTGCCTTATATTTCCATGAATAATCGTCATCACATGCACATGCAGTTTGACCAAACGTTATTTATGCTTGTTTTGTGCATTTTATTTTTTTTCTTGTTTTCTTTTATGGTGAGATAATTTATAAGAATTGGACTTTGTGCGAGTCATCTTTTACCGGTTGTATATATGTAGTAAGATTTATATGAACTTAGTACTCCACACAACAAAAAAAAAGATATATAAGGAGTTTAAAAATAATATATATATATATGAGTAAAACTAGGGTGAGCTTAAGCTCACCAAGCGATTTGGTGAGTTTAACTCAAAAATCTATTAAATCGATTTCAAACGACAAATCTAATTTGCTCAATAAATTATTTATATCAAAATATTGTGGAATACAAAATTTCTATTTTTAGAATTTTTTAAGTATTTGTTTGAGATTTTTTTTTTCAAAATGACCAATTCTAATATATAACATTTATTATTTTATTATTATTTTGGAACCATCTTAAAAAATCTGAAAAAATAATTAGAAAACTCCAAAAATAGAATATTCCGGTATCCTACGAGATTTTGATATGAAGAATTTATTGAGCTATTCATATTTATCGTTTGGAATCATTTTGATAATTTTTTAAATTAAATTCATCAACTCTATTAATAAGCTTAAACTCACGGTAGCTTTAAACATTCTGCACTTTAATGATATTCTTTGTAGGAGAAAAAAAAAAGGATCACCTAAAAATATAAACATAATTACATATGCTGATCTGATAGTAAGCTTTTGGGCTATCTCCATGGCTCAAAATATAGGATCCAGCAATTTCCCACAGATGGATCCACCAATAAGTCCATCTCAAATTTGTGCTGGGGTTTTTTGTTTGGGCTAGCAAGGTCTTCATGGTCTTATTTATAATTTAGATATATTTATATATTTTTTTAAAAATATTTATATTTAATAATAAAAATATTTGTAATCTATTTATTATATTTTTGAATGTTATGCAAATTGTATTTGAACTTGTACAATAAATTTTTTATTATATTTTTTCATAATAAGTTTTATTAAATTTTTTTATAATAATTTAGGAAATAAAAATTGATAAACACCTTCTGTATAAACTATAACACTTATAAATTTAAATATATTATCTAATTAGTATAAATATTTTTTGTATGCAGACAAAGAGTGCAAAACGTGAGGGATAAGAATAATTTCTATTTTAATTAATTAGATTGTTTGATTTTGTTTGATTTATGCAAGCCCCTCACAGATAATTATTTTAGAGCAATTGGACGGTCACATATGGTTTATAGTTTATATGGATATATAAATCATGAATCCAGTAATTAATTTATAGCAATCACATGGCAATATGACCTTTAGCATTTTGGATATTCCAACATTTTGGTATTCCAATATAATGGGAGGAATTCAGTGAAATGTGAGCCTTCTCTTGTTAATATTTTAAGAATAATTACACTATTTATTTGCACTTGTGCATTTGCTCTCACCAAAGAATGGAGAAGATGAAGAACTCAGTCACACCACATGATAGTTCTGATAATCCATCTGTGCAACCAATAGCTATTGATATAGATGTCCCACAGAATACCGATAGTTCCTATGTTCTGCTTCCGGAACCAATACCGGTTTCAAAGAACATCGATAATTGCCATGTACCATCTCCAAAAGAAATACCGGCCCCGGTGAATTCGGATGATTGCTATGTTCCCAGGTCGTCACAAAAAGCGGCCCCAAGAAACATCACATCTTGGGAGGAATATTTCGGTAAGCACATATATGTAATCATTGATTGATTTTGTTAACTATGATAATATATACAAGCTTTCTCATGCTTGAATTCTATGTTTAATGACACCTCTGACACGGACAATGCAGAAAAAACGATGTCAGAATCAGAGCAAAAGGACGAGCTGCTTATGGCGATTCTAAATAAGCTAAGAGAGGTCCCAGAAGATCCCATTAGGGAGAAGACCATCTTCCGTGTTCCGGCTTGGTTCCATGAAGCAAACAATGATCTTTTCGAGCCGAAGATGGTCTCAATCGGCCCGTACCATCACGGCAAGGAGAGACTCCACTTCATGGAAGAGCAAAAGTGGTCTTTCCTTCGGGACTTTATAGTTAGGGGTGAGAAAATTAACTTAAAAGTTTACCTCAAAGAGATGAGAGCTATCGAGGTCAAAGCACGTCGGTGTTACAGTAATAGTATTTGATAGAACATTACCCGTGATCCTCTAGTGAACTCTAAATTAACATAAAATTACCTTGATCCATGCTGTCGGTCTTCTGGAGAGACACAACCCCGTTGATCACCGGATTCCTTAAGCCTTCGCGGTGATCCTTCTCTTCTCCGATGGAGAGACGAAGAGAATCGGCCCGACGGTTTTCTTCTCTTTTCAGAAAATTTGTTTAGAGAGAGGAAATCTGTTGGTTGCCTTATGACGGTAATAGAAAAAGGACGGTTCTTGATCCCTTTATAATGGGTGTCAATAACCGAAAGGTTGGCAAACCATTGGTTATGCCTTAGCGGATCCATACCAGATCCAATTTCTCTCTTAACGGGTTTACTTTCAAAATCAGAAAACTGCCTATTAGTTGTATTCTCCAGGGACCAATAACATAATTGTATTATTACTAAACTGTATATAATTTAGACCATCACTAAATCATAAAGTTATTAATATGTATTCTACACATTAAGGGCCCCACTTCTCATGACACATATTGAAACCCGATAAATAATACTTAATTTGATCACTTCATAACGGGTCTAATTAGATATTTGACAGTCTTATTATTCAATATATATTTATATTACATATAAGCCCATATAATTTTGTAATTAATAGAAATTAATTCCAACAATCTCCCACTTGGGCTATATGTATATCCAAATAATATATATATTGATAAAACTGAATTGAGTACTCTAACTGTGCTGTCATAGTCTTTTGTGTCATCAACCAATTCCGTCCATCAATTATATTCACAAGGACTTAAGTAGTATTTGTTTCATAATGCGAAACCAAACCAACATAAATCACCGTATAAATATAACTGAATGACATGAATCATGAAGGGGATGTGTAGTTTGAAAATTACATGTAATGTGATCCACATGCCTATCTTCAATTTGGTCACCTTAAAATAATTTTGAGATCAACCACAAATTCAGAATGCCAACTGAAAAACTGAATATCTGAAAACTTTATAACTGAAAACTGCATGATACATACAAAAGTATATCATATAAAACAACAAGCACAAGTACAACAATCTCCCACTAAACTTGTAAATCCTCTGCTACACAGATACCCATATGAGCGACATGCTCATGAAACTGCTTGGGCACTAAACCTTTAGTCAGTGGATCTGCAACCATGGAAGCTGTTCCAATATGCTCGATATTGATTAGTCCATTCTGAACTCTTTCCTTCACAGCAAGAAACTTTATATCGATGTGCTTTGACTTCGATGAGCTCCTATTGTTGTTTGAATACAGTACTGCAGAATTATTGTCACAATACAATTTTAGTGGTAACTTGATAGTATCCACTATGCGCAGCCCCGTGACAAAATTTCGCAGCCATATTCCATGATTTGATGCCTCAAAACATGCAATTGAACTCTGCTGCCATGGTGGATGGGGCAATAAGCGTCTGCTTTGCACTTCTCCAAGAGATAGCTCATCCGGCTAACATGAAAATGTAACCGGATGTAGACTTCATGCTATCTTGACAGCCCGCAAAATCGGAATCAGTATACCCAATGATCTCAAGCTTATCTGATCTCCGATAGGTGAGCATATGATTCTTCGTTCTTTGTAAGTACCGTAGTACTCTTTTGGCTGCTCTCCAGTGATCCAGTCCAGGATTACTCAAATATCGGCCCAGCATTCCCGTAATGTACGCAATATCCGGACGCGTGCAGACCTGAGCATACATCAAACTCCCAACTGCTGAAGCATATGGAATTTGCTGCATTTCTGACCTTTCAAGTTCTGTCTCAGGGCATTGTTTGAGACTAAATTTGTCTCCTTTTGCAACCGAGGTATTACCTGATTTACAATGTTCCATGCCATATCGCTTGAGAATTTTGTCGATATATGCTTGTTGTGAAAGGCCCAAAATACCCTCAGCGCGATCTCTATGTATTTTTAGACCTAACACATATGATGCTTCTCCAAGATCTTTCATTTCAAAATTTTTGAAAAGAAATTTCTTAGTATCACGTAACATATTTATATCGTTCGTGGCAAGCAATATGTCATCAACATATAAAATCAGGAACATGAATTTACTCCCACTGAACTTGTGATATATACATTCATCCACCAAATTAGCCTCAAAACCAAATGAGATAATCACTTGATGAAATCGAAAATACCACTGTCGAGACGCTTGTTTGAGCCCATAGATGGATTTCTTTAATTTGCAAACCGTCTGCTTTGGGTCATCCGACTCAAAATACGGCGGCTGCACCATGTAGATTGTTTCATCAATGCTACCATTGAGAAACGCTGTCTTTACATCCATCTGATGTAACTCAAGATCATAATGTGCCACTAAAGCCATAATAACTCTAAAGGAATCTTTCATCGACATAGGTGAGAAAGTTTCTGTAAAGTCAATGCCTTCCTTTTGTGTAAAGCCCTTAGCAACAAGTCGTGCTTTGTATCTTTCAACATTACCTTTGGAATCCCGTTTGGTTTTAAATATCCATTTGCAACCAATAGGTTTCACACCTTCAGGTAATGAGACGATATCCCAGACTTTATTGTCATGCATCGACTTAATTTCATCATTCATGGCTTCGATCCACTTCTGTGAATTTGCACTTTCCAAAGCTTGACGGAGGTTGACCGGATCATCTTCCATCATGCCAATATCAAATTCATTTTCTTGAAGATATACAACATAATCATTAGATATTGCACTTCTTCTCTCTCTTGTGGATCGTCTTAAAGGCACTTGTTCTTGAAGTTCTTGAGGTGGTATAGGTTCCTCTTCAACATCAACATTGTCTTGTACCTGATTCTCTTCCATTTCTGGAGGTTCATTCACAGTAGGTTCATTCACTGTAGGATTCTTAACCAATGAGTCTCCAGATATTCTTATTACAATTGGTACCGATGTTGGCGCCCCTTGTATAGGAGAATCATGTCTTTCTTCAAAGACAATTTGATTTGCATTTCTCCCTTGAACCATAACATCCTCAAAGAACTTAACTGTATTTGTCTCGAAAATTGTTCTATTAGTGGGATCATAAAATTTATACCCCCGGGACCTATCCGCATAACCGACAAAATAGCAGCTAACTGTCCTTTCGTCCAGCTTTTTCTCTTGTGGCCTGTAAGGCCGAGCTTCAGCCGGACAACCCCAGATTCTAAAATGTTGGAGACTGGGCTTCCGCCCAGTCCACAACTCATATGGAGTCTTGTTTGCTGCCTTAGTCGGTACCCGATTCAGAATGTATGCTGCTGTCTTGAGCGCTTCTCCCCAGAGGTTCAATGGAAGCGAGGTATGAGAAATCATACTCCGCACCATCTCCATTAACGTTCGATTGCGCCTTTCAGCCACACCGTTCATTGCGGGCGAACCCGACATTGTATACTGTGGCACAATTCCACTTTCCTCTAGAAATTTAGCAAAAGGCCCTGGACGTTGTTCTCCTGAGCCGTCATATCGACCGTAATATTCACCACCACGATCTGATCTGACGTTTTTAATCCTTTTGTTGAGTTGTAACTCAACTTCAGTCTTAAAGGATTTAAATGTGTCCAAAGCTTGAGCCTTTTCTTTAATTAAAAATATATAGCCATATCTAGAATAATCGTCAATGAAACTGATAAAATATACATGTCCATTCCTAGTAGCTGTAGGGAATGGCCCACATACATCCGTATGTATCAGCTCAAGGACGTCCGTCATACGATTAGCTGTATATTTACGCATGCTTGTTTGTTTGCCCTTTGCACACTCAATGCACGGACCAAGATCCGACATGTCTAAGGGTCGCAGAATTTCACTTTGAATAAGACGTGTAATTCTCTGTTGAGAAATATGACCTAAACGCCTATGCCAAAGTGCAGCTGAATCCTGATGTGTTACCTTTTGTCTAACGTTTCGAGTTTCATTGTGCAAGGTCTCATTATAGGAAGCAATAATATCTAAAGCATAAAGATTATCCAAAATAGACAGAAAACCAGAAGCAACCAATTTGGAATTTTGATACAAACTAAACTTTCTATCTCCAAATGAACAAGAAAAACCTAATTTGTCCAATGCAGAAATAGAAATTAAGTTCCGCCTAAAAGACGGTACAACAAAAGTATCAACCAAATCAAGATACAAACCAATTTTCAAAAGTAATCTAAAATGCCCTATAGCTTTAACTTCTGCCTTGTTGCCATCGCCCACATAGATGTATCTTTCACCATCACTTGGCTTCCGGTAACTTCGGCAACCCTGCATAGACACAAATATGTGAGCAGTTGCACCCGAATCTATCCACCATGTGTCTATTGAAACTGAAATCGCATTAACTTCTTCACAAACAAAAGAAAAATCAATACCTTTCTTGGCACGCCATGCGTGATAGTTGGTACAATTCTTCTTCACATGCCCTTCAGATCCACAAAAGAAACAACCCTTCTTCTTTTCCTTATTCGGCTCCGATCCGGTAGCCGATTTTTTATCCTTGAAGGGTTTCTTCTGCGAACTTGTAGTTGCAGCATCTGAATTGGCCTTACGTTTCTGTTTCCCTTTTCCCTTAGACGTAGAAGCAATGTTTGCGCTTTCGCTCTTGTCCGACTTCAATCTCTCTTCCTCCTGAACACAGTGCGAGATGAGCTCATTAACTGTCCATGATTCCTTCTGACAGTTGTAACTCACCTTGAACTGTCCAAATGAGGCCGGAAGAGAGTCAAGGGCCAAATAGACCGGCATATCATCCGATATGTCTAGCTTATGTCCCTTCAGTTTCGAAGCGGTATGCATCATTTCAAGAATGTGCTCCCTGACATTGCTCTTGCCATTATACTTCATTGTGCAGAGTTTGTTTAATTGAATGCCTATTTCAGCTTTCTCATTCCTAACAAACCTCTGCTCAAGTTCCTTAAGGTAATGTTTGGCAAGAGTGGAATCAGAAACCGGTCCCCTAAAACTTTCAGGAATGGTCTTCTGCATGACCCGGAGACACAAGCGATTTGACCTCATCCACCGTGCATGTGCATTTTGTTCTTTGTCAGAACTACTTTCATTAGGCACAGGTGGTTTGGTCTCCTGTAACGTTATGTCCAGATCAAGGCACCCAAGGATAATCTCCAGATTATCTTTCCAATCCTTGAAATTAGAACCCGTAAGCATCGGAATATTATTGATGCCGGCCGTAAGATCAGTAATTTTTGCTGGAAAAATATTGGTAAAAGAACGAATTAAAAAGTCTGAATTATAATAAAAAATCAAAATAAGGCATATTCCATCAACTAAATATCCTCGAACAATAAGTGCTCTTTGGAGTCAATCATTATTCTAGGATAAATAGGTGTAGCAATAGAATATAACAGTCCATTTTGATGTCAATAAGTCAACCTTCCTTTGGGCCGATTTAACTAACTACATCAAAAAACATTATGACCATTACCCATTCATCACTACAAGTATACACATATAATATTTGATCATTGTTTTTCCTTTGGGCTAATCCAATAACCAAACATCATATGTATATTTTCTGTGTATAAATTGACAAATGATCAACTCAAGTATGAGAGCTTACTTTGGTAAGTTGATACCTTTATGAATCATTTTCCAAAATATATCTAATTCATAAGCCTTCATGATGATTCAATATTATCCAAATAAAATATAGAATTCTGGTTCGGAAATAACCGCAGCGGAATACAGATCAGAAATTTGTACCTTTGATTTGATCCATAAATTTTCATAACTGATCATAAACAGTTCAGAAACTAGTTTGTTGGCCAATTAATTTCTTAAATTTAACATAGTTTCAAATTTGATTGACAATTTTGAAACGCAGAGATTAAAACTTAACTGAATAATAAACAGAGAATTAATTCCCAAATTGAATAACCAATTAATTGTCAATTTTGAGTTTCGGAATCAATTTTCAAAACTATATTTTGATTTCTGAAACTAAAATACTAACCAACAGATATACTGATTACCGAACTATTTGAAAAATCAGATTTGGTTAAATAATTTGATTTAAACCAACAAATCAAAATTAACTAAACAGATCTTCAAAAGCACAGATATCTTTTCAATTTCCGAACCAAAATCAAAATTTGATCGTTCAACTAGAGTTTGCTCTGATACCACTTGATAGAACATTACCCGTGATCCTCTAGTGAACTCTAAATTAACATAAAATTACCTTGATCCATGTTGTCGGTCTTCTGGAGAGACACAACCCCGTTGATCATCGGATTCCTTAAGCCTTCGCGGTGATCCTTCTCTTCTCCGATGGAGAGACGAAGAGAATCGGCCCGGCGGTTTTCTTCTCTTTTCAGAAAAACCCGAATTTGTTTAGAGAGAGGAAATCTGTTGGTTGCCTTATGACGGTAATAGAAAAAGGACGGTTCTTGATCCCTTTATAATGGGTGTCAATAACCGAAAGGTTGGCAAACCACTGGTTATGCCTTAGCGGATCCATACCAGATCCAATTTCTCTCTTAACGGGTTTACTTTCAAAATCAGAAAACTGCCTATTAGTTGTATTCTCCAGGGACCAATAACATAATTGTATTATTACTAAACTGTATATAATTTAGACCATCACTAAATCATAAAGTTATTAATACGTATTCTACACATTAAGGGCTCCACTTCTCATGACACATATTGAAACCCGATAAATAATACTTAATTTGATCACTTCATAACGGGTCTAATTAGATATTTGACAGTCTTATTATTCAATATATATTTATATTACATATAAGCCCATATAATTTTGTAATTAATAGAAATTAATTCCAACAGTATTAACATGGAAAGTGATGAATTTGCTATGATGTTGTTATTAGACGGTTGCTTTCTACTAGAGCACTTCTTCAAGTTATCGCGTAAGGAACTATTCGCTGCGTATTGCAATCTAGGTTGGGGCAATAGCAATATAATGACTGATTTGCTCTTGTTAGAAAATCAAATTCCCTTTTTTGTCATTCACAAACTATTTAACATTCAAGGTGGCCACACTGTCGAAAGTTCTAATTGCCCCCTACTCAATGTCCTCTTTCGAACTCCTTCGTGCGTCTGTTGTTTCACTATGTTCGGAACAGGACAACCACCGAAAGTATCATGCGATGAGATCAATCACTACCTTCACCTCGTTTACACGTGCATGGTGCTCAACCATAAATGGGACAAAGTAGATTGGCCTCATGGAAAGTCATATTCCATGAAGCTTCTTTCTTCCGCTTGGTCAAAATTGATCCTGAAATCAAGAGAACTTGCCGATCTTGCTGCATTTGAGCAAACTCTAGTACACACCAATTTGCGAGAGACATTCACAGGTTATCTGGCACTGATGGATGCACTTGTAAACACGGAGGATATCGCTGTACTAGAACGGAGTGACATCCTCGAGAACATGCTACCAAACGAGGAAGATGCATGCAGCGGCTTTCTTCAATGATTTGGGTAAGTTCTTTATTTTTAGTAAGTACAGGCGTCAGTACTTGTCCAATGAAATAAGAAAGTACAGTGGCTCGACTTGGCATAAGCAGAGAGCGAGGCTGATGCATGATTACTTCAACAATCCGTGGTCGGCCATCTCTGCTGTGGCAGCTGGAGTTCTGCTGATACTCGCTGTTCTACAGACTTATTATTCTGCTAAATAATTATTAGTGAGTGAGTGCTTGTCGACAATAAGAAATATATATTTTCTTTCATGTTGTATTGCATTAATTTGTGTATAAAATTTGTAGACATTGCTATCAGTTGTAAAGGATGCTGACCATATTATGCTTCAGCCTGCAGCATATATAGGCTGCTTTTTCTTCTTCTTGATATTTACATATACCATATGAAATTAGCTTAAAAATCATGTTAGCTTTTTGACATGCCGCTAGTATTGACATTTTTACACTGAAGCTGATAATTAGCTAATTTTGCACAACACAGTTTTTCCAGCAAAATATTTGATTAGGCCCTCAAATTATATAAATTGAAAACAATTTGTACGGACTAATTATTTAAACATGTATATCTCTTTATGCGTATATCTGTCTGAGATCGATAATTATTTTCCCCATACTCATCTCGTTTTTACGGACAAAATATTGAAATTGTTTTTCTTAACCTTTTTTATAATTGTCAATTTATTTTGCTAACTGAACCTTCAAAAAATATAATTTTGTTGGATTTAATAAAAAAATGATATATGTTGTTTGTGTTTTAATATTAGACCATATGATATGGAAAAATTATATAATTGATGTGAACTGCAACTTAAGATTGATGATGATTTTTAACCTATATAATTTTTCAGCAAGATATTTGCTTCATATATATTATATATATAGTGGCAAATTTATCTACACATTACTTATTTTGATATTAATTAGACAAACTAGCAAACAAATATATACAAAGGCATATATTGTTTTTAATAATTTGAAAATTGTATACAAATATCAACTTTAGCTTTGCAGCATTAACTGATTGATTACTATTAATTAATCTACGTTTACAGTACAAAATATTTTGGGTTGTCTCTATCTTGTAGATATATAGGAATACAACTAGGTGAGCTTAAGCTCACTAAGTCATTTGATGAGTTTAACTCAAAAACTTATCGAATCGACTGCAAACGATAAATCCGAGTTGCTCAATAAATTTTTCATATCAAAATCTTGTAGAATACTGAAATTTTCTATTTTTGGAGTTTTCTTTTTTCAAATTTTTTAAGATGGTTCTAAAATAATAATAAAATAATGAATTATTTATATATAAGAATATGTCATTTTTAAAAAATTTCGAAAAAAATAGTTAAAAAACTCCAAAAATGAAATTTTTTTGTATCCTACGAGATTTTAATATGAAGAATTTATTGAGCAACTTGGATTTAAAAATTTCAATCAATTCGATAGGTTTTTTAATTAAACTCATCAAAGAGTTTGGTGAGCTTAAGCTCTAATTTTACTCGATACATAGCTTTAGAGAATATTTTTTGGTATTCATTCCTAAATTTTAAACTTTATTCTTTTTATTTTTGTATTTAAATATATATAAGATAGTGTGTATTTAGCTTAGACTGCCGTTCATATATGTGCAATCTTATAAAATATTGTAAAATTATAATATTATTTTAAAAAATATTAACGTGTAACGTTTTATTTTGATTGATGTCAGCTGATCGATTGAAGTGCGTAGCTCATATTTTCAGGGTCGACAAAATTAGAATATTCAAGTCTTATTCTTCTATTGTGAGAAGTCAAAGAAACATAAAATATATCTTTGCTACATGCCCGTTGTTTAAACAACCGTTGCCGAATTTTTTTTTATTTTTTTCTGGAGGGAAATCTTCCGCCCGTTGAACCTTCAGCAACTGTTTTGTATCGTAACCGGTGCTGAATGTTTGTTTATTTTTTTAATGTGTATATATTTAGCACCTATTTTCCTCTAATAACTGTTTCTGAAAGTCTCATTATATGAGTTTCTTCTCCCCCAGAGAGTTTCTTTGCCATTTCATATTTTGCCGAAAATTTCAATAACTTCACTAGAACAAAGAGGCTCTCCCAGAGAGTTTCTTTGTCGTTTCATACTTTGCCGAAAATCTCAATAACTTCACCAGAACAAAGAGGCGGCGAATTAAATTAGCTCTCACCACCAACATGCACCAGCACCAGCACCAGCTCACAGAGTTCGAATATAAAGCGCACTGCCAATTCGATACCCAAGGAACCAGAGATGTTTAATCTCTACATAGGCTCATGTCAAAGATAAGGGCATATCGTCCTAAACAGTCTATTGACCTTCCAAATCCCGAATCTGAAGCGCTATGCCAATTCGAAACTTGGGAAAATTGGAGAATTGGGAACATATAATTCTTTATCAATTTCCAAGACGAAGAACATTAAACCTGAAGCACACTGTCAATTTAATGTTCTCAAAACATGATTTGATTATTTTAAGATATGTTGATATGTTTTACCAAGATTTGTACATGATTTTAGTCTATGTTTGGCTTTCCAGGGGCACTCTGGGAATTTTGGCTGACATTTAAGCATGTTTTGCACATTTGTATATAATGACATGTTTGGTCAATATTTAGACATATTTGCATATTTGACATGTTTGGTCAAATATTTGGATATATTTGTATTTTTGACATATTTGGTCAAATATTTGAGTATATTTGCATATTTGACATGTTTGGTTAAAGATTTGGACATATTTGTGTTTTTGACATATTTGGTCAAAATTTTGGATATATTTGTATATTTGACTTGTTTGGTCAAATAATTGGGTATTTTTGCATATTTGACATGTTTGGTCAAATATTTGGGTATATTTGCATATTTGATATATTTGGTCCAAGATTTGGGCATATTTACATATTTGACATATTTGCATATTTGACATGCTTGGTCAAATATTTGGATATTTTTGCATATTTGACATATTTGGACAAGTGTTCGGGTATTTTTGCATATTTAACAAAATCACATTATTTAATGAAAATGTTGCTTCATACAATATAATATGCATGATATGTACCTCAAACTTTAATAAAATCAAAATTGACATTTGATTGTCTCTAGACATATTTATATATTTGACATGTTTGGTCAAATATTTAGATATATTGGTATATTTGACATAAATATTATTTAACAAAAATATTGATCTATTTATTTGTATGAAACAACATGTATGATATATGCTTTAAATTTTATTTAAAATAAAAATAAAATCAAAATTGACATTTTATTGTCTCAAAATATATTTATATGAAACCATGATTTCTAATATATTTTTCATGATTTTTGGGTTTGAGAAAACATTTTTATTTAATGTTTAAAGTTTATTTTCAAAACAGATTAATATGGGCCGCTGAATTTGAGCCCATGCATCAAGATCCGGACTGTGCTGGTTGCTTGAATTTCATCAAGATTCGTACTTTGAGATGCATCAATATTCGCACTTTCCTTCTCCGACATTGATCAGAGCCCTGCTGGCGTTGGATCTCCGATCGGCGGGCATGGTTGGCATTGCCGGAGCATGGGGAGTCCAATGATGGTGGTCTCATCATCAGCGGCGGCCCAGATCACCGGAGATGGGGGTAGCCACCTTGGTTTCGGTTGAGACATTGGCTGAGATGAAATTTCGATGGATTTGAGCTGATTTTAAGCAAATTAATTCGATTCCTTTGGCATATGGCATCGTTAAGACATGTTTAACAAGTTTTTGAGGTTTGATTGGGGTTTAACCATCAATTTTGCGATTTTTACCATTCGGTACCGAACGGGTTCGGGGAGTTCAGTACCAAATGATGTTTTATGGTCTTTTCTTGTAATTTCTCCCCAATTAAGTCCTTCAAAAGCCTCCTTGGGTATATTTGAGCATGTTTTGATGATCAATTTCATCAATTTGATTGTGCATTGTCTTTTATGCACATTTGGTCATTTCGGGCATTGTCTTAAATTACATATTGGAATGTATTTAGTGAGGTCAATATCAAATTTCAGAAAATGTTTTACCTCAGTTCTGCATATGTATTTCATTTTTACACGAATTAATTTCATTTTTTTCCCTTTTCTGGTATTTATTCCAGAATTGACTCAATTCTGATTTTGACAGACCCAGTTTCAAAAGTTCATAAAAAATCACAGAAAATCCCAAAAATGATAAAAGTTTGTGATTAAGTGCATAAATACTTATTCTAAGTGCTCATGAAATTTCAAGTTAATTAGATTAATACAAAGCATGTTTTTGAATTTTTATTAAACTGGACAGAAATGCCCCTACCAGACTGTGCTGGAAATCACATTTGGCTTAACCTATATGTTAAAGCCTGTTTTAATTATTCTAAACCCTTTAAAATATCACATAAGGTGTTATAAAGGTGAATTCATCAAGGAATCCTCAGTTTGACCAAAGGTTGACCTTTTTAGGCTTTTTGACAGTTGAGATTGGAAAATTCATAACAATTCACATAAAATTTCAAAAATTATAAAATTTAGGCTGTAAGTTGATATAAACCTACTCTACATGACTGTGAAGTTCCATGAAAAAGTGACAACCAGATTGAGAGAGATAGATTGATCTTTCAGCTGGGCAGAAGATGACATATACTGGACTCAAAACCAGTATTCATGTTTATTGCTTTTTCATTGCTCAATCATGATTTTGAGCTTTCAAGCATGCCAAGAAATGTAGAATAAAAGACTAAAAAGAGAAAGAAAGCCAATTTGAATCAAAGTGCCATACATTATAACAAATTGAAATACATTATACACAGAAAACATGGAGCCTTGATTTTCCATGAAATTTGACAGCATAACAGCTTGTATAAAGCTGTTAATGAGCTTTGTATTGCCACTGCACATGTGCACAGGGCTTGAGAGAAAGGGGATGAATATGTGTCCATCCCCATGAAATCAAATTGGCATGTGCCAATTGGTTGAAGTGTGCTGTCAAATTCCAGAGGGAATTCACCATTTGAGTTCTTGAGACCCATGCGTAGCCACCAATTGAGCCCTATAAGGGGAGAGGCACATGTGCTCCTCTCCAGCCCGAAAGCTTAGCCATCTCACCCATCAAGGTGAGACTGGCTCCTAGAGCTCAATTGGGACTAAGCCAAGCTCAAGGCTTGGCTCCTCTGTCCCTTACCTAACTGTACAAAGGCTAGCTTCTTCCTAATTGAGCTTTCTTTTGTGGAATTTAGGTTGAGTTTTGATTTTGGCAGAGTTTCAGTTATGGGGCTCTCTCCTTCTTCTTTTCTCTTCACTTGGGGTTTATTTATAGCCCAAAGAGCATGGTTTGAGCTTGAGGGCTGAGCTAGCATCATCCCAGCCTTTGGTTTGATCAAATGGCTGAGATGGAGCCCGGCAGGCCACAGCTGGCCTGTGGCTTGTCTTTGCAAGATTCCTCCAGCTAATTGGCGCCCAGGACACTCCATGAGGTGCCCACACATGTCCCTGTGCGCAGGCCTGGGGAGAGAGAAGAAAGCCGTTGGCGCTGTCTTCTTCTTGGGCTAGTGTATTATGCCTTTCAAGTGAGAGCATATCCTGAATCTTCTTTAGCCATGCTGGCACTTGACATGTCACTAGAGTGCCACTAATCGTGTCCAAGATGTCAATTTGGTCGCTTGAGTATTGGCCTGTCCCAATTGACCACACTCGAGTCGGACTCAAGCACCAAGTGGTGACCCGTCAATTGAGTGCTTTTCATCCCAAATTGGCACCTCAGGCAACGTTGTGGAGGTGTTTTGGAGCTTCCCCGGGTGTTGGCTTGGCTTCTCGAGCTCTCAATCGCCCAGTCGACTTCAAGGTCGAGGTACTTTCTCCTTCAATTTTCTCTTTGTTCAATTTACTATTTTCGATGCTGTTTGTGGCATTGAACTCCCCTTAGGGTGTAGATTAAGTCCCCAAAATGGTTTGAGCCAATTCGCACCGTACATCCAGACTCCATTTTCGAAGCCTTGGCCGAGCTCCAGAGCTCGGGGAGGAAGAAGAGAGGGAGAGGGCATAAAATCCAAAGGGTTTCCTTTGTTTGGGTTTGGCGCACGTGAGCTGTGCCTTGATTTCAAGTTTGTCAGAGGGAGGGAGAGCTTGCACTGAGTCCACTCCCTTCTCTCTTCTCTTTCTTTCGCTAGCTGAAGCGTTGCCTAGGCACTGGGACCTATTGGCAGTGAGACAAGGAGAGTGGGGTCTGCTTGTCGGATTTAATGAGAGACAAACCTAGCGAAAAAGAGGGGTGTTGGCCGTGGTCTTGGCTCTCATGCACCAAAACATAGTGTCGGTGACATGGTGTATGTGTACTGGGTCTATTCAAACTGCCCTTAACACTTTGTGTGTATGACAGGTGGGTCCCAAGGGTGGAGGTTGTGTTTGAGCTCCCCAAATTGCACCCAGAATACTGTTGCTTCCCCAATTTGCACACCAAGAAGTCTCCAGCTCTGATTTTTTGTATTTCCTTTATTCCCTTTCCCTTTTTGCTTTATTTTTCAAGTAAAAATTCATGAAAAATTACTGAAAAATCATAGAAAATATATTCTATGATTCTATTATTTTTAGATAATATTTTTGGTATTTTTAGGTGTGAAATTAGGCATTAATTTCACTTAATTCATTAATTGTATATAATTAGGCATATTAATCTTATACAATTAATGTTTGGCATGATCATTCCAAAGAATTATTTTTTGATTCCAAGGAATAATATTTGGGGCATTTTTCATGAATGAAATTCATGATTTTGGATTTGGCATGATTAATTATATGAAATTATTTCTTAATTTCATATAATTAGGGTTTTGTGCATAGATATTTTTTGCACACATTTAAAAGGGGTTTTGGCATGATTGTGTCATGAAATTATTTTTAATTTCAAAAAATAATTTTGAGGTCTAATAAATAATGAGATTGAACATAATTTCATGATTAATATTTGACATGGTTATTTCATGAGATTGTCTCTTTAATTTCAAAAAATAATTTTCACATATAGTGAATTATGAAATTGGGCATAATTTCATAGCTTCAAATCTTTGACATAAAAATCACATGAAATTACATTGTTAATTTCATGTAATTTAATTTGTGTGTATTTTCTGACAATTTTTTGATGGCAAACAAAGAGCCACCCACCAGAACTGGTCATGAGGCTTTGCTGGCCGAAAGGCCTGTTCTGGTGCCAATATTTTTCCTCTCCCTTTTTTTTTTTTTTTGAAGAGCCTTGAGGAAACAAGGGTGTGTCCCTGTTCTTCAAGTTAGGGATTGGTGCACATGTGCCTCCCTGTCTCTTGTTTTGTTGTCTGTTGTTTTGTCTTTTGAAAAATGAGATTGGGCACATGCTCTTTCTCTTGTTAAAGCGCTGGGCACATGCCTTGTTGCTTCTCTGGAAAATTAGGACTGTCCCCGATACAGGGGAAATGCTGCCGGATTTTTCTTTTCTCTTCTTGCAGAGTTTTTTTTTACTATTAAACTCACGTGTTTATTATTCTTTATTTTGTGTCTTTAACAGGACGTCATGGCTTCCCTTCAGGATCCTATGCCTTTATATTCATCAGGTCACTTTTCTCCTCTTATGGAGGAGCCAACTGATTGGACACCTCAAGGCCCTGATCACATCGGCACATATAACATGATAGGAAACAACCTCGTCATGAGGGAGTACACCCCGTGTACAGTGAGATGCCCAGAGGTTCAGACAAGCTTGTCGTGGACATTTCACGGTCCCGGTTGTTTCGGGGGATCTTGGAGGATTCAGTGGCCACCGAGTACCTTATTAGTATTCGATGTGGTCTCTTGTCTTTACGTATTGGTGAGCACATTATCTTGGAGCCATACTCTCCTCATCGCTATGCCCATCAATTTGGATATGACCAGGGCATTCCTGAGATGTTTCCTTGTCCTGAGTCGCTTTCTACAGACTTGGAGAGTTTGAGTAGATGTTGGTCTTCCATACTCCGTGTGGGTACGGGTTCCCGGTTTACCATGCCTCGGGCTTCGCGCTCAGAGGTGATCTTTACTGCCATGTATCACAGGTGGTATACCCACACAATATTTGCATATCAAGCGATACTCCCTGCCGATATGGCGCGCGTGACTTGCCCATTGCCAGACAGGAAGAAGAATGAGAAGAAGCGGCGGAGATCTCCTTCTTCCTCCTCCTCTCGCACTTTGCTTGATTTTCATGGTTTTGACAGCAAGGTGCCATCAGACAGGTAAGCTCGCTCATATCACTTTCTTATCCATCACATTTGTATCCATGAAGTTTTTTAATTTGACTTCATTATAATTTACTGATACGGGGGAAATCTCAGGAGGGTCGACCGATAAGGAGGCGCTTGACCCCTTTTTAGAGGAACTCTCCATCCTCCGAGCGAGTTTGCCAGGTATTTGTACTCGCAAGATTTCCTTTATTCTTATAAAGATATGGTCATTCTTCCTTTATATTTTTCTTGGTCCTTTTTCAGGCTTCGAAAGTGTTGGCCCTCCTACGACGGAGGCCAAAGAAAAATCACCCGGTATCCTCGGGGACGAGGTGGTCATAGGTATGATTTTATTTTAGGATCCTTCATTAACCATTTCTCACATAATTGTCCTTGCTTATTTTATTTTTCTTTGAAATAAAAGGGAACGTTGGGAGCCCAGTAGTACCAGCGTTCGGTGAAGAATTTGCTTCGCCCGCGAGAGTTTCTCCGCTAAAGGAAACAGAGGATTCGGCCATTCTTCAGGAGCCTATCATGATTAGTGACTCAGGTGCGGTTCCATTTTGTTTCATCACCTCACAATACCTTATTCTTTTCATCTCTCTTCGTGGGTCTTACGCTTATCTTTTCAACTTAGACCCTGAGGATTTTATCATTGTTGAGGCAGCCGGTGCAGAGTTCGGCAATAGGTCCAGTGTCGAGTATGACGACAGGATCGAGGAGGAGCCTGACGAGGAGATTGAGGTGGAGCCAGAGGTTGGGCTCGAGACAGGGTTCGATGCCGTCTCCGAGGAAGACTTTGAGATGGATCCCGAGGAGGAGAGACTCCCGGGCGACGCTTCTCCCAATGGTATGCATTCTCATATCCCCTTGTTCTATATTCTATATTTACATCGCATGTGATGACTTTGGTTTGGTTTGTAGGTCCCTCTATATCGGAGATGCGGCACATGTTGGAGAGGCTTATTCCCTTAGCAACTCCACTCGAGTTCACCGTTCTTTGGAACTCCATGCATTAGATTTGGTTCCCGTGTCCGGGAACCCTCCTGATTTCTTGGGGGTGATAGACAACTTGATTATCCCCTGCCAGGAGCATTTGTCTTGTATATCCTGCGAGCGTCTGGCTTGGGCCTTCGGTGAGAGGCGAGAGACTCGCTCGACTCTCGCGACATCAGTATCACGTGCATAGTCAGAGTTATTCTCTCTTCGTCATCGCCTCAGGGGTCTTCAGGATCAGCTTACGTGCCACCTGGCTTTTAGTGCAGGCATGCTAGCTTCTGGTGCTGATCACAGGGCTTCTAGCCACTTGGCTGACCAGACCCAGTCGCTCAAAAGTGAGATCAAGGGCACGGAGGGTTTGGTAGACACCGCTTTTTCTACCCTTCGCAGTTACTCATATGATTATGAGGCCACACGCGCTAGCGTGGATGACTTAGTGGCCGACGAGGAGCGTCACTTTACCGCCGCCTATTCTTTGTTCATCCAGATTGATGGGTTTTTGGCCCAGTTGCGTAGTCGTTATTCTAGCCTTTAGGGTGGGGTTTATTTGTACTTTTGGCGTTTTGTTTGTTTTGGACATGACTTTAGTCATTTATTTTGAGGAGTTTATGTTTGTTATTTTTTTTGTATGATGTACGGATTGGATACATGTTTTGGAAAAACTTATATTATTATCAGTATTTTTGACGTTTTGTTATTTTGTTAGGCACAAAATAAAAGGCATGTTCATCTCTTTATGACTGGTCAGATGAACATACCAGTGTCAATTGTTTGTGGTACAAATTGGCAAAACCTTTCTTAACATGGATTCTCCCCATTCTCTCCACTCATTATTAAGTTTGTAATCCTCACATTTCGCTCATTCTCTACGCATATCTGTGTATTTGAAGTGGAATTTCGTCCTTACAAATTATCCAGCCTTACCATAGGGATAAGACGGTTTCATTTATCATAGGGTTTTTTATTTATGCCTTCAATACTCTGCCTCACTATTAATTAATAAGGCAGTGTTTTATCCAGCAGCGATTTGTTTATAGCGACAAATTGTAGCGCTACCCATTTTTGTATTTATTCTGTATCAAATGGGCAAACACAACGGTAATTGTATTAAAGACACAAATACCAAAACCATTTTACCCCGCTTCAGTGACCCCAGAATATGGGCGCCGACTTCATCCGGTGATGTAGACAAAAACCCTTTTCCTTTTGGCTTGTCTGGAATTTTGGTAGCTTTTATATTAACCATCATATGTGTTCCTTGATTAACGGCTCAAGGCAACAAGGCCAGTTTGTACTTGACGGGACATGGATAAGCACCTTTTACCCTGGGTTTTGAAGCCACCTTTCTTTTGGGTGTATGGATTTAGCCACCTTTCTTCTGGGTGTACGGGTTTTAGCCACCTTTCTTCTTGGCGTATGGATTTAGCCACCTTTCTTCTTGGTGTATGGGTTTAGCCACCTTTCTTCTTGGTGTATGGGTTTAGCCACTTTTCTTCTTGGTGTATGGGTTTATGTATGGTATTTTTTAAGATACCGTCCGTTTATAGGAGGTAATGGTCTTTCCCCTTTATGATCTATGAGTTGGTATGCGCTTCCGTCAAACACCTTCTCAATCACATATGGGCCTTCCCAGTTAGGTGAAAATTTTGGGCCGACATGCCGGCCGATTATGGGCCTTCGGAGAACAAGCATCAATTCTCCCTAGCGAAAAGTTCTTGGGTGGGCCATTTTATCGTAGGCCCGTGCCATCTTTGCTTGGTATATTTCCAAGTTCTGTGGGGCTATGATTCGCCTTTCGTCCATAGCATCAAGTTTGTCGATTATGAGTCGCTTCTACTCATCTAACGACATTTCGTTCTGGAGCGCCACCCGTAAGGATGGGAGTTCCACCTCAAGCGGCAAAATAGCTTCGACACCAAATACCAGGGAATATGGTGTCACTTGAGTGGGGGTTCGACATGTGGTTCGATACGCCCAAAGCGCTTCTTGTAGCCTTTCATGCCAATCGCGTTGATTTCCTCCTAACGTCCTTTTTATGATTTTTATCAAGGTCTTATTGAAAGCCTCTGCCAAACCATTTGCCCTGGGGTTATATATGGAAGAATATTTCCAATCAATTTTGAACTTTTCTGCGAGTGCATATACTTTGGCACTTTTGAACGCGGCCCCGTTATCGGAAATGATTCTTCTCGTGGTCCCAAATCGGTATAGGATATGGGTTTTGAAGAAGTTCACGACGTCGATTGCCTTAATTTCCCTAAGCGGGACTGCTTCAGCCCATTTGGTGAAATAATATATCGCAGCCAAAATAAACTTATGACCCTTGGAGGAAGGTGGATCGATGGGCCCGACTACATCGGTACCCCACGCGTCAAATGGCCAGTATGACACAGTCGGGTGCAGCGGGTTCGGGTGTTGATGTATGAACGTGCCATGTATTTGGCACATATGACATTTTCTTGGCATGCTCGATGTAATCGCGCGCCATGGTGGGCCAATAATAACCCATGCGCTTTATCTTAAGTCGCATTTTGGGTCCCGATTGATGTGCTCCGCATAACCCGGAATGAACTTCCTTCATGATTTGGTGGGCTTCTGAGTTTGACACACAGCGGAGCCACATTTGGTCGTATGATCGCCTATATAAGGTGTCATTGACGTAGGCGTAGCGAAGCGCTCTCTTTTTTAGTTGCTCTTGTACCGATTTCTCACTCGGGAGATTCCCGTATTTGAAGTACTCAACGAAAGGTTGGCGTCAATCGTCATTTAGCTAGGTCACCATGACATCTTCCAGGTCACTTTCCATTTCTTCAACCATAGCCACCTGAATTTTATTTTTGGTCCCCGTAAAGCACGAGGACAAGGATCATCGGTTTTTGACAATAATTTGCACATTTTCGTCGTCAGGCTCGCCTAATTCTTTAGCCACCCGAGCAAGTGCATCAGCTTTGCCGTTTGTGGCCCTTGAGATTTTCTTGAATAGAATTTCAGGAATTTCGTCTATTAATTCCAATACTTTTGCATGGTATTTCACCAATTCTGGTTTTAGCACCTTGTATATTCCGGTGATTTGATTTATTATCAATTGGGAGTCTCTAAATACATGGAGTCTTCTAATATCCATATTCAGCGCAATCTCTAACCCGGCTATGAGCGCTTCATACTCAGCCTCGTTATTCGTGCAAGGCTCAGTCAATGCCAAGGAATGACGGATGATCCCTCCTTCTGGCATTACGAAGACTAGGCCTATCCCGGCCCGTTGTGCGATCCTTTTTCCCACTCTCCCGCAAAATAAAAAAAATATTAGTTTTTATTTTATTATATTTGCGGATGAGAAAAAAAGGGACAAGGTTACCTCAGGTACATTTTAGAGTACAAACCTAAAGGCTTTTTAGTGATTGTGGGGACTTTTAAGTTCCAACGAGCGCAAGCCCTCACTGTTAATTACCTCAGGCTATGAACCTGGAGAACCTTTGATTAAGATCAAGCAAATGAATTGAATAACAGGCGAGACAAATAAATATTTGACTTCAAGGTCAGGATTTAAATTGATTGACTGCTACGTCACGATTTATATTAGTTGACTGCTACGTCACGATTGATCTTAGTTGACTGCTGCGTCACGAGTGAGATTGATTGACTTCACTGTCATGATTGGAGTTGATTGGAAGACAAGGGATTTGACCCCTTTTGTTTGTCTTACCGATCATTATGAACATGATGCGCTATGCCAGTCCATAATTTAGGTGAATATCAAAAGACAAGAGATTTTGCCCCTTTGTTTGTCTTATTGATCTTCCAAATTATAAACATGAAGCGCTATGTCAGTTTACAATTCAGGTTGACTTGGTTTGACTTGAATTAAATTTGATTGAAATTTGATTTAGATTTGAATTTGAAGTTGATTTGAGTTTGAATTTGATCTTGAAATTTGGATTTGATTTGAAATTGATTTGATTTGGATTTGGATTTGATTGGACTTAACATGAGTCTTGATTTGATTTTAATTTGGATTTGATTTCTAACTCGTCTTTCGAATTTGGATTTGACTTGAGTTTACTTTGATTTGGATTTGGTTTGAATTGGATTTGAATTGATTTAAGCTCAAGTACTTACAGCAATTTGAATATATCTATTAAACCAACTATCCATTTTGATTTACATTTTTAACACAAGTACACATTTCAAAATATGCTCAAAACCCGTATAGTTCTACATTGGCATGTATTCCCAAAGAATATCAATTTTAGTCATCCACTCATATTCAAAAGGAAAAAGAAAACAAGGGATGAAAAGTGCTACTTGATACTGGTAAATCTGAAGATGTGCAGAAAGCTGGTTAAATGTCAGTTTTGATTTGAATTTTGAACGTATTTACATACTTTGAAATGAGCTAGGAATTTGCATAGACCTCAATGGGTATATAATCTTAAATATTGTCAATTTCAATCACCCTTTTATACGAAAATGAAAATGAGGGAGGAAAGAGGGTACCCAGTGCTGGTAACCCTTTTATCTGAGATTATTTTTATATTCTGATTCAATCAATTCGGGGACCCTAAACTACTCATTTCTCTATAAAATTTTGAGGATATGCACTATTTGTTATGGAGTTTTAGAATATAAAATAATATAACGTGGTCCAATTTACAGAAATGTACAGTTTCTCCCCTTTTTTTTGTTCTTTCTGTTATGTGTGCTGATCCAGTTTTCGGTTTTCAAACTGAACTTCAAAAATTCATACAAAATTATAGAAACTTCAAAAAATCGTGAGATTTGGTTCATAGGTGTATTTTGACTATATTTATATGCTGGCAAGGTTTGGTGGAGTTTGAAACAGCGGAGAATTTTCACTGATTTTCTGAGTGAATTATGCCCTGAGTGTTAAACTGGCACGGATTGCATCCGTTTCTGTTTTCACGCATTACACGGATTGTGCAGGTGCAAGTATTTCGACATTTCAAAGCCTCACACAGATTGTGCAAAGGCCGTCTCAATGTTTGTTTCTTTTTATCCCTTAAATATGGATTGTACAAGGGATAGGGATCAGTTTTGTGAACTGGCACGGATTGTACCCGTTACTGTTTTCATGCATTACACGGATGGTGCAGATGCAGGTGTTTCGACATTTCGAAGCCTCGCACGGATTGTGCAAAGGTCGTCTTAATGTTTGTTTCTTTTTATCCCTTAAATACGGATTGTACAAGGGATAGGGATCAGTTTTGTGAACTGGTACGGATTGTACCAGTCCTTTGTTTATACATTCCATAAACAAGAAATAGAAAAATATTAGCAAAGAGTTTCTGAATTGAGATTCGTCTTCACGTTATCGATTATCAAGTTACAATTTGGTATAGAGATTGGAATGATCCTAGAAGAGGTCTAGGCGCACGGATTGTACTCCTCCAAGCTCTGCAAATGATCATGCCAGAGTTGGTGAACCAATTCTAGCACCAAGCCAATGCTCTTCTGAGCTTGCCATGGCCTAACACAATTTTGTTACCTCAGTATTCATGGGCTTAGTCCCTTCATACCAGTAACAGAAAGAAGAAAGGAAGAAATTAGCAAAGAAAAAAAAACAGGAACTCTTGAACCAGCATCACAGTACTGTTTTTTCCCTTATCTAAAAAAAACATAAACCAAAACGAGTTGTATTAATTTCACTTTTTATAGCAAATCAAAAGAGACAACTGTAAAGCCAACATATCTTCACATGGCCCAGAAAATCCCAGATGCAACTCCATGTGAGGATTGAAATTGCTCTAAAGAGGGTTCAATTAGCATGGATTGTGCTGTCTTGAATCATGGTACTAATTGTGCCAGGATCAGCGACCCATCCCAGAGTCAAGCTAATGCCTCTCATTGAGCTTCACATCTTCAGTACTGAACCTACCTTTTAACCTCTATATCTAGAATGGTTGAGGATGTTTACACTAGCGGCAATGAGTTATTCAGTTTTTTCTTCTTGAGACAAACCTGAGCTTTTGGAGTGTATAATTTCAGAAAGAGATGAAGAGTTAGTATGAGAGGCTGGAGAGAATTCTCAGTTTTTTTTTTAGCTTGTTCAGACCCCTTTTCTTTTTTCTTTTCTCTTTCTTTTTTCTTTCCTTTTTCTCCTCTCCTGAGAGGGTCTGTTTTTGGGGTTTAAATAGGGCTCCGAGAAAGGCTACCATTGGTGACTTGGATTGATGAAGTGGCAAGATCACATGCCCCCTTTTTTTCAGATTTCACCTTTTCACCAAAATAGAAGTTGTACTTCTTCATCCCTTTTTCTTCTGTCTACTATATGAAAGGAAGAGAGGCAGAAAGTTAGTCTGTTGCAGAGCCTCCACTCCTCTTTTTTCATCGCTTTTTCCTCATGCCAAACAAACTTGGGTTAGCACTGTTCCTTTGTCTCTTCACTTGGCCAGTTTTATGTTCACCAATTCCTGTATCTATTGCTGGGTGCGTGGGTTGAGAGGTACATCCTCCAAATTGGCGAGACAGTAAGCAGCACAAAATCAAGGAAGACACACCACCAAGTCCAATTTTCGGTTTGCAACATCGGATCTCTGGCTTCAGCATGACCTCAGATAGGTAGGACGGCCTTTTAGACCGGCGTCTGGCTTTCTTGCCTGCTGGCCGTACCCTTCGCCTTTACCCCTCGGCACACGACACTAGAGAGGTCGCTCAGAGGTGGCGTGCCGATTTCTTATTTCCTTTATCTGGGTCGTTCCTCCTCTTCAGAGCAGAAGGCGGTCAGGGAGAAAAGGGAGAAGAGAGGAGCAAGGAAGGGAAGGAGTTGAGCTGCTCATTTGGTTGGGCTTGGCTCACCAAGATCAAAGGGTATTGTCTCATGTGTGGTTCACGAATTCCAGGTGCATTTCTCTCCTTCCTTTTCTTTATTTAGGGGCCACTTACCATTTAGACTAGATAGGGCCATTAACCATGACGTAAGATAACCTTATTAATTAAACTAACTATTTGACAGTTAGCATAATAAGGGTATTAGGTTGATAATTAGGCTGATGATTGTAATAACTAGTCAACGAGGAGGTTAAGCTTAAATCACTCAGTTTAATTAATTAAACCTTGAGGTTAGGGGTTAGGTTGATGATTGGGCTAATGATCGACCAAGTTTTACTGATGTGGCATCGACATATCAGCACATTTGTTGATGTGGTAATGTGGTCACATGTTTCAATGAAACATTTTAATTTCATAAAGCATGATTTGAGTTCATTATTTCATGAAGACATTTAGATTTCATAAAATATGATTTAGGTTTGGGATTTTTGGTATGACATTTCTATGAAATATTTGACTTTCATGAAATGTGATCTTGGATTCGATATTTTATGAAACGTTATAATTTCATAAAATATAATTTGGATTTCGAGATTTGGGGTTTGACATGATATTTTATGAAATATTTGAGTTTCATAAAATATGATTTCGGGATTTAGGTTTCGGCATGATATTTTATGAAATATTTGAGTTTCATAAAATATGATTTTAGGATTTAGGTTTCAGCATGATATCTTATGAAATATTTGAATTTCACAAAATATGATTTGGGCTTGGTTTTGACACAATATTTTATGAATTTCATAAAATATGAGCTTGGATTTTGAATGGTTGTTCTGGGATTGCGAATTTTCCCCTCTTTTTTTTTGGTCCATTTATTGTACAGACACATGAATATATATTTTTATATGTTATACCCTTTTTCTTTTTAGGAGTAAACACCCGTATTTGCGGGATGTTTGGGCCCACGGTGGGCCGTATTGATGACGCCCCATCAAAGTACATCTCCTAAACTTTATTCATTCGCTCATACACAAAGCAAACTCTGGCGTGCGCGTTGTCTTCTTTCATTGTAGGTAGCCCCCGATTTCCCAGGATTGGGAAAGGAGGCTAGAAAGGAAAGGTTTCATCTTTAATGTGAAAGACTTCTTCATCTGGGAATTCACACGCCAGAGGAGAGTCATCGGGTATTGGATGGACCGCCAAAAAATCGGCCATCGCTTGCCCCTTTATAGCCTTTTGTGGGGCAAAGGTTATATCAAATTCAGTCAGGATTATGGCCCATCTCGCCAACCTGCCTGTAAGCATGGGTCTCGTCATGAGATATTTTAAGGAGTCAATTTTTGAAATGAGGATGATCTTGTGGGCTATCATGTAGTGTCGCAGCTTCTTTACGGCGAATACTAATGCCAGACAATGCTTCTCAATTGGCGTATAGGGGTATTCTGCCCCCACCAGCATGCGGCTCAAGTAATAGAGAGCGTTTTTTTTCCCTTGCTCATTTTCTTGTGCTAGCAAGGCCCTGAGAGATCCATCCAAGGCCGTTGTATACAGTATCAGCTCTTTTCCTGGTAATGGAGCGGCTAGCACTGGTGGTTTGAGGAGTAGCCCTTGATGTTGTCCAGGGCTTGTTGGCAATTTTCGTCTCATTTAAACGGGACATCCTTCTTGGTCAATCGGGTGAAAGGTTGTATCCTACCCGATAGATTGGCTATGAATCGTCTGATATATGCCAAGTGGCCTTGAAGCGAGCGAAGCTCTTTGAGATTTTTGGGTGGTGACAATTCTTGTATTGCTTTAATTTTACTCGGGTCTATTTCTATTCCCCGGTGTCGGATAACAAACCCAAGGAATTTCACCGACGAAACCATAAAAGCGCACTTCAGTGGGTTTAGCTTGAGCGTGTGCTGCCTCAGACGATCGAACACGACTTTGAGGTTTCTAAGATGTTCGTCGTAGGACGTCGCCTTTACAACCAAATCGTCCACGTAACATTCGATAATCTTATGAATCAGATCGTCGAATATTTTTGTCATGGCTCGCTGGTACGTGGCCCCGGCGTTTTTGAGGCCAAAAGGCATAACCTTGTAACAATAAATGCCCATCGAAGTGCAGAAGGCCATATGCTTCTGGTCTTTTTCATCCATTTTGACTCGGAGTTGTATCCCAAACCACGAGTGTATTTGATCTTGTTGTCAAGGCCCCTGACTGTATTAGTTGAGCCATTCCATAGTTTTTCAAAGTAATACATCTTGGATTTTGATATGGTTTGAGGACAACGGGCCTTTTCCATCAGTTGACCCTGATTCTTCCCGAAATATCGGGACGCCTCGATGTTGACTTCCCCGTCGTCAGAGTCTTCTGACAGTAAGCCACTCCACTCATGGAATAGGGCATTATCGCCAGGGCTGATCACATCAATTTTGTAGAATCTGATTGGTCTATACGTGACCGTTTTTCCTGGCAAGCGTTCGACCTTTGAAGGAACGATGAACGTCTGCAACTTCTGAATTTGGTTTACTTCTTTGGGAGAAAGGTCCTTGTAATGTTTTTATGGTACCTTTTCGACCCTTAGAGACGATTCATGGTTCTCGTCAGTTTTGAAACTGTACGTCGACTTGACGTGAAACAGAATTTCTTCTTCGGACCCACTCTCTGATTCATAGGCCTTTCCATCTATAGGATCTTCCTCTTCTGACTCATCGTTTGTTGAGGCCCCATAAAGCAGGATAACCCGGCACGTTGAGATCTTCTCAGCTTCTTCATCAAATGAGGCGCCAAATAGAGGAGTGGTACCATACACCCATTATTTCTTGTCCTCCTCTTCATCAGAGGACAACCCATAAATGGGTTTATTGCCCAAAGTTTGTGCCTCTTTATTATGCGATGACACCAGATCGGGTGTGGGTTTGGCTTGACTTGTTGGCATTTCCAAGTCATTTTCTTTCAAGACAGAACTTAGAGACTCCATCAACGCTTTAAGAAGTAACGGGCGTCACTAAGGCCAATTTCATGGACCCCAAACGGCTTGATGTCCTCGTTTATCCTTTTTTGCCTTCCGTCTTTTATATATTTCATGCATTGATGGAGGGTTGATGGCACTACTCGATTTTCGTGCAGCCAAGGGCGACCAAGTAAGGCCTTATATGACGTATCAGCGTCGATGACATAGAATTTGGTCGAGGTTATCAAGCCCCCGAATTGAAGTGTCAGGGTTACTATCCCCATAGCTTTCTGAGAATGCTGGTTAAACCCATGAATGGTCACCTTCTCATTCGACAGTAACTTGGTATCAAGCATTAGAATTTTGAGAATCCTCAGGGGCATAATGTTTATTGACGACTCTGAATCAACCAAAATGCGATTGAGTCTCTGCCCTTCACAGTCGCCAGTCACATATAGCGGCGGTTGTGGTCTGCGGTGCCAGTTAACAGGTCAGTGAAGTGGATACCTGTTGAACAGTTGTTGACGTATGCCGTCTCATGTAATTCTTTTTCAGCAAAATAGGCCTGAAATTGTTCAGGATTTTGGAGCACGTATATTAGTATATCGCGCATATCCTTTGACATCATTAATGCGTCAAAAACGCTAAATAAGGCTGGAATCTTACGGAGATGTGTCAGCACATTATAATCCCCAACCGTGAGTTTTGACTTTTCACGGGTTGCTAGACCATTTTCTGGCTCTTTGCCCGTGTTTTTAGCCTTTGCCATATTTCGATCAGACTCTTTTGGGGGTTGACGTTCAGGGATATAGGTGCCCGAACGCAAAACAACCTAACATTCCGTCTTTTTCTTTTCGGAGGTACTGGCCTCGCCACCTTCTTCGGGATAGAATAGATTCCCGGGAAAGTTTATGTCTTCTTTAGAGTCGCTGCCGTGATGGACCGCATGGCATGATTCTTTTTGGTTAGGTATGGAATGGGTGTATTTGCGAGGGTTTGACTGCCCTTCATCCCCATTCTCTATCTTTAAAGGGCGCTTACGACCGTCGGCGGGCCCACCCTTTTTCCTTGACTCAGGGTTTGTTGCCCTCTCTTTGGGTTTATCACAGAGAAATTTCTGGCTTAGGTAGAAGTGGCCTGGGATTCGCCACCCCTTTCTACACTTGTGGTTTCAATCATCAGCCTTTCTTCGTGGCCGTATTCTTGTAATGCCGCACTTTTTAGTGCTTCTTTGCCTTCTATATTTACTAAAAAGACACTAGGAGATTTTCTTCGGGCTTGACCCGGCCTAAATGCCTCGCTTCTGGATTGATATCCATGAGAGATAATGATCACCATATCCTCTTTCGGGCGTCCCGAAAATGAGTCTTCCCCGTCTCGGGTAAATCCAACCCTAAGGAATCCCTTCATTTCAGATCCCTTCTTGTATTCTTTTCTCATTCGACAGGGCATCTTTTCTACTAGCCCTTTTCTGCCTTCAGGTTTGAATTTTCGAATTGTCGACCTTGAGTGTAGACTGGGTGTGCTTTTGTGGCCATCCATGAAGTGATGAAATTGCCTGAGAAGCTCGATGAGATAAAGCTCCTCCCGACGAGGGAGAGTACCAAAGTCTTTCGATTCGCTGACCTCATGGGTTTCTACGTGGGTGACAACATAGCATTCTTCATCCCAGAACTCATTTTCCTCATCTGTGGTTTCGTCTTCATCCACTATACCCAGCAATTTGTTGAGAATTCGTTTAGGGATGAAGTCCCGAAGTACGGCCGATATCGGTTGACCTTGTTCATATTCTTCGAGTGCATCAATGTATTTCTGAAGTTCTGACTTTTCCGAGAATTCCTTTGGCTTTACCGACTTCTTGTCCCGTTTATGGCTGCCATTTTTGTTCGCCTTTTTATAGAAAGCCACCGGTTTTCTTGGTGGTTCAAGGATAATGGGAGTTACATCGTTCTTCCACAAAATGCCTGGTTCTTTCTGGATGGCTTTGAGGAGCTTTTTCACTTTCCGGGACAGATGGATACTCCAAGGTTCTGTCAAAGAATCCGCAATATTGATCTCTATATGAGAGACTGCATTCACTTGCTCATGCGGGGTTGGTGTTTGGAGGATACTATCGGCCAAAGTTATATCGCCATTCTTGTACCTCCTTTCTATCCAGTCCTTGAACACCCAGTATTTGATGATGTCGTTGCTGATTTCGGGTCCTAAACAGTCGGGTAATGATATAGACGTTTTCTTAGCTCCGTTGTTTGAGGATCTTGATAGAATGTGAAGGGATGGTGTGATGGTATTTGATGCAAATCGGAAAGCATGGTTCCACCTTCATGTTATGATTTTCTGCACGATTAATGATTTCCCCGCATACGGTAGTTTGTCGGGTTGCATGACGAAAGGAGCCAAAGCGTGTCCTATTTGTGGGGACGACACTTATTCTTTACGATTGGGTAATTGTAAGAAGACCGTGTATATGGGTCATCGCAGATTCCTTCGATTTAATCACCCCTACAAACATAAGAAAAAAGAATTCGATGGCACAATCGAGCTCCGTAAAGTGCCAATCTCATTAACCGGTAAAGAAGTTTACGCCGTTGTGAAGGATATAAATGTCCAGTTTGGAAAAAAAGTCAAAGATAACCCGGACGGCATATGGAAGAAGAGGTCTATATTTTGGGATCTTCCTTACTGGTCGCATTTAGATGTTTAGTATTGCTTGAATTTGATGTACATCGTTGAGAACATATGTGAAAGTCTGGTCGGCTTGCTGTTGAATATTCAAGGAAAAATAAAAAGACGGCGTTAAAGCCAGAAAAGACATGGTTAAAATGGAGATTTGACCGGAGTTAGCACCGGAGGAAGTGGAAAACGAATTTACCTACCTCCGGCGTGTTATACTTTATCGAAGCAAGAAAAAATCAGTTTGTTGGAGTGTCTGAAGTCAATTAAGGTTCCCTCCAGTTATTCCTCGAATATCTCCAAAAAGATATCGATTAAGGAGTTGAAGTTGTTTAGTATAAAGTCACATGATTGTCATGTCCTGTTGACTCAGTTGCTTCCGGTTGCAATGCGAGGAATTCTCCCCCCAAATATTAGGCACTCCATCACCAAGCTGAGTTTCTTCTTCAACTTGATTTGCTCCAAGGTTATGGATCCCGAAACACTGAATGATTTACATGCGGATGTCATTTTGACCCTCTACGAGCTCGAAATGTACTTTTCGCCCTCATTTTTTGATGTCATGGTACATTTAACAGTACACTTGGTCAGGAAAATAAAATTCTGTGGCCCCCCATTCTTGCGACACATGTATCCTTTCGAGAGGGCAATGGATCAATTGAAAGGAACTGTCCGAAGCTGATCTCGGCCTGAAGGAAGTATTGTTGAAGGGTATGTTGCCGAAGAGGTCATTGAATTTTATGTAGATTATCTGGCCAACATTGAACCTATTGGCCTCCCCATATCTCGACATGAGGGTAGACTCCAAGGTGCCGGTATAATTGGGTACAAACTTGTTAAAGTAGGTCATGAGTTGCGATAGAAAGCGCATCTCCAGATCCTGCAACACCTCATCGATGTGGCCCCGTACGTGATTGAGCACTTAGCCGAGTTGGGACAACATAATCCCTTGAGAAGTGAAGGATGGGTTACTCTCAGACCGTCAGTGAAATTCTGAAATGGCCGGCATATGGTCCCAGAGCGATAGTGCACACCTAACAAGGATACGACATGAATGGATTTACTTGGTACACAAGGCAACAGGACAATAAGAGCACCGTGCAAAATACTGGAGTGACATTGATAGCTTTATCAGGTGATCAAAATACTTCAATGTTTATTATGATTGGATTGAAGAGATATGGGAACTAGATTACGTCAAATTTAGAATCCTCTTATTTTTTGTAAATGGATCGAGAACCGACGTGGAGTCCGAAGAGATAAAGATGGGTTCATATCAGTTGATTTCAGTCATTGGGATATCACGACGATCCTTTTATACTGGCAAAACAAGCAAAGTAAGTATTTTACGTTGTTGACCCGGCCGATAAAAATGATATGTTGTCCTTTCGGGTAAAAGACGTATTGCTGGGATTTTCTGTTTGTTTAATTAAGCTGCGTACTCTAATCCTGACATATTATTTAACATTTAAAATATAAATAACATTTACATTATTTACCGTATTACCATTGTAGATTTTCTGTTTGTTTAATTACAGTTAAAGGAGGAACTCAGCAGATAGAGGGAGGAGCTTAGTGCCGAGTTCGACAAAAAAATGCAAGATTTCTTTGCACAAATCTGCATGCCGACGCCAAATCCTGCTACCCATTCCCAAGAAATCGTGCCACAGACTGAAGCGAGCTCCTATTCTGTGCATGCACGGTCGATGCACAGGATCGAGGTTAGGGTTTGTATATATTTGATGTGAATCCTAGTTCTTTCAATAAATTAAATTTTCTAGTGTAAAAATATATTTAATTTTCAGAAGCCCACTCCATGTAGACTCGGTGTTCGGATGGCTAAGGGTGTTCTAGCGGTAGCGGACTTGATGGTTTATCCGTCTGGCCCTGAAGTTATGGTCCACCATCAACCTCTCCAGCCCGATCACATTAAGGTGCAGGTCGAGTCGGTATTTGAGGGTTGTCAGTTCGTGAAAATCCCGGTACCGTTCGACAAAGTGGAGAATCTCGGTGAAGTGGTCGCAAGTTTTGTCCAATGGCCGGAAACTTTTGTGCGGCTACGCGAGCAGGTACTATAATTAATCGAAGTTTGTATTATTATTTAATTTTCATTACTAATATTATGAAGTGCAGGACAACATGCCGCAGAAGTTTGAGAAGGGGAAAGGCAAGGCAACGGTGCCAACGGCAGCTTCAATTGTCTGTCAGGAGGCACTTCTCGACGAGAGCACAGTGAAGCTCCTTGACGAAGCTTGTTTTCATCTGTATCAAGTGTTGATGTCCCAACCGACCGAAACCGACAATTTTGAGGTCCATTTTGGCATGGAGTTGTTCGGGTTTGAGGGAGGTGTCGTGCTCGGCGTGTCCGACATCATCGACATGCTAAAGTATGATTGGCTGGACGCATCTATTCTTCAGCTTTTCTGCATGTAAGATTTTTTTCTAACTTAATATTTGGTTAATAAATACTATGGAATTTAAGTTATAAATGTGGTTTTCAGTGTTAGTGCGGATCGGTGCAACACGTTCGCGATTACCCGATTTCATTTTCTAGATCCGTACTGTTGCTCTGAGGCTAGTATGAAGAGCGAATATCCAGCCGCGATGGGTTACATTCAAGACTTTTTGAACAAAGTTGACGAGGACGCCTTCGTCTTTCTGCCGTATATTGAGGGGTTAGAATGATTAATGTTTGAAAATTTATTTATCTATTTCATAAGTTATTATTTATGAAAAATAAAAATAATAGGAAACATTGAATTTTTCTTGTTCTGCACCTCTGTGGGTTCCATTGTTATGTCCTAGATCCTTTAAATTTCGACGGGCTCGTACGTTGTATATTCAAGCGGCATTGAATACATAAGTTATTTTATTCTAACCCGAATCTGAATTCTAATAATATATATTAACTTTATATTGCAGGGCATTTTGGCATTATTGGCTGCAGAGGGGCATTACTAATAAGAATAATAAAAAATTCTCATATGTCAAGATTAGAGCACGCAGCTTAATTGAGTTTAATTTGTAATTTCTCAATATGTAGGTTTTGCATGCAAATATTGTGTATTTTATTGAAATTACTTGTTATTTTCGCAATTTTAGGGTCCGCACCAACCGGGCGGTAGGGAGTGCGGCTATTATGTCATGCGGATGATGCATTTTATTTATGTCATGCGGTATGAAAAAATAAATACATTTGTATATACATTTTATTTATTTCTTCAATTAAACTAATTGGAAATTTTATTTTTCTTTTTGCAGACTTTTGGAGCCCTCGTCGTACTCCCCGAGCGACATCGAGGAGGTACGAGCTATGGTTGCGACATTTTTTACTTATACTATTTAATTTTGTATATTACAACTATATTTTTTATTTATTAATTGTGTGAATTTGAAGTATGTGATTGTGTGATTATATAATTTTAATATTGTGATTGTGTTAATATTGTTTATATTTGTTTGTAATTAAACTAATTCATTAATATTTTGTGATTCTGATATATGCATGGCATATATATGCCTAATTATGATTAGCAATTATCGGGCTAGTCACAGAAAATGAACAGGTAATAAAAAAAAAAGACTTGGCACCGGTTATTATCAAATAACCGTTGCCAAAGAATCAATTTCAGCACCGGTTGTTTAGTAGAAACCGGTGCCGAAAGTTATCCTTTGGCAACGGTTATTTGATAACAACCGGTGCCAAAAGTCACCTTTGACACCGGTTATTTGATAATAATTGGTACAAAAGATCACTTTTTGAAACGGTTATTTGTTAATAACCGGTGCTGAAGTTTCTACTTTTAATAACGAATTATTCGAACAACCATTGCTAACTTTAAACGACCCTTCTATTGATACCGGTTCTATAACCGATGCTGAATGCATTTTATAACCGTTGTCAAATCTTTTTTTCTGATAGTGTGTATTAAGGTGCCTCCAGCTATGGGCACAATGGAGAGTTGATGAAAGACTTAGAAACTTCACATTACAGAAATCAGTTACAGGCAGTTACTGAACTGAAACAGATTACATGTAATTAACCATAGTATAGGTGTTACGTAGACTACAGTTAATTCTAATGACTGCTATAAATACACATGTAAACAGCGATTACAAGTTAATGAAAAATAGATCATTCAAAATCAAGATATCTTCTTTCTTCCTATTTCTGTTCTCTCTTTAGACCTGCATGGCCGCTTGTTAATTTCGACCATATCACTGCCTAACGGTCAAAAAGAATTAATATTAACTAGCATGTAACCCGTGCAATGCGCAGGAGTTAGTATGTAATAACTTTGTAAACTGATTTTGTTTTAAGAAAAAACAATTTTTTAACAGAAACTGATATTTTTTACATTATCCATATTATATTGTGACCTTTATAAATCTTTTTCTCAATATTTAAATCCCATTGGATTCTATTATTGTTGTATATTAACATGGATTTCACAATCTTCAAGACAGACTATTACATTTTGGGCAGTAAAAAATTTTAAAAAAAGGCTGCTTTTAATATTATAGAAATTTTGATGAACTAATAATAAATAAAAATTTTGTGGAAAACCAAGGAACGTACAAAAGAAATGGGTAGATTTTTCAATTTTGAATGTTTCCGATCAGAAAATTCAGACACCAAAGTAATGAAACAATATCTCAAAATTGCAAACAAAATTTTATAAAATATAAAGGGCTTATATATTTATATACAGTTACACATAAAACTAACTAACACAACACTAACTAAGAGTGAAAGTTAATAACATTTTTAAAATAAATTATGCACAAATGAAATCCAGCAGAGTTTCTCGAAAACTTCTTGTTACCTCCTTTGCACTGACGCTTCAGCAAGCAAGTGTCAAACTAAGTACTCCAAAACTATATTCTGCAATAGAGACAACAGTAAACACGAATTCATCATAGAATCTCTAATTAAACCATCCACAAGGACAAATTCACAAAACATAAATGTATTAATATATGCTCTTCATGATTAATAACATAAACTTCACATAAGATCACAAGTCATGATCTCAGGGGTATATTCAATTAATCTAATTATATGCTAAATATAGTAGACTTATGCTTGACATTTCTTTTATGAGAAAGGAACAAAATAATTTCAACCAAATTGACACGACTCTAAGATAAAAAATTCTGACATAAAAATAATCCAACCAAAATTGCAACCCAAGATTGATGAAAACCATATAGTTAAATCCAATTTCTAATTGAGATATTCTATTAGCAATCTATAAGTAGAAGTTCATACTTTAAACTGTATGCAGTCAATCTTCTAATTATCCATCTATGAACAATTAATTACTTACAATTAAGGAAAAATGTTTCTTGCAAAATAAGTACTACTAAATTTGAAAGAGGAATAATGTTGTACATTTGTACTACCTTTGAATAAGTAGTACTAAAGAGAAATTTCAGTTAGTGAATTTCAATTCTCAACGAACCATACGAAATGAGCAATGGAACAGACATTAATGAAAGGGATATTTCACCATAATACCTTTTTGTAAACATGTCATGATATTAGTCATGCTGAATGCGATAGTTCAATTAAGGCTTATATCACAAGAGAACGATTAGTGTGATATCTCTCTTGCGCTCTCTAAGGCCAATTTTATGTGAAATTATGAAATTAAAATCAAATGGCTTGCAATCCTATTTGATATAGATTTCCAAAAATATATATAGAGTTACTGAGAAAAAAAAAGTGAAGTTTATATGTGTAGAAGAAGCTCAGTTAACATATGACTTCACAATCACTTTCGAATTCATACTTTCAGAATTCAGGATTCCTATCATAAAGCCTACTTCAAAGAACAGAAGTTCATCGATATTGAAAGTAAAACACATATGATTGAATTTTAAGAAAGATTGAATTAAGTATGATTGAATTTTAAGAAAGAAAATAGACAACCTGAGAATAAAAACTTGCTACTTACAATAAAAACTTGCTACTTACATGAAATTCCAATTTGAGAAGTAGATTCAAATCAAAAATCTAAAGCTTTGAATTCGTTCTTATAGAGTAGTGAATTGTGAGTTGCAATAAAGTATAATATCCAAGTTCTTTAATCCACTGACTGTCTAATAGAAATATAACTTCAATATAACATCAGGCAGAGAGATGAGGCCAACACATACCACAAAAGGAAACTAGATGAGGCCAACACATACCACAAAAGGAAACTATTCATTTTAAAAGTTATTGCTTGGAACATCTGATAAGAGTGGAACTTCATAAGGCAGCGCAAGCGTGTTCTTGGAGTGTTTAGATGCATGGCTGAGCAAATGATTTAAGCTCCTGGTTGATTGTACACAATCAATTGGGATTCTGGCATGACCTGCCATGAAGAAGATTGGTAAACAACAATCAATAGGTGCAATTCAGTTTTAAATATGAAAGAACCAACTCATTTCAGTTTAAGAATTTCATGAAATCATCAAAAACAAAATGCACGAATTTAATAGAAATTAAAGAAGTACCAACTAAAATTTCAAAATATTTGAAGCCGAAAATGCAATTTTGACTCGAAGGGGTAACAGAAGATTTCAGACCCAACCCAATCTTCTTTCCTCCGCTCCAACCAAGTGTGTCTAATCTCTTGACTCTCCGCTCTGTCTTCCCAAGAGAAATGTGTAGGGGCAGCAATATGAGATTTTGAAGAGACGCAAATAGATCTCGATCTCCTAGATAGAGGGGAGGAGATTGAGGCGCCACTTCGCTGGTAATGATATCGTTTTTTTTTTCCCTATGTAGGGGCCCATCGGGAGACTTTCATACTTTATCATCCGCCGTCAGAAATGATAATCAAACGGTCTGTATTAAAGAGTGACGTGGCTTCATAGAATTACAGTTTTTGTCAAGCGTTTTTATATACTACTATAGATGCGATCAAAATTCGAAATCTATTAAATTTAAATATTAATAAAAAAATTCTTTAATTAGACTTCTAATAAACTATCCGCTGTATCGAAGAACTCTATTTTCAATGTGTCTTCATAATTTTTAGCTTGCTATTTTATAGTGTAACGTAATTGTGATCAAGTATTAGCTCGAAATTAATTTTAATACCAAAACAAACGTGATTATGTTGACCCCATGTTACAGTACAAAAGTACCTATTGTCCACATTTCATTAAACTAAATGCGGTAATTCCTGATGTTTTCTTCGCATATGAACGACATCTCATTTTACAGAGATATGTTAATAGTCAAACAATTCGAGCAGACATTCAACGAAATCCCCACTACAGAAATAACAGAAAGATGGAACTTTTGAGACCTACTGAGCAGAGTTTTCCAACTGATATGCCAATCCATTCTCCTCCCTAACTTCTCAACAGAAAGATGGAACTTTTTGCTAAGTTCTTGAGACTTACTTAGATACTTAACCTTTGAATTCACATGCACTGTTGTATATAGTTTTTTATGACAGCTTGCTACTATTGAGAGATTGTCAAATGAAATTTATAAATTAATTATTAGAACCCCCCCCCCCCCCATAATCTAAAATCTGAACCGTTGTGGTCAAGACGAATTGTTATAATATACAAGTTGTCATAATCTCACAATGACAACACATACGGACTCCTTGACCTTGGGAATACCTTTTTCTTCGTTTCTTCTTTCTGATGTGGTATGCGTAGTAGCTGTTGTCACAGGATCCTAAGGAGATGACGAAATATCTCGGCTCAGCTTAGCAAGGATTCACCCCTAATAAGGGTAATATCTAAGCTCAGCTTATTCTCTCATCACAACTTCTTTTCTTTTTTCTTTTTTCTTTTTTCTTTTTTTGAAACAGTAAACAACAATAAAGAACAAATGGAAAATGTTCTCTCACAATAAATTTATCAGCCCTGATTAGACAAATTCTCTCTTTCCCACCTAATAAACCTTTTTAGGTAGTTGCATTTGTTTCCAGTCTCATGAGCATTGCCAGTTCTTTTTGTGGGTTCAATCAGTTTGTTAGGACACAAATAGTCGAGCATGCCGAATAAATTATGTAAGGAATGGATCAAGAATAAAATTTAAAGAAACTAGTATTACGATGCAACAATCAACCTATCTAGTCAAAACGTTTCAAAAACACTATACAAGTTGGTATGCGATATCACATTTTTGCATCTTAATAATGAACAGGTAAAATCAGAGAACTCTCAAGTTATGTACCAGTATCTGTTCTAGCCAATATAAACTGGTAAATTAAAACCAGCTACCGGAGAAGCATTCAGTATGCTAGACTAGGAACAACTTATTGGATAAATAGCTACATTTTGTTGGATTTTCGAAAACAACTTATTGGATAATACTTTTAAGTTATTTTTTGCAAATGGATAATTCTACATTATAATAGATCGACGGAGAACTGCACTGACCAGAAAAGTTCTTGGATGCTTTACAAAAGAAGTAGACACAATAAGATACATAACAATCTCTTTCTGATGGGTCCATAAAAGATAGATATGTCTCATCAATAGATGGAATTAGAGATTTCCCCCTAGCTATTTTAGAGATTCTGGGACCAAAGTTGGGTATGTAGATAGTTTACACAAGTGAAGGTAAATAAACAATGTCACAATGAGTCAATGAGGCACATTTTATTAAACAAGCAAGAGAAATATACCTCGATTGCATTATCTATTTCTTCATAAGATGCATTAAGCCATTAGAGGATGCTCTCCGATTGTACCCTCCATAGTCGATAGAAATTCTTGTACTCTTTTACTATCTTCTTCAGCATCAGTTGCATTTAGTGAAAATGACACAATGAAACTGCATATAGAAACTTAAAAAATGAGAATTGCACTTTAATATGCAATCCATCGGTAAAAGCACCTACTCTTCTAGAACAAAGACATGTTTACCATTATTTTCAGATTGATTTCTTTGCAATGTAATGAATTTCACCACAAATTTGGCTGCGATTGCTTCAATTTTAGAGATCATAAGTGTAGTTTTTCAATAAACAATTAAAACTTCGATGAACAGGAACATTGCACACAGAAACAAATTCTACAAAGATGCAAATATTAAAGAGAAAAGGAAATCCATTCTGAAGGTCTAAATGGAGAAATTATCAAATATTTCAAGCTGAGAAAGACATCGAGCCCTCTTGATGGTGCAAATGAGGTCGGTGCATGCGATCGAGGAACCCGTAGAAATCTGGAGCCGACGAACTGGAGCAATCCATTTGACTACTCTTTTTGAGTGTGCTATTTTCCCTCTTTCTTCGTACTAGAGAAGCTCATAGTATATAGTATAAAGAGGAGACGCTTGATTCTTTCTCTTGTTTGTTTCTCTTTGCTTCTTTTGATGATTTGTAAAATAGAACTAGTTAATTGATTAGCAAAAACGATATTTGTAACTAGAATTTGATCGGAGATTGAGATCGAGGAATGGCAGGTGAGGTATAGTACGATATGACTAGTCAATCGAGCAAGGAAAAGTAGGAATTTTTCGTAAATAATCGGACCTATCAACTCATCTACATCAATGATTTATTATCAAATTTATTTTGGAATAATGCCTCTAATAACCTCTAAATTTTTCACTTATGACAAATAGCTCCCCAGACCGAGTAATTGAAGACAATGAGCCTCCTAAATGTTAATCTCTCTCATAATTATGAATTTTTGGTGAAAAAAACCAAACTACCCTTAAACTTTTTAGTATGATTTTCAAAAATTAATAATTATCTAATTAAAAAAATGAAATATTTCTTCAATAATAAAAAATATTGTGCAAGTTGATTATTTAAATATTAATATGTGACTATTCAAAATATTTATTTCTACTTTTATGTTTTTATATTTCAAATTTGTATGCTCGAATTTATTTTCATAAAAAAATGTATTTCATGAACAAATAAAATTTAGGCAAAAATATTTTATTTTATAAATGATAACAAAAATTAATATTAAATAAATATGTATTCTTGTTTGAAATTTTTATTGGGGAATATAAAATAATAAAAGTCGTACAGAAACACCAATAAAAATAAGATTACTAAAAGACATTATAATTATTTTATACTTAAAAATTAATAATCTTAAGTAAGATCATGATATAGGATTTTTGCATAAATTAGTTACATATTAATATTTATATAGTTCATTTGCACAATATTTTAAATATTTTTTCAGTTATATAATACAATCTTATTATTGAAGAAATATTTTATTTTTCAAATTAGATAAATAATAATTTTTAAGTAATCACATTAAAATTCAAGGAAGTTTGGTCCATTTTCATCCAAATTTGTCAATTATGAGTGAGATTAACATTTGGGGATCTAATTGTCTTAAATTAGTAAGTTTAGGGGGGTGATTGTCACAAATAAAAATTGGGGGAGCATTTATTTTCACATATAACCTTCAAAAAGCGAAATTATTGTTCATATCCTTTAAAATTATTAAAAATATATTTTTTAATATATTTAAAGAAAAAAGAAAAAATACTAAAGCCATAAATAATATTTTTGTTCTTAAAAATTACGTAAATAAAATACTAAGAACACAAATATCTTACAAACATATTGTATTTGCATAGTAATTTATAAAAAAAAAATTTAAGGATGTAAATAGGGTTTTCCACCCTTTGGTTTGATTTTAAAGGACGTAAATTGTATTTTCATTGTTTAAAATTATTTTTTATTAAATATACTTTTTTTTTAATGATTTTGAAGGACATAAACAGTAAGTTTGTCTTTTTTAGATCGTCAGTGAAAATAAATTTAATCATTGGCTATTAACATAAATAAGTTAATGGATCCGATCATTTGTGAAAAAAATTCCAAGAAGGATCGGAGGAGGGACCGTCGAGTTCAGTCATTTTGAAAAGAACAATTACGTTCTTTTCTGATAGCAAAAGATCAAATGGAAACAATAATTAATTTTCACTAATTATTTTGTATGGCATGATAGTTCAATGATATGCAAATATGCAATCAATTAACATTAATTTTTAGTCAAATTTAATGGAAAAAATTAAAATTAAAATAACAGAATAAAATCGTATAATATGTTTATCTGCAAAGTTCTCCATGAACGAACAAATTGTGGCATCTGGCATGTCAATTTTTATTTTTTAGACATTATGAATACACATTAAGCTATATATAAAAGGCAAAATTTCATATATGTCCTCAAAAGTCTCAATTACAAATTCCCCACTCAAAAGTTCTCTATTATTTATTATAGGGACAAAAAAGGAATAAATGAAAGTGAGTTAATTTTAATGGAGATGTTTCTTAATTGGACAAATTTGAGAGTTTTTATTATTTTGAAGGATAAATATGATATTACCAACTTTTAAGGGAGAAATATGTAATATTGAGACTTTAGAGGGGATATATGAAATTCTGCCTATACAGATAGGTTGCAGCACAGTCATTGACGTACGACATCCACCAAAATCATGTTTGGGAATTTGCACGCTTCATTCACTTATATTTTTTGAGATAAAATGAAATCAAGTTTTCTAACTTTAAACATCAATAAATAAAAGATCCTCCCTCCAGTCTCTACTGTCCACACAACTCACCTTCTCTCTCGCTTCTCTCTCTCTCTCTCTCTCGGGCCGACACCGTGCGAGCATATTCTCCCACACACAATCTCTTTCTTTCCTCGTCAGAGAACCCTCCGGAGAAGAAGATTGGCGTTGAAGAAACCGAGATCCAGCGAAGAATGGTGCGTTCCCTTCTCTATATATAAAATCGGTCTTTGATCCGGATTAAAGATAAAACGATACTAAAATTTGAACTCAGGGCATTTCCTTTTGTCTTTGTTGTTTAGGCGATTCTCCATGGAATGCCTCCGCACTGAATTTACGAGGTATCAATCAATCTCTTTTTGAAAAGCTCTACAGTATATCTGTGTCCGTGTTCGAATTTGACAAATTGATATATGTTAGATTTAGAAACTTAGCAGAAGGCGATTCACTGCCTTGTGCTCGCAGTGATGTACTGTACCCAAGGTACAAATTTGATGAAAATTAGGATTTTAACTGAAATTGAAAGCAAAGTCAAGGTAAAAAGTTGAAGGATTTTCTGCAATTTAAGTCCCTCCTCCCCTCTCTTTCTGTATTTTCTTTTTCCTTTTTTTTTAATATAGTAAACCTGGTCCTAATTTCCCTAATTTCACCCCCATATTTTGATGTTATCCGCTTACAAAATGCACTAAATTTGAATTAATCTTTCTCTTGTGCTGTTTACAGACAATTGGGGCCGCAATTTCGGTATTCTACGAGATTTTGATATGAAGAATTTATTGAGCAACTTGGATTTGAAAATTTAAGTCGATTCGGTAGGTTTTTGAGTTAAGGTCACCAAGGATGTTGGTGAGCTTAAGCTCACGCTAGCTTTACTCTCTCTATATATATTTATATGTGCGCCAGCAGAAATACTCTGAAATTTAAGTTATATATATGACCACTGTTGGAGAAGTCAACATATATATTGCTCAAATAAATGATGGACCTGTGTCCTTACATTCTAGTACTATATATACTGTTGTTTTGGGAGCGTCGGTCAGGGAACATTGAGCTATTGATTGCAACACTACATATTTACTTCTGTAGACAGTAAACAATGGATGAGCTGCAAGAAACAGTGATCGACATAGATGACCAATCAGAGAGCTCAATGGAGACAGATTATGGTATGACATCCAATCCATTATATGTTAATGAGAGTAATCCTTTCTAATTCTAATGGTTTCTTTTCTAACATGCTCTCTATGTGAAACTGATCAAAACAAAGAAAAAAATATGTTTTAACATTGGTCAATATGCGTATAATTGTTATCAACAGCTAGCTGCTTTATATTAAATGATCAATCATTGTTAACTAGACCAACTCAGTTGAATTGAATTGAAGTAATAATCCCCTCATATTTGATTAGTCTTCCATTTACATCTGACAGCATCTCCAACAGGACGAATAGCAGAAATAGAAGTGGACTTAACTGCAGACTTTATGAAGAAGAGGCTAGCTAAGGTGCCAGGCAAACCCTTCGAACCTCGGTCCGTGACCATCTTTCATCTCCCCGGTTGGTTCCACGAAACAAAGATGGAACTCTGCGAGCCAAAGATGGTTGCAATCGGCCCTTACCATCATGGCAAGGACGGTCTTCGAACTATGGAAGAACACAAGTGGTATACTCTTCGTGACTTCCTTGCACGTAATGAGAATGTTGGCCTTGAGGTCTACCTCCAAGCGATGAAATCCATCGAACTAGAGGCACGCCATTGCTACAGTGAAACTGTAGACATGGGAAGTGATGAATTTGTAATGATGTTGTTACTCGATGGGTGCTTTATACTAGAGTGTTTCTTGAAGCATGTTTCACACGAGTATGATGCCTTCTTGGAGGTAGGTTTGGCTATGCTTGATTTACTTTCTGATATGTGTTTGTTGGAGAATCAAGTACCTTTTTTTGTCATCCACAAGCTATTGGCCATCCAAGAGCAAGAAGTGGGGTGGAGTCCAAACTGCGAACATCATTGCCCTTTGCTCAAGTTGATATCTGATTTTCTTAGACATGGTGGTTGCTTTGCTCAGTTCACTCCACCTAAAAAATCATGCAATGATATCCATCATTTGCTTCACCTGTATTACACAGGAATTGTGCCTGATCAAACTCAAACTCAAAGTGAGAAACGAAACATTGGTTCCGATATATCACATAATTTCTGTGGTCTTGATTGTTCCCGTTCCTCTAATTTATTTTCCAAATCAAGCAAAGCTGACTCAGAGAGCAGTGAACCAAACGTTGGTCCATGGATTATGGAGCAGATGAATATCCAATGTGTCAGTGAGCTTCATGCTGCAGGCATAAAATTCAAGAGAAAGAAAAAGCCTCGTCACATGTTGGATGTATCATTTGAGAACGGGACAATTGAGATGCCCTTTCTCCCAGTTGATAGTACGAGAATAAAGGTCTTGTGGAACATGGTTGCTTTTGAGCAAAGCCGTACAAGATGGGATTTTCCACAAACTTTATCGAGCTACCTCACGCTCATGGATTCACTAATTGACACAAAGAAGGATATTGCTATACTTGAACGATTTGGTATAATCGAAAGTTATTTTCAGAATGCCGAAGAAACAGCGCTTTTCTTCAATCAATTTGGTAAAATTGTTGTACTCAACTACGGCGGCCATTACTTTCATGACTTTTTCAAGGATGTGCAGAAGTACAGTGAGTTGACTTGGCATAAGTACAGAGCACGGTTAATGCGTGATTACTTCAGCAATCCATGGTCCTCTATCTCTGTCGTGGCAGCTGGGATTTTGCTTATTCTTACCTTTCTTCAGACTTATTATTCAGCTGCCAATTGATTCTTAATAATGTGTTGTTTTAACTCCGAGCAAGATGTAAATTAATTATTGTTTGTGTGACCAAATTAAAATAAATCAGTGTGGTTGTTTGCTTGTTTCATTTTCTGTAATCCTGTTATGCTCTCAAATAATAAAACTTTTAGTTCATGTGTAACCCTATTCTGCTTGTGTGTATCTTTTTTAAAGCATAAATTGACGCGATAAGCAAAGTTCTGAATTGAAGAGGGGATTTGGAGGAGAAAGGAGATATGTGAGAATTTCAGGACTGAATCAGCTAGCTGATTTTTCTTTTCTTTTCTTTTTTGAAACGTAGCTAGCTGATTTTTCTCTCACAAAGGATCGATGCTTCCCTTTTTTTTTTTAACTTTGCTAATTAATTGAATCAGATATAAGAGAGCGATAGAGAATTGGAGGGAAAAACAGGTATTTAGAGAGAATTTTCTCTCAGCGCTCGATATTTCAATTACTGCGAGTAAAATAGCCCCTTGTATAAAGGACAAATTAGTAAATGATTTCTTGGACTGGCTGAAGTGGAATATGGAAACTTCAAATTAATTTGGTCTCGTCATAACATAGAAATTAATGGTGTTTATTGCTTTATATTTTGCATGAATATCTCACTATTTCATCTCATGCTCAGTTTGCCAAAACATTGTTTTATGCTCCGGTTGTGCATTTTTCTTTTTTGCTTAATTTTTTGGTGAGTTAATTTATAAGAATTGGAATTTGTGCAAATCATCTTTTACTGGTTGTACGTGGTAAGATTTATATGGACTTAGTACTCCACATAAAAAAAAAAGATATATAAGGAGTTTAAAAATGATATATACATTCCGCACTTTAATGGTATTCTTCGTCAAAAAAAAAAAGGTTGACCTAAAAATATGAACATATTCTGCTCTGGTAGTAAGCTTTTGGGCTAGTAAGGTCTCCATGGCTCAACATACAGGACAACCCAATTTACAACAGATGGATAAGAAAAGTAGAAAACAGACTGGATCTACCAATAAGCCTATCTCAAATTTGTGCTGGGGTTTTTTATTTGGGATAGCAAGGTCTCTATGGCCGGACCGGATGTGCATTTCAAATGTATTTATATATTTTTTAAAAAAATATATTTATATTTAATAGTAAAAATATTTATATTTTATATTATTAGAATTAATTGTTATGTAAATTGTATTTGTGCTTGTGCAATAAAATTTTTAATTTAAATTTTTTTTTAATAATTTAGGATATAAAAATTGATAAATATGTTCTATACTAACTATAAATAGTTACAATTCAAATATAAATATATTATTTATTTAGTATAAATATTTTTAGTGTACAGATAAAAGATGTAAAACGTGAGAATAAGAATAATTTCTCTTTTAATTAATCAGATTGTTCTTAATTAATTAGTTTAATTTTGCTTACATTTGACTCATGACCATGATTAAAAAAAGCAGCAGGCATGTCCAAGTTGACCAAATTAATTTCCATCAGTGCAATAAAATTAATTCTCGTCTGGTTTTTCTCAAAGCGCTTAGCACAATGAACATGTGCAGTATATAATCCAATGCTTTATCCCTTTATTTTTTGTCCCTTTGCACAAAATTGAGGCAGGAATGATTTGGTTATTACTTGTTTGACTAGTATTTATTCTTGAATTCTATGTTTAATGTCACCTCTGACACTGATAATGCAGAAAAAACAATGTCAGAATCAGAGCAAAAGGACGAGCTGCTTATGGCGATTCTAAATAAGCTAAGAGAGGTCCCAGAAGATCCCATTAGGGAGAAGACCATCTTCCGTGTTCTGGCTTGGTTCCATGAAGCAAACAATGATCTTTTCGAGCCGAAAATGGTCTCAATCGGCCCGTACCATCACGGCAAGGAGAGCCTCCACTTCATGGAAGAGCAAAAGTGGTCTTTCCTTCGGGACTTTATAGTTAGGGGTGAGAAAATTAACTTAAAAGTTTACCTCCAAGAGATGAGAGCTATCGAGGTCAAAGTACGACGGTGTTACAGTAATAGTATTAACATGGAAAGTGATGAATTTGTTATGATGTTGTTATTAGACGGTTGCTTTCTACTAGAGCACTTCTTCAAGTTATCGCACAAGGAACTATTCGCTGCGTATTGCAATCTGCGTATTAACCCTCCTTTTTTATTAAACAAATCGGTCAAATTTCAAGTTTAGTTCTTTTTTCAAATTCCCTCAAGCTTGAAATTTTGCTTGGGATAGAAACTTGCTGGTTTTGCTTGTTGGTACAATAAATTCGAATTTTTTTATGAATTGGTATTGATCTTTTTACGCGAATGTAAACATGGGGTACATGAGTACACCCGGTTACTCAACCGAAATATTTTCTCATATTGCATACAGACTCATAATCTTTAAATGCACTTCTTTGAAGCACAGCCATATTCCGGTCATTTTCTATTCGTTGAGCGTCTTTACGCTTTGATTAGTTAGAAGGCCGACTTTTGTGTGAATTCAAACATGGGGTACTTGAATGCACCCGGCTACTTATCAGATTTTAAGATCAACAGATTAGAAAATCAATTCTCTTATCAATTTTTTTAGTACCATGAATACACACATTCCTAAACATTTATTCATACTCAAGAATACCGCAATATTTTTATATCATTTTATTTTTCCAAAATTGTCCAATTTGTTTAATTCAAAAAGAAAAAATAAATTTTCTTAAAATACTCATTCTTCAAGAAATCTGAAAACAATCTTTTTTTTTTCAAAATTTCAATTCACAAGGATTTCTTCAAACATTATAGAGTTTAGTTAGCACGATTCAAAATAGGTGGGAAAGAAAAAAATTGCGACCCGCAATCAGTTCAAAAATTTTGTACAGGTCTTCAATCGTATTTTTGGGTTTTATTGTGTCCCGCAATCAGTTCAAACTTTTTAACACAGCTGCGGCCTTGATTTTGGCAAGTTATTGCGACCCGCAATATGAACAATTATGAGTGTTTTAATACTCAGAAAAATATGAAAATTGAAAATTGCACTTCCTTGATTTTCGATGCAACCATTCCTTCCTTTCGTGCCAACCTAGTTCTTTGGAATTTATCTTTTGTGTGCCCGAATTTCCGACAAAATCTCAATTTTTTATTTTTTTATTTTTTTTTAAAAAACAACAAAAAAACAGCAGTAAAAGAAAAATAGAAAACTTGGGTTGCCTCCCAAAAAGCACTCAGTTTAACGTTCTGAGCTCGACCTTCCCTTTATTCAAGGCGTAGGTGCTTCTATGAGAGGGACATCTACCATGTCTCCAATTGGTTCTCCATGAATGTAGTGTTTCAGCCTTTGACCGTTTACCTTAAATGTGTCGGTGCACTCACTCCAAATCTCGACGGCTCCATGATTAAACATTTTTTTCACTGGAAAAGGGCCATTCCATCTTGACCTTAATTTCCCTGAGAACAACTTGAGACGGGAATTGAACAAAAGTTCATGAAACTCTAAGATCTTTGTTTCACCCGATGCTTTTAATGTCAAAACTTATGGCCTTAATCACCCAATAAGTCTTTTGCTCCAATTCCACGGGTAAATGACATGATTTTTCGTACACAAGCTTGAAAAGGGACATACCAATGGGTGTCTTGTAAGCTGTGCGGTATACCCAAAGTGCTTTATCGAGCCTCATAGACCAATCCATTCTCGTGCAGCTTATCAATTTTTGTAAGATATTCTTTATCTCACGATTCAAGATCTCTACTTGTCTGCTCGTTTGTGGATGGTACAGAATTACCACTTTGTGCTTGACTCCATACTTGACTAGAAGACCATCAAATTGGCAGTTAATGAAATGAGAACCACCGTCGTTGATTACTACTCTCGGGACACCAAATCTTGGAAAGATCACCTTGTGAAATAGGCGCTTAACCATTGTGGCATCGGTAAATGTACTTCTTATTTCTCAAGCTCGAAAAAAGTCCCATGAAATCTACTCCTCACACATCAAATAATTCTACCTCCAAGATGCTATTGAGTGGTATTTCGTACCTCCTTGATAAGTTGCCCATCCTTTGACATATGTCATAAGCTTGCAAAAAGTTTCTCACATTCTTGAAGAGGGTCGACCAATAGAACCCGGCTTGGAGAACTTTAGCTACGGTAGAGAATGAACTCCACTTCTTCCTTCGGCACACACCCTCTATGAATGCCATCAACCTCCAATTTGAAGAGTAGAGGGTCATTCCAAAAGTAGTTCTTCATAACAGCAGTATTTTCTTTTTTTTCATTTAAAAATATATTTATTGGGTTTAAGATATTAGATAATTTTTTAAAATAATATATTATTTTGTATTTCTATATGAAAATTTTTATATAACTAACTGTATTATTGTTAACTATACAAAATATTTTTTTCAAAATATATTTATTTATTTTTTAGTTTGTCACGTATAAATATATGACTAAAAATTAAAATATTTTAAATAATTTTTCTTTAATAAATATTTTTCAGAACAAAGTCCGGCAAACAGCCCTAGTTTTTATAGTATATGTTAAAAAAATATTGAAAATATATATTCTAATTAATATTTATCATAGCAGATTGCGTCAATAATGTTATTTTTGGAAAAATTCATCATTTAATTCTTAAATTTTTTTTGAAAAAGATATAGTGGTTCCTAAACTTTCGTTCACGTCAAGTTGATCTTTTAACTCCTCCAAAAAAAAGCAAGTTAATTCTTAAATTTTTTTCAAAAGAGAAAATTTATGATTTGGTCCCTAAACTTTCTTAAAAAAATCAAGTTGGTCTCTAAACTTTCATTTGCACTAAGTTAGTCCTTGAACTTTTTAAAAAAAACAAAATTAGTCCTTAAATTTTTTGAGAAAATTCAAATCGGTCTTTAATTTTAAATTATATTAAATAAGTCTTTGAACCTTTGAAGATGTAAGTTTTAGTCGCTAAACTTTTCCAAAAAGATTAAATTGGTCCCTAAAATTCTTAGTCCGACCTAACAAGTAGGCTTTATCGAATTCAGGCCAACTTTCAGCTAATTATTTTTCACAATAATAATAATAATAATAATAATAAATGGTGTAAATAAGGTGTAATAGATGGGGTCCTGTCGGGTTAGGTTGATATTATTTTATTATTTCTTTTAAAATGGGTGCAGAAAGTTCAGGGCCCAAAACTTATATTTTTTTCAAAACTTTAAAGACTTTATTTGGTTGAATTTAAAGTTGAAGGACCGACTTAATTTTTCTGAATAAGTTCGATGACCAACTTGATTTTTTTAAAGAAATTTAAGGACCAACTCCGTACAAATAAAAATTTATAAACCAACTTGATTTTTTTAAGAAAATTTAAGAACTAAAACATGAATTTTTCCTTTTCAGAAAAATTAAATTAACCCTTAAATTTTAAATTATATCAACTAAATCCTTAAACTTCAAGTTAGCAAAAGTAGCATGTTTTGTTTTACCATTAAATATATTTTTTTTTCACTAGCTTACCCTCCACTGCTTCGGCTAGTGCTTTATTCCTAATAAACCTTCTTAACAATATTTGACTCCCCAGATGTACGTAAAGATCTTAATTTGACCACACCAGCTAAAGATATATTAATAAATGGGAGCTGATATACAAATATCAAAATCAATACCGATTTTATTATTCATATTAAATGAGTTATTATTCAGATTAAATGAGTTTGTTATTCATATTAACGACTTTATTATGCAATTTATTTGTACATTATTTTTGTTATTTAAGTTAAGTGAGTTATTATTCATAATAATTGTATTTGAGTTTGGTAAAAATACTCTAAAAAATAAGTTACATAAATAAAGTAGTGAATATAAATAATAATTCATGTAATATGAATAATAAAGTCGGTATCAATTTTGATATCTCCCAAACATTTTCCTTAATAAATTTGTATGTTTTGCTAAATCTGTAATGAATAGGAAGTAGTTTATTATCTGATATGTTGACGATGAAGCATCCAATACTTATGCATTCACACACAGTCAGGATTTGATTTGTGGATTGGTTAGGTTTGGGTGGTGTTGTTGGATGCATATATTTCATTGATCTTTTAAAAGGAAGGTTAAGTCCAATTGGGTCGGACTCAAATTTAAACAAGCGTTGGATAAAATCAGGTGTTGCCCAGCTCTACAAGAGCTATTAACTGAGCAAGGATTGTTTTGTCATTAAATAGTTTCTATGATGAGAACAAAGCATCAAAGGTGGTCGTGCCGGAGTGGTTATCGGGCATGACTAGAAATCATGTGGGCTCTGCCCGCGCAGGTTCGAATCCTGCCGACCACGATCTTTTTTGTTGCTTTTGTTCCTCTTTCGAGGAATAGTTGTTTATATAGTTGGGGGTGTGCTCTTTTTTTCTTTTTTTTTTAAAGAAAATGCGGTCAAAATTGGAAAGTCTTTTTAAATTTAAGTATCAATAAGACCATTCTTCAATCAGACTTGAAATTTTTATAAATGAAGAAAATTACTCTATCCGCTATCTCAAAGAACTCTAATTTCAATGTGTCTTCATAATTTTTAGCTTGCTATTTTTTTAGTGTAACGTAATTGTGACCAAGTATTAGTTCAAAATTAACCTTAATACCAAAAGGAACATGATTATGTTGACCCCATGTTAGCAAACAAGGATTGTTTGGCCAGTGAAACAATGGTACAGCTACAAAAGTACATATTTTCCATGTTTCATTAAAAACTAAATGCGGTAATTCCTGAGGTTTTCTTCGCATGTGAACAGGGAATTAAAAATAACACGGCGTGTCAAGATACGGCACGTGTTAGAGACGGCACAGTATGACACAGCACGACGTGTCAATACGTGTCGTGTTATACGTATCACGTGGCGTGTCGTTATCCGTGCCGTGTCCGATTTTTTTCATTGTAGGCACAGCATGGTACGCACGGATAAAGGAAGCGATACGGGACACGCATAGGCATGGCACGGGAACACGCATAGGCACGGGTAGGCACGGATAGGCACAGTTAGGCACGGTTAGGCACGAATAGGCACGGATAGATACGGGTAGGCACGTTTAGCAAGATTAGCACGGATAGGTATAGTATGCACAGATTGTGGGCCGTTGGATGTTGATCAGACGGTTGATTTTGTAATTTATTAACGGGATTTTGTAATGGGATAAAAAAGGAGGGAAAATTTGAAAAATAAAATATTTTAAAATAATTTTTGAATTTTTTTTAATAAAATTTTGAATTTTTAAAAATATTTTTCGGATTTTTTTTTTAAAAATTTCGGATTTTTCTAATTTTTTTTGCAATTTTTACAAAAATATTATTTTTTCCAATTGTTTGTTTAATTTTTTTAACAGCAAATAAATTTAAAATTATTGAATTTTTTTATATTTTTTTAAGATTTTTCCGAATTTTTTATATTTTTTTCCGAATTTTTTATAATTTTTTTCCTACCAAACACGTTTAGCACGGTTAAGGCACGTGTAGCACGACGTGTCAACTCGACACGGTACAGTACGGTTAAAGCACGTCACATTTAAACACGGCGTACTGAATCGACATGATACATGTAGCACGCCGTGATTTAACCATACTATATCTTAACCGTACCGTAGCTTATCCGTGCATTATCCGTATCGTGCTTTACCCGTACCGTACCTTATCCGTACCGTGCCGTCCTCTCGCTAATTTTAGCACGGCACGGCATGCACAATTTTAGAACTCTACGTGTGAATGACACCTCATTTTTTACAAAGTACAATAATAGTCAAAACGATTCGAGGAGACATTCGACGAAATCCCCACTACACACAATAGAGACTTTTAAAACAACATGGAAGGGTCTTTTGAGACCTACTGAGCAGAGTTTTCCAACTGATATGCCAATCCATTCTCCTCCATAGCTTCACAACAGAAAATAGATCTTATCAATAAGTTATTGAGGCTTACCTAGATAGATAATCTTTTGAGTACCTTCTTCTTCTTTTCTTCTTTCTGATGTAGTATGCGTAGTAGCAGTTGTCACATGATCCTAAGGAGACGACGAAATATCTCAGCTCAGCTTAGCAAGGATTCAGCCTTAATAAGGGAAATATCTCAGCTCAGCTTATTCTCTCATCAGTTCACCACCTTTTTTTTTTTTTGAACAGTAAACGACAATAAAGAACAAACAGAAAATGTTCTCCCATAATAAATTTACCAGCCTGACTAGACTCATTCTCTCTTTCCCACCTAATAACCCATCCCACGAGCATTGACAGTACTTTTTGTGGGTTCAATCAGTTTGTTAGCACATGATTAGTCAAGCATGCGGAATAAAATATGTAACGAATGAATCAAGAACAAAATTTAAAGAAAACTAGTATTACAATGCAACAATCAACTTATGTAATTTCAAAAACACTATACAAGTTGGTATGCAATATCACATTATTGCATCTTAATAATGAACAGGTAAAACCATACACAACTCTCAAGTTATGTAGACAGTAAAATGTAATAGCTAATATGAACTGCTAACTTAAAACCAGCTAGCAGAGAACCATTCAGTATGCTATACTAGGACCCACGGAGGAGCTAGAACCAATCCGCTCAATTCTTTGTTGTTTATCTGACAGATGGGTTCCCCATAGAAGAAAGAGAATACGACGTAGAGAGAAGTCGTTCTTCATCTAGTGAGAGCCTCTTCAGAGCTGCTGAGAGAGAAGTGTACCTATTCACCAATTGCTTATATGTACCAAGCAATTTCTTCACATCTTCACGAGTTAATTCCTCGGGATTTGCATCCATAAATGGAAACCTAAGTTCTGAAATTACACAAGAAAAAACATCCACTTTAACATTTAGAAGCTAAAAGGGCTTTCTTGCAAATTACACCCAACACCTGTCACGATTGCAACAAAAAAAAAATGTGACTTGTCTTCTTTATTTGCAATGAAATAAATGCCTTGACTGGTAAAAACAAGCAACAAGTAACTAAAATTACCCTCGACTTTTTTCTCATTGGACTGAATTGCTTGATGGTGCAAGCTTAGGTTATATACATCAGCATGCATGCCTAGTTATATTATTTCGATCTCAGGCCAGTCAGGCATCACATATCCTTCTTCCTTTAAAATCTACTAAACCTAATGCCTACCTTATTTGGTGCCACATTTCCTTCCCAGCTGACTCGAGCATAATTGCAAATCAAAAGAAATTTTACTATAAATATACCTTCAGTAATGATCTCCTTCCCCTTCCTTTTTGAGAGAGCAGCACCATCTCTATCTACCAAATGGGGCCTGCTATCAGTTGTTGACGGTTCAATGGCCACTTTTGCATCCCTCATATGTTTTTCAAACTCGGCTTCTTCCATTGAAAGAGAGTGAGAATTTATATTTAAAATAAATATTTTCGCTGATATCAGATTCGTCAGGTAGTATTCTATCTCTGAGACGATCTTAGTTTCTCTTCTGAAGAATTGCACAAATTTCAAATTTGAATGCAACTGTGGGGGATTTGCCTATAAAATGTTTAGACATGTTATATAGTTATCAGTAATGTTATTACTAACTTTAGATGTCTACAAAACAAAAAACCAACTTTCTGAAAGAATATCACAAAAAAACTTATCTTCAATTTTCATCATTCACAAAAAAATACCTAGCCTGTAGCATGTGAAATTAATTTTATAATTTACTTGGTCATAATCACAACTATTACTTTAGTGAAAGAATTAGGACGATGGAATGATAACAATGGCCTTTTCCTGACATGTGGTATATATTCTTCTGCCATTATTTATTCATAAAACTGCACTCAATATAGCCTATCTAATGGTGATATAACAGTCCATCGTGCTAAGGACGAACAAAACAGTATGTATGTAATGTAGAATACCAGCTCAGGAAGGCATATGTTGTGGTTTTTAACCATCAGAGTGACAGTTACAGTTACCAGACCTGAGTAAACAGGAAAGTATATAAAAGGATGAAAAAACTGATAGTTACCAAGAGGACCGTGAGCTTGCCTTGATAGTTACATAAATTAGAACTGGTAAAAATTCATCTGCACCAGCTGGAGAATGGTGCAGGGATTCTGATGCATTCAATAGTAAATTGTTTATGACTTGGCAACAGTTCATGATGCACATCAGCTTATCTCTTGGAGCCTTGTAAGCGTTAATCTTTTGCAACTCTTTCACCGCTAGCTGGTTTCAAAATTTTGTAGCATCAGATAACAAAACAATTTCATTCCACCTCTGTAAAGCATAAAATCATCATGCATAACCCTACAAATGAATTAGAAATAGCTCATAATCTCTCCTGAAAATTGGCTAACACAACATATGCCATCTCAAGTTTCCTCAAAATACCCAAATTGATCTGCTTTTTATCCCATTGAAAGAAAGTGTATTTTTGCTAGTTCTGAAGCCAAATGGAGGAATAGAGGGGGCCAGAAATACAATTATATCTATTAGCAGCATATGTGGCATTCCCTATGCTTTTCAGGGGTATGCATGATTTCCACATTTCAGGGGTATACAATATACTAGGACAGTTGCAGGTCTACACATCAAATTAGCCCAAGACAAAAACAAATAAGACATAAGCATAAAGTTGTACATATCAGCTTTGGAAAGATGGATTAAACTGAGTAATGAGAAAATATACCAGCCATGAGGCCTCATTATGCAGGAGTCTAGGCACATCCAAATGGTTGGGTTTGATAAAGCATTGTAACAACCGTATTTTCTCAGATATATCCGAGTCTATTTTAGAATCTTCTGGTAATGAAGCAAATGTGCGATTGAACAATTTTGTCATGATAAATTTTTCAAGGCCCTGCATGCATGAAAGTAGTTCTTCAGATACATCTAAAGATAAAGATGTAAATAGAACGGGAAAAAAAATTTAGTTGCACGATGAAGACATGGGCTAACAGCACTTTACATCATTTGGCATTCAGTTCCTTCACATCCTAACTTTGCAGTATCATCCTATATACTTTTATGTTTGCAAAATGAGCACCATACCTTACTAGAAATGAGGGGAACAAAACAATGAACCATAATACAATTTGATGAATAAATAACTTGGGACCTTCTCTAGGTTCCTAAATAGCTACATTTTGTTGGATTTTCAAAAAGAAATACTAATTTTTTTTTTTTTGGAGACATTGGAAACCTCTTGGTCAAAAAGATTTAGCATGAATCTTGCAAGCATCTAGTAAATCTCGATAGCGTATACATACATCAATTTAATTACCAAGACGGAAATAATAAAGCATTCTGCTAATATTAATCAAAGTGAGGACCAACTTATTGGAGAAAAACTTTTTTTATTGTTTGCAAATGGATAATTCTACATAATAATAGATCGACAGAGAATTGCACTGACCAGAAAAGGTCTTGGATGCTTTACAAAAGTACAGTCCATAATAGATAGATGTCTCACCATAGTAGAATTAGGGATTTCCCCTAGCTATTTAGAGATTTCCCTGACCGAAATTAGGCATGTAGATATCTTTACACAAGTGAAGGTAGTTAGGTAAATAATAATGCCACAATGAGACACATTTATTAGACAAGCAAGAGAAATATACCTCGATTGCATTATCTATTTCTTCATAAGATGCATTAAGCCACAGAGGATGTTCTCTGATTGTACCCTCCATAGTCAATAGAAATTCTTGTACTCTTTTACTATCTTCTTCAGCATCAGTTGCATTTAATGAAAATGACACAATGAAACTGCATATAAAAAACTTTAAAAAATAAGAAGTGCACTTCAATATCTGCAAATCCATCAGTAAAAACACCTACTCTTCTAGAACAAATACATGTTTCCCACTGTTTTCAGATTGATTTATTTGCAATGTTATGAATTTCACCACAAACTCGGCTGCGATTGCTTCAATTTTAGAGATCATAAGCGTAGTTTTTCAATAAACAATTAAAACTTCGATGAACAGGCCTTGATTGCACACAGAAACAAATTCTACAAAGATGCAAACATCAAAGATTAAAAGGAAGTCCATTCTGAAGGGCTAAATCGAGAAATCATCAAATATTTCAAGCTGAGAAAGACAACGACACCTCTTGATGGTGCGAATGAGGTCGGCGGCGGCCGGTCGGCGCATGCGATCGAGGAATCCGTAGAAATCCGGCGCCGACGAACTGGAGCAGTCCATTTGACTACTCTTTTTGAGTTTGCTATTTTCTCTCTTTCTTCGTACTGGAGAAGCTCATATAGTACAAAGAGGAGATGATTCTGTTCTTTCCATAATTTGTAAAATAGGATCAGTTAATTGATTAGCAAAAACGATATTTGTAACTCGAATTTGATCGGAGATTGAGATCGAGGAATGGCAGGTGAGGTGACGTAATGGGATCTGACTAGTCAATCGAGCAAGAAGGACTGGAGGAGGGATTTTTTTATAAATATCCAAAAATCAAACTTATTTACAATAATAACCAAATAACAAACTTATTAGGATAGTTAAACAGAAACGATTACTATTACTCACGTCTTTCCTGTTTGTTCAGTTTTTCTCTGATTTTTTCAGAATTTCTGTCTTTTTCTTATGGGTCCCACGTTTCAACGACACATAATTTTTGCCATTTTCTTAATATTGTTTACGTCCTTTAAAATCTTACATTTCTAAATAGAAATATCTAATTTTATGAAATTTTTAAAAGATATAAACAATATTTGTGTCGTTGAAATATGAGACTTATAAATAAATGGAAAAAAGTTTGAGAAACTCGGAATAAAATTGAAAAAACGAGTTGAACGTGAGTAATAATATCGCCTTTATTTGACTCTATGTAATAATAAGTTTGTGACTTAATTATTAGCGAAGATAAATTTAATTCATTGGTTATTTATAAAAAAATTCCACTGCAGGAGGGACCGTGGAGTTCAGTCATCTCCAGTCGCCGAAAACTGGAGGCGTCCTTTTTTTAAGAACAGTGTGCGTTCTTTTCTAATAAGAGCAAAGAGATCAAATGGAAACAACAATTAATTTTCACTGAAAGGACGCCTCCAGTTCTTTAAATGAGGAGGGTTTTGATGTCACAAGTATTTGATGTCATAAATTTTTTTCTTATTTATATTTTAAATTTTGACATTCAAAAATCAAATTTAAATCATTGATCTTGTTTATTCTCATGAGAGATGTATGCATATAAAATTTCATAATTTTTTTAGTTTATTTTATACTAAATCAAGTAGTTAAAAAATAAATGAATCTAGTTAACTATGATTAATTAATTTTAATATATTTGTTTTATAACCATTTGATCTAATATAAAATGAATTTAAAAAATCATGAAATTTTATATGCATGCATCTCTCATGATAATAAATAAGATCAACGGTTTGGATTTGATTTTTGAATGTCAAAATTAAAAATATAAATAAAAAAATTTGTGACATCTTATGATACCAAATATTTATGACATTAGAATCCTTCTCATATTTATATGGCATGATAGTTCAATGATATGCAAATATGCAATCAATGAACATTATTTTTTTAGTGAAATTTAATGGAAAATTTTTAAAATTGAAATAACAGAATAAAACCGTAAAATATGTTTATATGCAAAGTTCTCCGTGAACGAATAAATTGTGGCATCTGGCATGTCAATATATATTTTTTTTAGACATTATGAATACACATTAAGCTATATATAGTCACTAATGTACAACATCCGCCATTTTGATAACAACCATTATAAGAGAGAGCAATATGTAGAATAATATAAAGGGTTTAAAGGTTGAGGAGTTCGGAGACAATGTAATTTCTACAATTAAATGAATATTATTTTTTTAAGGTTTTTTTTTTATAGTTGTTTATTTGTATAAATATTGAGGGATAATTCGGACACTGCAGTTTTTATATTTATTTGAATAGTATTTTTTTATAATTATTTGTAGTATAATAATATAAATATTGGGGGACAGTTTGGACATTGTAGATTCTACAATTGTTTAAACATTTTTTTTTACAGTTGTTTGAACATTTTTATTTTCAGTTGTTCAAATTGGATATTGTATATAGTTCTTCATATATAAATGTCGGAGGACATGTTTGGACGTTGTAGTTTATATAGTTGTTCGAACAAATTTTTTTTTATAATTGTTCGAACATTTTTTTTATATAAGAGCTCTCGTTAATTCCGACATTTATTTCTTTTCAAATGTTTTTTACAGGACTTAAAACCTGCGTCTCTTCGTAAAAAGACGAGACCTATTATCACTGTACTAGACATATGGCTCGATTGTTTAAACAATTCCTTGAAATTTTTCTGGACAGAGTGATTATTTATTAAGTTTTTTATATTATTTTTTTATTTTCTGTGTTTTTCTAATATGTGTTGACTAATATGTTGTCATCATTGTTATTTTTTTATTAGAACCTTTATGCCATCTCACTTATTTGAAGTTAAGTTGTTGTTGTGTCTTATTAAAAATATATTTTTTTTCTCTATTATCTCGGTATAGCAATATAAAAGTGCATTATGTTCTTCTCCTTCGAACTTATGAGCATGGAATTTTTTTTCGTTATTTAACGTCTACTTAATTCTCCAGACTAATTAAAGTGCTCCTTGAAAATTAAAAATTGTGCATTTTCTTTCATCTTTCTTTTTAGTTTGTTGTTTTTTTTGTTTTTACTCTGAGAAGTTAGCATTTTTTTATCCACCTATTAGATTTAAAATAACTTTCTCAATTTTTTTATTATTTTCGTTTTGCCTTTTATTTTGCTCTTGATGGTTTTTCTGTATATATAAAATTAATAATTCTAACATACATTTAATTTTTATGATATATATATTTTACAGTATATATATTTGAGAAATATTATCCGTGTTAAAAAAATATATGTAGATGCGTACATAATTATTTAGTTATGTCATGTATCAAATTTGAGTCGATTTAAAATTTGATTGGTCATTCATCATAAAGCCATTAAAACTTTACAATTAAAAATTTTATATTGTTTGATGGAATATTAGAGGAATTTCAAATTAACTTAAATTTGATACATCGCTATTCAAGTAATTAATAACATATCTATAATTTAAATTTTTAATTTGAATAATATTTTTCAATTATATGTGTCATAAATATTGAATGTATTATGAAATTTAAATATAAACTAGAAATATTTATATAAAATAAAAATATACATAAACACATCGCAACGGAGCGTGAATGCGTGCTAGTAATTTCTCATGTTTGAGAATTTGCATGCTTAATTCACAAGTACTTTTTGAGATAAAATGGAATCCAAATTTTTAATTTTAAATATTAATAAAAAATTCTCTAATCAGATTCTGAATCAGTGATCTTCTGTACAAAAAAATATTATCTTAGTTATTAATATTTAATAGAAAAATAAAAAATAGAAATAATATGATAACTCTTATCATTATTTATCAAGTTACGTTCTAATAGTTGATTGGTTGATAACTCTTATCCCATTAGAAAGTGAAAGAAGAAAGATATAGTGTCAATGTGATTATGTATTTATTATTACTCTTATTATGCCGCATGACACTAGATTTTAAATCAAACTAATTTATCCAAATTTAAGTGAATATATATATATGTTGAGGTAATTTGCAACGTGTAGAGTATATAATCTCTCTCTACACGGAGATATTTTGCAAGGAGCGAATAATTTTAAATTCTATCCTATATATTCTAGCCCAGTTTGCTATTTGATGAGAAAGGACATTCTGATTCCTATATGTTTACACCAGATTGAATTTTTTTGCTTGGTGCCTGATAATTCATGCTCTATATAATTCCTTATTAGGCCCTCCAATGATGGATGGTGAATTATTAGTTTGTGTCTGAGGTTCTTTATTATTTTCGACACGTCATGTACGACACAAGCATGTACGGGGAACACGCATAAGAAGCACGTGGAGTTGGTATGGGACAAGCATGGATATATATGTATAGGGCATGTGTAGTTTTGAAATTTTAAATTTAGAGTATAAGTATTTAGATGAGGCTTAGAGCTCAAGAGAGGAGTAGATACCAACGAAATTTAAAAACTTGAAAATTGGAAATTTGAATTTGAATAAAAAATTTCCTGATTTTTAAACTTTTTTTTTCAAATTTTTATAAATATTAATACGTACTGGAATACTATGTTCAAATACGTCTAACACATCTTATTAATACGTGATGTACTCTTATACATATATATCGAATAATTTATACTGTTCAGACGTATCACGCACGACGTGTAAAACCATCACGTAATTTACCGTATTAGCACACGCTTCGATACGTACGTTTAGCAATTTACTAATAGTGGATTCTCACTATTGATGGCATTAATAGATCTTGACAATTTGGGTAGACTAGGAGCAAATAATTTTGGGATTGACAACAATGGTGTGTGTATGAAGGATTTATATTATCTTACTGCATTGTAATATATAATATAATATATTATTTATATAATTATATTAAATTCGTATAAAATAAATTTAAAATAAATTCTACATAATTTATTCATATATTAGGAGTTTCAATGTTTATTAAATTAAATTAAATTTCAATTTATTAAATAAAATAATTATTAAATTATCAAATTTAATATTTTATATTATTATTAAAACGTAAAAATAAAATTTTTATATAAATTTTAATATTATCATTTAATAATAATTTTATTTATCAAATTGAAATTTAATTTAATGAACGTTAAAAACCCCGCTTGCATCTCTTACAAACTTATAGAGCGCTTTACTCCAGAGAATGTGTAACTTGTGAAAGTCGCCGAACCCTCGCGTAAGGTCTAAAATTGTCGAACACAGAAACGCACACAGAGAATCACATCAGCTCGTGTCCACCGTCCACGTGGCTCGCAAATCAAATCAAAAAAGAAAAAAAGAGAAGGGTTTCTCTCTGTCCGTCTCCAGTCTCCATTGTCGTCCACACAACTCACCTTCTCTCTCTCTCTCTCTCTCTCTCTCTCTCGGGCTCGCGCCGTGCGATCATATACCCCCACACACAATCTCTTTCTTTCCTTGCCAGAGAACCCTCTGGAGAAGAAGATTGCCATTGAAGAAACCGAGATCCAGCGAAGAACGGTGCGTTCCCTTTTCTATATATATAAAATCGGTTTTGATCCGGATTAAAGATAAAACGATACTAAAATTTGAACTCAGGGCATTTCCTTTTGTCTTTGTTGTTTAGGCGATTCTCCATGGAATGCCTCCGCACTGAATTTACGAGGTATCAATCGATCTCTTTTCGAAAAGCTCTACAGTATATCTGTGTGCGTGCTTGAATTGGACAAATTGATAGATGTTACATTTAGAACCCTTAGCAACTCACTGCCTTGTGGGCCCAGTGATATATCCAATGTACAAATTTGATGAAAATTAGGATCTTAACAGAAATTCAAAGCAATGCCAAGGTAAAAGATTGAAGGATTTTCTGGAATTGAGTCCCTCCTTCCCTCTCTCTCTGTATTTTTTTTTAATGTGGCAAACCCAGTCCTAATTTCACCCCCAGATTTTGATGTTCGCCGCTTTACAAAATGCATTAAATTTGAATTAACTTTGTTCTTATGCTGTTTACAGACAACTGGGGCCACAATGCCGCTACATTACCGAACTGAATCATTTAAAAAGAAGAATTTCTAGCATCCCTTGCTACACATCTACAAATACATGTTTCCGTTTCAAACTCTCTAATGCTGTGTATCCAATGTGCCCGGTCTATTCAAAAAATAAGGACTGGAAAGCATTTGCAGCTAGTGTCGATTTGGAAGAAGAAGAGCTGTCAAATCTGACAGAGGAACAAACTGATGGTACTGATTCGGAAGTTGTTTCCGTGGATGCTTCTGGAAACATCATCTCGCGAAGTCTCACATCAGATGAGGTAATATGTCACTCTTTCCTTTTTAAAAAATGCAACCTTAACATGTATTTAAATAGTTGGTTGTTTCTGCCTGCAATTGTTAATAATTGTATAATAAGGAACCTGCTACCCCAATTTTGCAATTAAGACTCAATTTTATTGTGCCTCAACCAGTGATTGATTATCAAGTTGTGCCTCAATTCACACAATTCACACTCAACTGTGCAGCTTAACTCCTTAAGTGTGCAGTTAAACCTAAATGCGGTTCATTTGTGCCTTAAGTAGTCAATTGATCATGCATTTAGGTGTTGATGTCACACAATTCACACTTGACTGTTGAATTGAGTGCACAATAATACTATAAGAGACTAAAAAGCAGCTTGTTGTCTGACTAGTTCTATTTCATGTCGTCTGTTCATATCTGGAATGGAACTTACAGTAAATTGAACTGCAATTGGAAAGGTCCTCTTTTGCATAATACTGCTAACATTAACACCTAAATTATTAAACCAAATTTGTTTTACTCGTTTGAAATTTAGTTTGCCAAATATCTATTTTCAGTTGAAGGCTCTTCTGGCTGACTCGGCAAGACTGAAGCTGACAAAGAAACTTAGTGAAGCTAATCAGTATAACCGGTTCCTCAAGAGACAGGTTCCTTTCCTTTATTTTTTTTCCCTTTTCCTTCATTACATTTTGCAGAACAGCATAGAAGGGGTAATGCTGTGACTGCCTATCAAATATTTTGCTTTTGACATTCAGCTCAACTCCATTACCATCAGTTTAACTTCATTATGTTAGTACTTTGGGAAATGACAAAAGTCTGTAAAGTTCGATGTAAAGAACTTCATAATTCATATTACTAATAGGGGTTTCATTTTTTTCTTTTTATGATTTTTTTCATTTGGGGCTTCTTTTATTTGCATTTTCAATACAGCAAGAATAAAAATGAAAAAAGTAGGTCGCAATTAATTACATCTCAGTTTGGAATTTTATGTAACAAAACTAAAAAGAATATTAAACTAATATAAATATTCAAAAATTTGTAGATGTACATTGCTTGTTTCTGCACAGAACATGCTAAATAGTGTCATTTGGTAATTAAGAAGGCCCCGTTAGAAGTTCATAGTTTTCAATCAAACAGAACTTTTGTCAATGTTGGCAGGGACAAGGGTGGGGAGTTGCCTTTGTTCATAGTTTTTGAACAACCAACATTCTAGTTCAGTAAGATTTTGTTGTTACTAGAATTGAAAAAAATTCAGAATTCTGTAAAGACAGCAGATTGTGAGTTATACATTTTCTGTTCTGTAAATTTCTTTGGAGGCCACTAAATTGGTTGACAAACATTGGATTTGCCCCCCCCCCCCCCCCCCCCCCCCCCCACCCAACCAAAGGCAATAGACATTTTTTGTTTACAATCAAGCGAATTTTTATCCTTTCTGTTTATAAACTTATGGAGTGCTCATTTTGCTGTCCATGGCAGCAATAAGTACATCCGAATTGGCACAAAGTACGTCCATATGCCCACAAAAAATGGTTGTCAACTCAGCATAAAATTTTTCATGACAGAAAAAGATGTGCAGATGGTCAAAACTTCTGAATGGGTGACCTAATTGGTTCAAATTGAATTTCAGCGGTTTGAGGGGGACAAATCAAAGCACGGTAACTCATTTGTGATATGAAGCAAACTTTAGGGACCTTTGGAGAAATTAGCCCCTTTTGGTTTAATAATTCCCCTAAGAAAGGAATATTTGCCTAGTTCTTTGATAATTTTTGCATTAATAAATTGTTTTGTGTAAATATTAGTTGCAAACCAAAGATGGCGCGTTAGTGGATTTCAAAAGCGAATTAGCTGTCTTGGAACTTGAACTTCAGGTTAGTTTGGTTTATTCTTTTTCCCTTTTACTTTTTGGTTAACTTTGTAAGAAAAAAATGGGTTTATTTTCTCTTGATAGGCATTGGTTGGCTTAGCAGAAGAGGTGGCTAATGCAGGCATTCCGCCAGATTCCAGAAAGATTAATGGAAATTATATCCATTCACATCTTCTCTCTAGATTACGAGGTTTATTTCTGATTACCCTGGTAAATGCATTGTATTGCATTTGTTTCTGGCAACAGATAACTAATATAAAACTGCTTTTCTCTGTGTAGCTGTGCACGAGAAAATAAAGGAACAGATTGGGGATGTTGATTCATTCAAGTTCCAGGATGTCACTGTGACATGGGTTGGCATGGCTGAGGTAAATCTTCCCAACAACTTGAAAAGAAAAAAAAAATTAGGGCACATTTTTAAGGATGAATTTCGGGTTTGTTTAATAATCAGTATAAATATCCTTCTCAAAACAAGAACATTTTGTTTCCCATTTCAAATATAGCCCTCTCTTCCTCGCATAATATTTTCGAAGGTTGATAAATTACCCCCCCTGTGGTTCTTAAATGTTTAGATAAACAGCTAAGGGGTATTCCTGCACTTCCAAATTAAACAGCAAAGGTGTACAGATGATAATTTTTAATGCTTTGCTAGTGCATGCTAGTTGCCATTTTACAAGGATATACATGTTTTTCACGATCAATCTTAACTAAAAAACGATTTTTTTTTTACAGAGTGTACAAGTAATGGGCTCTTTCGATGGTTGGAGTCAGGGTGAAGAGTTGTCTCCAGAATATTCCGGGGACTATGCCAGATTCTCAGCCACACTAAAGCTTAGACCGGGAAGGTATCTCTGATCCTCACCATTTCTAATCTTGAATGGAAGCACATTTCACCTTTGATTATAATACATGAGCTTGTTTTATTTCTTCCCTGTTAATTCTTTTCTGTTGGAATGAAGGTACGAAATAAAGTTCTTGGTGGATGGCGAGTGGCAGCTCTCCCCTGAATTTCCAACCACTGGAGAAGGTTCAACGCAGAATAATGTCCTGGTTGTATAATAATTATGTATTTTCTTTTTATTTTTACCCAGTAAATGAGGTTTTAAGGAAGAACTTCTACAATTACCCTGTATTTGAAGCATTGTCTGTGAATAGTTGGGCTTCAGTATGTACAAGATATAAATTGGACTACCAATTTAACAATAAATAAAGAATTGATATCATTTTATTCTAGGATATCCTTTTGACCCAGAAAAGAGGTTTTATAAGCTGAATTTTGTTATTCGTAACGAAAATATATTTTTTCTTCTTCCATCTAGAATTCTTTTATGATTACTTTTCTTCTTCAGTTCATACTTCTGACTCGGTGTAAATATAATTTGTCACACCCATCTCTGAAACAAAGCATACAGGTATCCTTTATTATTATAAATGGAATAGTAAGACTACTATTTCAATTTTGGATCATTAGATTAAAATGGACGAGTCAGATTGGATCGGATCGGTTCTATTTGAAATTTTGGAATAGTAAGACTACTATTTCAATTTGGATCATTAGATTAAAATGGACGCATTGGATCGGATCAAATCAATTTTATTTGAAATTTAAAGTATTTTTTATTAACAAATCTAATTCGTTTGTTTTAATTTAATAATCCAGATTAAAATAATAAAATCTTACTTTCCTATTTGGAATAATAGGTCTTGCTTCTGGATTGCAAGCAATCACTGCTGCTTGATGACAGCATATGGCTAGGCAATGGGCTCAGCAGCAATGACCCACTGTTATACACAGGCCATGTGCTGTTTCAGCTTGTGTTTAATCCAACATGAGATTTTGCAAGAGAGCAGGAGATGTCATGGGATTAGAGATCGTCATAAGAGAAGGTGCCACATAAACAACCATCTGAATTCTGATTCTCTCTTTTGGTTTTCCTATCTTTCTTTTTTTATAGTAGTATGGTTTTCCTGTTTAGTGATTATAGATCAAACTGTGTTTCCTTTGATGCAGATTGGTCAATTATTGTGTAACAAGCAACGCCAAGAAAATAGGTGTGTTAGGGAAACTTGATTAATCTGACTGACTAGATTAGAGCTGAAAGATTAGGGATTTAGTTTTTAATTGATCAAGTGGGATTGGGTTCTATTGTTAATAATCCGAACTATATATTATTTTCCTAAGAAAATTTTGTTTATATACAGATTTAGTTTTTAGAAATAATTGAATTAACAATATAATATTAATTGAGCAGTTCTGCTATGGATAAAAAATTTTAGTGGTTAATGAATCATAATCATTAATTTTAATCTGATTTGTTCATCTGTAATACAAATTCTGATCCACAGTACAAGTAGCCATATTAATTTCTAGAAATAATTGAATTAACAAAACAGTATTAACTCAGCATATTTTTCCTACATAATGTTATTAAATTATATTTGACTAAAACTTAAAAACAAAATAACAGCAGTATTCTTAGTTCTATTTTCCAATTCCAAGCAACACACAAGCACACACACTAAAAAAAAAAAAAGCAAAACAAAACAAAAGAAAAGAAAAAAGAAAAAAGAAAAAACACTTTGTGCAAAAGTGATCCACTATTACATAATAATAAGGCGGTTAGGCCCAGGCCCAGTAAAGAAAAAAAAAATCCAGAATGCTCTCATCTCATGCGATCCAACGGACCTCATCAAGTCTTGACTTGATCGACGGTCCTGATTTATCCATACATCCTATAAGAATAGCTCCTCTTCGCTAGGGTTTATCTCTCTTGCTCGGTTTCTCTTCTCGCCGCCGCCGCGTTCGTAAACAAGAGAGAAATCCGAGGCTCCGCCTAGCGATTTTCGAAGAAAAAACAAGATGGTGAGTTCTAGATTAAGAGGATTTTGAATCTCTTTATACCTGAATCTCATCTTGTTGAATGCTTACTGGCTGTCTTCTATTTTGATATAATGTTGAAAACATGAGATCTTGTTAGTAATGATAGTATGTTTCAATTGCCTCAAAAGTAGTTGTGATATTTCTTTCTGTATGTAAATTCTTTCTTTGGTTCAAATTTTGTACGAAGAAGACTGATACTGTAAAATTGAGTTAATCCGAACTGCTCCTGCGTTGTTTGTTTTGTGCTGAAGCTTTTCTATTTGGAGAATTGAATTTTTTATATTAATATTTTGTGTTTAATTTCTGAAAGGTTCTCCAAAACGATATTGATCTGCTAAACCCACCAGCTGAGCTGGAGAAGAAGAAGCACAAGAAGAAGAGACTTGTGCAATCCCCCAATTCCTTCTTTATGGTATGATTTCTCTCATATTTCCATTTTTTTGTAAGAAATTATCTTTCATTATTACTGAAATTATTTATATTGTAGTTGGTTTCATTGTAATTGCCCTGGAAAATTATTTCCCTTAATACCTATATCAAATTTGTTTCAATATCTTAATTAGAAAATTATACTGTTTTTATGTTTGACATTTTGTATTTTTGTCCCAACATCTTATAAGTGGTTGATGTCTCTAATGAAAATCGTATAAATGCTATTTAAATTTAGTTGTACATTCTGTTATGTCTTGTAAAAGGTACTTGTAAGTATTGTGCTGTACATGGAGGTGGCTCATCTCCTTTATAATTTAGGCTACAGTGAAGGATTTAACTTATTTTGATTTGGTTTTGCCAATTCATTGTTACCTTGCGATTAATATCTCAAAGTCATGACGTTATGGTTTAAGAATTTATCCAGTTCTTGTATTTCTAATGTGGTTTTGTTTTATGTTTCAATTGTATAGGATGTGAAGTGCCAAGGCTGCTTCAACATGTAAGTCACCATGATCTGAATCCTTTAATTTCATATATGATCAGATAACATTTTGTAGGAACTGTTACCTATGCAATAGTTTGTATTTCCTGTAATAGTATCCTTTGTATTTTTCTTTGACCATATTTCCTGGAATGGAAACTTTGAACCTGTTCTGCTCTCATGTCCGTCAAACTTAAACATGACCAGACTATAATTGATAATTGTTTCCAATTTCGTATAGGCCCCTCTCATTATATTCTATGTTTTGAAAGTTTTTGCATATAATTGTTTTGTATTTAGCATATGACCTTTATTTTCATTTTGTGAACTTTGAAATATTGCAGCACAACTGTGTTCAGCCACTCTCAGACAGTGGTCGTGTGCGGCAACTGTCAGCAGGTGCTCTGCCAGCCGACAGGTGGCAAGGCCCGCCTCACCGAGGGCTGCTCCTTCCGCCGCAAGGGCGATTGAGTTTTTTTTTTGCTTTTCCTAAAGCCCCCCCTTTTTTATCCCAGTTTTAGCGTCAGTCTTGTTCTTAGTGTGTTTTGAGTTTCTGGCTTTAGGTTATGAAATTTTGGGGCTGGTTAATATGTGAGAATGATGAGATATTTTGTTGCTTTTATGGAGACAAGTTGAACGTTCTTGTTTAAGCTGGATCTTAATGTTATTTGCTGTCTGATTGTCTTTGACATTTTGCTTAGAAAGTAGAATATATTGAAATTTTGGATGGTAACCTTTTGTTGATGTGGCATTCTTGAAGTGAATAAATGGTGGAATTATGTGATTGGCTTTAGGAGCAAGATATTTGGTATCTGGGTACAGAATTATCCATACCGAATTATTTTTGAAGTTCTTCCAAAGCATAGCGTTATGAATGGTATATACCCATTTAATTACAAGGGCTTTGTTTGAAGCAATTAGGATGATTAATGTTGTATGCTTTACTAAAGTGTTTGTTAATTACAATATTTGGATGTTAGAAACTTTCAATATTTAGGATGATTGAAAGTTTGAAGTGCACCTGCATCAAAATATACATCTTTCTTTTTTTTTGAAATGAGGGTCAAAATAATCCGTCTTTTTTCTCTATTAGAGTTCAATTCAATAGAAATAATTGATAAAAATCACATTCGGTTAAGATCAATCTAAGCCAAACAATTTTATTCTATATAGATATACACAGAACTTTGAGAAATCTCCCGCTCTTAAAGGATGTCCAAAACTTTGACAACATAAAAAAACCCAAAAGCTCTGCCCTCCCTCTCTATCTATCTAAGCAATGGATGGAAGGGCAGAGGCCTTTGGTGCTCCTTCTAGTCAAGAATTGGGGCCTCACAATCATTCATTAGCCAATATTTTTTTTCTCTCATGCCTTTCTTCGTTCATGGTTTGATATTCTGGTGTCCTAGGCATAGAGGAACCACACCAATCCATCTTGAATTTGGTGGTGAAACTCTACTGCGGTGACGATATTGTAGGGGAGGTCCGGCGGAAAAATAACTCGACGTCAGAATGTAAAAAAGCTTAACACCTCTTTTTT